>JAIVEN010000029.1:2332500-4832500 GCA_026686845.1 Adenanthera pavonina
TTTGGAAGAATTTAAAGGTGAATTGATCATCTTAGACCAACAATTAACAAGCGCACACGCACATGCACACATACACACATATATATAATTGACACACATATATTGGAATTGTAATATATGGTTGTAGTGTGTTTGTGTATGTCCAAATTTAGAATCACAGGGTAATATATAGTATAACAAATATAATATCGATTTTATACACCAAAAGAACAAAAGAACTATCTCATCAATGATCAAATCAACTATATAATCCTCTGGCTTTTTAACTACTATACATAGGGCATATATAATAGAGGATCATAATGGAGAAAACTTTCTCAGAATCTCCGCATGCAGTAACGTAAAGTCTGTACCCCATGAAGAACAACAAAAAAGTAAAATGCTTCAAATAATTATCAATATAATTCAAATTAAAGCCTTTAGAATTCGTGTTTAGTATGTTATAATTTTTAACCTAGCTAGACCTTGAGGATAGCTAGGCATAACACAAGAAAAAGGGTTGATTCTATGCTTGCCAGTTGAGGCAATTAAAGGACACAAAGCAGTCCAACGAAGTGAGGATAGGATTCGTATATGGAAGAAATGAACAAACAGTAAAATAAGAAGATATTGCATGAGAATATATATAAGATTCGTATATAGAAGAAATAGACAAATAGTAAAATATTTAGAAGCAAATGGGCAAATGGCAGACCTATTTGACTGATATAACCGATGTGACCATTAAATTTGTTCATGAATTTCTCAATTAGCATATCATCCGCCGGCAGGTAATTCAATTAAATGGCTACATTTTACACATGTCAATCAAACTATATATATAAACTAGTCCTTCAATCAATATTTAACAAAAAAATATCTTCTCTCCAAAATCCATTTATAGTTAATATATATAGATATATATCTTCCACTTCTTTTGGAGCAATTTGCCTCCAATAGTTGAATGTATATATATATATATATATATAACAAAAAATTTCACTTTTGGTGGGAACAAAAGTTATGACTGAAAGAAGAAATGTCTTTGCCCAAAGTTTTTAGGGGCGATATTTTTGTCACTGTCATATCACCGTCACAAGTCTTGTTGTTGAAAGTTTAGTGACAATAAAAACATTACCACCAAAAGTAGATATTTAGTGATGAAAAAAGTTGTCTCTGAAAATATAAATTATCACCATCAAAGATTTGTCATTTGGTGACAATATTTAGTTACCACTGAAAGTATCAATTGGCGATGACATTTAGTCACCGTCGAAAGTCTGTTGGCCACACCATTACCACATCACCACCACGTACATCATATATTTATTTCAAATGTGCCTTCACTTGAGTTCGAACCCATAATCTCTTGCTCGCAATGTCTTTGTGTTTACTCTTTTATTAATTGAGTTGAAATATATCTGCAGTGATTATATAAAATATTAAATATATATTATTTATCTACATACTAATATATATATATTTATAAATTAATATATTATTAAAAAATACACATATTTTATTTTCAATTATTAATATAATTAAATATTTTATTTATATATATATTTAAATGAATATTTATATTATAATTTTTTATTTTTAAATCTTAAATAATTTTTTTATAAATATATTTGTTTTCCTTTCGTAAGAAAAAAATTTATTTTCCCAGCCAAATTTTAATTTTATTTTTATTTTTAAATAATAATAATTATGTATATAATGTTTATTATGCATATGTATTAATATTATATTATTTTATGTTATTTTTTATTATGTCACATCATATAATATATATATATATATATAATATCATAGAAATTTGGTAAAAAAATTATTAAAATAAATATTGTAATTTTGATTATCATATGATTTAAAAGAAAACCTAATAAGTTCAATATGTTATGATTGAGATAATAAAACCACCAATAGGAGTTTTTATTAAAAATAATTATTCTTTCTCTACGTGACATTACTTCATTAGATTTTTACACTATGTAAAAATATCTATACTACCAACATCCATAAAAGTTTGGGTTGAGAGTTTCAATTCTAGTATGACAGTTTATTTTTTTGGACTAACTATTAATAATTGTCTTAGTATATTATTGCTTCATCAAAATTATTATTGGTAATAAATAATATTAATATTAATTTATATGTTAAATATATTAGAAATTCAATTAACCTAATAAGAATTTCTCCAAATACAGAGTTGATCACATTAGATAATTAGGGATTAGTTTTTTTTCTTGATTTTCTTTTATTGGAATTATCAATCCCTTTATTAATTAAAAAAATTATCTTAATAAGAATAATATATTTCATTATTTAAGATAGTATTTACAATACAAAATATATGTTAAATATATAATTATTTATGATAAAAATGTATACATATAACGTAATTATTATTTTAATGTTATTTATTAATTTTTAAAATGAAAAGAGTAAAAATTCTAAAAACTAACTTTGGCGGTGGCACTAAAAAGTCACGATCGAAAGTTTTATTTTCGGTGATGACATTAGGAAAAGTAAGACTTTTGGCTGTAATAATGAGAAAGTCGCCACTGAAAGCAGCTCAAATGTTGCCATTGAAAGTAAAAAAAAGTTGTTGCTAAAAATCTATTTTTTGGTAGCGACAATGAAAGTCATTGTTGAAAGTCTATTTTCAATGATGATTTTTTTTGTCAATACCAAAAGACGGACTTTCAGTGATGATTGAAATATTATACTTTTAGTAATGACTTTTTTTAATCATAGTGAAAAGATGGATTTTGACTTTTGTAGTCATTACCGAAAGTATACTTTTAGCGATGACTTTTTTTAGTTGCCGCCGAAAATTATCATTGAAAGTCTATTTTTTTTATAATAATAGTAGGCCACTTCTTTTTATACAAATAATCTATAATTTAATTTAGTTATGAAATGTACACATACGTTAATATTATTGTTGCTATTGTTGTTAATATAAAGATTTTGATGAGTTTGAAAAAATACATGTATGTGTCGGTGAGGCTGCTGCCCTGCATGCGAAGACTAGGGCTTGTCTGTTATCCCAAAGGTCTTATTTCTTAATTAGTTTCCACGTAAATATCTACTTTGGGAGCTAATTACATTGACTAGGTGTGGAAACATTCAACGTTTTATTTTATTTACCTTCATATATAACAAAATCTCGATGGATACCAAGAAGAAAACGCGTATATATCAAACAAACAATTCAAGACCCTAGTTTAATCAACCAAAGTTTCTGTATTTCTCCAAGAATACTTAGCTCAAAGTGCAAGTAAAAACTTATAATTAAGGTCTCCGAAAAATGGGTCCCCAAGTCTCATTAATTATTCGTTTCCTTGGCCCACTCATATAAATTGGTGTAATACAGTATACGTTTCCTGTATCAAAAAATACAGTATACGTTTCTCACCTAGACTCGCCATTCAAATTTCAGAGCAACCATGGATGCTTTTTCCTTAAGCTCAGCCCTAATTCTCAATCGGCCCTTTCATTGCCTTTATCCACTCTCAAAACAATGTCAAAGCCAAGGACCTCCTCGTCTTGTTTCGTGCAGAGCGAAAAAGCTAGCCATTGAGGTTGATGAGATCACAACCATTGGAAACTTTTACAAGAGGCTATCTCTAAATCCCAAGAGTGCAACCAAGGATGAGATAAAGAAGGCTTATAAAATTGTTTGACTGATCAGCAATCTTGATGGTGATTGCAATATATCTGCGCCCTAATGATTAGAGATTACATGATGATCAGAAGGTATCAGAAATATACATGATATATATGCCAAAAAAGAAAAAATGATAGAACTCTGTAAATTTTCTTCTTCTTCAATTTGATTGGGAATGAAGATGAAACTACAAACAGAAAAGAAATTTACTTGACCCTAAAAATGCATTATCTTTATCCTTAATTTGGACTCCTTGATTGACCATTGACTATGCATATACTGCTTAGCTTCATCGCTAAACTTGAAACAGTACTTATCTGTTAACATCAACCTCTCATTCCCAACCTAATAATGGGTTCTTACTTTGAAAAAGTAAACTAATCAAACTTTTTTAGCCTTTGAACCAAAAGTAGCAACAATATCAGCCACTGACACAAATATCTTGTCTCCCCAATAATGTCTGCTAACTAAATGCAAAAATGTTAATTTGTGTGTGGTGAAAGCTGTTCCATGTTAATTAAAGTTGAAACTCTTAAGCGAAGATTTTTTCTTGTATTAAACCCCTTCGGCCATGAATCAAATATTAATAAAGCACAAGCTCATTAAACTTAAAAATTCAGATAATTGAAGGCTACAAAAATTGAACTCTCAGCTAATCATTTCAACCACTATTGCATCTTATGTACATCCCATGAACAAAAAATTAGACTCGATTGACCGGTTCGACCGGTTTGACTGAGAACTGGCCCTAGTCTAGTTTGGTCACAGAAGTAGATTGGGGATTTTTAGAACTGGTGCAAACTAGTCGAACTGGTACAAAACGGGGTTAAACTGATCTGGATCTTTTTTTTTTTAATTTTTTAAAATATTTATTAAAAATAAAATAATATTATTTTTAATACTAAGTAGTATTATTTTTAGTATAAATTATTTTCTTTCTGTATTATAATATGTTATAAGTATTATTATGATACATAATTATTAATAATGATAAATTTACTTAACAAATAATATGAAAATAGAATATCAATTGACTATTTTGAATTCAAAATATAATTATAAATGAATATTAACTTATTTAAATTTTAATATTAGGTTGTAAAATTTATTAATAATATTTTTAATTTTTTACATATTATTAAATTTACTTTTTATTCTAGAATAAATATTAATTTTATGATCATAGATAAATATTTTTTATATTTTTATTTATATTATTAAAAATATATTAATATATTTACAATTGATGCAACCGCTGAATCTTAAAGTGATATCTCATCTAATTTATTAATTGATCTGATTTTTAATATTTTATTTATATATGGGGTTTGTAATTTTTTATATTGTAAACTTTAGAAGCGCTTATCATTATGGATGAGACTATTAGCGCATACTCCTGCGGTTTCACCATCCTGCAGAAGTGAGAGAAAAACAGGGGTGGATAAGCCCCAACCAACAAGTAAAGTCCACGAACCCATCCTGTCTGTCTTTCTTTCTTACGAGACCATACAACCACGAGAGAGAGTCTTTTTTTTTTTTTACTTTTTTCTAGAAAGGCAAGCAAGGCTTGAAGAAAAGAAACTAGCTAGCCTACAAAGAACAAAATGAGAGAGAGTCTTGAATTTGAACATAACATAACAATCACAAGAATATACACACAGCTATACACCCGAGTTCCTTGATATTTATGGTCACTATTTAAGAAACCTAACGATTTCCTAGAGGAAAATTGTTTGTGATGATATATGCACAAAATTTTGAATGTTGTGAGCTTGATCACAAGCAAAGAGGAATAGTGCTAATGCTGGTGGTGAGAGACGGAGAAGGTGGCAAGAGCAAGTAGTTGGATTGAAGATCAGATCTAATAGAAGAATGGCTCAAAGGTGGGATCATCATGGGGAAGTCAGTAGAACTTGGCTCAAAATATGGAAAACCATAACCAATTATAAATGGATTATATATCTTAAGCGTGTTTCAGTTACAGTTTTCTTCTGCTTATTTGTTGTACTACTAATATAATCTCAAGGAACTTGACTCTTTTAAATGGAAGCATTATGGAGGACTAGTACTAACTGTATTTTATTCATGGGAGACGTCTATGAATGAGGTAGCTATAATAAGCAGAGACGCAGAGCTAGACTGAATTCTAAATATACAATATTTACAACTATAGAATTAATGCACATGCCACGGAACTTACTGCCGACTGCGAAATCTATTAAAAATGAGACCAAAAAAAACAAAAGAGAAAAATTCGAAGGGTATGTTTGTTTCGGAATTGAAATTGAAGGAGTGAGATTGGAGAAATTTTTAATTAATAATATTTTAAAAATTTTTTGTTTGGCTGGATTGAAGTGGAGAAGATTAAAAAAAATTTAATAAAATTCTGTTCACTCCAATAAAATATTAAAAAAGATTAAATAATAAATATTTTTTTTAATTTTTAATTTGAGAAATTTAATGAAGGGACAGGGAGTAATTCCCTTCCCCTCCCTTCCCATCCTTTTAAAAATTTTCTCAAATGTTGCCAACCAAACAAATACTAAGTGACCGTTTGATTTATCTTTTTGTAAAAATACTTTTAAAATAACCACAGTTTACAAAAATGAAGTTTAGATAAAAGTAGAGTAATTTACTGAAAAATTATTTGGATAAAAAAGGAGAAAATGATGGTTAGAAAAAATACAGTGACATTTCCAAAAATGGCAACCAAACAGGCACTAAAGCTTTGTGATTTCATTTAACCTGACAGACATAAGAATGAGGGATTAATTTATTACTTTAGCACATCAGCAACTCTATTTATTACTTTAGCAACGTTTCATATCAATCTTGCCACATGACACTCATAGGGATTAATTTACAAATAATATGATAGTTGAGGGACTAACTATGCCACGGTTAAATAGTTTATGGAGCATTATCTAAAAAAAATTAGCTCAGGGACTGATTTCAAAATCGATGCAAAATTGAGGGACTAAATATGCCACGGTTAAATAGTTTATGGAGCATTATCTAAAAAAAATTAGTTCAGGGACTGATTTTAAAATTGATGCAAAGTTCAGGGAGTAAAAGGTTAATTTTTCCTATTATTTAATAATATATAAATAATAAAATTTAAATGTTATATTAATTTTTAATAAATAAGATAATGTTACAATAATTTAAATAATTATATAAAAATTAAAAAAAAATATTTAAAAAATATGGCCAACAGGTCGCCCTACTGTCCCACTATATATGGGTTCGGGTTTTTAAGGTCAAGTATGTTTGCACATATGAGCTTTTCAACCAGTCAGAGCATTGAACCCTGACATAGTTGGACGGTGAGGCTATGAGGTAGGAACGGCAGGTACAACTGACAGCGAGAAAGACAGGAAGAGGGCGAATATAAAAAGGAAAAGTACAACGTGTGAGGGAAAAGAAAAAGAACCACGCAGGCTTTTGTTTTTATAATAAAAAACACGCACCCGGATGACCTTTTTAACGCCCTATGTATTTATAGATAATAAAAAAAATTTATTATAAAAACAATTTTTTAATAGGATTAATTAATTTTTTAAGTGAAAATAACTGAATTTTTAAGTGAGAATAACTAAATTTTTAAGTTGAGATAACTAATTTTCTGAATGGAGATAATTGAATTTATAGGTGAAAATAATTAAATTCTTAAATATAGATAATTGAATTCCTAAATGGGGGTAACTAAATTTCAAATATGAATAACAAATTTCTAACTAAATTTTTAACTGGCGATAACTAATTTTCTAAATAGGAGTAACTAAATTTTTAAGTATGGATAACAAATTTCCTAAGTGAGAATAACTAAATTTCTAATTGGGGATAACTAATTTTCTAAATAAAGATAATTAAATTTTCAAATATAGATAAATTTATAAATGAGGAAAACTAAATTTCTAACTGACGATAACTAATTTCTCAAGTGGAGATAACTAAATTTTTAAATAATAATAACTATTTTTTCAGGTGAGAATATTTTACTATTCTGGTACTATCACTGGAGACCAGAGCTCCAGTGACCGGAGACTAGAGCTCCAGTGACCAGACCTCCAATAATCAAACCTCCTGCGATGTTGTCAACACTGGTGAGTTAGATAGGAAAGGGGGATACGGGAAGGGGTATTTTGGTTAAAAAAATTTTTTCATTACCTATAAAAATCTAGAGATGATTTTAAATTTTATAGTTTCTAATTTAAAAATATTCTTATTGGAGAGCACTTAAATGATATTTTTCCGAACGTTGATTCATTGCTTGGGCATTGGGGAAGAAATAAAAAACTTAGAGTATGTTTTAATAATATTTATTTATTTTCTGCTGAAAATCATGTATTTAATATTTTTATAACTCTATATAATAAAATTATTATGTTGAGATCTTATTTGAAGTCAAAATATAATCAAAATACCTTCAAGGATAATTTTATTTTGTAATTATTAGAAAATATAATGTAAAAGACTGGAAGTGTTTTGAAAAAAAAAAAAGAAACAGAGAGAGGCGGGGTGAAGTGGAAAAAGGCAAGGCATGGGAATATGTGGGTCCAGCGACAAAGCAAAGGAAAAAAATTAAACAAAAACATAAAATAAAATGAAAGGGAAATGTGGCAAGAGATTACAAGACAACCAAAACACATGGTAGCTAAATATTGCATCAACACGCAGCCCATAGCAGAAGCCGGCACTGTTCAGGCTCTTACACACTGCGGCTTATTCTCCGTTGAAGAACAGAAAATAGATAGATTGACCACTGACTGCACACACTTCTTGGAAAAAGAAAGGGGCGACAACTATACCACGTGAAACGACCTTGATTCTCAACCATCCATTCACAACTTAATAATGGATTCTTACATTGGAATTATCAGCTAATCAAACTTCGTCAGCCATTGAACCAAAAGTTGCAACTGCATCACCCACTGATAGAAATATCTTGTCTTCCCCAATTATGTCTGCTAACTTGGACGCGTGGAGCTTCTCCATTATAATTGGCCCAGGATTTGCCAACAGAAGCTGTGAGAATACCAATGAGATGAACCATATCACAATCAAATGTAAAGATTGTTTGCTCACAAAATATCCTTATAGTAAAGAATAGGCATAACATTCTTTATGTTGAAACTTAATGATTCAGTTGATTGAAGGTGAACTAATTCATCCTAAAACCCACGCTCGAGTAAAAATCCTAGAAATAGTGTTATTCCATTCTCTAAGAGTGCATAAGATCATAATGGATGTGGTTATCTGGAAATAAGCAGTTCATTTAGTCCAGAATTTGAAGATAATACAGCAATGACAAGTGTGTATATTCATACACACCGATGTTCCTTGACATTTATGGTCACTATTAAGACACTTAAACAAAGTTGTCTTCTTCCATAAGAGAATTTTATAGAAAAAATTTTGTAGTTATGATGCAAAAAATGTAGAGTCTGTGATTATGCATTACCTGGACCTCTCTTTTCTGAAGGCTCTTACATAAATCTTCAAAGGCATGGATGCCACTAGTGTCAATGTCGGCAACAGCTGCAGGAATATAGTTCCATGAATCACGATGTTTTGAAGATTAATAATGAATAGCAAGATCAGATCATCTAATGGCAAAGCCTTACGTGACATTTCAACAATCAGATATTGTATTGTGGGAAAACTACTTCCTTTCCTCTGTTCTTCTTCATCTTGCAGCCATCTCAGAATTCTGCAAATTTTGATTGGATTATAGTCATCAGGCAAGCTTGATCTTGGAGTGCCTAGAAACTCGGATTCTACATTGTACACTTTAAGAAAATCATTGGATTTCTTAAGGTTTTTCTCCCCATATTTATTGGTAATAACCATTTGAAACTGACAGATCATAGTTCTTGAATCTACATTATTGTAAATTGTGGGTCCATTTTTACGTAGAATGCTTCTTTTTTTTTAATGGAATTAAAAATTGAACTTTGAACCTAAGACTTCATACAATTAATACCATTAAACCACACCTAGTTGTAAAATGCTCATTTCTCCATAAACACACACACAATTATATGGGATTAGAAGTGCAATTAATCACCTGTCCTTGATATAGTTGGAGTTTGAGAAGTAGATTGCAGAGTCAACTCTAACAATCAACATTCGAGGAATCTGTGTAGCATTTGGGTATTGATAGATGTTCCTGTACACATTAGTCCGTGGAAGCTTCCCCAGTACTACAGTCCTCGGCCTTGTCACTTGTAAAAGGATTTTGGCAAATGATATGGCCACCTGCAGAACTTAAGTTCATAAAATTCTTGCACGATATTAAATACCATAATTTTAAAATTTTTCTTTTGGTTTCTTTTTACCCCAATGAGAAGGCCAATCTCAACATTTTTCAAAATTACACCGAAGAAGGCTCCCATGCAGGCTACAAAATCAAATTTGTCAGTCTTCCATAGCAGAACAACTGCATCAATGTCAATAAGGCCTAGCAAAGCAGCTATGATAATAGAAGCAAGCACTGCATTTAGGGTGTACTTAAATAGTGGAGTAATGAACACCAAGGTTAATAGCACGACAATGGACAAAACAATGTTTGATACAGCAGTTTTACAGCCAGCCATGCAGTTCACGGCTGTGAGCGCAAAACCTCCTGCATAAACATAAGAAAATGTTATCAAGATCACAGCTATTCAAAGTAAAGAAGGTCTCCTTAGCAGGAAAGGCCCAAACAAAATATTATATATTATAGAGCCTTTGCTTTTTTGCTTTCCTCTTTTGTACCTGTAGTTACATAACCAGATGTCAGTGAACCAATAACATTCATTGTCCCCATTGCCACCATTTCTTTGTTACCATCCAATGGATAATCTTTCATGGCAGCAAATGTTCTCCCAATTGCTACAGCTTCCTGAATTCAACAAAGATAGTTTCCAATATGTTGAGGTGAGGAATGATTAGTCACATGTAAAATTAGCTTACCGTGAGTGCAATCAAACCAGCTATCACACCAATCCGAATACCAGGGCCAAGATATTTTCCACTGAAGAAAATTTCACTAGCAGATGATGGATTCACTCCCTTTTCTATGTGTGTCACCCGAAATAGCTCAATTTGAGTTCTAAAGTTCACAACTTTGTCTATTCTACGACAGAAAATTTAGTTTGATGCCACTCACAATTGCAACACCTTTCTTGTCAGCCCGGGTGATGTAGACAAAAAAAGTGGACACTGTAACAGACACCAAAGGAGCAAGTGCGGACACCCAAAAGAGTTTCTTCTTCTTTTTAGCCTGTCCATTACGAAAAAATAAGTTCAGAAAATTGTAATGGATGAATTTATGGAAAGGGCAATCAATGGCTTTCTTACGAGATATTTAGAGGCAAGGAGGAAACCCAAGAAAGCTAATCCAATGACTATCGTCTGCCAATTCCACTGTAACAAGAGAAGAGATTATAAATAGTATGATTGTGAGTTTTTCTTTATCTTTTTCTTCTATACCCAGAAAAAATAAAATTAAAACTTTATTAGGTACCCCATGGTGTACGTTAGTCCAAACTAAGCGCATGACGGAAATAATGTCAGTATTCTTGGTGAAGTGTTGTATGCCAAGCAATCCTTTAAGCTGCTGCAGGGCTATAGTAATGGCAGCTCCAGCCATGAACCCCACAATGGCAGCATAAGATAAGAAGTCAATCAAGAAACCAAGCCTGCAAAGTTGTCAAATAGATTGCAGCACCAGACACGTTTAGAGTTGTTATAGATGCTAAACAGCCTAGGCTTTTAAACTATAATTCAGACAGATCAACAAAGAATAATGCATTAGGATCATATAGTGTGCCAAGTGTTTACCTGAGAACTCCAAGTGCCATTTGAGTGATTCCTGCAAAAAAGGTTGCAGTAAATGCAAGACGCAGATAGTCATGACTTTTGTGGTCACTGATCTCATCCGTCGGCATAGTTCCAAGCAAAAGGGATACCACAGCCACTGGTCCTATGGCTATATCTCTCGAGCTTCCCATGAAAGCATATACAAGAGGAGTCACGAAGCTTGAGTCTGCACACGTTGATAGAAAGCCAAATCACACAACTGAACTGGGATATCTACCAGAAGAACAAAACTGTTCAATAAAAAAAGAAAAAGTAGGATACTCACACAGTCCATACTGCGGTTTCAAATTTGTAAGCTTTGCATATGCAATATCCTGTAGTGCATTCATATGTGAGTCATAATCCAAAAGCACATGCCGGTATTTTTTCCCTTTTGTGATAATATATCCTACAGGAGCACTACTTACCTGAGGAATACAAAGACTTGCAATGGTGAGTCCGGCAATGAGATCCCCTTTAAATTTACTAAGATTGTAACCTCTTCCCCATTCGAGAATTGGGAAAACTGCCTGGAGGCCAGGAACCAATTTTCTTGATCCAGGTTGGTCCTTAAAGTGGCTTAGGGGCTTGTCAGCGAAGAAAGTTTCCACTACGGTATCTTTGATCTCTTTGAGAAGATTTTGTTTAGGAGGAGCTCCCACCTTGTGAATATATGGCAAGGTCCTGTCATGTCGACGAGAAGAGGCCCCACTTCTGATTTCCTCCGTGAGCCTTTCCGCAAGCTCGTCGCCGACGCGGTGACTCATTAAGGCCGGAGAGAATAATAAACTGCAAATCACAAAATTATGCAGAGAAGCAGCATGTCATTAGTAGAGAACTCTGTTACGTATAGTCGACTACTTTAAAAGCTTCACTGTCAAGTTTTGTCATGTGAAGCTTAGCTTTACTGAAATAAACGAATAAAAAGACAGAGTTAAAGTACCAAATGCTAAACAGCAGGGAAACCAACGAACTTGCCCTTTTCTGCAAAAAGTTATTGCATACTATATAGAGGGCGGGATGGGAAGTAACGGACATGGACTTTACAGTCTGTACGTGGTTTGGTATGTAATGATTAATCTTTTAAAATAAACTAAACATGTTTTCTTATACATTATAACAAGTTTGAGGTGAGCCGACCTCTTACGGATTCTATATTAACATTCAATTTATGAATGAAAGTCAAATATCAAATTGGTGATAATTTGAAAGTTTTAATAAGCAAATCAATCTTTTAATAGTTGGCATATTTCATTAGTAAATGATCAAGTTGGTCATGCATTATTAGCTTCAAGTGACATAAGAAAGAGAGATATATAAAAGAAAGAAAAAACTGAAGGTTTCACGAACAAAACAACACAATTTTTTACTTTTCTCATCCTCAGACCTCGGTCGTTGATTTATGAGACGAGGAAAATTGTAGTTTTACAATGGCTAGTGCATTGTCATGTCTGTCGGAAGCACTATAACCAATGGGCTAAATTCTTTTGGCAATCGCACTTTTTTTTTAAAGCATCATGATTCAAGCGCATTCCATTGATTAACCGTACTTGATGTAGGGAAAAGTGGCAGAGTCACGAACAGGACAAAAATTAACCAAAAGGAAAAAGCAGAATTTTATTTTGGATTTTCCTGGTAGTCCAATCCAAGTTCAGAGGAAAAGGATTCTCACTCAGTCTCTTTCAAAGTGAGTTGGGAAAAAAAAAAAAATAAGTCGTAGCCCTGTTGGCAAAAAAAGAAAAAAAGTTGTAACCCCATTTTGTAAATTTTTATATATATATATATATATATTGAGAAGAGTTAGAATCATAATAGAATAAAACTCTAATCTTAAGGTATAATTAAAAAGGTATATCCAACTAATATCATTTATTGCTTAGTCAAACTCTAATCATAATGTATTATTGTGTCCTCGTTGGCAAAAAAAAAAAAGTATTATTGTGTCCTCATATTTTTAAATATCTTTATATTTAAATTAAAATCTAAACTCTCTTGCTAGAGGAGTATCAAGCCCTTTGTATTCAATCTAACCATAAATATTATCTATGTCCATTTTTAACTATACGATGATATTAACTTGATCAATTTAAAAACTATTTATTTATTATTATTGAGTTGACTGATTGATTAATTAATTAATAGATATACATCCAATGATAGCTTTTAGAAAAGAATTATCTGAAAATTTAATCATTAGATTAAAGCTTTAACTATAATGATTATATTTATATAATCAATATTTGATCAATATATCAATAAAAAATTATAAAAAATCATATTATTCAGGCGTGATAAGCATGTATTCACATTCTAATTTCACATTAATATAATATTATTTTATACTCAACCAGGACGGCAAATTCTTAAAAATAACTATTATGTCCTATAAGGCTGTTCTAAATTAGCAGCACATCCTTATAAAAAAAGAAAAAAAAATAGTAGTACATTACTTCCCAACTAGGTTTTCTCCATATAAAAGAACCAAAAATCAAATCCCATCCACTTATTTGAAGAATAAAAGACTCTACCCCTCACATCGACCTGAATTAATATATGAAGTAGAAATTTATATTTGTTTATATGAGTTTTCTTGATCATTATAAGAATTAAATATTGAATAAGATGCGTTGAATTGCCCCTTTACCTTTGGTACTTCGGAAGAAATTAGTTTTCACTATAAGTAGAGATACTTCTAGCTAAGTGCTGCAAAATAGAATTCTAATTCACATGAAAAATCATAACTAATTAATTGTTAACTCATTGATTATAATATACTACTTAAGTGTTTTCCCCCCTTCTATGTGATGTTAATTTGTTGTGCTAATATATTCTCAGGACTCAGATTGTTTAATTTCTCCATGAAAGTAAGCATAGCTGAAAGAAAATTTGAAATGTTTTGGGTTATTCTATCCTGTTAGGTTTGATGATCAACATATTTAATTTTGATGATATCAAATATTGAAATAAAAAATTTGTACGATATGATTATTTAATATTATTTATATCATTTATATCATGCATATTATTTGAGAAAGAATTTGACTAATTATTAAACTTAATATAAATTTTTTATGTAGTTATTTCAAGAGGAAGAAGAGAGTTTTGGAGAAGAAAAACTTAGAAACTTAAATTGAAATATCAAGATTCAAGTTCTTAGTCTTTAAGTTTAGATGTAAGTAATTGAAAATATTTGAGTTTAAAAGGTTTTTAAACAATTTTAGAATATCTCTTTTAATATTATTGAAGATTTTAAGTTAAAAATTAAATTGAGCATTGATTCTTTCATTTTTATAAGTTTTTAAAGTGTCAATAAAAATAATTAATTACCCCTTGATTATAACATATTATATAAGTTGTTTTCCTCTCAATTTCATGCTTACTTTTTGACATACTCAATTACTTTCTGAAAGTAATCAATTATCATGTGCTTTGCCAAATCTGTAAGCCATCATTTCATATACTAATTGATTATCTCAATACATAACCGATTACATTTCTAAGCTTGCATTTATTTAGTATCTTAATTGATTACCTTCTCAAAATAATCAATTATCAAGCTCGTCCATTTTTTATATATTTCAATCCCATATCTTAATTGATTATTCTTACTTTCTAATCGATTATATTGTTTCATATAATTTATTATATCCTTAAATAATCGATTAACTTCTTTTAGCCAATATATGAGCTCTCTATTTGAGATTAAATTTGTTATATCTAAGCTCTTAATCAATTATATCATCTATTCACTCAAAAATTTCCCAAGCTAATCTGTTACTCTCAAATATAATCGGTCATCTTGTTTCTCAAATTTATTTTCATCCTTCAATAACCTGTTATATTCCTAAATATAATTATTTATATTTCCTAACATTTCAAATTTCTTTTTAATTAATTATTCTTGACTCAATTGATTGATAAACTTACTTTTTTTTTTGTTATTAAACTTAATTAATTGATTTAAATTGAACTAAATTTATTATTGTGAATACATTACTGGAAATAGTCTTGAATCACATCATAATCGATTAAGCTTTTATAGTATAATCAATTATCTTGATAAAATGCTTGCAACGATTAGTTCTTCAGAGTAACGCCTGATTAATTGTGTCTAATAGTTAATTAACTATTTCCACCTATAAATAAATCTTTATTTAAGTTGAGAGAGAGAGAATGACGTTCTAAAACTATTTTATTAAATCAACGATTTATTTCTCAAGCAAATACTTTCAACTGCACTCTATAAGTTTTGATATATTTATCTACTCTTTAAGAGAGTTTTTATTTTATGTATTTATATTTTTTATGTGAGAGAATTCTCTAAGTGATCTAGAGAAATCACTCAAGAAAAGTTTCCTTGAGAGGAATTTATAATAATATAAAAAAAGGTGTGGGAGAGAGATAAACTCAGAAAAGGAGTTTTGATTGTATTGTGGCTTCACAAGTGTCCAAATCGAACTTGTGGTTATAGAGAAAAATCTCAAGCGGATTGCTTGAAAACTTGATGTAGGTCAAGTAGTTGAGTCGAATTAGGATAAATTGAGTGACCAGCCTACTCAACATGTCCAACTAATTATTTTATTAGATGTTAGATAAATTTATATATATATATATATATTCTCATTTAACAAGGATAATGGTAATATTCCAATATAAGTATTATAATCTTTTTTTTAACATAGACGAAAGAGGCATAAAAGACATATAAGGTTGTTTGACTGACCAGCAATCTTGATGGTGATCGCAATATATGCCCCAATGGTTAGAGATCGCATACATGATGGTGAAGACGATGAGAAGGTATCACAGAAATAAACACGATATAAGCCAAAAAAAAAAAAAAGAACATTGTAAGTTTTCTTTTTCTTCAATTTGAGTGGGACTTGAAATCAGAGAAAAGAAGACGAAACTACAAACAGAAAAGAGATTTACTTGACCCTAAATGTATCATCTTTCCTTTGAGTTCCTTGAACTGAACCATTGCACTACATACTCTGTTAGCTTCATCACTAAACTTGAAACAGTACTTATCTGCTAATTAACATTATTTCAGCCTTCCATTCACAACCTATTGATGGGTTCTTATTTTTGAAAATGTGAATTAATCAAAATGCTTTAGCATTTGAACCAAAGGTGGCAACGATATTATCAGCCACTGACACAAGTATCTTAGCCTCCCCAAATTCATGTCTGCTAACTTAGATGCTTGGAGCTTCTCCATTATACATTTGTCCCTAGTGATGCCGTGTTATCGCCAGACAGAAAAACGAATGATAGATGCCACAATCTCTCTCTATAAAATCTTTTTAATTTACAAGCTTACAGTACATCTTTCAAGTGTTTAATAAAGCACAAGCTCATTAAGCTCATTATCGATGAGACTATATATATATATATATATATATCAGCACATACTCTTGACTTGACTATCTTGTCGAAGAGAGAAAGATGAAAGTCGTGGACGGCATCCCTTGTGTCTTTCTCTCATGTGGGACCATACAGCCACAAGAGAGAGTCTTGAATTTGAAGATAACACAACAATCACAAGAATATACACGCAAGTATACACCCCAGTTCCTTGATATTCATGATTCGGTTGGAGGGATTTGGAAGGAAAAGAAGATTGGGGAAAATTTTCTATTTTTTTTTTTAAACCAAATAAGGAACGAGAGCATTTTTCTTTCCATTTTTAGATAGGGGAAAAGGAGAGGACAGAAGGAAAAATACTTCCCTTCTCTTATTTGATTTGGGAAAAAAGTAGAATGAAAAATTTTTTCTTTCCTCTAAATCTCTCAAACCAAAAAGGGGTAAAGAGAATTTTCTATAGGAAATTTGGTAATGTTAGCACTAGTAGTGAGACGGAGAAGGTGGGAAGAGCAAGTGGTTGAATGGAAGAGAAGATCTAGTAGAAGAATTAATAGCTCAAAAATGGGATCATCATGGGGAAGTAAGTAGAACTTGGCTCAAAATATGGAAAACCATAACCAATTATAAATTGGTTATATATCTCAAGTGTGTTCCAGTTCCAGTTTTCTTACGCTTATATGTTTTGCTAATAATATAATATTAGGAACTTGATTCTTTTAAATGAAAGTATTACGCTGGACTACTAAATTGTTGCACCCCGAAATGTGACGTGAATGATATGAAAACCATATTAGCTTGTGCATGTGAATAATATAATATTAGGAACTTTATATTTATTTTTTTAATATGTGAATGATAAGAGGATAACTAAAATATTTTTAAAAACATATTAGTATGTGCAATCAACTTAAAGTAACCATTTTTATGAATGGGTATTATGAAATGTCTAACACCTTCCTCACGCACAATCGGCTCTCAAATTCAACTCTATCTACGCAAACCATCCTTTCCTTTTTTTTTATTTGGTTTTTCAAAGTTTTTCATAAAATTTTAGTAGTAACTTCTCATAAATTGACTTTCGTCATGAAAGTCGATTTTTCTTTCCTTCTTCTTTATTTTTGCGCTATCCATGTTGTATTTTTAGGTGCGACATAAATGTATTTTTTTCATAAGAGTCATCTCCGAAGATAATGCCTGTAGAATATACATATCTTTAAAACCAATTTCACTCTTCTGTTTTTAAGTAACTTCTTAATTCTTAATTATTCATGCCAAGGAAACATATCTTAGATAGCACAAAATATCTTAGATATATATTTAAACTATCTGAAAATATTTAATATATATATACACCAGAATTCTTCTTATAATTCATGCCACTAATTACCATCACTATATATATATATATATATATCGTATAGACTCTTTAAAATGAACTGATAATCCGACAAACAGTAACAGTACAATACAAGCGTCACAAAATTTTCACATGATTCAAGAGTTAAGAAAGATAGGATTGACTGAACAGCATTCTTAATGGTGATTGCTTTATCAGCTCCTATTATCAATTTAATGGCCAGCGGTTTTATAGACATGATCAGGAAAGTATCAATGAAATTAATGAATCATTTAACAAATCAAAGCGTGAAACACGGGAAAAATGAATTGCTTCCACCAAATAAGGTAAATAAACTCTATAAGCCAGAAGGGAGGAAAAAAAAAAAAACGATCCTCTAAAGTTGGAGTTGGTGAAGTTGAACATAAAGTACCAGTACTATACTTAGCATTCAACTTCACCAATTTCTATGGATTTGCATCAAAGGAGAAAACAACTTCCTAAACTATTCTGCTACTATACTTCAACTGAGACTAGAAAATAAAGACAAAACAATTAACAGAAGAAATTTACATGACCCTTAATGCATGATCTTCCTTTTAGCTCCCTGAATTGACCATTGACTGCACACACTGTGTGGGTTGCATTATACACCCTTAATGGGTGGAGATTAAGAACCTAAAAGACCCAAGTCCAAATAAGAAAAATAGGATTTGTTATTTATTTATTATGAATGAGATGGAGGGAACGGTTAATGTTAAATCGTTCCCATACACTGCACGGTAGAGAAAATTAAGTGATCATGTGTGCATACATGTATCTGATAAAATGTTCTTTTTTGTATAACTGACTCTCTTAGAAAAGGTAACGCTCTAACTCTTCCTCTTGGAAACGCTCTCTCTCTTCCTCTCGGGAACGCTCTCACTCTTCCTCTCGATTCATTCCGGACTATATCTACGGTGAAATAGAGAAGAAAGTTTGAGTGACTTTATTCCATCCGCTTGGCATATTTCCTTCTCATTCTCTCAGTGGAAGAACATTCTCGATCAATATGTATATCTTCCTTATATCTTTTATTCTTTCACACTGGAAAAAGAAAGGGCGACAAGCCTGAAAACAAAACAAGAAGACTACAGCATACCACGTGAAATGACCTCGAACCAAAATTCTTCTCATAAAATTCTTCTAAATAATGGGTGCTTACTTCTTACATTGAAATTATCAACTTATCAAACTTCTTCAGCCTTTGAACCACAAGTTGCGACAGCATCACCCACTGATAGAAATATCTTCTCTTCCCCAATTATGTCTGCTAGCTTGGACGCATGGAGCTTCTCCATTATAATTGGCCCAGGATTTGCCAAGAGAAGCTGTGAGAACACCAAAGAGATGAATGATATCGCAATAAAATTTAAAGACTGTTTCCTCACAAAAATTCCTTTTAAGCTTGCATCAAGGGTTATATAGTAAAGAATAGGCATAACATTCTTTATGTTGAAACTTAATGATTCAGTTGATTGAAGGTGAACTAATTCATCCTAAAACTCACGCTCGAGTAAAGATCCTAGAAATAGTGTTATTCTATTCTCGAAGAGTGCATAAGATCATATTGGATGAGGTTATCTGAAAATAAGCAGTTCATTTAGTCCAGAATTTGAAGATAATACAGAAATGACAAGTGTGTATACTCACACACACTGGTGTTCCTTGACACTTAAGGTCGCTATTAAGACACTTGAACAAAGTTTTGTCTCCTTCCATAAGAGAATTTTATGGAGAAAAATTTGTAGTCATGATGCAAAAAATGTTGGATCTGTGATTATGCATTACCTGAACCTCTCTTTTCTGAAGGCTCTTATATAAATCTTCAAAGGCATGGATGCCACTGGTGTCAATGTCAGTAACAGCTGCAGGAATATAGTTCCATGAATCACGATGTTTTGAAGATTAATAATGAATAGCAAGATCAGATCATCTAATAGCAAAGCCTTACGCGACATCTCAACAATCAGATATTGTATTGTGGGGAAACTACTTTCCTTCCTCTGTTCTTCTTCATCTTGCAGCCATCTCAGAATTCTGCAAATTTTGATTGGATTATAGTCATCAGGAAAGCTTGAATTTGGAGTGTCTAGAAACTCAAAGATTTTACATTGTACACTTTAAGAAAATCATTGAATTTCTTAAGATATCCCTCCCCATTTTTATTGGTAATAACCGTTTGAGACTGATAGATCACAGTTCTTAAATCTACATTATTGTAACTTGTGGGCACATTTTTATGTAGAATACTCTTTTTTTTTTTTTTTAATGGAATTAAAGTTTGAACTTTGAACCTAAGGCTTCATACAATTAATACCAATTTTTTAACCTAGTGGGCTTGTAAAATGCTCATTTCTCCAGGAACACACACATAATTTTATGGCATTAGAAGTGCAATTTATCACCTGTCCTTGATATAGTTGGAGTTTGAGAAATAGATTGCAGAGTCAACTCTAACAATCAGCATTCGGGGAATCTGTGTAGCATTTGGGTATTGATAGATGTTCCTGTACACATTGGTCCGCGGAAGCTTCCCCAATACTACAGTCCTTGGCCTTGTCACTTGTAAAAGGATTTTGGCAAATGATATGGCCACCTGCAGAACGTAAGTTCATAAAATTCTTGCACGATATTAAATACCATAATTTTAGAATTTTTCTTTTGGTTTTTTTTTACCGCTATAAGAAGCCCTATCTCAACACTTTTGAAAATTACACCAAAGAAGGCTCCCATGCAGGCTACAAAATCAAATTTGTCAATCTTCCATAGCAGAACAGCTGCATCAATGTCAATAAGGCCTAGCACAGCGGCTATGATAATAGAGGAAAGCACTGCATTTGGGGTGTACTTAAATAGTGGTGTAATGAACACCAGGGTTAATAACACGACAATGGACATAACGATGTTTGATACTGCAGTTTTACAGCCAGCCATGTAGTTCACGGCTGAGCGGGAAAAAGATCCTGCATAAGCATAAGAAAGTGCTATCAAGATCACAGCTATTCAATGTAAAGATCTCCTTAGAAGGAGAGGCTCAAACAAAATATATTATATATTATAGAGCTTTTGCTTTCCTCTTCTGTACCTGTAGTTACATAACAAGATGTCAGTGAACCAATAACATTCATTGTCCCCATTGCCAACATTTCTTTGTTACCATCCAACGGATAATCTTTCATGGCAGCAAATGTTCTCCCAATTGCGACAGCTTCCTAAAATTCAACAGGGATAGTTTCACATAAGTTAAATTGAAGTCCTGTTGAGGTGAGGAATCATCAGTCACCTGTAAAATTAGCTTACCGTGAGTGCAATCAAACCAGCAATTACACCAATCCGAATACCAGGGCGAAGATATTTTCCACTGAAGAAAATTTCACTAGCAGATGATGGATTCACTCCCTTTTCTATGTGTGTCACCTGAAATAGCTCAATTTCAGTACTAAAGTTCACAACTTTTTTTAAACTACGACAGAAAATTTAGCTTGATGCTACTCACAATTGCAACACCTTTCTTGTCAGCACGGGTGATATAGACAAAAAAGGTGGACACTATAACAGACACCAAAGGAGCAAGTGCAGAAACCCAAAAGAGTTTCTTGTTCCTTTTAGCCTGTCCATTACAAAAAATAAGTTCAGAAAATTGTAATGGAAGAATTTATGGAAATCTGGGCAATCAATGGTATTCTCACGAGATACTTAGTTGCGAGGAGGAAACCCAAGAATGCTAATCCAATGACTATCGTCTGCCAATTCCACTGTAACAAGAGAAGAGATTATACATAGTATGCTTGTGAGCTTTTCTTTATCTTTTTCTTCTATACCCAGAAAAAGTAAAATTAAAACTTTGTTAGGTACCCCATGGTGCACGTTAGTCCAAACTGAGCGCATGACGGAAATAATGTCAGTATCCTTGGTGAAATGTTGTATGCCGAGCAATCCTTTTAGCTGCTGCAGGGCTATAGTAATGGCAGCTCCAGCCATGAACCCCACAATGGCAGCATGAGATAAGAAGTCAATCAAGAAACCAAGCCTGCAAAGTTTTCAAATAGATTGCAGCACCAGACATGTTTAGAGTTGTTATAGACGTTAAACAACCTAGGCCTTTAAATTGAAGTGATTCTTGGCATGATACCAAAGTTTCTATGATCATGTCAACACCCCCTCCCCCAAAAAAATAATAATAATAATAAAGCTCTTTTTAAAGAAAAGAAAAAGAAAAAGAAAAGAAAATTGCTCTCCATTAAACAAAACTAAGTTCTACACGGATATTACTACCCTGCTGGACCTTCATCTACAAGTTCAAACTCTGGAGTTGAAGTGTTGTTTTTATTTATTAACACTAGAATTCAGACAAATGAATAAAGAAGAATGCATTAGGATCATATAGTATGCCAAGGGTGTACCTGAGAACTCCAAGTGCCATTTGAGTGATTCCAGCAAAAAAGGTGGCAGTGAATGCAAGACGTAGATAGTCATGACTTTTGTAGTCACTAATCTCATTTGTCAGCAGAGTTCCAAGCAAAAGGGATACCACAGCCACTGGTCCTATGGCTATATCTCTTGAGCTTCCCATGAAAGCATATATAAGAGGAGCCACGAAGCTTGAGTCTGCACATATTGATGGAGATCACACAAACTGAACTGGGATGTCTACCAGAAGAACCAAACTGTTCAATAAAAAAAATTAAGATACTCACACAGTCCATACTGCGGTTTCAAATTTGCAAGCTTTGCATATGCAATATCCTGTAGTGCATTCATATGTGAGTCATAATCCAGAAGCACATGCCGATATTTTTTCCCTTTTGTGATAATATATCCTACAGGAGCACTACTTACCTGAGGAATACAAAGACTTGCAATGGTGAGTCCGGCAACGAGATCCCCTTTAAATTTACTAAGATTGTAACCTCTTCCCCATTCGAGAATTGGGAAAACTGCTTGTACGCCAAGAACAAACTTTCTTGATCCAGGTTGGTCCTTAAAGTGGCTTAGGGGCTTGTCAGCGAAGAAAGTTTCCGCCACAGTATCTTTGATCTCTTTGAGAAGATTTTGCTTAGGAGGAGCTCCCACCTTGTGAATATATGGCAAGGTCCTGTCATGTCGACGAGAAGAGGCCCCACTTCTGATTTCCTCCGTGACCTTTTCTTCAAGCTCGTCGCTGACACGGTGACTCATTAAGGCCAGAGACTAATAATAACCTGCAAATCACAAAATTATGCAGAGAAGTAGCATGCCATTAGTAGAGAACTCTGTTACGTACAATCAACTGCTTTAATAGCTTCAGAGTCTTGTCATGTGAAGTTTAGCTTTACCAAAATAAATGAATCAAAAGACAGAGGAAAAATACCAAATGATAAACAGCAGGGAAACCAACGGACTTGCCCTTTTCTGCACAAAGTTATTGCGTATTATATGAAGAGCGGGATGGGAAATAATGGACTTAGACTTTCATATTCTATATTCTATATTAATATCTATTATCATTCAACTTATGAATGAAAGTCAAATATCAAATTGGTGATAATATGAAAGTCTTAACAGGTTAATCATTCTTTTAATAGTTTGCATATTTCCCAAGTAAATGATCAAGTTGATCATGCATTATTGGCGTCAACTGACATGAGAGAGAGAGAGAGAGAGAGAGAGAGAGAGAGAGAGAAGAAAGAGGAAAACTAAAGATTTCACGAACAAAACAACACAATTTTTACTTTTGTCATTCTCGGTCATTGATTTATGAGATGAGGAAAATTGTAGTTTTACAATGGCTAGTGCATTGTCTGATCTGTCGCAAGCACTATACCCAATGAGCTAAATTCGTCTCCCTTCTAATTGAAAGGGGTTCTCTTTTGGCCATTGATTGATCGTACTTGATGCGGAGAAAAGTGGCAAAGTCACAAGCAGGACAAAAATTAACAGGACTAACCAAAAGGAAAAGAATAATTTTTTTTAGGATTTTTCATAGCTTAGTTTGGTAAGCTTGAAAGGATTTTATGAAAGGAAAAATATGATAGAAATTCTCATAAAATATGTTAGGTATGTATTATTTAAATTTATTATATACAAATAATAACATTTTCATGAAACATTTTTTTCTCTTTCCATTTCCCTCAAAAGAATTTATTCCTATCAAACATGACACAATTTCAGAAGAAAAGGAATCACACCCGGTCTCTTTCGAAGTGAGTTGGGAAAATGACTTAATAATTGTAAGATTTTCCGCGCATCATTATTTTTCAACTCGCCTGTTGTCTAAAATTCTACTCAGCTTAAGAGGGTCTTCGGTCTTTTGGAGGAATGAAGAGGTAGGATAGGAGGATAATTCAACAAAAGCACAAGTTTGAATTCGTTGCATGCCTCCAATTCAACCTCTCCCACTAGCCATTCCTTTAAAGAATTCAAAACATTGACGCGAACGTGTTCAGTCACAAATCACTGTTTAGAATGTTGTGTCTCAAACGAATGAAAGACACATAAGATAAGAACACAATTCCAAGTCCATTTTTCAAGTATCCACGCGTGAACTATGGACCCAAAGTTTACATACTAGCAAATAACAAAGCTCATGAAAAAGCGAAGAAGATGGTTAAAATTAGGAGTCCATTCGTTAATGTCAAAACTTCTCAGCGAATTTCCATCTTAATCACAGTCATCGATGCTAAAGTATCAGGCAATTATCCGTCAAGTCACAACTTGTTGGATTATAATAACGTGGGGACTGGAAACATGTAATCTCTCTCTCAAAAAAAAAAAAAAAGATTATGATAAACGAAACTGATAAATGAACAGTAATACTAATATAATATTTAGGCAAACAAAAGAAGAGTTATAATCGTTAATCATACCGAGTTTCGGAGCCACGCAACGCATTAATAAACCGCGAAGCTTCTACTTCTAGTTTGCCTTAGTGAATATTAAATTGAACTAAATATATATTATACAAAGGGTACAGGGAGAGGTATCTGTTTTTCATACGAAGACGAATGGGACCGTGATTCCGTCCAAGTTCATCAAATCTGAAAGCGTTGAAATCCCCCAAAATCCCAAATGAAAGGGGTTTGAATCTTGGTTATAAATAGCCTCCCAAGGAATATACTATAAATAACATGTTTGATTGACTCAGCATGGCGTTCCTTGTGAATAATAAAAATATATATACATATATATATATATATACGCGCACATATATGCACATGTATTTTTAATAAATATAGATGAGCTAAATTTCAATGATTTATCAAAATTGACTTCACAACGCACGGATAAGCTTCAAAAATCATAAAAGGACTTGCATATTTGAACTCACGTTCGTATTAGTTAGTTAGATCAATTTGGCTATACACACTCCCAAAAACATCATTAGAAGTGTGATAATAAACCTAAGGTTATGTTTGGTAAGAAGAAGTTATTTTGAAAGAAATAGATAGGAAAAAGGAAATGGAGGATATGGTTCTATTAAAAATCTATTTTTTATTAATAGAATGTTTAAATAATCTGTACCAAATATATTTCACAATAATTTTTCTCTCATCTTTCTTTTATGAAATCGCTTTCATATATATCAGACCTAAGATCCAATATTGATTGGCATAAATTATGTTGACTTGAAGCAAATATTAAAAAAAAAAAGTTTATGTAATATGAGCAACCAATAATTCTAGCTTAATGTGACTCTCATATCATATTTTTTTTGGCCAAAACTCTCATATCAATGTTGAAAAAGTTAAATAATAATAATAATAATAATAATAATAATAATAATAATAAGATCTTTCATAAGCTTTTGGGATTAAACTTTCAATTACCAAAAATGAATGAATAAGATCTTTATTTTTTATTTTTTGCCAAAAATTTGTTTGGAATTTCTCTCTTAATTCCCCACGATTTGAATCAAAATCAAAAGAACTCAAATCCCAAGTTTAAAGAAAATGAACCTGAACGCTCTCTCTTGTAATTGTATATGAATTTCAATTTTTTTATGTATTTAAGTCGTAATCCTGTTGGCCAGAAAAAAAAAGTCATCACCCCATTTTTTTAATTTATATATTTTTTTAAGAAGAGTCAGAATCATAATAGGAAAAAACTCTTATCTTAATTAACTGATAAGGTTTATCCAACTAATATCATATGTTACTCAGCCAAATTATCTCATGATACATGATTGAGTCAAATTTGAATATCCTCATATTTAAATTAGAATAACTCTTATAACATGATTTTTTCTATTCATAAAATATAAACTCTCTTATTAGAGGAGTATCAAATCCTTTTCATCTACTGATCTATCAAAAAAAAATGCTTTTCATTTAACTTAGCTATAAATATTATCTATGTTCATTTTTAACTATAGGATGATATTAACTTGATCAATTTAAAAAAATATTTATTTATTATTAATTAATTCATTAAATACATTCAATGATGACTTTTTGAAAAGAATTATCTGGAAATTTTATCATAAGATTAAAGCTTTAACCATCTCGGGCATCCATTCTCAGTAACACGAGAACAGACATCCATTAGCTAAGACAAATATAGCAGATGTGATAATCCAATTTACTTCCGAGTATAAACAGTCTCTCATAGGCATCAAGGACTCAAGGGACACCTTAAGATTATCACACCAAACTATAATAATCTTGGCGTATGGATTTCTGAAACATGTCTTACTGGAAAGTTACTAAGATTGATCTTGTTCAAATTCTTTCTGATACACAGATTCCTCAAGTGAGGCAAGTGTAGAGCATACTTGAATCTTTTGACAGACAAGAAGATATGATTATGTTTGAATTTCAGAAGAGAAAAGAGAGGTTTAGGGAATAGGTATTGTATTTCACAAAAGAAGGATTTTCGGATAATTCCGCCCCTTCCCTTTTCTTACAAACTAAGCTCTTTTTATAGATTCGGAGCATCATTCACCACTCTTACAATTATTATAAACGGACAAACAAAAGTAGGTACATATGGCAGACATGCTTTATCAACATTGTCAGATTATCTTACATCACATGACTTAAAGTAGTCGGCAACCTAACTTTTTTACATGAGGACAACAAACTTAGACTGTCGGCATAAAAACCAAAATTTAAAAGTTTTTACATATAGGCTCATGACTAGCTGCTTTATTCTTTATGTCTCTGTCAAGTTTCTTTTTCTTCTTCTTTGCAACTTTTCTTTGTATCTTATCCAGCTCTGCGTCAATGTCAAAGTCTTCAGCAGGAGTAGATTGTCCAGGTGTCGATGAGAGAAAATTCTACAGGAATTGTGGATCTATGTCATAAGGGTTTTGTGATTCAAGATACTGTAGTGGGTCTTGATCTTACAAGAGGTCTGTCATTGACAAGTCTTGACTGGATGAAGCTGGTGCTTGAGTAGCTGGCAGTGTCAAAGAAAGTTGAGGCCATTCAAAGGAAACGGCTTATCCTGTAGTGATCACTTCATCGGGGTCAAAGAATTCTCTTGGTAATGGTCTAAAAGAAGTGCATGTCTGATCAGTTGCATTACCTGTGAAATTATTAAGACTTAAAAGAAAATCTTTTAATTCATTAATAACTTGATCTTCACGAAGTGGCTAATGTAAAGATGTTCCCCACATATGAGTTTGAACAGGAGTATACAGGCTTCCTTGATGATCAGTTTCATATGGACGGTGAATCACAAAGAAAGTGTAAACCTTCTATTGATGTGAGGGAATATTCCATATATCATTTTTCTCTATTTCCTTGTAAAGACATCCTCTCCAAGCTGGTAATGGAGTATACCGAGATAGAAAAGTAGCAAGGTTGGAATGAGTGTTTTTCTTATCAATCAAATACTGAGAATCTTGTCTTGGAGGTAGGGCAAAGGCACAAGCGAACAAGAAGGACAAAAACCACATATACCACATAAATTCAGAGATAATGGGCCCTTTGATCAAGGATATGACCAAGTATGGTAGAAGAGGGTTAAAGAACTATGGTTTTGGTGAGATTCCTATGGTTTAAAGGAAAAGATGAAGATAATAGAAAAGAGTTTTTCTGGCAATAGCATTGGTTTCAAGAACAGTGGTTGGATACTGGTTTGGAGGAAAAAACTAGTTGATGACTCAGATTAGAATAATGGCTGGGATGATATTTAGACATGGTTGAGATGGTGAGAATGTAGAGGGGTAATTTTCTGAGAGTGGCTATTTGTCTATTTTTTTAAAGAGACCTTGATAGTAAGTCTGTAACACATTATGTCTTCCTTTGATATGCTTCACTGTGAATTTATAGCGGGAAAACCAATCTTTCCATCAAAGTAATTGCTTTTCAGGAAGTATCTTCTTTTTCTGATCTAGAATGGCAGGGAAAGAGATATTATCCATTTCAACAATGAATTAATTGAAACTGAGATAGAAACTGAATTTCTCGATTCCTCTTTTTATAGCGAGGATGTCTTTGTAGATAGCATGATAATGCTTCTCAGCTTCTTTGAATTGTCCACTAGCATGTGCACAATAGTATCTTTTCCTTTGTCTTCTTCAATAAGAATAGCTCCCCAAAAGTCTTCACTAGCATCTGTCTGGAGGATAAGATTTCCCTTATCAGGAATCTTTAAAGGAGGTGGATGCTGAACAATAATTTTCAACTTTTTTACTGCTTCTGTCTGCTTGTCAGACCATAATAGATTTTTCAAAATTTTTGACAACTGGCTGGTATACTGAGTGACATGTGGAATGAAGTCTCGGATATAATTAATGATACCCAAGAAACTTTGGATCTATTTAGTGGTTAGCCTATCAGGAAAATCTAATAGTTGTTGGGCAATATGTGGACCTGGTTGGAAATATCCTTCAGAAAAGGCCATGCCCAAAAATTGAATTTGGGCTAATCCTATTTGGCTTTTGGTGGTAGAAAGTATAATTCCATATGTTTGGACAATCTGGTGGAATTGGGCCAGTAAAGCTTTGTGGGCTTCCTCTGTTTCATAATACAAGAGGTTATCATCAATGTAGATAAGGGTCGAATGAAGGATGGGTTCAAAGATTTTAATCATGGCATTATGAAATAAAGAGGGGGCAGATTTAAGCCCAAATGGCATTACTTTCCATTGGTATTGAGCATTGAGAATGCAAAATGCAGTTTTATACCTATCATCAGAATGTATTCCAAGTTGCCAAAAACATGCTTTAAGATCAAACTTTGAAAAAACGTTGGCGTTCTTCAGATGAACAACCTAAGTATTCATCTTTGGAAGAGGAAACTTATCATCTTGCAAAAAATGATTAAGAGGCTTGTAATCAACAAGGAATCTCTTTTTTCCTTGTCTTTTTTCTGCATCTTTCTCAACATAAAAAGCTTGACGTGCCCATGCTGAACTTGTTGGTTCAATTAATCCTTGTTTTAAAAGACCTGCACATTCTTCTCAAGCTAGAGAGAGATCTTCAGGTGACATTCCTGGATGAGAGGCCTTAGTGGGATTAATGTCTTCATTTCTTTTGAAAGGAAGTAGGATAAAGAACTCTTTGTTTTTCCAAAGAGGAAAAGGATGATGGAATTGTTCATGATTTTCTGGGCAAAATGGCATAAGTTTGTTTTTGATAAGATCATAACTAGGAGGCACATGCTAGAGTTCAAAAAGGTTTCAGACTGTTTCCCATGGAGAAAAGGAGGACTTGTAACGTATCCCCTTAGAAAGAATCTGTAATCCTTTTGCAAGATGATAGGTATCCATACCAATCAACAAATATATGTTTGGTAATTTACTCCCAAGTACCCCGGTCCAGACTATGCAGTTTAGGAAAAACTGAATTCCCACTTTTCTTCTGGAGATTAGATTGATTAGAAAAGGATTTCGATCAGCAATAGTAAAATACTCTTCGTGAGGAATCCATTTTTCTGGTGGTAATATATGAGGTTTCATGACACTACAACAAGATCTTGTGTCAATAAAACCAATAACCTGTGTAGGCTTGTCATACTTATCAGCAAGAACTTTAATCTTAATATTAGGAAGTGGTACCAAAGATGGTGGTTTGTTGACCAAATTGATGCTACATAGTTGATGACTTGAACAAAGTTGTTGACAAGGACGGAACTCCTTTGAAAAAGGTAGAATACTGAGAACTTTATCATCATCAGAAAAATCTGAATCTGTGTCTTATGGAATCACAAAGCTGGTAGTTTCATCTTGGAGTTCCTATTCTTCAAGAACTGATTCATGATCATCCTCATCAGACAAAGATAATGCTTTCTGAATCATGCTAAGCATTTTAATGTCTTTCTTGGACTTATTTGGACACTTTTTTGCAAAATGTCCTGTCTGACAGCAAATATAATACTTGTCATACTTTTTTACTGTTGAAGATTTGCGTTTGAAGAATCGGAAAGGTTTTTGTCGTCTTCCTAGGTAATGTTTCTTCTTCTGAGAAAACCTGAAGAAATGAGATTTCTTCTTTGGCGGACACGAACAAGCAGTCTTATCTTTGCACTTGATTTGCAGCTCAGGCCTCTTACAGACATTGCATATATGAACCTTGTTTTTTAGAATATTCTTGAAGAATTTCTGTTGCTCACAGAGTCTGTCTAAAGAGGTTAAAGTCAATTGATAAATCTCTCCTAGAGTGATTTGTGACATGTCTCTTTGAAGAGAGTTGATAGACTTTTGTAATTCTGACTGAAGTTCATTAGGTAAAGAGGCAATAAAAACATGCCTGAGGATGACATCATTGGCTCCTCCCAGCATATAATACTTCTCAGACATCTTTTTGAAATGTTTCTGGAAATCACTGCGTTCTAATGAACAACACTTCATCTTAAAGTATTCTTGTCGAGCTCTTCTGTCAATAATGCTAAAATCTCCAATGAATTCTGGATGTAAAGCTCCCAAGAATGTTGTAATATCATATTGAGTCATCTGAAGTTTTTGATATTCATTTAAACTAGTAAATCATTCTCTGAGATTACCAGTCATTCGTGAGAGGAAATTGCTTAAGACCTACTCCAGAAACCTTCCTGTTACCACAGAAAACCAGACCAGGATGATGATACTGATCATGGTCCAAAACAAACCATACCCAGAAAGAAAAGATGGTTTGCTTTCCACAAACCACCTCCTCCAAAGCCCACTACTTGTTAAAAGAGTTAGGTCATTCGGATCTACCTTCTTGCCTTTTCCCTGAAGACCCTCAATCTTTAGCATTTACTTCTCCTGAACCAGTGATCAAACATATCCTTGACAACCTACCACAAGCCTTACCCTGTATAGCCATGATTCGACCCACTTATGAGGAAGATTTCCCTCATCTTGAAAGAAAAATCAATTAATCATCCAGATATTCTTCCCGACCTTTTATCCAAACAGAACAAATGACTCCTCAAGGTCCCAAAATTATCTCCCAGTTCAAAGAAGTCTTGAATTGGCAAACTGAAAATTCAGTCAGTCAAAACAAGGTCCTACACAGGATCAATACCATATTAGAATAGCTTCATGATAAGATAGATGGTTTTTCAAACCGACTGGATTCTATTGATGAACGTGTGAAGAACCTTTATATCAATTATTCTCTAAAACTCAGAAGCTTGACAAAGAGCCTCGTGAATATATTGATTCTAGATATACAGGTCTACAATTTATCAAGAAGAAACAAGATTTGAAGCAGATAAAAGAAGAATTGAAAAGAATTGAGGCAGACCTTTGTAAACCATTACCAACTTATTCCCACGACCCATTTTACCAAACACCTATGTATTCACCGTCCACTGTTGCCTCTTTGCCTTCATATCATCAACCAACCAGAGAACCCTTTCAAATGAATTACCCTATCTTTCAGCAAATCCAGCAATACAGAAAACAAACAACTCAGAAAATCCAACCAATACCACCCTCTTATACCCAGAACATTCAAGCCACCTTTCCTTCTACCTCTTATATCTCAAAACCACTATCTCCTACAAAACCTTTGCAAATTAAAACTCCTCCATCTTCACCAAAACAACAACAACCTCCTTTGTCCTATTCCAAAGATAAGTCAATAGCCACAATTCACCATATGTCTGAACCTTCTACTGATTATGGTAATTCTGATGAGGAATACAGTTTAGAATCAGAGTTATCAAACTCATCTACCCTATCTCATAATGTTCCACCCATGTTTATGGTAACACCAAATCCTCTAGAATCTAGACTGACAAAACAACAAGAATCGTCAACCCCAATCATTGAAGATCCTGCTAATTCGGTACATGGAGCGAACATGCATCATCACAAATCGAATAATGGTCCTTATTTCATATTTGATGATCTCTTTTATCATAGGTGGAGAGAAAAGATGCATGAATTTGGTGTATGGATATATGTTCAAATGAACGAACCAGAAGCTCATCTCCAAGATGTCTTAAGCAATTTCCTCTCACTGATCAATATATATTAATAAAAAATTTATAAAAAATCATATATTCAGATGTCATGAAAGCGTGCGCTCACATTCTAATTTCACATCAATCTAATATTTTTTTATATACAATCATTGATGATAGCAAATTCTTAAAAATAACTACAACGTCCTTAAGGCTGTTCAAAATTAGCAGCAGACCAGTGGACGCTTCTTATTCAATATTTAATTCTTAAAACGATCATGTCAAAAATATTAAAAGTATATAAAGGTGTGTTGTTTATTGTAACCAATATAGTGAGTAGTATGATTCATTTTTAAAGCTTAGTACAAATACATCAAACTAACTCGTCTATAAAATAGAAGTTTTAGAGAAGCTAGGCTATATGATTTACAAATATGGGTATAGATATTGGATATAACATAATATGTTACATTGAATATGATAAATTTTAAAGTTTTAATCTATATTTACAAGATATATACATATATATATATTTAGCAAATTAGTGTATCAAAGATAAAAAATATATATAAAAAAAACTGAGTTTTAAACAAATATTTTAAAAGTAATATAAAAATAATCTGAAATAAAAAAACCAAAAATTAAGTTTTTTAAATCTTAAGTCATTTTTTAATTTTTTTATAATAAGTGTTTATCTTAAGTATCAATGCAATAGACCTAGATTTAATTTGAAAAGTTTTACTTTATCAATAAAATTTTGAAAAGTTGTATTTCTTGGATTTTTTTATAATATTTTTTTAAAAAAAATACTCTTAATTTCTTAATTAATTTCTTTAATAAAAAGTATTTAATAAAAAATATTTGTACCTTTAACATTAAAATACTAGAACATAATGGATTTATTTTAATAAAAACAATTTGAACAAACAAATTAAACATTCCAAAAAGTATGAATAGTTCGGTGCAGTTTGCATTAGGCTTCATGTCTCTTTATTAAGTCATCATTTATTTTTTTTGTTTTTGTCTCTTCTTTTTACATTTGTATTATCTAAATTTGAATTTTGAATTTTATCCAAAATTTTGTTCTGATCAATATATTTCCTAGAAAATAATTTCTATTAGGTTATTATTTATCCCTTAAATTACACAAAATATGTAGTTATTAATAATTTAGAGTATATTAATTTTTAAAATTTTATCAAGAAAACTCAAATAAACAAATATAAAGCTATATCAGTATAATTTATCATTAAGCCTTTGTTTGAAATAACTATATTTCTCCTTATTTTCCCCCTAATTTTTCCTCCCACTATTTCCCCCTCATTTCAAATAAAGTGGGTAAAAAATTGTATGCTTAAATTACAAAATATGATACGATAAGGAAAAATAAAAGCAACGTGGAAAATAAATGAATTTGAATGAATCTATCCTTTCTTTGGACGTGGCTATTATCTTAAGAAGCTTTTTCCGCTTCCTCCAAAATATACCTACCTCGTTATTATTATTTTTTATTTTTACCAAATGAACTTATAAAATCACATAATATAAGTGACAGTCTAAAACCCCAACTTTCTATCCTACATATTTACACATACTTGGGACAAAAAATGTAGTATAAATAAAAACATATTTAGCCAGACTCACGACCCGTTCAAGTTCAACCGTCCCATTTTATATATAAGAATTATTTTATATTACATCATGCGGACTAGAGACTCTCATGAATGAACCTGGATGGCAATTAAGGGAACATTCACCACGTCTTTTTTTTTTTTAATACTGATAATGAAATATTACAAGGGGTGTTTAAAAATTTGTTACATGTCGAATAGTTCTACATACTCAGCACGCTCCAAAATCATTACTTTCTTCTTTTCTTTTATTTTTTTTTTTTTTGGCCAAAACTTTCTTGTTTTCTTTTAATTTTTTCTAGAATAGTTATATTATTAAAAGAAACAAAACATATAGTATCGACGCCAACCCACAGAAATACCACGCAAACAAACACAAACCAACTAGGGCGTGTCAGGGATATGAGGCAAAATTATTGGAGATACGTGTAACAATTTTCATATAACTTTTAAACTTTTCGAAGCTGCAAAATTTGTTATCAAAGCTTTATAATCAAATTATTTTAATATTTCACTCTCAATTGATAATATGACTAATCTATTCTATTTATCTTGTAATATAGATGCTTTCAAATAAATTGTATAGGGTTTAAGCAATTTTAATTTTAGTTTTGGAAAACTTCTTTCATTATTATCAACCGTTACAAGTATTGTCAATAATATAATAATATTTTATAACAATGCATACGCATGGAAAATAGTTTAATCTATCGATATAATTTAATATTTTAATTGGAAAGTTAATTTTTTCTCTTAACATTTCTCTTAATGCTTTTAATATGAAAATAAATCAAGACTATCAATATTAGAATGTTCATTAAAAATAAAAAACTTTTTAAGATTAATACAAATTTTTTTTAATTCATCCTCATCAAAAGTTTTACAATTTTGGGATTCAAATAAAAAACTGAAAATGATTTTATACTCTAAAAATTATTCAAATTGGCTCTTAATAAAAGAAATAAATTAATCTAATATGTATTAAAAATATCTAGTACGAAATGAATTTTCAGCTGAATGTATAATTTCATCATTATCATTTTCTTCAAAATGTCTTTTTACTGAACGATTCAAAATCATTAACAGTAATCAACCACAGGGCGGGACCTCCTTCAACCTATTGCCTTTGCATAGCTATCTGAGATTATTGGGAACAAGAAAATAAAAAAAATTGTTTAAATAATTATTACAAAAATTATAATTAGTAAGTGTGAAATAGGATATTAAAAATTCATAATTTTATCATTAATAAGGTAGGTATTTTTTATATTTTTCATAATAAAAACTACCTAACACCTTAAAAATATTTTGAATTTTTTATTTTTTTATTTTCTAAAATATTTTATAAAAAACAGATTTATAAAATAAGTTTTTTTCATTTTTCTATTTTGAAAAATAAAAAAACTATTTAAAAAACATGAATCAAATAGACCTTAAGTATTTAAGTTTTCATACATGGCTACTATACAACAATTCATTCATTAATACAACAACAATGTTGGAAACAGAAATTCCACCCTCAACCAGTAAATCAAGTTCCAAACTCGTTGATTTTAATACAGAAGAAATTATTACCAAAATTATAATTAGTAAGTGTAAAATATGATATTAAAAATTTATAATTTTGTCACTGATGAGGTAGGTATTTTTCATATTTTTTTATATATTTCAAAATAAAAAATACCTAATACCTTAAAAATATTTTGAATTTTCTATTTTTTTATTTTTTTATTTTCTAAAACATTTTATAAAAGACAGGTTCATTTTAAAAAATAAAAGAACTATTCTAAAAACATGAATCACATAGACCTTAAGTATTTAAGTTTTCTCACATGGCTACTATACAACAACAATGTTGGAAACAGCAATTCCACCCTGAACCAGTAAATCAAGTTCCAAACTCGTTGATTTTAATACAGAAGAAATTATCATACCACGTCCTTTCCAAGAATCAATGAATTTATCACAAATCACATTCATAGACAATTATCATACAATGGGCTTTTTGTCTGCTAGCGAATTGACGAGTTATCTAACATGTACAATGGGCCCAATGGGCTTTATGTCTTCCCACAAAATGAGAAGTGGTATTACATTTATCATGGGCCTAATGGGCTTTTGTCTTCTAGCAAATTGTGAAGTGGTGCACAGTTTAGCATCGGCCCAATGGGCACTGTATTTCCTCAAATCAATGTCGATCCCAATGGAGCACAAAAATGAGAAAATCCATTTTTGGAAGATCAAATTTAAAAATTAAAAATAGATTTTTTCATTACCAAAGTTTTAACTAAAATTAAATCATTAAGTTACTCAAAATATTAAGTTCATCTATAAAAATCAAAAATAGATTTTCTCATGACCTAAAATTAGAAGTTAAAACGTTATCTTTGTAGATGAAATATGAAAATATATTTTCAAAGATTAAATCATTAAGTTACTCAAAATATTAAGTTCATTTCTCCATCACCGTGTGAATTCTTAAAATTAAATCCAAAAATACATAGATTTTCAAGGTTATATGTCAATTTAGACAATATATTATTGAAATAGATTATAAAAATTAAAAAAATATCAAGTAGGTAAAGTATAATATTTTTTATTTTTATAAATTAATCGCTAAATTACTGTATTGCGCTTTGCTTTTGGCACCGGCAACGGACATCCCTATATTATAACCATATTTTAGAAAAGAATTATTGACATATTGACTCAATGATTAAAAATGCATTGTTGTTTATGACTTTTGAGCATTATTATATGTTTGAGCCACGTTCCACCCAAACTTTTTTCTCTTCAATCAAAGTAAATTCTATTCCTTGCTTGGGTTGAGTTTCAATATAGAGAGAGGACAATTTAACTCAGTTTTGTAAGAAATTCTTTGTTTGATTTATTTTCAATTACTCTTGGAAATGATTCAATTGTAAATATGACTATTCTAAAATAATGAAGAAAAATTCGATCTACTTTTCCTCGGGGCGAACTATTTTTTGCTTGATAAAATTGTCAAATTTAAATTTATTAGGATAAATTATTCATATTTTTTTCAATATCAAATTATATGTCAATAATTTCTTAATCTTTCAGAATTTGACAATAAATTTTTCTAAATTTTAAATTGTTGCAAATGACTTGTTTCCTTTAACTAGTTTATCGTTTTACTATTAGAATGTGAACATAAAATTATTAACATATGACATAAATTTCAGAAAACTTATCGACTCATAAAAATGATCATTTATACAAAAATTAATAAAAATATAAAATATTTATTATCACTGACATGTTATATTTCATTAATAAGGTAAGACTAATTAATTATAAAAAAATTATTTGTAAAAATTTAAAAGTTCAAAGAATTCATCATCAAATATTGTGCATTAAAACTTAAAATCATTTATTCACGACCTAAAGTTTTTAAGAGACTGCATGCAATAATAATAATAATAATAATAATAATTAAATTTTAATGAATTGATTAATATTAATATACTTAATTAATATACATAATAATAATAATAATGATTTAGATGTAAAATTTGGAGAACAAATCATTCCAGAAATGTCAAAGTTTATATATTTGGGGTCAATTCTTCAAAATGATAGTGAAATTGATGGGGATGTTATACATAGGATATAAGTTAAGTGGTTAAAGTGGAGAAAAGTATTAGGAGTTATTTATGACCGCAAGGTACATATTAAATTTAAAGGGAAATTTTATCGAACAACTATAAGATTACCGATATTATATGATAGTTAATGTTGGGTTTTAAAAGGATAATAAGAGCATAAAATGAGAATAGTAGAGATGATAATGTTGAGATTAATGTATGGTCATATAAAATTACATAAGATACGAAACGATTGTATACGAAGGAAAGTCATAATAGCACTTATCGAGAAGAAAATGGTAAAAAATTATTTAAAGTGATTCGGGTATATACAAAGAAGAGGATAAGCGAAACCAGTGAAAAGAGTTGATTAAATGATTTGGAACACCATTAAAAAATGTAGAAGAAAACAAAAAATGACACTAAAAAATGTTATAAAAAATGATCTATTGATAAATAATTTATCTCAAAAAATAATATTTAATAAAATATATTAATATTATATGATTAATGTAATCGAATACCATAAGTCTAATATTTATCTTGTTATTAATAAATATTAAATTAATGTACCTAATTAATTCAGCGGCGAGAGATGTACGTCTAGACGTGTGACGTGGGATAGCTGATGTGAGCAGCTGCTTACAGCAAGACCAATTAAAAGAGAGAAAATGGCCAACTAACAAAACCGAATCTGGATCGTCCGCTGTCGTGACTGGACCCATTAGATTAACGGATCAGATCTCCCCAAGACATGCGACTTAAAACACACGATACGGTTTCGTACTTATTCTTTTCACACCCAGATCAGATGGGCAAGGGTTCTGTTAATTAATCAGAGAGATCCGACGTGCAGTTTCTGCGTAATTGCTTAGATTATGTTCCCTTTCCTTCATCCAGAGCTATTTTCCCTGTTGCCGAACACGATGGGGTAATCTTAATTACTAGTTTTTTCTATCAGTTTCCAAGTGATTCCCTAATCCGGTACGTGATTGACTTCTGGGTCTTCTTCTATTGTAATTGACTCTATAACTTCTAGGTGTTGCGTCAAATGTAGCAGTGATTCTATTGATACTTGTCTGGTCGATTCTTAGATGGTTGCAACGTAAATTTCTGGGTTTGATTAAGATTCGTGTACTGTGAGTAGCACTTCTATTTAACTCTTTTATCTGTTGCGTATATCTTGGAAACTCATGTCTGAATTAGCTTGATTTCTATCCGGGATTTCTATAGTTTTGGTGCTGCTCCAGTGTTGTCCTTGCTGTAGAAATTGTTTCGAGTTTTCAATTTGAACCTTTGGTTTTGCTGCTATAAAAAAGCTTATCCTGAGGAGAAAAGGAGAGGAATTCAAAATTGTTTCATGTTGTTGTTATGCAAGCAAAAAGGACTATGCTGGTAATTTATGATTACTGGTAACTTGATCGTTATGTTCTAAGTCTTACTTATTGTTTTTTTTTTGGTTAAATGTTTCAAGTCTAAATTTGTGTCTCCATCTTTGGTTTTTTATGGCCTTGCATGCAGTAGTGTCATATAGGATATGCACTTGGAATTTATGCATATATTGCCTTTTGTATTGTAAATTGCTTCTAGTAACTTCTATGCTAAATTTTTGTGAGTGTGTGTGTGTGTGGATATAGATGCACTAACTGAAGACTTAAACCATATAGTTGATTCTGTGTTTTTATTGCTCTCTAGTCTCTTGTCTATGCAGAACCTACTCAACATCTTGTAGAGGAGTTTTATTGTTCTCTTTGCTATGCTTTGTTCAAAGGCTTTTGATTATTGAGATGAATCCATAAAGCCAAGTTATCACTGCATTTTCTTGTTGTGTTGTGGGAAATGAGTTAGAATTTTGATGTTCTTGAACAGATTTACCATGGAAGCTTGATGTTGTTGGTTTTGATTTGCTGTTGAAGTGTTTTTAATGGGGAATATACTGAGTTTGAATGGTTCAATTTCCAAGACTGAATGGAGTGATCCCCGTGATATTTTGCAAGGTGAAGCTTGCAAGAGACAGAGGTTGTCATTGAGTTTTGGTGAGGACAACTCAAGACTGATTCCAGCCCTTCCTGATGAGATATCATTGCAGATTCTTGCTCGAGTTCCTCGCATTTATTACCTAAATCTCAAGTTTGTTTCTCACGCTTGGAAGGAGGCCCTTGTGAGTTCTGAACTATTTGCATTGAGAAAAGAACTTGGAACAGCAGAGGAGTGGCTCTACATATTAACAAAGGTCAATGATGATAAGCTTTTGTGGTATGCCTTGGATCCTCTTTCTGGAAGATGGCAGAGGTTACCACCAATGCCAAATGTTGCCTTTGAAGATGAAGCGAAGGGTTTGGCTGCCCTGAAAATGTTGCGCAGGGTGGGGTCAAGTATCAGAATTGCTGATGTCATAATGAGCTGGCTTGGGAGGCGAGATGCCCTAGATAGGATGCCATGTTGTGGCTGCTCAATTGAAGCTGTTGATGGTTGTATCTATGCTTTAGGAGGATTTTTTAGAGCTTCAGCAATGAAATCTGTTTGGCGGTATGATCCTGTAAAAAATTCTTGGAGTGAGGCTAGTCCAATGTCAGTTGGTAGAGCCTATTGTAAAACAGGTATATTGAATAATAAACTCTATGTTGTTGGAGGAGTTACTAGGGGTCCTGGTGGACTAATGCCTCTTCCATCTGCAGAAGTATATGACCCGCATACTGGTGTGTGGTCTGAATTGCCAAGCATGCCTTTTGCAAAAGCTCAAGTGCTGCCAACTGCATTTCTGGCTGACCTGCTTAAGCCTATTGCCACCGGAATGACTGCATACAGGGGAAGGCTATTTGTTCCTCAGAGTTTGTATTGCTGGCCTTTTTTTGTCGATGTTGGTGGTGAAGCCTATGATCCAGATTTGAATTCATGGTCTGAAATGCCAATTGGTATGGGTGAAGGTTGGCCAGCAAGGCAAGCTGGGACAAAACTTAGCATTACTATAAGTGGCAATTTATATGCACTGGATCCTTCAAATTCGCTTGACAGTGCAAAGATCAAGTTATATGATTATGAAGATGATGCTTGGAAAGTCGTTGCAGGAGATGTTCCGATCCATGATTTAACAGATTCAGATTCTCCCTATCTTCTGGCTAGTTTACTTGGAAAACTCCAAGTAATAACCAAAGATGCCAATCGCAATATTATAGTGTTGCAGGCTGACCTGCAAAGTGGTTCATCGTCCTCTCAATCTTTATTGCCATCACCAGATAACTCACTCAGTGAAAATACTGATTTGTCTGAGGAATCTGAGAGAGAGCTTTGGAGGGTTCTTGCTACTAGGAGTGGTAGATCCACTGAAATAGTTTGCTGCCAATCCCTTAAAGTTTGATTGTGGACAAAACTTGGCTAAATTTTTTTGGTGTTTGTTATGAAATTCTCCAATCGAAATATAACACCATATTTTGTTTTTTTTTTGGAAACAATTATATGATGTTTTCACGTATTATGTTTTTATTGGAGAATCAAATAGTGAACATCTTGAAAATTGTACCAAAGTTTTGTCCTTTGGTGAGAGAGTACTCCTGAGTTGGTTGGTATGATTTGCTGGTAAGTCAAAAGCTTTGTGTGTTTAGTAAAAATTTTCAAATTGTAAATTTTGCACTTTACAAGTGATCCTTATAATGTAATCATTCCAGTCATTCTTATACACGTGGAAACATCAAGATCAAGACTTGAACAAAATAAGAACAGGAATAATTCGGATTTGAAGTTTTTACATCCTTGCATTTGAGGATGTCCTCGTCTAGCATTTATCTAGTACATGTGTGAAGGGTGTATTGTCATCAAAGAAAGTATGTTTGGTTATTCTATATGTCATAGTATCTCTTTGCTATCTTGTGTGATGCTAGTAGTAACATCCACAAGGCAGCAACAAACTTAACACAGTTCTTATTGAGCCATTATTGTGATGGTTGATTACTTTTACTTTATTACAACCAAAAAAAAAAAAAGAGTTTAAGGCCATGTTTGGAATACTTGACACGATTTTACTTTTAAAGATAAATTGTTTTAGGGTAAAAAAATCAGTTTTAATAATGAAATGAAAATAAAAGAAAAGGAAAATGTGCTTGGAATTGGAATGGTCTGCTTCTTGGGAAAAAAAAAATTATCACTGTAAATTACACTCGTGCCAAGAAGAAGACATTTTCCAACAAACTTGCTTGTATTGATTCATACGCATAAAGCACATGAAAACATTAAAAAAAAAGGTGTTTTCTAAAAGACTTTTTTTTTGCCTTTTCAAAATCTGTAAGACAAACTTTGACTGCAAAGTAGTTTTTCACATATGATAGAAACAGCTTAACCCAGTAAAATTTATAGTTTATTATAAACAATTAAACTGTTTCAAGACCAACCAATCGTTTGCTCGTCTTTAGCCTTCAACTTTGAGTTTTGACAGGGGAGCAACATCATCAGATTCGGTGCACATTCTAAAATGTAAATCTTGTGCATCTCCCATTTATATTTTACTATTTTATTTTTATAATTTTTTAAAGTAAATTTTTTTTTAGTTATTTGATAGTTATGAGATTAATACTATTTTGTATTCTGCATCATCTAAGATAAAAAATTATTATAATGTAATTAAAATTTGAGAAGGTCTAAATTGTCTAAATGTTATTTGGACGGTTCGGATAAGATGTGCATCTTTACAGTTATAAGATATGCACCAAATCCATTTTCACAATATCATTTAGTGCAAGTACAATCTCTGAATTTAGCTAAACAAAGGTAATATATTATTATTAATAGAAACAGAAAGTATAGTTCACACATGTGGTGTGGTGCAGTGAAGTCTGGGCAACTATTTTGCTATATTATTTATATAGAAGTAGATCATAAAGCTGATAGAAGTAGGACATGAGTTAACCTTCTAACAGAAAAGGTATTTCAGTCTCTGTGAGGCCTCAATGATGGTCTCTCTGTGGCCAAAAGCACTGATTCTTACAAACTCTTCACCACCTGGACCAAAACCACTGCCTGGAACTGTAATTATGTGTGTCTTCTGAAGAATTTCAGCAAAAACATCCCAAGATTTTGAGCCAGGAAAATGGACCCATATATAGGGTGCATTTTCACCACCATAAACTGTCATACCAAGTGAAGCCAAAGAATTTACCAGTATTCTTGCATTCTCCATATAGTAAAGGATGCGGCACTTGACAGCCTGAAATTTTTCAAAAGAATAATTAGCAAAAAGACCTGACTCATTCTTTGTCTAGCACTGTCAGAGACCATTTTAAGGCAAAAACTTAAACTCCTAAGCGAAAGCTGGGACACAAACCCCCTAGGCTTCAACTTACGCCGACAAAGAACGGTCTAACTTACACTGACATTTCATTTAGTTATGAAGAAAGAGGATGGCTTGGGTTGTTCTCTTGACCACTTGATCATAGATACTCAGATATAATATCTAAGTTTGTTTCAACTCAGAAAGCTTAAGCAAAAGCCAGTTAACAGTTTTTATTATAATCTATAAAATTCAAATTTGTGTTCCCAAAGGATAAACAATCAGACGTCCTTCGAGGGTGCTCCCTGATCTGTGTATGCTTTTAACAAGCAACAGTGGGTAACATAGAACATATATAACGAAGAAACGAGAATAATAAATCCAGCACTCTTTCTTTTCCAAGATTCTGCAGGCCCAAGAAGCTATTGTTATATTGCCAGTAAAAACACATCCTTTATGAAAATAGATTCAGTAAAATATACTAGTAGTTGCTTGAATGAATGAAAATGGAATCATAAAAGTTAAAACTTCAATGAACTTGAGTAGGAAAATTTAACATCATAATCAGTCAATGTGGAAGCTTTGCTGACTTGCTGTGAGCATTTCAATCAAAATGGAACCTCAACAGCCGAACAGTTTCAAAGAGTTTAATGTATTCTAGATGCAGTACTGTGCTTTAAATCAGGAATATAAGCATGGAAAATAACATAAGCAAGGGTGCCTTGACATGCTGGTATCCCTTTAAGACTTTGAGCTAACCTTGAAGCCCTCTGGCGAGAGACAAGCCAGGCCACCAACCTGAGCGATGTTGGATGCTCCATTAAAGCAAGTGCACATTATGCGATTGAAATCATGTAAAACAGGAAATCCATTAGCATATAAGAGTTCTTCAGGCACTACTGTCCAACCAAGGCGGACACCTGTGAATCCAGCAAACTTGGAGAAGGATGAAACTTCAATTGCAACCTGAAAGCACAATTCAGGAAGAAAAAAGAGGTTGAAAAGGCTATTAAGGAAATAGGGCATGCTCCAAAAATGTCAGGTAAAAATAGTGTGAATATAAGCCTGAGCATTCACTAGGAATAAGATTTATCATTTAGTCTTCATAAGAAGACATAAATAGGTTTTATAAACTACCACACAAGCCGGTGCATGAGTTATCTGGGACTTAATTAGCCAGAGGTGACTCTTTTAGATTCTAGAACTAGGTGCACAAGTTGCTTCCAAAAACAGCACTAGCAAAAACAGAACTCCACTGGATAAATGAGCAAGATTACCTCTCTGGCACCAGAAATTTCATAGATCGATTTAGGACTGTCATCAGTGATATAAGCTGCATAAGCAGAATCAAAGACAATGATTGATCCATTCACTTTGGCAAAATCCACAAGTTGCTCCAGCTGTTTCCTTGTTGCTGCATGACCAGTTGGATTGTTTGGAGAACAAAAGAAAATAATTTCTGCCCTTGAAGCAGTAGATAGATCTGGAAAGAAGTTTGTTTGAGGCCCGCATTTCATGTACTCTATATTTTCATACTTGCCAGCTTTAGCTAGAAACTCGCCAGTCTGACCAATTATGACACTTGAATCTACATAGGCCTTTCCCAAAAAGAATTTGCATGGTTAGAAAACTTTCAGTCTGGTGAGAAGACTTATAAACTCAGCTTGAGAAGCTACTTATAGTGAAAAGATAGAATAAAGACAAAAGAATTAGTTAAATATCAATGCAATAATGTAATAGGACTATGAAATGCTCATAAAGTGCATTAGCGGCAAATATTGACATCTCAATATGCTTTTGGAATATCTCCCATATCTCTCAGAGCCATATTTTCTAGTTTCTTTTCATTTTTTCCCTTCCCTTGGCTTTGTAGCATTCCATTTTAGTTTATTTCAACTTTCAAGAAATTTGAGTCAAGAGTGCAACAATGCTGTAAAGAACATTGTAAACAACATTCTGCTATTGTAATCAGGGAATGAAAAATATTTTATACAGAAGGCCCAGAGTTAAACTTCTACATCATGAATACATTTAAATTACAGACTACAACGAGTGTTTACTGAAGAATATATTGCTTGAGTTATGGTGGTCTCCAACTCTTATTACGCTAGTGAGCTTAAACCAACCTTAAGAGAAATGAACACAATTGATGAACAACAAGTGATGACTGCATTGAATCCATCACTTGTTATTATATAAAACTTCATTATGGTTGCTAAAATCTAGACAGTAGGTCATGTAGTCATAAATCACTCAGATAACTGTACCGGAAAGGATGGGTCCTGTACAGCTCTCTTTAAATTTGAACCCAGAAGCAGCTGCAAGTAATGAAAAAAATTAAATTCAGTAATCTGCGTCAAAAGTGAGCAATACATGACAGAATTAACATACAATGAGGAATTGATGTTCTAACCTAAATGCTTCATTACTGTGAGTAAAAGTTTTTTTTTTGGGTGAAAATTATTGTGAGTAAAAGTTAAATAATATTTGAGAAGGAAAGACCAAGAAAGAAACTTGAAAACAACAAATGCATATGAAACAATACTGATTGAATACCTGAAGACGGGTTATGTCACACTGTGCACCATCTGATAAAAAAACCTCGGCAGGCTTTATCCCTAGATCTCTGTAGAATGCATCAGCAACTGCTTTCCTCAAGGCCTGCCCCAAAGAGTTGTCAGAAAATATTACTTTGAAAACACATCATTATAATAATAAACTAAATCAGAAATGAAAGTCCACATAATTGGAAAAAAAAAAAATAAACAGCAAGAAACTCAAGCTTGATAACCTGGACATCAATGCAGAAGAAAAAACTTCAGAATTTCGGAACAAAAGTCATTTATAACAAGAAATCAATTTTCTTCAAATTGTTGAAACAAGCAACCAGATACCTTTTCACCTTGCTCAGGTCCATATCCTTTATAACCTTTCATTGTTGAAAGGCCATGCACAAACTGCAAGAAACCATGAGTTAAAATTTCTCTTAGACAACATGTAGAGAAAATTTAAATTCTACATCAACCAAACTGGTGATTAGATTATTCAAGAATTAGATGAATCTATTTCTCTTGAAACAGAAGAAAAGAGGGGCCAATAAAAAAGAGAGGTTTCAATATCTTATCAAGTTTTGAACCATAGCTAGTTCCAAACAAGATGCTAATAATCAACATATTACTCCTGTGCTTTGTATAATCCTTGTTCTTGGCTTAAACACGGACACATACAGCAGTGTGCATGCACACTATTACATGAAGATGCTGGCATCTGATCTAAGAATTAAAGCTTTTTGCCAACAATACCAGAAATGAATTTTTCAAAATAAAAAAAGCTGTTGAAAAATAATTATATCTCTCATAAAGTTTCTTTGAAAATACAAGTTCGCATTTTCACAAGATTTCTTAAAGCCACTTTCCAGGTGCATATTTATACACTGATCCAACAGAAATAATAAAGTTAATTTAATCACTTACACCGACCATGCTAGATGTAATAATTGTTGGCAAGGGCTCTGTAGTATCACCAATTCCAAGGTCTATCACTTTTTCATGTGGATACTTCTCCTTGTGCACAAGTTCATGTCTTTCAATCTGATTCAGTCAGGATTTAAATTATACAAAACATCATAAAATTCTAAGACTTCTCATATGAGAAAGAGGAAATAAATGAGAGTCATCTCTAAATAGTAAATGAAATTAAAATTTCCAGGGCTACAGGGGAAGAAGAGATTAAAAATTTCAGAATGTTTCAAGTTATTTGGTCAGACTAGACTGCAATCCCATACCTAAGTATCATATGAAGAAACAAAAGGCTTAACATGAGCTGTTAATTATTGCCTAGAATCTTAATTGTTAACAGTGGCAATAACTATGGTTAAAGAGTTTCAAATGGAAGGGTAAGGGGAATTTCATAAACAATATTAAGATGAGACAAACAGGAATTTAGATAAAAGATCAAGAAATATGATTAATATTGAAAAAACACCTCTGGGAACAAATAGCCATGTTGCAGTTTCTGCATGTTAACATTCCGGCGTATCTTTGTACAATTTCCTGCATATGACAATCATAATGAAAATTTTAAGGATAAAGGAACACAATCAGAACAAAAATTTATAGAAACTAAAAAGTTGAATTGAACAAGTAAGAGTGATATGGATACCAAGTCCCACAGCTTGATTCTTCAAACTGCATGACAGTCTGTAAATTATCATTGAATATCAAAACCAAGTAAATGAAAATCACAATAACAGAGAAGACAACTAAAGTCCAGAGGTGTATGTCATTATCATCAGATTAGATTTTACCTTGGCACAGCCATCCTAGATGGGAAAACATATGTACTAAACATAAAACTGCAAATTGACATCTTGTATACAATAGGCCTGATTTCAGTTCTTCAATCAGGAAGTTATCTAAGACTCTGGTTCTTATTTCAGATTAGAAGTAGCAATTGTGCTAGCTACTCACAATGAATATATATATATATATATATAACAGGTCAACCAACAAACCAAGAAAATCTAGTTAAGTATGTGTAAATTTCACAAGCAAATACATTTAAAATGCATATCAATTTCAAGAATTTCCCCTTTCCACACCTTCACCTAATTTCCTTCATTTTACTTGGTCACTTTCATTTAAATCTCTTCAAACCACAAGCATCTATCCATCAATTTCAGATTAAAGAAAACATCTGTCAGAATTCGTAGCTTCTCCTTTCTTTGACCATTCCAAGCACTGTTTCGGTCTTTGTCCATATATATGGCATTTTTTTGTCGTGAGGACCGTTTTCTCAAACACAGATATACCACCATCAAAATTCGTATATATGAATTTGGCATGAGAGCAATGGTGCTAGTTAAATTTTTAAGAAGCCATCTAAGCAATTTCCAACGACAATTGATGCTGCTTTGGTTGACAGAAATAAGAATTAAATGTTTAATTTGTTATATTGTGAACTTTTAAGTCTATGAAGTTAATAATACTTCATTCCACATTATTCTAGGCCAACTTTTGTGTTCCCTGCTAATTGCAAACGAAAGGATTAATGTCCATGGTACTTCATAAATGAGAGAAAAGATCTATATATTTAGAATCAAATCAATGTTATATGAATTCCATATCTCATTTAACTATATAAATAATGGATATGTATACACTGCACAATCTTGACTGAGATTTGACAGTGAGCTTGGCGATGAAGAGAAAACTATAGCCGTTGTCTTTTTCTATAAAACTGTGTGTTTGCGTGTGTGCGTGTGCGTGTGCGTGTGCGTGTGTGTGTATTGTAATGACTAAGAAGTCAGACTTTCCTTGGGTCCCGTCTTGTTTCAAAAGAATATATCATTAAGTAATATTTATCCTTTAAAATATAAGTGGAATTTCGGTGGAGTTTACATTACACTAACTACTGTGGAAAGAAGGAAAGATGAAAACATCCGTGCATTAAAAAAGCCATGTGATCTTCTTCCAAGTAATTCTTGACTGACATTTTTGCACACACCGGCATCAGTGAAAAATCTTTGCCCACTATGACCATTTAATACAATAGAGATTCTAATATTGGGTCATTAAAAAGCTTTGGACACAGGAAACTACACAGAAAATGGCTTTTTCGCCGTAGGAAAAGAATTGGTACTACATTACAAGAAGTTTGTTACCTGATAATGACGTACCATCGACAGAAGAAATATGTGAATTAGAGAAATTGCGAGGAGTATGGTCCTGAAATTCACCACCTAGAATCTTTTTATTTTTTTATTTGAACTTGATCCTGAGCTCAAATAGAACCCTTCTGCTACTATTTTCCATTTTTAATTATGATGATCGGTTGTTGAAATATACTATTTTATTAAATCCATGAATTATAAAAATGAAAAAGGGGTGGAAGTCAATAAACATACAAAACCAAGGTGGAAGAAACGTAATCAAAACTCTTCGTTCTAACTTCTTAAATGATTTAAATAAATCCATTTATTTAAATAAAACTTGCGTAGAAGATCATCAGTCAACTAAAAAAATCTAATAAAAACAAAATCAAGCAAAGTTTTTCTAATCCTCCCTTTTTTCTTCCTTTGATAGCGATTTGAAATAAAGAGATGTAATGTTAAATATATAACATCATGAAAATGATCCAAAAATATCAAAACATATCCTAAAAGTGAAGTTCGGAAAAGCTTATTTGAATTGACCCAGATATACCCATTCGTTATGTGTCCGAGTTCTCTGATCAAAGACTATTCCGTCTTTGACGTCGTCGCCGGCGATCGCTATCGTCCTTCTATTTGGTCTTCTACTAGCGGGTACCGCAGCCATCGACGGCGGCAGCCACCGCGGAGCGATGCTGTAGTTAATAAATGTCAAAGGGAGAACTGTTCCCTGCGCTCCTCAATAACATAATTTTGAAAAAGAAAAAAGAAAATACATTATTCACGTAAAAAAAAAAAAAAAACTTTCGAAGTTTATCCCCCTCAGACCTTCGAAGTTGAGATAATACCGTGCATAGAGTAAACTATCCTTCGGGTTATTTTTTAAATTTAGTTTACTGTTATTATTTTTGACTTATTTATAAATGCTATGCTTTTTAATTTAGTTTGTGACACATATTTTTAAAGTTAATATCTCATAAACAAAATTATTAATCAGTGTCAAATATAAAATATAAAATTAATAATGCATCAATATCAATGTCAAATATAAAATATATAGTAAATTATATTATTCATAAATAATATAACATTTTTTAAATTTAAATTATGTGTATTAACATGTCTCAATGTCCCATATGAACATGCTCACTTAATCATCAATATTAATCATTAATCAATAAATATAAGATTTATATGAAGTCATACTATTTGTAAATTATAAATAATGTGATTCTGTATAATTTTTTATTTCCTTGTACATGAGATCAATAATGATCAAATATAATACTATAATAATAAGAAATTAAGAATTACAAAAATGAAGAATAATAAAAAAAAAAAGATTCTTGAATTATAGTGGCCCACTATAGTTAGTGGGAACGTTGAATCTGCGTGGTTCGTTCTTGGCAGCCTCGTACCCACATACAAAATAAAATTTATAGTAAGTGTTCCATCCCATTATTTTAGAATTTTTATAATAATAAAAGAAATTATTAAATGATATAAATTATTGTAAAATTTAATATTATTTTATTAAAATATTCTTAATTTAAATTTTTTTCATGCATACCAAGAAAGAATTAAAAATATAATTAATAGTTTATGAATATTTTAAAGTAATAAATATTATGAAAAGTTCTTAGAATTATAAAAAAAACAGCTTTTTCTTTTTCTTTTATTACTTTACATGATGATAAAATTTAAGTATTATTGGATTCCAATAAAATAGATTTTACAAAATTGAATTTTTCAATAAAAAATTTACCTAAGATTTTCTTTATATCTTAAAAATAATAAATACATCGGCTTGAAACAGAAAATACCAAATTATCCTCGATGATAACTGAAATATATATATATATATATTTAAAAAATACATTTATTGAAATATTATTTATTACATTAAAAATAACAAATTTAATCTAATCTAAAGTTTTGCTAAATTTATGAGACTGATTATATATATAAATATAGTTATCATATTTTACTTGATTATATATAAAAAAAAAAAAGCAAATTTTGTAATCATTTTGTGATAATAATTATATCATTTTTAATCAAATGATTTCACAATTTATCAGTTTTAAAAATTATTTATATCAATAATGTATATATATAATTATAACCAAGTGTAAAATGTTTTTTCTAGAACCAAAAAAAAAAAAAAAGAGTAGGAAGGTGATGCTTTTCAAAAAATAACAAGTGTGAGAGATTGTGTAATTTAAAGAATAAAATTCAGCAAAAAGAAAAAGACATCAACTCAACTCACTGGTGTCCGAAATCTCAGAATCATCAACTACTAACGCCTAGAACATAAAAGGAGAATAGAATTCCTTTTATTACCATAAGAAGCTATACTAATTTCTAATACATACAACAACGACAGAAAGTGAGGGGAGCTTGTGGCCGAAACTTCACCATGCCACTTGAAAACCCAATACAAATTCTTCTTCTTTGTTATCACAAAATGATCAATGGGCTATGTAAGCTGGACATCAACATAAATTCATAAAGATGAAAGGAAAAAAGAAAAAAAGAGTACCGAGTGAAAATCATATGCACAAATCTGAAGTATACTTCAAACCCAAGGCACATACTCATCAGGGATCATCGAGGACCTGATAGCTCATCTGGAGGGATATGTGAGGTTGAGTCTACTATCCAATTAGCATTGGGGTGATGGATGTAGCTGAAATCTTGCCGGAACATCTCCTCTTTCTGCCATTGCTCCCACTTCTCCGCCAAGCCGTCGCCTTCCAGCATTCTGACCACCTCTGACATTCTGGGTCTTTCCAAGGGGGTGCCTTGTGTGCATAGTAATGCTACTTGGATTAGCTGCTCAACCTCCTCTTCGTTATAATTTCCCCGTAAATCAGCATCCACCAGCGTTTCCAATTTCTTGTCTTTCAGAAGTCCTTTCACCTGGATTTAACAATCATACCTTCAGAAGAATCAAGAAACTTCAAAGCACTGAAAATGTAATCATATTTTGTTCATAAAGATGTACTTTAAGAATACAAATTCCCCAGTTCTTCAACCATAATACCTAAAACTAACAACCATAATAAACTGAATGCTTACCCAATCAAGCAACATGACATCATCATCATTGGCAAGTCGTGCCAGATCAAAAGCCCTCTGGCCAGTTATTAGTTCAAGAAGCATAACACCATATCCAAAAACATCAGTCTTCTCAGAAGACTTCCCAGTAGAGAGGTACTCTGGTGCTATATGGCCAATTGTACCACGTACAGCAGTAGTAACATGAGTATCTTTGTAATCCATGAGTTTTGCTAAACCGAAGTCTCCAACAACTGCTTCAAATTCCTCATCCAACAATATATTTGCTGCTTTGACATCACGATGAATGATCTTTGGGTCACAATGATCATGCAGATAAGCTAGTCCCCTAGCAGCTCCCAATGCAATACGCTTCCGTATTGGCCAGTCAAGTGGGGGTTGTGATTCTTGACGCTCTGATAATATAGAACAATCGGGGCACAATCAATATCCATTAACACATCTTCATATGAGATGCAAGTTCTGAAATTAAATACTCAGTGCATTCATTTGTTCAGTGCATCCATTAACACATCTCCATTTGTTACTATGTTAAATGTGTTACAGATACAAAATCTCCAAAATACACAATTTTTTATGAATAAATGAAAATAAACCATATTTGATTTAATATTGAAAACCAACACTAACGTTTCTACAAGAAAGGGAATATGAGAGAAAAAGTTATTTATATGAGATACACATCTGAGGTATATTATGAATAAAGCCAATGTAAATTACATTTTTTCTCACTAAAGATTTATTAAACAATCAGGGTAGAATAGTAAGAGTACCTCGCAAACATGATGCTACACTTCCATTAACCATGAAAGGATACACAAGCAACCGTTCAGTTGGTGTCATGCAAAAACCACGCAGCCGAAGCAAATTCCGATGCACAGCCAAGCTAATCATTTCCACTTCTGTTTGAAATTGTAGCTCCCCACCTTGGGTGCGTTCTTCTTTCAATCTTTTGACTGCTACCAGAGAACCATCTGCTAAGCGTCCTTTATACACCTTCCCAAAACCACCTCTACCCAAAATGTTTTTGTTACTGAAGTTATCAGTTGCAACTTGCAGCTCACGCAGTGAAAAACGTTTTAGCTGACCAAGGTGAACTTCAGGATCCTCCTCAGCTGCCAGAAAAAGACAGGCCAAATGTTGGTAAATCAATAAGGACTAACATATACAGCATCAATACACAAGTTTACCAAATTTTTAATAATTTAACTAACCAGGAACATCAAAGAAATATTCTTGTGGTTTCCTTTTTCGCCAATATGCAAGTGCAATTGCAGGGGCAGCAAACAACAGAGCGGCACCAGCAGCAACTCCCCCAGCAATAGCTGCGGTATCACTGTTGCCTACCAAAAACAATATTTTGATGGGAAATCACAAATCTATCATCTATTCAAAGAAGTTGATGCGATTAGATAAAATAAAATTTAAACATTCAACAGCATTAAATCTCTCTCTCTCTCTCTCTCTCTCTCACACACACACACACACACATACATTTAAGAACGGGGCACATCAATTGTGAGAAAGTACAACTATAAACATCCAGAAGAAGCATATAAAGAAGCCATGCCTTGGGGACCCAGATTGTGTTTGTGGCTACTATTAGGTGTTTGGCTCAGAGCTTTCTGTAATACTAGATATGCAGAGGGATTGGACAGTTTCATATATGCTTACGTTTCTCCTTTATTTTCTTTTATTGTCACTAAGGACTTTGATCTTTACCCTTAGGAGGATAACGTATGCTTCTTATTTGTATTTTTATTCATTCTTAATACCATTTCTTCTTTTTATCATTAAAAAAAGTTTACCTAATTTAAATTTCTAAAATTGAGAAGGTTCAGTCAATGGCAAAGTCCATGATTACAACACTTTAGAAAAGTTACGTGCCATGTCAAGTGGCAATTCTTCCCTCTCTCCTTCCCCTCTCCGAATATTATCAGCAGATTCTTCCATTTACTTCATATATTTTGTTGGCTCCTCTCCACTGGTCCCAACCATTTGGGGGCAAGGAGTAAAGGAAACATAAGCAGGTGAGGGAAAGACTTGAAGCCTAGGAGGCAGCTTCTAATAGAGTGAAATTGAAGTACCAAGAAGTAGAATGCCCATCTCCCATAGCATTATTTTTGTAGGAGTCATAAAAACCATTTTTAGGCCTCTACTTACTTGCATATTTAGTTCCAAGGTCAACTGGTTCTTTAACTGACCCAAGTGGTCTAGAGTTGAGTTCTATGCTTTGAGTCTAATAATTAAAATTTCATACCAATCATTCCAAACTCAGTTTCAATTAAAGATAACTAGTACAATGCCTATACATTTATCAATGTTTCAAATGCCGTGGACTCACATAAGAGGCCATATTAGTTGTATTCTTGTTCAAAGATTATAAATAAACTAACGTATATAACACTTTGAAAATATTCTTGTTAGTCCATAATCTTAACTCTGTTGGGAATATTCTAATGAATAGACATTTCAGTCAGTAATTTGTTTACAAAATACACAAGAGGTCAAAGAATTATACAGCAAGACTATTCATGGGCATTTTGATGTAGGACAAGATAGGCAAAGGGTAGAAGATAGATGAGAAGAGTAGAAAATTTAAAAGGAAAGGAAATTCACTGAACACATTTCAATAATATTCTATCAATAGGAAAAGTGATGAGTACAATGAGTAATTCTAGGACTTATCTATAGAGCTTAAATCCTAATCCAACTATAATCCTAAAACAATAAAATAATTTAAATCTAAACAAAAGATAAATATTAAATTAAACTATATACTAAAATATAAGATAAAAATAAATTTAAATAAAATAATCAAATTCTAAAAGATAAAATAAATTAAATCTAAATAAGCTAATAATTATTTAAAATCCTAATTATGTAATTATCCTTTATGCACCATTCTCCCTTGCTTGAAAGAATTCTCCTCTAGAGAGTTAATACTCCACGTAGATCTGGGAAACCTTTCCAGCAAGTAATATAGCAATGGATGAGATTTGAATGAAGGACACTTTCTTCAACAACCTAAGTATTATTCAACTCAAGAAATTCTTTCCACCAAACAAGATAATGATGAATAGAATCTAAACAAAGAGACTTCATATCAAAACTCCTTGTGGCAACTACATTTGGAAAAACTTTCTAATGGACAAGGTAATAGTGAAGGGGACTCTTAGACTGGAGAAAATTTTTATCTTTTGTAGTTGTAACAATCCATGCACCCATTGTAACAGAAAAGCAAGGTGAAGCAGTAGCATGATGAATATCATCAATAACCTTGGGAGGCACAACTTTCAATGGCAGATGTTGTTTTTGTGCTTGTCCATTTTTCAAGCTTGTGTCTTCTTCAGCAACTGCAACATCAAGGTCATCTTTGGATTCTGAGGAATTGTTTACGGATGGTATTGCTTCAATATGCTCTATAACTTTAACATCCTGGTATATTTGCTCTTCTTCTATCTGACACTTGCGCTCTTCCTCTAAAGCCTTAGGAATTATCTCTATGCCTTTATTTAGCAACTTGAGGGCATATAGGATGTCTTTAGATAATCTTTTTAATTTATCAAGCTTACAGTTCGTTTCATCCATACGACGGTCAAGACGATCAAATGAATGTTCAAAGCGCCCTAAGGAAGCCATAATAATGATATTAATTTAAATATACCCCCAAGGGAGAAATCATGCCTTTATTTGTTCAATTAGACTGGAAGAAATCACATGAAAACACGTCAAGAAGGGAAAAAAAGGCTGTCTAGAAGGAACAAAGCTCACTGGTGCGTGGAGAGCATTAGGCGCGTGAAGCCCATGCGCGGGGAGAGTTGCCAGCGCGTGAGAGTACGTGGCAAGTCCGCCAGCAACGGCGCTTGGTGGACAGGTTGAGTTTCCTCCTACAAGACGAACGGTAGTGGTCGCATGACGAACGGACAGTTGCATGTAGGGTTTCTAGTGCTAACAACAAAGTGTTTAGGGGTTTTGGGATGTTTATGGAGGAGTTTTGGTCTGGGAAGTGTGGGGTAGAACCCTGCTCTGATACCAAATTGATTTAGGACATGGTAGGGGAAGGGTAGAAGATAGATAAAAAGAGTACAAAATTTAAAAGAAAGGAAATTCACAGAACAAGTCTCAATAATATTCAATTAATAGGAAAAAAGATAAGTAAAATAAGTAGTTTTATAATTTATTTATAGAGCCTTAAATCTTAATCTAACTAGGACTTTAAGAGGATAAAATAATTTAAATCTAAACAAAAGATAAATATTAAACTAACTATATCCTAAAATATAATATAAAGATAAATCTAAACAAAATAATCAAATTCTAAAAAATAAAATAAATTCAAAATAAATTAAATCTAAATAACTTAATAATTAGTTAATTATCCTTTCTGCATCACATTTATTTTAACAACTTCAACTTTTTAGTTGAAATCATTCTGAATATGGCATCAGACCTGTCATGATTTCTAACAATCATTTTTCTCTTTTTTATCCCAACAGATTTGTGACAAATTTCTTTACTTTTATCTAAACTTCATTTTTGTAAATTGTAATTATTTTAACAGACTTTTAACAAAAAGATAATTCAAACGGGGCACAATGACTTGGTTGTCAAGAGTTCAATCCTTACCAGGCCCATTTTCTTAATTAAAACTAAATTCACCATAAAGTATGGTGGGCTTGTGATTTTCAAGCCCAAAGGTGTTTTGAATGAGTAGACATGCTAGCGATTATGGTGATACTACTGTTCATGCGTCTGGACAACTTAAGCATTTTAATGCAAAAGAGATAATTAGATTGTCATAAAATAATTAAAATTTTAAATAGTTAGTAGGTTATTTAGATTTAATTTATTTTGAATTTATTTTATTTTTCAGGATTTGGTTATTTTGTTTAGAATTATCTTTATTTTATATTGTAGAATATAGTTTAGTTTGATATTTATCTTTTTAGATTTAAACTATTTTATTCTTTTAGGATCTAATTAGATTTAGGTTTAAGACTTTATAAATAAATTCTAGAACCTCTCATTGTAATCATCTCTTTTCCCATTGATAAAATAATAATTTGAAGCCTTTTTTAGTGAATTACCTCTCCCCCTTAATTTTCTACTTTTCTCATCCAAATTCTTCCCTACCCACACCCTGTCCTGCATCACATTTAAGTTGAAGTAATCCTAAGCAATTATGTACTTCGGTGTTAACATCAACTCATTTTTGGACAAAGTAAAACATCAAAAGTAATAAATGAGACGTAAATAAACCTGAACTAGCTGGTGGCGTTGGAGAACTTGGAGCAGTTGGAGAGACTTTCGGTTGTCTCAATCCAGGATTATTATTAAAACTGTAAAGTGGAACACAGTGGTCAGCAAATGTTGTGTGTCATCCCTCAATAACCAAGGAACTAAGCAAAATTATTTTCACCAACCTGATGGGAGTAAACAATGAAAATGAACCATTGACTGGAATATCTCCTTTCAATTGGTTGTTTGAAAGATCACTAGATTCACAAAGACCATAGTGTCAGCTTACACTAAATATTATGCCAAGTGTCTAAATTTACATTCATGGAAATCTAGAAGTAACACTCACAGGACTTGCAGTGAAGCAACATTAGTCAAAGAGACAGGAATGCTTCCCGACAAGCTGTTGTTATTGAGACGCCTATTTCAAAGTGCAGATAGAATTAGTTTATCGATAACAAAACTTTTGATAGAGTGGAGAAACAAGATTTAGCCAGAAAGAAATTCTCAAACAATATATATATACAGTAAATGTGTTGCTAGCTTAAATTAGTGAGCTATTGTGAATCCTAAGCCTCTGACAAGACCAGAGGAAGTGAACAAAATTTGAAAAATGTATATATCCAGGCATGACTACAATCTTTACATGTAAGGTGAAAGTGTGTCTCCTAAAAACCTCCTCCCTGGGGTTTGATTAGGACCCAACATATATCTTATCAAATATGATCAGCCAATGGAGGTGAAAACAGTCTCGGTTTAAAAGTAGTGCCATTTTTTTTTCCAAATGGAGTTTCAAAAGAAGTTCTATGAGAGGAATGTAGTCTATGTTTGGCAGAATCAATAGATAAGCATTTTTATCAATATTATTGTGTTTAGCGAAACTTTCAAAAAGGTGCTATTTAATAGCAAACTACTGAAAAGGACATGTATTGAAGAGAGTAGTTAAAAAGAAAGAGGTAATTATGGAAATTAATAACTTTAAGTTGAGGAACAATTGTCTTCAAAAAAACAATTTTCTGCTTCAAAGGAGAAGCTTCTTTTTTCTGCTTCCTTTTTGCAGTGAAAAAAATTTGCTCTACTACTTAAAAGCACTTATTTTTTTTTATAAGTTGGACAAACACCTCATTTAACCACAATAAGTACTTTTTCTGAAAAATAAGCAACTTCTTCTCCACCACATGCCTGGTCGGATTACTGTGGTACAAATTGATTGATTGGATGAGCAATCAATTAAGTCAAATTAAAGTGATAGTCCCTACTTAAAGCAAAACCCATGAATCAAATGCACATATCCTTAAATAATTCACAATCAAATCAGTACAGTTATGTTAAGGATTCCTATTCAAAAGGGAATACAATCTCCCCCAGTAAAAAATTCATTTCAAAGAAATAAATTAGCAGGAAAAAAAACCCAAAAAAAATGAAAAGAAAAGAAGCTTCTTCCCTATATCATATAATTAGGTTGAGTCTTAACTATTTAACCTACAACAGTCCGATGTGAAGGAAACAAAACAAGTGAAGACCAGAGAGCATGTGTGTCTCACAGTTAACATCACAACTAGACAGTAAATGTAGGTTCAGGCTTTAGCTGGGTAGAAGGAAATTAAATTACTATATAACAGACCATTCACACCTGAGAATCCAAGAAACCTTAGGCAGCCAGGGTAGTAAATTGCTCCTCTTGACTTCCCTTTTTTTGTCCGTTTATACTTCCAACAATATTTATATTAAATCTATTTTCAGCCTTAATAGCTGGAGAGAATAGGTAGGTCAATATGCACGAGTAACCATTGATGCTAATAAAAACCAACTCTTGTATTACTTGTGCGATACAAATTTGAGTCACTAAATTTATGGTTCAACTCCTCCAACCTGGTTAGAGGTCTTGAAGTCATATTTTAAACTAGAACAACCAGCATGTCACTATCATCTATTCAAGCAACTATGTATATTACTCAAATTACTAAAGCAAGTAGCAGCATTAGACTAGTAGTAGCAATAATAATGATAAATAACACAGGAACATTACTTTTCTGAAAACATTTTCATCCACAAGCAAGGTTCTATTGGAACTGCACAAGCTGCATAATCTACCACCATTATGTGTGGATAAACAAATGTGTATGTGTGTGCATACTAAAATGGTAATGCAAGAAACAAAATTATAACGGGTTCAAATAAATTTTGCAGACTAGAAATATGATTAGGGAAAGCATGACATACAGGAAACGTAGTTTCTGAAGCCTGCTCAAAGTGTCTGGGATGGGACCATTTAATTTGTTCAAATAAAGATCCAAGCTCACCAAGTTGGTCAAGTTCCCAAGCTCGTCTGGGATTTTTCCACTTATATTATTACTATAAAGTTCCCTGTCATTGAAAAGAATAATAACTTCAAATTTGAGCAAGTGAAGCTATAAAAACCACATTTTATATATGACAGAAAACAAATGCATAAGTGGCAGCAAAGGAGTTGAAATCTGTTGGTAGTTGACGTTGTGAAAACTGAACCACACAATTAGATATTTATAGCTACATATGAGGGGAAAAAATAAGAAAATCTTAATACACTAGGTTTTTTTTTGCTTGCTTTTTCACAGAAAAATAAAGAAACATGTTAGCCAGTTATTTTCTGTAGGATATACTGCATGTGCAATTGAACAAAACTGATGTTAAATTCAGGGACGGATCTAGAACTTAGCACATGGAAGGCTCAAAATAAAAGTTGTATGAAAAGTGGGGGGCTAAAATTAATTTTTCACATTTTTTTACAAACAAAAATAAATAAACTATAAAAGAAAGTTTGTAACATGGGCTTGTATCCGTCTCCCGTTAATTATTCATTTTGATAATGTTTCCCACCTTAAACCAACCCCCTTACTCTCATACAACCAAATTTATCTCATGTGCACAGAGTAGTGTTGACTTTGTCACTACCAGAAACTTTAAAAGAAACCATTATTTTTTATCCTCTTTTTTCACTAGAGTGATTCATTGTATTTGAAAAAAAAAAACCGCAGAGGGAAAGACAAGAATAAAAATTCTCATGCTTATTTGACAATATTAGTTGACATTATTTTAGCTGCTTTGCCTCTAATGTCTAAGCTCTCTCCCCTCTCTTGCTTAATGGTACAATTTGCTTGATCAACTTAATACATCAAGTACAGTAACTAATATGTCAACACTCAACCAACTCATCACGACCCTAAGAAAATGTGATATCTGATTACATAACTTGAACTAGCTGTAAGACTCATTATAATATTACGAAAGCCTAAACTAATAATCCAAATTTGCAAGCCTGAGTAACTCTAACTACTGGATACAATGGTCATTCTGTAGAGATAATCGTGGAATGCCGTGGACCTCCAGAAATTAAGAAACACAGCTATTCTTGTTGGCACTGGCATAAGAATCATCAACTCTAGTTTGTTTAAAGTGCTTAAATAATTTTTTTCATTTTTTAATAGCCAAAATAAAACAACCCAAGATTTTACACATCAGAACTCAGAAGAAGCAGAGATAGATGAAGGAAGAGCAACTTATTTGACTAATCTTCAGGACAATAAAGAGGAGAAAAAGTGAGAATGCTTCGTCAAAAAACAACATTGTTAAGAGGTAAGTCTAGGTGCTACTGAAATCCCAGGGAACTATATCTACTTAAGTTTTAAGCCTTGTGGCAGTGGGTTAAGAAATCATTTTATAGCCTGCCTGGTCAATGTAGAAGTACAGTTTATAAGATCATCTTTTAAGAAGCCACTGGAGAAGAGCTAAAGAGAACACCAATAAAAAATTATTCTTCAACAACATCTTGGCATCAGAAAAATGAGGCAAATCAACTTAACAATATATTAGAGTCTCAACTTACAAGTACTGCAAATTTGAAAGCTGACCAAGCTGTGAAACCAGTTGACCCGAAAGGTTTGCATTTCCAAGATCACTGTGACAAAATAGAAATTTATAATTTACACTACACGCAGTAAGAATCTTAAATTGAAGGTCAAAAGCAGATAAATAACTTACACACGGGTCACACTATTATCACTGTTGCATGTAACATGAAACCATGTGCAGGGATTTACAAGGGTAGGATCCCAACTTTGAAGAACATTGTTAGGATCGGACATGCTGGTCTTCAATGCATTCAGGGCATCACCTGTCTTAGAGAAAAGCAATTTTCAGGCGTAAACATCCTTAATATCAAATCATATGTTGTCCTATACAAGTTAAACATAGTGACAGCTGATTTCACGCTAAATAAAAGGCCAACTACATCAATTTACGGAAATCCACAGCGATGCACTAGGAAATCTGTACAGAAATAAGAAACACGAAGGCCAACTTGCTAGATTTTAGGCTTAGTCACATACTCTTATATACCAGGCGAACTAGTAAAGGAAACATAATTGCCATCCCCCCCCCCCCCCAAAAAAAAAAAAAAACCCACCCAAAGGAAGGAGAGGAAAAAAAAAACCGTCCCCTCAGTAGCCAAACAGAAAAAATGAAAAGATGTAAAATTAAACTCGACACTTTATGATCAAGGAAGAACCCAAGCTTACGATATAGAATACAAGCAGAAACACTACAAAAGCTACTCCCAAGATGAAAGCCTATTCATTTCTCCCCAGTTTCGTTCGTCAATAAATAGTACATATGACCCAGATACGATCCAACAAAACAGATGAAAGGCGAATAATCAGATCGACAAAACAGAATTAAGTGAAAACGTCTGTAACGAAGCTCATTTGAAGCATCAATTTATTGGGAACAGATATTTCTGAAGTAATTAAAACCACATATAGAGTATTGTCAACAGTCACCACCCACCTTCCGCATTGCCAGAAACCTTTAGCACCAAATCAAACACTAAAATCGCCAAAAGAAGAAACGAACCCATCAAAGACGAAATCACTCCCTTCATATTTCCCATCTTCCTCAACTACAATTGCGAGAGCTTCATAACCATGCATAATCAACCGATTCCCTCCCTAATTCACAGTCCCTCTCGTGACTACTCGATCTCCATCAAACCCAACAAAGCCCAGAAGCATCTGCACCTCGTTGACTATATGAAGCTCGAATTAAACCGCAACAAGATTCCAAAATCGAATTCTGGGTAGCTCCAATCTTGTTCCTTTATTCTCTGTCAATTCCAACAACGAAATCTAGAACTGAAATCTCAGATTGATATAGCTGGTACACCTGATAATGCAGTCACAAGGGAAGAAAGAGGGATTTCCGAGCTTCAACTTTTGCAAGATGTCGCAAAGGGCTGGGGAGAAAGCAGGGTCAATGAATACTGCATCCTTTGTTTAAAAAATTTCTTCATCTTCTTTTATTCTCTCTCTTCTCCAACTTTTTATATTCTTTGATTTAAATGAATAATTAAGTAAAAACTGTAACGAGAAAGAGCATTTCAGATGAAAAGGGAAAGGGCAAGAGAGAGAGACATGCGAACAGTAAGAACTAAGCAAGTAGGGTCAAAGACGCACGCTTGCACGCCTGTAATGGTCCCCACAAACCATCCCTTCAGTTCAGTCCTTCATATTACATGTAGAGTTTTTTTATTTTTTCCTGTTCAAAAAAATAGAGCGTTTAACAAGTGAGTGCATGTTTGGTTCTTTCTTATGAAAATATAATTATGATTTTTAACTATGATTTTATAAAAGATGTGTTTGATCAAACAAAAATTAATCATAGACTCTCTTTTTAAAAAATAAAAAGTGGGTTAAACTGTGGTTTTAAAAAAGAAAGAGAAAAGTTATTTTTCCTTTAACAAAAGGTGGGTTTTGGAAAGGGAAAAATAAATTTACTCTATATTATATATTTAAAAGTACTTTTAACCCTATCATCCAAACAGATTTTTTGTCAAACTTACTTTTACAAAAAGAATATCCAAACATAACAACTTTCAATAAACTTACTTTATCTAAACTTTATTTTTACAAACTTCATTTATCTTAACTTAATTTTACAAAATGGAGAACCAAACGGGCCCTAAACTATACTAGTAACTTGAGTTCTTCATAATTTAGTAATTTAGTATTGTTTCGTTATTCTTTATAAAAAATAAAAAAAATTATAATTTTTAATTATAATTTAAAAAAAAAATGTGTTTGATTAAATATAAACTATTTTCTTAGAAAATAAAAAATAGGTTAGACTGTGATTTTAAAAAAATAGCAAAAAAATTATTTTTTTTAACAAAACGTGAGTTTTGAAAAATGAGAAGTAAATTTTCTCTATATTATATATCTAAAAGTACTTTTAACTCTTATTATCTAAATAAATTTTTTGTCAAAATTACCTTTATAAAATACAAAAAATATCCAAACCTAATAACTTATACCAAATTTATTTTATCTAAATTTTATTTTTATAAATTTTATTTATTTTAATTTAATTTTATAAAATTGAGAACAAACAAGACTCTCAATTTACTTTCGCAGGTAAAGCTATTTAGAACTCAGTAACTCACTTTTTGGGTACAATTTAGTCAACTAATTAGGTTTTCTATCTTTTGCATTTTTGCCTTTTGGTTCCACTTCTGGCTTATAGCTGTTTCAAGCTTGTCTCAAGTTAAAATAACGGCCATTACCATGTGACTTGCCAAATAATAATTTTTTTTTATTTTGACACATCCTAATTCTTTCTTTTTCTTGTGACAACAAAATTGATATTTAGTAAAAGAAAAAACGTATACTCCTATTCTGTGAAAAAATATATTTTTTATCTTTTTTTAGTTTTATTAAATGTTAAATTAATTTGTAGTTTAAAATTAAATAAGGTTATTATCTTGTTTTCTTAAAAAATTAATTTTAACAATCTAATAATTTATTTAAAATATAATACTAACTTTATCAATGTATTAATTTAGACGTTAAATTAGATTCAAACTTAATAATATTAAATAAATTAAATATTACAGTTGCCCGGCAAAAAGTAAATAAAATATTATATTAGATTTTATCAATATTGTCAGAATTGGACCAGATATTGAATCAGACAAAATATTGGTTCAAGATTCAATGGTTTTATTGGGATCGAACCAGTAGTAATTAAAATAATATATTTAAAATAAATAATATAAGTTTAAACAAATTTTATAACTTAATTAAAGTCTCAAACTAAATAATATTGAATTATCAATCTATTATTCATCACAAACAAATTATTAATAAGTTTCATAACTCAATATTTAAATCTAAATAAGTTAATATTAATCTATAATCATATTTTGAGTTCAAAATAATAAAATAATAATCTATTATTATATTATTTATTAAGTAAATATATAATCTTTAATAATTATATATCATAATCATGCTTATATAATATTATAATATATAAAGAACATACTTTATATTAAAAATGATATTGTTTTATCTTAAAAACTAAAAAAATATTTTTAAAAAAATTGAAAAAAAAATACTCCCTCCGTTCCACATTATAAGGCATTTTGTATTAATTACATGCATATTAAGAAAATCACTTTTTCAACTCAAATCAATACAAAAAATACTCACATTTCTTATTTTACCCTTATTAAATACCCTATTCTATTATCATTTGAGAGTTATAAATGAAGAGAGATAAAGCATTAAAGACATGGATAAAATGGAAAAAAATATCTAATATTTTATATTTTGGACTAAAAACTTGTCATACAATATACCTTATAATATGGACCGGATTGAGTAATATAGAACTGGTACAGAACTGGTCTTACTAATTTAAGGCCAATTTCACCAGTTCTTAACCGGTTCTCACTATTTCTGAACAGTAATGATTATGTAGGTTGATCGAACCGGTCCAGGTACCGGTTCCCAATCAAACTGGTTGGTCTGATTTGATTTTAACAATAATAGATTTTATACAAAGTTCAATACTAAACATACGAAAAAAATATTATTCTAGTATATTTGTAATATTAAATATAAAATTTGCGCAAACAATCAATGACTCATAAATAAAGCTATTTACTATGCATTTCTTTTTAAGGAATTTTGGTTGTGCTTTAGGGCTTGTTTAGTAATTGTGATTTGGTAAAGGCAGTGAACAAAAAATTGGATCGGACTAGCTGATTTGACCAATCTGATCGGGAATTGGCTCCTGGTCCGATCTGATAGTAGATGAAAATTGGGAGATTTTAGAATCAATGGGAACCAGTCAAGAACCGGTCAAAATTGGTATAAAACTTATACAAAACCGATTTGAACCGGTCTGGCCCCCTTTTTATTTTTTTATTTTTTTAAATTTTTTAAATATTTTTTAAAATAAAATAACATTATTTTTAGTATTAAGTAGTATTATTTTTAGTACAAATTTTTTTATTTCTATATTATAATATGTTATAAGTATTATTATAATATATAATTATTAATAATGATAAATTTACTTAACAAATAAGATAAAAATAAAATATCAATTGACTATTTTGAATTTAAAATATAATTATATATAAATATTAACTTATTTAGATTTTAATATTAGGTTGTAAAATTTATTAATAATATTTTTAATTTTTTATATATTATTAAATTTACTTTTTATCCTAAAATAAATGTTAATTTTATGATCATGGATAAATATCTTTTATATTTTTTATCCATATTATTAAAAATATATTAATTTATTCACAACCGACCTGACTCCGGTCCAATCACTAAACCTTGAACAGTTATCTTATTCGGTTCAATGATCGGTCCAATTTTTAATACCTTAGACAAAGGTGAAGCAGCATTTAAGACACTGCATACCTTCCATTCCTACTATTTTTTATTTAAAAAATTATATTTAGTATTAAATTTTGCATAAATTATGAGATAAATACAGAAAAATATATTATATTTAATAAATCATTTTTTATTTTTAAACTCAAAATAACCTTTTATTATAAACAATTTAGTGAAATTTTAAGATGTAATGGATTTTTTTATTTCTTAAAGAAGAACATAAGACCCATCCATCCATCCATAATGGGCAATTTTATTATATTTTAGAATTAATTTATTAAAATTGCGATTAATAAGTCTTGTTTAAAGAAAAAACATATTTTGCTTAACAAAAATGAAATTCAGGTAATTACCATATAAAGATCTATATAAGTTGGCAATTATTAGCGTCAGTGTTGTTTGATTGCTGTAGAAGTGAAATATTTGTATGCAATAGGTATAAGACATCGCTGTCCCGTATCACTTGCAAATATATATATATATATATATATATATGATATATCAATGTTTAGTGGATCGTATGTTACTATATATGATAGAAATAGGGTATCAACATGATGTTTTCTGATCCTACCTATTTTCTTAATTTTGCTAAAAAAATTTATTACTAAATTATTAATTGGTATTATGGAGACTAGAAATTTCTATATTGGGGTGTTGTCCAAAAAATTCACACTTTTCAACTGATAGACAAAATATAAGGTTCTTTAGATCATTTTCTTGTATTCAAATTATTTATTGTAAATACAAAACAAGGTTGGTTCTGGTATATTTTATAAATTTTAAGGAATGAGTTGTATTATTTATAATTAGTTAATAATGTAACTTGTTATGGATTTTATTAATTATGTGATAAATGATTATATGAATATATTGAAATTAATCCAATGTTATTTACTTATTTTATTTATTTAGTGCGTATAATAAATATGTGAGAATGAATTTAGTAAATGAAACACGAAATTCAGGATAAAAAAATGAAACAAGAAATTAATCCTTCTGAAATAGAGAAAGATGGAATAATCAAATAATACTCATTTTGATAAATTTTCAAATTCTTATAAAAATATTAGATTATTCTATCTCAACAATTTAAAAAATCCTTCCTAAACATATAATTCGAACAAAAAAAAACATAAAACAATTTGTATACATGAATAAATATATATTTTTTCATATTACATGAGCAAGATTTAATTAGGAGAGAGACAAAAATAGTTTTAGCTTTTTTTAATCTTTTTAGTTGTTGTTGGCCAAAAAATACTTAAAAAAATATTATCTACTTCATGGTCATTATGCATGAGAAAGTTGAAATTGGGAAAAGTAAAATTGAAATGAACAGAATGCACACATCTCAGTCAAAATATTGATTATGGAAGAAGAAATCGTTTATTTTATATACAAGGCATAAATTTCCAAGGCATATTAATTAGAAACAAATATCGATATATATTTATAATGTACTTGATCTTTGAATCGCGTCATTTTGGAATATATATATATATATTATTATTATTATTATTATTATTATTATTATTATTGACTAAGTCATCCATAAGCACAACACATATTTTGACTAACACATGAAACATCTTTGGATCTCATGTGTGTGTCGGGAAAAACTACATATTATTTTTAGTTTATGTTTATTTATTAAAAATATCAAAACTAAAAATAGAATTCATATAATCTAAATTAAACTTAAATATTGTTGTGGATTTGAACTTGATATGGAGACACATTATTTTGACATCTATATTTATGAGCTTTGTTACCATATCAAGTGGTTTTATATCCAATTCCCTAAACAAAAAAATATTCTCATGAGCTTTAGGATGAAACAACGTTTATATATTATATAGAAGATACATAGATTAAATCCATAATTATTATAAATTAATTTCAATGTTATATCAAGAACTAGATAATGCCAGTAGGATGTACAGGAGCAAACAGAATTATTCACAATTTCTAAATAGTATAGATTTATATCTATATATAAACACCATTTCAACTATAATTTTTAAATAATAAGCTAAAATTTTGTAAATAATTTAAATTAGTTATGATATAAATACTCTATCAAATTGACATCGTATCACTAAATCCAACTTCGATCTAGTTGATCCATTCAGCCAATATTATAATTATAATTAAAAATGAATAGAGTCAAGTTGCAATTAATTAAATAGTTATATTATATCTTTGAAAGCAAGCAATATTCAATGAGAAAACTATTATAAAAACATTGTCGATTTATGATTCTAGAAAGCGATTGGTTGTGTTTTTTATTTTCATCACTTAGACCCTGCAAGTTCATTTTAGTGACCCAGCTTTTTGTCATCAATCAAAACTATCCTTCGTTAGGAATAATTATGACAAATCTCTCAATACTAGAGTAAAAGATAGATTCCTTCAAATTAAACATATTTCATGTATAAAAGCTAAAAATTAAATTTCAATCACTAGTTCGAGGGATGAAATTTTAGTGACGCGGCTTTAATATTGAAATTTGAGGGCTTGGCATTGCGTGTTTTTTTTTGTTTACCCCTAAATATGCTGAACATAAATTTGTCTTAACGTTGGATAACAAATACTGCTAATATTCTTTTTTGGCCACTACGCCTAATAATTGACCTAATCCGCTAATCGTTTTAAAAAATTTTATGTACTTAATTTATTCAAATTTTTTGGACCAAATTCAAGATAGTTAAAATGCATAAATTTGTAATCTAATTTGCTTACTTAATCTTACAGTAAATATAATAGGCCTGCACCTATATCTCTTTAAAAATTGTTTGCTGCTAGATTTACTCCAAAACCAGCGAATCGTTGTAGGTTTAAATTTTCATAATTATTTTTAGTATATAGAATAGAGAGTGAAGCATCACCGTTACTGAAGAAGCCATTAGAGAGTGAAGTATCACTGACAAGAAACAAATAACCCATAATTCAGAAATCATTTAACTTACTAGTTGTTAAAAGTTAAAACTCTTAAGGTAATAATAAAATAAATATGAAAATAATCAGCTTTGAGGTAAATTATCTATGGGTACATTGCAAAATAAAGTAACGCATAATATACTAATTAGAGAATCAAGAGCAAAATACATATATATTTAGTGTAGGAAGGAAATATAACAGCTAAACCACTCACACACCAGTATAGCTAGGGAATATAACAATGCCAAATGTGGCTGGTCAATCAAATATTATTATTACTACTTTATACAAATTTCAAAACAAAGAAATCGTCAGAATAGTAACTTATCATCGTGTCATCATCTCTCTAGCCTCAAAATGAAAGGATATATGAGCTCAGACTCCAGAGAGAAGGTAGAAACAGGGCAAGAAGCAAGGACCCAGATGAAATGGAACGCATAGAAGATGCAGCGGAGTTGGCTAGAGATAGTGATGGTGCTGGAGATATCTCATTTGCAGGTCCACGTGACGAACCAGATGATGTTGAAGATGATTATGGAGAAGTGGGTCCTCCAGCTACCAAAAAGAAAAAAAGATAATTCTAACAAATCTAGTTAGAATTGTGCATAAGGCATGTTAGAAGTACTTTTTTGGATCAAATTGTATCCAAAAACATGATGCGCCCCACGCACCCCAAAAAGGAGTATATTGCCAAAAATCTTTAAAAAAATGGAAAACAGAAGCAAATCCCACACAAAAAATGGAAAACAGAAGTAATCCCACACAAAAAATAGAAAATAGAAGTAATCCCACACAAAAATGGAAAATAGAAGCAATCCCACGAGCCTAGGAGGTGAGTGCACTCCACACGCTGTCATGGACCCTGAATTTGGCAACACGCGCTGGTCAACCATCTTTCAGACGCCATCTTCTTTTGAGCAATGTGCTCCCATGGCTAAAATGTGTCTCGCTGGGCCCCCACAAGTCACCTCATCTAAAAATAAATATTTTTATTTAATTATTCAATAATTAATTAAAATATTAATTAATTATTTAATTATTATATAGTTGCATTATTATTATTATTATTATTATTATTATTATGTTTTTTTATTATTTATATACTTATGTTCAATTGAGTCCATTTTTAGCCAAATGTCATTTATAGCCTAATCTGTTCCCTTTCTTTTTTTGGTGTGAGTATTGGGTTAGGTTTGAAATTGACCCACTTGTTAGCCCACTCCCTTTGTTTCTTTTTTTATTGAACATCGTCTTTTGGATAAGAGGGAGTGACACATCATTTATGCCAAAACGATGCATCATGGGGGCTTGGAGGTGACACGACATGTCGCACAGGTCATCTTCAACCTCCAGTCGAGTTAGCTTGACTCGGCTTTTTGATCCATCAAGTTCGTCCCACTCGGCATCTTTTCTACATTTCCTTGCACATTTGGCCACCATTCTCAATGATTCCAGCGTCATTTGACTCATGGAGATGTTCTCTACACATTTTTGCTAACCATTTACCCTAAAACAAGTGATTTATTTGAACCCAAATTCAAGTTGGGCATGGATACAGGTGTGGTGCTTTGTATTGTCATCCCCGCATTTTCATCGAAATGGCCATGTCCAAAAGTGTTCCAACAAAAGTTTTTTAATCGATCCATTGTGGTGTATTTATTTCGGGAACTCAGTTTCAAGGGAAAAAAAAAAATGAGTAGTAATCTATTTATACACTATAATTTTACTTGTTCAGTATACAAATTTCTAGATTCTCATTCAAACATAGGCAAATATCAATCTACCCAAAAAAAAATGTACGATAATAGTCCAAAAATTCAAACAAAAAATATACACATACAAAAGCATATAAGCAGCGAAACAAAAATTTTGTTGTTTTAAAAAAATTAATTTTCATGAGACTTTGTTGAATTTGTGAGGAGCAAAACATTGTTCATATTTAAGAAGATATAACATCATACATACATATACAATATACAAGGAAGTAAAGTAACATCAATTACCCATGAGTTTAAGGCTCTGATACCAATGTAGATAAATAAAAGAATAAGATAAATATTGAAAACATACATGTTGAACATGTCCACCCAATTTGTAAAAATAACAACCAGACAAAAGTGTCCACATGGAAAAAAAATCATCTATAGGAATTTTTCTTGTTTTCCACAGCAAAGAACACGAATGAGAGAAAAGACAGGTTCACACAGACATATCATTTTTTGTTTATTTGTATTGTTCCTTAAGAAGCAGTTTTATTTTCTCCCACATCCACACTTTAACATTAGCCCACTTTCTAAGCAATATACTGAGAAAAATAGTAATTGTTCTTTTCTTGTCTGAAATATTGTGGAAATTGCAAAATGTGCCCTTATCCTAAAATTGGACTTAGGCTTTAATTAAATTTTCTTTATCATCACCTATCAAGAGTGTATATAACCTAATAAAAAGAAAGCTTTGTCATGCAAATGCAAAGATATATAAGTGTGAAGATGAAAAATGTCTTAAGCCCGAGTACTGCAAGTGGGTATTTATTTTGCAAATGCCATCATAAATGTCGGTGATTTCTGGCTTCCATAATGTTGTCAAATTGCTTTTGCAAGCTATATGGAAGTGGAAAAAAAGACAATCCTATGTGTGATGTACCAGGGTTTGAACAGCGCAGGATGAAATTACTAAGACATGCTTGTTGATGGCATGGTAAATTTCTCATCAAGCTTTTCAAATTTTAGAGCTAAGATGATATATGCCATATATGATGTATGGATTCATTTCCCTATTAATATTTTTTATCTCACAGTGTTATGATTTGCTTACTATTATCCATATGGCCTGGAAGTTTCATATTTTCATGGGTATCATCCAGATAAGTTGAAAAGTTGAGTAGTCATTGATTGATGCTAATTTATCTAATACATTAGTTGTTTCATTTGTACATCTATTTTATATTAGTATTTATTTTTCCAATTCCTGTAGGTTCATGATATTATCATGGTTACAAAGCTTATTGAAGTAGCAATCATTGATGAGGCATTGGTAATGATAACAACGAATAAGGAATTCCCTCAACCACAGACCTTTGATCATCTTTCTGCTTTAGATACTATGGTTTTATGACATGTAATAATTCTTCAAATTAACATTGATCTAGTTTAGGAAAAAGTAGTTTTTAGTCAGTGTAAGGCAATAAAGGAGTTAATACAAGTAAGTTTTCCATGAAGCAGATTAGCTATATAAGGTGCGTTGAATTGCAGTAACTCATGTCGGTTAAATTTTGTTACTTGCTAGGGAATAGTTGTTGAAGTTACGCCTGTAGTACATATTTCATCTCAGTCGAAGTGTTATGTTGATGTTGTATGTCTACATATTTTTTAGAAGATCCCAGTTCTTGAAAGAAACTTTGTTGCTCCACCTAATTTGATTTTAATTCAACTATTTGAGGGTTTCATTAAGCCTGACTCTGAGAATTTTGAATTAAAAGATGTACTTTGTAGAAGCATACTCAAGGTCAATCTCTTGGATATAAAATATGCTTGATGCTATATTTGTTGTATTCATATTTTGTGCACATTTGTATTTATACTATTCCAATTAATTCTTGGAAGTAATTTATGTTTTTCTCAAATGTTGCAGGATTGTTTGAAAGTAAACCAATTCGTTGAAATTCAACCTGTAATAATCAATCTCACTAATGATGAGAGTGCGAAAAATAATAGATGCTGTACTCTTATATACTTGAGAATAGAATCATTGTCTGCTGAGCAAAATGAGCTTCAATGTGCTATACCAGGAGGTTTGATTGATGCTTTTTTCTAGAAAAAACCATGGATGCCACTTTGACTCCTGCTAATAGTTTGGATGTGTATGTTCTTTGAGAAGTTGGATCACTGCTTGAGGTCTTTCGTGAGCTTGAAGTATATGACATTAACTACTCATTAGTAGGCAATGTGTCCATGATTGTGCTAAATGAGTTCGATTCTCTTTGAACAAGTTTTTTCTTTTAATAGTTATCTGCATATAAGCATTGACTAGAGTTGAATTTAATTCTTCTTTGGTCTTGTAGGTAAAGTTGTTTTTGCTTCCACACCTACTTGGTGATGTTTGGATAGAAGGAGCTAAAAACAGGGATGGTGTATTAGAGTTTATTCAAGATGAGATCTTTTGTTAACCATAGGATCAACGACAGCTGAGGCCATAGTTATTAATGTAGAGAATGATGTAACAAAGTTGGGTCTTACATCCCCTATGTGCACTAGTATTAGGGACATGATTGCTCTGAGCTAACCTATACAAAAGCCATTGGCATGGCATATGACTGTCTTGTACCAGATCCTAGTTGGAGTTACCATTGAGATCCCATATGCACTTGTTTTGAATTAATTTGAGTAGAGTGCAAGAAACACATTTTTTCGATATTCAATGAAGGTGAAACTTAAAATCAAAATAGGGATTGGTATCCCAACAAATCATTCTCTATGAGAGGTCTAGTGAATTCTAAAACCTTTTTTTTTTCTCACATGTGGGAAGGTAGACTATTGTTGGGAACTTTTTTTTTTCTCCCATCTGAATAACTCAATTTGGATATCAAACAGTCTTTATTCAAACTACTTCTTCCAGTAAAAAAAATCTAATTATATTCGCAATAATTTTCATTATTTAGGGGAGAAGGATGCTTGGATATGACAATTATGGGAATATTAAATCAAACTCAATTCTTTAAACTAGATTTTCAATAGATGGGAACTTTTTGAATTTGTGATTTTTTACATGATTATTGATATCTAGGTATTAGTATCCTTTACTAAATGGAATTCCTTACCTAGCTTAGATAATTAATGGAGATTTTATAAATATTAACTTTTCTATTTCTTTTTTATGCAACACATATATAATATATCTTTACCTATGTAGTATAGAAAGAAAAGTGGAAAAACTTTTGTTTTTTGTCATGCATAATGAATTAACATTTTTTTGTAACATTCGAGTTATAGTTAACTATAACTTCAATTGTTTGTTGGTCAGAAAGTTTCATCTTCAAATGATCTAGGCATGGTACAATAATAAAAGAATAGATGAAGTATTAAAAATTAAATTCTTCTTACTAAGAAAATATTAAATGTATAAAAAAATTAAAAAATAAATTTTAAATATTGGAAAAAGAGATATTATATAATTAATCAATCAACTAATCCATACAATCAATTGCTATGTAGATTTTGTTTCTTCAATTGGGTAATGTGAGCATTTTTTTTTACCATGAAAAATATGATTACTACTTTCAAATGAAACAAAATACAAATTATTTCATTACATTTTCTCTACTTTTACTACTCTCTTTTCAGTGATTTTTACCGTTATTTATTGATCCTGAGGGAGAACGCTTTTTTTTTTTTATTTTACATCATTTTATATCTATACTATTTCCTTTTGAAAGGGTCTTTACCACTGTTCTAAGGGAAAATATTCTTTTTTTTAACCTCTGGTACTGTAGAGGTCCTCATTGCTGCTATTTTAGAGATCCAAATTATCATCACGCCTTTGTGCATAAGCATGTATCCAAACCTTGTACTTTACTTTCATCATCATAGATCTTAGAAGTCTTTACCTTCTGTGGGTTGGGAGTTTAACTACTATTAAGGCAATTGTTACTAACTTCTTTCTCATAAACATTTCTATTATGTCTATCTCCTCACATAATTCCTTAACTATTCTACTAAGGTCACTTGGTGGTTTGGTAATGTAAGGGAACTTCCTCAACCCTTCTATATAGTCTTTCCTAGCCCAGTTAGAATACCTTTGTACTAATCTCGGCCTCTCACTATCATTTATTCTTGCTTAATTAGGTTCTAAAACCTATGAGCCACCTCCCTTTTTTGCCTTATTTTGGCTGTATTTATCCTTTAGAGGATTTATTTTATACTTTCTTGTGAGATCTTCTAGCCAAGAATTTTCCTTCTATAACTGGATTTTATACTGAGCCTAGTAGTAAATTATTTAAGGTCTCATAGTCCCCTAATTGCTCACCACAATTTTTGAATCCCTTAGGCTTATAATTCATTCCTTTTGTGCCCATTAACATATCTCAGATTTTAAACCCAAATTGATTACATTCAAGAGTTATTCTTTTTTTGGCCTACTTTATATATTACTTTGTCACTACTATCATGGAATGTGACAAAACTCTTACTTCTTTTATAAGAAGTTACTTCCTTAAAGTATTAAATCTTCATCTGACCTCATTCCCTTTGTACCATGTATAAGTTTCTCCATTATCCTTCTCATGTTTACTTCTTTCTTTCTAATTACCTCTTACTTTTCATTGGCCTACGTTCATCATTGATAAAATTTTGCCACTGATCTAGCTTTTCTTCATACGTAGGATACTTCACGTTCATGGTTATTATTACTTTTTACTTACATAAGCTTTTATTTATCTTTGACCTTTACTAGCCTTTATTCACTCTTACTTCTTTCATGAAGTACACTTCTAAAGTGTACAACTGTCTTTTTTTCTTGCTTTCTTTCTGGTTAAACTATTACCAAATAATGTCATCTAACTTCTACCTTTAACATTGTCCTTCTTGTCCCACAATTAAGCTCCTCTAATCAGTGGCTTGGCATATAGAAACATATTACCTGCCAAATTAATGAGGGTTTAACATTTAAAAGAAATTCACTTTAAATTTATCTTAGGTTATGATCTTTCTGAGTACCATCATAATTATAGGGCTCCGTAATCTTTCCTTTATCATCTCATTCTTTCTAGAAGTCTACTGCAACCTCCCATTTGGTCAACTGCAACCATGAAATCTATTGTGATCTATGAGCCCTAATAAGATCTTCTACGATACTTGAGATTTACTGCAATCTCACTTTACTACTAGGATATACTAAGATCCAACTATGAAAGATTTCATAACCTAAGGAAAAATAAATTTATAATATAACTTCCCATATAATCCAGCAACTACCTCAAGTTATTCTTGAGACTAATCTCGTATACCACTAGAATTTTCTTAGGCCATATTCCTATAAGGAATAATATAGGTCTCTTAACATTCTTCATATCCAAAGGGCAAACTATTACTTAAAGAGTAGATATAGCTTTTCAATTGCAAAAATTGCTTGAATTTCTGCTCTGATACCGAAAATATTACATCTTACATTTAGAAATATTTTCGCATGAAAATTGCTTATTTGATCTATGCAAATATTTTTAGACAAACTCAAACCAATTAAAACTTTAAAATTTTACAAAACTTTTTTTGCTACTTTACACTTCATTGCGCAGCAATTTTTTAAAAATTATAATTAAATGTAGAAAAATAGTTTTATAGTAGTTTAAATCTCTAAAAATCATGCACATCTTGAATTTTCATAAAAAAACCAGAAAATGAGAAATGAACGTGACAATTCGTACATTTATTGTATACATATTACTGTTTATTTCCGCATCCCTGTTTCTGTCAGAAAACTGAACCTTAAATTTGAAAATTTATTTCTCTTAATATAAAAAGTCATTTGGTGCATACTTAGTATCATTGGAAATTTCTACTTGTCTACTTTATAACCATATTTTTTTTGTACATTTATTCTACTTCTACTAGTCAGGGAATCAATATATGTCATCAGAGGTCAGAAATAATGTCTACTGAAGCAGAATAACTACCATTATATAGCTCCAAATACAGTTAAACTAATGTTATTTTGTTCCTAAGACATAGATATATCTATACATATAAACCAATGAATTTTTTTAGATATGTAAGAATTTATACAGTAACCAGAAGTAAACAGTACATAAACAGAACATTAACAGTTTTCAGTAAGGTTCCGTCACCATTATTCCTCATGCTCTACATGCTTCTCTTTGTCATGACTTGACCCTAACATTAGTTAATTATGAGGTGAGATTGGGAAATTTCAGTAGTTAACTTACACATGTCATCATATCATCACAAAAACATTTAAAAATATAACATATTTTCATTAAATCATCAAAACTTTCATGTTATTTAACTAAATTTCGGCAGTATATAAAATATTCATAAGCAATAACATTAAGTAAGGGCAAGAGATTACCTAGGAGCTTTACTAACTTTTCTTTGAACCTTACTTACACTTAACTTTAGATCACTTCCTTAACTTGATTGAAGTCTAAAATATCATTAAATCTTACTTAATAATTTAATATCATCATATAAATCTAATTCAACCATAAACTATAAACTCTTCACTTAAAATTATGTCTTGATCCAAAAAGAAAAACAAGAGGAAGGAAGAAAATAACTTAAACCCTAACTAATCTTTAAACTAAATAAATAAAAAGAAAATCTAGAAGAGATCTAAAGTATGAGTTTAACTCAGAAGACTCCTTCTTATCTTTCCTTTTTTCCTCTTTCATGCTTTCTCATTTTCTTCCTCCTTTTCTCCTTTTCCTTCCTCTTTCTTCCTTCTCTCACTCTCTCTCTCTCAGGCTCATTCTTCCTTTCTTTCTTCCGTGAGTGTGGGGGAGAAAAGCTGAAGGAGATGGGGTATTTATAAGGAGAGATGAGAATTGTTGACCATTAAATCAAGATTTAATTCAAAAGCTTATAATTATTTTCATATTTAATATATCAATTACTCATTATATTTATAGATATTTTTGAGCATGTGAGAGAGTAGAGAAGGACAAAAATATCTAACTTTTTCCTTCTTACTTTATGTTAAATTAAGAAAAGCAGATAGTGTACTTTTTACTTTTACAGATGAATTTGACTTTATTTTGAGTACTTTTTAAACCAAATTTTCTATTATACTCAATATTTTTCCTATTTACTTTATCTAAGGGACTAATTATCCTTCTCTTTTACTTTTTCATATAAGATCCACATATCTTACTTATTTTTTACTATTTATCTCCTTCAATATTTATTATTTATGTGGGACTCGTCTTTTACTAAATTATATAAAAAAATACTATATAAAAGTACAATTTACATTACTGAATAGTACTTACATAATAATAATTATATATACAGACCATTGGATCCATCTGTTGCTGAAGCTTTAATTTGAGCCCTACCTATGTGCGGTACAGAGCCGTTAGGATTCTTCAACTCAACTCTGAATCTATATCAAGGTCATCCCAGAGTCAGTACATGAGTAGTATATCACATTTCTCAACCAAAAATTTAAATGTTTTGATTATATATACTTGGTCTTACCCCAAAAGGCCAAAAAGGTTGTTGTGTATTATACTTCATATACTATATTAGGCTAAATCTAACGCTTATAGGTGAGACACCTAATTAAACTCACTTTAATTCAAATCTATCATCAAAGGTTTTCGTAATGCTTACAATTACGTAAAATTAATAATTCGGCTTAGCTTTGAGTTTATTGGTTATGAGATTAAAATCTGACTCAATCTCCGTTTTTTTCTTTTGGAATACAAATCTATATAAAACAACCTTTTAGTATCAATCTATCAAATACATCACAATTTCAACATAGCTGACCAAATGACAATATATGCTTAATAGCTAATTACCTTACGGTGACATTTCTGGCGAGCAATTGTCTGATTTGCCGTATTTATCAAAACCTCACCGTACAGATTGGCCTGTGGGATAATCACAAGAACGAAGAGGCATTTTCATCACATCATCAATATATATATATATATATACTCTCCCAAAATATAAATTCTGTTTCAAAAAATTTTTCTAATTCAAAATATAAATCTCATTTGATAATTTTTAGGGTATTAAATATTTTTTTATTTTATTTTATCTATAATTAAATGTAGAAAAGATAATAATTTTTAATTGAAGTGCACTAAATAGGATAATATTAAAAAATAATAATTTTTTTATAGATTTAATGAATAAAATTATATTTCTTAATTCTGTACAATTAGTTAAATATAATTTATATTTTTTAAATAAAAATAATTTTTTTTGGGTACGCCGCGCGTGTGTGTATATATGTGTATATATATGTTTTGGTAAGACACCCCCCATATTTGCTCGGATTAACGGAACCCCCCGGATCCCCGCCTCTCCCCCGGGGCTCCACCCCCACATGTGTTGGGATTAACGGATTATTCTAATTGGATTTGTTTGTATTGTGGTCAGTCCAGCCCAACCAAAAAAGAAAAAACAGGCTCTAAGTTCAAAGCATTGCGGCAACCAAAAAACACCGCCACCATCGACAAAAGCTGGCATTAAGAACTTGGAAAAAATTAGCAATTTATAATTATAATGTACTGGGTTAAGTTTGATCTCTGAATCACGTCATTTTGAAATGTGTGTGTGTGTGTATATATTTGTATATATATAAATATATAGTCGATTAAGTCATCCATAAGCGCAATACATGTTTGACTAACAAATGACATGTTATGTATGTGGGGAAAAATTACATATTATTTTTAATTTATGTTTATTTATTATATCAAAATAAAAAATAAAACTCATATAATGTGAATTAAATATTTTCGCGGATCTGAACTTGATATGGAGACATATTATTTTGACATCTATATTCTCATGAGCTTTAGGATCAAACAACTTCTATATATTATATAAGATATATATAGATAAAGTTCATAATTAATTATTCATATTAAAATTTTAATGCTATATTAAGAACTTGATCAGGCGTGTAGAATGTAAGAGCAAACTGAATTGTTCACAATCTATAAATAGTATATAAATAACCATTTCAACTATAATATTCAAATAATTAACTAAAAATAATGAAATAATAATAATAATAATACTACCTCCGTTTCAGTTTATAGTGCATTTTTAACTACCGCACACAGATCAAGACAATAATTAATAACTAATAAAATTTTCTATTTTTTCTCAAATTACACTCATTAAATGCTTTAAAAATAAAATATTTTAATAATAAATAAATATTTGGGTTTATTAATTAGGGGCAATCTTGGAAAGAGAAAAAAATTATACTACGTAATTCGTAAAGTGCACTATATTATGAAACATTAATTTCTCAAGAAAGTGCACTATATAGCGAAACGGAGGGAGTAATAATAATACCCTACCAAATTGTCATCGTATCACCAAACGAACTTCGATCTGGTTTATCCATTCAACCAATATCATAATTAAAAACGAATAGAATCAAGTTGCAATTAAATATATAGTTATATTATCTTTGAAAGCAAGTAATATTCAATGGGAAGAAAACTATTATTAAAAATAGCGCCGATTTTATGATCGTAGAAAGTGATTCGTTGTGTTTTTAATGTCCATCACTTGGACCCTGCAAGTTCATTTCAGTAAGCTGGTTTTTTTTTTCCCTTCTTTTTTGGGATCGTGCGTCAAAAGTATGCTTCATTAATAGGAATGACAAATCTCTCACAGTACTAGAGTAGAAGGTAGACTCCTTTAAATTAGATATGTTCCATTCAATAAAAGCTTAAAATTAAACATCATCTACTTGCTTAAATGATTGAGATTATAGTGACCCGGCCGACTTTAATATTGAAATTTGAAGGCTTGGCATTGTATGTGTTGTTAGTAGTAGTTTAAAAACTAGGGAAACAAATTAAGTCTCACATTGGATAGATACAAAGGTCTTAAAAGCATTTCTAAGTAGGAGGACAAGTCCTTTTTTTCTGCTTAAACAATCTCTCTAACTTTTGTTTCTTCATAAGGGTGAGATACCAGAGGTTGCTGTCTAATATTTTGATACTTGGGATAATTAATTTTTAGAGGTGCTTTATCTGCTGGGGAATATAGTGAAGGTGAATGATTCATTTTTGGGCATCGGTTCATCTACTACATTCTATTTACAACATGCGTGTTTCTTTCCCCCCCCCCCCCCCCAAAATATATTGAACATAAATTTGTCTTAAAGTTGAATAACAAATACTGCTGAGTAGTATCTTTTCTTGCTGCGTACGTAATATTCAAAGACAAACTTTCACGCCTCATAAATAATAATTGATCTAATCGAATCGTTTTCAAAATTTTATGTAGTTAATTTCTTCAATATATATATTTTTTACCAAATTCAAGATAGTTATAAAATGCATAAATTTGTAATCTAATTTGCTTACTTAATCTTACAGTAAATATAATAAGAGGCTTCCCCCCATATCTCTTCGAAAATTTTCTGTTGCTAGATTTACTCCAAAATCAGAAAATCATTGTAAGTTTAAATTTTTAATTTTTTTATAATTATTTTTAAAACATAAAATAGAGAGTAAGTGAGGTAGGTAGCCATGGACATGAAACAAAGAACCACTAATTCGGAAACCATTTGACTTACTGCTTGTTAAAACTTAAAACTCTTAAGGTAAATTAATTAAATAATAAAATAAATATGAAAATAATCAACTTTGAGGTACATTATCCATGGGTACATTGCAAAATAAAGCAAGACATAATATACTAATTAGAGAATCAAGAGCAAAATACATATATTTTTAACATAGGTAGGAAATGCAGCCATTTTGTAACAGCTAAACCACTCACATACCAGTTTCAGTTAACATATAACAATGCCAATATGGCTAGTCAATCAAATATCATTATTATTATTTCATACAATATTCAAAACAAAGAAAGTCTCAAAATGAAAGGATTATGAGCTCAGAAGCCAGAGAGAATAGGTAGAAACAGGGCAAGAAGCAAGGACCCAGATGAAAGGGAAAGCATAGAAGATGCAGCAAGATGTTGAAGATGATTATGGAGAAGTGGGGCCTCCAGCTACAACCAAAAAAACAATGATGATTCACACAAATCTAGCTAGTTCCAGAGTTGTGCATAAAACATATTAAAAAGACCTTTTTAAATGAGATAACCTCTTATGTATTTATCTGTATCTTTATAATGGATTTTCTTTAGATATATTTATGTTTACCTATGTATCTCTCAGTCTCATGTTATGTTTAATACATGGAAAATGAATTGGAGTAAAAAAATTGAGGAAAAATATAAAAGTTGTGTTTGGTAGATTGTAAAATGACTTTGTTGAAAACTGAGTTTTTTAAGTTTATAAAATTGTAACAAAAGAATTCGTAGGTAGAATCAGTAGATCAAGTCCATCATAAAAGTATGAGATGAGACGATCTTACTCAGTTTATTGAAACCGAACAGAGCATTGTTTTGAAACTTCAGTTATAAGACACGGAGCAACAAATTAAAAGCAAAACTAACAAAACAAAACAATAGAAGTAAAACAAGCATCAACAAACCTGAAGGAGTTGGTGAAATTTGGGAAATTGGTGGAGGTGGAGAGCAGCACTTCTGTGGCTTTAATCCAGGATTGTTTCGAAAACTGTAAAATGGAATGCAGTAATTAGCATAGATTCTTTTACATGTGATCCCACAAAAATAACCATGAAAGTAACCAAAATTATTTGTACCAACCTGATGGGAGTAAATAATGCAAATGAATCATTGTTTGGGATATATCCTGTTAAGTGGCTGCTTGAGAGGTCACTACATTTCTCAATGAACATGTTTTCAGGTTACAGTCTTTAAAAATTCAAGAAGTCAGTATAACTAAATATCCAAATTTCCGTACACCAAAAAAAAATATCCAAATTTCCATCAGATTGTAGAAAACTAGCATATAGATAGGAATAACACGTACAGGACTTGCAGAGAGGCGATGGTTGTCAGAGACATCAGAATGCTTCCCGACAACCCTATTATTGTTGAGACGCCTGTTTCAGAGAGCAGAGAGAAACAGTGGAGAGGAGAACAAATATGGTACTCAATTCAGCATACAATTATCAAGTAATATGGTTAATGTGCAATTGAGGAAAAAAAAAAGAATGGTCTAAATGCAGAAATGAGTGGTTCATTAATAACCTGACTTTAACACCAAGTACATGAATAAAATGGATAATCACACTTGGATTTAAAAAATATGTCAGAAACCCCTATTACCAATTTCAAGTGATTATGAATGTATTCAATAATATAACTAAAATGAGTTCAACATTCATAGTTACTGACATAAATGAAATTTGAAGATAAGAAAGATTAAGGAAAGCATGTCATACAAAAAACGTAGCTTTTGAAGGTTGCCCAATGCACCTGGGATGGGACCAGTTAATCTGTTCATGAAAAGATCCAAGCTCACCAAGTTCGTCAAATTTCCAAGCTCGACCGGAATTGCTCCAGTTATATGATTGCCAAAAAGTTCCCTGTTGTACAGAACAACATTTTAGGTTTGAAAGCATTAGAAAACCATAATTAAAAGATCAGAAAGCATAGCATGCAAACAATTGAATCCTTGAAATCTGATAGTAAATATACTCATTTTATTGAAAAGGGATTAAGAAGGGTATTTTTGAAAAATAATATATATATGAAGGGTGGATTAGTGGGAGCAGGAAGGTGCTCCTCCTTCTTAGCATCTGTAATGCCTTTGACACTACTGTTGGTCGCAATGAAGGGATCATCATACGTACGTGCGTGTCTTGGAGTTGCATTGTTGCTTGAATTATATGCGTTGGATAGTTTTTAACATTTTGAGGCATATTTACAAGTAGCTACCACATTAATTAAGTAATTAAATGATATTGATGGGTAAAAGGATATTTATATGATTCAGACTAGCTCGGATATATATATATATATAACGTCCAGAGAGTTTTACATTTTAAAACAGTTATGTTTTCTAAAAGGCAGTACATGGAATTAATTAGTCACATACCCCTTCCTTTCATTTGAATTTGAATTGGAATGTGAATGGAAGAGTGTGTGCATTATACAGTAATGCTAAAAAAAAAAAAAAAAACCCACACAAACCATTCATTCTATTTTCATTATTTTTTATAACTATGATATAGATTATTAAATTCTTAATTTTAAAAAATTTATATCAATAGTATAATTATCAGAATTTTGGAAAAAATCGATAATAGAATTATATCGATAATATATGTTTATCGGATTATTCTAATTGGATATGTTTGCATTGTAGTCGGTCCAGCCCAACAAAAAAATATCCAAATCTCTAAATTGAAAGCATTGCGGCAACCAAAAAATACCCCCACCATCGACAAAAGCTTACATTTAAGAACTTGGAAAAAATTACCAATTTATAATTATAATGTACTGGATTAAGTTTGATCTTTGAATCACTTCATTTTGAAATATATATATATATAATTATATATATAAATATTTAGTTGATTAAGTCATCCATAAGCGCAATATATGTTTGACTAACACATGAAACATCTCTAGATCTTGTGTGTTGGGGGAAAAATTACATATTATTTTTAATTAGTTTATGTGTATTTATTAAAAATATAAAAGAAAGATTAAATTTATTGCAATGACAAATCTCTCTCAATACTAGACTAAAAGGTAAACTCCTTCAAATTAGGTATTTTTCATGCAATAAAAGCTAAAAATTAACCCTGATCTAATTGCTTAAATGATGAGATTTTAGTGAATCTGCCTTAATATTGATATTTGAAGGCTTGGCATTGTGTGTGTTGTCAGAAGTAGTTTGAAAACTAAGGAAACAAAGTCTCACATTTGGACAGAAACAAAAGTCTTAAAGTATTTATAAGTGGGAGGACAAGCCCTTTCTTTCTCCTAAAATAATCTCTCTAATTTTTTTTTCTGAATAAGAGCAAGATATGAGAAGTTAATGTGAGATACTAATAGTTGTTGTTTTGTAATTTTGATGTTGGTAGATGCCAACTAATTAACCCAGTGTTGTTTTCTATACAAGCCTATTAGGCAAATATTTTTATTCTCCCTAGTAGCATCATCAGAAGTGTTGAAGCCATATGTAGAGCTTTCTTGTGGGGACAAAAAGTTAATGGCAGAATTATGGCACATGTTAATTGGGAACAGGTATGCTCACCTAAAAATTATGGAGGCCTTGGAAAAAAAAATGTGATGTGTGGAATGAGGCAGCAATTGCTAAGCAAATTTGGGACATAGCATCCAAAGCGGACAACCTATGGGTGAAATGGATAGATTGAGTGTATTTAAAAGGAGTAGATCTCTAGAGTTACACATGCCCCCTTGATGTTGGATGGTATTGGAAAAAGCTCAACAAGATTAAAATCAAACTTGCTCAAGAGTATGCAAATGGACAATGGAATGCTTCATATACAGGAAGATATGCTATAAGCAAGGGATACCAATGGCTCCAAGGAGAACATGAGAGATTCAGGTATGACGCAATCACTTGGTCTAGATATGATATTCCTAAACATGCTTTTATTATGTGGTTGACAATCCAAAAAAGATTAATCACTAAGACTAGATTAAGGGATCTTCACATACCTGTGACGGACTTAACTTGCATTCTATGTGGTAATGAGGTAGAATCTGTGGAACATCTTTATTTCCAATGCCCATGGGCAAGAGATTTGTTAACTGAGATATGTAAATGGATGGGAATCACCTATGTTCCAAGTCAATTTAATAGGTGAAGGGGATGGTTAACAATGCGATTTAGAAAGAACTCTTGCTTTAGGAATATGTTATACGCAGGGTTTGCAGCAGTGATTTATCATGTGTGGAGGGAAAAGAATACACGCTGGCATGCCAACAAAAGCTCCACAATCCAGACTATCTCAAGAGCTATAAAAACTGAATTGCGAGCTAGATGTAATTATTGTACGGGACAAAAGCAGAGAAGCTCTGAGAAAGATTTTTTTATTAAAATTGGTGTTGTAACTAACTAATTTATGTAGGGCAGTAATTAGGGGAACCCTTCCTAGAAGGTGGCTCCTAATTATTTCTCTTTTTTGTTGTATAGTTACTTGTTGTAAAGTTTATGCTTGGCAAGCAATGAAAGTTTATGCATTAGTACCAAAAAAAAAATCTGATGCTTGAGATAATTTCTAAGGTGGTTCGTCACTAAATCTAGTAGCAGATCTAGTGGGGTGAATAATATCTTTAAGGACAATATGATCTACATATATTTTTTGACAATCACTACATTCTATTTACAAACATGTGTGTTTCTTTTTTTTGGTGAAAGAAGTATTGTATTAATTAGAGAAAGAATGCTTCAGAGGATCATTAAACAAAAAATGTGGTCCAAGATAGAGGAATATTTACAAGAAAAGAAAACAGGAGGGATCTTATTTTCCAACTTATAAAAAAAAAATAACAAGAGAGATCAAGGAGGATCCAGGTGAACAGCACGGGTAACACCCAGATCTTTCTTCGTGTTTGTGATCAATTCCAACGGGGGAGAACTGCTCATTTGTGGGTTTCTTTTTTTCCCCCCCTAAATATATTGAACATAAATTTCTCTTAACGTTGAATAACAAATATTGCTGAGTAATATCTTTTCTTGGCCACTACGTCTGAGTAATATTCAAAGTCAAACGTTCAGGCCTCATAATTGACCTAATCTAATAGTTTTCAAAATTTTATGTCGTTAGTTTAGTCAATGTATATTTTTTACCAAATTCAAGATAGTTAAAAAATGCATAAATTTGTAATCTAATTTGCTTACTTAATCTTACAGTAAATATAATAGGCTTGCACCATGTCTCTTTCAAAATTTTCTGTTGCTAGAAAACGAGCAAATCATTGTAAATTTAAATTTTTTTTATAATTATTTTTGGAACATAAAATAAAGAGTAAGTGAGGTAGGTATCCATCGACAAGAAACGAGCAACCAATAATTCAGAAACCATTTAACTTACTGCTTGTTAAAACTTAAAAACTCTTAAGGTATATTAAATAATAAAATAAATATGAAAATAATCAACTTTGAGGTACATTATCTATGGGTACATTGCAAAATAAAGCAAGGCATAATATACTAATTAGAGAATCAAGAGCAAAATACATATATTTTTAACATGGGTAGGAAATGCAGCCACTTGTAAACTTACAATCTAAACCCTCCTTTGGCCATTGTAACAGCTAAACCACTCACATACCAGTTTCACTTAACATATAACAATGCCAATATGGCTAATCAATTGAATATCATTATTATTATTATTATTATTTTATACAATATTCAAAACAAAGAAAGTCTCAAAATGAAAGGATTATGAGCTCAGAAGCCAGAGAGAATAGGTAGAAACAGAGCAAGGATCCCGATGAAATGGAAAGCATAGAAGATGCAGCAAGGACCCAGATGATGTTGAAGATGATTATGGAGAAGTGGGGCCTCCAGCTACAGCAAAAAAAAATGATCATTTACACCAATCTAGCCAGTTATAGAGTTGTGCATAAAGCATGTTAGAAGTATTTTTTTATATGAGATAACTTCTAATATATTTATCTGTATCTTTATGATTGACTTGATTTAGATATATCCATGTCTACCTAAACATTTCTTAGTCTCATGTTACATTTGGTACATGGAAAATGAATTTCAGTAAAGAAAAAAATGTGAGAAAAGTATTAAAGTTGACTTTGGTGGTAGATTGTAAAGTGATTTTGTCGAAAAATGAGTTTTTCATGTTTATGGTAGAGAATTTTCCCATTCCTATTTTATACCAAATGGGCCTTAAAATCATAAAAAAAGAATTCTTAAGTAGAATTAGTAGATCAAGTCCATCATAAAAATATAAGATGAGACAATGTAACTCAGTTTATTGAAACCAACAATGAATTGTTTTGAAACTTCAATTATAAGACGGGGAGCAACAAAAGCAAAACTGACCAAATAAAACATCAACAAACCTGAAGGAGTAGGTGAAATTTGAAAAACTGGTGGAGGTGGAGAGTAGTACTTCTGTGGCTTTAATCCAGGATTGTTTCGAAAACTGTAAAATGGAAAACAGAAATTAGCAAATATTCCCTTACATGTGATCCCACAAAAATATCCATGAAAGTAACCAAAATTATTTGTACCAACCTCCAGGGAGTAAATAGTGCAAATGAACCATTGTTTGGGATATATCCTGTTAGGTAGTTGCTTGAAAGGTCACTACATTTCACAATGAACATGTTTTCAGGTTACAGTCTTTAAAAATTTAAGAAGTTAGTATAACTAAATATCTAAATTTACATCAGATTGTAGAAAACTAGCAGATAGATAGGAGTAACACATACAGGACTTGCAGAGAGGCAATGGTTGTTAGAGACATCGGAATGCTTCCCGACAACCTATTATTGTTGAGACGCCTGTTTCAGAGAGCAGAGAGAAGCAGTGTGTTGAGAGGAGAACTAAATATGATACTCAATTCAGCATACAATTATCAAGTAATATGGTTAATGTGCAATTGAGAAAAAGAAAGAATGGTCTAAATGCAGAAATGAGCGGTTCATTCATAACCTGACTTTAACATCAAGTACATGAATAAAATAGACAGTCACATTTGGATTTAAAAGGTATGGCAGAAACCCCCATTACCAATTTCAAGTGATTATGCATATTTTCAATAATATAACTAAAATATGAGTTCAACATTCATAGTTACTGACATAAATGAAATTTGAAGATAAGAAAGATTAAGGAAAGCATGTCATACAAAATACGTAGCTTTTGAAGGTTGCCCAATGCATCTGGGATGGGACCAGTTAATCTGTTGGTGAAAAGATCCAAGCTCACCAAGTTCGTCAAATTTCCAAGCTCGACCGGAATTGCTCCAGTTATATGATTGCCATAAAGTTCCCTGATGTACATAACAACATTTTAGATTTGCAAAAGTATAGCATTAGAAAACCATAATTAAAAGATTAGAAAGCATAGCATGCAAACAATTGAATCCTTGAAATCTGATAGTAGTGGATGTGAACAAATTATGAAGAAAGAAGAGCAACTTATTTGACTTATCTTCAAGACAAATATTGAGGAGAAAAAGAGAGAATTCCTTGTCAAAAACATTGTTAAGTCTAGGCGCCATTGAAATTTGAGGTAATTACATCTACTAAAGTTTTAAGCTTTGTGGAAGTGAATTAAGAAATTAGATTATAGCAGCACTGTTTATAGGATCATCTTTTAAGAATCCACTGGAAAAGAACAGGAGAGAATATGCTATGAAATAATCAAAAAGAAGAGAGAAGAGAAAGAGAAAGATTGAATAGAAGAGAAAAAGTCTAGCGTTCACAACATTCAACAACCTTTCCCTCCCATAGCTCACCGTTAAATTACTACTTACTTCATAATTCACATATCAGAATACCAATAGAAATTATTAATAAACAACATCTTGGCATCAGAAAAATCAGGAAAATCAACTTAATGATACATTAGATTCTCAACTTACAAGTACTGCAAATTTGGGAGCAAACCAAGTTGTGGAACTAGTTGACCCGAAAGGTTTGCATTTCCAAGATCACTGTGACAAAACACAAATTAATTGTTTACACTACATGCAGTAAGAACCTTAAATTAAAGGAAAAACCCACATAAGCAACTTACACACGAGTCACACTGTTGTTACCATTGCATGTAACGTGATACCACTTGCAGGGATTTACAAGGGTAGGATCCCAACTTTGAAGAATGTTGTTAGGATCAACCAAGCTGATCTTCAATGCATTCAGGGCATCACCTGTCTTAGAGAAAAGCAACTTTCAGGTGCAAACATCCTTAATATCAAATCATATGTAGTCCTATACAAGTTAAACATAGTGGGAAATACGTGAAGAAATAACAAACATGAAGGCCAACTTGCTAGATTTTGGCCTTAGTATCATACTCCTAAATACAAGACTCATAAAAGGAACATGGGTTGCCATTCTGAAATAATGAAGTCCTAGAAAAGTGAGTCCTATGAAATATATCACAAAGAATTAGAATCAATTCAACAAAGCCCCCCAAAGAAAAACCAACAGAAAAAATGTAAAGAAGTGTGAAATTAAGGAAAACCAAAAGCTAATGATGCAGAGCGCAAGCTGAAATATTACAACAGATACTCCCAAGATGAAAAACTAGTCATTTTCCTCAGTTTGCTTTGTCTATAGTATATATGACCCAGCAATAATACAGTTGAAAGGCGAATAATCAGATCAACAAAACAGAATTAAGTGAAAACATGGGTAACTTATTTAAAGCATCAATGTATTAGGAACAGATACTTCTAAAGTAATAAAAAATCATCACCCACCTTCTGTATTACCAGAAACATTAAGCACCAAACCAAACGCTAAAATCGCCAAAAGAAGAAACGAACCCATCAAAGATGAAATCACTCCCTTCATATCTCCTATCTTCTTCAACTACAATTCGAGAGCTTTATAATCGGGTTGGAATTCGCTAGTCATATTGTATCTTTGAAGGCGCTTAATATTCACGGAAAAAATATTATAAAAAACATCGTCGTTTTTCGCATGTGATATCCAAGACTTGGAAAGTTCTAACATTTTACCCTGCAAGTTAGTTTTAGTGAGATAGATTCAATGTTGAAATTTGAACGGTTGAATCTGTCTATTTTTCTTATTTTTTCTAAATCTGTTGAACATTAATTTGTTTTCCAGAACGTTGAATAGTCTAATACTGCTGCGCTGAGTGATATTCAAAGTCAACCTTTCTCGCCTAATAACTAACCTCATCTTTTGGAAATTTTCATATGGTTTAATTATTTATTCATTCAAGAAAGTTCAAAATGAATAAATTTGTAATCGAAAGAAAAGTAGAAAAAATTTTTAAACACAAGTATGTCCGTGTGATTTTCTGTTTTCTTGCTTTCTATTTTTTTTTAACTGAACCATAAAGAAAATGCCCTCTCTATATACATATAAAAGAAAATCAAGAAAAATTATCTTTAGGCCCATTGGGTGTCGTATGACTGGTCCAAGATGCCATAACGTTTCGATAGGATCTCAATAATGGGCCTGATTAACAATCACAAGGAAGAAACTTAAAAAAACATGGAAGTAAATGTTCGATAAAAGTAAGTGAACATGAAATTTGAAGACTAAAACTTTTAATTAATATTATTTTAGGGTTAAAAAATTTGAAAATGATAGAAAAGGATCATGATCTCAAATTAATCTAAATTCTAAATAAAAAATGATTTAAATGCTTTTATTAAAAAATTTTACACTCAACATCTATTTTTTACTATTTGTTTTCCATGATTTAATATTAAACTTCCCCGATTTTATACTAGACATACTAAATAATTCAACTCTTAAAATTTTACACTGAATTTCTGCATTTACTATTCATATTCCATGATTTGACACTAAAAAACCCCGACTTTACATTAGATAAGTCTCAGAATTTACACTCAACTTCCACTTTTTACTACTCATATTCTATAATTTGACACTCAATTTTCCTAATTTTACACTAAATTTTTTTAATTGAATTCTTTCATTATGATAATGTGTTCAGTGTAAAATTGGAGAAGTTTAATGTTAAATTGTGAAAGACGAGTAGTAAAAAACAGATGTTGAGTGTAAAACTTTTTAACAAGAGTACTTAGGTCATTTCCTATTTAAAATTTTAATTAATTTGAGACTATGGTTATTTTTTATCATTTTCAAATTTTTTTATTCTAAAATAATATTAATTAAAAATTTTGGTCTTCAAATGTCATTTTCTCTAAAAGTAAAATAAAAATACAAATGGACACCATACTGCATTTGTTTGGCAGTTTCAAGTTTCAACCGGAAGAGATTTTTTGAGAAAAAAACTTAGAAATTAAAATGCATAATATTTACTAAGTTTACATTATTATTATTCAATAATAATTTTTATTTGACATAAATTCGTTATCCATAAAATTATGTTTTTGTTCTTTTTATTTCACAACGTCTAATTTGTGAGTAGATTTGATGGAAATTTTTTTTAATTATTAATTAATATATGTTCTTTAATATTTTTTATTTAATTCTTTTGGGCATGAAATTTCTTTTCTTTAAATTATTCATCAAAGTGATAAGTTCAAATTCAATCTTTATATGATCCAATTAAATTAGAACATTTTCATCATTGCTTCTTGGTTTACCATGTTTTTTTCCATAATAATTACATAAACAAGCACAAAGTACCTAATTATGGGGATCCAAATCCTCTCAACCATTTCTCAAGCAAGTTCCTAACCATTCACAAAATCCTAGAGTCTATACAAATCAAGTTAATAAAACATTAAAAGTACCCAAAAAGAATAAAGCCTAAGACATAATGAAATAATATAATAATACTAAATAATTAATATATATATATATATATATGTGAATTCAAACAAATCTGTAAACATTTAACACTTGCAACTATTTTATAAAAAAAAAAAAAATCCTATGATGTATTTGCTTCTTCGGAAGTGTTTGGCACTAAATTGAAACTTTTTTATGGCCACTTCTAATTTTGCTAACCCTATGAGATATCTAATAACTAGTATTTATTCTTTTTTGATATTTTTAATGTTTTATTAGCTTGATTTGTTTATATCATAAGATTTTATAAATGGTTAGAATCTTACTTAATAGATGATTGAGAAAGTATTGATTGAGAGAATCCAAATCTCTAATTATGGTGGCAATTCAGAATCATTGAAAGAGTATGTTTCCCTTTCAAAGATATCCCACGTGTACCTATCAGTTGCAAGTATTTTTATTAGTATACACATGATTATTAATTGAGTTTCATTTTTTTAAATAAAATAATTAGGCCTTTTAATTACAGCAATGAATCACTGCAAAATCTAAAGATGGAGCTAAGCTTTTGCTATACAGAAGTTCAAGTTTCTCTAAAAATGAGAGTAACATATATGTGAATGTGATCATGTAATCAAGAACAAGATTTTATACGAGAAAATACAGTATTCAGTGGCTAACCCACTTGGTGAAGAAGTTTACCATTATCACTATCACGTGAAACTACTCGACAAAATAAAAGAAGTCGCCGACATTCTTAAGTTTTTTCATGAAAAAAAATGATGAAAAATATTAGACAAAGAGAAATGAAAAAAAAAAAAAATTGAAGCACATTTATGCAATTAAAATAATAAATGTACCAGATGCAAATGTGGAGATATTTCTCCCATTCATTAGACCGATTGATTCCGATCTCATCATGTCTTCCATTTCATAGGTTCACATTCCATTTGTTATGTCCTCCATCTTTGATGAAAGTAAAAATTGAAAAAAGGGTAAAATAAGTAGAAGAGAAAAGAAGGAGAAGAAGAGTGAGAGAGAGAGGAACTGATCAAGAACTAAAATTTCCCTAGAAGCGAGGACCTAGTTAGTGAAATAAAAGCTAGATAACCAACGCATGAAATCAAATCAAAATGACAACAGCCAAGAATAGAAAACAATTGCAAGGAAAAGATGAAACTGCTAGAGAACTAAAATTTCTCTAATTAAAATGCAAGTTCCATGTTCAAAAGCATAATCATAAGGTTGACCTTGAGATGACCCCATTTGAGTTGTAATCCATCCCAAACTTTTTGACTGATCAAAGCACCCTCTCCTATGGCATTATCATTCGAGCAGTGTCCTCCTATTTAATTTCAAATGAAATCCGTATATATCCAAAATTAAGCATAGAAAAAATAAAGAAAGTTAGTTATCTTGATATGAATGTGGGTTTCAGTTACATTTTCAATAACCCACGATTTGGAAAAAAAAAACATTTAGTGGGAAAAAGGTTGAAATGTTTCAGCTAATTAAAAATAGTAAAGTTACCATAAGGAGAATGAAATCTAAGTCTGCTGAATCCGCAAGATGATTCAGTATTTTCAAAATGCATCCTACAATTAAGTAAAAGTGAATTAGGGGAAAAGGCAGGAAGAAGGGAGACGAAAAGCTAAAATTAACTTGATCCACATTGCCATGAATGATTTTGAAGAAGTCAAATCGATCTCGATGCTCCTATATATGTTCTCAATGCCTAGGCAGAAAAATGTATTAAAAAATTAACCCTTTTTTTGTGAGAAGCAAATACAATCTTTACGGTACTAATAACCAGTACACATACTAATTAAGAATATAAACATGTATGGCTGTTTTAAATAAAAGAGGAAGAGGTCCACTACAGGTTGAGCATTGTCCTATTGAAAGGTTGCTTTCAAATTTTCTCATTTAGAACAGAGGAGTGATGTAGGCATATGGTGAATTATATATCAAGCAGTGAAAGTGTGTTTTAGTAGGTTACTCAATTTACATCTGATCGCTAGATGCGTAATCAAAATGACTGACAAGCAAAGCTGTAACGACCACGTGAAAAGTTATTTTCAATGGTAGTCGCATCATTTTATTGGCACTTTACACTTCCATATGTTTCTCATGCTTTGCACTTCCACCAGTTTCTTATACCTTTGTGATCAACACCATTTGCAACTAACTTTCTTGGATTTACCATCCATATATTTTGCCCTCTACTTTACCTCTTGTCTCGTCATGGAATGGACCCATCTCCTTACTATTCCTACAAACTCCTAATTCAATGTTAAATAATGTATCCTACAATCAAATAAAAGTGAGCTAGGGGAAAAAGGTAGAAAGAAGGGAAACCAAAAGTTAAAAAATAACCTAATCTACATTGCCGAAAGTGATTTTGAAGAAGTTAAATCTATCTTGATGTTTGAGTGTTCTCATGCTTGAGCAGAAAAATTATGTAAGGTCTTTCAATAACTTTTAATCTCAGCCCCTCCCTACCTCATTATTTCACATTGCAAAAGAAATAAAGATCTCTCTAAAGCCATGTTTGTGAGACTTATCTATGACTGTATATATTCCACATATAGTTTTAGTCACCGGCATATACATTTTAAAAAACCATAACTAAAAGTTTCTTTGCAAGGGTATTAACACTACTAGTCCTAAAGTTTTAAATTTTTCTCAAACTCAGAGTTGTCAAATGTTATATTAGCATACATATAAGCATACATTATACAGCCCCATTCTGTGATCTATAATATTATCTTGTGCACCATCTCCTAAATCCTATCGGTCTGTGTCTACAATTGTGTCATCTGTTATAATGATTTTGATCTCAATCATGTCTTCCACTTCACATATTGGGATTTACATTTGAATATTGTCTGTCATGTCTCCCATTATTGCTCTGATACTAGTTTGATGAAAGCAAAATTTGAAGAGAGGGTAGAATAGGTAGAAGAAAAGAAAAGAAGAAGGAGAATAATAACTGAGAAGAAGAACAAGAGTAAGACAAGAGAGAATCAATTTCAACAACTCACACAACACAAAAGGATTTAACTAGCAAGATAGAAGTTAATTAACCAATGTATGAAATCAAGACAAAATGACAACAACCAAAAATAGATAACACTTACAAGCAAAAGGCAAAAATGGCCAAGAACTAAAATTTCCTCACCAAAATGTGAGTTCCCTATTTGTAAAAATACAAAAAAAAAAAAAAAACATAAGGCTGACCTTGAGATAAACGCATTTGAGACATAGTCCATCACAACCTTTATGACTTGATCAAAGCACTGTCTCGGTGTCTCCTACGATGCTCCACTCTTATTTCAATAGTGTTCCCCTATTTAATTTCAAATGAAATCAATATATATCTAACATTAAATGTAGAAAAAATAAATAAAGTTAATTACCTTAATATGAGTGTTGGTTCTGGTTACATTTTTAATGATAAAGTTCGAGATGTTTCTGGCAATTAAAAGTAGTAAAGCTACCATAAAGAGGGTAAAATTTGAATATACTAAATCCTTAAGATGATTCAGTCTCATCAGGAAATTTTGACAGCTAAAACAAAATTATTGAAGAGGTCTAGTGTACTATAACTTATCATTTATTATATCAATCTTTTAGAAATAAATCGATATTTTGATTTACCTTATGAATTTTTTCTGTTTACATTTCTCTCATCATATTTAATTCTTAAATATGAATATCAAAATGTTCACCAAAACTTTAGAACCTTTTAAGATTAATATAAATGTAAATACTACAAGATTAATACAAATATTTTTTTCATTTCATAAAAGAAATAACTAAATCATTTGTATCAGTCACAGCTATGTGAAAGAGATAGATGATGATATCATTAAAAAGATTTTTGGAATAAAAGGAATTGAGTTAAAAATGATTATAATTGGAATAAAATTGAAATAGCAATAAAGATGTATAATCATTGCATTACATTTAAAAAGAAAAATTTATTAAGTCATGTATAAAAATAGTGCTCTTTTCTCATATTTTTATATGTTTACTTTTTGTTGTATCATTTTTTATACTTTTATTATAATATAAATAAATAAATATATATATATATATATATATAAATTGGAGGCTTTAGGTGTGGATGTTTAACCACCTAAAGGCCTTAAGGCTTTGGGTCAGTATTTTAAAAAACATATCCCACTTTTAAATAAGAGTGGACTAGCAGAGAAAGTAGAAAAGGGGGGACAAAAATTAAAAATTAACATGATCCACATTGCGATGTGTGACATTGAAGGAGTCAAGTCAAAGTTGATCCCCCAGCATTCTCCTTGCCTAAGCAGAAAAGTGTATTAAGCCTTTTTGTATTTTTAATCTCATCGCCCTCCATCCCTTATCAATTCACATTTTAAAGGCAATAAAGCCCTCTCTAAAGCCCGGTTTATGAGACACTCATGACTATATATGTTCTACTCACAATCCTTAGTCATTGGCTTATGCATGTAAAAAATCACAACCAGAAGTTTCTTTGCGAGTATTAACACTACCAATCCTGAAGTTTCAGATTCTCCTCAGTTCAGAGTAGCCAAATGTTACAATAGCATATACATAAATTATACAGCCTCGTTCTGTGAATTGTAATGCCATGTTATGTATCATTTCTTGAATTCCATTAACCTACGTCTGCAATTGTGTATCCATTGGACCAATTCTCATCTCATCACATCTTCCACATCACATATTGCCATATACATTTACATGTCGGCCGTCAAATCCTCGATCATTGCCCTGATATCAGTCCGATGAAAGCAAAAAATTGGAGGGTAGAATAGGTAGGAGAAGGAGAAGGAGAATGAGGTATTTGGTAAGAAAAAACAATTAGGTGGGCCCTCCCTCTGCAATCTGCATGATACGATTCATTGTTTTTGGGCCATACCTGATATGATTAATGAAACAGGCTTTTTTGCATAAAGCCGCCCAGTTTCATTGATTTGTTTATTTGTTAAATTGATTAATGGTTAATTTAAAAAATATAATATAAATATATAAATAAAGATGAATTGTATAGGTTTGTTGTTGAAAATTATACAATTATTTTTGTATACTTGATTTTGTACGCAATATATGTTTTCTAATTAAAAATAATAATTAATTTAATTTAAGATTTGAAGTTAATAAAAGATATGTCAATTAAAAATAAAATAAAATTAAACTATAATAATCTATTTCATTAAAAACTGCCTATCTTTTAAAAAATAAAAAAAGAGAAATATGAATCATTTATTTTGAAAACAATGATTAATCTAAATATATTTGACATATACGTTTAATTTCATGACTTTTGACCAAAATGCTCAATAGAAATTCTTATACGACAATACAAGGTATTTCCCAAAAAAAAAGAAAGAAATTCATATACAAGGTAAACATAAATTTTGAGGGTAACAATCATATTATATTGTCAATGTACTTTATTTTCTTCCAAAATTTGTACATCCACAATTTATTCATTTGCATATACCTATGTCTCCCGAGAAAAACATTGGGGATGAAACAACTTACATATTCACCAATAATGAACAATAAAACAATCTAATTTGTATCTAAGTTGGATGGATTAACACCAATTTGACCTTCATTTCAAATTTATATCTGATTAGAGAGCTACAAATCACTGTACTAAAAAATTGCGTTCTTAGAGAGCCACATTCTTTGGGCAATGATGCCTAGTCAGTGTGCGCGCGGAGGCGCGTACTTGAAGAATTTAATGCATATAAAATGAGCAGTGCCGAAAAATTGAATTTTAAATTAGTATTTCAATATTTCAATCTAAACTAAATGCTGACATTCATCTTCATGTTATTAAGATTTTTCATAAACTTAATGATTCATTTTTATAACATTTTTAATAAAAAAGGCAATGACATATGTTCAAATATGTTTCTTGCATCGTACAATACACGTTGAATATGTGTCTTCAATATAAGCATATCTAATTTTCTAAAGCATCCATGCAAATACAATTTGCTTGTGACCCTCCGATTAAGCTCTAACTTACTAGTGACATGACCATCCATCACTAGAGACAACAAAATGCCAAGGCAACCTTAAAAGACAAAAAGATATCATCAACCTACTGAATAACAGGTTTCCAAATTTCCAGAATGACCTAAACAGAATTACCTTGATTTCCACAAGGACCTAAACTAATTTCTTGTAGGTACTATGAAAAGTGGTGGGTGCTTGAAGCCTAAACTCCATGTCATGCACAAATATTAAGTATAATATTTTCAAACATAAGGAACAGCCCAGCAGGATTGTGCATTAGATGACAATATAATGTTGAAAGGATCATCGAGGACCTGATAGTTCATCCGGTGCGATCTGTGAAGTTGAATCTTCTGGAAAATTAAAATTGTAATGATGATGAGTGAGCTTGGAATCTTGCTGGAGCATCTCTTTCTTGCCATTGATCCCACTTTTCAGCCAAACCATCTCCAAGCATTTTGACCACTTCAGACATTTTGGGCCTTCCCAAAGGGGCGTCTTGTGTGCATAATAAGACCAATTGGGTTAGCTGCTCTACCTCCTATTCATTATAATTCCCCTGTAAATCAGTATCAACCACTGTTCCTAACCTCTTATCTCTTACAAGTCTTGTCACCAGGATGTAAAACAATGCTAGTTACCAAACAAATGGAAAAGGGTACAATGCTGAATTGATTATGGAATCTGAGATATAAAGCAGAAATGTGTGTGTGTTAAGATTTTTTGAGAATTTTAGAACCAGAGCTTCAACAATGGGCTTCTTGTTTTTGTGTTTTATTTTCATCACAGAAAGAGGAGATTACAGCAGAATAAATGGGAAGAGAATCCCATGAATAGGTATTTCTCAGATCCCATGATAAAGGCACTAACAGCTAAGTGATAGACTATAGATAGTTGAATGAAAAAAGTGCTTTCTTCAATTAGCATTAGGAGAGTCTCTGGTTGTCAGAGAAGATCATTTATGTAATCAGCATGCTAAATAACCTTTTAAGGAACCATGAAGTGAGACTAAAAGATACTAAGCTTAGTCAAAGTTGCCCGATTACAATGAAATCATCTCAAAAGAAGACCCGACAGATTTTGGCTGAATACATACCCAATGAAGTAGAGCTTCTGAGAGCCAAGAGCAATGCCAAAGGCCAATAGGAATTTGCAGAATGTATAAGAGACACCTCTGTACTTTTGAATTCATGACGAGCAATATGCATTTGTAAAGTAGAGCTTGTGAAAGCCAAGAGCACTAGACTACCAATAGCAGAACATGAAGAAAGCAGGCTTTCCGCTTCAAACACTTCTGCTTTGGACAATGGTTAGAAGTTTGAGTGCCTGCATTTTTCTGCAGTATGGATGAGCACTCGTGTAAACAGCCAATATGGATTGCAGTCCCGTAAGTGTTAGTAAAGTACCATTTTCTAAAACACAAGATCCTGATACATTGGCTCAACTTGAAAAAATATATTTCTGAGTCTAGGTAGCTACTGTCCACTCACAAAACTGACCTACAACACCAAATGTCTTTCAAATAATCGAAGCGATGTTTCATGAAACTTACGAGTATGAAAAGCATGTTCCAAATGGCATATTCTGTCTCTTCCAATTATGTTTCCTGTCACATGGGCACCTCTAGGTCTTAACATCTTTCCTTCTGCCACGATAAGTCCAAAATACAATTAATCTAATTCTGATGTCTCAACTGACTCCCGTACTTCATGAACTTGGACTGACCGTGCAAACATGGCCATTTTCTGTGACAAGTTCTGAAGGGCCTCATCCCTATTTGCTAGCTCCATTAAAACCTTAAGTCTCTTAAAAGAAACATTACTTGGCTTCTGACCTTTCTCAATCATTTCTAAGAAACATTTCTCCGCTTCCACTAACTTTCCCATGTCACAGAGCAAGTCAAATAGTACATCAGAAACCAGAGTATAGGACCCAAAACCCTTCTCCATCATGTCGCTCCATAACTGCAGTGCCATCTCAACCTTTTCCTGCCTCCTAAATAACCTTATTAAGAACATGCAAGACTGTGTATTTGGCAAGCATCCAGTACCGATCATCCTTCTGTACAAATTCCAGGAACTCTGCAAATCATTTGACCAGTAATAAACCCTAAAGAATAAATTGTACGTAGTTGCATTTGGACTTAGGCCTTCATTCACCATCACATCCATCAAACTATAAGCATCACGAAGCCTCTTTGCAATGCAGAAATTCCTTATGGTCGCATTGTATGCTGCAACATCAGGATAACACCCATACTCCTTCATGTCTTTCAAAACTTCTCTAGCTTTATCTGGCTGACAGATCAAGCCCAATCCACCGATGATAGAAGTATATGTGATTACATCAGGTACTATATCCTCATTTCGCATTTCATCAATCACCTTATAGGCCTTCTCCATTTCCTTCCCTTTGCAGTAGACATCAATCAAACTATTATAAGAAACAATATCAGGTTTCACCCCCATTTCTCTCATTTCCTTGAAGAATAACTCGGCTTCCTCAGTGGATTTCCATCCCGACAAGAGAATATTAAAAGTTTGTAAGTTTGGACGAAAATTATGCTTTAAACTATGATACACATTTCTTGCATCCCTCATGCTCTTCTCTTGGCACAAGGTTCTCAACAGAGCATTGAAACAGGTAGTATTGAATTCTGGAGCAAACTTCTTAAACCTCCTAAATGATTCCACAGTCTCCCTCACAGAGCACACTTTGGCTATTCTAGCTAAGACAACCATAAGGGTACGATGGGTAATTATGGATTGATCTTTCCGTCGTACTTCAAGCAATAGGTCCCAAATGTGGCCAAACATACGGCTTCGTCCTAAAATATAAAGCATAGTATCCAGGGAAGATGCAGAGTGAAAAAACCCTCGTCTTTTGCCAGTGTAACAGAAAAATTCCAAAGCTGGCAAAGGGTTGGAATGACTAAATCTAATCCTTTTCAAAACTGCATCGATTAGGTCGTTAGAGAGGAAAACCCCAGATGATTTCAAAGATTGCTTGAGATCTTTAGAAGAGGAAGAGGAAGAGATGATGCGGAAAACTGTGTCGACGTCGTCGTGCAAATGGGGGTTTGCGGAGCAAAAGCGAGCAGATTGGAGTGAGAGAGAAAGGAAGTACCTGCATGGCGATGCATATGAGAGAGGCCTCAGCAACATCTGGGAGATTGAGATTGTTAGTTCGGTTGGAAGCGATTCCAGTATAACTCTAGGCAATCCCACCAAATGCTCACCTGCTCTCCTATTACCTAGTAGCTCGCCCTTGATTTTCGAAGCAGCTCTGAAAAAGCCACCGAAGGGAAATGTGAGAGGGATCAACACAAGGTGGAGCTCGGTGGCAGAGATGAGGCGATTCTTGTTCTCATTGTAGAGACCTTCGTGGAGTCGCCGTCAACAGCATTGGAGGTCGAAAACGGCGAGGATGAGAGCATAACAGGAGAGCACAGAATGGATTGATTTCAAATTCAATCCTTAAATAATAATTAAAATTAGTTTAAAAAAATCATTTGGATTCATCTCAATAAATAATAATTTCTTTCCAATAATCCTTTTGAACAAAAAAAATTATCATTTTATTTGTGTTCTCTACTTTTCATCATATTATTGATCCATTCAAATTTTAATTGAAAAATTGTTAATGATTTTTTTAAAAATAAAATTATTATTTAAGCAAAAAGGCATCTTAGACATTTTTAATAATATCATATCCAAGAATACTTTTATTTAAAATTGTTGCAGGAAAGATTTTTTGCATATTAATAATTGTCATTAATTAATTATTGTTTAAAAATAAAAATGAGATTTTAAAATAAAATATTATAATTGATGATGAATTAAAATTAATTATTTTAATGCATATTAATAATTATAAATTTATTAATATTGATAATTAAAAATAATAATTTTAAAATAATAATTTCAACGTATTATATTATTCATTAATTAAAAATCATATTATTTTTTATAATTACATATCTAAAAATATTTTTAATTAAAATCATTCAAGTATAAACTATTTTTTTAAAAATCAATTTTAAAGTAAAATATTCAAACACAAATTACATTATATTAAATTAATTTTTATTATAATTACATTACAAAATTTATTCTATTCAAATTTCATTTTAACAAAGTCAAAAGCAAACCAAAAAATCTTTTCTCTCAACACTAGGATTAATCTAACATTAGAAAATAAAGTAATTGAGGGACAATTGAGGGGATCCATATCCCCCTATGGGTGGCCATAGGGCAAGAGCTCTAACTTACTCTATCATTAGAGGTATTTGGATCCTCTCCATACTCTCTCTCCATACTTCTCTCCATATACAATCTCATTTGTTAATTTTGATCAAATAATTGAAAAAAATAATCTACAAATAGATAATAAATTAGATTTAATGGTTGTATTTATTATTATAAGTATAATTTTCTTTAAAAAAATTTAATAATGCTTGATTCTAATTATTATTAAAATAAATAATATATTTTGTTTGAAGTAACAATAAGCGATCTCTACCATTCAAATCAAAACCAATGGATGAGATTGTATATGGAGAGGAGTATGAAGAGAAAGTATGAAAAGGATCCTGATCCATCATTAGAGACAATAAAATACCAAGGCAACCTTAAAGACAAAAAGATATCATCAACCCACTGAATAACACGTTTCCAAATTTCCAAAATGACCTAAACAGAATCACCTTGATTTCCACAGGGACCTAAACTAATTTCTCATGGGTACAATGGAAAGTGGTGGGTGCTCGAAGCCTAAACTCCATCTCGTGCACAAATATCAAGTACTTTCAAACATAAGGAACTGCCCAACAGGATTGTGCATTAGATTGACACTATCATGTTGAAAGGATCATTGAGGACCTGATAGTTCAGCCGATGGGATCCATGAAGTTGAATCTTCTGAAAAATTAAAGTTGTAATGATGAGTGAGCTTGGAATCTTGATGGGCATCTCTTTTTGCCATTGATCCCACTTTTCCGCCAAACCATCACCTAGCATTCTGACCACTTCACACATTTTGGGCCTTCCCATAGGGGCTTTTTGTGTGCATAATAGGGCCAATTGGGTTAGTTGCTCTACCTCCTCTTCATTATAATTCCCTTGTAAATCAACATCAACCACTGTTTCCAACCTTTAATCTTTTACTAGTCTTGTGACCTGGAAGTAGAACAATGCCAGTTACAAAACAAATGGAAAGGGAATAATACTGAATTCACTATGGAATCTGGGGCACGAAAGAGAAATATATGTGAACATATGCGTGTGAGAAGATTTTTCAAGAACATCAAAACCAGAGCTTCAACATTGAGCTTCTGGTTTTTCTGTGTTCCATTTTCATTACAAAATGAGGATATTACAGCAGAATAAATGGAGAGAGAATCCCATAAATAGGTATTTCTTAGATCCAATGATACAAGCAATAACAGCTAAGTGATAGACAATAGATATTTGAATGAAAAAGTGCCTTCTTCAATTAGCATTAGGAGAGTCATTGGTTGTTGGAAGAGATCATTTATGTAATCAGCACACCAAATAACTTTCTGAGGCACCACGTGATGAGACTAATAGACACCAGGATTAATCAAAGTTGCATGATTATAATGAAATCATCCCAAAAGAAGACCCCACAGATTTTGGCTGAATACATACCCAATGGAGCAGCCTATCATTATTGTCATTGGCAAGTAGTGCTGGTTCATTAGCTTGTCCAGTTATTAATTCAAGAAGCATCATACCATAACCAAAAACATCAGTCTTCTCTCAAATGGTATGCTCCAAGTGGCCAATAAATGAGTGAGTTGCTCTCATTCGCCCAAGTAGAGTGTGAGCCTTTTAAGTAATACTCCCTCCGGTCTATATTATAAAATATTTTATATAAGAAATTTCTGATCTAAAATATAAGATATTGGATATTTTTCTTCCCATTTTATTCATATTTTTAATTCTTCCTTACCCCTCATTTATAACTCTACAATAATAATATAATGGAGTATTTAATAAGAGTAAAATAGGAAATATTAATACTTTTTACATTAATTTTATGTGGAAAAGTAATTTTCTTTATATGTGTGTAATTGATATAAAATGTCTTATAATGTGGATTGGAGAGAATAATATTTATTTGTTTTCTTTTAATATATATTTTTATTTATTTAGATTTTGGTATCTTGAAACTTCGAGATCCATACCCAATTGATTCTTAAGTCTAACTCAATGTCTCCATTCCTTTTTTTCTTTTAATTTTTTTAAGTGAAACGCACCGTTTCACTAAACCAAGCACCTCATTTCATTTGGAGAAGGGGCCAAAACAATGTGCCGTTTACAACATCCCCTACCTAGGTCAGGTTCTTTCGACCTATTTCGATTTTAGTTGTAAGTCCATGAACTAGCATTTTCATTCTTTTCACAATTATGTATTCAATTTGACCTTAAAAACTCAATCTAAATAAACATAATTTCGCATCTAATAGGTTTCAAAGTTTTCAGCAAACCAGCATTTTCATTCTTTTCACAATCATGTATTCAATTTGGCCTTAAAATCTCAATCTATATAAACATAATTCCATGTCTGATAGGTTTCAAAGTTTTCAATTTCTTTTTACAATCATGCATTCAATTTGGCCTTGAAATCTCAATCTAAATAAACACAATTCCATGTCTGATAGGTTTCGAAGTTTTCAATTTTTGGGTTTCTTTTGCTATATTTCTAATTGCATATACTCAGATAGGTTGTTAATCATGAAATACACGTAGATTATGATTAGTAAATAGGGAGCCTTCCAAAGTAAATAGGATTTCTAGAGTGTATAAAAGTTTCATATCCACTTTTGGAGTTCATAAGATGTATATTTATAGAATCTTCTTTTTACTTTTGTTACTTACCTAGACAGTGTGAGACTTCATTATATATATATTTATATATAAAAGTTAAAAAGGTTTTTTCATAAACTTAACCGACGTGGGACATCTATTATCTCAAAAATATAGAAATATTTCTTGAATAATTTATAACGGGCTTATCTTACTTAATTAGCCCATCAAAGGTGAACTATCATTAAGTCCAACATCAACAATTCATCAATCATAATTTTCCCATGAATCTCACCTACATTAAATTTATCTTATAATTAATTTATTCAAACTATTTGTGATTGATTCATTTATTATAGAATTGCATGACATATTTTCAATTAAAAAAATTTGATTTTTTTCCAATCCAAAATAAAAGTTGTAACATTTTTGTTGATCAAGTCAAATTAGTGTCCTACTTTTATTGTGATTGATTCATGGTCCATAATTTTAAAAATATTTATTATTAATTATTAATTATTGATATAAAAAAGTTCACTTTAGTATATCATAATAATTGATTAATTATAATTCAAAATTTGTGCATCTCAAATACATATGCACATGTTTGATTAAAGAGTGTTTTTTTTTTTGCCTACTAATTCATGATCATAATGTGTTTGCATATCAATAACATTTCAATATCTCATAAGTGAAAAATTGTAAGAACTATATAAAGTCTCATGGCTTTAGTCTTTTTTCAATCTTCAAATGATATCAATTATATATTGGCCAAAAAAAAATTATATCAAATGTATTAAAAGATATTGAAAAACATTTGATTAGTAACTTAAGGTCTTGTAATTGTGAAAATAAAAATTACGAGGAAAAAAAAGATTTTTTAGACAATAACTTATCAAATTTTCTATAATCATGTGAATATTTCTAAAAACTTTATCATCATATAAAAACATCGATAAAAGTGAATTTGTTGTCGCTATGTGCACTATTCATCAAAGAATGATTAAACATAAAATCACATATTAGAGATAGAATTAAAATTCATTATAGTTGAAATAACATATTCCATGTTAATAGAAAAATCATGGCGGATCTTCAAGATATTAAATAAAAAGATATTTACTAACTTTTTTTGGACAAAAAAGATATTTACTAATGAAAAAATATATTTGTCAATAAGATTTGAATGAGTTAAAATAACTAACTTTTTTTTTTGCCTGAGTTAAAATAACTAACTTGATTAAGATTTAGCAATTTCTGCACTTAACAGTTTTTAAATTGATTAATATTAATTTATTCCAAATTCTAAAATGCAATAAATCTGGATTTATTATTATTATAAATTTGACCAAAAATCCATTCATTAGTTTATGCAATTTATATAGTTTCCAAAAAGTCAAATATAATATATACTATTTTTGTCCAAAGAACTTAACATATTAATTGAAACTTTGTAATTTAAATTAAATTTTTACAAATGATTTCCAAAATAATTAGTGAATCAACATCTAAAAATTTTAGTCCCAAAAGATAATGCAAATTTACTTAAAAATATAAAAAGTTATTCACTTTTAATTAGCAATTCACTCAGTCATGGTCTCGTCCAAACTTGTGCTCTAAATCTCTCTGGCTCGTCCTCTCTTTGTCATCGTGGCCGTGAACTCTGCCTTCTCATCCTTTCTCACCACCGTGTGTCATCATCTTCAGTGTTGCAGAATCCTCCGAGGAACTTCCTGGCTTCATCATTGTTGGTGCCTTTGATCTCTAGATCTGGGACTGAAGGTATGTTAATATTGCTTGATCTGCGAGAGTTGGACTGAAATCCGTGTCCTCCATATGCATCTGATTTAGAAACTGATCTGAGAGGTCTAACGCTCCACTGTGATTTGCTTACAGCTTCGTCATCGGCCGTGGGTGTGTTGCCTTGTCCTGTGTCTTCAACCTCCGTGGGTGGGTGTGCTTGGTCTGTGAGTGTACTCTGTTCTTCCCTTTGTTTCAGTTATGCTATATGCTGAAAATATACAAAAATGTACTGGCTTGCTCGGTGGGTGTGCTTGCTTGGTGTGGTAAGATGGAAATGTGGTTATTTTCTGATATACATTCATAGTTAGTAGAGTGTAGTTGCATTTGAATATTTGCATCTCAACTCTGTAGTGTGTAGTTGCATTTGACCGTTATATAATGGTCCATTTCTTTTTCTGTAGAGTGTTTATTTATTTTCAATTTCTGTTGCCGTATCCTCTCAGCTTGTGAGGTTTTATGTCGATTGTTTAAAGTAAACTGATGTATAAAAAACATCAATTGGAGATTCTTCTTTGTATTGACTATCAGTGAATTTGTTGTTTATATAGTCATGGGTACTGAGAAAGTCAAAGCAACTTGGGACATGAATACAACTGAGATTTTGATCAAACTATGTGTGGAACAAGTTCAAAAAGGGCAGCGGCTAGGCAGTAGTCTAAATAAAACTGGATGGGTTGCTGTAATAGCTGGATTTAAGGAAAAGACCGGCAGGAATTACACTAGGGCACAACTTAAGAATAGGTTAGATGTTCTTAGAAAAGATTGGACTTTATGGTGCAAGATGCTAGAGAAAGAGTCAGGTGTAGGGTGGCTTCCTGGGCAATAAACTATTGATGCATCTGATTCATGGTGGGAGAAAAAGATTTCGGTATGTAGTATACTTTAATTGATGTTATAATATGTCTAGTTTATTGTACTTTAGTGTAATATAGTGCACTAATTATATGTAAATATGCAGGAAAATCTAGAATATAAGAAATTCAGACATAGAGGACTTCAATTTGAGGATGAATTAACAATATTATTTAGAAGTGTAGTGGCAAGTGGGGTGCATGCATGGACACCGTCATCAGGGACAGTACCTGATGATGTTGCAGCAGATGATGATGTGTACCATCCATATGTAGACCTACAGGAAGGATCAGGAGATAGTGAGGAAGATCTCGGTAATGATACATCTAGACAAAGTGCTGGAGTGAGTGTTGAGCTTGGGGATATGAACTTGAACACTTCCCACGGGTACTCCAGTGAAAGAAGCAGCGACAAGAGAAAGAGGAAGGGACCTTCAGAAGGAAGGAAAAAACAAAAAGCCACCAATACAGGGCAGATAGTTGATGCTATCAGTAGGATTGCTGATGCACAGGAATCACGAGGAAAACAGAAGGCCTCAACATCTATGGGTGAAGTTATGGCTCAATTAAGTTCAATAGAGGCTGTCTATAGTGATCTTGACTGGTATTCCAAATGTTGTGAAGTCCTCTCAGACCCCACCAAAAGGGACATCTTTGTACATTTAAGACATGATGAGGAGAGATTGTTGACCTGGTTGAAGCTTGCTGCATCTAGAATTTAGGACAGTTAACTTTAGTTGTAAAATGTGACTTGTAGAGTTCCTATGAGGATGTTCAACTTTATTGCTATTTTAGGATGTTCAACTTTGTTATCTTAGGTTGCTTATTATGACTTTGTTATAAATGTGACTTGGATATTTGCCTACTGTAGATTGAAGTATAATTTTAGTTCACTACTTTTTTTCAAAGAATTATGAAGAACATGATGTTTTCTAAATATTTACTTTAATATTTCACCTTCCAGGTTTGAAGAGTTAAATGGGAGACTCAGACTCATCTGAAGATAATTTTAATGAAGTTGCAAACGTCACTGCATTAGTTGGGTTGTATGCGGTAAAACATTTATGTAAGGAGCCCCGAAGAACTAGTGAATATACAGGTCATGTGTGGGTAAATGAAATTTTACAAGGTCATCCTATTCGTTGTTATGAGATGTTTCGTATGGAAAAGAATGTATTTTATCAACTTTGCAATGAATTGGTCGAAGAACATGGGTTAAAGGGAACTAGGAGAATGGGGGTGCAAGAAATGCTTGCAATTTTTTTGAACATGATTGGGCATAGGGTTGGAAATAGGATGCTACAAGAGAGATTTCAACACTCAGGAGAAACTATAAGTAGACATTTCCATCGAGTCTTAGCAGCTTGCCTTAGACTAGCAACAAAAAATATTAAGCCAAAAGATAATAGATTTCGTGGTGTACCATCAAAAATACAGCGTGATAAGCGATATTAGCCGGTTTTCAAAAATGCTATAGGCGCTATTGATGGTACTCATATCCCATGTGTTGTTGCTCCTAGTGAACAACCGAGATTTATTGGAAGAAAAGGATATCCAACACAAAATGTAATGGCTGTATGTGATTGGGACATGTGCTTTACTTTTGTGTTAGCTGGATGGGAAGGCACCGCACATGATGCTCGTGTTTTTGATAATGCCATCACAACGGTTTCCATGAATTTTCCGCACCCACCTGAAGGTATGTTTCTTATTAATACCTTTATCTATTATTGAGTTGCCATTACAAATGTTTGACAATGTTTCGATTGACCATTAGGTAAATATTATTTGGTGGATGCTGGTTATCCAACACCACCTGGATATCTTGGTCCATATAAACGTGAACGCTACCACATTCCAGATTTTTGGCGTTCCTCTGGATATGCGAACAATAATGAACGATTCAATTATTACCATTCTAGTTTAAGATGCACCATAGAAAGGTCTTTTGGAGTTTGGAAGAACAGATTTCCAATTTTACATCACATGCCTAGTTACAAATTTCAAACACAAGTTCAGATAGTATGTGCAACAATGGCTGCACAACTTCATTAGAAAGAATTCCCAAACAGATTCTGAATTCTTACGATTTGAAACTGAAGATGTGGTTCAGCAAGACGGTAATGATGGTGATGAGTATCAACCCGCATCTAGAAGTTCAACTATGACATCCTCAAGAGAAATGGATTATATTCGTAATTTACTTAGAGATCAAATTGTCCAATCTTTACAAGACAATTAGTTATGTATAATTATTTTTTAATATTAAACTTTAGTATTTTTTATTTTTACTTTAACATGAATACTGACAATTCTAATTATGTAATATTTTCATATTATTCATAAATTAGAATTTTACATATTTACATATTAAAATTTTATCCCATTACATAATATTATTATATATAAATAATTCATTTATAAAAAAAGTAGTATTATTTAAGGACCAGGGGCATTTAAGACATTTCAAGTCATGATCTATCCAAAAGTGATTTTCAGAATCTTTATCCAAACACAATTAATTATGGAAAATCACTTTTTAAGTTTAACTATCCAAACACAAATCATTTTTTACATAATCACTTATTCTCATAATCACTTATACATAATCACTTATACATATAATCACTTATGGAAAAGCTAATCCAAACACACCCTAAATCAATCCTTACTTTCTTTTTTTTTCCTTTTTATAGCAAAAGAAAGAGACCCAGAATTTGCAGGAGGGATAGATAAACAAAACAAGCAATTATGTACTTTATTCGAATAAGGAGGGAAAAGAAAGAGTGCTTTGTTGAAAGAAACAGTGTTAAAGAGGAAGTCTAGCTTCTTTCTGAATCTCAAGTGAATAAATCTACTTAAGCTTGAAGCTTCTTTCAGAAAGAGTTCTTTATGTAAGCAAAATGACACTACCGCTTATAAGATAATCTTTATTAAAGCACCAGAATAGAACAGAATAGCAACAAAGAAATATAGTTAAACCCAACAATAGCATATCTGATTCACAAGTAACTTACAAGTACTCCAAATTTGGGAGTTTTCCAAGCTGGGGCAGCAGTTTACCCGAAAGATTTACATTTCCAAAATGACTAACCGAACACAAATTATTTTTTTTTTTAAATATGCAAATAAGGTTATAAATTACAGTTAAAAATGACATACATAACTTACACAAAGGTCACACTATTAGGATTATTGCCCGTAACATGAAACCAAGAGCAAGGGTTCTCAGAGGAAGCATTCCAACTTCGAAGAACATTGTTAGGATCAGCCATGCTGATCTTCAATGCGTTCAGGGCATCAACTATCATATATAGAAGCAATATTCAGGTGCAAACAACATTAATGCCAAAAAAAAATCAAGTTCCTTGGTTCACCAATCTTCAGGTGCATACATTCTTAAAAGTAATTATACAGCATATACAATCAAAATTATAATAATCATCCTAATAGCCAAGTTCAAATTAATAAAAGGTCAATTGTAGTAGTGTAAGAAAAAATTTTATCCCATTTCTCCACACTTAACCTATTTACCCTAAAAATTTATAATAACAAGTTGTTCCCGAGTTGAGACTCATTTACATAAAATATGTCCATATAAAATTTAAAATAAATAAATAAACAATGATTAATATAATTCAGAATCCATATAATGTTATTTGGATAATTTTTTAAAAAGAATTATATTATATCATATCATCCAAATGTGTGTGTGCCTGTCTGGATTCAGATTTAAACCCTTAAAATTTATGGGTACCAAACCAATAAGCTATGGAATTTGCTCATCCAAAATTAAATAAAATAAAACAATATGGGTTACGATATATCAACCTAACCAACTCCCATCCTGAAATCAGAGAATCTCTAGAGAAAGATTTGTGGTCAAAGAGTCAGGCCGAAAAAAGGAGTTGAAAAAAATTGTAGTCAAAGAGGATAGGGTGAAGTCAACCAACCAAAGGGGCACAGGAGTACGCAGTCACATGAAGGCACAATGGCGATTTTCCACATAAAATTATGGCCAAGGCTAATGAAACAGATGAGACTGAAGCATAACCATGGTTTGTAACTCTCATAACCCCCAATAATGGAATTGTAACAATCGTAACTCCCCTTTAGTTTTAATGTAGAGAACATAAATTTGATAGATATAAAGGATGGTAATATTAAGAACAGATAGTGGGTTGACCTCTCCGGTGAATGAAATTGAAGATTTTAAAAATTTTAAAGAACTCAGGATTTGAAAACTATTCATGCGTACGTTTTGAGTTATTCTCAATTCCTTCTTACTCCCTCTTCCGTCCCTTAATATATAAATATATAAGAGACAAAAGATAAAATTATACAGATGAAGAAAAATAATAAATTTATCTGAAATATAAAATAATTTTAAAAAATATTCTCATTTAATGTTAATAACTCTTCTATCATACAATTAATATAAATAAATTATATTGAAAACATGTTGTCTTAATTAGGAATATTTTAAAAAAAAGTCATTAAATATACTAGACAAACTTTATGTGTCCCTTATATTTTGAAATACGAAAACTCCTTTAATTATCACTTATATTAAAAAATGGAGGGAGTAAGTCTTTAAATTGCATTTGGTATACCTCTATAAAATTTACTAACATCCAGTCTATCAGGAAAAAAAATTTCCAACATTCACGATGTCTTAGGGAAGAATGCATCAGAACCGATATCATATATAGGTCATAGAGTATGCAGATGGGATCTGTTGTGGTCAAATAAGAAAAAAGGCCATGGGGTCTGAATCTGATAGAGTTCGTAAGAAAAGTAGAAGTTTTTTTTTAACAAAAAATCTAGATTACTGTGCGTTCTGTAATTTTTTCGTTTTCTTGCTTTCTTTGTTGTCTATTTTTTTTTAATGAAAATTCAAGAAAATGCTCTTTATGTGGACCAAACTGTTTGGGCCTATTAGTGTGATGGCGAGTTTTTGTGTTTGGTGGAAGGTGCAAAGAGACTTTAATACTTGGTCCAAGATTTCACAATGTTTGGGTAGGATCACAATAATGGGCTTGATTCTTTCGTCACAATAATGGGCTTGATTGATATCTCATGAAAAACTATAGCGTCACAAAATTTTGAAATTGGAATTGAATGGTTAAAAAAAAAGAATCTGAATCTTCTCTCAAGTCTGGTAAAAAAAACTTCTCTCTAAGTCAAATAAATAGACATAAATGTTTGGTAAAAATAAATTAAACATACAAACAGACACAATAACTGGATTCGTTTGGTAGTTTCAAGAGGAAAAGATTGCTTCCACAATTTCATAAGAAAAAAAAAAAGATTGCTTCCACAAAAATTAAGATACATAATGCTTAGTAATTTCATATTATTATCCAATAATAATTTTTATTTAAAGGTATTTAATTATTCATAAAAATATTTTTCCGTTGCCCTTTACTTCACGGCCTCTAAGTTGTGAGTATATCTTTGTTTTTGGTTAAAATTTGTGAGCATATCTGATGGCATAAGATTATCATGTCAAATGAACAAAACTAAATTCCAAAAATTCATAATGTTAAACCAAAACCTTTTCTTCTATACTTTCTCTTTTTAAACTATCGTATACATAGACCCCATGCATTATGTGAAATTTGAAAATTGAACTGCACAATTGCTTGTGAGTTTATGTAGAAAGGGTACCTATTAATTAGAGCATTTTAATCATTCTGTATTCTCGGATTATCACGTTTCTCACTTTCTCCATATTAATTACATAAACGAGTAAAAAGTACATAATTACAATGGCAATTAGGAATCATTGAAACAGTATGTTTGCCATTTAAAGATATTGCACGTGTATCTATCACTTGCTTCATTTGCAAGTAGGTATTTAGAACACACGTGATTACCAATTAAGTTTCATTTTAAAAAAATAATTATCCTTTTAAAAACTGAGATTTTTTTTAAGCCAATAAGATAAGATGAGACGGTTTTAGAGTGTGCAGGCCTTTTAAAAAATTAATTAATTATATTTTTTTATTTTGATCCTAATTAAGTTTTATCTTTATTTTTTATTTTGTTCAGATTTGATTCTTTATTTAAAAGAAATTATACATAAAAATTTTTCTCCCTTGAATCACGTACACCTTAGTTTAGTTGCTTTGACCTTAATTAATCACTTGAGGAGATGGGAGGTCAAATCATAAAAATGAAATCAATCACATTCTTTCATGTGTCAATAGTTTGTTTTAGGTATAAGATAAGGTGTTAAGTAAATAACTAATTAAGGACATTCACTATCATACAAAAGGGTCCAAAATATCTGATCGGATCTGAGTATCTCACTGTCACTGAGAGAAGCAATGATGCATCTGAAATAAGAACAAGTGGTACTGTGAATTGAGAAGTTTCTTCAAAACCAAGTTAATTGGAGTAATCATCATTCCAACACAACAAACCTTGTGCTCACACATACTGTCTCTGTCAGGAAATAGAGATTTTTTTTTTTAAAAAAAAAAGAGGAATTAGGAGGTCTAGTCTTATAATAAAATGAATTATCTACGTTGGGACTAATCTTAATGAACAATTTGACAGATTAAAACTTGATCCTCAAAACCATACGGGAAATTCCACTTAGATATTGGTGTTTACAATGAAGAGAAAAGAAAAAGATAGTTCAGGATCAAAAAGTAAAAATATTTCTCAGCGCTTTAAAAATTTTTAAGTCATATAAATTAAATTTTTAATTAAAATAATGTAAATTTTTAATTAAAACTATTTATTTAAAAATATTTTTTATTATAGGTCCTAACCTATCCTTTCCCGACTTATCAGTAGCCTGGGGCTAGATATCCAAGCTATACACATAACAAAGAAATAGAGGCTCGGTTATCACTGTTATAATATTTAAAAAATAATAATTAGGTTAAGTGATAATAGAGTTAATATTTTTTAAGTAAAATATAAATTCAAGTTTTATGAATAAAAAATATATTGAAAATGTTTGTCCCATTTTGATTGAATTTGACTTTTATTAGTTGGTAGTAGGTAATTATATTAAAAATAAATTTAAAAAAAAAACCTAATGTACGATCAGATAGGTTAGGTTCATGTACTCTTATGAACTTTCAGCCTTGCAAGCATGAGTCAAAATGATCAAACCTTTATTGTCAAACTTTGAATGCAATTATAAAAAAAAAAACTTTGAATGCAAGTTTTATAGGACCAAGATAGATGCTGACCCACCCTAACACTTGCTCAGCAAATTCTTGCTGCAATAATTTCTTCTTCTTCCTTCTTTTTTCAGATTTTGTAAAATATATCTTTTATTCATTTTTGGGATTGATAGAAGCTATTCATCTTTGGGATCGATTGTCACAGTTTAGATCATATTTTATTTACTTTTATAATTTTAGTATTCATTTTTATTTTAAAGAAAATAGAATGTAAAATATAAAACAGTCTTCTGATTACTAACTTCACAAATATAATGTATTAGAAATTTATTTTTGACAATTAGGTATGCAGACCATTTGATGAGAAGAAAGTGAATTTGCATAGTATAAAATTTGTAAATTTATATCACACTTCTCTTACTTAAAAATTTAAAAGAATTGTATACCAAAAGAAATTTAGAAGAATTTTAAATAACAAGATTCAAGCTGAAGAGAAGCAAACAAGTAAATCCCATGTGATGTGAGGGTTACTCTTCCTTTTTCACCAACTTTTCATTTTATTTCCAGTTTCCATATGAAACAACCAAGCTTCATTTGTAGAAACTGGAATCTTTAATCTCATTTGTTCGAAAGTTTAGTTTAATATACTTTTTGAGGACTCGTTAATTAACTTTCCCAATTTCACTACAATCATATTCTTCCATAATTAGTTATTTACCTTCTTTATATATATATGGTCATTATTATTTTTTCTCTGATCTATCGTTATCATATTTTGTTAATATTCTTATGCCTATAATCACATTCTCATGCGGCCGCTTTGATTTCCTTTATTAAATAATTTTCATGTCTTAATCTGTTTCAAAAATTTTATGAATAACATATATCCATATGACATAAATCAGTCAAAAGAGATTTTCGATACTAAATTCTGTGTGATTATTATTACATGTATGAGAAAAATGATTCATTCTTGTTGTCTTCTTCTTTGTCATCCATTAATATGTCTATCACAAGCTATACGAATAGCCTCTTTCATGAATTGTATTGGAAACCACCTAACCTATTTAATTACTTGATGAGCATTGTAACTCAATTTATGCTTGGCAAGTATACGAGATTTAAATATGAAGTATTTATGTACTACTCCTAGTTTTTCAGACTTATATATCAATGATATCAAAGTTTTCTCATTAATTTCTTCTCTCATCCATAAGGAATAATAAAAATGTCATCGTTTAATTTAAGATGAACCATTTTTTAATTGTTACAATAATGTAGAATACATTTTCTATCTCGATGATTTATATTTTATTTTATTCTTTCAAAAATTTTGATATTTTTTAGTCTAAATGAAGGAAGGTGTAAAATGAAAATAATCTTTTAATTTTCTAGCCGTATATATATATGAAAAAAAATTTGTTAAGAGAGATAAAATTTATTCCAGTAATCTTTACACCTTAAATAGGTTAATGTTTCAATTGATAGTTGAGAAATGCTCTTTATGCTCACAAGAAAAAAAAATCTTTCAATTATCATTTTTCAACAAAAATATCATTATTTGAATTAAAATAAAATTTAAACATGTTTTAAATATTATAATCTTAGAGTTAATTTTTAAGATAACATCAATATAAAATTCATTGCAAACAATACGGTAAATTGCTTGCACTAATTTTTCAAACCTGGGGCAATAAAATAAAATACAGCGGGGGCCACCTAGTTATTCTTTACATGAGATGTGCCCTAACCAATGAGATGACAACTCAGAAGCACAAGCTCAACGGAAAGCTTATACTATTTGCAATTTGAGCTGTATTATTTTTTAATATAAGTAACATTGCGCAAAAAGTGATTGATAATTTCTTGCATTGAAAAGGATGTATCCTCATTGAATATGTAGGGTTCCCACTTAGAGAAACCAGACAAAAAATGAATAATATGTATATATACCTTTCAACATTATTCTTTATGCAAGAAGGTGTCTCCAAAGGAAACCCCACCAATATGCCCCATGTCTTGAGAGACTGGGACTGATAGAACCATAAGCATCACAATTATATGAAAGTGGGAATTGGATTATTCTTTCTCTTATTTATTATCTTAATTTCTACCATTTTCGGTGGTCATGGCCAACTAGCTAGCTTGTCTCATTATCAATCATGGTCTCCCTTTTAAACTATTACTATCATTCATTAATTAATTGGTGAATATGTCTGCATTCGTCTTAATATTAATTGGTATCAAATATTATATATTTTCTAGGTGTTTGAATTATATATATTCCAAACAATGAGACATTATGGGATTTGGATCCTCTCCTTTTCTAAAATCTCTCAAGTCATCTCTCCAGTCAAATCTCTATCCACCATTTAATCTAGATCATTTCTACTACTTGTTCTACTACTATTCTTCTCAGTACATTTTTCCCACTACTTGTTCCACTGTTATTTGCATTGGATAATTTGACATGATTATGAATTTCTAAGGTTGGGCTTTGCACTAAATTAACTCTTTTGCAGTCCTATTCTCTTTTTTTAAATAGGGATCACGTGAAGGTTAAGATTTGGCTGGAGAGATAGTATGAGAGATTTCGGTAGGAAAGGATCCAGAACCGACATGTTGAGGGAACATCATTTTGAATAAAGATGTGATATCAAGTTCACTTATGAATTTTCTTCTAAAGTCTAATAAAGCAAATTACGTGTTTAACGCTCTGCGAGGTCAACGTCGTGTACGTGATGAAGAAATTTGGGCAGAACAAATAATGTACGATAAGAACACCTAATGGAAACAAATGAGATGATATATATAAAACTTACAACCTATTAAAAGAATGAAGAATTACATATGTACGTACCAACTAGTTGCTTCACTTACATCCAAAACAAGGCAAAAAACCAAAAAGGCCATAAATAATCATGTTTGATTCTCATTTACGTTATGCTTTTGTGGGACCCCTTCATGCAAATTTGCCAAATGCGTCAAAAATATCAATAAATTAAGTAGTTCATCCACATTAATTACTCATCTAGTAGTATTTAAAACGATATGGTTGTTAACATAACATCAAAATCATGTTTAGCATAGTAATTTACTAAATTTTGTTTCTGCTTACCAATTCTGCGGAATCAGTAGTTATACCAGCTGATTATGTATACATCAATGATCTAAAATCCTACAATACAAAACAACTATTTTAGTTGTTCTATGCTACACACAAAAACACAGAGACAAACACACGTGAAAATATACTTTACTTATTGGATACATGGCTGGCATCTCCATTAATGTTGCTTTGTGAATACTCCTATATATGCAAACTCATGAATCATATTAATTGCCTCATCGATATCCATGCTTAAGAATAAAGTTATAAAGATATAATCCATTTTTTTTATTTTTGTCTTATTTAATCGTAAAATACTTTAAAAGATTCTTTATCGAGAAGGATAATACATGCAGGTCTTGGATTATTTTTTCAAGATTGTCATTATCAGAATCACATGGTGGTGGGAGAAAAAGGATAGGATAGCGAGCTACCATCTCCAATCATGTACTAATCAAGATAAGAAATTTCTATACCAAATACGACCTACCCATAATGACTTAAAAGAAAGTCATTAAGTAAACTTATGATTTTGTTGTTGAATTATTAATCATTTTTAAAAAGAAAAATTCATTTTATGCTAATACAAAAGTACTAAAAGAATTAGTGCAGCGAATTTACTAATTTTTAAAAAAATAATTTATGTTTATCCTTTTTTCATTATTTAATAATAAATTTTTTTAGCAAAAACACAGAAAGTTGTTTTTATTTATATTCTCATTCTCATTTTCTTTCCAATACTTAAACAGTTTTCACATTATACACAGGCCAAATCGAAGAAATTCAAATAAGGGAAATGGAAAGTTTATATTTTTTAATTAAAAATATTGTCTTAAGTAATAAATCAGCCAAATTCTTTGAAAGAATATTAAACCTTTTACTTCCCCTCAAACTCAAAAGTTCACCAATCTCTTTTACTGTATACATCGGAATGCAAATTTTGGAAGATTCACTGAACATGGAAGAAACCTTGTGATACTACAATCATAAATAAAGACAACAACTTCTGAGCCATTAAAAGGAACTTTGTTGATTGAGACGAGTTCATATATTTCTCTCTCCTATAAAAAAATTATACAATTTTATAATTTCATATGTTAGATTGATTCAGTGATTAATAAATGAATTAATCTAATGCAAATTCCTTCTTTACGATTCTCCTCTTTTATTTCACACTAAATTTTACTAATTGTAGGATTAAACCAACCTAGATGGAATCAGAAAATATTGGTTTTGGGGGGATATATAAAGAGGCTAAATTCAAAATTTTAAAGGGGGCGAAGTCACAATTTTTATAGGAAAACAATATTAATTACACATATACTATATATAAATTATAAAAGTTCAAGAATTTGGTGTGTGTGTGTGTTGGGGGGGGGGTGTGGAGACTGCCCCTTTTTCTTACTACCACCTTCTGGTAAAAAACGACCAACATACCAAATTGCAAATAAAAAGAGAGAACATAATTGCAAACAAAAATTAGTCTGGTTAATAAATGATTGGGACATAATCCACAAGAACTTAGGTTGTGTCTCAATACTGAAATGAGAACCATATTATTGAGTAACATGCAAATATTTGTGTAAGTGCTTTTTAAATAACATGGTACTATTCATGTTCCAAATGTAAAAGGTCTTTGATTCAGACCTAATTAGCTGCAACAATCAGGGGAAGATTAACATTAAGTAACCGTATAAAAGAAATTGACTCTAGCTAGCTAGTTTGAATTTTCGAATTATTATAATGCTTAGATTAGATCAGTGGTTTTCTAAATTAAATATTCAATCTTATAATTAAAAGCCAAGCTAGGTTAGGGATCATTTGATTTCTGGCTGGCAAGGTTACATTTTCCCTTACAAATTAATTAAACACCATCACAAGTTTGACTTAGGAGAACATCGATGAAATGCCCCTAATTAAAGTGATTTAATAAATAGCCAATCATTCCAAAAAAGTAATCATTTTTTAGGTTTCAGCTTTTTATTCAGAAAAAGAAATCAATTTATGAAGGTTACCGTACACTAGCAAGCCTAAATGAGCTTGATTGGCTTTCCAAACTTTCCACAAAGAGCCCAATAATTAAAAATTAATCAATCGATTACATAAAATAAAGTCATTTTTAAAAATTATGTTCATATACATAAAATATAATACACATGTAATTTAAGATGAAAATATATCAATACATAGTTTATTAATTAGTATTATATTTGTGATAGTGAATAATTTTAATATATATATATATATGTATAAAAGAAAAAGATTACACATACCTCTTTCAAGAACTTATATAAATATGTACAAATTTATGCTGGCTTTAAATTCATTTTAAAATTTCATAAAAAAGTGTTAATCATCCATGAAAAGATCTAATAAAAAACTTGTAACCGGTATTTGGTTTGTGAGGGGGAAGAAGAATCTCGTTTCGTTATACAAAAATTTAGATACATAATATCTGATATATATTTTTATTATTATATAATTATTTTCATTATTATTTTTATTTAAAAATTAAAAAACAGTTTTTCATTCATGAAATTATTTGTTATTTCATTTGTTTGTTTTATTCCATTCTGGGTACAGAATCAATTCAAGCAACATGACTTTGGTTCACCAATATAAATATCTAGGTTTTATCATAATTTAAGAAGTAAAAATGGATAGAGTGGTCCAATCAAACTATGTTTCTTGCTTTTAAACTGTTTGGGAGAAAATTTTGGAAATGAAAAATGTCAATAATTTTGGCCTAAACCTAATTTTGGACCATTATGCCAGGGTACCCCTCCCTTACTTGCTGTGGTAGGGTAGGACAGGAGCACCTTAATGTACAATTGTTACTTCCTCCTTACCCTACTTACGTTTTGCAACTTGCCACTTTCTTGTTTTTCTGTGGTGTTTGTTTTTTACTGCCCTTATATATATATTATAAGAGTTATTCTAAAATTCATATTTAACAAAAAATATAAGATGTTATATAATTTTAAATAAAAATTTATTTTTTTATTTTTATTAATTATTAACTTATAAGTTGACAAAAAATAAAAAAATGGAGATAAATTTTTAAAATAACTCTTATTAGTAATTAATAAGAATAAAATTTGTATATTGGTTTTTTTTAATTTTAAGATGTACAAATAATTTTTTTAATAAATATAAAATAATTAGAAATCCCTTATAATATGAATCGAAGGAAATATAATGTATTTCCAATTTGGATTTTATAAAATATTTTATAGGCAAATTAGAAAAATGAAATATTTTTATGTTTTTAATACCTACTATTTTTTGGATGCCACGGTGAATTTTGAGTAATCTAAATTAAATTGGATCAAATCATATGAGTGTAAAGATCACCTACTGACATTTTTCTCTGGACACAATACTAAAACTCGAAGTCATATGGCTTGCCAGAAAAAACCAAAACATTATTTAGAATAAATAACTACTTCATAATTCATCACAAGCACACTAAGGAAAGTGAATTATAAAGTGGGGAAAAAGAATATTTGGGAACTTTATACAAAAATAATGATAAATGAATAGTATTAGTGCTGAATTCAGTTGATTCGAGTTAGGAATTTAGTTTATAGTTATGTTAAATTTTTAAACTGAGTCCTTAAAAAAAAATATTTTTATATAGGGGTCCTTAAATATTTTTTTTCCTGTAAAGTGAGTGTTTTTTTTTTCAAAAAAAAAAGAAAGAAGTTAGTGGGTTACAGTGAGGAACCACCTAAGCGTCACGTTACTGGCTGCAGAATCAACTTCGACCCCATTTGTTAACCCCCCGTGACTCTCTTCTGCTAATGTTTCGCGTGGGTCCCACTTATCCAAATCTCGTTCTATTATTTCATTGGACGGTAAAACTGTGTGGTCCAACGGTCGGCTCCACCCTAATACTACCCAGACTGCCTCTTGCCCTCTTGTTTGAAAAATGAAATTCTTATATAAAACAATGTGCGATGGATTTTTAACACCTGATTTTTATAAAAGTGGAGCTTAATTTGTGTATATATATATATATATATATATATTTTGTTTTAGCACAAAATATATTTCCAACTAACATCTGAAAATTTGTCTCTAAAATGGATTTTATCTCTCTTAACAGGTTATTTTTTATAAAAATTTATTAGTAAAAATAAAAAATTTAATTTAATAAGCTGATGTAACTAAATTAAATTTTTATATTCTACTCAATTAAAAGAATCAAATCTTCTCCTAGTCTCTTGATAGAACAAAAGGTATCAAGTCGTCTTTGTCGGCTTACTGGCTTGGATTAGCCAATAGCCTATCAGCAATAGGAATATTATTCTTTAGTTGGCAAAAAAATAATATATTATTCTTTGGTCCAAAAATAATAACACTTCTCTTTTTCGGAAAGTGATTTGTCTTTCTTCATACATAGGAGTATATCTCTTTGTTTTTTTTTCCTGCCAAAGCATATCTCTTAATTATTAATTAATGTCTTTTAGTGTGAATTGTGATACAAAACAAAATTTAATTAAATAAATATAAATTGAACATTCATGTAATTCAAGCAGATGTTTTTTCGGCTTAAAAAAGCCAAATGTTTAGAATAATCACCTTTTCAACTAAATCTGGAGTGTCAGACCATCTAATAAAATTCTAACATGTGTAAATTTTTAAAAAAGTTCAATTATATATTATTAAATTATAAAATAAATTCATTAACTATTAGATTGCAAATAAAATTATATAGCTGATATATTTTAGCAAAAAAAATACACACTTCTTTGAAGAACACAGAAACGTGTTCTTTGAATTTGAGAGCAAACTATTTAAGTACCAATATTCTTCAATTTCATTATGTTTATGATATGGACGTGCCTCCACCTTTTAACTATAACCAATTAATATATTGGTATATTATCATTAATCATTGATTATTAATAAAATATATAATGAGTCACACATGGCTTATTTTTTAAGTTACTACAGATTAAAAGAAAATGTGTCTAATTAATATTAATATAGCAAATTAAAGTCTCTTCAAGGGAAAAAAAATACTCTTCTATGCTGCCAAATAATAATAATATAATAATAATGTACATCACAACACAATAAATGATTGATTTAACAAACCCAAGTTGGCAAGAGTGTGAGTGGCATGAGTTCTTTTTTTTAAATAAGTAGTGGAGATTCAATTTTCAACCTTTAGATATGAAATAAATCTAGTTATGAGAAATTTACCATTTAATTTTTATATATTAGAAAAAGATTAGTTTTTCTTATTGGAAAAGTATATTTTGTTTTACTATAAAAAATGATTGGTTTGCAAAATCAATGTTCACTCTCTACACTTTAACGCATCATTTTCATTTTTGTTACACAGCAACTAAAAGGAAATATGGAAAAGGAAATTGCACCTAAGATTCATTGAAATTTTGAGAAGTTTTCAATCACTTGGGGGATGCTAGTACAATTGGCATTGGCATTGGCATTATCCATGAAAATGACAGCCCAATTCATTTATTCTTAATCCTTCCTTCAACCCCTCACAAGTCCAAGTTGGGATTTGTGAAAGATTCACCATTTTACCTTCCCCACCTTCCTTCCAATTTCATATATATCGGATTAGGGACCCTAAAGATCTGCTCTGTGACATTGCAGTCACTTGTGACATGCTCTGTTTTCTTCCTTTGACCTACCAAGCTACATTTTAGATTTTTTTTGGTGCATTTGATATCTAAAATAATAAGTTTTTTCTAAAAAAAATTGAATTTGATCAAAACTATAAATCAATCATCACATTCTGATATTTGTTCATTTTTCAGTCTCTAACTTAAATTAAGCCCATCACTTCATTTCCTAAACATAGATTATTAATCTAAACCAGGTTTTCACCATTTGCCTTGCCAATCCCCAAAAACAGACCCAAAGTTGTAGTCCTCATCTAACCAACCAACAAACCTTCACGTGATTTACCGTACTGTCTCTGTATATTTCAATGTACGAGAAAATAATTAATCTTATATACAGTAATAAATATATATATATATATATAAATAAAATATGAATGAGCTCCCAAACAAGACGTGCCCTCCTTAACAGCGTAGAGAAAAAGCATTCACGGACTCTCGGAAAATTACATTAGATTCTTTACAGTTGTTCTGTTGCTCCTTAGCCGAAAACAACTGCAATTAATTGAGGTCTCTTCAACAACTTCTCATTCACCCATCACGGGCTGCTAGAAAACAACGTGTTCTTTATATAATATATATATACGTCGTGCTAGATCCATTTCAAGCGTACACTTTTTGAGTTTTGCCTCAGTTTTCATTTCAATTTCAAGGTCACAATGGCCTGCCAGGAAAACAGAGCACTCGCTGTTCTGCTCTGTTTTCACTCTCTCTTCACTGTTTTGTTGATGAGTTCTTGCCGGGTTTCAGGCCAGGCATCGCCTGTGTTTGCCTGCGACGTCAAGAAGAATCAGGAAGTGACCGGTTTCGGGTTCTGCGACAAGTCGTTGGCGGTGGATGCGAGGGTGGCCGACTTGGTGAAGAGGCTGACATTGCAGGAGAAAATAGGGAACCTGGTGAATTCTGCACAGGGTGTGAGCAGACTTGGGATTCCGAGTTACCAATGGTGGTCTGAGGCTCTTCATGGCGTCTCCTATGTGGGCCCAGGGACTCGGTTTTCCAATGTAGTTCCAGGAGCTACCAGTTTTCCTATGCCTATTCTCACTGCAGCTTCTTTCAATACTTCTCTGTTTGAAGACATTGGAAGGGTCAGATTTCTCTTCTTCTGTATCTTTATTTACTTTGTGTGTGTCTGTTTTTGTTAAGCTGGCTTTAACTTGGATTCAAACTTAGATTTTTAACGCTGAAAATGATATTATTATCACTGAGCCAAAGTTCATTGATATGGTACTATTTGAGTGTTTTTTATTGGATTCAGTTTTGGACTAAAATGAAACTAAATGAATGAATTTGGTCTTGTAAAATGGATTATTTATTTTCTTTTTCTGAACACCTTAGTTAGACTTCTATGTTATTGTAAGAAAAGAAGATGCTGATAAATAAAACACAAGGGCATTATATTATTATTGGCTCAATATATTTTCAATCTTCACAAAAAAGAATATCTTATCATTATTTTGATTTGTTTTGGTTTTAACTGAACCAAACCGATAATTGAAGACATGTCAAATAGTGATTTTGACTTAATCATTTTTTAAATTTTGGCGTATTCAATTAAATTTAAGTTGATTTAATAAATTTAGTTGAGTTTTCTTTTGAACACTCTTACTACTATCACCATGTGTCTTTTTCACATCTCTTGTGATAGTTTGTAAAAATGGTTCATTAAAAAGTGGTGACAGCGGATAATTTCACGCATTAGGTTGGTGGTTTTATTAATTTTTTAAACATTTTTCATAGTTTGGTGAGATTTGAATATTGAAGGTGATTTTCCAGGCTTGATTCATAAAATGTAAATGAAAGTTCGTTGATAGGTTGGGTAGTTTTTCTTCTATTGCATCTGCATTCTTAATGCGGAACATTATTGTCTTTCTGATTTAAAGATGTAGATGCATGAGAAAATATCTTAAAAGAGAAAAAAGGTAGTGATCTTAAACTCTCTTAAGTTGGAAAGTATTAATAATTACTGCCATCTTACCATTAAGGTCTATTCATTATTGTTGGTATAGAGACGTAGATGGGATTGATTTTTCCAATCTATCCACTCTTGATTGCAATTTTCTTTTCCTTTCTTTCTTTTTTTTCAAATTCATGATTTACAGAATATTAAATGATTAAATAAGGAATTTTTTCAATGAGGTATTCATTATTGATATGGAGAGGTAGATTGGGTAGCTACATGATTGATTTTTCCACTCTCTCCACTCCTTACTGTTTTTTTTCTTTCTTTGAAAAAACTGCAGCATGGAACTGAACGATTGCTCCATTCCAAAATTTTTTAACTTAAAAGAACTTAAATAATGAGGTGTAGAATTTGTCGGAAGATTGCTGAATAATCCTTTACTCTAGTCTCCTAATAAAAATCTCCCAAAAATTATCTCATTCAAACTCTATTAATTTTTAATTTTTTTCCTCATTCTCCCAAGTCAAAATATTATTAGAAGGTAAAAGTGGAAGTCTTTTAGGTAAAAGATAAATGTAAAAAATACAATTAAAAAAAAGTGAAACAAACATGCAGGAAAGGTCTTGGTGGAAACACGAAAAAATATATATATACTTTCAGAGGTTCCAGCTTTGCATAGTGAAGCAGAAGGTTAATTGAAAACCAGCAACATGCTCGAAGATTAATCACTCATTTACACAACACTTATAGTAAATTTAAATGGATGATTAAAAAATCCCATTATGTAGTCAAAATGCAGGGTTCATGTCCTGATGCTTTGAACTTTCCTGCTTTACTAGCTGATATTTTGCAGCAGAAAGACCAACTTTGTCACTAACAATGGCTTTCAGATGGTACTTAAGGGCTAATTCAGAGGCTTCAGCCTTCATATTGAAAAAAAGTGCAGATGCTGATTGAAAATCAGTGGCATAATTGAAGACTAAACACTCATACACACAATGCTGACACTGCACTTCACATACAGAGTTCATAAGCAATCAGGAAGACATGAACTACATTAAGAATGGCTTTTAAATGCTATTTATGGTAAATTTTGTGGTGATTACAGGTGGTTTCTACGGAAGCAAGAGCAATGTACAATGTGGGGTTGGCAGGTTTGACATATTGGTCTCCAAACATAAACATATTCAGAGATCCCAGATGGGGAAGAGGCCAGGAAACACCAGGAGAAGATCCTTTACTCAGCAGCAAATATGCATCAGGTTATGTGGAAGGTCTTCAACAAACTGGTGATGGCGATTCCAACAGGCTCAAGGTTGCTGCTTGTTGCAAGCACTATACAGCCTATGATCTTGATAACTGGAAAGGGATAGAAAGATACAACTTCAATGCTGTGGTAATTACAATCTTGAGTTTGGATAAAACACTTTAAATGACTGTTTGAGCATGTTTGTGTATATGGATGTGGATGCAGAAAATCATTCTGTTGTTTTGTTTTGCTGCTTTTGACAGGTATCACAGCAAGATTTGGATGACACATTCAATCCACCATTTAAGAGCTGCGTGATTGATGGGAATGTTGCTAGTGTCATGTGTTCTTACAATCAGGTCAATGGAAAGCCAACCTGTGCAGACCCAGACCTCCTTAAGGGAGTCATCAGAGGGGATTGGAAACTAAATGGGTATCTATCAATTCTCCTAAGTCAGTTTTTCAGGAAGCACAATCAGTTAAAATGTTAGGCTAAACTTTCAAAAACAGTACTTTCTATCAAAATAGGACTTCTGATTCTGATTCTATCCCAAGGAAAAAACTTTAATTTTCTGCTTCTCTCTCATAGTAGGAAAAAAAAAAAAAGAGTTTTGCTGTCATTTAAAAAAAGTTTGGTGCAAAATCTTATCTTTAAAGTACTTTGTATATATGGGGTGTGCAGGTACATAGTTTCTGACTGTGATTCAGTAGACGTGCTTTTCAAAAATCAACACTACACAAAGACTCCTGAAGAAGCTGCAGCCAAGTCAATTATCGCAGGTAAATGAATATGAAAAGCTGCAGCGGTTGAATAGTCTATTACTTCCAGTAATCTTAATTACAACATTTAGTATTTTATAAGAACTAAGTTACACATTTGGTAACCTTTGATGCATGCAAATTTTGATTGAACAGGGTTGGATTTGAATTGTGGAAAATTCTTGGGCCAATATACAGAAGGTGCTGTCAAGCAAGGCCTTGTGGATGAAGCAACCATTGACAAGGCAGTGTCCAACAATTTTGCCACATTGATGAGGCTTGGTTTCTTTGATGGTGATCCAAGCAAGCAACCTTATGGGAACCTCAGTCCAAAGGATGTTTGCACCCTATCAAACCAGGAGCTAGCCCGTGAAGCTGCAAGGCAAGGCATTGTGCTGCTTAAAAATAATCCAGGATCACTTCCTCTCAATGCAAAAGCCATTAAATCCTTGGCAGTTATTGGGCCAAATGCTAATGCTACTAAAACCATGCTTGGAAACTATGAAGGTACCTTATACAAATTTATTGGCCATACAACATTTGTGTTGTATCTGATACTAATGTATGATATATGTCAACACAAACTTGATTATTAATTTTTTACAATAGAAAACTTGTAGGTTCTTTCTGATTAAAATGACATCTTTTGCAGGTAGCCCTTGCAAATTGATATCTCCTTTGCAAGGCCTAACAGCTTTAGTTCCTACAAGCTATGCTCCTGGATGTGCCAATGTGCAATGCACCAATGCCCAGCTAGACGATGCCAAGAAGGCTGCAGCTTCTGCTGATGCAACCGTGCTTGTAGTGGGCGCAAGTCTAGCTATAGAGGCTGAGAGCCTTGATAGAATTAACATTCTTCTTCCCGGACAACAACAACTTTTAGTTACTGAAATTGCCAATGTCTCTAAAGGACCTGTAATTCTTGTAATCATGTCTGGAGGAGGCATGGATGTGTCATTTGCCAAAACAAATGATAAAATATCAAGCATCCTTTGGGTTGGCTACCCTGGAGAAGCTGGTGGAGCTGCCATGGCTGATGTCATTTTTGGGTTTCATAATCCTAGTAAGTCACTAATTCTCTCCAATCCTATTGGAGAAAGACATGTCTTTTGTCTAATACATGTGTTGGGCACAAACACAATTCTTTTTCTGTAAGTTTCTATGACTATGTCACAGACTAACTTAGACACACATGGGTGATTTTTGGATACAGGTGGAAGACTACCCATGACATGGTACCCACAATCCTATGTAGACAAGGTACCAATGACCAACATGAACATGAGGCCAGATCCTGCAACAGGATACCCTGGCAGGACATACAGATTTTACAAGGGGGAAACTGTTTTTGCATTTGGAGATGGAATAAGCTACTCCACTGTGGAACACAAACTAGTTAAAGCACCACAGTTGGTGTCTGTTCCCTTAGCAGAGGACCATGTTTGTCGTTCCTCAGACTGCAAGTCAGTTGATATTGCCAATGAACATTGTCAAAATTTGTCGTTTGACGTTCACGTAAGTGTCAAGAACAAGGGGAGATTGAGCAGTAGCCACACAGTGTTCTTGTTCTCTAGTCCTCCTGCTGTGCACAATGCACCTCAAAAGCACTTGGTGGGGTTCGAGAAGGTATTCTTGGCAGGAAAATCAGAATCAGTTGTGAGGTTTAAGGTTGGTGTTTGTAAGGATTTGAGTGTGGTTGATGAAGTGGGCAACAAGAAAGTTGCCTTGGGACAACATATGCTTCATGTAGGAGACTTGAAGCATCCTTTGGGTGTGAGGATTTGAAACAAGTCTTCAAATCCATAGCACATGTTCATTTTCTCTTATTGGTTTCCTTACAAGTCATTTTTAAAAGGAAACAGAAATAAGTTTGAGGCAATTGTAACAAGTTTATCTTATTTTTCCAATCGATGGAATCAAAAATTTGGAAGTGAACTGATGTTTCTTTAATTGTTTATGAATCAAAAATGAAGAGAAAATAGAATTTACACCTTAGAATATCAAGCTTTGAGCTATCTATATTTCTTAACGCTAATCAATCTTGCATTCTAAACATAGATCTTTCAACATTTAGAAATATCATATGCTAAGTGAATCATGGAAAATGGACACTTTAAAAACTGGGCAATTTTATATCTAACAAAGTCAAATACTCATATTAAACACAATGTGACAATTTAAATATGGGCGGATGATTTGTTCGACTCATTTATTCATATAACCAAGGTAATGAATTCAAAACATTTCCAAAGAAAAATATTGAAGTTTCAAAAGAGAGATGTAATTGGGAAATACTATGCCCACGCTTTATGGAAAATGGTGTTCTTTTTTTTTTTGGGAGGGCACAGAAAATAATGTTCTTATTAGAGACTAATGTCGTCCAAAACTATCGCTGAATTTAATTTTTAGAATGATAATCGTTTCTCAAGTTGATCTTTCAAAGTGTTATATTGAAGAACAAATTTAATTGTACCTTTACTAGTTTCAGACACTAATAAATTTACTAATTTAGGAACTAAATTGTTGTTTTAGTGGTTTGTCTTTCAGATATTTTTCTATATTTATTAATTGAATTTTTTAAGAGTATTAGAGGTTTCTTATTTGATTTGTCTTCATAAAAGTACAGAATTATATTTATGTTATATCTAATAAGTAGTTTGTCGAAGCTGCTGTAACTTTAGGGACCCATTTTGTATTGGTACAAAATTTCATTATGTTAGAGAAAAGAAAGAAGAAACTAACATATTTGACACATATTTGTTTTTATTTATTTATTTGCTTTGAAGGCATTTGTGTGAGTGTGTTTGTAGTTATTTCAAGTAAAAAAAAAATACATACTGAAATGCTAATTTTGAAATTTAAGCATCCTTAAAAAAAGATTAAATTACCTTAAACATTATATGCATTTTCTTTTTCTAAAATTAATTTTCAGTAACATAAGTTAGAGGGGCAAGCCCATAAGAGTAAATTGGGCTTTCTTGCTAAACAGAGAAGGCCTGAGCCCAAAACAGAAACACCAACCTAAACACAAGCAGGGGACTCAAGGCCCCGTTGATCTTCAAGCACAAGTTCCCTGATCGAGAACTTAAAAAAAAACGTCTGGGATAAATTATAAATTTCAGAGTGAATTATAAATTTCATTTATCCAAATTGAAGGCTAAAACCACCTAACATAAGCAATAATTAAATTGTTCCAATGTCTTATTTATATACATCACCTACAAACATAATTCTTTAATGAGGAACTTGAAGCTTTATACCTCGAGGTTGGTGGGACGCAGGCATGAAACTAAATGCTCCTTCATATTGAAGAGTGAACTGTAAAGCTCCTTTTTTTAAATATATATATATATATTTCTTCAATGATAAAATAACTAGTAAAAGGACTAGAAGTAATTGGGATGGGTGGTAAGGAATTTAATATTTCTTAAATAAAATTTTGACTCTCAATTTTGTCAATAAAAAAAATTATGTTGGGAAAGTTATCCTATTTAATTTAACAATATTTAAATTTGACATAATAAAATAACAAGGAGAACCAAATAACCAAATAAAACTCATATTTCTTTTCAAACAAAATGACAAAACGTTGTGATTATATAATAATTGTTATCAATAAAAAAAAATTGGAATTCATGTACTGTAATCACTAATCTAATGTGTTGGTTGGGAACAAGGCATTGACTAGCACACGCCTCAACAAAGTTGGCCTCCCTGTATATTATCAACTTGGTATTGGCAATTTCTCTTTTCCGTAGTATGAGTCATGCAATTTTTTTATTCAATATTTTAATTTTATTCTCTTATTGGGCTTGAAAGAATCTATATAAAAGCATAAGATCTGTATCATAGTGTTTTCTGTTTTTTTATTCTCAAAACTGTTTCGAGAATAAGTTTTGAAAACAAGAAAATAAAAAATCTATTTGAATAGTTGTTTTCAAAATCATAACTAATGAGTGATAGATGAATTATTCAAAATTTATAACTTTACTATTAGTAAGGTGAATGTTTTTCACCTTTTCTTATGTCTTCCAGAATAAAAACTACAAAACACCTTAAAGTTATTATGAGTTTTTTGTTTTTTTATTTTTCTGTTTCTCAAAATAGTTTATAAAAAAACAAGTTTATCGAGCAAGTTTTTGTGTTTTTAAAAATAGAAAAACTATTTCGAAAACACGAATCAAATAGGCCCATATTCTTATTGATTTAGATATTATTAGTCCAACAGTGCTTGTTGATATATTAAGTCTTTAAGCCCTACATTAGTAAGAAGTGAGTATGTATAAGTTAGAAAGCAAAAAAATTTTATTATTCCCTACATTACGTAGTTTTATCTAATCCTATTAGTCCACTTGACAAAAAAAAAAAGATATTATTTACCCAATACTAACCAATATTAGTCTTTTTTACAACAATTACAGAATTTGAATTCTTTGAAATCTGAACAAATTTTATTTAAATAGTATACGTGACCTCTGTTTATTTTTTATTTTTTGGAATTTAGGTTGCAACATGCAAATCGCAATGTTTATCTATTTCAAAATGTAAATTTCACTTTGAAGTTTATAATTCACCTTCATGGCTATGAATCAATATGATAAAAGAACTCAGGTTAAACTACATAAACTATTTTTAAATTTGAGTCGTATAACTTTTCTAGCTTTTTAAATTTACTAATGAATCTTTTTAAAATTTTAAAATTGAAAACAATTTTTTGTTATTAATTTGTTAGTTATTCACTTATTTGATATTTCAGTACTGTAATAATATATCTTTATAAACTTTATTTTTTGTGTAAATAATTCTCTTAAATTTTTTTTGATAGCACAAGACAAGAAAAAAAATGAGATATTCTCTTAAATTTTGAATAAAATTTACATGAATGATATATATGACTTCTATTTATTTTTTTAACTGAAGTTTCAAATCAAATTTTTTTTCTATACAAGATTTTTAATGTATATTTTACTATGAAGTTTATAGACTTTAAATTCTTCTTTTTTTGCTGAAAATAGAGTCTAATAAATTCATGGTTATGCACTGATATAATAAATTATATTAAGTTACACAGAATATTTCTAAACGTTGGGTCATTACCAATAATTCTCCTAACTTTCAAAATTTAAATAATGAATCCTATCAAAATTTTAAATTTATAGAGACAATTGTTCCAGTAGTTAGTTAATTATTTTATATGTTAATAATCATATATCTTCGCCAATGAATATTAGTCTGATTGACAAATATACAACCCATACTTTATTGTTGGTAAGGACATCATTAGTGGATAAATTGCACAAATTTAGAATTTATTTTGTTTATTGTAAAACTTTAAAATTTAAGAAATGCTTATATATGACCAAGAATATGAATTGTTTATGAACAATTTAACTGCATTATTAAAAATAAGTCTCCATTATTTATTTGAGTTGGTATGAATATGACTTATATCCCATAAAAACGTGGATTTGAGTCTGGCTGTTGATGCAATAATATCATTAGTAAGTTTTATGTAAGTACTTCATTAAACACCCTTTGGGTTCTAATATATATCTTATCTGTGGGATTTAGTTTACCTAAATTTTATTCTTGTTCAAAAATAAAAATTGAAGATAATGCCCTTTGGGACAATTCAAATAATATTAAAGATGTAATTCTATAATTTAACATAATTGAATACTAATCAATCCATTAAATTAAGTTTGGCACGTAAATAGTATATTATTAGACTGAGGTTAGCATTTTGAATAATGCTAGAGACAGCTTAACAACTTGACCTCTTGCAATTTGCAAATGCTAACCATAATATGATTTGTATACTAAGGATTGCTACTTTAAGTAATTATATTATATCATATGAACTCAATATGATGCTTATTCTTTTTCTCGGTTCATCATTCTATTTGGAGTAGATCTGGTCATACTGGTGTCTTTAGATTAACGAATTTATTAATATCTTAGGGCATGTTTGGTTTACATTCTTGTAAACCAAACCATGATTTTTAATCCCCATTTTTTTTTTATTTAAATAGGTTTGTGATAAATTTTTCTATTTGTAATGAAATTTTATTTTTGTAAACTGTGATTATTCTAACAGATCTTTTATAAAAAGGTAATTCAAATAGGTGCTTAAATTTATAACTTAATTAGGTTTTTTTTTGTCACTTACAACTTAATTAGATTGAATCGAAGAAAATTAATATTCCTTAAATAATATCATAAATTCAAAATTTATGAATGAAAAAAAAACTGTATCAGAAGAGTCAATCTCAATTAATCTCAAGAACATTCATTACTTCTATAGAAAGTAAAAGTCAATCATTCATATTAAAATGTATCATTTCATATTTTCATTTAATACGAGAGTATGTATTTTTGATGATGTAATGACAATTTTTGGATGTATTCATGGATGAATGAGATGAATTTTTATAAAAAAGAAATACCACTTCACTTTAAAATGTTAAAAACAAATAATTACATTATCAGAACCAACAAAACAGTCAAATATTTTAAATATATCATAAAAAATATTTCATAAATACACATATTTAATATTTTTATTTAACTATCTTTTAATTCATATCTCATAATAATAAATCTATTTTAATTAAGAATAAAATTAAAAAATATTAATTTATTAAATAAAAGTTATCTATCTATTATATTATAGAATAAGATATATTTAAAAATGTTTCGCATATTTTGAAACGAAAAGGGTAATATAAAGAATCTAATTTGCTTCTATAATCCACAATTCAAAACAACTTGCGAGTAATACAAGAAAAAATCAACAATTTAAGTTGTTAGCATGATACAAAATTTCGTTATTTGTTTAATAAATATTTGAATTAAAAAATTCGAAAGAATCTTTTGGTTCTTTTCGTTTTTCTTTATTTCATTTGCACATAGAGGGCTCCGTGGGGAAGCTGTGGCTTGTGGCATCACATATCGATGGATCCTTTGGAGGGCTACTCCAACGATAATGACTAGATACACCAACAAACCATCAACTGACACGTGTCCGTTACATGATATCTGTCAACACGTTTCGTTCCATTCGTCGCATGGTGGGCCCCCACTGCGCATTTCATGGCGGGGACCACAAACGCGTTACGTGCCTTGGATACGCTCGTGACGCAGCAGCCGGCGGATCTTCGCACAGTGACGCTTTTGAAGGGTAGGTCAGGAGGGTGTGATCGTAAACGTGGCAGTTCGATTCCCTATGTATGGATCGGCGAATAATAAATCGACACGTGTAAGATGCCAATACTCGAGTTAGTTGGACGTAGCAAACTGGCAGTGAAGCGTTGGTGGCCTCGCTTTCAACGAGAAACAGCTTTTTGATTGATATTTAAGTGATATGAAAGAGAGAAAAGTAATTATATGTTGCAAGTTTTTAAATGAAATTTAAATTAAAATAGTTATTTTGATTATTTAAGAAATTATTTTTATAAATTATTTTTTTTTAACTTATGATAATCACTTATTTCACTTTTTTTTATTATTTATCTAATAATTACTTAAACCTCAATATCTAAACATATTTCTTTTCTCAAAATCAGTTATGGGTTAAAAATATCCAAATACAATTTACTTTTGACATAATCACTTATTCTCATAATTTATTATAAATAATCACTTATTCTCATAATCACTTATATATAATCTAATCCAAATACACACAAAAACAAAGCCTTGGGTTGTGGCTTTTTTTGTGGGGTGAACAAATTCCTGGTTTTACGGTGAAAATTACGTTATTTTTATTTTGAGTACAATTTAATTTAATTATTTATCTTGAAAATTTAAATTTATTGACTATTGAGAATCAAATTTTAATTTTACAACAACAAAAATTATACAGTCATAATTATTAAATAATCAAATTAAAATTCATTTGAAATGAATTATTTCTTTTTTTGATGAGCCAAAAAAATTGAAAGGAATTATTGCAGCTTAAGTATCGTTTTGCCTTCTTTAAATTTCTATCCTTATCCAAAAGAAATTGAAGAGATGCACATTTTTATTTTCATTATTTCGATATTTCGATCCTTACTTTGATTCTGATCATTGGCTTTTGGTAAAAATAGTTTTTAAAATTGTTCATAGAAAATTTTTTAAATTAGTTATAAAAAATAGTTTTTAAATTCAAAGTGAAATTGTCCTAAGCACATAAGTGACGCGCATTTTTACTATCATTATTTCAATATTTTGATTTCTTATTTTACCACCGATTCTTATTTCAATTCAGATCTTAGTGTTTGTTCAATTTTTAGTTTGGTTTCTTAAACTCACAATTTAGTTAAAGTATGGTTTGGCTTTTTTGTGAACCTTATTTTATAAACTTATTTTTACCTCTAATCCAATATTTGATGAATAAATAAGAGAATATACTCTTGGATTCACAAAATTATTTTTACCCATAATCAATTTGTTAAATTTACTTTAACAAGAAAAAAGAACCAAACATAATTTTGAAACATAAATCACGTTATAATAAATTTATTTTTATTAAAATTTTATTTTGAAAAATTTAATTTTATCCTAACTTAGATTTGCAAACTTGCAACATAATGGGCAATGTATGTCCTTCTGATTATCCACCAACAAAGGTATATAGTGCAAGATAATCATGATAAATGCAACGATAACTTCATATATAGTCAGAGACAATACAAGGAGATATTTTCTAGATACTAATAATTTAAGATATAATAAACTGAGTAGTTCTTTTATATATTTTTCTCATCAATTGTTTTAATATAAAAAAAAATTTGTACTGTTTGGACTTTGGAGATTTATACGATGCTATAATACTACTTATTTGACACGAATTGGTTCGTTTTATTGATGACGAGACTTTGGCGTCTGTTGCCAACTTGTTTACCGGCCACATCTGTCTCGATATTAGCATCACATGTTGTCATGTATTATCCGCATTATGGGATGCTTTGGTATACTTTTCAGGCCTAGCAAGAAACTTAAGTTTAATTTGCTTATTTTATTTTTTACCAAAAATTAAAAAGTTAAGGATAATTTAAAAAAATATTTAAATCATTTGAGAAATATAACTTCTAAAGTTTAATTCAACTTTTTAGAAATTTCTATATTATCTTGAAATCAAGTATATACTAATAATTTATTTTTTGACAAAATTTTACTTTCTTCTTTTATTTTTCCCGTACCAAACTACTCCTTATTTTTAACTTCTTCTTTCTCTAAAACGGAAATATTTGAAATTCATGTCAATATATATTACTTAAATTAAAAAAAACGTTTTCATGTTTTCACATTTAAAAATTAATCATTATATCATTAAAATTTATAAGTTGTTATATTTTCATTGTCAAACTTTCAACTCAAATATGACAAGTATATATTTTGAAATAAATATTAAATTTATAAAAATTCAATATGACATTTTTAAATTAAATCTTTGACTTTCTGATATATTTTAAATTTTAAAAATGATTTTAAGAACTAAAATAATTCCCATCAAAACTTACTTATGATTTTAAGAAATGATTTTTTTCTAATCTTAGAACAAAACAAAATATGGCATGGATCTAATAAAAGTGTTTAATAATGGCTTTTCATTTAATAATCTCCCCATCCTATATTATAAGTCTTCTATAAAATTTTTCTTATCCCAAAGATTTAGTAGAGTATTTATGAGTTTTTATTGAAAATACTCATCATAAATTTTTCCTATACTCTTTTTTAATACTTTGATTAATGTAAATAAATGTTATTTTGAGAATTACAATGTTTTTAAAAAAAATTAAGACTCTGACTAACTTTAATTTGTTTTAAGATGTGTGTTTTTTTGTAAAATGTCTAGACCGAGACGGAAATGAACCCGACGTAAATGATTGCGGCACCATGTCTCTCTCAGATCGCCTAACCTTGCTCTTGTTTGTGCTGCTATTGTAACCTCAGCTTTCTAAATTTACAAAAGTGGTCGACTTCGGCAGTTTTGAAATCATGGAGTTCTAATACAACATTACGAATGGTCTAGATTTAGAACATCAGTACGGTTAGCGCAGCCAAATTAACTTTTGTAACTTTAAATGTGGGTGACATGAGCGCGCCACGACAACTCCTGCGTCCGCCACTAGTATCCGTCCGTCATGCCCACTAGTGAAAGATGGACCAACCCGAAAAGACGAAGTCACCCTTCACTCGGTACACATTAATCGTTCAGACTAGGGGTAATTCTGAGATTCCACATGATATCCTTTCCGCTATAAGGCCTACATATGCCCTAAGCAAGCATGTGATACTTGTTCTACTTGTGTGCCCATTTTCGGTATTTCACAGACCCATTGATTTTCTAGCTTCCCAGGCATCAAATAATTCTAAATTCTAAATAAAAATCGAAATAAATAAACGGAGCCGCCCCCAGTTACGATTTTGTTCAGGGCTTGTTACGTAATGATATTCTCCTCCTACTCCCCCTCCCCCTCCTTCAGCACTTTCCAGATCCGGTGAACCTCCTGAGACTTTTCACTTCCCATATCTCAAACACGGTATATCTTCTGATTTTGCTCTTTCGCCTTGTAATTCAGTCTCCTTTTGTGTCCGTAAGCTGACTGTGTTATATCCTGAATTGTTTATTGTAGGATTGATTGTTTCATGTTATTGCGATGGTACTTCTGTGTTCTTTTCTTTTCGTCGTGTAATTTCAGTCCTCTAGCTTGCCTCATCGGGTCTTCAGTTCTTCTGTTGCTGCTGCTTCCTTTCACTGTAATTGTTGTGATGGTTTTGAACTTCAGGGGTATGTTTTTGGGTTGAGGGCTCCTTATGTTGTCAACTGAACTTGAGTTGTTAGTTTTTACTGGTTTGCGTTCTTAGTGAATAATATGCTAGATTTGGGTCTGGAAGTGCTGCTCTTTTTTCTTCTTGTTATTTGGTCGGGTAATAGATTTTTTGAGGAAACAGAAGTTTTCGATCTGGTTGTTTGGTTCCCTTGAACCATAAGTGATGAGGAAGCAAGCAATCAATTCAATGAATGTTATGGATTCGATATTTATTCCTATTAAAACCCCACGTAATGTTTTTCATTTTTAAATCAGCCATGTTCTTTGTTTTTTAAAGTTTGAAGCTGAGGCTCTGTGCAATCTGCAAATTTTCTACCCAGTTTACTTGGATCTACCGATCTATTTCATGCGACTATATTCTGTGTTCCGCTTTTTCAGTGATGTATGTATTACTATGAGCGTGATTATCTATTGGCTGTTAACCTTAACGATTCTTGAGTATATAATGATTGAGTATTTGAAAACGATGAAGTATATTGTGTTCTGTTGGTTATTCTGTTCTATTAGGATGCCGTATTTGCTAGTACTTCCTAGTTTGAAGCTTGAATTACTTTATATGCTCAAATTTCTTGCAGAAGTAAATTCTCATTTCTTCACTGGGCTTTTAATTGAGGATGAAAATTTATGGATATTTTATGTCTGGACAGAAGAGAATTTGGGAAACAAGAAAGATTTACGAGCTTCAAATACCTTATTCATCTGCAGTTATTAATCTGTGAGACGAATAATTTAGTAGGGGGAGGTATTGGCATTCCTCGTTATATTTGGAAAGTTGGTTTCAGTAGGGAAATTCCCATTTAATTCATATACTGAAAGGACCTTATGACTTTGGAGTTCCATTTAAACTCAGTGGGCATGGATCCTACCCTTGTTAAACTAAGGCAGGTCAGAGAACTTCTTTCTTACATTATATTATTGCATCTTTATCCTTTTCTTTATTGGTTTATTTTGTTTTTCGTTTTGGTTCTGTTTCCCATAAAAGTAATATTTGCATTTTCTTTCTAAGAGAGTTCTTTAAGTTGCTGCTTGATAAAATGAATCTGTATTTTGTTTTTAATAAAATTCCCTCTTTTGATGCGAAATTCTTTTGTTTGACATTTGACAACAATTTTTCCCCCACTGAGAATGCTTATTACAAATCGCAGAAGCAAAATTATATATTTTCAATTTCTTGTTAATGGAATTCAAAATGTCTTATCTTCTGTTTGTATAAAAAACCTTTTTCCCCCTACTCTTTATGAATGTAATTATATTCTTTGGAAACCTGCATTTGGGTCTTTATTTCTGATTTGTTTCGGAAAACCTTTCATAGAGTTTTGAATTTCAAGGTATGGTGTCTAGGTGTGCTGTTTGTGTTCTTATACATGTTTGGAAATCTGCATAAGTAATAATTATGGTCTGCTAAAACATATCTGGTTTCCATCTGCCAGATATCTTATTATTTTATATCCTTATGTCAATTTTTGTGAATGTTGTTAATTATTTTTTAATTATTAATAATCTTTATTCGTTTCTTAATAATAATTAGTGCTCACAAGAACATTTAGTATTGTTACTGAATTTTAAAATGATTTGGAAACACACATTAATACTTATTGTATGAATAGACATCTTAAGGGTTTTTTGGTTCCTTTCCCTCATTTATCTTGACAGCAAACTTGCAAAGGCACTGTCTTTGTAACCAAATTGTGTTTTAATCAGTGTCAAGGAAAAGATCTAGCAGCGGTTGTGTGCATAGAAAGCAAATTGTATGTAAGCAGCAGACTATGGAAGCAGCAAGTACAAAAAATAATTTTCATGGGAGAAGACCCTACGGTTACTTCAAAATGAAATCGTTGATTTTTTTGTCTACTCTTATGACAGCCTAGAAGTTTTTTCATTGGAAAATGCTCATCTCTCCTAGTCCCTTATTATTTTATACATTTTCTTCATTCCTGTTCTGTCAATGACTCTTCATTATCTACTATTTCTTTTTCATGGCGTAACATCATAGTTTAGGACTTGAAGCTAAATTGCTATATTTACTTATACCTTTTTGTTTCTTTTGTATGGTTTAGATTTGATTCCTGTTTGCTTCTGATGATTTTTAGTTATAATTCTGTGTCTATATAACTTTCATTTTTTCTTTGCCTTCAGTCACGATAATATAGTAATTCATTTTCACTTCTCCCCAATTATGAGCGCACTTGTATCCTTTGCAACATGTCATTCAGGAATCCTTCTCTTCTGTTGATGTTTGAGCTCATGTGAAAATGCCTTAACGTTTCCTTTTTCTTTGAATCCCATGAAGTGACCTCTCTCCCTTGGCATGAACGGTTACATGGGTTTTTGTTGTGTATTAAGAAAGATGAATCTTCTATCCCTTCAGATTTTAATTAAGTTTTCTGAAAATGCATTTCCTTTTTTCTTTGTCAAGGTTCATGAAGCCCAATGATTTGTCCACAAGGAGCACAGGAAGCTCCAGTGAACTCTTTACATCATTGTTAAGCAATCTTGTGAAAGGTTTCTTTCCAAGAGACGTTATAAGATACTCTTGTCTTGGAGTATTGTGAAAATGGACAGATCAGATACATCAGGTTTTGTTAGTGGTGGAGCATCTATATTGGAATTTCTTCTTCGTCATTTATTTCTGATGTGTTTGTAGATATCATAGTAGCATATGGTGAAGTGTTCTGCTAGTTCAACCCTTTGTAGTTACAGTGCACAACATCTGGATAATGGATCTTAACAAGACGGCTGTACTGTGTACATATGATGCTGAACTTGGGAAAAATGATAACTTTGGTGATACTGCATTATGTTTGAACGGCCTCACCTGGGGAAAAACCAATACAACCAGTTATAGGCATACTGACAGCAATCTTGGGATGAAGTTTTCCAATGCTTCTGAAGATGGCTGCAGATTGGTTCTGGGATTGGGCCCACCACCAAGAGCGTATGGTGATGGCATTTACAGTTTGGGGCTCAATAAGAAGAAAGAATTGACCACCCATTTTCCTCAGCGATCAGAGTGTGATTCAATTTTGCAACTTGGTCTTTCTGGAGGAACTAATGATGCATCTAGTGTGATGGAGTACTCAGGTTTAACTGAGACTGATGCAAATATGCCATGTCTTTCAAGCCAAGCATCTGCTGAAAATAATTATTCTATGATACCCGTTGTTGACGAGGGTTCTACCTCAGCAAAGAAATCAGGTGGCTATATTCCATCACTTCTTTTGGCTCCAAGAACAAGAATGGACAATGCTAAGATTTTGGTGCAGCCACAGGAACTGCAAATTCTTGGAACAAAACCTCAGCTGTGCCAGGAACCATCCAACGGCACAAAGTGCTCCATTGGCGACATATCTGGGCCCCAGGCTACAGTGGCGACTTCAGAGAATCGAATGAGCAATCCTAAGAGATGCAAATTTTTTGGCTGTACGAAGGGAGCAAGAGGTGCTTCAGGCCTTTGTATTGGACACGGGGGTGGAGAGAGATGTCAGAAACCAGGATGCAACAAGGGTGCTGAGAGCCGCACTGCTTACTGTAAGGCCCACGGTGGAGGGAGGAGGTGCCAGCACCTTGGGTGTACTAAAAGTGCTGAGGGGAAGACAGATTATTGTATAGCACATGGCGGCGGCAGACGATGTGGGTATCCACGTGGGTGCACTAAGGCTGCAAGAGGTAAGTCAGGACTTTGCATTAGACATGGAGGAGGTAAGAGATGCAGGGTAGAAGGTTGCACCAGGAGTGCTGAAGGGCAGGCTGGGTTGTGCATTTCTCATGGGGGTGGGCGCCGTTGTCACTACCAGGGATGTACTAAAGGTGCACAAGGGAGCACTATGTTTTGCAAGGCACATGGTGGTGGAAAGCGTTGCACTTTTCAAGGGTGTACCAAAGGTGCTGAAGGGAGCACCCCATTGTGCAAAGCACATGGTGGGGGGAAGCGCTGCCTTTTCAATGGTGGTGGTATTTGCCCTAAGAGTGTACATGGAGGCACGAACTTTTGTGTTGCCCATGGTGGTGGAAAGAGGTGTGCTGTGCCAGGCTGCACCAAGAGTGCACGAGGCCGTACTGATTGTTGTGTTAGGCATGGTGGGGGGAAGAGATGCAAGTTTGAAGGGTGTGGAAGGAGTGCACAGGGTAGCACAGATTTCTGCAAGGCTCATGGTGGAGGAAAGCGATGCAGTTGGGGAAAAGGACAATGTGAGAAATTTGCAAGGGGTAAGAGCGGTCTCTGTGCGGCTCACAATAGCTTGATGCAAGAGCGTGAAATCGACAAGGGAAGTCTGATTGCACCGGGACTTTTCCATGGTCTTGTACCTTCTGCTTCTGCTGCCTGCAGCAGTGTTGACAACAACAATTCGTCTTCAGGAATCAGTGTTGTGTCCGATTGCAATGAGTCCATGGAGAAACATGCTAAAAGGCGGCACCTTATACCTGAAGAGGTCTTGGTTCCACTCTCAATGAAATCACCATCTTATTTAAGCTTCTTGACTGCCAAGAAGCCAGAGGAAGACAGAAATGGGCATGACATTGCTGTTGGCTGTAGTGGTGTGAAGAACGGCCTTGATTTTAGCCTGCCGGAGGGCAGGGTCCATGGTGGCGACCTCATGTTATACTTTGGAGGGAATCTCAGAAACGCTCTTGATGGTGTTTGAAGGGAGTCTAGTGACTCAAAAGTTGTAGGATCATTTTAGGAATCAGGGGCATTTCTCGCTTCAATGTGTATTAAGGCTTGGGCTGCTTGTTCAATAACACCTCATGTACAGACTCTACAGTTGTTGTCGATGGTTAGGCTTATCGTCTGTGGGTTTTCATCATTGTTATGTATGGATTTCGTTCTTTGTAATATGGTGGCAGTATTGAGAAGGCTCCTTGATTCACTGCCGTAAACAGCATAATGTTATATATTTGCCTCAATTCCTTTCCTGGACTTGCCCCAATTCATGCATTTTGGTGTTAGTTTTAGTTTATCGAAAGTTTGGCAAGATGTCAATACTAGGTCTCCTTTGCTTAGTATATTAAACCAAGCAAAAAAAAAACAAATAGTTTTAAGGAAAATTAAATCAATATCAATATGATTATGAATCGATATAAAATATATAAAGTTGTCTTTATTTACACTTGTGAGTAGTGCAGTTAATTTTTAAATATTTTATGATGCATGATTATGAAGATTATCTTTTCTTTTTTTTTTTTAACATGAAAGTTAAGTCAATTAATATACAATAATAAAATAGAATAGAAATCATTGTTCATTTGGTATTCATTTAATATACCATGTGGTTTTTATTTTTTAATTTAAAAAATCCTATATTGAGTAACATGTTTCTGTGGATATTAATTAGTTCTACTAGTGATTTTTCAAATTCCAGACTACAAGATTAACAAGCAATTTGTTTTATTTATATTGTTCCATTTTTTCCATAAATTTCGTATTAATTATTTAATATTTAATTTTGTCAAAAATTTTGTAATTCTACTATTTAAGATCAGATCAAAGCAACATAATGACGGCAGTCAGCAAAAGTCTTCAATGGTTGAAAATGTGTTCTTGAAGAAAAAAAGTCAAATTTATCATATCATATAATTAAATAATTTCTTAATTAATTGATTAGAATTTAATCTACTCCCTCCATTTCCTTTTATGAGTGCTTTTGGGATGAAAACTTTGTTCTCTCAATGTATTCTTATCTTTACAAATTATTTTATATACTTTTTATGAAATTAAGTAATAATAAATTAAGGACACACTAGAAAATTTAAAAGAAATTTTAATTAGTAATAAATTAAGGACATACTAGAAAATTTAAAGAAAATTAGGAAAAATTAAATTTGTGGTCTCTAAACTTTACATTGATTTTGAAATCACTCACTGAACTAATTTTTTTTGTTAATACTCCTTAATCTATTTAACAGTGACATAGTTAATCCCTCAACTATCAGATTATTTGTAAATTCATCACTATGAGTACCACGTAGCAAGATTGAGGTGAAATGGCGCTGACGTGGCAAATAAAGCTACTGACATGACAGATGGGGTTGTTGATGTGGCACACACGTGAACAAGAGATGCTAGTTAGAATTAAAAAGTAGCTGATTTTAATTCTTATATTTTACCACAATTTGTAATTTAACCCTTAAAATTTATCATTTTTATTAAGTTCATTTTCAACTTTGCTTCCACTTAAACATTCATCTTTCAACTCTTTAAATATTATCCATCTCATCCATAAATGTGACAAGTGCCAAAGAAAACACGAAAATAAAGTGATGAGTTCAAGGTGAGTAGTGAAAAATAATGATAAGAAATTTTCTTAGTAAGTGAATATCATCATTTTCTTTGAGTCCTTACTTCAAGTTTAAACATTTAAGTTGTAAACTTAGATTTTAAATAATATTGAAATAAGTAAAATGTAATTCCAAAATATTAAAATCACTAATATAAGCCATCTCTTTGGATTTTAAATAACATTTCTCTAGAATTGAAACCAAGTGCTCTAGGGAAAAAAAGAAAATGTCATCATCTCCCATGATTAACTACCTCATATTTAAAAGTCCAAATTTGAAGCTCTAATTAAATGTCAAAGCTTAAAATAGGGACTCATAAAAAATTATGATCTTTACTTCGTAGTACAATTTCTTATCATTGTTCTTCACTATACACTAATTTGAGCTTTTCATCTTTGTCTTTTCGTTTTCCTTGTTAACTATTATATTTATGGATGAGATGGCAAATATTTAAGTGCTTGTTTGGTTGATCATTTTCAAAACCAAACTTTAGTTTTCATCAAGATGTGTTCAGCAATTACTAAACTGACTTTTTAAAAAATAAAAATTGGGTTAAACTATAATTTTAAAAAATTAGGGGATAGTTACTTTTGTGTTAGCAAAACGATAGTTTTAGAAAAGGAGAATGATAGTTACTTTTGTGTTAACAAAATGATGGTTTTGAAAAAAAAGGGGAATATTGATTTATATTTATTTTTTATAAATAAATTTAACTACTCCCTTCAATCCTAAATATAAGGCGTTTTCTAGAAGTATTATTTGATTTTAAATATAAGGCATTTTGTAGTGTTATCAATACATTAATTATTTTTTCCTTTCATACATCTTGCCTATAATTAATAGGTAAGAGATAAAAAATATGAGAAGTATGAAAGATAATGCAATTAATAACAGGAAATAGTAAAAAATATTGAAATTTCTTGATAAATTTAATGATTCAACTCATTTTTTTAATATACGCGAGATAGTTGAAAGTGTTTTATATTTAGGACCGGAGGAAGCATATTGTTATTATAAGGCAAATATAACTCAATTAATTATATAATATTATATTATAAAACTTATATCCTTTTTAATAATTATACATCTAAAAATATTTTTAACTTTATAATCAAAACATGTTTCAATTTGTCAAACTTACTTTTACAAAAAGAATATTCAAATATAGCAAGTTACAACAAACTTACTTTTACGTCAACTTCATTTTTACAAATTTTATTTATTTTAACTTATTTTTACAAATTGAAAACCAAACGGTCCGTAAATAGTTGAAGGATGAATGCTTAAATGGAAACAAAGTTTGAGGATGAATTTAAGAAAAATAATAAAGTTTAAGGACTAAATTTCAAATTATGGTAAAATATTGGGACTAAAATTAGGTACACTTTAATTATAGTCAGCATCTCTTATTCATGTGTCTGTCACAGCAGTAACTCCATCTACCACTTCAGCAACTCTGTTTATCACATTAACACCATTTCACCTCAATCATACCACGTGGTATTCATAATATTGAATTTGCAAATGATCTAATAATTGAGGAGTTAACTATGCCACTACTAAATAGATTAGAAAGTATTATCCAAAAAAAAAAATAGTTTAAAAATTAATTTCAAAATTGATGAAAAGTTCAGGAATTAAAAGGTTAATTTTTCCAAGAAATTAAGACATTTTAATTATATTTTTTAACATATATGCTAAAACCTTAAAAGACTTGTATAAAGTAACGAAGGATATATAATTTAGAATTTATTATCCATGTAATATCCTATGTGGTTTTTGTTGTTCAATTTAAATATATATATATATATATATTAAGTGACAATTTTCTATGAATATAAATTAGTTTTGATTCTCATCTAAGGGTGTGTTTGGAAACTAGTTTGAAACTTTGGTTTAGGGTCAAAACCAAGGTTTGATAAAATTTGGGTGTGTTTGGGTGATTTTTCCGTTTCCGTTGGAGAATGTGTTTGCGCAGAGAGAACGGAGGAGGAGGTTTCACAGAAGGAGAATGAAGCTGCTTTTCCGTTTTGCTTCTCAATTCTGGTCTGTATTTATTTTAAAGTCAGATAAAAATAGACTAATAAAAATGAGAAAAAATAAAAAAATTAGGAAAATAAAATTTTCATAAAATATTTCCTATTTATTAACCAAAATTTTCCTTCAAAATTTTAATTTTTATATATCATGACCTTTAAGAAAATGTTATATCAGATATATTATATTCTCAATTAAATAAATGCAGATTAAATTTTATCCCAAATAAATTAAATTAATCATAAGATAGAGTTTAAGCTCAATTTAGAGGAAAATTATGAGTTTTGTCAAAACCAATTTTCAAATAAATCATCCAAACATAAACACGTTAGTCAAAAACTAATTTTTACTATAACCACGTTATTAAACCAATTCTACCAAAACTCATTCTTCACTAACTGAAAACCAAACGGGCCCTAAGTCTCCTTAAAAGCTATATCGTGGCTGCACTATTTTTCCTATTCATAGCATAGTAGACATCGGGTCAGCCTTAAAACTGTAGGCAACGAGTTTGGCCACCATGGTTCATCACGGGTTGATCTAGGCAACTGGGTATTTGAATTTCAAGCACAAGTAATCTACACCAATATACATCTAAAAATCTTTCCTCGTCAATCTTCCTTAATGCTCTTCTTTTGGCTTCCACAGCACATCTCCGGAGGCTTCCCACATAGGCCAGTTGTGTTCTGCTAGAGCTGGCAATTTAGGCCGGCCTATGTCGGGCCATGCTTAAAACGAGTCAAGTCTAAAAAGCCCGACTGTAAAATGGGCCTCAATCATTAAGGCCCGACCTGTGTTCATCGGGCTTGTGGGTTGGCCCACAAAGTTTGTATTTTTTAAAATATTTTTATGTAATTTTTTTTAAAAATTATATAATTATTTAAATTAATACAACTAATCATTATTATTCACAAAAAATAATATAATGTTTGAATTTTACCATTTATACATCATAACTAAGAATAATGTGAGTTTTTTTTTTTACATTTAAAAAAAAAGAAAACAGGCCGACTTGTGGTCTACTCGGGCTTATATCGGCGGATGGCTTAATGAACTCAGATTCGAAAGCTTATTTTTTATTATTACTCTAATTTTTTAAATTCGGTTCACCATTTTCATCGAGTTAAATGGACCAACCCATTGGATTTGACCTATATTACCGACTCTATATTCTTACATCAAAATTTGACTTTTGAATGAAAAGACAAATTTTTTCATATTATTATATAGTTAGTTAAGTAATTATCCACATTGGCAAAAAAAAAAACTAATTATCCACATGCTATACCCATTAGTAAATTGTTCAAGTAGTTAGAGATAATATAGGAGAATCTTCTTAAATTTATCATTCATATCAAGTATAGATATTAATTTAACTCTTAAATATGTTTTGTTTGAATAATTAGTTTGCCTATATAAATAGTTCATTCGTTTTAAAATGTAAGAAACAAATAATTAAATTATGATAACCAAGAAAATAATCGAACATATTAAATATGTTAAAGAATTTTTTTTCACAAATGCCCTAGTTTAATATTCTCATTTAACTCTCTTTTAACTCATACCTGATAATAATAAGTCTACTTCAATAAGGATAAAATTGAAAAAATACATTAATTTGTCACACAAAAATCATTTAGCCATTACATTTTGAAAATGTTTACATTTTGGAACAGAAGGAGTATTTTTTATATTTATAATTAAAATTAATGTTATCAAAACCAGATCGGACATTGAACCAGACATGACACTAGTTCAAGATTCAATGATTCAACCATTATTTAACTGGAGTTGGACCGGTAGTAATTAAAATTATATATTTTAAATAAATAATACAAGTTTAAACAAATTTTATAGTTTAATTAAAATCTTAAATTAAATAATACTGAATTATCAATTTATTATTCACCATAAACAAATTATTAATATGTTTCTTAACTCAATATTTAAATTTAAATAAGTTAATATTTATCCATAATCATATTTTGAATTTAAAATAATCAACTAATAATTCATTATTATATTATTTATTATGTAAATTTATAGTTTTTAATAATAATATATCATTGTGAACACCCTATTTTTTCTAGGTATTTAATATATATATATATATATATATATAAAAGAGAGAAGTATGAAAAATGAGAAATAAAAGAAGTGAAACAAAATTCTCTTTTAAACAGGGAAATTAATAATTGTAATTTAATTTTAAGATCCAAGTGCATCTTTTTAGAATTTGATATCCGAAATTTGAAATAAAGAAAAGAAGAAGAAAAAGAAGGCGAAAAAAAAAAAAAATTAAAACCACAATCTTAAAAAAAAAGAAAAAAAAGGCTAAAAATATATATATATATATATAAATAAAAACAATATATATATTTGGGCTGAAGCATTTCAGCCCAAAAACATATTTGGGCTAAAATGTTTCAGCCCAAACATGGCACGAGCCCAAATGAGGGCTTGTGGACAAGGCTTTAGGGCGTAGCCCTAAAGATGGAGGGAGGGGGAGTACACGAGAAGGGTGTCGTGAGAAGAACAGAGGGAGTCAGAGAGAGGTGACAGAGGGGACTGAAGAGGGGGCCGCAAAGAGAGACCGAGAGAGAGCCACGGGTGAGGTTGAGGAAGGAAACCGAGGGAGACTAAGGCGTGAAGTAGAGGAGGGACGAACCAGAGGGAGCCGTGCGAGTGAGACTCAGAGACGGAGGAAGCCCTAGCCTAGGGCTCAGGTGAGAGACAACGAGGGATCCGTGGAGGAAATAAAAGGAAAGGCAAAGCAGAGAAAGGTGAGGGGTAGAGGGCTAGGGCTGAGGCACGATGGAGACCGAAGAAGCATGAGAGACAGACTAAAGAAAGTCAGAGGAAGACGTGTGCGAGAGGAAGGTCGGAGGGAGTCTGCGTACAGAGTAGAAACAGAAGAAGAGACGGGGAGTCACGGGCAAGAGGCACAAGCGTTGACTAATGAAGAGGATGAAAAGAAAAGTAGAGGAAGCTCACGCGGAAGATTCAGACACAGGAGCCAGAAAAGCTGAAAAAGTGAGCAAAAGAGTAACATCCACACTACTCCGTACCTACCGTAACAGAGTAGAAAAGGGCAACGATGTTTAGCATGGTTTCAAGCAACCAGAACAGAGAAGCATGGAGGGGGGCGCACGAAATCACTGGTCTAAAGCTGTCACGCGGTCAGGAGGCTTCAGCTCCTTTAGTGGAAAGAACTCTATAAAGAGGTGGGGAAATCTCGAAGGAAGAGGATTTTGGAGGAGGGAGGATTTTGGAGGAGGTTGCTCGGGATGAGTAATTGCAAAAAGGCCGAGAAGAGAGGAAGGAGCAAAGGAATGCCGGTGGAGAAAAGAATAAGAAGGGGGGCGAAATTATTGAAGATTTTCTTCTGCAGTAGGTTTGAATTACTCTGCTCTACCTTCACATTTTTTTTTTACTGGGCCTTTGCTTGTGTATGAGGTCAGGTCGTTGCTCCAATAGACTCCACGCATAAGTTTGGAATCATGCTCTGTAGTATGACTTACAGTAAAGAATTGATATTTTCATCATTTATATATTCCTACTAGGAATTGGTTTTCTGATTTACCTGAACTGATGTTTTCATCCTTAGTTGAGAGTCTGTTCCTGCTATGGCTTGCTTGCTTGAATGATATTGGGGTGGTTGCTCCTCCCTTGTAATGAACATAGACTTTATATTCGGGACTGGAAACAGGGCTGGTCAATGTCTTATCTGATAACTGATTTAATGCTGTCGTATGAAAAAAATCGATTATGCTCCTGTAGTAGGGATTAGTATCGTGAAGGGTTATATATGAGCAATCTGATTGGGCATAATGACTGATAACGGGGTTAACTCATCATGAAAAATATGTGTATTGATCCTGGACAGTTGAGCTGTAGGTACGTTTTAGCAAACTTGTATGCACCCTTTGGTATCATATTTTTGGGATCAATAATTTGGGATTTTCACTGTGAGAGGTCTAATCTTACCATCAGTAGTGAGTCTTCACCTCCTTCCACAAGCATCCAATCATGGCTTCTTGAGCTTAAGTAGTGTTATGCATTTCTTACCATTTTGGGTTTGTTCAGCAGTTTCTTATCACTCTGGAGATCATACGCTTGCTTTTGGGACTATATATTTAAGAATGAGTATTGTATTTCTTTGGGTCAGTGTGTGTCAAGACTCTATATTCTGTTCCAACGCCTCTTACACCCAGGGCATAATTTTCCATATCATTTAGAGAAGCATCACAAATTAAGTTGGACTTCAGGGCTTATTGAATCAGGAGAGTATACATAATTGCTGATTTTGCTGCTCTTATTTTAAAACGTTTTATTCATAAGTTGAAGGAGATGAATTTTCATACTTAATATAACTACTCTACAAATGTTTTTAGTAAATGATCTTTGGTGCCTTCATTAGAACTCTCTATGAGGGACTAGGTCTCCACGGATATATAGAGTGGCGATCAAGGGTATAATGAGCAAGGAGTTGTCATGGTACTTACATTGGTCAATTTTCAAATATTTTGGGCTCAAATGGTTTCTTTATTTTTATAAAAAAAATATGAATAAAATCATAATAATAATAAACAAAATAAGATGATAAATAATGAAAATAAAGAAAAAAAAACCTCTATTGCAAATTTTCCTTTACCTTTATGCTTTGAGTAATAATGTTGTAAGTGTTTGGGTATCAATCAGTAAATTATGAGTGGTCAAATCACCATATGTACTGTTTGGTTTTGTTCGAAAATTGATATTAGAAAATGAAAATATAGGTAGAAGTTTCATCTTAATTTTTTTAATGATACTATTCCCTGTTTTAAAAAAAGGATTTTCAATTGTTTTGTTTCTTATTTTTCACAATTTAAAATATGGAAATACAAATAATTTATAAAAAGTAATATAAATAATTTTTAAATAAATAGATGAATAATATATGTTAAATGTAGCAACTTTATCTTAATCCCTTTTTCGAGCACTTTTTTTTTAACTAATAATAATAATAATAATAAAAGAGGTTTTCTAAGTACATCTCTTTAAATAAGTAAATAAGAATAATTTAAATAAAAATTATTTATTGCATAATAAAAATAATTTGGACAAAGATTTTCATGTCCCTCCAAGTTTTTACTCTGTCTACTTATTTACCTTGAGTGTTAACATAGTAGGTATTTAGGTATTAATCGGTAACTTGTGAGTGATAAAGTCACCACATATGCTGAATATTTCTGTTTGAAAATATATGTAATAATTGCATTTTGTCTTTTCCTTAATGTTTCTCCTTTCAGCAAGCAAATATGTGTTAAAAGGATCTTATTCATTTCTATTTTAACAAGAAAATAAAAATAATTTGTACAAAAATTATTTGTTTTCCTTCAAACCTTTTTATTCTTTATGCCTATCAGTCTCGAATGGTAACAACGTAGGTGTTTAGGTATTAGCCGGTGAAATGTGAGTAATAAAGTTATCACATAAGCTAGTTGATTTTATAAAATTATTTTCATATATTTATTTATTTATTTATTAAAAAACATGAAAAGTGATGATAAGAATAAGGCATAGAAATTAAACTATTTTATTGCAAATTAAAATGCAACCACCAATTCTGACAATCGTTTTATTTGCAGAATGATAATTCACTTTCCAAACTTCTCATTAAAAATATATATATATATAATAAAAATATCAACCAAGTGACATGTATTTCTAGTTCGAACTACGTCAATTTTGATCCCTATCGCAGGGTACGTAGGCCCCAGACTCTAATTCTGGGTCAATTTCACTTTTGTAAATAAATAACATTTTCCTCTTAATTTATTTTTCCCAACTTTTCATATTTTCATTTTATTCTTTATTTTCATTTTCACATTTTTCTTATTGTTATATTTATTTTTGCATGTGAATGGAAAAAGGCCAATCAAAATAATTTTTAAAAGTCATAAAAATTGCATGATCAACTTAAGGTAACCATTCTTAGGAACGGGTGTTGTGGAGTGTTTAACACTTTCCCTACTCACAATCGTACTCCCAAACTCAACTCTGATTCGCAGACCATCTTTATCCATTTATTTCGGTTTTCCAAAATTTTCCTTAAAATTTTGGTGGCGACTCCTCCGAAATCGGCTTCCACCGTGAAGACCGGTTTCTCCATTTTTATTTTATCTCTCGCACCATCCGCGTCGCATTTCCGGGTGTGACAATCATAATAATGTCTATATAATATCATAATATAAAAATATTTTATACTAAAAATTGGGGGTGCACAAAAATCGAGTTGATAGTCAACCCTATGCCCGGCTTTTGTAAGATAGAGCGGGACTGGGTCAACCCGAAATATGATACTAGTTTTGGCCCGGTCTTAAAAGTATTTAAAAATAAAAAATGAATTAATTTTATTTATTAACAAAAATACAATTATATTAATTCAAAATATATTTTCTTAAAAAATAATATTATAATCAAAAGTAAAATTTATTAAAATTATAAATACTAAATAATCATGTATTATTTTTACACAATATTAAAAATTAATTTAAAGTTTTAAATAAAATTAAAAGATTAAAATTTTAAAAATATTTATAATAATGATATAACCAATTTATTATATATATGATGTATAAAAAATACTATATAAAATTTATATTTATACATTTTGTAAATATATATAAGTATATATATATCGGGACCGGGCAAGACCGGATTTGACCTTAACCCTGTGTTCAACTCGATCCGGTCTTCGGACCAACCCAGTATGTCAGGTAGGATTGGGCCTACCGGGTTACCGAGTTAGTTGAACACCCCTACTAAAAATGATATTATTTTGTCTTAAAAATTAATAAAATGTTTAAAAAAGTAAAATTGGGATCGGTTTAAGACCGATTCAAAATTGATTCAGCCGATTTAAGGTTAGTTCCACCCGTTTTTGACTGGTCCTTTATCTGATCAATTATACTCTATGACTGGACTGAACTTGGGATCAGTTTTGGTTAAATCGGTTGATCAGGTTTGATTCAATTAAAATTGCATTTATACTTATCTATTTTTTCTCATACAATATAGTTTATCTATTAGCATTACTATTTTCTATTAGGTACGTCAAATTAATCTTGAGGATATACTTAGGTAATGTTTGGTATGATTGAACCATTTTTGAGGAAAATGGAAAGGGAGAGAAGTCTCCATGGAAATGCTATTTTTGAGCAAAAAATATATTTGGTAGGATGGAAGAAATCAAAGATTTTTGTTACTTTGAAAGTTTGATATGATGTAATTAACTATAAAAGGAAAGGAACCAAAATAATCAAATAATATAAATATTCCTTACTGAAATACCCAAATTGTGTTTTTAAAATTCTTAGCATTTTTTTAATAAAATGAAAACCCTTTCATGTCCCCTTCCCATGCCAATATTATCTTTATATTTTATTATTGGAGACTTTTATTTTATTTTTATAAATAAAAAATTATCCTTTTTATTTTTTTTGGTAGAAAACCCCAATAATCCCCCCCTCCATAATTATTTTCACTTGTTAGTCTATTAACTAATAGCTAATAAATATAATATATAATAGTAATTCTGGCAAAAAATAATATTTTTTATAACTTCAAAATCAAAATAGTATGTCTTTCTTTTTTTTATCAATTTTTCATTATTATATTTTTTAAAAAATTTTTTTTTACATATATTAATCTAAAACTAATCTTTATTTTTTATACTTATAAGAGGATATAAATTTTTTAAACTATTAAAAATTTTTAAAAAAATTAATTTATATTATTATTTTAAATTAAAAATTATATATAATTAAATATGAAAAATTAGTTTTCAAACCATAAATTTAAGAAACAAGATCCCTTTATTTGATTGAAAGTCACATTGGACATCCCATCAAACAAATTTCTCTGTCCTATTTTATTTTTTTGTAGCAATTCTCCATGGTACCCTTAGACGTGGTACTGTGTCATCATGTCTAACCCTAAAACCCCTTCCTTCGTCTTCCGTTATCCATCGAGGGGTTTTTTCACACACCGGCTTGCTCAGTTGCTTTGTTCCGCTGAAAAATGACAAAGTTCAGGAAGCTTGGTCGACCCACGGGTCATCGGATGTCTATGCTCAGGTCATTACTCCACCTCAAAGATCCATTTCTCATTGATCTAAGCTTTGTCTGCAAATATGTTAAATTGGTACCAATTCATTTTTTTTTCCTTTATCTAGAACAATGGTCTCGCAGTTGGTGAAGCACGAGCGAATCGAAACCACTGTTGCCAAGGTAATTCCTCCCCCCACCAATGTTCCGGGGCTTATATTCAAAATCTTGTCATTTCTGGATTTCCAAGGTTAATAATCTAATTCATTTCATCTGATTTTTTATGCTTTTTTAGTGATAGCTCTCTCGCTCAATTCTTCTATTGTACTTGCGACAACATTTTTTCGTTTAGGAAAAAAAAACTTATTTGCTCGTTGTAGGATCAAAACATGCTTTGGTTTGATGAAGGAAAATTTATATTTTACTGAGCTATATTATCTGTCCTTTGCATTTCAATAATGAAATGGGATTGGATAGTAGCATAACGATTTATATATGAAACATTTCAGTTTTGTAGCGCGAAATATTGCATTTAAGATGCATGTATTTCTATTGTAGGCAAAAGAGGTCCGCAGACTTGCAGATAATATGGTACAACTTGGGAAAGAGGTTTGTAACTCATTGTTTATGCAATACAAAGCCTTTTTGCATGTCTATGGGGATTTTTGTTTTGTCTGGGCAACTGTAGGAATACAACATCATTTTATTCAAATAGTAATTTTTCATTGCTATTGGCATTTTGTCTTAACGTGCTGTACCATTTTTGACAAGGAGTTATTTCTCCATTCAAGGGGATCATATAGTTGGCGATGTTCTGAAACCTTGCTTCTCACCTTAAACTTCGATACACATGCACTCAAAGTTCTCTAAATTGCCAGAATGAGTTCAACTATTTCTTTAATGATTGTGTTCGAAGATTTACTTATTATTACTGCTTAAATTGAGAAGTTCTGTTTATATTGGTAAATGCTTGTGTAAAAGTGAATAACATTTGTTTTGGTTGTAAGAGTGATGAAGCCTTCGGTTAACCCCATCCGTCTCAGACAGTTCTTGAGTTGCTAAATTTGCTCTTTAAGTCTGAGGGTTTAAAGTTGTGTTTAAGTACTCTCCTTGGCTTTAAATGTGTCCTAAGAAATTAAGAGATCATACCGAGGATTCATAGCTAGTTTTAATGTGTATTTGTCATTGCAATTTAACTGAGTCGGATGATTGCTGACAAATTTTACTGCAGTATTGATACTGAACATGATTGCAGATTACTCATTTTAATTAATTTATTACATTTAGTTTGACTTCTTAGGTGTGATCCCCAACTAAAATTGTTGCAGGGTTCCCTATCTGCTGCTAGGCGTGCTGCGAGTTTTGTGCGTGGAGATGATGTCCTTCACAAGCTTTTTACAGAACTGGCTTATCGATACAAGTAATTGTCAAAAGGGATGTAATTTCAGTGGTCAATTCATGGATGTTAGTTTATAACACTGAACAAAAATTATGTTTTCCAGGGATAGAGAAGGAGGATACACTAGAGTGCTTCGAACTCGTATTCGAGTGGGGGATGCTGCACCAATGGCCTACATTGAGTAATGTCTTGAATTATAGCTCATTTGTAACTTTGACGTTTAAAATTTAAATCATCAAGCCATGTGGGTCGCATAAAATGAGGGTATTTAGATTGGCCAACTTTGATTAATTATCTTATATGCTGAAACAGGTTTATTGACAGAGAAAATGAACTGAGGCAGTCAAAGCCACCAACTCCTCAACCACCACAGAGAGCTCCTCTTGATCCATGGACACGATCTTGTCTCACCAGGCAGTTTGCACCACCCAAAGAGGAGAAATCTGATTCTGATTTGTGATTACTTTGAATGCAATCCTGATATTCTTCATAGAATCCCTATTTTGTTTTAATTCTCTCTTGTACTCTACAGAAAGCAATTTTTTGTGTCTCAGGGGGAAAAGTGTTCTTTGATATGTATAATAAAATTTGACAGAAATTTTAATCTGAGAATGAAACGGTTCCTCCCCTGGTTACTGGGATGGAAAACGAGAACTTTCTATCTTCTTCCCAATGGCAATGATCCCCATCTAGAGCATTGAGTTGTTAGGTTCTTGGGGATGAAAGTCATGACCTGCTTTATGCACTCTTGCCATAATGAAAACACCATAAAATAATAATCTGCAATGTGGTTTTGTCTTTGGCAGGTAATTAGGTGTTTAATTTATTATTACCCTAGTTTCTTATGGAGATGAACTTCATTAGCATTGCTCTGAGAAAATTATATATTGATGAGAGATTTTACCTATTTTGGAATTGGATTTAACCAAGAGAATATTTAGGGAAAGGAGATCAAAAGTCTGATAAAGGTAAGATCTAAAGGTAATTAGCCCTGACATTAATGTTCGTGTTTGAGGGTATTTATTATCTTCAAAATTGGAAAAATATATGCAAGTTGTTAAATTTCGCTATTTGGCAAGTGACATTGGATTGAGATATGTGGTTAATTGGTTATCTTTACTCTAAAATAAAATATAACTATTGTTTTCATTAACCTAATCTCAAGCAACCACTCTCACTTAAACGACAATTTTCTCTATATTTTAGGTTCCAGTAAATGCTTCCAAGAACTTCTATTTCAGTTTTGGAGTGTACTTCCTCAACCCCCCACCAGAAAACAAATATTGAACAACTAATGGGAATTTTGAGTAATCCAAAGGTGAATTAATTAAACCCATTTCTGAAATCCATTTCTAAGTGATACACTGCTACCAGCAACTTGACAGAAAGATTCAGACTAAATAAAAAGTTGAAATATTGCATGAGGCTTCCCAAATAACAATATTTGATCAATGTAAAGATGGCTTTATAGTCGAAGTGTGGCTTCGTAATATGTGCGAGAGAGAGAGAGAGAGAGAGAGAGAGAGTAAGAACTAGAATGAAACCGAAAGATGAAGGAAAATTTACGAAGGACGCTACTGAGTGAGCTTGTCTATATTGACTCAAAATCCTTCAAACTATGCCATCAACTGTCCCTTCCTCATCTCTCTGTTATCCACAAACTTAAGGCCAAAAGGTGTCTCTTCAACTCCATTTCCCCTCCACTCTTTTCCAGGCTTTCTGGGTTCATGTTCTTGACGATGTTTCTTTTGCTGTCTGTCCTACTTTGTACTGCTTGCTCTCTAATTGTTGTCCCTTCTGGCTTCTTCGTCTGCTTCTATGAAAATTATATATATATATATATCTGCAGCTTCTTAGGCTATAATCTCTTCCATGTATCTTTTATTTTGTGATCTCGTTTATTTCACTTGATACGGCTCCTTTAGTAACATGAGCCAAAGCTCATCAGTATGAGAATTCTGATTTAGTTTGTGTTGTTAATGTCTTTCTTTTTTGGTTAGCCATTGTGCAGATCAGATGCTGCATGTCCCTGTAGCTGAATAGTTAATATCAGATGCCATTGTGCAGATCAGACTTTGGTTGGCTTTTATGCCATCCTAGTTTATAATATTTCATAGCTTCAGGAAGTGACAATGACGTTTCATTTCAAAATATTTGTCATTTACATTCAAAGGAACCCAACCACTTTTGTATCAAATAATCTCACTTCTCAAGTACTTCAAGACACGTCAAATTATTATGTACTTTCATTGAAATTGTCAGCATCACGCAGAAATTGAGAAATTTAATTGTGTTGATCTGACTTGCCTCTCTTGTGTGAAAAAGTTCTTTTTATATGAAAGAAACAACATCCCTAAACATTATATATAGCATATCCCATCTAATGATTACTTCTTCTATATTTTCTCTCCGTTTTTTGGGTTTATATCTATTAATATATTTTTTCTCTCCTTTTTTTCGGGTTTATATCCCTAAACAGTATATATATGAAAGAACCTGCAGCTTGCTGCAGCTGGCCTTGGAGCATCTTTCAATGGCAATTATCCTGTACATGTGCTCTTCATTATCAGTTGCTTTCCAATACCAAGTCTCTCTACTTGCAATGAACTTGTTGCACATGAAGGGAATGCATGGCTATACAGACCAAACTTGAGTGTGTTTCGAGACAAAAAGTTCAGCTCCCATTAGGTTCTCGGGAACATGCACTTCCTATGAGGGGTAAAGGTCAGTTCTTTAGCTCCTGCTTCACTTGTAGTATCATCTTGTTCTGGTTATATACTCTGACATAAAGCTGGCGTGACATGGATGGAATTGAATTAAGGACAAAACTTAAATATAGTTTTTAGATGTTTCTTATCAGATTCTCCAGCAAACAAGCCATGGCAAATATATATTTTCTACAGTTAAAAGAGTCTGTGATATTGATAGTAAAACACTAAGGAACTCTACCTATGTTCTGTGCTTGAACTGATTTGAAGCAGAGAAGCCAGTGCTACGATTCTTCATTAAGCTCATGTTTATGTGTGTAGAGCTATAGCTGCACAAAGCATTCGCATGTCTAGATCAACCAGAGGCCTTGTAATACTTGTTGATGAGACTATCAATGGATACCACAGAAGTGGTTTGGAAGCAGCAGGAAGGAAAGTAAGAACAATCCAGAGGATCAGAAACCCAAAAGTTGAAAAAGATGCATACAGTGTATGGAACCACAGCAAATTCAGACTATGGGAGGTCACACAGACTATGACAAGATCATATTCGTTGATGCAGAGTCGCTTATATTAAGGAACACAGATTTTCTGTTTGGAATGCCAGAAATTACAGCCACTGGAAACAATGCTACACTCTTTAACCGAGGTGTTATGGTGGTTCTTCTGATGGATCATATTACAGAGATTGAGTCCTACAATGGAGGAGATTAGGGACACTTGAGTGAGATATTCACATGGCGGCATAGGATTCCAAGGCACATGAACTTCTTGAAGCATTTCTGTTCTGGGTAGGTGATGAGGAAGAGAAGAAACTAATGAAGACAATGCTGTTTGGAGTTGACCCTCCAATTCTCAATGTGCTTCAGTATCTGGGCTTGAAGCCATGGCTGTGCTCCAGGGACTACGACAGCAACTGGAACTCTGATATATGTCATGATTTTACAAATGATGTCGCCTATGAAAGGTGGTGGAGGGTGCGTGACGCCATGCCTGAGGTGTTGCAACAGTTTTGCTTGTTGAAGTCGAAGCTGAAGGCACAGTTAGAATGGGAAGGGAAGCTGAGAGAGCAAGCTATGCAGATGGACATTGGAGAATTAAGGTGAAAGATTGGTGGCTGAAGAAGTGTTTAGATAATTTGTGCAATTGGAAGAGCATGTTGACGCACTGGGGAGAGACAAATTGGATAGATGATGAGTCTTAATATAGTCCTTCCCTGCCTGCAATTACAACTACCACAGCTTCTCTTTCTGGCTTATGACCTGTGAGTTTCATTTTCTAGTTATAATTATAATTATAAATAAATATATAACTAGATAATACATCAAATATAAATAAAATTCTCATTATGTATATGCGTTCATAATTTTTTATGAGTTAATTTAATAGTAGATCTGGTAATCTTAGTGAGTAATGGCTAAACTTTTTGGTAAAAAAAAAAACATCTAAAAATTGAAATTAAACAAATTTAAAAATCATATTTTTAAAAGAATTATCAAATTTTATGATTATTAATTGTTTTTTAATTTAAACGTTTGCTTATAAAAAATTTAAATTAAATTCATATAGTACATGAGTTTCTCTAATTTTTTTTATTCTTTTACTTATTTGGTTGATTGCATTTATTTATTTATTTTATTTTTACAACTTAACGTCGTTGATCAGTCAATTCCAGGGAAGACAGTCTCTCTCAAGTCTCGTAGAAGGAAAACAAGAAAGAACGAAGCAGGCATTTTGTTCCCTGAAATGAAGATATGAACAGCCACATTAATCAAAATACTATATCATCACTGTGGGACCAGGTTGAGCTTCTCTATTAAGGAAGATCAATGTAGAGCGCCTAACAGTAAACACTATCGCACACTTATAAGTACTTCGTACTATAGTGTATCAAAGAGTATAAATATGAGTTCTGGTCTGTCTGTCCATGAAGAAATCTGACACCGTAAAGTACAAGATTTTTCTTCCAAACATCTTCGACTCTCCGATTTCGTGCGGGTAAATTCTCCATCATTCGCTTTCCTCGCTTAACTTTCAACCTTCTCTATTTTTATTTTCTTTTTACGATGTAAAACCTTGCTTTCTTTGACCATATTGCATTACATTGATGAAATTCTACATCGAAATCGGAAGTTAAAACCGATAGAAACTCGGAATATATGTACTCGGAATACGAATTTTCTTGTTTCTGTCATATAGTTCAATCTAGATGTTTCAATTTGACAGCTTCTGATTCTTTGTATGGAATCCAGGAACAGTCATGGAAAAATCTCGCAGTAGCAGCAAGATCAAGATTCCGAAGGCGAAGGCTTCGAATGAGAATATTTCGCCGATGAAAATAGGGGTGGAGGATCAGTTGTTGATTGGAAGAGGACGCTTTCACCAATCAATGGCGTTGAGTCCAAGCGTTCAATCCTACGCTGAAAATCTTGACATTAGCTCTCCGCTTGCACGTTACTTACGCGCCGGATCTCCTATTGCTGGTAAAGTCTCGCCTTCTGGTGAGTCTTTCACTTCTCCAACCTTTGGCTCCCGCAAGTGCAGGTCTGCAATAGTGCAGCAATATAACAGTAACAGTTCAGGGAGTAGTAGCTGCGGCTCTCGAAATAGATTGTCTGTTTCGCCGCTGTCTTCAATTGAGAATTTGGAGATGATGCCGCTGATGTCGTCGCCTGTGTACGGAACACCGGTAAAGGCGGAAGAAGAAGTTCTTGTGATGGACGACATCCAGGTGAGGCCATCATTGTCAGGAGGGAAGAGGCTTGGGATGGACGTTGTGAAGAAGGTTAGTTCTCGCTGGATACTAATCCATCAGTTTGGTTGTTACTCCTCAGTAATATAGTATGCCTAGTATAAGAACTTCGTGCGATACATTTTTTTAGTGGACAAAATTAGTAAATTAAAGAACTGACATATATCATATTACTGGAAATAGAATATAAATAAGATTGAATTGTGAATTGACGATCTGGCAATATGAAGCCGTCTAAGTTAAAATTTTATTTTTCTGTTTGAAATGAGTGTTGATGGAGTTATTAAAGTGTAATTTGGGACTCGGTTATCAAGCGCAAGTATAATTAGGGAGGAGTCTCAATTTTTTTTGAGTATAAAAAGGATTAGATTATGTAAACGTACAAGTTAATTTGGAAGATTAACTTGAAAGGTTAAGCATTGAGAAAAAGAATATAAAATATATTTTTTTAATCATACTTTCCAACTATGATTATGATCAGAAGTATACTTTTTCTTCATTATATAATCATTAGGAGGTGTTGGACTTGGGTACCGCTTGTTTACCTTGATTTCCGCCTGAAAATTTGGCAAATTGTTTGGTAAGTGTCCAGAGTTTGGGCAAAAAGAAATTCATTTAATAAAAACAAAAGAAAAGAGTTGAATTCATCTGTCGAAGTGTTGGTGTCGAATTGCATTTTATTTAGAACTTCTTCCCAATATTATTTGTGATTCTGATAGGAGAAACATTCAGGCGAGATTTTCCTCGTTGACCTTTTTTATCTTTTATTTTATTTTTTTGTTTTTGTTTTGTTGTCTCTTTCTCTCAGGGGTCATTTTGATGCTAGGACTCTTATGCTGGCGTTCATTTTTTCTTTTCGGGTTTAATTCACATTAAGTATTTGAAGGATCTTGAAAGTTAAAAGTGATTGGATTGCATTGTGTTTGGAAATAGTTTATGATAGCTTGATACGGCCACAGTTGTTTACTTTGGATTGACTTCATGCAGTTTGCAAATGGAAAAGAGCCACGTCCAGTTCGTCTTTCCAGCATGCACAAGTCTGAGGTATACAATATATTTTGTCTTGTAACTCTATAAAATAAACGGTGAATCAGGTAATTGACTATTTCTTATTGAGTTGTGTAGGCACATGCGAGCAAATCATCTTCTGGTCCAGGATCGAGCATATATGGCCCAAGGAGCCACAATTTTCGTCAGTTCCAGGATGCAGCTGGATCTGAAGATGCAATCATAACATCAAAACCAGCTTCACCTGTTAAACCTGAACCTGACCATACTCTAGTCAATTATCAAGTCAGTGACTGGTCACCCCTGGATGATGACATTGTGCTTGTTCTCCCACGCGGTTCACCTAATAGTTCTCCATCAAGGGAAGAAGTTAATGCATACATCTCCAGAATTCTCTACGGCCCCTCCACCAAAAGCAGACTACCAGCATTTGTTGAACTTTGCTCGGAGCAGTTATCTCCATGACTGAAAGGCCTACTTGTGGCAGAAGGTACTATTGCACATTCTCCTGCTATCCTCTCAAAACCTTAGTTTGTGCTGCTCTTGAATAACTTTCCCATTTTAAAGTGAGAAGCATCTTGGTTGCACGTGTGTGTACTTACTTCAGTATCCTGATTTCTGAGAATCATTGTTACCATAGCTTATACAAACGAGGTAATGTGTAAATAGCTGAGACTGTTAATTTTCCTTTCACGAGGAGCACCTAAAAGCTATCTTTAGCACTATCAGCTTCATCTCATTCGTTGTTGGAACATAGGATTAATTAATAAAGTTCTATACATATATCTTGGTCACATTAATCAGCTCTTGGCCAGATTACCTGTTCTGTATTCATAAGAAAATATGGCATAAGCCTGGCTTAGTTTGATTAAATAATTACCTGTGTTCATTCTGCCGACTTTCCAAATTGGGTTCTCCTCATTAATGTTAAGAGAAATAAATACACGCCTGCAACCATTATTGTACCAGCCTAGCTTCTGGCATTATTCAAGTGAATACTGAGTACATGAGAATAACTATCTCTAATATATATCCTCCACCCCCAATACAAGTACACAACCAACTAAAACGGTGAGTGTTTAAATTAGAATGGTAGGTTTCGATGATTTCTTTCTATCATTCCAAAAGGGAAAAAAATAGTTCTTATATTTTCAACGAGTTAAAGAAAGATATTCTTAATCGAATCCAGTGTTTACTCTTTTTACACACACACACACACAAAGCCTCCAAAATAACAGGGAGCTTCATTTAGTCTAACTTTGATGTTGTTCCTCATTCTTAACTTCTTGGGAAATGGAAGATATTTTGGGTTCTATTATGGGATATCTTTCTGCTTGCTCATCTCCAAGGTCTATGTGATAAATCAAGCCAGAAAAATTTTCTACTTTAAGAAGAAAATTATAAATTTCACTGTAGCCTTAGATCTAGAATTAATAGACGATGAAAATGGACCCCATACATTTAACTTCAATATGTAGATATTTTGACTTTCAAGTATATAAAAATATATCTAAATAATATTTGTACATAATAATATATGAAACATTATTTATGAGGCTGTCTTAAACAACGTAAATGTATTGATTTATTACATTGCTTCGTTAAATTTTGCATAAGGAATTGAATATTGGACATCTACTCACATCCATCCAATTCTTACACCTGAGTTAACCAGAAGGCTTAACAAAAGACAAATTTAAAATAGTTTTATTACCAAATGCCATTACTAGAAGGTCTAATGAAGCACAATTCAATAAAATTGGAACAAGCATTACTCCAATAAAAAACACTCATCTTTAAAACATTGCAGTGCTGCAATATCTGATATGGAATCAGCAATGCCAAGCTGGTTTCTTGTAGCCTAACTCTTGGAAAGCAGGGCCTCATTTACTAATTTTTCGAGATTCAAGAACGAAGAACCACCAGATTCAGCAGCTTCTTTAGCCCTTTTCTTCCACTCTCGAGCTTGTTCCCTCAACTTTGCACCCTTCTCACCTTGCATCATTTCCCTCACAAGCTTCTCCACTTCATCCCTCTTCACATTCTCACTATCCATCTCCAACCCAAAACCCCATTCTCTGCTTACATACTTGCGGTGGAGTATTTGGTCACTGAAAAAAGGACAACAAATCAGAGGCACCCCATTACTTATGCTCTCAATTGTGGAATTCCAACCACAGTGAGACAGAAACCCTCCCACTGCTGGGTGCTTCAGAACTTCCTCTTGAGGACACCACCCCAAAATCAAACTTCTCTCTTTGATTTCCTTAGCAATTTCTTGTGGCAGAATGGCCTCACCTTCAATTACCAGATCACCCCTAATCACCCATAGGAAATTTTGTTTGCTATTTGCTAGCCCCCATGCTAGTTCAATGAATTGTTGGGGTCTCATGACTATGACACTGCCAAAGTTCACATACAGAACAGAATTGGGTTCCTTTGAATCAAGCCATTTCAGACACTCAGACTCTTCTTTCCACAAATTGCATTTAATGGATTCAGAATTGTTGTTCTCTGAGTTAGTTTGATTGTCAAGGTGCAAATCAAGTGGGCCAATTGTGTAAAGTTTGGGGTACATTGAGGAAAGAGCACTCAAGACTTCAGGTTCCAAAGCATCAAAAGTGTGAAGAATGATAGCAGAAGCTCTTGAGGCTGCTTCAATTTGTTGTGCAACAAAGTCCAGAATGACATCATTTGGATCTGTGGTCCTATATATACTAGGAAGGTCACTTAGTTTTATATACTTCATCCCAGGGATCCAATCTATAATTGTGTCTAAATACCCATTTGTTAGATAGCTTGCATCTGGAAAAAGATCATAATCGGAAGTTAAATGTTTAAACTAAGCATCCTAGTCTGCATCTTGCTACAACTCCACAAATTATGAAGATATAAGGTAAAAACACCCAAAATTTTATTACACAGATTTATGGACTACGATATATTATGTCAAGAATCATTTAGTTTAGAAAGTTTATGATAAAACTCATGTATAATTCTATTATAAATCTTGAAGAAAAGATCAGATAAAAAAGCACAGCTAGGTACCTTTAAGTGGGGTTAGACCTCTTTCCATGAGATTCTTGCACACTTTGAAGCACATGAAGGAGCAAGCACTGAAAGTCCAAAAGACCACATTTGGGAGCCCAAAATGTTGAGAAGCTTGAAGGGTGAAGGACATGGTTCCATCTGAAATTATGCAAGAAACTGGAGGTACATGATAATCACCAAGTAGCTTTTGCAGAAGGTTGAAGAATGGGAGGAAGCAGTGCTTACTGGTGGATTCACACAGAGCACTGATATTCTGTGTTGCGTCCGTGTTACTAACGGGAAGACCATCTGGGATTGTTTCAAAACAGAAATCTGGGAAGCCATTGAGACCATTGGAGCCTCTAGACTTGAGCAAACGCTCGTGGTTGAACTCTGTGTTCACGAAGGTTATATGGAAACCTCTTCTATGAAGGATCTTTGCCAATTTCAGAAGTGCGTTTATATGACCTTGTGCTGGAAAAGGGATCAGAAGAACATGTGGTTTCTGGGTTTTGGATGATACATCCATGTCTGAAGGACCGACTTGTGTGTCAGTACTAGATATTGAGTGAGTATTCTTTGTGGCTACAAATCTTTATGGTCTTCACTTTTCTCAAATAATGATTGAAGTTGTCTTTTCCTTAGTTCATCATTTTTCTTTTTGAGCACAGACAACCATAAAGAAAAAGGAAGATCATTGTGATAAGGCCAGATTTTATTAGTCAATAAAAATTGGAGGATACGTTTTATGAAAGTTGTATATATTTTTGTTTAAATTGATTAGATTTGGTTTGAACTGTTTATATATTTATTATTTTGTAATCCAAACTGTTACTTTTTGAAAATAATAATTTAAAAAACATATGCACGTGATAATTTATTACATTGGTCATGTAAGGATGTCCTGTGGTCATATACTATATTACCCCTTCATAATCAAAATTAAGGGGTAGAGTATGACTACAGAGTGTTTTGATTTATTACATTGCTCAATCAAATTTTACTATAAGATAATTCTTTTTATCATATTATGAGGAGTTGAATCTTTGACCACTGCTCACACTCTATGCAAAGTCTTATCACTAGGGTTAGCCTAAAGGCCTAAGTGATTTTTATAGTGGCCAAGTGAAAATTTTTGTTGTTAGGGATGGATATGAAGGTGATTAAGTGACACTCAAGATTAAGAATCTATTTTATTGAACTCAAGAGGGGATGACATTCACTAGCCAGTGGATGATACTCACTCAGATCTTTAGACATCCTTGCTCAAGGAGGATATGTTATTGTCATCTGTGTAGTGTAGGAAGTACTGCACTTTTGCCACTCTCGTATGTCACAGAATCTCTCCTCTTCCTCCCCTTTTCGTTCTTTCTCGGTTAGATTAGCGCAGAAGGAAGTGGATTGAACCCTTAAGTACTTGCAACCAAAATAAAGGAAAGAAAAACTTGATACGGGTAATCACAATGAGGAAATCGCACATTTCCCCCCTTTTTGAATGACCATATATATTATGTTAGTGATCTGGATGGTAAATATAGTCATCAAATAAAGTTTCAAATTTGAGTCTAGGGTATTAAAAAATTGTGAATAAGAGAGCTTTGGATTCATGTAATCCAATTTGACTGGGTGCTAATTAGTCTGGGTCCAATGTGACTTTTAGAAACTAATTGGTATAAAAAACGAGTCATCATTAACTGATGGAAGATACCAAGATGGTTTTCAGGTGGCAATCTAAAGGGAATATGCCCAAAAAATTGTTGTACGATTTTTTTCTTTTAATTATCAAATTTTTTAATTAAAAATATAAGTACTACATATTTTTTTGTTAGTTACATGATAAATGTTTATTTTCTTACAACTTAATATTAAATTTTTTATAAAATAATTTATATGTATTATAATTTTATTAGAAAACTTGATATAGCAATGTTATAAAGAATACTTTAACTTGATATAGTTCAGTTCACATGTATTTTATTACATGTAAACAATTTTCTAAAAAAATTAATATTAAGTTGTAAAAAATATATACACCTATCTTTTTTTTGGGGCAGATATACACTTACCTTTTGATTAATAAAAAATGTGTACTTGTTATATTTTTAATTATAGAATTTCATATAGCAAAGTTCTAAAGAATTATACTTTAACTTGATTTCCACATTTAGTGTTAGTGAAAAAAAAAAAAAACTGAAGTCTTCCATAAAATCCTTATGATCATGGGACACTGATAAATATTCTTTCAAAACATTATATCTTGGTGGTTCAAGCCTATTGCAAGCAAGTGCTCTTGGATAATGTTATATCCTTACATATAACTGATTTCAGAGGAAGAAGATGAGGAACTTTTCTGTCTTTCTTTGGCAGAAAACAAACTTAGTCTCATGAAATATTTATGGATCCGTATGTTTTTACTTTTTACAAGATACTCCGGCTAAACTGTATGATTTTTAACAACCTACAGATGGTTTTTAAATATATATATATATATATATTTAAAATTCAAATTAAGTTCTTCTAATTTCAATTGCTGCATTTCAGTGATTCGAGGCATTGTTTAAAAAGGTTTAAGTCTTTCATAGAATGATGCACAGTGCCACATTAATTTTTGAACGATTTTCTTCCCCTTGTTGTGGAAGATTTCTTGATCTCCAAAGAGTTTTGTTTTGTTGCGAATTTCAAAGTTATCACGTGTACGTTGGAGTGTAAAGACACACATCACAGATTAGAAACAACAGTATCCCAAGCGCTAGTGATCTCCAGGAAATGGAAGTTATTTTTGGTTCAGTTTTGGGGATATCTTTTGCTGGATTATCTCTGTGGTTTATGCCATAATTCAAGGCAGAAAAATTTTCTACCTTGAGAAGTCAAGTAGAAATTTCATAGTAGCCTTATATCTAGCGTCAAATAGAGGAAGAAACTGGAACCCCGCACATTTAACTTCCACATCTCCATATTTTGATTTTTCAAGTATTTAAAAATCCATCTATACAATATTTGAACATAATAATTTGTGAATCATTTATAATTTATGAGATTACGTTAGAGCATGGAGATATTGATTTACTATGTCTCTCACTCAAATTTTATAATAAATCATTTTCACCTTTTACATGCTTAAATAATTAAATTCTTCATTGCCAATAGCCACTTACTGAACATGCAACAAAGCACAAGTCAATAAAATAGAAAAAAGTACTGACTCCAACAAAATACTTCTTCTTTAAGACATACTGCAATATCTTATTGGTTTCTTATAGCCAAACTTTTAGAGAGCAGAACCTCATTAACTAATTTTTCCAGATTCAATAACGAAGAACCACCAGATTCAGCAGCTTCTTTAGCCCTTTTCTTCCACTCTCGAGCTTGTTCCCGCAGCTTTGCACCCTTCTCACCTTGCATCATTTCCCTCACAAGCTTCTCCACTTCATCTCTCTTCACATTCTCACTGTCCATCTCCATCCCAAAACCCCATTCCCTGCTTACATACTTGCGATGGAGCATTTGATCATTGAAAAAAGGACAACAAATCAGAGGCACCCCATTGCTTATGCTCTCAATTGTGGAATTCCAACCACAGTGAGACAGAAACCCTCCCACTGCTGGGTGCTTCAGAACTTCCTCTTGAGGACACCACCCCAAAATTAGACTTCTCTCCTTGATTTCCTCAGCGATTTCTTGTGGCAGAATGGCCTCACCTTCATTTACCAAATCACCCCTAATCACCCATAGGAAATTTTGCTTGCTATTTGCTAGCCCCCATGCCAGTTCAATGAGTTGTTGAGGTCTCATGACTATGACACTACCAAAATTCACATACAGAACAGAATTGGGTTCCTTTGAATTAAGCCATTTCAGACACTCAGACTCTTCTTTCCACAGATTGCATTTAATGGACTCAAAGTTGTTGTTTTGTGAGTTAGTTTGGTTGTCAAGGAGCAAATCAAGTGGGCCAATTGTGTGAAGTTTGGGGTACATTGAGGAAAGAGCACTCAAGACTTCAGGTTCCAAAGCATCAAAAGTGGGAAGAATGAGACCAGAAGCTTTTGAGGCTGCTTCAATTTGTTGTGCAGCAAAGTTCAGAAGGGCATCATTTGGATCTGTGGTCCTATATATACCAGGAAGGTCCCTTAGTTTTAGATCCTTCATCCCAGGGATCCAATCTATATTGGTGTCTAAAGACCCATTTGTTAGATAGTTTGTATCTGGAAAAGCATAAAAAAGGAAAGTTAAGTGCTTGAACTAAGCATGTTGCTTTACATCTTGCTACTTCAACTTTTAGGTAAAAACAGTCGATAATTTTAATGTACAGACTATGATGTTATGTCAAGAATCATTTATTTAAGAAAACGTACTACAAAAATTCATGAATAATTTATTATAAATCAAGAAAAAAAAATCATACCAGACAAACGCATCTACCTTTAAGTGGAGTTAGACCTTTTTCCATTAGATTCTTGCACTCTTTGTAGCTCATGAAGGCGCAAGCACTGTGAGTCCAAAAGGCCACATTTGGGAGCCCAAAATGTAGTGAAGCTTTAATGGTGAAGGACATGATACCATCTGAAATTATGCAAGAAACTGGGGGCACATGATCATCACTGAGTAGCTTTTGCAGAAGGTTGAAGAATGGGAGGAAGCAGTGCTTGTGAGTAGATTCACAGAGACTAGGGATATTCTGTGTTGCGTCCATGTCACTAACAGGTAAACCATCTGGGATTGTTTCGAAACAGAAATCTGGGAAACCATTGAGACCATTGGGGCCTCTAGACTTGAGCAAGCGCTTGTGGTTGAACTCAGAGTTCACAAAGGTTATGTGGAAACCTCTTTTGTGAAGGATCTTTGCTAGCTTCAGAAATGGGTTTGTGTGACCTTGTGTAGGAAAAGGGATCAGAAGAGCATGCGGTTTCGGGGTTTTAGAGGATACGTCCATGTCTACTGTGAAGAAACAATAATAATTAAAGTTTTCCTTTTCCATCTTTTCTTTATTTCAGCAGTGATTATTATTTTTTATTTCGGTGAAAGAAGACAGCCAAGAAAAAAAAAGGAAGTTTATTATGATAGGGTCAGATTCTGTTCATGAATAATAATTGGGAAAAAAGATATTTCAGGTCCGAAGATTATTCACTGCAGGATACCTCCAATTTCTTTATAAGGAACTGGGGCCCTATACCCCCAAAAAAAGACAAAATTACCTTTACTTAAAAAAAAAAAAAGGAGAAACTCATGTTCCTTATCGGCTTCTTCTCCGTCTCTATTATTTTTTTTCTCCTTCTGCGTTATTTTCTAAATCAACGTTTATCTACCTAAATTTTGATGATGGATAAACTAAATTTCTAAGTTAAGTAATTTAAATTTTTAAGTAAATTTAATTAAATTTTTAAGTTAACAAACTTAAATTTTTAAGATGATCTAACTAAATTTTTAAGTTGAGTAATTTAAATTTTCAAGTGAGGTAATCTAAATTTCTAAATGAATCTAACTAAATTTTTAAGCTGGGTAATTTAAATTTCTAAATGGATCTAACTAAATTTTAAAGTTAAGTAACTTAAATTTCCAAATTGAGTAAACTAAATTTCTAAGTTGAGTAATCTAAATTTTCAAGGTGAATAACCCAAATTTCTAAGTCGAATAACTTAAATTTTCAAGTGAATCAAACTAAATTTTCAAGTTGAATAACTTAAATTTTCAAGCGGATCTAATTAAATTTTCAAATTGAGTAAATTAAATTTTTATTTTGATTTAATTAAATTTCTAAATTAAGTAACCTAAATTTTCAAGTGAATCTAATTAAATTTCTAAGTTAAGCAATCAAAATTTCCAAATGGATTTTCAAGTTGAGTAAACTAAATTTTCAAGTAGAATAATCTAAATTCCTAAGTTAAGTAACCTAAATTTCCTAGTGAATCTTAGTAAATTTTCAAGTTGAGTAACTTAATAATTAAAACAACTTGAAAATTTAGATTATTCCACTTGAAAATTTAGTTCAGTCAACTTGAAAACTTAGGTTACTTAACTTGAAAATTTAATTAAATTCATTTGGAATTTTAGGTTACTCAATTTGAAAATTTGATTAGATTAACTTGAAAATTTAAATTTGTCAATTTGAAAATTTAGTTAGATTTATTTAAAAATTTAAATTATTCAATTTAAAAATTTAGTTTACTTAATTTAAAAATTTAGATAGATCAACTTGATTTTGGAAAATAATGCAGAGGGAGAAAAAATAATAAAGAGGGAGAAGAGGTGAAGAAGGAATATGCATTTCTCATTTTTTAAAAGAAAGGGTAATTTTATCCATTAACATATTTTTTCCAAGTCCATGGAATCCAGTTATTTTCTAAGAGTTAGAGAAATTGGGGGGTACTATACACTCAATAATCTTCTACGGAGCTCCTGATTGGGCTAAAACTCAACAGGAGACCAACAGTTTAATTAAACCGGGGTAGACTGGAGCTCTGAACCGGAAACCAACAGTTTAATTAAACCGGGATAGACCAGGGCCTGAACATGTCCAAGAGTATGGCACTACGATCACTCTGTGAAAGCTGTATATAATTTTGTATAAATTAATTAGATTTGATTTGAGCCGTTTATATATTCTCATATTTATTATTTTATTTTTTTTCCGTGTTGTAATTTTGGAAAAATTATAATTGGAAAAAGATATGTACGTGATAAACGTGTGGACCGGATCCATTGTGATTCAAGTCAATTAAGAGTGTGATTTTGATAGGTGTGATGGATTGGGGACCATTGAGATGCCAACCAAAATCATGATTTTAATATTGCTGAGGCCAAACTGAAATAACTAGATATGTTGATGATCGAGCTGGCTGCAAAACCCCACCTCATCTTCAAACCACCGGCAATAAGGTTCTACTCTCCTTCTGGTCCACAAATCACAGATTCTTTAGATTGCTGCAATTTGACATGGGTTTGCCTCTCATGACCTAGCTGTTGCTGTTCCGCCAAATCAAATCTTTACTCAATTGCAGGATTTCCATTGCCTTCAATAAAATCTTTCCTATGTGGTTTATATTTTCAAGTATTGTTTTGGGATGCTATGCTGCCGCCCTAATTTTGTTTTTGACTAACTGCACAAATTCAGGTGTCCTTTAGATGACAGGTTGCCTTTCAATATGCAATTCCCTTTTAACAGTTTGCTTTGCAATTACAAGTATCACGACTTTGGACTAATCTCTGACAAACTTAGGGTAATATTTTCCACTTTTACACATTCTCAATTAAACGGAAAATATGCACGTCATAAAAGGATCCATTCTGAATAGCTTCATCCATAGGAGTCTTGTGATCAGCAAGGACTATACCCCTTAATCGAAAGTATAGGATGTATTGATTTATAATTACTTCACTCAGTCAAATTTTATAGTAAGATATATATATATATATATATTTTTTTTTAATCTTGGACCACCATCCATACCCCATACAAATCTTACCACTTGAGTTTGCGAAGGTGATGAAGTGACACTTTGGAGCAAGAATCTATTTTATTGATCTTGAAGGAGGGATACACCGAAAGCTAGCTGGGGAAATTTAGTACACTTATGATTAATAATTTTCACCGTTTACACAAAAAGATAAAATTTTTCATTGCCAATAGCCGTTACCTGAAGGCCCAACAAACCACACGTCAATAAAATTGAAAATTGCAATATCTTATTGGTTCCTTGAAGGCTAACTTTTACAAAGTAGAACCTCATTTGCTAATTTTTCCAGATTCAAGAATGAAGAACCACCAGCTTCAGTAGCTTCTTTAGCCCTTCTCTTCCACTCTCTAGCTTGCTCCCTCAACTTCATTCCCTTCTCACCCCCCATCATTTCCCTCACAAGCTTTTCCACTTCATCCCTCTTCACATGCTCACTGTCTATCTCCATCCCAACACCCCATTCTCTGCTTGCATTCTTGCGATTGACCATTTGGTCATTGAAAAATGGGCAACAAATCAGAGGCACCCCATTGCTTATGCTCTCAATTGTGGAGTTCCAACCACAGTGAGACAAAAACCCTCCCACTGCTGGGTGCTTCAGAACTTCCTCTTGAGGACACGACCCCAAAATCAGACTTCTCTCCTTGATTTCCTTAGCGATTTCTTGTGGCAGAATGGCCTCACCTTCATTCATCAGATCACCCCAATCACCCATAGGAGATTTTGCTTGCTATTTGCTAGCCCCCATGCCAGTTCAATGAGCTGTTGGGGTCTCATGACTATGACACTACCAAAATTCACATACAGAACTGAACTGGGTTCCTTTGAATCAAGCCATTTCAGACACTCAGACTCTTCTTTCCACAGATTGCATTTAATGGACTCACAGTTGTTGTTCTGTGAGTTAGTTTGACTGTCAAGGAGCAAATCAAGTGGGCCAATTGTGTAAAGTTTGGGGTACATCGAGCAAAGAACAGTCAACATCTCAGGTTCCAAAGCATCAAAAGTGGGCAGAATGAGAGCAGAAGCTCTTGAGGCTGCTTCAACTTCTTGTGCAATAAAGTTCACAACGACATCGTTTGGATCTGTGGTCCTATATATCCCAGGAAGGTCCCTTAGTTTTACATCCTTCATCCCAGGGATCCAATCGAAAATGGTGTCTAAATACCCATTTGTTAGATAGCTTGCATCTGGAAAAAGATCAAAGTCGGAAGTTAAATTTTTATACTAAGCATATTAGTCTGCATCTCGCTACAACAACTCAAATTATCAAAATACAAGGTAAAAACACTCAACATTCCATTATATAGAGTTACAGATTACGATATTATGTCAAGAATCATTTAGTTCAGAAATTTTTAGAACTCATGAATAATTCTATTATAAATCTTGAAGAAAAGATCAGATAAAAGAAAAAACACAGCTAGCTAACTTTAAGTGGTGTTAGACCTCTTTCCATGAGATTCTTGCCCACTTTGAAGCACATGAAGGAGCAGGCACTGAAAGTCCAAAACGCCACATTTGGCAGCCCAAGATGTTGAGAAGCTTTAAGGGTGAAGGACATGACACCATATGAGATTATGCAAGAAACTGGAGGCACATGGTCATCACTGAGTAGCTTTTGCAGAAGGTTGAAGAATGGGAGGAAGCAGTGCTTGCTGGTGGATCGACACAAAGCAGGGATATTCTGTGTTGCATCCATGTCACTAACAGGTAGACCATCTGGGATTGTTTGGAAACAGAAATCTGGGAAGCCATTGAGATCATTGGGGCCACTAGACTTGAGCAGACGCTTGTGGTTGAACACTGTTGACAAAGGTTATGTGGAAACCTCTTTCGTGAAGGATCTTTGCTAATTTCAGACATGGGTTTATGTGACCTTGTGTGGGAAATGGGATCAGAAGAGCATGTGGTTTCTGGGATTTTGGGGATACATCCATGTTTGCTGTGAAGAACCAACTTGTGTGTCAGTAGATATCGAGTGAGGGAGTGAGTCTTCATAGAGGTAGTGGCCACATATCTATCTATCTATCTCTCTCTCTCTCTCTCTCTCTATATATATATAAAATCTTCACTTTTCTCAAATAATAATTGGGTTAACGCCTAAAAGAGAAACCAACAATTAATTGAACGGGGGTAGGCCAGAGCCCGAGCAACACCAAGAGAGACTGGACATTACCTCGCGATCAAATCTGACAATTTCCTTCATCCTTCATTCTTAATTCTCATAATTCAGTTAGAGTATTTTTCTTTTGGTTTCCTTTATTGTTGACCCTCACTTTGCCCCTTGAACAGGATTTATTCCAGAAAAATCTTGCAATCAAAATTACTTATCAGAGTGATGGATGTATAAGAGATTAACATATTCAACAAACACATCTATGTTGAAATGATGGTAAAAGCATTTCCTGCTACAAAGTGATTTTTATCTTTTCTTCAATCTAATAAATTAAGATATTGTTACTGTCTGTTAATTTTTCAGCATAACATGCCACATAATTCATTAAATGCTTTTTGATGAGTTCAAAATAACTAAAGGTAAAATATTTTACACATTGTCCATAGTAATACAGAACAAGATGACAAATTAAATATTGGTCGATTGTATTGAATGAACGGAATATAGACAACTTAAACAGGGAACATTTGATCGCTATGCATTCTATAGTGGTACTGGCCACATATCTATATATAATCTTATGTTTTCTCAAATAATAATTGAAGTTGTGTTTTTCCATCTTTTTCCTCAGTTCAGGAATGATTTTTCTGTCTGAACGAACACCACCAGAGAGGAGGGAAAAAAAAGAAGAAGAAGAAGTTAAGTATGATAAGGCCAAATTCTGTTCATCAATAATAAGAGGGCTAACACTCAACAAGACACCGACAATTTGATTAAATGGGGGTAGGCCAGAGCCCTGAGCGAGTCCAAGAGTATAGGCATTACAGCCAATTGGAGGATACATTTTATGAAAGCTGTAGATATTTTTTGTATGTGATTTGATCTGTTTATATTATAATATTTTTGTATAAAGCAATGAGATCTGATTTGATCATACCCGGATCTTTAGACGTCCTTCCTGATGGAGGATATGATATATTATTTTGTATTTTTAATTTGCAATTATGTCTTCATCTTCCTTTTAATTGCCTGCTGTTATGTAACAACATAAAGTGCTATGATGTATTAAGTTAAAAATAAAAATAGTGGGCAACGCAGGGACGCCCTGTATTAGAATGAATTGATAAATCATAAAAGTATTTGCTGCTACGAAGTGATTTTTGTCTTTTCTTCAAGTTAATAAAGGATATTGTTCCTTTCTAAATTTTCCAGCATACCATGTCTTATTATTCATTAAATGCTTTTTGATGAGTTCACAATAACTAACGATAAAATATTTTACCGATTGTCCATACAATACAATAGAGAACAAGCTAAATCTTGGTCAATTGTCTTGAATCAACGGATTATAGGCAACTTATCCTAGGAACATTTGATCACGTGGTTACATGTTATAAAATACAGATTGAAAGTACCAAATGTCACGAAACATTTTATGAGAGGTGTATATATATATATTTTTGTATAAATTAACGAGATTTAATTTGATCTGTTGATCATATTCGAATATTTATTATTTTATTTTTCATCCATTCTGGTACTTACTTTTGGAAAAATTATAATTGAAAAAGGATACGCACGTAAGAAACTTGTGCTCCGGATCCATTCTGAACAAAGTGAATAGAGACTCTTAATATCCGTATTGTCCAACTCAACAGATTAGTTGGGTCCCGTCCAATCTCACTTCCAAAAATGTATTGGTATTTTTTTTTTTTTTTTAAGAAATGTCATCACTAATTGTTGGAAGATGTCCGTAGGGTTTTCAAGTGGCAACCTAATGGGTATGCCCAAAAATTTGTATACGATTTATCTTTCAATTATCAAATTTTTTTAATTAAAAATATAACTAGTACATATTTTTTTATTTAGTTACATGATAAGTGTATATTTGAATATTTATTTTTTTAGAAAAAAAGTTTGCATATGTCAAAATCATATAAAAATAAAGAAAAAATCAGCTCGCTTGGAGGTTTGGTAAAGTTAGAACTTGCAAGCTGCTTTCTTATTATTCTGGGTAATCCAAGCCTAACTAATTATCAATGAATATCAATAATAATTCCTATCATACCAATTTAAAATTGAGAAATGTTAGTTATAATTCTAATTTACAATTAATTTTAGTTGTAACCAAAATATATAATCTCATATGTAAATAATTTTCTTGTCTCAATCTGAAAAAAATGCTAAATCCATTTAATAATTCAAAAATATATTATATACTTAATACTCCCCCAAAAAATCGTTGCATATATCTATATATTATATTATATAAATATTGTCTTATATAGTTACTTCCCTTATTGCAATTATATATATTAATAGTATATTATATAATTACCGATATTCACTTGAATCAAATCTGGCAGGATTTACGCCATTGTCAATTAAGATCAGTATAATAACAACATCTCCCATATTGTTGTGGGTACTGAAATTAATTGTTAATAATTTTTTAAATTTAACTTTAGATTTTTTTTGCTCTTCATATTTTTTATCGGTAGCACCCATAGTTTAACTCATGCTATCCATTCGTATTTATTCATAATCCATCTTTTCTTCTAGCCTGAGGTTTGCAGAATATCATGACAAAGAGCTTTATTAGTTAATTCCATGACAAATGGATTATCAAGATTAGGATTATGAGGATTGGATGAAGCTGGATTTCTAGATTTAATGTTAAACAAAACAAGAGGTCATTCCATATATATAACCAATCATATTATATGGTTAATCTTATCAATCCAACTAATTTTATTTTTTTAATAAACATGACATTTCTGCGTCTTGACTTGGATTATATATCAAGTATATTCTACCTTTGATGCAGAGTTTATGGGTAAGTTTCAAGATTAAAATATAATATCCATACATTTATAAAATAATTCTCATCACACTAATTCAAAATTGATCAAAATTAGCAATAACTTAATATCATGCTTTAAGTTTACATCCCATAGAATCTGTTTACCATGTAAAAAAATAAACAAAACTATACTTGGCGACAAAAAAATTGATTAAAGTTATTTTTATTTCAAAATTATAATTATCGTAACCAATATCTATATAGTGATATGCATAATGTTTATTTTTAGTTATATATCATATAACTTTTAGTTATAACCAATATCTAAAATCCCATATTTATGTTTAGTTTAGTTTTTGTTTTGCTTTTTTCCGTGATGTATAAAAAAAAAATCCCATATTTATGTTATACCTGACTCAATATCCAAATAATTTTTAGTTAGTTTTTTAAATTTTGCCACACATATGGATATAACAGGTATTCAATGAGCTGTTGGGGTCTCATGACTATGACAGTACCAAAATTCACATACAGAACTGAACTGGGTTCCTTTGAATCAAGCCATTTCAGACACTCAGACTCTTCTTTCCACAGATTGCATTTAATGGACTCGGAGTTGTTGTTCTGTGAGTAAGTTTGATTGTCAAGAAGCAAATCAAGTGGGCCAATTATGTGAAGTTTGGGGTACATTGAGGAAAGAACAGTCAACATTTCAGGTTCCAAAGCATCAAAAGTGGGAAGAATGATAGCAGAAGCCCTTGTGGCTGCCTCAATTTGTTGCACAACAAAGTTCAGAAGGGCATCATTTGGATCTGTGGTCCTATATATATTAGGAAGGTCCCTTAGTTTTATATCCTTCGTCCCGGGGATCCAATCTATAATGGTATCTAAATACCCATTTGTTAGATAGCTTGCATCTGAAAAAAGATCAAAATTGGAAGTTAAATGTTTAAACTAAGCATTTTTGTCTGCACCTTGCTACAACAGCTCTAATTATTAAGATGTAAGATAAAAACATTCAACATTTTATTAAATAGACAGAGTTACAGACTGCCATATTATGTCGAGAATCATTTAGTTCTGAAAATTTATTGTAGAACTCATGAATAATTCAATTATAAATCATGAAAAAAGATCAAATCTCAAAACAAAAACTGCTAGCTACCTTTAAGTGGGGTTAGATCTCTTTCCATGAGATTCTTGCACACTTTGTAGCACATGAAAGAGCAGGCACTGAAAGTCCAAAAGGCCACATTTGGGAGTCCAAAATGTTGTGAAGCTTTGAGGGTGAAGGACGTGACACCATCTGAGATTATGCAAGAAACTGGAGGCACATGATCATCACTAAGTAGCTTTTGCAGAAGGTTGAAGAATGGGAGGAAGCAGTGCTTGCTGGTGGATTGACACAGAGCAGGGATATTCTGTGTTGCATCCATGTCACTAACAGGTAGACCATCTGGGATTGTTTGGAAACAGAAATCTGGGAAGCCATTGAGACCATCGGGGCCACTAGACTTGAGATCAGACGCTTGTGGTTGAACCCAGAGTTCACAAAGGTTATGTGGAAACCTCTTTTGTGAAGGATCTTTGCTAGTTTCAGAAATGGGTTTATGTGACCTTGTGTAGAAAAAGGGATCAGATCTAAGAGCATGTGGTTTCTTGGATTTTGGGGATTCATCCATGTGTGCTGTGAAGAACCAACTTGTGTGTCAGTAGAGATCGAGTGAGGGAGTGGGTCCTCATAGTGGTAATGACCATATATCTATAATCTTCACTTTTCTCAAGTTGTCTTTTCCTTTGTTCAATAATGAGTTTCCTTTTACTGCGATTCACACACACGTACGTTGTGGTCGACGAGCTGACACCATCGGATTGGTGCATTTGTTGTCATTCACATTCGCACATGCATGGTGATAAGGTTCCAGACTCCTCTTGCTGGATTCCACAAAGCACACAAACCAACTCTCTCTACCCCACCCATGCCAGTTGGTCGCAGCCACAGAGATAATATGAGACATGATATTTTAGAGTACATGCTATGCAACCTACCATTAGGGCCATTAATTTCAAATGTGTTGACTAATTGATTATCAATTTTTTTTGTTTCCTTTATTGTTGACCTTCATTTTGCCCCTTGAACATGATTTATTACAGAAAAATGTTGCAAAAGTATTTATCAAATTAATTAATGCATGTATAAGAGATTAACATATTCAACAAACACATCTATGTCGGAATTAATGATGGTAATTAAAAGCATTTCCTGCTACAAATTAAATTAAAGTGATTGTTGTCTTTTCTTCAGGTTAATAAAGATATTCTTTTTGTCTGTGAATTTTTCAGTATACCATGTCTCATAATTCATTAAATGCTTTTTTATGAGTTCAAAATAACTAATGATAAAATATTTTACTGATTGTCCATATAATACAGAACAAGATGACAAGTCAAATCTTAGTATATTGTATTGAATGAACGGAATAGATACAACTTATATCGGGAACACTTGATCATGTGGTTAGAAATTAGGCCATGCATTCTATAGTTTTTTTTTTTTCCCATTCTATTTGATTCCACTAAATAGGTCTAATTAATATATAAAAGTTATGTTTCTATAACTTTTGTTAAAAGTTTTATAAATGTTATTTTAAAAATAAAAATTTTATTTTTTATTAGTTTCATTTAGCAAGGTAACAGTGAATTTTTAACAAAAGGTGAGTAGTGACATCCATTTAATGTTTGTTGGCTAACAACGATATCCATTTAATTTGTTCTTTAAATAGCCTTATTATAGATTTTATATTATTACGCACATGGTAATTCCGTTTTAAAATAACTATCATTTAATGTTATTCATACAAATTAAAAAAATAAGTAAATAAGCTAAATTGTAACAAGATTTATTTTTTATTTTATTTTATTAAAATATCTATATATATATATATTAATTAATGATTTATTTTTAAACAAGTACTTGGACTTGACCTTTTTATTTTGCATTAATAAAGGATAAAATTATACTCTAAAAATAATAAATACTCCATTAAGATTTTAAAGCTCACAATTATTTTAAAACAAAATCAAAACTTAGAATGATAATTATTTTAAAATGAAAGAGAATATTAATTAACAAATTTATGTGATATTTAGATTAATAAAAAAGTTGCTACTTTTCTGCCTTATATTATAAGATAATATGGTAGATTTTTTTTATTTTATAATATAAAATAATATATAATGATTTGTTATTTTTGTTATTAATTTATTATATTATTAGTATTGTAACTTATATTATATTTAATTAAAGAAGTAAAATTAATTAATATAAAATAAAAAATTTTAATTTTGAAAAAATTTAAAAATATAATAAATATTTTTCTAATATATGTGAAATACTTTCGTACTTGGAATTAATGAATAAGCCAATAAACATATGTTCGTCCAAATCCAAAAAAATCATATATTATCCCTTGCTTTCTCGTTGTCGGCTGTATGCGACTAACCCGGCACGAAACAGTAGACAGTCCAGTCTAAACTTCTACACTCTTAACTTGGAGAAACTAGGACATGGAGGGAGACCAAGGCTCCTTTGCTATGGGTGCCAACCAATGCGATGACCAGTCACGGCTTTATGAAGCTTACAATGAGCTTCATGGGCTGGCTCAAGAATTCGAGACTCCGTTCGACGCGCCGGCCGTGTTGGTGGTGGGCCACCAGACCGACGGCAAGAGCGCCCTCTTCGAAGCCCTCATGGGCTTTCAGTTCAACCATGTTGGCGGCGGCACCAAGACCAGGCGACCCATTACACTTCACATGAAGTACGACCCTGATTGTGAGTCCCCTTTGTGTTATCTTGTTTCAGATGCTGACCCCACTCTGGCCGAAGAGAAGTCTCTTACGGAAATTCAGGTAATTTTAAATATCTGGTTTGTTGTGGTATGAAGCTTTCACCTTCCCTTTGCCTATAGTTGTCTGCATTGTAATGTTGCAGAACTTGGGATGGAACTCTTTTGTTTTTTCCACCTTTTCTTTCCAAGATTGACTGTTGATGAACAAGCAATGGACTCCATAACTGACCCCTCTCTGGCCAAAGAGGAGTCTCTAATGGAAATTTAGGTGATTTTAAAATATCTGCTTTGTCGTGGTTTAATCTTTTACCTTCCTTTTGCTTATAGTTGGTTGCATTATATTGTTGCAGTGTTGAGAAGTAGGATGAACATTATTGAGAAATTTGATTAAATTCCAGTTGTAGATATGGATTATGATGAATACTCGGAAGTTTCATACAGCTAAATTCATTTACAAAGAATGCTGAACTTGGGATGGAGTCCTATTTTGTTTGAACAAAACTATTTGCTGATAAACAAATGAAAAGTGCAAGTATGTTTCCAGTTCAGCCCCACACGATTGAGTTCCTCCAAAACATTTCTTTCATATGTCATACTATTATCGGAGAATCTGACTAACACCTAAAGAATTCTACCTAAGTCTAGTCCTTCTAGTTTTTGTTTCCCCCCCTTCTTTCCTTAATTCTAGGAGGTAACTTAACCGTTAGAATTTTCTTACTTCTGTATCAGGGATGACAACTTTACTTGTGTTTGCAATTAACCCAATAGTCAATTCTATACTGACATAAACTGAGTGTTTTTTTTTTCCTCGAAGGGCCATTTGGGAGATTAATTTTGGCTTTCACAATGAGTTTGGGGCCTATTTAGACAGATGGGAGGGACTAGGGACCCTCTACAAGTTTATGGTTATCCAGACATTTGTTGCAATATTTTGTCAAGGTTTAAGTTATACTCGTATGACCATTCTTATAGGCATATATTGAAGCTGAAAATGTGAGGTTGGAGCATGAGTCTTGTCAATTCTCAGCTAAGGAAATAATTATTAAAGTGGAATACAAATATTGCCCGAATCTTACGATCATAGACACTCCTGGACTTATTGCTCCTGCTCCTGGTCGAAAGAATAGAGCATTACAGGTCAATTTTGAATTTCTTGAAACATATTCATTTATTTCTCATAAACAATATTTTTGTTGGTAATGGTGGATTCCATCGTCTTCTTTACAGGCTCAGGCTCGAGCAGTAGAGTCCTTGGTGCGGGCAAAAATGCAGCATAAGGAATTTATTATATTGTGTCTTGAAGATTGTAGTGATTGGAGCAATGCTACTACACGACGTGTAGTAATGCAGGCATGTGCACTCTTTGTGCTTCATACTTATTCTCTTGTAAATTACCCTTCACATCTTTGCTTAGAAACAGAGTGGCTTATGTTTTTGGTAGAAATTATTGCTAAATGCTCACTCTTTTATGGGACATTTTTGGGTTGAAAGAATGACTGTTAAGTGAAAGAAAGAAAAGAAATGAGTTGCGTCAAAGTGATTGTTGTTGACTATGCAAAGAAGAGTCAGCAGTTCATGCAATAACTCCTTTATTTTGTCATTGGAAGCAGTGAAAAATTTACTTTCAGTCAGGGAAGAATATAGTCATATGCTAAAAATAGATTACGTTTTGTGACGTGGCTCACCTACAATTCTCAATATCTTGACACACGATGTGATATTTATTGATCTAGATTCTAACCATTGAATTATAAGAAACTACCACGTTGATCTTGCATGCCAAATTTTATAAGAATCTGATAACAATGAGTATGTAATCAAGTAGTTGAAAGTTTTTAACATTTGGATAATATTTCATATGTTAATATTACGATGTATTGATAGAGCACAAATCCAACTTTAGATTAATATGTAATTTTTTTAGTATATTTCTGATTTGAATTTTAGTCCAACAGTGGATTTTGTGAGAAACTAGTACTATATAAAGTTATTTGATGGTGTTTATCAGTTTTAAATCACACTGGTGTTGATTTTAAGGTTCTACTACATATTATATATTCCATGTCATATGGCTGGAATTGGACAAACACTAAGTATAAATACAGAGTTCCAAGGCTTCAAAAGTTCCTTTTTGGATTCATTTGTAGATTGATCCAGAGTTGTCAAGGACCGTGATTGTCTCAACCAAGCTAGATACTAGGATACCCCAATTTGCTCGTCCATCAGATGTTGAGGTTTTCCTCTCACCACCTGCATGTACCCTTGATGGCTGCATTCTGGGTGACTCCCCTTTCTTCACATCTGTGCCTTCTGGAAGAGTTGGTTCTGCAAGTGATTCTTTGTACAGGTCCCATGATGAGTTCAAACAGGTTCAGCCCTTTAGCCATTCATTATTTTCATTTGCTCTTTTGTCTTGGATTGAAATTGTGGGATTCAGTTAGTTGGGTACTCAGAACCTTCTTGGTGCTTATCACTTAGATTGCCTATGCTCTTGTAATCTTGAATTTCTTTCTTTTATTTTTTGATCTGGTTTGGAAGAAAACAGTTGCTTATTTGAAAGGTTCATCCTGTTAATATAATGCTAGATAGAGAGGCTGTTTTGAAATTTAGACTAGTTTCAAATTCCTAAAGCACTATCCATCTTGAGTTAATATGACTGAAAAAGGTTTCATTAACATAGTAGTCTAAATGTGAGATGTTGATGGGAGATTTTTAAATGCATTGTGATGCTACAAGCAATCTTGTTCTCAATTATATAGTGTATGATTTTAACTATAGTTGTTAAGAGATTCACTATTGTTCATATTATCTTCTTGACGTGTTTGTTACTACGTAATATTGTTATTTAACATCAAATATAACACTCTGCAGATAAAGAAAGAAACAATAAATAGACAAAGGAACATTCAGGATATTTTGTCATCATTTTTTAGAACATTCAGAATATTTTGCCCTAGTTTTAATTTTTTTAAAAAGTTATTTGCTGTTCCCTGGGAGTGGTTCATATTTCTTTAAAATTTAAGTGGCGGCCTGGTGGCTGCCTTGTTGGGCTGTCTTTTTTTATTGTGAAATTGGACAGACCTTAAGGTTATCTTCTCTTGAGCTATTTAGTAGCAATTATGAATGCAGGCAGTATGCTTGAGAGAGATAGAAGATGTTGCATCTTTGGAGGATAAGTTAGGCAGGCCATTGTCAAAGCAAGAAAGAAGTAGGATAGGTGTAAGCAAACTTAGGTTATTCCTGGAAGAAATGTTACAAAAGAGGTATCAATTAGACTCAATCTTTGTTTACTTAATAGATCCTGGCATTTTTATGTTCGTACCTAAATAATTGAGAATGTGCTTGCAAGGTATATGGATAGCGTGCCATTGATCATTCCACTTCTTGAGAAGGAGTACCAGAGCATAACAAGGAGATCGAAAGATATTAATCAAGAGTTGAGGTTTGTACGAAACTTTAGGAATATTTTCCATTATATGATCTGCAATGGGTGCTGACAATACTAGTCATTTTATCTTTAGCTTTTACTGTTAACCATGCTTATGTTTCTTTTGTTGGCCAAAAAAAAAAATGCTAATGTTTCTTTTATCACTAGTTATTTTATCTTCCAATTTTATACAGTTCCGTAGATGAAGCCAAATTAAAGGAGAAGGGAAGAGCCTTCCATGATCTTTTCTTGACTAAGGTATTCATCATAAGGGCTCCCATATGTGTTTTTTTCTGTTTTTTGGGGGGGAGCGAGGGGTTGGTATTGGTAAATCCAATCTTCACAGAATCTGATCCTGCTTTGTGGGGTTGGGTTTTGATGTTGGGAATACGAGAACTCCTATAAAGGAAGGAATATTTTAAGTTATGTTGTTAGTTTAGCTTGTGGAGTGAATTTCTCACATCTGAGGAGAAGCTTTTATGTTCAATATTCTATACAGACTTACATAGGTATACCTGTTGATTTTTCTTTAGCTATTGGAATTCATAGTGCTTGAATATTGAAAATAAACTTCCTACAACGTTTATTTCCACCTGATTCTATTATTTTCTATTATTCAGTTGTCATTGCTGCTTAAAGGGACAGTTGTTGCACCTCCTGATAAGTTTGGTAAATTATCTCAACACCGTCTTATAATTAAATCTATAAAAACGTGGTATATATTGTTTAATAATATAGATGTCTAGAGAGGAAAGCTTATCTTTCTTTAGATATGGCCTTCTGCTTGATCAAAAAAGCCATGACTGTTTTCCTTGGCATTTTTTCTTTTGATTTTGCTTCAGGTGAAACACTACAAGATGAGCGAACAAATGGAGGAGCATTTGTTGGTACTGATGGGGTTCAGTTCCCTTGCAAGCTAATACCTGTAAGTTATGCAACTGTTCTTGGCTTGCTTCTTTTTCTACTTACTTCCTCCTTTATAATTTTAGAGGATAATAGACCACCTACTTATTTTTCTTTTTTAATGAATATATTGCTATTTTTTGTCCTTTGGCTGATGTTTTACTTATTTTCATACTGAGCTTCATATGAGTACGATTTTTGTATGGGGAGCACAAGATTTTTCAGAATCGTGTGAAGCAAACAACTGATAAACTGAGTTATCTCTGTGTAGAATGCAGGGATGCATCTTTATGGTGGTGCACAATATCATCGGGCAATGGCTGAATTTCGCTTTGTGGTTGGGGGAATCAAGTGTCCCCCAATTACACGGGAAGAAATTGTAAATGCCTGTGGAGTTGAAGATATTCATGATGGAACAAATTACTCTAGGTAGTCTGGTGTCCTCCACATTTTCACTCTTTTAATACTATATATTAAAGTTTACATTAGCTTTAATTTTGAATAGGACTGCTTGTGTAATTGCTGTTGCAAAGGCTCGTGACACATTTGAACCTTTCCTTCATCAGGTAATTAGTATTATGAAAGCGAAGATGTTCCCTTTCCTTTCTGTCCTTTTTTCTCTTCTTTTATACAAGTTAACTTAGAGACTATGTGATGTATTTATTTCCTAAAATCGCTATTTTTAGTCACAAGAACACATGTCACTTGATGTATAATAGGGAGGGAGAAACCAAGAACAAGTATTAAATTTAGACACTCAATTCTTATTGGTCAAATCCTTCCATCCTTATGTAGCCTACTCTCACATCCTTAATGCTATCAGAACAAATAACTCAAACTTAAGACTCTAGTAATCTCTATTTGAAATAGGAGATATAATTGTAATCCAACTAGTAATAACATTCTAAGATCCGAAGTCCAAACAACTAAACCAAATCTTTGAGTGGGCTTCAATTAATTCTTATATCCCAAATAAACTTTTATTCTCAAGTTATAAATACGTAGCAATCAACATTGTATCACAATTCATACAATTACAAATCCTAGTTTAACAGATCGTTGTTTTCATCAATAAAATATCTCGAATGATGTCCTGAAGATTGGAAAGCAAAGTAGTCACATCTTACTAGTCTGTTTAACCATTCATTCTTGGATGATTCTTTATTGAACAACCGTAGATCTTGTGGCACCTACTTGTAAGCCACCTAGTGCATTTGCTAGTATACTAATGGATATGAATAAAAATGTTCTTTTTTGACACAGTTGGGCTCTAGACTGCTGCATATACTTAAGAGATTGCTTCCCATCTCTGTTTATCTTCTTCAGGTAAGTTTTTTTATTTTCTTGGATCAATGGTGTCTATCCTTCCCCGTCAGAAATTTCCTTACAGAATCGTGAAATTTCTAGTTTTTCCCTTACCAATTTATGTTTTTGGTTTCTGACAGAAAGATGGTGAGTATCTTAGTGGCCATGAAGTGTTCCTTAGACGTGTCGCTTCTTCCTTCAATAACTTTGCAGAATCTACTGAGAAATCATGCCGTGAAAAGTTAGTTAGTTGTCCCAATTGCCATAAAAGCTCCATTGTTTTTATTTTTATTTTTTTAAAATTTCATTGTTTATTACTTCAAAGTATTACATTGACAGAGTAAAAATGGGAATAAATTTTGTTCGAATGTAAATATTGCAAGCATACTTTTACCCAAAGTTGATTTGGCTGTAAATTTTTAAGAAAAGGAAGTATTAAAAGATGCACAATTTAGCTTGTAAAAGAAAACACAAGATGCCATGCATGGGATTATTACATTCATAATCTTTTTAGGCTTTTCTTTTTCTTTTCTTTGTTTTTTTTTTCAATATTTGTTCTTTTGATGGCATTATGATTATACCCCCTTGTTTTTACAAAAAGCAGGAATGCATTTTGCATCGAATGTGATGAAACTAAACTAAATGGTCAGGATTCTAGAATGTTGAACGTTTCATCTTCATATGCTCATCAGTTCAACCACCAATTTCTTCCCTTTTTCCCCTCTTCCCATATATAACTCATCGGTAATGTCACTTTTCTATGTGTCTTTGCTGTAGATGTATGGAGGACTTGGTAAGCACCACCCGTTATGTGTCATGGTCTCTCCACAATAAGGTATACTTGATCTATGAGTCATTCTTCCCCCTCCCCAGGGGAATCTGCTTTGGCTTACCTGGCAGTTTAAATGATAATACTTCCCAATTTCAAATTAAGCTAGACCATATGATTATCCAGTTAAACTGAAAGTGTCAGTCAGTAAAATGTTTGCTTCAGTAAGTTTACCTTGCTCATTTTATGCCTCCTATGATGTCAACTATGTAGAATCGGGCTGGGTTACGGCACTTCTTAGATTCATTTGGCGGAACAGAGCATTCCAATGTCTCTAGTAATTCTACTGCAACTGGTCTTTCACAAACAAGTGCGCACGAGAAAGATGACACAAAGTCACGACCAGATGTAAAGCTCAGTCATTTGGCCTCTAACATTGATTCCACGGCATCTGTTCAGACAATAGAAACAAGGCTTGCTGACCTTCTGGATAGTACGCTTTGGAATCGAAGGCTTGCTCCTTCATCTGAAAGAATTGTTTATGCGTTGGTGCAACAGATATTTCATGGAATAAGAGAATATTTCTTGGCTTCCACAGAATTAAAGGTTTGTGATATGTATCCTGCATGTTTCATGTTTGTTTATTCATCTTTCGTTTTGTTTGATCTGTGCCTTGGACCTCTTTACCTGCTTGAAGCAGGAGCATGCCGGAGTGAGAGTAGAAATTGAGGGCTGATCAATTGATTATTTGGGGAATATTTGTCTAACTTTTAAGAAATTTGGTCAGGCCCCCTGATCTTTTAAGATATGACAATGGTGTTATTTCTCTCAAAATAAACCCAATTATGAACTTAAAGCTGCAGTGCAACATTAAATATTGCAAAAATGCAGAACTCCCAATTACTTTCCAGTATTCTTGTTTTATTATTGAAATTAGATGTGGATCCCGTGCTTTGCTCAAAACCCAAAACAAAGTGTTTATGAGAAGAACCACATTATTTATGGCCTTTGAATAGTGTGGCTTGCTAGAATTTCTAATTAATATATTGATATATTGACCAGTAAGGAAAATATAGGTTGTGTTAGAGCATCTTATATCATTCAAAACCTATTTTCTGCTCATTTAAAACTTGAATATCTTTTCCTGAAACTTTACAGATGGGCAATTTATATGCTAAAAATTTTACGTACATCACAGATGAAACAGCCTGCACCACAAGGCTGAGAGTGTTTGTTGTCGTAATACCATGCTTACGTGCACTTTGCACTTCATTTTTGCAATTTTGTTGTTTAGGCTAATTGCAACTACTACTATATTTGACAACAGATCAAATTATTGATGATGTTGTGAATTGTGATTAAGTTATATCTGTAATTTAGAACTCTCCCCTGATTTTTCTATCTTTTTTGGCACTGCTTACATTCATATTTTGCAGTTCAACTGTTTCCTTTTGATGCCTATTGTGGACAAGTTGCCAGCTCTTCTTCGGGAAGACCTGGAATCTGCTTTTGAAGATGACCTGGATAATGTTTTTGACATAACAAACCTGCGACACTCATTGGGTCAGCAGAAGAGAGATACTGAGATTGAGCTGAAGAGGGTATTTCCTATGTCAAAATTTTTTTAGACATTGGTAGCTCTCCATTATTCTCTCTCATGTACAATTTTACTGTGGTTTTGCAGATCAAGAGGCTGAAAGAGAAATTCAGAATGATACATAAGCAGCTAAGTCTGCATCAAGCCATGTGATTATGTCAAGTCACTGATGAAAATACTGAGGAGCAGGTTATTTCAACTGTAGTAGGCTTTTGCTTTTAAGATTTTTGAGATTGTTGGACCGAATGGATAATCCGCCCTTGATGGACTAATTGAGTGGGATAAGCCTATTAAGTTATACAGAAAAATACTTTAATATTTTGCTATAGTAGAAGTCACACATCGCTTATGTTAATAAAAGTGTTTTATTAACTTTCTTATATTAAGAAATCCCACATCACCTAATTCAAGGTGTGGAGTAGGAAGAGGAGTCTATAAATAGACCTCCTATGAATTCCAAAAGTAACGATGAAACTTTTATGCACTCTAGAGACTCAAGTGGAATTTCCCTAGAGAATTTTTCTCTCTTCTATGTGAGAATGAGGGTGTGGTGTTTCTGCTGTGGAGACTTGAGTTAAGTTCCATATGGTGATCTAACTTTTATCGCATTAGTTATGGTGTCTAGAGTCTGTGCAAATTTAGCATAGAGCTCCGGGTAAGTATCTTTAGCTTCTTATAGTTAACATTGGTATCAGAGCTGCAAGGCTTCTATGGATGTGTATTATGAGTATTAGAGAAGTATACATAATAATTTATAAAAAATAATAAAAAAATAATAATTATGAGATTTTATGTTTTTTGCTTCTCATAGACGTGCTGATTCCTAGAATATATAGATAAACTCTCTGTTTATTTTCACTTTTATATTTATATATATATTTTGTGTTTACACCGTTTCTGAATTTATAGTATATTATAAGTGGTATTTTGGAACATGATTGAAATATTAGAATATAGAATCATGAGCAAAATTACATCTAGAATTCGGAAACCTATTAGCCGAATAGGTTGAAAATAGGTTATGAAATACTTGCATCTATAATTATAGTTTAAATGTATTTTATGATCAACAACCTAGATGAGTATATGCAATTAGAAATATAACAAAAAAAGGGGCGGGGGGACCTAGAGAGTAAGAAAACACAAGAAAATCATGGCGGGCTTGCGAATCCATAGCTAGGATTTAAACGGGTCAGTGTGACTTGGTTAGAGGAAGGGAGTAACACAATGCAATGTCATTTGGGCCCCTCCTTTACATGACACGTTATTTAGACAAAATGACATGTTACCCCGTTTAATGAAATTGTGTGTTTTACTATTGCATAAAAAGATTAATTAAAAATTATTATTAAAAAAATTGAGAGGACACTGGGCCAAAACTGAGAGCCAATTGGATATGGATTCAAACTTTCGCATTAACCAAAATCCAAACAAATAAACCAATAAAAAAAGGGGAAGGTGTTAGGACATTGGGCATGATCAAATTATGAGTTCAACCTATTACAGGCTATGAGTTTGGGTCACACATTGTCTTCATGAGGAGTTACTCCCACTCTATTGAATCACTTGGACCATACTATTGGAGAGAAGGGATCAAGAGAAGTCTCACAAAGTGGCATGTTTCACCGATGGAGGCACGCATGGTGGTGCATGTACTTTATGTGCTTGTGTTGTGCGTGGTATTTTATTCTCTATTCTATTTTTTAGAAAATTTTTCCAATTATATGCTTTCAAGAGTGTGTAGACCCGAGATGGATGGGCCAAGGCCCAATCAATTAATTAAAATGAAACAAAAAAGAAAGAAAGGGAAGGAGCAGATCTGGTCTTAATTTAATTTAATTTTTTCCCTAATGGTGATGTGGCAAGTGGGAACCACTAGTACACTCAATGGACATGTGGATCATACCATCAAGACAAAGATGACGAGTAAAAGCTGATGACATGGTGTGTGTTCGTTGGAGAGCCGTCTATGGTGGCACGTGCATTAAAAATATTGAAAAATACATCTTAATAATTATCCCCTGAATATAAAAGATAATATGTGACTAGGAGTATAAGAGACATTCTATACAGTCATTGGACCAAGTAATTGAGCTAATACTCTTGAGAACCCAGCAAAAAAAGGTATATATGTTGTGCCTAAAACAAAGCAACTCAAATGCGAATAGTTCAAGAAGTTGATAAAATAACAATTTCAAATAGTTAAATTGTATAATGTATACTTGAGTATCTTACTCTTTGTTGAGCATTGGTGAGTTTTATCCTAGGGTTTAATCAGTATGGATCCAAACAAAGTTAAGACAAAGGATCAACTGAGAATTAGTGTTAAGAGTATTTAAGAGAGAAGTTTGCACACATTTTTTCCATTGTTAACACATGGTTCCATTATTTTTGAGATATAGTGGAAAGTTTTCTTCTCCCTCGGGCAGTATGGATCGATATAATCCCTGAAGCTCTACGTAGAAATGGGTTTTTGGAAACCCATAAAGATATGGTTGAAAATTAACCCTGAGATTGTCATATTGAGGTGCATATATGAGATAGAATTTTAAGGAGAAAGATCATGTTATTATCATAATTCTCAGACATGAGAAATACAAGGTATCTTGAGCTTAATATACTGAAAAAGGATATATTTAAATAGTTCCTTTAAGGCTCTTGAAGCTCCTGAAGATAACATATAACTTAAACCACAAAGCATGATGGATATTATTGAAAATCATTTGCGAAGTTTAGGAAAATGGAAAATGTATATTCATAAACAATTTAGTCTTTGTTTCCTTGTATTTCCAATTAGTAGGATGAATTTTTCCAATGTTAGTTTTCTTTATTGAAAAGAAACATGATTGTTGAGTGTTATGTCTTGAGTACATTTCTCATTAATGAATTATTGTTTAATGTTTTTTTTATTATATGTGATTGTCTAAGAAATATTCTTTTGAGTGAGAGTTCTTAGAAAATAGACAAGAGGTCACGTAAGAGCTATGAGTTGTAATATTTGCAAAGAAAACTTAATAGAGAAGTGATGATATTTTTAGCATACATGTGATGGGGCAGTACAATGTACACTCTCGATTGTGGATCTATTTGAAGTTTATTGCAAATAAGAGTGACATTGTATATATGATACTTCTGTGCCGTGTCTATGTACACCGAGTTAAACAATACAATTGAGTATTGACATTATCAAGTGTTTGAGATTTCTCAAGTCAAGGAAGGGGAATGTATTAAGCACTGTGGCTTTTTGAAATCTCACCTAAATGATAGTGACTTACTTGCTATAAACTTTTATTTTTTATTGACAATTTAAGTCAATTTTGTATCTTGAAGTTGAGTGCCACGAGAATGCTCAAATTAAGTTTGAATACCATAAATGTATTTCAAATTCTCTAGTTGTAAGAATGAAACAATGAACTTGAAGATTTTAGGGCAAGTACATGAGAGGATGAGACCTCAAGAATTAAGGAGATAATTAAACAAGGTTTTTGAGAAATCCTAAACAAGCAAAAGACTCATGAATTATGAGTCGAACAAGTGAATTAAATAAGATTTTAAGAAACCTTAACCAAGCAAAAGACTCATGAGTTATCAGTCGAACAAGTGAATTAAATAAGGTTTTGAAAAACCTTAACAAAGCAAAAGGCTCATGAGTTATGGGTTGAATAACTAAGGATTTCATATTTTTTACGAAATTATGTCAGCAGATTGCTTTTAAGAAGCAATAGATCTGTTTTTAAGAAGCGGATAAATACGTAGGAAATAAAATATAAGGAATGAAAATGGTTCTAATAATACAAATTAGTTTTGTATAAAGACATGAGTCCTATATGATATGCTTTACGCATTGAAAACTGACATACTTAAGAATTCAAATTACTCTTTTTGAATTAATTTCCATAAGAGCTTGGTGAACATCAGTAATGGGATATAAATATAAGGACCTTAGTCTTTCCCTTAATGGTTTCATTGCTTGAATTGCAATAAGTAAAATGTAATTTAAATATGTATGGCATGCTAAATTTAGGCTTTAACAGAGCATAGATTAAAACTAACATAAATAATATGTTAGAATCAATTCCAAACTAAGACATGTTTTTGTAATGAAGATTACTTAGCATATAAAACATTACAAAGTCCATTAGGGAATGGAACTAAGGTTAGCCTTCCATTGCGAGTAAATCCATTAAAATGAATATACATGAGGGTGAGATGTGGAGTGTGGTATTTTACCATAATGATTGACAATAATTCATAAGTGTAAATATCTGTCAAGATTTCTTTTATTTATGATAAACTCTATGAGTAAGAGGATTGGACATTTCAAAATATAAGAAAGTTGTTGGAAAGCAAAGTTTAAGTTTTTTCAAGTGTGGTTGAACCAATTAAGTTGGTGTTCGAACTTGAACAATGTTATTTAAACTCTACAACATACATTCTCATAATAAATTACTCTTTCATTTATTAATCATGGACAAATAAGGTAAATAAGATTGGAGAATCTTAAGGATCTATCTATGTGTCTAGGAAAATTTTCCCATATAGATAGGAAATTTGATTCTGAGAGTTGTAAAAGAGTAACTGGGCTGATTAAAATTTTTTTTAAATGATTTTCTTAGCAAGGAAATGATTAACGAGAGAGAATCTCTTAGGAGGTACAAAATAAAAAAAAAGAGGTAATTAGTTGTCTCAAACTATCAATTTAAGTGGGAATCCCTAATTCAAGTGGGAGCCTCTAAAGTGTGAACTTTGTTATCATACAAATAGTGAAAAATTGCCCAATCCCACAAATGATGAAGAGCTCAACGTTCTATATGCGCACTTCATCATATCTTACTAAGACAAAATGGTAAAAGCAATGGATATTAATAAATATTTCTTTTGAGGTAAATAAGAAGATATCTAAAGATATGAAATTCACTCAAATGTAAAGGGATATGTATAATAAATGGTTACACTTAAAGAAGTAGTTTTCTCATTTATTGATTCACTTTAATTTATCCCAATTAGAGTTGTGAGTTTGAATTTACATCAAGTAGATGTAGTGCTCTAAATTTGGAGTTAGAGTTTTTTTTTAACTCCAAATGGCTCTTTATGGAGACTGAGATACATAATGTCATTTGAGATCTCATTAAGATGAAATCTCAAATTAATCTTGATTAGGTGATATGTAACATCATCTTTCACATTATGTAGTCTTAAAGAAACTATCTCTTAAGTAGATAGTACAACTTTAACTAAAATAAATATTACTTTATGTTTTTCTAGTTGTTAAAGACTAGATATATCCTTATATTTAAGAATAAAAATACGAATAAGGAAAAATATATTCTTGGGAAGAGAAATCTGAGAGTATTATTAAAAGCCTTAAGTATCCCTAAAATCATAGATAACAGAATCATGAGAATAAATCCTCCTGTGAAATATAAAATGAAACTTTTGAAAAGAAGTCCCTTACTTCAATATTGGTGATAGCAACATATATGCTTAAAGCATACATGAATTGAGCATTCAGCCTCATAAGTTAGCCCCAATTGAATTTCAAATGAATAGACATTTTAGGGACATTACAAAATACGTGTCGTATTATCAAGGAAGCATCTTAAGTCCAATGTGACACTCTGATGGGAGTAAATTGGAGAAATGATTTGTGAACCTTAATATCTCTTGTTAGAACAAATTGCCATGTATTGCTTTAACAAGAAAAAGATATGGTATAATTTGAATCATGTCTAATTACAGCAAAATAGGCTTTGTGGCTAAGTGATTAAGGATTACTTCAGGACATTGAAAGCCCAGATAGAAAGTGGTGAAACAATCAAGAGTCATAGCCTTTCCTCAGTGTCAATTAAAGTTAAAGTACATAGACACAAAATGAAGAATTTTGTTAGAGGAGTAAAGGCACAGAAAGTGTTACTGATCAATATATGTCTACAAACAGGATGTGAGCAAATCCCTAATAGAGTTAAATACCTTGTAAAAGAGAAGAGTTTTCTTAATATTGAGTAGAATATGAAGTAACATATTCCTTGTGATAATTGGAGAAAACAAATGGCATATGTTCCCTGAATGCCATAATTATGCATATATATAATGTTGAGTATGTCGTACAAGTTTATAAGGTTGACTCTCTCACACAAGCAACTGCCTTTAATACTCATAGGAGTGGAAAAGATGAGACATTATGTGATCGCCAGTAATATAGTGAAAGCACTATTTTGGCAGAGATGAAACACAAAATTATATATATGTCACCTCAACAAAAGAATGTTGGGATGAGATCCAAGTATATGAATGGATCAAATCATGAATACCCATTATCCATGATACCTATTGCCAGATAGTGAATCCTTCTCAAATATGATGTTATGAGTAAAGAGAGGAGAAGGAATCCAGTTTAGGATACGGTGAGTATCCAAAACTTAAGTTTGTATGGTATTATAAATAGTAAAATTGACATACACTCTTATGAGAAAAGAGGAACACCGTAGCATGCAATTCATACTGCATGTGCTTGAGATTGCAAATCGAAAGTATGTGAATATATCCCTATTTCACCATTGTGTAAGTCCCAGAAAGGGGCATATTCCTTTCATGATGCCCTTAAGACTTAGACAATATCATGAAGGCTTATCTTTAGGGGCTTTTACCTTGATATATGTCTTATGGTCATGATTGATGCAAACTAAAGTGCATATGTTGGGAAAGCGACTGGGTCAAATCTGATTGATAATTGGGTAGGAGGAAGATTTACCTTGAAATATACATTTATACTAGTATCTGAGACCAGTCCGTTATGAAGTCAATTGAGTGATATCATAAGTATGGATACTATGCATATGGGAAGGCAATCTGAGTTACACTGATAACTCAAGAGGGATTATATTTGCCATGAGGAAAGTGTATGGGTAGATCTAGGACATTCGACGCACATCATCAAAAGACATAGTGATACAGATACATGTTGTCTTCTTGTGCTGATCCTATAATGGGATTTCTAGTACATGAACACCCGAGTGAAGACATCGTGCCCATGTGATCACAGTAGAGCACCAAGTATGGAGTCAAAGTGACATGATGGTTATCCCATCAAGTGTGAGTGGGAGATGTTGAACTTAATGGATAGTCCAACCTTGATGGGCTAATTGAGTGAGATAAGCCCATTAAGTTATAAAGAAAAATACTTTAATATTTTGCTATATTAGAAGTCCCACGTCGCTTAAGTTAGTGAAAGTGTTTTATTAACTTACTTATATTAAGAAGTCTCACATCGTCTAGTTCAATGTGTGGAGTGGAAAGAGAAATCTATAAATAAATCTCCTATAAACTCCAAAACTAACGATGATGAAGCTTTTATACTTATCTCCTTTATGTGATAATGAGTTCTATCCTCTATGATATGAGAGTGCGGTGTTTTCGGCATAGAGCTTAAGGTAAATATCTCTAACATCTTATAATTAACAGAAATGATAGAATTCATGACTCCCATTTCTTCCGATTTGAATGCATATAGAATGGTGTATCCTGAAAGAAAATAGGATGAAAAGGTGTTTATTATTAGGAACCCTTTCCTTAGAATTCACCGAAGTCCCTCCCTTTGTTTCTCCAATATATTGTGGTTCTGTTCCTTAGCAGGATCATAATATAGGGAAAAACACATCTAAGAAAATTGACATACAAATCAACTTTTCAGGTGAAACTCTTACTTGAAAGACCTTTGGAAAAATTCTTTGGAAAAATTTCACACGCGCGCGCACTATGAAGTAAGAGTAATGTTGAAAGAGTTTTTTCATTTTTGTTCCTCAATGCCTCTTTGTCTTACGTAAGCAAATGAATCGAGTTTGAACTTGGACTAAACATAAGAAAGTCCGAGCGCATTCAATTTTATATTCGCGCTTTTTAAAGTGAACTTGTTTTTTTAATTAAATTTTATTGTTAAGACCATGCTTCTTTTTCTTTTTTTTTTTTTAAGAAAATTAGATGTTTAACGTATTTAAAATTGAGTTATTTACTCAAACCCATGGCCCATTGGATTAATTAGGCTAAGACTATTTCTTTACGAATGACGTGGCAAAGACTATTTCTTTATGAATGATTGATTCTTTAAGCCCTTGTTTAGTATAGGGGAGAGATAGGGAGGGCTCCCCTCTCCTCCACTATTCATGTTCATTCCAAATAGGGGGAGCCGTTTGAATAAACATTATATGGGGAGGGGCGCCCCTCCCCCTCAAATTGATCCCCCGATTTTGGGGGATCAAATTATTTTTTTTTATAAATAAAAAAAATATTTAAAAAAATTTTTTTTTTAAAAAATCCTAAAAACATAAAAATATCAACATGAAGATTCCTAATACCAAAAAAATATTACATCTAAATCTCATATCTCAAAAAGTGAATGTAAAAAACTTTAACATTGAGTATAAAATCATGAGTATCAGTATAAAATATTAAAGTATAATTTTATACTTAATATTGAAATTTTTTATACTAAAAAAAAGTAATAGAAAATTTTTTTAATTTCAAGAATAAAATGATCAAATTATTATTAACTTCCCTCCCCTCCTAAACCAAATAATAAATTATTAAAATTCCTCCCCTCCCCTTCCTTTCCCTCCCCCTCTCTCCATATCTCATCTCTTTTTCCCTCCATTAAAATTCTTCCTCTCCCTTCCCTTCCCATCCCTCTTACCAAATACACAGGTTGCAGATTTACCAACAAATGCGTAGATAACTAGATATTGTCAATCAAGAATATATTTTGGAAAATTTCATTTCATTTCATCTCTTAACATTCCATTTTCGATCATGTTGATAACCAAACGGGTGTAAGTTGCTGAACACCCTCAAATAATGAAATGATAAAAAGAAAGAAAAATAAAGTTATTTCCTTCCTATTTCTTATTATAAGTCATTTTTAATTATTTCACACATATTAAAAAAATAATTAAAAATAATTAAAATTCTTAAACTTTATAAAAATTTACCATAACTTTTAATATTATCTTATTAAATTATAATTTATTTTAATTATATCTTTCTTAATCTCACCTTACCAAAACTTATGAAGTCAAATATGGAAAAACAAGATTTAATCTCGTCTCCTTTCTTCATATTCCTTCTCTTAAAAAAATCTTCATTCCAATTCCCTATTAGCACAAAGCTGCCAGAAGACACCCATTTCTTGAGAACCAGAAAGTGCTTTGACATGGTGTCTACATGCCAAAACTTGACCTCAATCCCATCTCCAGCATCTACACTGAAGTTCTCATCATCTGTCAAGACGGAACGCATCAGACTTTGAACCAGGTCTGAGGCCAGCAAGAGTCTGTTTTGGTGGCCGAGGACGTCCGTGGCTGTGAGCACTTTCTAGATTTTGCATTGGTCATCATAGAGCTTCAAAGTAGTGGAACAATCCCATGATGGAGTATTCTCTTCCGGCCTAGAATATCGGACTCTCTTTCTTTCAGCAAGAGAAATAATGCGAGATTGATTCATTATGCTTAATTTAATTGCAGAAATTTGAGAAGAAAAAGAGAAGAAGGGCTTATATATAGAGAACAAGGGCACGTTGGGTTATTGCTTCGTGACGTTCGTTGGGAGTGTCAAATAGGAAGACACTGACAGTGACACTAGGTGCCTCATTCTTCTTTGATGCTTTTTGTATTTTTTGAAAATGACTTATATTTTCCGCATGAATGAAAGAATATCATTAAACAAGACAGAAAACTGCAACAAGGTTCAACAAAATAAAGCATAGGAATACATCAAAACAAAGCCACAAAAGAGTTAAGTAAATAGCCTCAAGGATGCCTCTAACTCTAGCTGTATGGTCAGTCTATACTTCAATTTTTTTTTTGGACCAGAAAGTCAATGCTTTGATTGAAATCACCACTTTTTTTTTTTTTTAATTTGAGATATGTATGGTGTGAACGGAAACTTTTTATGTTTCCTGAATTATAATACTTTCCCCCTCCCCAGGGGAATCTGCTTTGGCTTACCTGGCAGTTTAAATGATAATACTTCCCAATTTCAAATTAAGCTAGACCATATGATTATCCAGCTAAACTAAAAGTGTCAGTCAGTAAAATGTTTGATTCAATAAGTTTACCTTGCTCATTTTATATCTCCTATGATGTCAACTATGTAGAGTCAGGCTGGGTTACGGCACTTCTTAGATTCATTTGGCGGAACAGAGCATTCCAATGTCTCTAGTAATTCTACTGCAACTGGTCTATCACAAACAAGTGCACACGAGAAAGACGACACAAAGTCACGACCAGATGTAAAGCTCAGTCATTTGGCCTCTAGCATTGATTCCACGTCATCTGTTCAGATAATAGAAACAAGGCTTGCTGACATTCTGGATAGCACGCTTTGGAATCGAAGGCTTGCTCCTTCATCTGAAAGAATTGTTTATGCTTTGGTGCAACAGATCTTTCATGGCATAAGAGAATATTTCTTGGCTTCCACAGAATTAAAGGTTTGTGATATGTATCCTGCATGTTTCATGTTTGTTTATTCATCTTTCGTTTTGTTTGATCTGTGCCTTGGACCTCTTTACCTGCTTGAAGCAGGAGCATGCCGGAGTGAGAGTAGAAATTGAGGGCTGATCAATTGATCATTTGGGGAATATTTGTCTGACTTTTAAAAAGTTTGGTCAGGCCCCCTGATCTTTTAAGATATGACAATGGTGTTATTTTTCTCAAAATAAACCCAATTATGAACATCAAAGCTACAGTGCAACATTAAATATTGCAAAAATGCAGAACACCCAATGACTTTCCAATATTTTTGTTCTTTTATTATTAAAATTATACGTGGATTACATGCTTTGCTCAAAATCCAAAACAAAGTGTTTGTAAGAAGAATCGCATTATTCATGACTTGTGAATAGTGCGACTTGCTAGAGTTTCTAATTAATATATTAACTAGTAAGAAAAATATAGATTGTATTAAAGCATTTTATATCGTTCAAAACCTATTTTCTGCTCATTTAAAACTTGAATATCTTTTTCCCAACACTCTACATATGGGCAATTTATATGCTAAAAGTTTTATGTACATCACAGATGAAACAGCCTGCACAACAAGGCTGAAAGTGTTATTAACCGTTCTGAAGGTTGTTATTTGTTTGTTGTCGTTATACCATGCTTACATGCACTTTTCACTTCATTTTGCAAGTTTGTTGCTTAGGCTAATTGCAGCTACAACTATATTTGACAACAGATCAAATTATTGATGATGTTGTGAATTGTGATTAAGTTATATCTGCAATTTAGAACTCTCCTCTGATTTTTCTTTCTTTTTTGGCGCTGTTTACATTCATATTTTGCAGTTCAACTGTTTCCTTTTGATGCCTATTGTGGACAAGTTGCCAGCTCTTCTTCGGGAAGACCTGGAATCTGCTTTTGAAGATGACCTGGATAATGTTTTTGACATAACCAACCTGCGACACTCATTGGGTCAGCAGAAGAGAGATACTGAGATTGAGCTGAAGAGGGTATTTCCTACATCAAAATTTTTTTAGACACTGGTAGCTCTCCATTGTTCTCTCTCATGTACAATTTTACTGTGGTTTTGCAGATCAAGAGGCTGAAAGAGAAATTCAGAATGATACATAAGCAGCTAAGTATGCAACAAGCCATGTGATTATGTCAAGTCACTGTTGGAAATACTGAGGAGCATGTTATTTCAAATGTAGTAGGCATTTGCTTTTTAGATGTTTGAGATGATAGGATTTATGACTCCCATTTCTCCCGATTTGAATGCTTATGGAATGGTGTGTCCTGAAAGAAAATAGGATGGAAAGGTGTTTATTATTAGGACCTCTTTGCTTAGAATTCACCGAAGTCCCTCCCTTTGTTTCTCCAATATATTGTGATTCTGTTCCATAGCAGAATCATAATATAGGGAAAAACACATCTAAGAAAATTGACACACAAATCGACTTTTCAGGTGAGACTTTTATTTGAAAGAGTAATGTTGAATGAGTTTTTTTATTTTTTTCCCCAATACCTGTTTGCCTTATGTAAACAAATGAATTGAGTTTGAACTTGGACTAAACATAAGAAAGTCCGAACACAATCCATTTTATATTCGAGCTATTTTAAAAATGAACTTGTTTTTTTAATTAAATTTTATTGTTAAGACTTTGCTCTTTCTATGTTTTAAAGAAAGTTAGATGTTTAACGTATTTAAAATTGAGTTATTGACTCAAACCCATTGCCCATTGGATTAATTAGGCCAAGACTATTTACTGTTATATTCACAGAACTGCTTACGAATGATGTGGCAAAAACGGTGTTTGAAATGTGCAACTCTCGATCAGATGGAAACTGGAGGAACTAAAAGTAGGATTGATCAGTGTAGATTGGGAATAATGGGACTTCGGGTGTTAGATAGGGCGTTCTGCGTTTGAGATAATTCATAATTGTACTTTGGTATTTTATGCTCTGTTTCTTATGATTTCGGCTTTCGATTTTAACCTCTAACTGGTGGCACTAATTGTTTGTCTTTTTTCTTTTGGCCAAACCGGTACTGATTATTTGTCAACAATATAATGTTGAATTAATTATTTTTGGAGGATATAATGGTGAATTTATTATTTTTCAGTCCTTACACTTCTTCACAATAATTATTGGGTCATATAGGTCCTTTATTATAAGTTTTTCTTAAATTTTTGGGGGAATTACTTTGTGGGACCAATATCTCAAATTAATTATAAAACATAATTTTTTATTACTTCTAATTTTACAACTCAGTCTCCCATTTTTACCATTAATTTTTAGTTAAAAGTTATTCTTTATGATTAATTTGAGATGCTGGTCCCAAGTTGTGATTTTCCCTAAATTTTTAGACCGCACATTTACCAACAAATGTGTAGAAAACTATTGTCAATCAAGAATATAATTTTGTCAAAAACAAAAAGATAGATTGGGTTTCAGAGGCCTAACAAAATCAAAGCATGCTTAATGGGAGATGTTTCGTAACCCTTGCTCCTTGTTTTTTGTTGTTTTGCTTTGTTGCTATTTTTTTTTTTTGGGTCTTTGTTTTGTTTTTTCCGTCTTATAAAGAAGAAAAAAAGCATACTTTATAAAACACTTACAAAAATACTCTTAAATATAATTAAGATCAATAGAAGATATAAATTTTTAAATAACTAGATGAAATATATTAAAAAAACTTTCCTAAATACTCCCTTCGGTCTTAAATATTAGAAAATTTTGAGAAGATTGTATTGATCCAAAATATAAGAAAAAAAGTAGATGTTTAGTGCAATAAATGAGATTTTATAATATAACCCCTTATTAATAAGGGGAAAAGTTATACTTTTTAATGATTATTAATTAAATTGGTGTAAAACAAAGACCATTAATTGAGGATAATTTTGAGAAAAAAAATATATTTTAATACAAATTAAATAAGGTTAACTAATAATATTAATATGTGTGAGGTAGTTATTTTTTTCTTATATTTGAGACTATAAAGATTATATGAATTTGAATTCATTTATCAATTATTTTAATTACTCTCTCCATTTTAAAATATAGGATGAAATTTTGGTGAATTAAGATTTTTAAATACAAGTCATTTCATCATATTTAGTGTTTAATTTTTTTTAATTTTACCCATATTTATGATAGTACTTAATTATGAGAGAGAAAAGTAAAAAAAGTTATGATGTTAAGAGAATAATACATTTTTACTCATATTTAATAAGGGTAATTTTAAAAATTAAATTTTTTTTTAAGAATCAATGCTTTTTTAGTGGGTATAAAATAAATAAATATGACTCATATTTTGAAATAAAGAAATATCATATTAAATACAACATCCAATCATTTTTTCTCTATGCACAAATGTACTCCCTCCATCCTTAATTTAAATCGCTTTTAACCAATTCACAAAATTAAGAAAAATTTCTTATATCATTAAAATTATTTTAAAATTAATATAATTTTTATCTTTACTTTCTAATGAATATTATAAATTTAAACAATTTACTTTTTTCCTCATAAATAAATAAAAATATTTTTAAAATAAAGTAGTTAATATTTTAAAAATTTATAAAATATGAGTCATAAGATCATAAAATATTTTTATATCATGACAAATAAAAATAGTTCAGAGAGTAGACACTGAGAGTGACGCTGGATGCTTCCAGATAGGAAGAAACTTTGAAAAATCAAGGGCATGTTTGATAATATTTTCTGTTTTTTTGTTCTCAAAATAGTTTTGTAAAACTATTTTCGAAAATAAGTTTTGAAAATAAGAAAACAAAAAAATTTGTTTGAATAGTTGTTCTCAAAATCATAACTAGTGAGTAATAGATGAGTTATTCAAAATTTATAATTTTACCATTAATGAGGTGGGTGTTTTTCTCCTTTTCTTTTATTTTCCAGAACAAAAACTACAAAACACCTTAAAGATGTTTTGAGTTTTCTGTTCTTTTATTTTTCTGTTTCTCAGAACAGTTTATAAAAAACAAGTTTACCAAACAAGTTTTTTTGTTTTTCTGTTTTTTGAAAACAGAAAAACTGTTTTAAGCCCAAAAAAACTTGTTTGGTAAACCTGTTTTTTATAAACTATTATGAAAAACAGAAAAATAAAAGAACAAAACACTCCGAACATCTTTAAGGTGTTTTGTAGTTTTTGTTCTGGAAAATAAAAGAAAAGGAGAAAAACACCCACCTCATTAATGGTAAAATTATAAATTTTGAATAACTCATCTATTACTCACTAGTTATGATTTTGAGAACAACTATTCAAACAAATTTTTTTGTTTTCTTATTTTCAAAAGTTATTCTCGAAAACAGTTTCATAAAACTGTTTTGAGAACAAGAAAATAGAAAATACTGTCAAATCAAAAACAGAAAAACTATTTTTAAAAACTGCACCAAACAGGCCCCAATTCGCTGTCAAATCTTCTCTTTTTTATAGGTCGTGATTGACTTATCTTTGTACAAACAAATCAAGGAAAAATTTCATTTAAATAGAAAGAAAAAAATATTTAAAAAAAGTTATAATTCATATAATTTAAAAAAATTATAATTTATAAGTGATAATAGTATATTTGTAAGTAAAATAGATTTATTTATATATAACTTATAAATTAATTGTTTCACTTATAAATATATTATTATCACTTGTTAATATGTTATTATCACTTACAAAATTAGTATTTTTTTGGAATTATGTGAATTGAGGTTTTTTTTTCTATAAATATCTTTTTGCCATGGTATTTAAATAATTTTTCAAATTTTCATTTATTCCTTAATCACACTTCTATGAGTTTTTATAAGTTAAGAAGTGTTTTTTTTTTTTATTTTGGACTTGCGTCACATTTTCTTTTTTCTCATTAGCGTATACTAAAAATAAAAAAAAAGTACCAACCCATATAACCCATGGGTTAGCCTCATTTAACCCGGGTTATATGGGCTGGGTTGATTTAAACCCGTTTTAAATGAGTTGCATATTTTGCAACCCAACTTACACCTTTTCACGAGTTAAACAGGCCAACTCATGAGTTACAACTCATATTCTCACCTCTATTAGTACCAATTGGTTTTGTGGAAGTCCATAGGATAACAATGCTTTCAATTTACTCGTTTGTTTCTCAACTTTGTAAAATTAAATTAAGATAAATGAAATTTGTAAAAATGAAATTTAGATAAAGTAAATTTGTTCTAAGTTGTTATGTTTGGATATTATTTTTACAAAAATAAATTTAATAAAAAATCTGTTTAGATGATAAGGGTTAAAAATACTTTTAAATATATAATATAGAGTAAATTTACTTCTCATTTTTCAAAATTCACATTTTGTTAAAAGAAAAGTAATTTTTTTCCTCATTTTTTAAAACCACAGTTTAACCCACTTTTCTTTTTTGTAAAAGATAATTTATATTTGGTCAAACACATTTTTTTTAAAAAATCATGATTGAAAATCACGATTTATTTTTCAAAAGGATGAACCAAACATGCGCTTAATTGGTTGTGCACAATGTGTACATGTGCACAAATTAAATTGAAAGCAATGTTATTCTATGCTGCGCAACAAATTAAATTGAAATTCTATGGTGCATGTGTACAAATTAAATTGAAAGCATTGTTATTCTATGCTGCGCAACAAATTAAATTGAAATTCTATGGTGCATGTGTACAAATTAAATTGAAAGCATTGTTATTCTATGCTTCACAACAAATTAAGTTGAAATTCTATGGTGCACAACAAATTAAATTGAAGGCATTGTTATCCCACGGTTATCCTTTCAATTGAATTTATGAAGGTGTATACACTTTGTTGATGTGACGTTTCAGTTCACATGGAGTTAAGCACGGTTTGACTCAAACATAATTTGTTAAATTAAATTGACATTATCATTTTAAAATATCATATAAATATTTATTTCTATTCATACTGTCTGAATTAAACACGGAAAAATTGCTAATTCTAAAGTTTATTTAAAAAAAATTCATGTAAGAACTATACGATTTGTGATCAATTTCCTTTTCAATTTGCTAAACTAGATCACTCAAAGTAGGCCAATCTAATTTGCATCAAAATAATTGATTCATAATCATAAATATCAATTTAAAATATCAAAATAACAAACGACCCGGAAAAACGTGTCCAGCTTGATTTTAAAGAAACAAGACTATTCTCAACATGTCAATTCGCTTATATTCAAATCCGTCTAATTCTTCGATAGCTCAGTGTCGTCTATGAGACAAATTTAATAAACCAATTCAACCAACCAACCAACCTGGTCCCGTTTAGTTGTTGTAGTTTTTAGTCTATATATAAAGCCTCTCCTCTCCCCCACCAATTACTTACTTACTCTCTCTTGTTCTTCTCTTTGTTCTTCTCAAATTTCTGCAATATGCCGGAAGAGAATACTCCATCATGGGATTGTTCCACTACTTTGACGCTCTATGATGACCCATGGAAAATCAAGAAAGTGCTCAGAGCCACGGATGTCTGCGGCCCCCAGAACAGACTCTTGCTGGCCTTAGACCTGATTCAATGTCTGGTGCGTCCCGTCTTGACAGCTGATGAGAACTCCAGTGTAGATGCATGCTGAAAATGGGATTGAGGTCAAGTTTTGGGATGTAGACACGCACCATGTCGCAGCACCTTCTAGTTCTCAAGAAATGGGTGTCTTCTGGAAGCTTTGTGCTGATAGGGAAGTGGAATGAAGATTTTTTAAAAAAGAAAGAATCTGAAGCAAGGAGACGAGATTGGGCTTCAATGGGATAAGTTTAATCATCGTTTCAACTTCACCATTCTTCACCGTGCAGTGGTTTGATTGACAATTACCCTCGCGCCAATATATATATTTTCATGACATGTAATTCTTTGGTGTTGTGTAACTGTGTTGTATGTCGAGTTTTGCAGGTAATTGGGAATTAGGATAAGATAATACTTTAATGCATGCTTTTATATCTTCACTGAATTTTCAATGATATTACTGTATGCTTTTAATATTTTTTTCGTTTAATATTCTTATCTTAAATCTTATTATCTATATTTATATATCACATATATTAATGCAATATTTATTTTGGGGCTGTTACAACTTCATTGTTTAAAAAACTGGTCATTCAGTTCTAGCTTCTTTTCCCGCTGTCAATTCAAAGTTGCAACTTGGGAGTTTAGCCCACATGCAGTACAGTGCTAACCACCAAACCGAGAGTCTTCATGATGCAGTATACTAGAATATCGGACTCTTTCTTTCAGCAAGAGAAATAATGCAAGATTGTTTTCATTATGCTCAATTTAATTGCAGAAATTTGAGAAGAAAAAGAGAAGAAGGGCTTATATATAGAGAACAAGGGCACGTTGGGTTATTGCTGCGTGACGTTATCTAGGAGGGTCAAATAGGAAGACACTAACAGTGAAACTAGTCTATGAATCCATTGTAGAAAGGATTATGCGGTTATATATATCTACACTAATCTTACTTATTCGCTAGGAGGCTCATTCTTCTTTAATGCTTTTTGTTTTTTTTTTTTGAATGACTTTTTATATTTTCCGCATGAATGAAAGAATATCATTAAACAAGACAGGAAACTGCAACAAGGTTCAACAAAATAAAGAATAGGAATACATCAAAACAAAGCCACAAAAGAGTTAAGTAAATAGCCTCAAGGATTCCTCTAACTCTAGCTGTATGGTCAGTCAAGGCTTTAATTTTTTTTTTTGGACCAGAAAGTCAATGCTTTGATTGAAATTACCACTTTAAAAAAAAAAATTCATATGTATTATGAGAACGGAATCTTTTTATGTTTCCTGAATTATAAGCGTTGAATGAAGCCATGACATGAAGACTAGAGGCTTGGTGGTTAATGCATGCACTGTGCGTTAAACTCCAAGTTCGATTTGACACAGAAAAGAAGCGTTGAATGAAGAAGTTTCATCCGGTGTAATTTTCAAAGAATGCAGTTGTAATGGTCCCAAAAAAAAATATTGCATTAATAATTAGAAATTTGAAGATAAATAGAATCAATATGATTTAAAATAATATAAAATATTTATTACTTGAAAAGGTTTAAAATAAAATTATGATATATTCTTGAAAATAATAATATTATTAATTAGCTAGTAATTAACGATGAAGATTTGGTATAGTTAGTTTAAAGAAAAGGAGATTAAAATTAGCATTATTTTAAAACAATTTTTGAGGGATTGTTAGAATCTTATTTCATTGGTTATTAAATAGGATTATCCTATTATTCATTAATCCATATTTTAATTTAAGATTTTATGAGTAAAAACATCTTATACGTAAATATATAATTTTTAGTAGGGTTTACAATTGCAGTTTTCCCTCCAACCGTCGTCTGTGTTTTCTATCGAGCCATCTCTTTCGCAGTTTGTCTCATTAACTAGACTGTGACCCGTGCTTGTATTTCAAATAATTAACTTTATCCCATATGTATTTTCTCAATTAGAAGCCATTGTTTTCATGGGCTAGAGTTGTTAACCTCCATAATGTGCAGGTAGTTTTGTTTTTTAATTGTCCCTATTGTTATTTCTAATGAAATTGTGGAGTGATGGAAACTGAATAGATTACATAGTTGTGGAATATAGTTGGCATTGTTCCAGCTTTAATTTGTTGAGCCGATTGATTAATTAACAATCAGCTAAACGAAAATGCCCAAAAAAAGAAAAACCTAATATCAAGCCCGTGAATGGAAGCCCGTATCATTGAATTAAAGGCTTACATGTAACATGTTTATAGTAATGGAATAACCAAGCCTAAACAAAGCTTTTCTCAACACAATTTTGACACCATGTGTACATTTGTTTGGAAGATACCACCAACTGTGCTCAGCAGCCACAACTTGATTGAACTTGATGGGTAAGGTTTTATAATTATATACCTAACTTGGTTTGGTTTAATTTGATTTTTTTTTGTATGATGATTTAGTTTGGTTTCAAACCTTCAAAATTTGAATCATACCAAACCAAATATATTATACTTATTTTTTATATAAATATTATATTTATATAATATATTTTTTATACTACCCATTAATATAACTCTTTAGCCCATAATGGGTAAGAAAGCTTACGAACAACATTCCAAAACATTTATTGTTTTAAGAGAAAAAATATAGATAAGCGTGTTGTTATAAATAATTATGTGCAAAAATCCATAAAATTTTTACATTCAATATCCATATTTTAGTAAATTATTTATATATAATTTGTATTTATAAAATATCTATATGAAACCTATTTAATTTAATTTTAGAAGAGGGATACTTTTTTAAAAAAAATAAAGCCAATGTAACATAATTCAAATTTACTTTGGAATTAAACCAAACCATTAAAAATAAAACAATAGAGTTTCCAAAAATGTCAAATTAAATGATTTGGTTTAGTTTGATTTTTGCACAAAATGGAACTTATAAACACATTTAATTATACACATCATGACATATATTGTCTGAAGGCAAACTTTAGGTTGCCTAAAAACTATTTATCACGTTCTAGACAAACAGGATTATTTATTTTATTTCCGACATGAGCGTTCTGTGAAAAGGTTTTATCCAGCTTTTTAAAGAAGTATGGGTTTTATTTTTTTGGTAATGGTAATCTTTTGTATTTGAATACAAAACGTGGAAAAAAATAAAAAATAAAACCACGAAAGAGTTAAAGCCTTAAACGGGATCTTCGTCGAAGAGTTTGAGTATTGCTTTGGCTTTGGGTGGAACAAAATTAATCTTATAAAAATTTTAAATTTTTAAATTTTTCTTAAAGTTTCCCTCCTCTAATCAAAACAAAGAAGAATCATCTCTTTTTCTTCCTCTCCTCTCCTTTCATTTCCTTTCTCTCCTCCTATCTTTCTTTTTATTATTATTTTTGTTAATTACCTTCCCTTTCTAATTTAATTGTACTAGTCTAGTTATTTACAAGGAAAAATATTATTTATTGATTAATTAATAATTAGTAATTTGAAATTTAGTTATATTCATATTTATAATTCAATCATAAACTAATTTTTTAACATATACTATGGATAAAAATGCAAAATAAACAAAATATAAAACTCAAAATGAATTATATAAGTAACATTTCACTACTATTTATAAATTATTTTTTTAAATTGGCTTCTTGGCTTCTTGTAGCATAAGTTTATTTTATTTTTCATACATATTATTTAAAATATATTAATCAATATCGGTTGGACCCAGTCTGATTCTGGTCAAATAATTAAATCTTGAACTGGTGTCTCGACCATCTAATAACTAATCTAATTATTTGAACATTTGTCATTTTTTTTTATGAAACATTTGTCTTTTATTATAATAGTATTGCCTAAATTTTTTTCCAGCCGTCTTTTTTTGTAATTGTTTTCAGATTTGTTGATGTTAAATTTTATAATAAGATCACATGTTAAAATTAATCAAATAATCTTTCCAAAAGCATATTAAAAGAATTTATCATAAATAAGTGAGGTAAAGTTTTTAAAAAATAATAAATTATAATATAATTACCTCTTTTTATGAAAAAAAAAATTGAAGTTATATAAGAGTATAATAATTAAACATAATTAACTTCTCTTATCTTCTTTGTCCTCCGTAATTGTGATTTATTTTTCAAACTTTGTACCAAGAAAACAGTGTAGTTATATATATATAGATATATATATATATGAAAATCAACGAAAAGGCCGGAGCCGTGAAACCTGCCATCAAGTTTCCTTCCAGTGGCTTCCTTCTCCACAAGATTTCATTTCCACCACGGTCGCACCACTTGTTTACACGTCCTTCTTCCCCTTCTACGCGATTCGTTCTTCTTCTCACTCCAAAGCTCCCTCTTCCACTCCGACGGCGACCCAAGACAGCCAAGTATTGCCTTCTTCGTTCTCCCTTTGAGTTCCAGTAGGTCAGTATCTGGTCCGTTTGTGTTTTGGGTTTGCACTTTACATATTGCTTGTGAACGTTGGGGAGTTCAGCTGATGAATACTTAAGGCTAGATTGAAAATCACATTGAGCCACCATTGTTTAGGTAGAACCTCAAGTTCTTTATTGAATTGGAAATTGGTTCCATTGCCTTCAATGAAATCTTTGGCTATTCATGTCAAAGCTAATACATATTGTCAAGTATTGCGTTGGGTTGCTGCAACGCTAATTTCGTTTTTGACTCACTGCACAAATTTATGTTCAGATGGGGGACTTCTCCAAGAACCAAATTTTTGTTCTTCATGGGATTGCTGCTGCTTGGTCAGTGGCTTTGGCAACAGCTTTCACTTATCCTTTGGATGCCATTAAAGTCATCACACAGGTTCGCTTTTCTGTCATTTTGTTTACTCTGTGTATACATAATTTCAAAATTACTTGAAACTTGCCTCTTCCTTATTCATAGGTTGGTTCGAGTCCTGGTAAGGAGTTGACTGCTGCCCAGGTGTTAAGAAGATTTCAAACTTCGTCGGGAAATGCAGGTATCCTGTTTTTTGCTGATGACACAAACAACCAAACGGAATACTTATTCAATTCTTAATGTGCTTTGCTTCAATTTGCATATGTGATTTTTTTTTAATAAGGCGGGTTATTGCATTAGTGAATGATAAGTGGCCTCGTTAAAATATTAGATCCTTTCTTAAGATACAAGGATATACTGGATTGTAGCACGCAGTCAATAAGTTGATTATTTCATACTTGTTTGTATTCCCTGGCTATTATGGGTATTTGGATTCATAATCAACGCATTTTCTTCACCAGACTCTTGATGGTTAACTAAGACAATGGTTATATTGGGCATTGCAGGTCTGTACAGTGGATTTGGCTGGTTGGCATTAGGAAGGATTTTTGGTTTGGGGACACGATTTGGGGTCTATGAAATCTTGACAGCCTTTTATAAAGGTATTATATATATATTGTTTTAAAAATACCAATTGATAAAAAAAAGTACTGCTTTGTTTTATAGGAGTATGTCATGCCCTTATTATTTGTATATCTTTAACCATTCAATCATCATGTTGAAGGCCCTGTAGGCTTTACAGTTATATTTTCTTTTTTAAGGTGTTCTATGCACATTCACCCTTTGATTGGTCATTTCTTGTTCTTAGTGTGATCAGGGATGCTTGGATTTTCTACTTTTGCAATATCTATTGGGGTTTTTAATTTTTCATATATGATCAACTAGTGTTAATCTTGTTGGGAATGATATTTGGTGGTCACAATTACATTTTTGACAGATGGTCTGGAAGATAATTATGTGTATGTTTCTGAGGCTCTTATGGCTGGAATGGTAGCTGGTGCCACAGAGACACTTGTAAGCTCTCCATTTGAACTCATCAAGCTTCGTGCTCAGGTCACCTCTGCTTCTGTCATGCCAGGCTCTACCTTTGCTTTGGAAAAGGGAGCTAGTGCACCTCTAATTGCTAGACAAATTAATGGGTGTTATCCAGACAAGAGGTCTTTGAACCATTATGTTAGTCTCATCTCCACCCTAACCAACAAAAATTCAAACATAACAGGTGCCCTATTGGAATATCCATGGACAATGACTGGATCTGGGAATCCACCATCAGTTTACCATGTGAGGAGGCCCTCAGACATTATATCTTTGGAAGGATGGGGGACATTATGGAGAGGATTTCGATCCGGTGTTGTTCGAGATTCTGTATTTGGTGGTGTATTTTTTTCTAGCTGGCAATTCTTGCACCAAGCACTGCTTGATTGGAAAGCTGCAGGAATGGATTCTCCACCCAGGTTCATCTCTTAGACATTGAAGAAATGAAGTTTTTCATTTTTTATTTATTTAAATAGAATTCTTCCCGCCGTGTTTACCTAAGTTTGACATTTTTAATTGTACCTGGTATTTTGTTTGATATGTGGGGGAATCTTAATTTGGGAGAAGTCAGACCACGACCACGACTGATGAAGTTTAACACATTTTTCGAGATTTTCTAGCATTTTCTTTTGTCTTTTCATGTGCATTTTGTGAGTTGCAAAAGCCTGTAGCTACAATGTCATTTCTTCCTTTTGGGATCGTATGTCATACAAAATCCCTAATGAGGAATAATTGCATAGAGTATCAGGTTCATATACATAGATTATCTTAAGCTTCCAACTGGACGGAATCCAAGTAGTATCTGGACATGCATGCAAGTCCTTGTGTGCATAGTGGATCCTTTGCCAACAACTGGCTTTAAAGTATTTGAGCACTAGCCCTCCTGCTTAAAAAAATGGCATGAGATTCCACATTTGAAATAAATGGGCATATCCTTGTGAAACTGGCTTTAAAGTGGCTTCTTGAGGGAAACCTTTTGCCTCAAAAGTTTCTAGTGCTGACGTGCCATTTCTTTTATTCTTTTAATGTGGATTGGGTTGATATATTTATGAGAAGTAAGGTAAAAGTTTGGCATTGATACATTAATTTTGATCAGAAATCATACCTATGGCACAATCATACCTTTTTATTGGCTGAAAGGTTGCAGAGACTTTTATTTGAAATAATTGGATGTCTTCTAATATGAATTAGGCTAATATTTCAAAGTCTGACTCTTAACTAGTTGGCATTTTGAAAACACCGCTCATAGGAATTTTTGGAGGCTACTTAATGAAAATCAAAAGCCTAGGTCTTCAATTTTACCATCCAAGCTGCTATTAGGATTGCAGAAATACAATAAATTGCCCCAGTACTAATTAATAATATAGCAAAATTATGAACTATGTTTTCTGTAATAAAATTATTCAGTGTATTAGAATATTAAGTTTCTTAGATTCTGTTTCTTCCTCACGATCACTTTCTTTAATTTGATTGTCCCAATTGGTGATCTGTACAGGAAGCTTATATTTATATGTGCATAATTCTTTGTTTGATTGGACTTTCCATGCAACCTTTGCTGGAACTTCGATTTGCAAATGAGGTTCCAGTAGCTTCTGAATCCTTGGATGTAGTCTGCATATCTGTCCAGTAATCCATTAGTGCTTGTAGATTGACTTCAAGTAAATTTAATTGTGTTTTTTGTTAAACCAAATTTGATCTTACTCAGGTCAGATGAAGAAATTGGTACATTGTCTCCTTTGACTGTTAGCCTTTCTGCTGGATTCTCAGCTTCAGTTGCTGCTGCTGCTTCTCATGGTTTTGATACTGCACGAAGTAGATCACAGTGTACTGTGCTACCAAAGGTGTAGCCATTTTTACTAAAATTCTCAACTTTGAAAACCAAGTGTAGTGTTGTCTACGGTTTACTTATTTCCTTAATCTTACATGACCTGTTAATGTACCATAGTATAAACCAGAAAAATTAAACAGTTGTTTGCCTTATTTGTAATTTTTTTTGGTCGAAAAAAAAGTTTTCACTTTTGCCCCGAAATTGTGTGCTTCTTGCCAATTACTAGTATGGATAAGCTACATTACCTTTTCGAGTTTTTGTCATAACAATATTATTTTTGGAGGCTCCTCTTGATATTTAGGCTTCAACTTAAAAATTCTTAAGGAAGACATCAGACTTTGTATCAATTTTTGTTTTGAGTTTTAGTTGGAGGTGGATAGTCAAGCTTGAGGAGAACAGCCATTTTTACTGGTTTAATAAGTTTGTTCAATGCCATTGGATGTCTGTCATCGGAGATGATTCATTTCTGATTTCACAATTGGTGTAATTTGTTATTGGTCAATCCTTGAAAGTTGAGACAGGACACACTGATTCTACTGAGTTGTTTTCATTAGTATTCCATAATTCAGATTTCAATATTTCTTCTCTTCACTTAGACTTGTGAAGGCATAAAAGTTAATACACTCAGTTGTTCATGATGCCCTGCTGAACATTGAAATGTTGTCAAAGGCAAGCGCCTCAGCACCTAAGGTGCAAAACAGACCCATTGCCTTGCATCACTAGAAAGGTGATGGGTTCAGTCATGCGCCAAAAGGTGCACGGTTTTGGTGCCTTTCATATGTGAGGGGCGTGCGCCTTTTAGCGCCTAGAAGAACAAAGAAGAACTGAGCACACCTTTTGCATGCTTTGGCTTTGCTGTACTTTGCTTTTGGTGTTGTGGAGTTTGCTCGATATGCCACCACATTGCCACAACTTTTGTTTGTACTTGTAGGTTGTTTGTCTCTTTCACCAACTTAAGAATTAAAATATTTTTTTTTATAAGAATTAAGATATAAGATAGGTAATTATTATAAATTTAAATGCAAGATAGAAAAGTTTCATGTTTAAGAAATTATATAAGTTACTAATAGGAAAGTTTATGTTATACTCTACATATAATCTATTTTTCATTGTTGCACCTCACTTCACTTGAGTGTACGCCTTTCTAGCGCATCTCGCCTGCGTTTTATTGGCCTTGCGCCTTGAGTGTGTCTTTCACCTTTGGCAATAGCAGAAACTTCATACATGTTACCAAACAAACTGATATTCCTTTTGGATTTTCTGGGCTTGTAAGATCAAGTACTTGGAGCTATGTATCCCTTGTTCATGTAGCTTATAATTTGGTGAAATTAAAGAAAACAATAAACTGAAGATATTTTTAATTTTTTGTTCCCTTAATCTGATTGTTCATAACCAAGGCTCTGTTTGCAAATTTTGTGTTGCAGTATGTCTCAATGGAGAGAAAACTTCTCAAATGGGGACTACCAGGAAACAGGTTTGAGAGAACTACTGGGATCCATCCTTCTGATAGGAATATCCTATCTCGTGGCATTTGGTTGCGGATAGCTCGCTCTGGGTTTGCATCATTCTTGATTGTAGGAAGTTATTTCTTTGTTGTTGATCACCTTGCTTCTCGTTTGACTTGATTGCTACATCTGCCCTCTTTCTGTTTTTTTTCTTCTCTGGGGGAATGGCAGTTACATAAATAGATGTGCTACGGACCTACTGTATACTAAATAGTGTACAAAAGCAGAAACTAATTCTTTGTAGCTTACTAGTGTCAAGCTGCAAATCAGTCCAAAATCAGTACCCCTATTGTAACTTACCTTGTCCTAAAATTGAGAGGGGCAAAAGAAAGAGACAGAGAGAAAGAAGAGATTTTGTTTTAGTTGAGAAGACTTTTTTCTTTTTCTTTTTAATATGGATAAAAAGCCCTTTTGAGTTTGGGGATCTGAATTTAAAACTTGGATTTTTTTCTAATAAGAGCTGGTACATTTCAACTAGTGGTGTTTACATAAGAAATATTTGATGTTTGGTTTACCATGTCTGTTATTGTGGCCTAAATTTTTAATTATAAAAAAAATCTATAATAAAAAAATTAGTTGTGTGTTATCTTATCACTCCTTACATCATCCACTAGTCTGCATATTGTGTTTTAAAAGAAAATCTAAATTGACCAAATTTTTCAGTAGTTTTTATGCATGACTTAGTATGTTTGGTGTATAATATTTTGAAGCGCTCGGTCTGGTATACACAGATAAAAATCATTCATTCGTGTTTTGCACTTTATAGCTTTAGTTTTATAGAAATTATTTCTTGGTAACTTCATAGAATCAAAGCTGCATACTTGTTCGAATACCCTTATTTTAGGTAACCTACCCTAAAATTGAAAAATAAAGAAGAAAAGGGGGGGGGGGGGGAGAAGGAATTGAGGGAGCGAAGAAGGGTAAGAGTTTTTGTTTCTGCTGAGAAGGCTTTTTTTCTTATAATATGTATGAAAGGCCCTTCTGAGTTGGGGGATTTGAATTTATAATTTGGAATTTTTTTCCCCAATAACAGCATGTACATTTCAACAACTGATGTTTACATTAGAAATATTTAATTGTTTGGTTTTCCATGTCTCTTTATTATAGCATAGCAGCCTATTCTCTTAAAGGGGAAAAAATTCTATTTCAATATAAAAGTGATTTTGGATTCTAAAATATAATATTAGCTGAGGTATCTAGTCACCCCTTACATTATTCACTAGTCTACATATTGTGCTTAAAAAGAATATCTAAATGGACCAATTGTTATTCATCAGATGTTATACATAACGTAGTATAGCTGGCGTATAATATGTTTTAGTATTCTGGCTGATATGTAAGAAAACAAAATTCATTTGTTCTTATCATTTAAAAAAAAAAAAAAAGAATCACTTGTTCATGCTTTGAAGTTTATAGCTTTAGTTGTCTATGGAGACTATGGTAATATGGAATGCATAGTCCCGTATTGTTTTTTTAATTTCAAGTAGATTGATTCTCCTATATCAATAGTTAGATTTTGAGAGGGAGCTCTTCATCCTGCTAAGGTAACCATTGTTATTAGAACTAGTGTTTGGTTTGGATAGGGCTACTTTTGAGGAAACCGAGTAAATTGTTTCATAGTGTAGCTCATGGGAATGTGGACTTTCTAAGGGCAGCCAACTAATGAAAATCTTGGTAGTATTGGATGCATAGTCTCTCATATTAAGTAGTATGAGATGATCTATGAATGAAATACTTAAGTGGGTTGGCTTTTTTACTTCGATAGCTATCTTTGGGGGAAGCATTCTCCATCCCACTTGATTGTTCAGCAAATTTTCTTTTTGGTGAAGGAGTGTTCATTAATTTTATTTAATGTATATCTGTGGCCCTCGGTTTAGTGTTGTCTTGAATCCTTGTGGCGCAGAGCACAAGAGTATCTTGTCCGCTCTATTCTTTTGTTTTCTATTTGTTTGATTCCCATCACTTGTGAGACAAGTTGTCTATTCCTTTGGCACATTTAATTCACTCAGTACTTTCGTTCATCTGAAAAACCCTTTTACCATTTGGGTGAATCCTTTCGAGTGGGGTTGACTTAGTTTGAACTTTTCTGTTGACTTATTGATGGTTGCATGGAGATGAATGGTTTAGCATAAATTAACTTCACTCAAAAGCTACGTAGTTATTGGCCTCACAATCATGCTTGCTAGTTGCAACTTTTTGCCAATGCTTTATTTTATAAAAAAAGCCATCATCATACCTAGAAAACAAGCAAGCCAAGGAAGGTCAAGAGGGTTGGGATGGGTACATGTCAAACACCTGCCTGCCCTTTATGTCTTTATTTACACATAAATTTTGGTGCAAACAACCAAAAGCTTTGTGAACAAGTTGAAAACTAGGCCCAGTGGGAAGGATTTCATGACTTGTGTAATCATTATAGCTTCCAATTTGATTTGGCATTTTCAGCTTTCCGTGTCCAAACAAGAGCATATAGTTTCTGTTGTTGTCTATCACGGATGGATAGCAGTTAGACAAATTCCTTTCAGGTTTGTATTATGAAGTTTGTCAATAAAAACGTCATACGGAGAAATTTCTCTGGAAGTTCTCATCATACAGTCGCTTGTTTATGTTCTTATTGAGGATTAAAACTTTGCCTCAATTTTTATTCAAAGATCCATTCTCGGGGTTTTTAATTTTTGAAGGGTTTGAACTTTGAAGAGGGGATTTGTTTTTTTAATATATATAAAATAAAGGTGGAAACTTGGTCAGTAGTGAGATTTAATTATGTGGGTTTGAGAGGGACAGAGTCTAATAATGTGTTTTTGGTGATGATGTTGTTGGTGGCTTTGAAGTTGCCACTGAGAAACATATGCACCTCTCTCTCTCCATCTCTCTCTATCTCTATCTCTATCTTTATGTTAAGGCGCATGTGGTATGTTAATAACGGAGAGGAGCACGAGTGAGATGATTAGGAGGCTCAGTGGTTACGAGCTGATTAAGCAATGAAATACTATTATTATAAACACACACTTTAAAGCAATGAAGCAGATGGAGTCTCCTCGACCAACATTTTTCTTCTTTTTTAGCCAATCAAGATCGAGTTACTTACATAAGGACAAAATCCCCATTTCTTTTTATTTTCACCAGGTACTAAGTTTCAGACGTTGGATTCTGTTCTAAGGTTCAACAAGAGTTTTAAATAGAACGTATTACTTTAATAATAATCTTTCCAACTTGAAGCAACTAGATATTCAAAATCAAACCACAGTATTATCTAAACGGACTTTTGATTTATAATATAAGTTATTCAACTTACTTGAAATGTCAAAGGGGATTAGGTGGATTAATTATCAAATGGATCGAAGGAGGAATTTAGATTCATACACGTAAAGAATTGAACCAACTTGCATTGGCATCTGACTTGCTTATTTAGTCATGAGTAAATCAATATAAGTGCTATAATAAAATGATTGTACTTTATATATCTTGATTAAGATTCTTGTCAAATAAGCAAAATTTGTACACATGTTGACTATTATGTTCATATATATATATATATATATATAAAATAAAGGTATCTGTCATCAAACCTACTTTTTTGGTTGGGATGAAATCAAACAAACCTACATGGGTTGAAGGAGCCATGTGACTTGAGATTAGTAGAAAGGTAGTTCATAATTGAATTTTTACTTCTATAGTTGTGAACCAATGACTTGAAACACAAGGTTACACTTGAGATACATTCTTCCTGAGTTGTGATCGTAATTATCCTAAATGTAAGCATGAAGGAACACAACATGCTCAATACAACACATGTATAGTTTCCTATTGGTCTGCTTCAAAATCGAATTCATTCATTGATTACACCCAAAACTCTTCAAAGTATATATTATTTTCATTCATATTTTTCTTTTTGAAATTACCATTTTACTTATTATAAAACTAACAACATTCTAAAGAAAACAAGGTAATATCATAGAAGTTATGTACGTTTAAATAAGACCCTTGAAACTTGATTTTTTTCTTTATTTTTATTTAAAAATTTAAATTTAAATGAAAATGTTTGAAGAGAATCTTACCTCTTTTGTTCCATGTATTATATTAATTCTTTTGATGGGGGCCTACGTGGAAATGTTGTAAGAGAATTATTTGATCTCTGCTTTCATTTTTTTTTTAAGTTAAAAAATGTATGATTTTTTGATTAAAGAGAACTGAAAGTAAGTGGCCCAAATGTATGATTAAATATATTAGAGTTTGAGAACTGAAAGTAACTTCAAATAATGTGGTTTCATAGTGTGGCCCAAGTATCTGACAATGATTAACAATGGTGTCAAATCATGTTAAAAATTACATGACCAAATGCACATAATTCATCTATTTTGTGTCCAATATATTTAAATTTGAAAATCATCCCTAATGATATCTCCATATAATTAACCCCATTTTTCGGAATCTTCTAACTTGGAATCCATTATTCACCCATTAATTAAAAGTTAAAAAACACACATAATTTTGTCCTAAAATTTCAAAATTGCTTGGTCATTATCTTGTCTGTTCAAGTGGATATACATGAATACCACCTTATGGATATTACTATGTTGTGACATAAAAATTTATAATATAGTGCTTGTGATGATGCTTCTAAAGCATGCCAATATATGCTTGCATCACACATGACCTGATGCTTCCCTAAGCAGTCACCAATTTATATATATATATATATATAAAGAAAAACCAAAAAAGAAATAATGTTTGTGAGCATATATTGTGAAACAAGACAAGTACCGAATACAGCCATCAAAGCAGTAGGCAAAAGCTATAAAGGCTAATAGGTTTCATGGCACAATATGCTCAGTTTCAAAGCTTTCCCCTTCACAGTGCTCAATGGGCTCCACAATCTCCTCTTCACGTTTCCATGAACTTACAACCTTATTTTCTATCCACAATGTGCCTTCACGTGAGATCACTCCCAATGCTTTGAAACTACAAATTAAGCCATGCCTGAATCATCTTCTTCTTCATCCTCAAGCTCTCTCTCTCTCTCTCTTGGAGAAAATGAACCATCAAGTGCAATTCATGAAATTTAAGATAATTAATATCTGTGTGATCGGTATTTTGATGTGATGTTTGATATGATATGAATCATTATAAAGAGATTCAGTTCTTAAAAGCACTAATCAATTTGAATGCGAACATCACTAGAAAAATAGATAATCATGACAGTTATATTTGGATTTTGCAACGGTTGAAATCGCTGCCAAAAAAGATAACAGCAGTTCAAAAATTGCTGTCAAAACATTTTTCGTCATGCATTCCATTGCAAAAACTATTTATAGTTGTGAGAATAATTGTCATGATAGTCTTCCAACGATGGTTACAATAGTTGCAAAAAATTCAATTTAAAATTTTTATCTCAAATATTTGAAAAATGGTAGGCTTGTGGCCACGGTTGTCACGATCGCAGCAGTTTCTTAATTGAATTTTTTTGACAAAAAAAATTGATGAATTTTTGTGGTATGAGAGTATCTGTTACATTGTATTTATCCAATTGTACTATCAATTAAAGGTTCATGCAACAGTACTATGAAAATGCAGCTGATATATATACATATACATATACATATATTATCCTTAGGTTGGATAATTTTCTGATGCGTTAGTGGCTGAGCATCCACTTGATGATGTACAAAAAGAAAGAGCATGAAATTTCCAAGAAACCTATGGTACTCAATGTGGGATCTTTCAAAGGCATAACGTCATTCTGCATATTCCTCACTTGTCCATGGATTTCACATTTAGTGCCCCACTTCAAGTGCTATTCAAATAAACCTACATCTATATAGCAGCCTTCACTGATTACAATGGCACCTATATATATATATATATATATTTTTTTTTTATAAAATGCTGATGGATTTAATCACATACAGGAATAACGATATATGATGAAAAGAACATTTAGATTGAAGGGTCAATGAAGTTGGCTCAATTGGTGAACTTTTGTTGATAATTAATTAAGTTTCTAGTAATTAACTGCAGTAAGTCTTACAAGTTGAAACAAACTATCTACATGATCCTTCTTTTTTTTCTTTTTTTTTGGGTTGGGTGGGGGGGGGGGGCGGTGAAGACAAAAGAAGAAGTAATTATCCATTTGGACAATGCAGCTAGCTAGCTTGCTAATTTGGAAGGCTGATTTCATCAAGATCATCCAGTGACAAGAAAACTTCATCCAAACAAGAGAGCTCGGTTCCTCCATCATTATCACCATCATTATCGTCGTCATCGCGCTCATAAACTCGACAAATCACCCATTTACAGTAATCCTGGAGAGAAAAACAAGTTAATTAATCATCAAACTGAGAGCTAACCATTGAGTTTGTGCTGCAAGATTGAACCTTGGCTTGTACTATATATATATATATATGTTGTACTTACTGTTTTCCCTTGTGATCTTCTCTTTGATGATCTGCTAGATGAAGAAGAAGAAGAAGAAGAAGCACAATCTGATAGACGATACTCTTGCATTATCCAGTTGGTCTTGATTCCAGATGGTGCCTCTCCCATGAAGAAGATATAATATTTCTTCACTCCAACAATTTTACTTCCTGAGCTTGTAAGGATTGGTTCTTCCATTCCCATTGACTTCCAATACCCATTATTAGTGACCCTATTCTGTGTCCTTCTGCTGAAGTAGTACCATTGATTCCCTTCACCCAAAGCTTTACCTGCAAAAATCATCAAGCACCCCAATACCCTTTAACTTCATTAGTCTATTTCCACTATTCTAACTGCAAAATAAGAAATTTTCAATTTGAACCCTCCCCACATTTTTTCTTTCAAGTCCTTGAATCACCAAAATGCTTTTCTTCATCTAAAATTCTATAGCCAAAGCAAGCAACCTATTGACTTAGATGTTATTAACTTACTGTCAAGTAGCATCTCAGTCAATAGATGATCAAATTTTGAATGGAAGTATTTTAACGATATAAGGACTATACTGTAAAGTCAATAGAGATGGTAGAATATACCATGAAGGTCCCAAGGATCATAGGGGAAGAGGTCAAGATCAGGGATGACATCTGGGTGACAAGGCAAAAGTGAAGCTTTTCTGTGAAGGAAGTGGACAACAAGCTCTTCATCTGAAGGATAAAAGCGAAACCCAGGAGGAAGATTGACATTTCTGTGATGGTCTGAATCTCCCATATATAGAAGCTTGAAAGAGCAAGAAACAAGGCCTAGCTAGGAGAGTGAGTAAGAGAGATCAGAGAGAGAGAGAGAACAATAATGGAGGATGATCGAAGATGGGATGGAAGGAATATATGGTTTGAATTTATAGAGGAGACAGAGCAGAGAGAGAGAGAGAGAGATGGCGTGAAAGAGAAGGTAGTTTTGAATTGAATCTGATAACGTACATATATCAGAGACGCATAATATGCAGCACAGAGCGAGGAAGCAAGGCGAGGCGGCTGATGATATATAACGGAACGTGGTTTGTAGATATAGAGAGAGATAGAGAGAGATATTAGTCCCAACAAACAACTAAAGAAAACGGGATCTCCAAAAGTGGGTTGGAGGGAGGCTGGTGGGAGAAAGTGTGGCACCCGCTTCTTTCACCAGTTTTTTCTTCATATATATATATATATATGTGTATGTATGTATATATAAACCCATGAAATTTGATATAAATATCCCAAGGAACTGTTTTTTTTTAATATATTAATATGGTTGTTTATAATTAGTTTGGACTTCTGTTTTTTTTAATGCTTATTTGACATACTGGGGCAAGACATTAGCTTTGGACTAAGAAATATTATGTTATTCCAAAATTTTGTTTGAGAAAAATGAGATACTATCTCCTTTTTTTTCAATCAAGAAAGTTAACCTTTTGGAGTGTCTTTTATATATATATATATTTGATGATGAATGGAATTTTTTTTTAAAGAAAGACTATACTATGTAAGATCATTTATGAATTTTTAGTTGAATATCTTAAAATTTTTATATAATCAAATAATTATGAGTTTAATATTTATAGTTTGTCATTTTTAATTAAAAATTAAAATTTTAGCAAGACTCTATACCAGAAATTTAAAAACTATTATTTGCATTAATAAAATATTTATTATATTATTAGAAATATTTTTATTTATTAAATAAATAAGTATCATTTGTATCAATAAAATGATTTTTCAATCAATTTTATTTATCTCACTTTGTGTATTAAACAAATAAGATGGTGTTTTGTTTAAAAAAACAAAAAGAAGAAAAGAAAAGAAAGGAAATATTGAGAGGGTGGGTCATGATGCTTTACACTTCATGCTGATATCATGCAGCTGCAGCAATCCACGTGGCAAACATGAGTAAGAGTTTGGTCATGGACCAATTGAACTGGTGTGACCCACCCTCTTGGTGTGTCCCTATGTAACGTTCATAATTATTATATATATCAATTCTCATATATATTTTATGTCAATATAACATTATTAATTTTTAACAATTTTCCATACACTGACACTTTTGTTTCCCTCGCTAACATACAATGTTACTCCATAATCAAAGGATTAGAAAGATAAGACCAATGAAAGAAATGAACATAACGATTAATTTCTTAATTTCTTTGGAAGGAGAAGTTGAAGTTGAACTGATTCTCTTGGGTGATTGGTGGGACCCCAAGAAAGAGAGGCCCCACAAGACTAATATAATTACTCAATTATTAAATCTTGCAAAAGAATGAAACACATCGCACATCACATATAAATATAAAAATAGCATAGTAATGAGCTACTTTGCTTATAACTTTTCCAACCATAATCAAATTATATGCACAGTACACCTCCCTAGCTCCCTTGATTATCTTAGTCGGCAATAATATTTCTTCCATTCAACTAGACAACATTATTATCATTCTTCTTCTGTTCCTATTCACAAATCTAACTACTTTCTTGGATTCACTCCAATTAAGCCTAATCTTATTCATTACTTCTGATTTGAAAATCAATTTGTCACATAATTGATTTGATTCATCGGCTACTTCAATATTCATTCTCTATTATGTCTTAATAACATGATCTCTTCCTAATTTGCATCAAAATGTTTGGCAGAATATTTTTTGCTTCTACTATTTGATTCTAATTAGATTAATTGTAGGCCTCATGTCAATTTAGTATAGAGTAAGAGATAAAATGCACTATTGCTTCATAGCTAATGAATATCATGGCTTTCTATAGATTTTATATTGATATATTGATTGATTTGGGGTCACAAAAATTTAATATTAAGTACGGGAAATTGCTCTTTAGGATATATTTGTAATTTTGAACAAGGAGAATGGAGGGATAAGAGGGAGGAAAAGTGGGGATTTTATTTTGTTATACTTTAATTTAAATTTAAAGTTAGTATTTTCTGAATTTAAATTGAAAAGAATGAATGAGAAGTAAATTAAAAAATGACTGGATATATCTAAAGAGGCTTGATGAAAACAAGAAAGAAAAAGGAAAACTTTTTATGTAGATTCTTGATCAATGATATGATTTAAAGGTAAAAAATTAGAGAATAAACCATATCATAAACATAAGTATAAATATTTATCTGGATCCATTTTACAAAGTAATGATAAAATTGATGGAGATATTATACAATTATACAATTTGGGTGATTAAAGTAAAGAAAAATATCAAGAATCATTTGTAACCACAAAGTACATAGTATGCTTAAAGAGAAGTTTTATTGAACTGCTATAAAACTAATGATACTATATATTAGTGAATGTTGGGCATTAAATGTATAACAAGAGCAAAATATTGGAGTAACAGTGATAAAAATATTAAGATGGACATATAGCTATCCAAGAAGGATAAGATAAAAAATAATTGTATACGAGAAAAAGTTAATATAATATCTATTGAGAAAAAAATAGTAAGCAGGATTTCTCAACAAATGATATATATAGAGTTAATTTTTTATAGAATTCAATTACATCGTGTAATTTATATAATCGAGCTCACTTGCTACATGTTGCTGTTGTTACATTATTCTTGATCATCCATTATGTAATTTTTTTTCCCTCACTTCATATTCCCACTCTTTATAAGTTTGATAAACACGATTGAACTAAAAGAGACTTCATGAAGAAACAAGAAAAAAGCAGTAAATCTTAGATACATTTTCACTCTTCATGTCATTTTCTTGTTGCTTCACTTTGATAATCTCATCACTCTTTAAATTAATTAATTAAACAGTATCATGCTCATATGTCGTTCTCTAGCTATTAAGTGAATAATTGTGATGTTTAATAACGTTACGTTGGATGAAATAGAAGAGATGATGTTGAAGGGTATTGAAAGAAGCTGAGTACCTTTTGTTTCTGCATTGAAAGCAATTCTTGAACCAAACAAAGAGGTGCATCATCCATCAGCAACCCAAAAAATAAGTTCGTAGTTCCATTCATACAGGCTATAATACTGATATATTAAGTTCTTGTGTGACTCCAAAAACATGAGATCCACATAACTTTGAGTTTGAGAGAATATATACATATATATATATATATGTGTGTGTGTGTGTGTTACAAGAACGAGGGTTTTTTGCCCTATTATAGCCATCCTATCTTGGAAAGAGGGTTTTTTTTTGTATGCACAGTTTAAATAAATGAAAAATAACATTTAAGGATTTAAAAAAACTTGTTATGAAGTTAAAAGTCTTAAAACTAAAAGTGAAATTCTTTCTAAATATTATAGAAATGAATCATTATCGATGCTTGCTAATTAATCTATATATAGGTTATACCTATTTAAAGTTATTACACATTGTTCTTGTTACAACTTACAAAAGTTTTTTTTTCTTTTGTAGGTACTGAACTTACAAAAGTGCTTTGAATTTCTCTGCATGACGGTACTTTTGTAATGTTAAGAAAATCAAATTGTAACTTTAGAGGAAAAATGACTTGTAAACTTTAAGAACACCAATAATATGACTTATTTCCATGATTTTTGAAATATATTTTTAATTTTAAAAGACCCTAATTATCTGTTTTTACCTTATATATATATACTCGTACGCCTATATGTCAATGGGCTTCATACATAATTTAGGTGGTTTTATTATATAAGAAAGATGATTTATTTTAGTGTTAACACTGATGATCGACCACTGATCATTCGTCACTATAGACCATGAATATGATACAATATAGAGTTAACTGATTTAAGAAAAATTTCAAAGAAGTTACTTTTTGCTTTTGAAGATAAGCAATTTAATTAGTGATTCATTTCGAATCTAAGATTTAGAAATGGAACTATTGTTTTGATGAAAATGTCTCAAAGCTGGGGTAATTTTTGAAGGAAAGAACTACTGGACATGAAAAAAGAAAAGGAAAAATCAATAGTAAAGATAAACTAGTACATGTATTGTGTGGTGGGGTTATTATGAGAAAAAGACCAGCAGATTAAGACAAGGACAGTGACAGAAAAAAGCATATATCATCGCTCGTTTAGTTTTTTGTTTCCCTCTTTTATCTAAGCTATATATATTGTTTGAAATATTAGCCACCTATACATAAACCTAAGAACATGCTTTCCCTCCATATTCCCTACCCACACTCTCACACACACACACACACACACACACACACACACACATAAATGTGCATGTATGTATATATGTACATATATGTTGTGGGTTGACATCAAAATGACATCGACCCTTTGTTGTTGGAGCACTAAAAGTTTGGAGTGAGAAGCATGATGTACATTGGCGTACATTTCCATGTCATTGCCATGTTTTGAAGTAATTAGCAACTTTTATAATTATTTAATTAATACGATAGTCAGAAGAATATATATTGCAAAAGAAATCTCAATTAATCACCCAAAAACACTCAATTAATAAAGTCACTCTACTAAACTATGATTAAATTAAAGGGTTAAAGTGCAAATTTATCCCCAAAGTTGTAAATGGTATCCTAATTTTTTTTTACAATGTTACCTTTAATGTTTTAAAATTATAGCAATTCAACCTAAAACTATCATACCCTTCTAAAGTCTATTTTTTCCCGCACATGTGGCTCCCCATGTGTGCTACCATATATATTACAGAAGATTAGGAGTTTGTCAAATTGGCAACTGACGTGAATTAAAATTCCTCCTCCGCGGAAGCCTGTGAAATCAGACCCCGATTCAGTGTTTTTTTTTTAATTTAACAAATTAGGTTGTTTTCTGTGTTTCACACTTAATCCGAAAAATAAATAGTATGGCTTATTTAATATTTTATATAAATATATATCTAGATGAATTTCTTATTTTTGAAAGGAAAACACACTTTCTTGTTTTAATGTGGTGATAGTTGATGATAATATTATCTAGGAAGGATCATTGAGAATTAAAATAGTGATTATTGTTAGTGTATTAAAAATTTAACTGAGAAGATGTTTTTGGAAAATAAGAAAGTGGTGTGGTGGGTCTAGGGTTAGGTAAGTTTTGGGGTAGCTATGTGATGTACTATTATCCTCTCTTTATAGTGTTGGCCGACATGTTAATGTAGGAGAAGCATATAAATGTATAATATCTTCCAATCGTTTACTGTTTGCTCTCTCTGTAACAAGTTCTGAAGCATTCCACTATGTATCATTTCACAAAACGATAAACATTCATTCATTGTCTTTTTCTCTTCCATTTTTTCCCCAAATGGATTCAATGCATATTGTAAATTTTCAGTCTAATACAATTGAGAATATTTTGTCCCTCAATTTGGATAATAATATTAATGACTGTGGGCTTGTCATGTTATTCACTGCACTAAATAAAATAATGTCATTTTAAAATTTTTAGCGGATGATATAATGTGTAACAATAACAATCAAATCAAAATGTACAAACAATTTTTTTTAACTACATTAGAATAAGATATACTATCAATGGGTGTTTAGTTAAGTGGTAAAGGACTTGACCGGTATTCCACGAGGTTAAGGTTTCGATTTTTGAGGGGTGCAGTAGGGTTCGGATTAGTTTGGGGCGGATAAAGAACCCAGGATACCCCAAAATATCAGATAATATTATAAAAAGAAAAGAATCAGATATATTTCCTCTATTAAAGTTACTTTTAACTATTTTATATAAAACAAAAAAAATTATTTAAAGTTAGTTAAGATTCTTGAAATTTTAAAAAATTATCAAAATTTTTTAATATTACCCTTATTAGCATACTTATATTGCAAAAGTAATCCTCCTCTATATTAATTATAAATTCTTTGGGTAAAATTGGAAAAAGCAATTTAATACTCTTTCAATATTATAAAATGACTTATATATTAAAAAGTTAAAAAATTTTTAAAATATGCCTTATAAATAGGAACATGGGAAGGATAGTACAAGAGATTTTTCCATGAATATGATCTAGTAATTGCTATAGATTTTTCAGTCTAATATAGTACGAGATTATTTTTTTCCCATTCGATTTTGATTTATTGGCTATCGTAAGATCACATTATTTGTTGCACTAAATAAAATGATTCTGTTTTATAACTCATAGCAAAAAAATGTAGATATACAGCACTATATATGGGACAGAATATCATATATATACTACATGAAATAATCCAAATCCAATTTTTTCACTCTTTTTTTTCTAGCATATGATTCAATATTTAAATTAGTAAGAATCATACTTATAATAAATAAAAAGTGAGCTTTCATTTAACAAATTAATAATCTTTTGAAATGAAATGATCAAGGCATATATGTTTGAATTGAAAAGAAAAGAAGGGAATATTCCATTAGGTTTGATATTGATTAAATATTTTCTTTTCTTCTTCTTTCTTTCAAATTTTGACTATCGAAACATAACTTTTTTTTTAATCAACTAGGCCACAGACCCAAAATTACATGAAAAAGCATTCTCGTAGAACCGAACCACACAACAATTGACTGGCCAAGCCTATAATTAAGCTTCTTGTGCCATCCGATGAGCACACGTCACAGCCTCGCGAATTGAAAAATTTGTTTAGTTGATGAGGAGTTTGATTTTTTTGATTAAGATAAACATAATGTAAAGTTCATCAATTAGTTGTTTACTGTATAATATCTGGTTTTACGGAGAAAAAATATCATTAAGATATTTTATAACTCAAATCCATCTATTAATTATTAACTCTTTAAAAAAATTGATACAATATAAATATATATGCAATGTTTTTATGTTCAAAATTTAAAAATTGCAGCTCAATTTTTTTATCATTAAAATTAAGTTTGGCTCAAGCTAGATATATGATGATATTTTAGACTATATATATAAATATATATGTGGACACTAATTAAAACTGAAGATGTTTTACTGTGATCAAGAGGTATATATAAATGTGTTAAGAGGTTATAAAATTAAATATTCCTCAACCAGCTCTTATAAAAAACTTTCAAATTAAAACAATATTCTGAATTTACTTGTTGGATACGTAAAATATCACTTTGGAATTAAAACGTCATTTTCTTGTGTGAACAACCGTTTTCTACCATTGTTAAAGGGATTTGGCACATGCACACACACACACACACACATCTCGCGTATAAGTCATTTTAATATTTATTTAAAAAACAAACAAGACGCAAAGTAGTAGCAATATTATAATAATCAACTTATCAACAAAAGAATGAGAATGTAAATTTGAAAATATAAAAAAAATAATAATAAGATTTGTATCATTTAAGTTAAATCTGGACGATTGATAAGGAAAGTGCTCCTCCGGATGGACATTCTAAACAATATGCATCGAAACCGGATCTTAAAAAGTTGCTTTAGGGCTTAGTACTTCTTGATGATTGGAATTGAAGCTAACTAGCTTAATTACAAGACAAGAACCAAATGTGAACTAGAAAAATCATTATTAGAAAACTCAATTTCCTTTAACGTAGTTATCAATCACCTTTATGTTCTTAATAGAGCAAGGTTTTAGGGTTTGACTGAGAAAAAAGGAAGAGTTAAAAGGGGTAGAATATATAATACAATATATATATATATATAAAAGAGAGAGATCATTGAAAATATATATGAATGAGCACCGAATCAACAACAGAACAATGTCTTTTATATATGTTTTACTTGGATCGATAGATTGTGTTACCTACTGCTTTATTTGATAGATAGATAGAAGAAACAATTGTAAGCGTAATTTATGTTAGCAGTTAGGCTATCTTTATCACTCATCAGTTCACTCTTGTCTTCAAGACAAGACCCTTGCAATAATATTAAACTATTAATAAAACATGCTTTTAACCAAGAAACAAGTTAGTGGGAAACAAACCAAGTGATAGACATCATAATAAAATTAGGAAAGTTGTATCTACAGAGATAAAAATTTTTTCCTTTGATTCTTCAGTTGGTAGTGACTTGATTTGAAAGACCAGTGTAATTGTTTTTTGATTATAATGCGTGAGACTTGTTATCAAGTTTTGAACAAGTTAATATTAAGTATATATTATTATAAGAAGTTATCTAAAACGACAATTTTTTTTTTTAAATTCAAGATTTTTTCTGACATACTTAAGAACTTTTCCTGGCAACAGTTTTTTTTTTTCAAAAAAAAAAGCAGGGTGGTACTTAACTTACAATATAAATTTGTATGATATGTGTAGATTAAAATCAAGTTTCAGTGTAAATATAATAAACTCGTATTAATATGTTCACACTCCCATGAAAGTAGTAAAAAAAGTTTGATTACTATCATTATCTTAATTGAAAAAGTTTCAACATTAGATAGTGTTTCAAACTTATTAAGATGGTGAAGCGTTAGCACCTCTAGATATATAGTGTTTAAGTCGTATTTAGCTTTCAAAAGTGAATGATTAATTCTAATTAGTGCTAATGATGTTTGACTGAACCAAAAGCTAGTTAATTCAGGTGGTACAACACCTGATACTTTTAATACCAGAGTTTAATATTTAAGTCTTGTAAATGAAAAAATTTATCAATATATACATATATGTGCATGAGAGCTTTATATTAAAATTTATGTGATCTGATTCAACTCAATCCAAATTAATCAAATTTAATATGACTTCAGAAAGTTCAACTATATTCACAGTAAAAAAAATTGACTGAGAAATATTATTAATCAATGTGTCATATCTTTAATCCTTCATCCACTGCTAAAATTGAGGCCGTGGAAATCTACTCACTCTCACTTGCCATTTTGACTGAGAAAGTTACTTACACCTGTCTTAACTTTATTAAGAACTTTGCTTTTGTGTGTGCACCATCTGTCTTTGTTGCTTTTTCTTGAATTATCGCTTTCTTTGCTCTTAAAACATGCTCTTTTATTTTTGTTCCCATATTACTTGCTCTTAAAAATGCCTTTTCCTTTTACAAACTTCATATGAAATTAATTAATTCGTAACTTACCTCTACATATATGTCAGTGTCATGTTAGAGTATAAATTACTTTGATATATCAATATCTAATCATATAAAGATGAGTATAAGCATAATTATATATTTATTTATAATTAATTTGATGGATTAATTTTTATTTGTTGGATTAATTAGTCAGAAAAATTTATTGATTTAATACGTGCGGTCAAAGTGGAAGCATGTCCATTGAATCATCGATCCAATATAAGTCGAGAAATAAAAGGATCCATGTAATCCACAAATTTTGAAGGATTAATCAATGGAAGAAAAGGAAGTTGAAATGACATTAAAGGCACGCCATGCATCTTCCCTTTCGTGAAAAAACAAAATTGCTGCCGACTACTGTATTTAAGTCAGATGTATTTCTTTTTTTGACCAACAATTAGATATATTTCATCGTCAAGTATTTGTAGAGAAAGATACAATAGAATATGATTATTTCACTTCTTTTTTTATACTCATGAGTATTCTTTTTTTTTCCTTTCTCTTTTTTATTATAATATGTATAATAATCACTTTTATAATTATAATTGATCTATTTCATCCCAAATCCTCTGATAATTTCAAGTACGAGTACGTTGTGAATTGTAATTGTATTATGATCACCAATCATGCAGGCCCGTGCTTTTTCTTGTTTTTAGCTCTTGTCGGGTGTCTTGATGTAATTGGAAGTTTTTCAAACAATCAATTTTTTGTTGTTTGACCAGAATCATATATAGACAATCAAATTATTTGAAGTAATTAATAATCTTTTTTCATTTAATTTTAATTATGATTGAGAATTAGAAGGTCATGAATGATTTTCTTAAAACCTTGATTTATTAGGATTATATATATTCGTCAAATCTGTAAGAATCAATGCTCCTATAAAGTTTGTTCTAATTATTAGAGAAACAATATTGTTTATAGCCAGCCATACGTCTTTCCTTTAATGCTGCTGGAAAATTCTTCATGATCAAAGTGAACAAGACAAGAAAAAAAGTTGGTTTTGATCAACTTAATATTCTTCAATTTGCTTTGGTTTTTTATGGTAGATGTCAAATTTATGGTTGAATTTTTCATGTGCCTTTAGAAATACCTCAAACTTATGAGAAACTTTTGCTACTTTTTCTAGGCAATACAGTTCTCCCATGAATTAAGTTTTCAAAAGGAAACCAAGCTAGAGTCTTCTAATTGACCATTCCTTTTATATAAAGGTAATTTTAAAAATTTATAAATTTCTCATTAGGCGCAGCGTTATTTATATATATTCTCATTCGGTTGGATATGTACAGATTTTTTTAAACATAAAATAAAAAAATAATATGGGCAACTTTACTATAATGATATAGATTTGAACAAATTCAAGATGTTCACATTCTTTCACACTTTTTTCCCTATTTAAGATAAATTTGAATAAGGTTAAGGTGTTCACACTCTCATGCACCTTTTTTAACACATGTTTTTCTTTCTTAAAATTTTATTCTTTCTTGGTTTAACACGTTTTTATCTTTTCTCTCTTATCATTTTTGCACGTTGAAAAATTTTATGATAATTAAATTAGTACGACGTTTAGTGTTGTTCTTCCCTTAAATAAAATCATATGAATTTTCACCATTTTTTTCGTTGTAAGTGAAATATCAATGTACATCACATCCTTTAAAGTTTTAAATTGTCTTTAAATATTAAAAATATGTGATTTAATTCTTCAAAATCTATACCTTTTTTATTCATCGGTACATGTTCCATAAAATAATTAATGAATCACAAATTATATATAAAACCTTAAAATATTTAATTATATATATTTCTAAAATTAAGTACCAAAACAAATTTAAAAACTCAATCATATAATTTCAAGGATTAGAAACTGAGTAATTAAAACATGTATATTTCAGCAACGAAATATCTGTTGACAAAAAAAAAATGATATTGAAACTGATATTGACGAGAAAATTTGCAATAAGCTTACGGGTATACATGAGGAAGATAAAGAGATAAAGATGAAGTGATATTAAGTTTTATGGTCAATAATGTTGAAATATCAACGGAGGAAAGAGTGCCCAAATTGTGACCAGCCGAATTGTTCGAAAGCGACTTGTGGTAATTGGTTTGATTATTCAAAAGTGTGGTCCTGTTGAGCCATAATAATTATGAATCAGCTTCTTTATTTTTGCTTCCTTCTTTAGTAGTGTGGATCATTTAGGTTAAATATGTTTGATCCAAATTAAATAATTTTATTTTAAATTTTAATATTTTATTTTGAATCATGGAAAATCTAAAAAAATAATTTTTAACTATCGATCGAATTCATAAAGTAGACAATTATTTAAGATAAAAATAAAAAATTAAATGCAAATTGTTTAAAATTAAATTATTTTCATTTATGTAAGATATTGGATTTCAACTTGTGGTTGACAAATTTTACATATGAACCAATATATTTAATAATACTTTCCACCATTGTGACGCATAAATTGTTACTTGCATATGGATGGTGTTATCTATATAGAAAATCCTTAGATTTTTTTAGTTGAGATGAGTGTAAAAAATTAAAAAAATTTAAATGTATACTATAAGTAGCAAAAATCTATTGAAGCACTTATATTAGTGCCAAAAATTGAATGCAAATCTATATGACAAATCCCTTCATATAAAAATCCTCCAAAATTTTCAAGTGGGATGTAAATAATTATTGACATTGAATGAAAGTGAAAGGGGCCAAGCCCTAATGTAGCAATGTGAACTCGAAGACTTTTAATTAATTAGTTAATTAATTATTTAATTTTTAGCATTAGTCGCAAGTATAGTAGTACACAAGACCAATTACTTTGCTTTGGCAATCAATAATCATGCAACTCACCACTGGATTATGCGATTTGCAGTAGTAAGTTGTCTTTACTGCCTTGATTTGTACATAACATATATGTGTGTGTCCCCACTTAACTGATTAGTGCAATTGGTATTTGAATTAGCTGACACACAAGGTGGGGCATATGAGTTTTTTTCTTTTTTATATTTTTTTGTTATTTGAATTCACTTTTTTATTATTTATTATTTATAAAAAAAGGAGGCACTACAACTTGGAAAAGACGAGAGGGGAAAAGGTAGGATTGAACATATTCACCTAAATCTAAGAATGAATATTACTTGAGAGAAAAAATGAAGTGCAAGTATATTTTTCGCTCAGGAAGATTTTTTTTTATTTTTGGTTAGAACAGGGCAAATGAGTTTAAGCAGCAATGTCCTAGTTATTTGCATCAGGCTGAACAGATGGCCCAAATGACGTGGACAGGGGGACGCCGAGGCCTATATGGTTAGATCCATGGCTAAGCTCAGGCCCATTCCTCACTAGGCACAAACCCCAAGCTCTTCACACGTGAGTTTTTTTTTTTTTTACGTGACTTCACACATGATTCAAGATGCATGAGATTGTATTAAACTATTTTGTTTTATTTCTATTATTATTGTTGTTGTTTTTCAGCCTCACTCAATTATGAATTGATAAAAATTCTACTGTTTTTTTTTTCTTTTTCTTTAATGAATAGCTGTGTCATTCAATCATTCTGTATCACACTGTACAACACATGAAAAGCATTCAGCTTGCAGAGCCATGATTCTTTAATTCCTAGAGTGTTTTAAGGACTATATGTCAAGTTTGATAGAAAGAAAGTGAGTTTGAAGAAATGGAGAATGAGATAAAAAATTTATTTTAACATGTTTAATAATTAATTATAATTTTTTATTGAAAATCTCAATGTAGTTAATAATTAATAATAGTTTTTTCAATTGGAAATAAACACATTAAATTACATTTTTTCTCTTCTTGTTCCTTTCTTAAAATCCTTTTTTTTTTTACCAAATATGATAATAGGGTCTTTCTGCAATTCTTAGAATACTTTGGCATCCCTATGCATGCAGAAAGATTGATAGTGCTAAGACAGATGGAAACTTGTACATATATTGTTGTATTATTTTTAATAATTATTTGGTATCTGATAATGTCAACTGGATTCAAACATTGTTGGATGGAAATAGAAATATCTCTTTTAACATAAATTTTTTCATCTATAAAATTAGAATTCAAAACTTTTCTTAAAGGTGTTAACTCTTCAAATATTTACTCAAATCATTTTATATATATATATATATACTAATCCCTTCCAAAATTGTATTTGATATCTCCCGACCTTACCTCAGTAAAACTTGACATTGTTATTATAGAGAATCAAAATTATTTAATTATTTATTTAATGTGTTTATAATTTGTTCTCTAATTTGAAATTTTAAAATTAGTAATAATTTAAATTTGTATGGCTAAAATTTTTAATTTATAATTAAATACAAATCTCGTTCAAACAATTCAATTTGAAATTTTTTGTTCAATTACTTATGAGTTATGATTAATTAGTTGATAATTTTGAAGACCATTGGTTAATAAATCCCTAAATTGAATTGATTTGATATCATGGGTAAACATTTTTTATTTAGTATTAATATTACAACCCACAACAGGTTAACATGGCATTCATTAATCATTACAATATTTAATATGCATTTTCTTACATTAAAAAAATTTGAAAATGCTGATGTGGAATTAATGTCCTTGTATAATGATTCAGACTCACCAATCCCTATCGGAATCGGGAGCACAGATAAGCCTATGAGATTTGGAAAAAAAAATTAAATAATAATCATCAGTATTTTTTTGGACCAGAAATTAAATAGTAATAACCATCAATATTAATATCAACAATTAACAATTAATATTTAATTTATATTATTTTTCATGTGAACAAGAATTTCTTGTTGGCATTAAAAATTGATCTTTCTTGAGTTATGAAAGGTCAAAGGTAAATATTTTTCAATTAAGTTTACTTCTTACACAAACTATAATTTACAAATTATGTGGTTTGTTAAAAATTTTATTTCAAAGACAAGTTCTATATACAAAGTTACAAGCTTCACAAGTTATAAAGTTATATATGATATAATTTTAATTTCGGCCTAAGTTATTTTTTGGGCCACTTGGCCCAAGTTATATATATTATCATTTGTCGTTCATCTTTATGTAATATATCATACAAGATTCGCCCAATTTAAAAAAAAATAAATCAGTAAAAAATTGTAAGAATAATGTAATTTATTTTTTTAATAAAAGAGTAGGTATGCTTTATATAATTCCATATTCCACGTGTACCTGCACTGTGAAAAAGTGTGCTCACCTCTTTCGATTTCAAAATCCTTTTTGAGAACCAGGCTAAAAGGAAAGGATAAATTCTATTCGATCCAGAACAGTCCACTATCCATTGTGCGCAGCGAATATGCACTGGGGTCAACCTTGCAATGAATGACCGGACCACAGAGAGAAGAAGAATCCAGCATTTCATGACATGACCAGTTCAACCAAAGCACCATTTCGGACTCAGCCTGCCATAACCTCCAAGGTGTCTTCCTCTTCTTCTCTCTGCTCTCGCATCTAATCCATACGCACAAGAGATAGAGAGCATGGGTAATGGAGACTCCAAGGTGTCTTCCTCTTCTTCTTCAGAAGGCAAACGCTCGCGCCGTGCTCGCTTCAAAGAGCGTCTTCACCTAGGTCGCCACTTCCACCACGGTCGCCGTGGCAGAAACGGCGACGGCTCCTTCGGCTCCTCTTCTTCTGCTCTCAAACTCATCTCCGCTGATAACTTCGCCGGAATCGCTCTCCTCACTATCATCAGTGTTCGTTCTCTTACTCAATTTACCTCCAATTATAATTATAATTCGTAAGAGCATTCCCCGGTGTTTGGCGCTGGGAAATTGTGAAATTGCTGTAATTACTAATTAGTCAAAGTCGGCCTTATAAATCTCATTTTAATCAAGGTGTGACTTTCTTAGTCCCTTTTATTTTTCACATTTCATTCTTTTAATTCACTCAAGCGAAACTTCTTGTTCAGTGCCATTTTTTTTTCCTTGGAACTGTGATAAAATGTGATCGTTACCTGTAATTCTAAATTGAATACTATCGTGATATATGTTCGATGCTCGGATTATGGCATCACTATAGTTAGGATTGATCATATAACTCTCATTTTCAACAAGTATCGCTTTTTTTTTAAAAAAATAAATTTTCAGTCTCACAATTTTGTCAAAGGAAAATTCTCGTTCAGTGCCATTTTTTTTTCTTGAAACTGTGATAAACTTCGATCGTTGCTGGTAATTCTATTTAGAGTCCTGTTTCGATACATGTTCGATGGTCGTATCATGACACTACAATTTAAAGATCATTTAAATTCTACGTTTCTCAACCATTATCCTTGTGTAACTACTGTAGTTCCATTGTCCTCACGTTCCATACGTCAATATCAGTGGTTCTCAGGTCGTAAAAAATTATGGTTATTTTTGTACTGTTATGCGGTCTAGGAACTCAAAAAAGTTGATGTTTGCTTTTAGACTACTTTTCTGAGCACTCAAACAGAAAATTTTAGTCTATCTTTTTATAATAACAAATATTCACACGCATATATTTTGTTTTATTTAAAAATGGTAAGATGTGAATCTTTTGATTGTAGGCGGAGATGCAGTTCAAGGATAAATGGATTGCTTGCCTATCTCTCGGAGAACAGGCATTCCGTACAAAGACTTCTGACCAGTTAAGTCCTGGAAAACCTCCTGGGCTTGTTATGATCTTTTTAGCAGTATCATGATTGGTTCTGTTAGAAAGTATTTATTCTATTCAATCATAATTTCATGAGAATAATCATGTATTTATTTTGTAATTTTTGGTGTAGGATACTATTGCTTTAGTAGAAATAAGTACAGCTTTACTATATAACTTTCTTTACCAGTGTTTAGTTTTTTAAAGTACAAATATTTGTATTGTAATAGCGAACCCCTGTTAGCTATAAAGCTTTTTATCTATCATCATGATTTTGGGCGTGTGGTATTACTTTTACAGTGTTGTCTCTTAGTCATGTCAGATTCAGAATTTTTATTTTTGAATCATTATTGTATGATTGGTTAATGTAATAAATTAATATATTTGCTTGTATATATTAATCCAGTTTGTAGGTTCTTGCCTTCAGTCAATGCTAGTATATTTGTTTCTTTGCGAGATTTTAGTTGTTGTCACATAAGAAACTTTTCATTCCATTATTTCATGTATATTCATTTTGTGCTCCTGGTAATGCAGTACGGACAAGCCGGTTTGGAACTCTGTGAGTACCCTAGACCCTATCATTTATTGTTACATTTTTTTCTGGGATAGAAGTGAAAGATGTTATATATAATTGATGGAGATCTAAGCAAGTACGGGAAGCCCACACTTAAAGACTGGCTTGTAAGAGAAAGAACCATGCCACTTAAGTATCATATGAATTACATGTGACGATCCAATGTAGGACTCCACCATATTTCCACTAAATGTAGAATTATGCATGATTTTTGGTGTCTTTTAGGATAAAATTCCCACTAGACAACTTCATTGAAGCATATGGAGAACAAAATTATCTTCAATGAAGTTTGAACATATCATATGCGACAAACAATTTCCAAGATTAAGTGGAGGTAATTCCATGATGAAAATCCATTTTTTCCCCTTTTTTATGAATTATAGAACATGTCATTACAGAGATCATAGAAGTTATGGATTTTGATATTCTCATCATTTTAACAAAATTGCTGATAAAGTAATATTCCCTTATTTTTAATAATATTTGGTTCATCATTATAAAGTATCAGGGAATTTAAATTCAAGTAATTCCTTGTGATGTTAATTGTTAGCACTAAGGGTTTGTTTGACCGTGTTTTCTGTTTTATTATTCTCAAAACAGTTTTGTAAAACCGTTTTCGAGAATAAGTTTTGAAAATAAGAAAATAAAAAAATCTGTTTAAATAATTGTTCTTAAAATCATAACTAGTAAGTGATAGATGAGTTATTCAAAATTTATAACTTTATTATTAATGAGGTGGGTGTTTTTCACCTTTTCTTGTGTTTTCCAGAACAAAAACTACAAAACACCTTAAAGTTGTTCTGAGTTTTCTGTTCTTTTATTTTTCTGTTTCTCAGAACAATTTATAAAAAATAGGTTTACCAAACAAGTTTTTTTATTTTTCTGTTTTCGAAAATAGAAAAACTGTTTTTAAAAACCCTACCAAACAGGCCCTAAATCATTATGATTGAAGATTTGAAGGTATGTTGAACATGTTGAGGTATTCCTGAAAAGCGTAAGCTTCACAGAATATATATATATATTGTGTATATGAGTTTGTGTGTTAAATATTTGTTACTCAAATTCATTTGCTCAATTTCATGAGGTGATGATCCTGTTTCCCCTTGACTCCTGAGAATATAGTTTAGAAAATAGGATGCTTCCAGTTGAAAATGACTTATATGTTCTTTCACAGGAAAAGAAACTTCTTCTGGAAAAGAATGGGCCTCATGTTGCTAGGATTTCTGTTTTTGAGGTGTGCAATTAGACCCTTTGACCTTTTTATTTTAATTTGCATTATCTTAGAATAAGTATATTCAGTTCAATTTGCTAGACTTGAATAAATGAAATTTGAGATAAGGCACTTGCTTGTTTGATGTATATTGCTGCTTCATTTTGAGATCAAGGGGTTTGGAAACATGCTTTTACTAAACAGAAAGGGAATTCTGCATAAATTCTACTGACAAAAAATTTGAAACTGGTTTTATTATTGACTGCTTTGTGACTCCTTAAGTGTATTGATGTAATTTCAAATTATTTTTTTCTTATGTAGACCAACAGAATAAGCAGCAATACTCTTGTTGGATACTGTGAGATTGATCTGCTTGAATTTCTGACCCAGGTTAGAAATATTTATGCTTGACATACACAATTCTGAACATATAAGATCTTTTTCCAACGTGAGCCTTGACTGTGATATCATGAAAATCTTACCTGAATATTATATATATATATATATTTAAAAATGGTGACGTCCTTTTGCAAAATTGGGATTAACGATACTGACTACACAGTAAAATTTCCAACATTTAGTGCAGCTTTTCATGCTGTCAGTTCTGGCTTATGGGTTATTTGAGGTTCTTTTTAACAAGCTATAAGATCAGGACTGAATTGAGTAGCCTTCAGTCTATCATGAAGACTGATATGTTCAAATTATGTATACTAGGTGGGTTCTTTTTCCAGGCAAAAAATCCATTCCTTTAGGTGCTCATTGCTATCTGTGTGAATGGAAGTTTATGTCTCTAGTAATAGTGATGTTCCAAGAAAACCTTGTAGAGACAATATTTTTGTATGGTGGGGGAATTGAGCCTGTACCCCTTTTGGGAGGTACAGTATTGATGGGCCCCATTACCAATGGGCCAACGCTGACTCACATAGGGTGTGTGAGGTGTGAGAGTGAGTGAATGAGTCATATATGTGGAGAGCCCAGCCTCTTGAATTGCTATGAGTATTGTGTTCTTCTTGTGTGTTTTTACATTTTTAAGAACTTAGCTATTCTGCTTAGACCTATATTTGGCCAGAATCATTGTTATTTGAGTTATATTGAGGGGAGTTCCATCAATTGGTATTAACTGGTTGGCTATATATAGAGGGTTCTGAGTTTTGACCAGCAAGGAAGTTGAGTAAAGTGTCCATGAGTAAGGTGTCATAGAGCGTAGCCATTGGGACGTAGGCTCTCTAAGGGAGGCCAATTGATGGAAACTAAGGTAGTTTGAGATATTTAAGTCCCATATTGAGTAGTATGGAATGCTCTATAGGGTATTTATGTAAATTGGTTCTCCTACTTAGTAAATAGTTATTGAGGGATGGTTTCCCACCTCACTTAAGTGCTCATCAAGTACCCTAGCAACAAGCACTTGGTGGCTTTGGGATCATGTTTGTTATTGTTGTGGATGTGAACATAGGTGGTACACCTAAAGAAGAGTAGATAGCAGGAATTGTGAGGGTAATGGGTGAGAAAGGAAGCACAAGGGGTCTGAAAATTGAATACCTTTGAGGGTTTCTATTGGTGAGATAGATTGAGGTTAAAACACCACCCTAAAATCTTATAGGCACAGTCATGGTGAACAAAAGGGAATGAGCAGCCTCAAGGGTATGCCCATATTTCCTCTTAGGCATTTCATTTTGTTGGAAGGTATGAATGTAGGAGTTTTCATAGTGGAGGCCATGAGTGGCTAGGTAAGAGTTGAGTATTTATGTATTCTTTTCCATTGTCACTACAAAGAACTTTCATGGAGGTCTGAAATTGGTTTTGAATGAGTTGGTTTTTGAAAATATATAGGAATTCTAACTTCTCAATCATCAGGTAAACCCACATTCTTTTTTGGGGGAAACCCACATTCTTTTTTTTGTGATCAAAAGTAACAAACCGCCAAACACCAATGAGCGTGTTAACTTTAGCTAGCCCCAAAAAATTGGAAAGGATGGGATGGCTTGTGAATGTGAGGTAGGTAAGTCATTCTGGTATGGTAGGCTAATTGGTATGAATTATTGTGAGGAAAAGTAAATTAAATAACAATGGATACATTTCCTTTCATGTAAAGGAAATTGGGGTGGCCTAGTCTATTGTGCCATAACAAAATTTTAGAGCTACTGGCTGAGAAATCTACTATATTATAAGATCTAGTACCCAGGGGTTAGAGTCCATTTCCTTTGGCATTGCCAACCAGCCTCTTGGATCCCAAATCTTGGAAGACAGCCATTATTAGAGTAACTAGCCATTTGATTGTTGTCTTTGATGACTTTACTCACAGATATCATATTACAAACAAATAGTAGGCACTAATAAAGTTTTCTTTAGGACAAGATCTTTAGAGATATTGATAGTGCCAAGACCTGAGACATTAACCTGTGTCCCATAAGATATTTTAATTTCTATAGGTTTTGTGCAAGGACTGAAATGGCTAAACAATGATGGGTTGCCAGTCAAATGAGCAAGGCCCTAGAATCCACCATCTAAGTGTGATCATATAAATTTTAGGTTATCTAGGACTAGGAAAATTTTCATGATTGGGTAATATTACTGGTAATTTTGGTACCCTTATTATCACTTGTGGTGGATATTTGAGAAACAAAAATTCTCTGAAGTAACTGAGAGTTGATCATGGATGAATAAGGAGGCTTCAGGAACAGTAGCATCATCAGAGGTCATTGTGTGGCCTTTAACTTCTTTAGGTTTAGTTTTCCAGCTGGCTGGTTTTCCATAAAGTTTCCCTCAAAAGTCTTTAGTGGGCCCACTTCTGTGACGGAGATTATACCATCTCTTTCTCCTTAGAGGTATGGAATTTCTTTTTATAACATTTCTGTCAGTATCACTCAGATTATTTGACAACTATCTCGTTGGAGCATGGCTTCAGATAAATGAACAATGCTGAAGATTAGCAAGGCAGAAATCGTTGAATTTCTTATCGCAATACATTTAGAGCTAGGGTTTCTAATCAAATTTGATCCTAATCATTCAAATCCTGATTTCTATCCCTAAAATCGGGGACGTATGTAATCTAATCTAATGAAAATAGAAAATAATATTGTTCAGGATAAACAATAAATAAAAGATTAAATAATAAATGACAAAGATTGCCAATGAAAGTTGGTCCAGTTGGTAAGGATGCGATTCATATCCCACAAAAGATGTGGGTTCAAATCCTATTGTTGATATGAAAATCTCATTGGTGGGTAATTTGTAAATACCTTTGTAAGCACTCTTTGAGCCTTAAGGCCTGCTATAGCCCTAGTGAGCCCTCGGGACCCAACTCATTTAAGCTTTTATACACAAAAAAATGATGAAAATTAAACTAATGGGCCTAAATAATTAGGGATTCCATGCGCCATGCCTATTTTCATATTTTGACTATTTTAATCACAGCTGTTGGAATGGCTCATTTATGGCTTCTTTTGTTTATATTATGGTGATACAGGATTCTGATTCTGACATTGACGTATTCAGCTTATTAGATCCATCATCACCCGTCAAAGTGGGCAACATTTCTCTTTCTTGCTCTGTAGAGGTATACATTATAGAATATATACCATGTTTTTGTCTGAGTATGATAAGGATTACTAACAATTTGAGAAAAGTCTAACAGGATCCAATTGAAACAGAGAAAGGCTTTGTTAAACGCATTTTATCTACCGTGGTAAGCTTGGCTGTCTTCTCTTTTCTAATAAATTGTCACTAGTACGGGTTTGACCATTAGACATAAGAGGGATATATTAAAAGAAATGATGATAATAAAAAAATCTCATCACTTTTCTTGCATAAGGACATTGGTGCTAAACTGACTTTGAAATGAGACTTATTTGAATGTTTGCAGATATGCTTATGTAGCTATCAAAGATTAATGAATGACTATTCCATGTTATTTAAATTATTTCTTCTGCATCCCTTCATCATTGTTTCTTTATTGAGTGCTCCTAAAACTTGAAAAGAAACTGATACAATCTTAAAATAAATAAAATATATGAGCCAGGGAAAGTGCTGCATAATATTTAGTTTAAGTTTTTTAATAACAGTTTATCTTTGTCTATTTTTAACCTGCAAGGTAATATTCTTTGCAGGACTGTAATGGAGATGGTGTGCTTTCGTTTTCTGAATTTTCTGACCTAATTGATGCATTTGGCAATGAAACAGCGTCCATCAAGGTTCACACTTGAGTAAACATTTCCCTAGTTATCTTATGTGACTTTTCAGTTTATAATGCATATGCATGCTAAATATTCCTCTATTTTTTGGTGAAAATATTCCTTTAACTTTGCTTATATACCTGAAATTTGATTTTCTGATTAGAGAATTTCAGTTTTTAGATTCTGAGGTCATATAAATGATATAAAAGAATAACATTTTGAACATTAAACTTGAATTAGTGTATAGAAATTTAGTATCTTGATTGTATCCAAGTCAAAATCAAAATCTTCATTAAAGTATAATGTTTAGTTTTGTAATTGCAATGTAATCGTTCGTTTTTGTATATATGTTTTACTCTCTGAGCAATACAATTTTCTTTGCAATAGAAAGAAGAACTTTTCAAAGCAGCTGACAAAAATAGGGATGGCATTGTTAGCATGGATGAGTTGGCTGACCTTCTTGCTTTTCAACAAGAAAAGTAATGGCCGATATATATTCCTGAGACTGTAGTCATTAATTTTGTATATCTTACTTGATCTTCTTGCCATAATTTTTCTGGTTCAATGTCTGAAAATTATGAATTCTTGTGAAGTTGTTATCGTTATTTTTATTTCATTTTGTCATTCCTTTGCGTCTTGTGAGGAAGACTAAAATTGGGATTTCTATTGTTTACACACTTGTTTCATTACTTATGTTCCCTATAGAAGCACACTTAAACAGTCACCATAAACAAGTATATGTGCGCAGGCAATTTAGTGTCTCTGGTTGCAGAAGCATTGTAGTCATCATTTTTATTTCTATCCATTTATGGATACCATATGTCTGTCTATTTATATATGTATTTACATATGGATATGTTCCTACAAAGATCCTAGTTGGTTCTTATTCTATTAATAGATCTTTTTTTTTTCTCCTAAAGTTTTGTGGTCTAAAGTTGACTATAATAACCTTTTTCTTGGATTGAAGACATCAGAAATTTTTTTTTGGGGTATATTTTAACTGAAATTCTTAAATGGTTCTTTAATTCCGTGGTTGAACTGTAGTCCATGACCTGGAGTGGATAAAAGTCTTCTCAATTTGTTGGTTCTCTCTTTTTGTATACTCATTTGATTCTAATTTACTGATTTCTGGTATTGCAGGGAAACCTTATTGAATTGCTGTCCTGTCTGTGGTGAGGTTCTTCAGGTTTCTGACAAGCTGAGCACAATAGTTCACTTAACTCTCTGTTTTGATGAAGGGACTGGAAACCAGGTGATGACTGGAGGATTCTTGACAGATAAAGAGGCATCCTATGGGTAAATTTCTGAACATGTTGCTAAACTTGCACTGTGATTGATAGGGTGGAAGAGAGGGCATGGACAATATTAACCTTTTCAATTTTATACAGTCGATTTATAGTTTTTCTGTATTATATGTATGGTTCTGAATTTGATTCTATATATTATGATATGATAAAATTACTTATTTACTTATTTATTTAGGTGGCTCTTTAAATTGAGTGAATGGGCCCATTTCTCATCCTATGATGTTGGTATACGCTCTGGATCAAGTGCTTCCCACATTCTGGTATCCATTGTTGTGCATTTTTTTCTATTTCTTAATGTCTGCTGACATATATACAGTACATGTATTATGTGTATGCATTTCTAGTCATGTCAAGCAATGCAGAATCATTTAGGAATTTTACTTCTGTCCTTTGCTAATTATTGATTTTTCTCAAAACACTTGCATCATAATTAGAAGGCTTTCAATCTAATTTGCTGATATATCTATCATTGCGCCCTTTTCATGCTATTGTCAACATTTGTCATTCTTACCTTTTACAATCGTGAGAATTTGAAATGCATGGGCTTGAGAGAACCATCGAAGCAGAGATATCTGTTTAAGTGAACAAAGTTCAATTTTACTGGATTTTGTTTGTGAGAAGTTGAACAATCATAAGGACTACTGATTTTAAAATCCTATATGCATCACTTGGTTGGTATTTAATGATTTACAACCTTGTTAAGCACTTTCATGCTATCATATGTCATACTTACACACTATATAGTTCTATAAGTCTTAAAGCTCAGAATTCATTAACCATTTGCTTTATCCATTATTTGGCATAAGATATATGACCGGAAGACTAAAAGGCTTGTTGAAGAATTAATTGACAAGAAGATTGTTTTGTCAATGAGAGCTATTTATCAGTCAAAAGTAGGCCTTGGCCTTATAAACGTAGGTATGGATTTATTTCTCCTTGTTATTCTGACAAGAGGTCTAAGCTACATATGTTAGCTACCTCACCTGTCACCATTCTCTTTTGTGGCATATGATTGTTATTAGCTGTACTGATACCAATTGGGAAAGAAAAACAAAAGCCAGACAGATATGTTAGATCCTGCGGACCTTTCTGGAGTCGGACTTAGTGCATTAGTAGTACATTAGAATTAATGAAAGTATGATTAATTAAAAAAATAATGATCATAATGTACGAGGATCCCTAATTCAAGACATGTGACTTTCACCAAGTCATGGCAAACTTGCATAAGTCTTTTCTTTGTCTTGAGTTGCCTTAATCTTTTATAATGCCTTAAAATGGTGAGTTTCTTATTTGAAGGGGTGAAGGAAATCCTGCAAAGCATTTCTGAAAAGCAAGGAAATAAGATGGACTCGCCTGAATCTGCGGCAGATATACCTAAATTTATTGAACTTTTTAAGGTATGACAATGCTGCTTTATGGTTGGAAACTTTTTGATTTTGTTTTGTCATGGCAAGGGCGGACAGTACAAAACCACATGGTCCCTTGCTTGTGGGTTTCATTTTGGCGCTCAAAATCATACATATATATATATATGTATATATATGCACATAATTTGTGTGTTAATTTTTTTCCCTTAGCTACTACTTTATTTTCTACTAAAAAATTTGCCACTTTTCTGTGAATGCTTTTGTAATTCACATGTTGACCTTAGACTTTTTGTCCCCCCAGAACAAGTAACAAGAAATACTATAAAAGGGGCAGGAGCTGGGAAGGTGGTACAGGCCAAGCAGAAAAGGGACAGAAAAGAGTTTTGGATGAGAAAGTATCAAGTCCAAACAGTCCAAAAAATTTAAAGGAGAACTAACTTTCTATTAAGAAAAAGATATGTGCAAGGCATTGTATCAATTTGGGCATATAATCTTTGTAGGATCACCTAGACCGCAAGATTACTGTCTTGCAAAGCAGAAAGAGATTTCTTTTCCCCTTCAACATATTTCACCCAGTAGACGAAGTAGCGGTATCCAAAGTAGATCACCATGTTCATGTCTAACATCTTTCACTGGAAAGTTAGAAGATCCACAGCTGTCATCTGCGTGGCCTATGAATCAGTGAAGCATTCAGCACCCTATACCATAAGAACGACCAATGCAATAGGAAGTAACATTACTGTACCATTTTCTTTACATACAAGCACTACTGACACAAATCAATGGTGCTGCTTTAATTAAACTATTCATCCATTGGCTTAATTTTTTTTTTACCTATTTTGTGCATTTTACTTTTATATTTTGCTTGTGTTTTAATTCTTAACATTTGAGTGACCTGAAACTAGTATGATGTATTTATTGGATGCAACTTGCCTAATGAGAAACTGAGGGAAAGTGGGTAGTTTTACCAAAGTAATGATAATTATTCTGCAAAATGGAGTAGGGTGCCATTCCTAGTATAATATCTAATTTTATATGCTGTAGTTGTTTATGTGCTGGACTTGTGTGCATGTGATTACATGCTTCTTATAAATGATATGACTTCTGTGTTGTAGGATCAAATCAATATGGCTGAAGTCAAGGATCCACTGGTCAAGTTTAAGGTGGGCTAATGCTTTCTAAAGAGTTCAAGTTTATTTGTTGTTCGTGTAGAATTGCAACTGAATACACTCTTTGTTGTTCTGAACCATCAATGTAAATTTGAAGATCCTACTACATATTAAGGATTCTGTGCATGTTCAATTTCCTTACGTTTAGAGAATTGTGTTTTATCTGAACATATCTTCTTTTATCTGAAGTTTTACAAAAGAAAAGCGCTAGTTTCTGTTTCTATTGCTCAAAGTAGTGTTTGCTTTGAAATAAGAACCTTCTAGTCATCAGTTATGAAACTCACGTGAGTCCAAAATTTTTTATTTTAACAACCTCTAACTTCCTTGTTTCTCATTAAGCTAGTTTTTGGTTTCTTAATATTATATCTCACTAAGAAAATTTATAATTATTATTTTAAGAATAATCTGTTTACCTTCATTTCTGTGACAAAAGTTTGAAGGGGCTTGCGTGATCTCCTTCTAAAGTGCTGTTTGGGAGTCAAAAGGATGAGTTTCAAAGAATGTCCGGTTCATTGTAGTGTATGCATTTGCTTTAAGTGAATGACTAAAATCCAGTACAATATTGAGGATGTTGGCTGCAATAAGTTGACCAATCTAACCCCCAAATACTAGGAAACGATAAATTTTAAGTTACTCAATCCCTCTAGTTGAAAATAAAGTAAACAAAATCGGAAAGATAATGTTGACTAAGTGATAATCCTAATCTCCTATAAACAGAAACAAATATGGAGAATTATTTCCAAATCACATGTGGCTAACGACAATTCAGTATATCACTTTTTGTAGTACTTGATTTGTTTTTGAAATGTTTTGCCAGTCATTATTCATATGATCAAATGGAACCTCAAGTTGTCCAGCACTTCTCATCTATTTTTGCTTGGGATGGGTGAACTTGACTTGTTTTCAATTTTACTCTATCGTTGTCCAACTCAGTCAACCATTTACTGGGCAATTTGTTTATTTTTTTCTCAGTTGCATCCAGTCATGGATTTTGTTATCTGACATTCCTTGCTAATAGACTAAACCTAGTATTAATGGATTGAACCTAGAGTAAGCTATGGTGATGTCTGTATTATTCCTTGGAAAGCCAGAAATGGTGTCTAAATGAAATTATTGTTTTCAGTAACACTGCTTAATTTCTATTAGTTATATTTATTCAAGAATCCTCACTGCCTGCGCACTGCCAGTTCCATGCATTTTCTTTTGTTTTTTCCCCTTTGATTCTATAGAGTCTGGTCTGCATGAGAAACTGATTCATTTTTCTTTTCTATTGAGCTCGTTTCATGAACTTTTCTTCTCATTAGAAGTTGGATTGAAAATTAATAAAATTCTGACCAATGCTTAAACTGTAAATGCAAACTATTTTTGGGTTTGTGATGGTAATAATTATCTTGTTTGAGGATTCATATCTTAAATTTCTGTGGGCAGACATTCAATGACTTTTTCATAAGAGAGTTAAAGCCTGGTTCAAGACCCATTTTTGCCATTGACCGTGATGATGTTGCTGTATGTGCTGCTGATTGTCGTCTAATGGCATTTAAATCAATTGACAGTAGTTTAAGATTTTGGATCAAGGTAATTCTTCCATCTCTTCTACGTGGAATGCTTCCATTCTCAAAAGTATACTTTCTTCTTAATATTTAGATTTTCACATCTGGAAATCTGCAAACATGGATTTTTACCAGTTAGACACAATTGAATTTTGTGATATAAAACAGTTTTTCAGCCACTTTATGTGCCCTATTATAATGTTGCTCATTGAACTAGCACCTGCTTGGCCTTCCTGTTAGTGTTGGGGTGTAGGAAGGAAGAAATTCGTGTGAAAATGAGATTATGATCTGGTGTTTGTTCACGCTCTTACCCTATATCTTTGCATGAAAAGTGAAAACAAGCAACAACTCTAGTAGATCAAAGTGTTTGGCTGCTCAAACAATTTGTTATGTGTAAATATCCTCTGGCTTATTGTAATCACTGTTATTTCTGGTGCTATTCCTTTTGAATATCCTCCATTTCTTCTATTTAATTCCAAGAGATTATTTGCATTATAAGATATTAAACTAGTTCACTTACTGAAATTTAAGCCAAGTTGTGGGAGTGAAATTAGTTTCCTTAAATAATTAGGTGCGTTAGTCCTTTATTCTGTCCACTTTTATTCTGGATGCTGAAAAAAGTACTGTGGATCATCTTTCGTTACTGCTAGGGTCGAAAGTTTTCAGTTCAAGGCCTTTTGGGGAAAGAAATTTCTTCCAGTGCTTTTGTTGATGGGACAATTGTGATATTTCGTTTAGCACCACAGGTATTCTCGGTTGCTAGTTTCAATTTTATTCTGTTTCTATTATAGGTTACGTAAGTTTTGACTTCAACATCTATTCCTTTCAGGATTATCATCGTTTCCACTTGCCAGTATCAGGAATTATTGAGCAATTTGTTGATATCCCTGGATGCTTATATACAGTATGTGATGATCATTTTAGGAAGATGATAATTTACACACACACACCCTTATATATATTTTTGTTGATCTATTTTCTTGGTATTAGTTCTTATTGACAGCTTGTTTTGTCCTCTGTTCTCCTTTGTATAGGTCAATCCCATTGCTGTAAATAGCAAGTACTGCAATGTCTTCACGGAGAATAAGCGTGTTGTTTCAATAATTTCAACTGTAGATTTTGGAAAGGTTTGTCCTTGCAATTAATTTGTATTCCCAAATGCATACATCTGAAATAACTGGAAAAGATTGTTGGACAACACCAATCATCAACTTCAGCATGCCTTCTGATTGTAATCATCTTTTTCGTTTGCATTTTTATATATAAATTTAATCATCACCTCTTTACCTCATTTAATTTAGTTGTTTCTTTCTCTAACTGTTTTGATGCTTTACAGTTTTTAATCTGTTGTTCCTCTTCAAATCTCATTTATTTCCCATTTCATTTCCTTTTTGTGTTTGTAATCAGGCCTTAATAAGGTCTTTTATTATGCATTTATTTCTCTGTTTTTATTGCACTTTATTTGTTGTCTAATCTGATCATTTAATGTGGATTGTCAACGGTTTTTTTCTTTCCTTTTTTAGAGCATAGGATGTCGCTGCTTTAGTGGTGGCTTTATTCAGGGGAAGAGTGGTAGTTTGTTGCCATCTGCTTCTCTATATAATTCATCTTCAGCCATGAGTAGAATAAGAAATCTCATAGTCATTAATTTCTCAAATTATTCACGGCTCACGAGTCAGACGCTACTTTTGTGTTTTATATTTTGAGCTTTATATGTTTTTTCCTGTTTACTTAAGCATTTAATCCATTTTTTTACTGCTTATTCTTTCAAAATTTTGTTGTGCTTTTGACAGTTTGTTAAGTTCCTGAAATGTTTTCAGAGATACTTTCACCCTTTATGCATATTAACTTTCACCCTGACATGTATTTGACTGACAAGTATATTCATTTTTTTAATTATATGATTTGGATTCAGGTGGCATTTGTTGCAATAGGAGCTACGATGGTCGGTAGCATCACTTTCACAAAGAAGAAGGGTGACTATGTCAAGAAGGGAGATGAGGTATTCAAGATACAGATCGATCCTTGTCTTTTTTCTTTTGGTTGTTTCCGCTTCTCACTGACATTTCATTTTCTTATATTACAGTTTGGATATTTCTCATTTGGTGGAAGCACTGTAATCTGTGTTTTCGAAAAGGTTGGTGTTAATATTTTTTCTTTCCTGTTTTTGGCTATTTAATATTGGTGTTACTGTTTAACTATTTTCATTTAATAATTCTTTATTGTTCATTTTTTTTATTGGAGAAAGTAATCCTGATTAATGATCTTAATTTTCCTAATCATAATTTGCGTTTTAGAATGATTTGTCAGCAAGACAAAAAAAAATCTTGTGCACAACATTAGTTTTTTTTTTTTTTGGTCAACACACAACATTAGTTTATTTTACTTCTTGGAGGGAACTGAACTATATCATTTGCTTCTCCTTCAATTCTGTCAAATATAAATTAGACGAGCAAAGGCATTACTGCAGTGCATCTTTTATTTTTTTTTGTTCTGAATGATTTAATATGTAAATGGTGTTCAAGTCCTACAATTATGTAATTTTGTGTTAATCAATAAACCTCAATTTATTACTTCCCCAGAATTCTTAGCTTTCTGTAGAGATTGATAATTAGTCTTTGGACAATGTGTGTAATGACATCTGTATCATTTTTATTTTTTGTGCTCTGCAGAATTCAATAGCGATTGATGAAGACCTCCTTGCTAATAGCGCTAGATCACTTGAGACCTTGGTTTGTGTAGGAATGCGATTGGGCGTCTCCACAAGGGGATCGCGGGTTGCTTAACTAGGAAAAACAATTTGGTCTTGTAGACAAGTATTAGCACACTTGACACCCTGATTCAAGCTATCATTGTAGATTGAAGATGCTTGTCCAGTTTGCGCAGCTTGGTCTTGTAGAGTAAATATGCTTTTCCATAGGGATAAAAAGATGTTTTTGTAATTCAAATAATTATGTTTGGTCATTTCATCCTTAATTAGGAATTGGGAAACATGAAAAATTAGATTTAGGAGTGATAAAAATAACTTAAAAGGTCACTTTTTATCATCCCACCCCCCCCCCCCTTACAAAATTTTTCAAATAATAATCCAACTCATATAGTTATTCCATTCCATCCCCCCTCCACCTCTAGTGGCCATAAGCCCGAGAGAAACTCCCAAATATAGCATAAGTCTTTTGCCAAAAATAAAATCTTATAAGTCATAATAAAAAGCATATGCATTTTTCTTTTAAAAAATGCTTCATATTTACGTGTAATTGCTTTGATTTACAAAAATTTGTGGACAAAGTTTTACCTACAATTTTTTCTAGAATCAATTTCTAGTTAGCTCATTTTTTTTCAATCACTCTGAATAAATCCACCACTGATTATACCAATTTAGCATTATTTGAATATAACTCTTTATACACACGGACAAAAAGAAGGTAATCATATTTTTTTGCTAGAGAAACCATCTTATGATCCACTGTGTCAGTTTGGATTATATTTTTACGTTTGGATTATATTTTTACGAAAGATCTGTTAGAATAATCACTGTTTATAAAAATAAAATTTGAATATAAGTAGAGAAGTTTATCATAAATTTGTTTGGATAAAAATAGAAAAAATGATGGTAAGAAACTATAGTTGGTTTATTAAAAGGTAAGTTAAACAAATCCTGTGTAGTTAAACTTTAATTACAAAGTTGAACTATAAAACGGAGAATTGTTATTTCTAAAGTCTTTTTTTAATTAAACATAGAAATTTAGTCTGATTCATGCTTTATTTGTACACACACAACAAAATGTTTCATTTTACTTTGAAGTATTTATATTTCATGTCATTCATAATTTTTAGTGTCACATTAAAAAATATTTCCCCCGGTTTCGTTATATAGTACACTTTTTTGAGAAATTTATGTTTTAAAATATAGTGTACTTTACAGATTATGTAGTATATTTTTTCTTTTCTTTCTAAGATTCCCCCTATTTAATAGGTCTAAATATTTGTTTATTATTAAAATGTTTCATTTCCAATGCATTTAATGAGGGTAATTTGAGAAAATGTGAAAAAAAAATTTGTTATTAATTATTGTCTTGATCTGTATGCGGTAGTTAAAAGTGCACTATAAGCTGAAACGGAGGAAGAAAAATCTAGAATGTAACCCTTTTTTTTTTGTAAGAAAGAGTAAATTACACAATATTTCTTTGAGATTTTTTTAAAATTGCTCCTTGAATTTCAAAATTTTCATAAATGTTCCTTTAATGGTTTGTTTGGTTGGAGGGAAATGGGGGGAAGGGAAAGGAAGGGGAGGGAAAATGTTATTAAAATTTTCCCTCCTCTCCCCTTATATATTTTCCCCCCAAATTGGGGTAATTTGGGGGGAAAATGTGTTATTGTGTTTAAAATGACCAAAATACCCTTTATTTTTTCATTACTCGGCCACACAATATATTGATCAGTTTTGTACTTATATTTACTTAAATAAATTAAGGATATAATAGCCAAATTATAATTATTTTCCCTCCTTTCCCCTCCTAACCCAAACGAGGTAAAATTAAAATCCTTCCACTAAAATTCCTCATTTTCCTTCCAAACGAGGTAAAATTAAAATTCCTCCTTTTCCCTCCCTTTCCTTTCTCTCCATTAAAATCCTTTCCCTCCTTTGAACCAAATAGACCATTAGTTATGAGCAAATTATATAAATATTATCTTAATGTAGCTAAAACAAAGCAAACCTCTTATGTATTAAAAAAATTACATAAAAATTACCTATACCCAAAATTGGGCTAGATCAGATTTTTTTTTTTATCTATCCTATCTATATATATATATATATATATATATATATATAAAGGAAGATAAGCCGACAGTGCCCTTTACTCGGAGAGTGTCTTCTCCTCCTTCCTCTTTTTTAACTTTCCCACATAGTAAACATAGGATCAGAAAAATAATAATAGGAAGAGACCCAATTAAAATAATAATTACATTAAAGTACTAAAGTCACTTTTATTTTTATTTTTTATAAATAACAATTATAGAATAAGACTGAACTAACTATTTTTTATTTATAAAAACTAACTAATTGGGTTCCGTTTTTGGCTCCTATTATTTTTTCCCTTTTTTTTTTGGGAGTTTGGGATATAAAAGTGTTGCAAATTATTAAATAAGCATGTAAAATTTATAATCTAGATAGAATTTAGTTAATGTTTTACGATTCATACTTGGTATAATACTATATCAAAATTAAATTCCAACTTAAAGTTTTATGAATATTTCAATAATTATCAGTTCTGTTCTGCTTTATCAAAAATATTTTTCCTTATAACCAACGACGAGGTTGGGGAGGAGAGGGTGTTAAAGTGATTTTTTTTTTTGGTTAAACAAGTTTATGGCTACCCCTTTGTATATGATATATGTGATAAGTACAAACACATTTTTTTAAAATAAAATGTTAGATGTGCTACTTATGGGACTATGAATTTAGTATAAAAAATTAGAACACATTAATACTACCTTAAATTCAGTTTTTTTCTCAGTCACACTTTTCAAATTTAGATTATTTTTCAAGACACATTTAGCAATCTAGAAATAAACAACATGTGGGAGTACAATCTAGTTTATTATAGATGAAAATTTTGGAATAAGTTTTTCTTATCAAACATAAGATCAAATTTTTCCTTGACTAAAGTAAAAAGAATTACTGACAATGTTCTTGTATTAACTGCCCATTGGCCATTTGGCACACTATGTAGGATAAGATGTGATGGTATAAGGCTAAGTAAGATGAGGCATGATAAAAAAAATTGTGACGTGCTATGTAGTATCGATATGGGTACATGTATCGGATATGATACGTCATTATATGAAATATACGATAATTTTTAAAATTTTAGGATATAGGTGCGAAAGATATTTATACATATATAATATTATTTATATAATTATTTATATATATAATTAATAAACCTACCTATTAAGATAAAAATAGGCATTAATTATTCTAAAAATCATAGTATAAATGTTAAATAAACTCTAAAATATTTATAACAATTTCAAATATTTCTATTTTAATGTAAAAATTTAAAGTGGTATAAATTAATATAAATTGGTATGAATGAATACGTATACGCAAGTATGGTGTGCATATCGTATCGTGTATCGAATACGAGTGCGTCTATTTTTTTGAAGTATCGATGCTTCATAGGTGCAGTGTTTTGTTATCACATTGTATAAGATACTACACTTTATATGATAATATCTTAAGTTTGGTAATATATGATCTAACACGGGATAGGATGAAAATTAATTATTTTTACAAAAATATCCTTTACTTAGAAAAAATATAATTTAGACACAAATTTATTACTTTATATTAATATATTAATCTTTTTAAAAGTAATGTTCCTTCAATTTTAAAATAATTCAATTTTTTGCATGTCTCTGAATTAAATCAGGTTCTTAGGAAATGACAAGTCTGCTTTTAGAGAAGCCTTCATTAAAGGAGATGTTCTTATTATCACAAAAGCAAGAGATGCCTTAATATTTTCTGTAAAATTTTTTAGAAAAAGTCTGCGTTCAGAGAAGTTGATGTAAATTTTAAAAATAAAAAAATTATATGATTTCAACATTTTTTTTTTAAAAAAAAGGTACTTTAATTTTATTGGAGTTTTTCTGGCCAAAAACCTTGTCGGAGTTCAGATGGGATCTCACAATTTGTTGGACTTAAATGTAGGCCCAAACACCCATGGGCCTCCAAGATCAGCCATTACGATCATCGCCCCAACCCTACCCCCGCCGATCTATCAATAAAAACCCTGTGTGACCCCTCACTTTCGTCTTCTTTCCTCCTTAGCGGCGCCCAGCTCAAGATCGATCGACATCATGGTAACAACCTTCCTCTTCGTCTTCTTCTCGCTTGCTTTCACCTGTACTTCCTTGGAATTTGTGACTTAGTGAAGTCTTGAGGACTTGATGGAATTATCAAACTTTCTGATTTGGAATTTGTGACTCGATTGTTTACCTGTTATGAACCTTTTTTTTTTTGTCACAATTCTTAGTTTTCTTTTGATGTTTGTGGTAAAATAGCATTCCACCCCGTGAGATTTAAGGTGTTATGTACCACTGTTTATCTTGTGTTTCCATCAATGAGTATATGATTTCTTTTAATTTCGTCATTTCCTTTTCAATTTTGTTGATTGTAGGTGTGATATAGTGTCTGTTGTAGCCTGTAAAATGTCCGTTTTCTTTTATCGTGGAATTGATCTGTGCACTATTATTACTATATTCTAGTTTAGGTCAATGCTAGAAGTTGACAAATCTGTGTTTTCTGGACTTTTATGTGGAATGGATCATTTCGATATCCTTTATTGGGAACTGTTACAATTTCTTTTTTGAAGCATCCGAATGTACGAATCATATTTAATCCATTATTATTATGAATTTGTTACAATTCCTGTTTCTTGTAGGTGAACGTTCCAAAGACGAAGAAGACTTACTGTAAGAGTAAGGAATGCAGGAAGCACACCCTGCACAAGGTCACACAATACAAGAAGGGTAAGGATAGCCTTGCAGCTCAAGGAAAGCGCCGTTATGACCGTAAACAGTCAGGTTATGGTGGACAGACAAAGCCAGTGTTCCACAAAAAGGTAAGCTGTCATCCTGTTTCGATCTATATTTAACCTCTTAAATCTTAATATAAGTCATGCTATATGGAGCTGGTTTTGAACCATTTATGGGAAGCTGGTTGATCCTTAGCTTAATTTCTTGCTGTCAATTCCTTTTATTTGAATAGGCTAAAACAACCAAGAAGATTGTCTTGAGGCTGCAATGCCAAAGTTGCAAACATGTGTCCCAACATCCTATTAAGGTAGCATATCAAATACGTTTTGTTTTAGAGGTGTTATATTGTTTGGCATTTCGTATATCACTGACTGTTTATTCAAATCTGTGTTCTGCAGAGGTGCAAGCACTTTGAGATTGGAGGAGATAAGAAGGGGAAGGGAACTTCTCTGTTCTAGGTTCAAAAATAGGATTTGTAGTGTCAATGTTGTCTCCGTTTTGCTTGTTTTGTTCTTCTCATTTCGGATGCTCAAAAGGTTTGGAATATTTTGTTTCTCCATGGATATCTCCAAGCCATATGTTATTATTCATGGAAAATTGCTAGTGACGGAGGATTATTATTACTAGTTTTAGTGGTTTTTTTGGCTTTCGAGTCTTTTATTTATGTTATTCATTCATTCCATATTTTTCCACTTCTACGTTTTTATCCATAATAATCCTTGGACCGAATAGTTATCGTCTTTGACCTCACTGGTTCTACATTTCGGAGGATTGCACTATAGTGTTTTCCTATGATTGAAAAAACTCTCTTCAATTTACTTGTTTATTTATCAGTGCAAGAGATATATGAGAGTCAAGCTACGGTTTTCTCCATCCAAGCAAAATGAAGATAATGTATATTCTCTATTAAGATTGATTTCAACTAATGAAGGATTATCAAGACTACCTTTTCTTTTGGTAAGGTGCTTGAGATTAACTGTAGAGATTAAGCACTATGAGGAAATGCGCCGAATCGCATTTTTATTTGGGAAGCCCGAATGTTTCAACTAATGTATATCTTTTATGGCGCATTTCGGAATTCAATTAGCTTATAAAAATTGGGTGAAATTCTTACGAAATCTGTGTATTGCTTGATGAGGTTCTCCATGCATAGAGGACTTAATTTAATAAAGCCACCGAAGGTTCCGTTTATATACTGAATAGATATTCCAAGTCTCCAAGACAAGTACTTATAGGTGATATTCTGTGTCTTTCTGAAAACAGTTTTGAAGGAACTTTGGGACTATTCCCACTTCTTGATCAATCGAAGTTTTACACGTTTTTTTCATCAAAAAAAGAAAAAAAGTTTTACACGTTTCAGCAATTAGTGCCACTGAAAAATACGAGAGGCAAACCATTTAGATTTTAGGGAGTAATCGTTACTTGCCGCTATTCAAAATGACATGTTAGCGAATACCTAATGGATCGAGCAAAATTTACTGTACTTTTCAGCTAGACTAGTCAACGATAATTACTTCCAGGGTTCTGTTGAGCTGCTGCATACGCTCCCATGTAACCATTACGTTCTAGCCTTGACATTGCAACTTGTCCCTGCATCCCTTCTCTTGCATAATGCTGCCACAGTACCTGTTCCTCCACCAGCAACCTCTGTTTCTTCTCCAACTCTGACATTTGCACATACGATGGAGGTGCCACCCCCAGCGAAGCTGCAAATGGATCTCCATCAAAGCCTGCACAGCCCTCGGATCCTGGTGGTGCCGGCAACGCTAGCATTGCCGGCCTCCCGGCCGACCCAAGCGCCACACTGCTTGCACTTCCACTGAATCCAAACCCTGGTCCTTGCATGGCTGCATTTACTTCTGCTTGCTTATACATGCCATCCAACAAGAGGGTATCAAATCCACCTCCTAATGCTGGCTTCTGGCTTGTCAGGTGGCTAGTTGATTGCACCAATGCTGTTTCCCAGTTGGCTTCTTCATCAAAAGCATGCCATGGAAGAGCTGGGGTAGCACTTGCTGTTGCTGGTGGAGCACCATCAAACAAGGCCAAGGCAAGCTTGTCCCCATGTTCTTCTGTGGTCGGTACGTCATCTCCTAGGTTTAACAAATCAGCTTCTTTCTGTTCTTGCTCTTTAGGCTCTTCTTTCACTGGTTCTTCAACCACTTCTTCAACCTTTGGTTCATCCTCTGGGGGTGGAAGTGCCTTTATAGCATTCATACCCTCTTCTGGTTCTTGCACCTTATCTTCTTCATTCTCTTCCTCTGCTTTATCTGTCTTGCCTTGTGCTACGGCTGACTTGTCTTTGATATATTCGTCCATGACCTTTAGCTGCTTTGATGTGATCTTCTCAATTTGTGGGTACTCAGAAGACCTTGCAATGCCTATACTCTTGCTCCAGCAGTAAAACAACTCGAGCTCGTCGTACTGCTTTCCCACACGGCAGAAAATTTCATAAACTTTGATGCAGTCTGAAACCTCCATATCTCCGAATCGATCCAGTAAGATACTGAGTATTTCTGTTATGTCACTGTATATCTGAAAGCTATCCTTCACAATGGGGTACAGAGACACTATCACAATTCTTTGCAATTTTGCGGCTCCTGTTAATTGATAAGTTTATGTTAACATTTGAGCTAGAAAGCTGTGAATTGTGATAACCATATGCTCATTCTCTTAAGCTTGCGATGTAAAAATGGAGGGTTCTGATCGGTACAAACCTGTGGGGCGACAAGCTAAAAAGCGCTCCAGCAGCAACTGCAAATGCTGCATCCTCGAGAATATTAGCTCCGTCTTCATGTCACGCACTGGTGTGGATCTTATAACTGATTCTTTCTCTTTCTCTTTATCTTTATTTTCATCGTCTTCGTCATCGCATCCAAACGTGCTTCTCTTTCCTCGCCGATTCTGCATCCTGTACTCCAGCCTCTCGTCCAAGTACAACGCGTACGTGCGAACAAACGCCGAGAAGTCCCACGAGTTGGACTTGCCGTTGTCGCGAAAGTCGGACATGTTCAGAATCCGAGTTCCCCGACGAGTGGAGAAGAAGATCTCCTGCTCGTAGGCGGGATCGCCTTCATAGAGAAGCCTTTGGATGAGGATTAGGGTTTTCATAGCGACGGTCCAGCTTCGAGTTTTGTTGAGGCGTTTGGAGAGCGTGGCGACGCACGCGCTGATGTAAGTGCGAGAGTAGCAAGTTAAGCTGAGGATCTCTCTGATGTACTTCTCTTCTGCAGGATGCTCATTGTGCCTCGTGGCCTTGACAATGGCGACTTCGAGGTCTGCAACTGAGGTGCTGCTTCCTACCTTTGCTAGGCTTATGGTGGTTTGATCCTTCACTGCCCCTAGGGCTTTCTTGATCTTGCTTGGAGCCATGTTTGATGTTTCTGGGTTTTTGAAGGTTGAAGTTTCTGATGTGATAATCACCTGAGAATGCATATGTTCAAACTTGTTAACATTGGTCTAAAGAAGAAAAATCTTGTTTTGATTCATGAAAGATATATGATGATTCTGTTTCAACTTCAGGAAATAATTTCCTAATAACTTTTATTTTTTCAGTCTACAATATTCAAATGTAAGATTTTGTTTGAGAAAAATCAAATTCTTAACCACTCCAAATAACTAAAGTTGACAAAATAAAAAAATAAAAAAAAGCTTTGGGTACTAGATGAATACACGAGTATGTTAGAAATTAACTTCTCACAAGTGAAAAAAATTGTATTTCGGTTAGTTACTCGCAGGATTTTCACTGTCAATTTAATTTAATGAGTTGATAAAAGATTTTTCAGCACCCTTCTTTTGTGGGTTTGATTTTGTTTCAAATTTCATCCCAGGATATTTGATCCCGAAAACGAGAATCATTTCAGGAATCATATATAATAATATAATAAAGCCATACCTTTAGAACAAAACACTTCCAAGATCAAAATGAAATTCATCCCAATCTTTATAACATCCATGTCTATGATCATATATTTAGGTCTATGAACACTGTTCTATGGAGAAAAAAACCTAGCTAGAAATAAACAAACATGAAAGCAAATATACATATAATAGGAGGAAAAACTTGGGATCTTACCTGTTTACGGGATTAGAGGCAGCAAGAGAAATATAAAAAATTAAGAAATAATGTGTCAAAATCAAAGTGAGATTATGGCAAGTATGTTGTTCAAATTTGATGTATATCTATATATACTGTGTTGTTAATGGGAGGTAATATATATGGAGATGTTATAAAGAGGGAAGGGAACATGAAGGATATAAGGAACAGAAGAGAAGATAGATTTATTTAATTTATGAATTTGTTTCTATCCACTCTTCCACGTTCTTCCCTTTCCTCTGTCTGGTACGAAGTAGCCTCGATGGTTAGAGGAAGATGACTTGAAATGGGGGGCCAAGCAATATGTTCTGTCCTGTTTTGTAGCATCCAAATGTGCGAATCATATTTAATCCATCACTAATTACTTCTGGATATAGAGTTTTACTCTGACGCAGATTTTCTTGGCTCTCCTATATTAAGTACTATTATTCTTTAGTTTATATTTCTTCCTCCTTCTTTGACCTTTTCAATCCTTACGTGACCACCTCAGGATCGATTCCCGAGAAAACAAACAGAAAAATTAACACGGCGGACGTTAAACTTTCCGTTTCGATTGAAATTAAAAATAAAATAAAATGACAAGATCAAGTACTTTTACTATATTACATTGTAAAATAGTACTATATATGTAGAGAGAAGTAGAGAACTAGAGATAAATAGATTAAATGTATTTAAATAGTTTACCCCACTATAATCTATTTTGAAGGAACAAATTATTTCTAAATCTCCTTCTTGATTTTTTTCCAAATTTCAGGGAACTATAAATATTTTTTGGGTTATTGGAAGAATTACTCGCCAAGTAATTACACCTACTTTTCCAAAGTAACACAAACATGTGTGTCAGAAAAAAAAAATTTTCCATGGCCTTATTTGTGGTGACATCTTTCCCCATTGCTCGTGTTTTGGTTCTATTTTTATGTAAGATTAAGGTTAGATTTGATAGATACAAAAGGAATTTCATAAAAAAGAGAAGTAGAAAGAAATTTTTGTATAATATATTTTCGTATATATTATTTAAGCTTTTTAAAAACTAAAAATAGCATTTTTATGAAAGTCTTTTCTCCCTTTTTATTTCCTTTAAATAACTCATTTCTATCAAATTTAGGCTTGGAGAATTCATTTATCATAACAATCCATTCTTTGGTCATTAACAACAACCATTTATAGGATTAATAGAAAAAAAAATTTCATAGATTTTTAAGACGTTTCTCAAGAATTTTGTTTGCGAAAAAAAGCATTGATTTGTTGTAATTACCCGTTAATCAAAATAATCTTAAATATCTTCTCTTAACTTTTATAATTCATGTAGGACTAGGATAAGCTTTCATTATTGAAATAAGTCTTATCCTTATCCAAAGTCCTAAATATATTAAGTATATACCCTACTTGAAAATCAAACTTTATCGTCAAACTTCCAAATTAATGATTATCATTTCAAATGCTAACAATTCTAAGAAATCCATAAAATGAATTGAAAACTAATATCAAATACATTGCAAAAGCTAGCCCAAATTAAACGCCGTTGTATTAGTATGTAAATAGCCCCTCAATTAGCAATCTACGCAACATTATTGCATGAGTAATTTAATCATCAAAGGATTTACAATGACTTCTTCAAAAACTCTCTATCCTGTGTTTTTCATTATTGTCATGTTGTCATCGGGATTCAGGCATGCTTTTCTTCCCAATTGCTACCCCATCCCACTGCCTTTTTTGTAATATATATATATATATATATATATATTCGAAATACAAGTTTTATATACATGTGCATGCACACACACATATATTTCGCATGCATACATATATACTCCCCTATTCATTATTAAAAAATGATTATATAAATTTATAATTAAATGTATTTTTTGATGCATTACATGAAATTTAAGAAATGATTTATAATTTTCATAATTTGTGAATAACATGGCTTAATGTAGATTTTATATTTGATATTTACATTGATTACATTGAAGACTGGCCCAAATTAATACCAACAAACTATTATGAAAAGTTAAAATTTAAATAAGGGCATACTTATGTATTAATTAACTCATGATTTTTACTAATATTAAATAAAGAGACCATGCATATATATGTACCTAATTTCAATTTAAGTGTGAGCTAAAGATGGGTTCCATGCATTGCATAAAATCTAAGATACATAAATCACACTATTTATAGGTAATTAATATATAGTATGACTTTCTATATATTTAATTATATACATGTATGTATGTATGTATTAATATTTGCATATATATATATATATATGTACATTGATATTTCTCTTCTTCAAAGTTAGCAGGAAATTTTCTTCTCATTTTTTTCACTATGTTCTAGTTAAAAAGCCACCCATTGAAAGCATGTCATTTTGCATTAAAGCCGAATTTTGGCAACATAGGCATGAATAATTTTCATGTATCCAACATGTTATATAAGGATTTTTTTTTCTTTTACAAAACCCCTTTCATATCTACCAAGCTTAACCTACGTTTGGAAGGATTTGGTTGGGAGAGTTAGGCTGCTGTTTTTGGCTGATAAATTGGGGTTACAATATGTTATGCAAGGGGTAGTTAGTGTTTCTTTTTGTGTTTCTTTCTTGATTTGTTTTGCTTGTTGTATTGTTTGTTTTGATATTTTTTTATTTTGGGCTTTTATTTTTAGCCCTATTGTTCTAACAAAAAAGTGAAAATTCGTTGCAAATAAGATAGGCGTTCGAACCACAGTAGTATAAATGGGCATAGCTAGCCCATCAATTAGCAATCTACGTGCGCAACATTACTGCATTAATTTAGTACCCAGTAATTAATTCTCAAAGGACTTCAAATCAAAATGACTTGTGCAAAATCTCTTTATGTTGTGTTTTTCATGATTATTATCTTTTCATCAGGTTTGCTTTTCTTTCCAATTGCTACCCATCCCACTATTTTTTTCCTTTTTTTGTTAGTGTGTGTAATATATATATATATATATCTCTCTCCCATGCACACCTTTTTCTTTTCATCTGGTTTGCACAGTATGAACAATGAGCCACACCTTTTACTGTTTATAAATAATATAACTTGCTATAAATTTGATATATGCATAATGATATTTGACATGGATATTGATGATTGGTCTAAATACCCCCAAACTATGATAAAAAGTTCAAATTTAAATAAGGGCATACTTATGCATTAATTAACTCGGGATCTCTATTAAATCGTGATTAAGGAGACCATATGGTACCTGCTTTAATTTCAATTTAAGCATGAATATTTGTATATTGATGATTTTCAGGGAATATGGAAGTAGCTGGACTAAAATGCCGCACTAATTATCGCTCGCCTCATTGCAAGAATGAAGGATGCAACAGAAGATGCCAAGCTAATTGCAGAGGAGGAGAATGCAAAATTAGGAATCATTTGCATTACTGCCACTGTTATTGTTAGATTTCTTATGATGGTACTTTCTGCTTCTGCAAGTATTTTCTGTGATATTAATAATGAAACATGCAAATACAAAATTAGCAACAACAAAAAAACAATTATGTAGTCCTGCTAAATAAAAATGTAAACCTTTGGATCTCTGGGTTTACATTGTCATTACTATGTTTGGTATGGTGTTGTATTGTATTAAATAATATTATTCTCTGTTTGGTGATGTATATTATAACAATCAATTGGATAAATAGTAAAGTTTTTGACAAAAATCCCTTTGCTAAAGGGCAATAGTGCCGTGCGCTTTTCACAAAACAAATATATTTCTCGTCAACTCTTTTTTGTGCTATTGGAAACTATTCCTTTTGAATGTGCTACTTTCTTGTCAGTCAACTCGACGCATGTACTATCCACCTGATAAAGCGTATAATTAAAAAAATTGACAAAACCAAGAATTATTGGTTAATTTTCATTATTCATTATGATCACTATTAAACAACTTTACTTGGTCCATAATCTCTTAATTTGAGTATATTAATCTTCAAGCAACAATTTGCAAAGAATGCATACATCAAAATGGAAGAATCCTTTATTCATCCCGAAAAACCAAAAAGAAAGGATTAATCCTTTAATTATTTTACATATAAATCCGCACGTTTACTCAACAAATTAAATTGGATCTGGCCTTTTCCTTTCGGTCAAATTGGCCCTGTATTTTATCTACATAAGTAGATGTGGACTTTTATTTATATAATCTAAAGAATAAATCACACCATTCATGACTTATAAATTTTAAAATATTAAGAAGAGGTTTTCATGTACTACCTTTGTGTAAGTGATCCTAAATTTTCTGTCCCAAGCAATAGGAATAGAATTACAAGACAAATTTGAGATTCTATATCCTAAACACTAAATCTTCTTATTCACCACATAGTTATCTTTTTTTTTTACCATCCACCACATGGTTATCAAAATCCAAGTATGATTGTGATAAATTTGTGAGACTCTTGGCTGTGTTTTTGGGTGGCATTCCAAACTCAGTTTCCTATCTAGGCACATTTTGCCTTCTTTTTTTTTTTTTTTTGGGTAAAATTGTCCAGTGTTCAATAACCACTTTCAACTTTAGCTTTGACAAATTTAAATCGAATCACACAAAGGAAAACTCTCTTAAAAGCGTTTTCCGTATTCACATTTTGTGTTTTGGAACGGGTTTGGACACACTTTTTTTCTCAATATGGTCTATTTTGCATGCCTTTTTTTTTTCTTCTCTTGAAAATATTCAATAATTTACAACTTGAAAAGTTGTATATAAAATTGATTCATGAAGGTGCATATATGAATCAAAATTAATGTATTTCTTTTCATCAAATAAACAACTTTAATAGGGATTCATGGATATATATTGATGACTAAGTGTGAGATGTATGCTGTTAAGTTGTTTGTGCTATTAAATGAATGTTATAATATATTAACGAAGGATTTTTAGGGTTTTCTTTTTTTAATCTCAATCGATTTGATTAAAATCACAAGACAAAAAACCTCTTGTTCATAAGAGATGTACCATTATAATCCATTAGAGAATGGCGTGATAAATTTATTATGGACTCTTTTTCTCTGTAAGTTATTTTCTGTATATATTTAGTTTTCTAATGTGAATATTAATATCAACTAATAAAATAGTAACTAAATGCAAGAGAAAAACATACGAATCTCTCAAATTAAATATCAACTTATCAATGTTACCTTTTTAAGTAAATTTTCCATCATATATGAGCTATAGCTGCATAAGGGTTTCAACAATGAAGCATTACAAGACTTAACAGAAAAGAGACAGCTATGAAGTGAGGTCGAATGTCATAATAAAATAAACAAAACCTGAACTAAGAATGGAAAAAGGAAATGTGGGTATATTGGCTTCCATCTACCCTAATTCTTGGGCACTGAAAAATACAGCATCAACCCTAAACATATTTTCCTCTGTATTTAGGTTTTGGATCTTTACTGAATTTAGAATCACCTGTGGGTGTTAACTGAGCATCGGCGGGACTGAAAACTGCAGCATGAAGGTTGCCATCTTCTAACCACTTTAGGTGGTTCTCCCTAAACTCAATATGTTTTATCCTAGCTGCCTCAGCAATTTCCTGTGTGTATGGACCTGTCTTCACCATTGTCAACAAAACTCTGCTATATCGCGAACTAAGAATCTGCTCAGAAGAAGAAATCAGTCGGAAACATGGGTGCTCAGGAAAATGGATTTCTGCGGAGTCATCTTCTCTTAACACAGGATAGAAGAACACAAGCCTGCCCCCTGGTACAATCATCCGGGCAGCAAGATCAAGCAAATCGTGCACACACTCAACTAAACTGTAGGGTGCAGTTGATGGTATGTGGTCTGTCCTCTTGTCATCAGGAACAGTGTAAGGTTCCACCGCCCCCTTGAGCAGTTTCCGGCCACCAGATTTGCGCCCCCCGGCTCGAACTCCATAAGGAGGATCACATATTATGGCATCACATACCTATGATAGACAACCAAGTTATGTAAGAACTGAAAAAAGTATGTTGAAAACAACAAAGAAGCTACCAAGATGAAATGGGCAAATGATAATAATAAAAAAAAACACATTCGCACTGGTGAACGTTTGCCAAATTTTTAAAACCATTTTTTACAAGTTAAGCAACACATTGCGCTGCATATATAGGTCATGTGCTCACGTATTCTCTTTCCCAACTAAACCACTTCCAATCTGATTTCCCAGACTAGGCCACTTTCTGATACATATCTCAGTTCTCAGATAGGGGAAAATGAAATTCAAAGTCAGCAGGAAATTTTCTTTTCATGTTTTTTTTTCAACTTTTAGTATGTTTCAGTCAGAAAGCCACCTATCATAAGCATGTAATTTTGCATTGAGTCCACATTTTGTCAACAAAATAAGAACCAATGGACCCAGTTCTCTTCCTGGATCCAGTGTTTGTCCATGTTTGGTAAGTCAACTTAGCGTCTTACTCTAATTCACAAATGCCTCCTGTTCTGATATTCTCCTAACCATATAGCATTGTTGTCCTCTCTATCTACACATTTCCCTGGGAAGAGGAGTCGTCATTAGTCAAAGGCTCTACATTCTAGAATTATTCAGTAATTAATTAATTCAATAAAGAAACTTAAGTTTTCCTCTAATCTCGATAAAATCTACCCTTTTTGCTGGGTTATAGTAAGTCTTCCCTGTATATCTTATTCAACCATACCACACGTCATTAGGCAGACTTCTCAAATTTCCAAAAAGGCATGTAATTTGAATTGAAGGCAGTGGTGTCACTACAAACTTTCTGAATCAGGATCTGTACATGATCAGCCCACTCCTTCCCCCTTTTGACAGAAAATATATATTCAAAGTTGTAAGCTTTTCTTAAAAATCTCCCCACCTCTTGATATGTAATTCTTCCAGATCAATGCTGCAGCCTCTGGACTACAAGTCTACAACAACTTCCCAGCAAATAAGAAAAAGGTTACATGTAAAAATGTCAGACGCTAAAGGGTCTTTAGAAAGTTTGTGACAACTGAAATGAGGCTCATTTACTTTACAGTAGCCAGATTTTGGATCCGCAGTTATGTGTTTGAACAATAAAGAAAAACAAGTTCAAGTAGTCAAGTTGTGGTCATAAACTGTTGCTAATAGAATCAAACAAGCAACCAAAGCAATTATTATATGAATGAAAAGGATGGGCTATAAGGTAGTATGTTAAACCTTATTTTTCACATTTTCAAATTATTGCATGGAAAAACTGTTATAAATTCAAATGTTAATTTTTAAAACACTTGACTGAAGAGCCCCAGCCTACAATAGTTAAGGTCACAAAGGCTCCCAAGTCTCGAAAATTTAGGGCCAGGCCTTGCAAGTTACACAGTCTAGCATCAGGTCTACTGCCTAAGAAACAGCACACGAGGGATTATAATCAAAATTTATAGTAACATCAATCAAGCCCTCACATAATGTACTAATCAAGAAATTAAAGAATATCAGAGACATTACTACAATCACAGAAATAGACCACCAATGCACATGATATATCAAGATATAATTTACTTAGTTAAAAGGCACAAACAATCACAAAACCACTTAACCTTAAATGATAGAATTGAGTGGACAGAAAATTAATCACAAGCTTAAGGTATGAAGAAATTATTTCAGAAAGTTACCTCTTTCAGTCCTGGACGCCAGGGAGGAAGGTTATTGTCAGCTCTTAATAAAGCAATTGGCATAGGCAATCCGTACTGTAAAATGCAGATATAAGTTTATAAGAAGATACATATTATAAAGTTTCTTTTATTCAAGTGTATTCAAATATTACGTTGTATGTGGTGCTGATTCAATTAATCACATGAATAGAATGTTTCATACAAACTAAATAATAATATTGATAGCATTTAGAACATTTACCTGCTTAAAATTACTCCAAACATTACAGTCAGGTCCACGCCCATCGCGTACTACCCTGATGTCAATGTCTGCACCCTGAAAAGTTTATATCATTCATATTAAAGAAATTCTGCTGCATGCATATCAACATTTTCAGTCTTAAAGAAAGCAAATCAGTGCAAATTTCAGTAAAAGAAATCACCTGAAGAAGAAAGAGAAGCATACCATGGTCATTGCTCCAAAATGGGCTGCGGCAATAAGAATACTTCCAGTTCCAACAAAAGGATCATATATTAGTTTCCCTGGTGTAGCTAGTGCTTGGTTGGCCATAAGAAAAGCCATTTCTGCATCCATGGCTGTTGGCCCAAGATAAGTGCGGCTTTTTAATTGATATGTAGGAATAAGCTTCCTATCAGCACCACCAATTTCACGACCAAAGAAGATTCTCTTTTGGACAATAGGAGGGAGGCCATTATTAGATCCATAATCATCAGTTTCCATAAGCCAGAAGTTGTGATCAGGACTTTTTAACTTAACTTGCCCCTGCAAATAAAATGAGAGATAAAGCATACAATATTGTAAGGAATTTAATTTGATAAGTAAGGTATATGAATAATGAGAGACTGTATTCATTCTAAATTGTTTGACTTCATAAGCTAAAAAGGAATGGAATCGTTAGGAAGGCCTTTCTAACTAGCTCAAAATGGAAACAGTTGGGGGGACGAGAGCAATTGGGCAAGGCTCAAGTACAACCAGGTAAGATACTTGAAAAATTCAGGGAAATACGGTAAAAAATTGGTTAACATGAAATAACGTAAATATTGAATCTTCTCACAGGAGCTATAGCGTGGCTTTCATAAGCCCAGATAATATCATCTTTTACAAAATTGCAGTGAACAGAAATGATTCAAATTGCGTTTTAAAGTTAATAATAATATACTAAATCTTCATACAATGACGCAGGTACCAGCTGGATGCCATGTTACAACAAAAAGTACTCTCACGCAACATAAGACTCAGCAATCAGTCTTCAACAAAAGGAAGTGTCTCCAAATTTCAGTTTTCCCACCTCAAAGCAACTCAACCAAAGCAATACATACACAGGTTTATGTAGGAACTGCATTTTTTAAGGAAAGTCCAAATGACTGAACTGTACATTGTCACCAGAAATTTCAATGGATAGACAATCAGATCAGATTAAAGGAGACTCACCTTGAAAGGAATATAAGAAAGTCCTTGAATAAGTTCCTTTTGCTCCTGGAGGCTAATGACCTTCCCAAAGCTGTCAACAGTAATCTTGAAAGTACTGTTAGAATCTAAGTATGGCAACTTTCTGTCATCTGGGTATGTCAAGATGGAATCCTTCAAATCCTCGTAGCTACTTCCTTCTCCCCACAGCTCATACATTCCCTTTACAAGTATACCTATAATGTCCAGCAAAAACAAAAATCAAACCAAACCCATATAACTTTTTCACACGACAAAAATCAAACATTATGAAAGCCAGATTAAAAGAAATGAGAACAGAGATAAAAAACCAAAACCCACTTCGATTGGCAATGTTTCTAGCAACGTTTTCTGATGGAAGATCAACGAAATGGAAAGGAGAATCTTGGTGGTGGTGTGGAGGAAGTCTCCATTGCAAAGATTTATTTTGGCAGCAAAACTCGTCAACATTCTGGCTGTCCCCAAAAGCTCCAAAAAGCTCTGCAAGTGATTCCACTTCGGGTTTCCTGTAATCCAATAATCTGTGATAGAACACACATAAATACCACATGGCTTCTTCGTCGTTGTCTTCGTTTTTCTAGCAATTATTGAAAGAACTCGAAATGAAGAAGTGGAACACGCAGAGACCCAAAGAAAGAACTTCCAAAACCCAAAACCCTGGACTCCCCAAAGCCCTGAATTTCCCCGTTTTCTAAACCTACATTACTCTCCATTTCTGAACTCAAGAGAGGAATTAAAATTTTCAATTTTGAGAAAAATCCCAATAAATACTTAAAAAGAAAATTAATTCTAAAAAGATAACAAAACTTGCTCAAATAACCAAAAAAGTATGAGGGTATGAAACTGAAATTATATAATTTACAATTTGATAAAAAAAAGGTGAAAATTGCCCCGCCAACATAAATGTGCTAATGCTCTCTCTCGCATTGGCTCTCTCTCACTAACGCTGTTCTCATCTCTCACTAATGCTTATAACTTGTAAATTATTTAATAGAACTTATAAATACTTAATCTTAACTTATATATACAGGATTATCACATGTTAATACATAGCTATTAAATATTAAGTATTTACAAGTACTTGTGATAATTATGTATTTATAAATAAATATTGCATATTTACAAGTGACGTTGGGTTATTTATAAGTGTTTTTCGTATATAGTGCATATATCTCAATAGTCGATTATCAAAGGTGATGGTCAAATAATGTATCAATTATCATAACTAATACAATGCCATTTTCGTGTGATAATCAGGTATTTATGAGTATATGTCGTGGGTTATTTGCAAGTACTTTTTAGATTTGGTGCTTATGTTCTGATGATCAACTATCAGATTAGACATTCTCTAATGGTCAACTAGTGTATTAATTATTATGCCTAACTGATATAATATTATCTATATATGATAATTATGTATTTACAAGTGCATATTATCTATTTACAAGTGATTAGGGGTTATTTGCAAATAGTTTTAGGCTTTGTGTTTATGTCCTAATAGTCGACCATTAAAAGAGATAATCGATCAATATATTAATTGTAATGCATAACTGATACAATGTCATTTATATATGATAATCGTATATTTACAAGTGACTCTAAGTTATTTGTAAATAGTTGCCAAAAAAAATCATTATTGTGAGAAAGTTGTCGGGAAAAGTTATAGCCGTCAGTAACCTTTGTTATAAAAGTTGCTAGCACTAGAAATAGCCATCAAAAAGTTGAGAAGGAAAGTTGTCATTCTCGGTAACTTCCACCAAAAAAGTCACTGGTGTTGGAGAAGTCAATTGGAGGAAGGATGGAGGGGGAAAGGGACGAGGGAAGAAATGGAGGAAAGACAAATTTTTCATTTCTATTTAATTTCACAATTCCATTTTAATACCTAGATATCAATTTGGAATTATAACAACTTTTGTAAGCTTTTTGAAATTATCTCCCCTCCTTGGTATTTATTTAAAATTTTCCCTTCAACTTTTTTCTTTATTAAATTCATAATATAATTAACCAAGTTTTTGAGAGTCGTTGGTAAGATAAATTTAGAATTAGAAGTATTTTTATAAATTTTAAAGTGAAAATGAGTTTATGGCTGCTTTCGAAGTTAGCTTTCTTACAAAATGATTTCAAAGTTGCTTACAAGCTTGTTAGCCGAAGGAAAAAAAAAACACATCAACATAATTTCTTTTTAATGTTATTGTAGATAAGAGAATTAATGAAGTTAAGAAAGAATATACTGATAATATGTCGCATTGGCTTATATATATGGCCAAAAAAACATATTTATATATATATATATAAATTGATAAGTGATAACCAATAAAAAAATATCTCGCTCTTAATATTCTTAATTTACTTGACAACAAATGTCGAATAAGATTTGGTACGCTCAACATAAAATAAAATTCTTGCCACCCTTAAATGTAAACTTGAGTCAGGGGTTGTGTTTAAAAATTAAAGATATTCTCATGGAAATCCAAATTCTTCATTATTTGTTATAAGAAGCCACAGATGGAAGGTCCTCTATGACATAAAGGTTTTGAACCTCCCACTTTCTATTCTTTCCCAGCTATACCTCACGATAGGAGATTAATCATCATAAACTAAAATTAAATACCTCCTCACTTTCCTCTATTATCCCTTTATGAAAATTGAATCTACTAAGAAAAAATCTCACTTGATAAATCTGATGTAAAAGCCTGAACTGAACTTGGTTTCCTCACAACACAGTAGCATCATTTGTAACTTTTACTCATATTTCCTACTAATTTTCATGCAGCACTATTAATGATGCACCTCCATGCCAAGCGGTAGATGGCTCTGCGATGATCACTTGGATAGTGGCACCTTTAGCAACAGAGTCTAGAAAACTGGACAAACTTTACACAAACTGAAAGTTATGAAAGCTAAACTTGATGATGTCATTGTGGCATCAAATATGGTTTTACCTCTCATGGTTGTCAAAGTCTCAAAGATAATCCTCATGAGAAAAATGTTGGAATAATTTTAACATGATGTGTGGATTAGCATTAATCAATGGTTAAATTAATGACTTCAGAAGGACATCTTCAGATACCAAATGAGTAGTGGTTCAGTTTAGTTTTGTCATTAGTTCTTTTGTATAAGAAAAAGGTGATCTAAGCCATTAAGGTGAAGCCGACATATGATATCAAATAACTTGTGAAGAATAAAAACATTATCCTCTATAACAGAGCAAGAGATCCCTTTGCAAAATGGGTCTTAGGAAATATACATGGTCAAGCAATCATCCAACAAAGTGCAGTGAAAGCTTCTTGTGAAGAATACATGTGCTTTGCATATTCACACCAAGCGCAGTTGAATTCACTTCTTGATGTAAGAGAAAGGATATACATTAACATAACCAGCATTTACACATTTAGTAGTTGTCAACATCGTTAGGAAATTTCCTGTTTTCTGGAAGTCTTAATCGATAACCATTCCCTCAAATTTGGTTTAACCAGAATATCTCCAGCTCCAACTATTTGAGCCAGATTTCTTCCTTGTCCCTCTTCTGTTCCCAGAGACATTGGACTTTGAAGCAGAACATGCTTTCAAATCAGACAGCAAATTAGAAGCAGCATTCTCGGCAAACAAGTCAGGCTCTGAAGCTTGAGCCAGGGAAACAGATTTTTTCTCTTCAACTGATTCCTTGGTTTTCTCCACAAACAGATTCCTAGCTGAAAATGTGCTTTTGTTTCCAGCAAGAGAAGCAGAATTTGGATCACAGAGATTTGAGTCATTGGACGGCACAAGCATGTTCAAATTATCTACGGAACTGAACGTTCCCACATTTTCACTGACAACCTTATCAATTCGAGTTCTCAACTTGCAAACTTCAGACTGTGCTGCTTCAATCTTTTCAATGACGTTCACCAAGGATTTATCACTATCGTTATTGTCAAGAGAAGACATCAAGTCATTGTCAAGATGAGAAAATATGTCATTCCACTTGAACTCCTCATTACTCTCAAGATCACCTGCTGATATACCTGAAAGAGAAAGGGAGGTTACAAACTAAGTACGTTGAATGACACAATCTTCTGAGTGAACAAATGATAGATAATTGAGAGGAAAACATTGGAGATAATTATTTGAACTTTTCCATCCACAATTTAAATGTAAGTAGAACTTCGTAAGTTACACAGTCAATAAAAATAGCCTCATGTATAATAATGCCGTTCACCTTCAGCTACACCATTGAAATTTTTCAAACGACCGTTGACATTTTTCAAATTAGCATGGCTTGCGGGGTCCTTGTTCTCTGTAAAATAAGAGAAGAAACGGGGGAGGAATTTGAGTATGAAGGTAAATAAAATATGCAATAAAAAGTAAAAACCTATACCAACCCACCATAATATGAGAAAACACAATGGTCAGACATGTAAGACGCTAAATTACATGTCTCCTCAACTCTCCTACGTTTCTTCCTCTTCATTACTTTTTCCCCACAAATTCCCTCAGGTTGAGGTACTGACTTGGTATCGCATCCATCTAATGTGAAGTTTGCAAACACATGCTGCCTTCTATAATCATATGCTGCAAGTTCTTTTTCATATTTAAGTTCTTGAGACCGAAGTTGCTTCAGCTTTAATTCTATCCACTTACATCGCCACCTAAGAGGGCGTATGAACCTCGTCCAATGATTTGTCAACTTCTTCTTTCTGAACATAGAGCAAAACATGTAAGCGATTGGTTTTCGGATCAAATGCATATAAACCAGAAGAATGTCATTCAAAGAAAAACATAATAAATAAAAGAAATTTAATTATGATAACAACTAAATTTAAAATCTGTATTTATTAGAAGATCATATTATATAAAACTTAAAATGAACATAAAATACTGCGTCACTAAAATTGAAGATTTCAGGACATACATTTCACAGTACAGCAGCAAAACGTGTGGAACTTTTTTACAACCTGACAGGTAAATATAAGCATTCACCAGCATCCTCACTGTTTATGATGGAAAAGGAATAGAGTCATAAAGGTCATTGAGAAGAAATGGGCAAATTAAATCCACACTTTCACGGAAACCAGAGAGGAGCGGTTGATATCTGGATTCTGACCCAGCAATGAAAATGGAAAAGTTTATATTATGTAAGAAATTCAAAGTCATTGACCAAGTCCTATACAAAAGTGTTTAAATGAGCAGATCCTCTTCCAAGAGACTAGCATGTTAAGGAGGATGAGCTTCCAAACTTATAAGCCAATTTAGGCACCCTTTACTACCCAATTTGATACTCAATAGGATCCTAACATAGTCCTGCAGCCAGGCTCCAATCTGTACAGGTCACTCTGCCATCTTGCTGGTCAAAACCCTTCGGGACAGCCCTTTCCATAAAAGTATATGACAACTCTTCTCCTGGTAGGCTCACTCAGCCACGTTGCTGATTGCAACCCCATGGCGTGTGAAGAAAAGGGGGGTTTGACTATGATATCATTGTCACAAGCCTAGAGGAGATCCTCTACCAGAAGACAAACTTGTTAGGAAGGTAGAGCGTCTAGACTTATAAGCTTATTAAGACATCCTATACTACCCAATGGGGGACTCAAAACAATCCCGACACTAAACAAATGAATAGTGTTTTTTTTTTGGACACCTATTTATTGAATAGTGTTTAAAATTAGCACCAACAAGCATTCAGTACCCAAATGAGCAAATGTATCTTCTTACATGAAGGTATCAAATTAGGTAGAATATCAGTTTCAAACACAGTTATATTCTCTCAGGTCCAAAAAAACAGTACATGATGTGACTGAGGAGTCAGCACAGTATAGTCCATTTATTAATAGTATCCACAGTTCAAATAAAGTATCCAAATTCAAATCCTTCATAAATGAAGCAACTACAACAGGAAGAAGAATTCTGATATAAGTGCCATTTAAAAATCAAAGACACACACAACAATAAAGTGTAAGGTAAACCCAAGAATGGGGGAACTAACGTTGACTGATTAGGAAAGCATATTTGAAAGAAGTATCAAGGATCACACCAATCTGGGAACAAATTCACAATAGAACCATGAAAGCAAGCATAGCAAGCCAGGACGAAAAATACAATCAACTCAAATGAGGAAAAAAAGAAGAAGAAGAATTACATCAATCTGGGAACCAAATTGTTTTCAAACGCCAGATATCTTTCATTGAGAGGTTCCCCTAGACAAGCCCAATTAAACAAATTGTATGAAAACACTGCAGTTAGAAAGACAAGACCATTTTTCCCAATAATGGGTTTAATTGATGATCAGGATAATGAGCCCGAGTGCACATGCATAATGAGGAATAAGTACATATAAAAGGATGTGATATGAAGTTCCTTTTTCTTTTCTTCAAATTTTGTTTTCTTGCTTCCCACAGACAAGATAGAAAGAATAGATGCATGGGATTAATTAAAACCGAAACATACCTTATTAGGGATGGTTCATTCTCTTGATAAAACATGGATGAGAATGGCTTGTTGGCATACATCTGTGATACAACTTCATCATCACTGAATGCTGAAGCATTCTCTGTGCCAGATCCAGTATCACCAAAAGAACTGGAACACTCAGTGGCATCCTCACAAGTATCATTCATCATCAAAGGCTCACTAGGCTTCGTACACCCAGTTATATTGAGTTCCACATCCTCATTTCCTATGGACAAAGTAGTTTGTTCAATTGGCAGTGCTTCCTTTCCATAAGCACTGCCCACGTAGTTAGTTCCAGACTGCAGAACATTTCCTGAGAATGGAGGGGCACATATATTCTCTTCTTTGGCCTGATTTTCTAGGGCAGCTTCTGACTTACCATCCAGCTTTAAATTAAGGACCATCTTAGTAAATCATATAATCTGGGTGGTCCTGAGATCATACCATTACCACAATGTCATGTGGATGCATACAAATTGCAAATTCTATGGAAGAAGTCAAGATGTACCACAAATCAAGAATAAGAAAAAAATAACTCGCTTGAATTTGTCAAATTCTTAGTACTATTAGTCTAACATGACCAATACCTTTATAGGATATTCATAGTAGGGAGATGCAAGCAAATCTTAAAGCAAGAATTATGAAATTATACCAAAGAAACTCTCTAGTGAAATAACCAGAGGCACAATTATTAACATGAAGGAATTTTTTGGGATTTTCATTCAATTCTCCCCTAAATAGTCATGTTCATGACGAATTTCAAAAAATGAAAATAGAGAAAGCCCCATAATAGAGTGAGCCAACAAAATTTTTCTTATTTATTTTCATTCAAATTTACTTATGCCCATGCATTAATCCCTAAATGCTAGGGTATTTGATGCAAACAATTCAGTTTCACTCTTCAGTAGTAAAATAACACAAATCCATGTTTTTCTCCCAAAAAAGACAAAAAATATGCATCTATGTGATCATGAATTAACCACACGGCATCTTCTGGACTTTTTTCCTTGCCTTAATTAAAATGTATTGTATAATGTATAATAAAAAAATTTCAAAGAATGAAAAATCTTTCCATTCAAATATCTACTGTTATATGCATTAAAAACAATAATTTCTTCAACTTTTTTGAAGAAAAACAGTAGATCAGTTTTCATAAGGGTAGTAAATCTAAAAATAGAATCAACAAATAAACATGAATGTAAAATATCCAACAAACATAAATTTAAATGCAAGGTCCAAATTCATCTGCTCCCTAATGAAATAAATTGAAATACAGAATTGGACAGTCAATCAAACAAGAAGGAGAGATAAAAAAATATATGTAATTGAGCTACTGAAATTGAAAAAGAGGGGAATCTTGGAGATGGTTGGCATTCGCACTAATATAATAGTTAATGAACATGACAGTATTGTAAGTATGAATTGGTAATAAACTTAAAGAAAGGGCACAGACGGCATTGCCATTTTTTTCTTCAACAAGCCGCCATGTCGGGATGTCTAATTTTAGCAGTCATGTCCCACTGCATATCCAACAGAGAAACTCCCTCTAAAAAACTTGAGGGAAGACAACGAACTGCCAACAGAATCATTGCCTAAGGCCATCCAGAGAAAAAGAAACACCCATAAAAGCACAAGATTTCACTCTAGCCAAACATTCCAACTTTCTGTATAAACCCACGTAACGTGGTCCCAAAGCTTTACGCATGAGTCAATTCATGACATTAGCTACTCACTCATTGTGTGTTAAATACTTTATACCAGCAATACAATATCAGACCATGTAATACGAAATCAAGAAAACAAAAAACTTAATAAACCAGGAAATGAAAAGGGAAGGAAAAAAAGGGTACAGGGTACTGATTCTCAAATTCCAACTGAATTAGCTTTAGCTGTTGGAAAGTTAACATTCCGGGAAAAGAAAACGTAAAACAAATTTCGAACGAGGATTCTCCTTATTATGATTTCTAACGAGTAACCATGCAAGAAAGAGAAGCTCGTACCGGCAGCAAGTATATGTATGGTAAAGTTGAAACTTGAAAGGGATTCCCGCAAAATCTACAGTTGGCTGACCAGGCACCTCGTCGGAAAATGTAATTGAATGAAATTGAGGAAAAATTAAAGAGCGCATAAGGAAACAAAGTATGATTGTATCTGTAGAAGATGATTTAGAGTTATAATATAGCCAAAGAAAAAGAAGAGAGATATATAGGTAACCGGAAGTGGCGCGAAAATAGAATGGAAAACTGAATATGTGACAGTTGGTGAACCTATTTCCCTGCTCCAATAAAGAAAAAGGAGAGAGCAGGAAATCCGCTGGAGATTAAGTCTGTTTGGATCTACCAAGGTATTGCAGGGAAGGGATTTTGTGGAATTTTAATGAGGTGGAGTAGAGAGGAAGGAATTGAAGGATTTTTAAAATTTATTTATTTAATAGGATTGAATGGAGAAAAATAAGAAAAATTTTAATGAAATTTTATTTAATTCATAAAAAAATTAAAAAATATTTAATCCCCTCTACAAAATTTAATTTGAAGAAGGGATGGTGGGAAAAGAATTAAATCTCTCCAAAGTTTTTAAATCAAATGGAGGGAATCCTTTTAAAATATCAAAACACAAACTCAACCACATAAAGTTTTAGAATCAGTTTGGATGAGCTTATTTAAAAGGAAGAGAAAGAATTGATGAGAAATTCTCAACTTGTTTGGATCATAAATAAATTCGGAGGGAAGTGAGCCAAAGTTCCCCTCGCCTTTCCCCCGCGTTGCCAATTTTTTTATCCTTATAAATTAGGGTTTTTTATTTTTTAAGGGGAGAGTATAATGTAATTTTTTTTTACCAATATGACCTTATTTGTTCTCAATATTCCAACAATGTCCTTGATAAAAATAAAAAACCCACCGAGCTCTATTTTATCGTCACAAACACCTCCCTTCTTCAGCCCAGATATAGATCGCATTCTCTCTCCCTCTCCCAACTCGCCAACCGTTGTAATCGGAATCTCTACCTGACTTGAAGGCATGGTCGGAATCTATGGAGACTGATGGACTCTTGAAGACAAGCAAGCCATGAAGAGGGGTGAAAATTTTTCTCTGGTTGCTTCGCAGATTTCACTACTGTGAATTTGCTTGTTAGTTGCAATTACCGGCAAGATTTTCTTTTTTCCCAATCTCTCTTGCAACCATGGCTCACTACTGTGAATTTGCTTGCTTTTTTCAACTATTGGAGAGATTTTCTTCCTCTATTTTCCCCAGTCTCTTGCAACCACGGCTCCCTTTCTTTTGTTTTGACTTGATGAATAAAAAAATATTAAAAGGAATTAAAAAATTATTTAATGTTGTGTTTAACTTGTTTAAAAAAATAATTCAAAAATAACAAAATATTACCGCTACCTTCTTTTTTTATTTCCTCCAAAGTTTACTGCCACCCTCAAGCAACTAAGCAACTAATTGCAATATGAAAATTGGCGTTAACTTATTTTGTTTTCTCTTTTTTATTTTAAGAACAAGAAAATGAGTGGAATAACTTGTAAATTTGTTATTGGAGTATAATAATAAATTTATTATTAGCTTCACTTCCAAGATCAAATATGGGATTATTATTAATATTTTTTTAATTCACTTTCCTCTAATTTCTCAAATAAAGAAATTTTAAGAGTTTTTTAATTTTTTTTTCTAATTTTTTTTATTAAAATTTCTTCCATCTTTTTCTCTCGGTTGAACCAAATAAACCTAAACTAGATATGAAATCCATTTATACGGGAAAAGGTCGCGTCTTGCACCTCAAATCAAATTTTTATCGTTTTTTTATCTTTTATTTTAAAAAAAATGTCATTTTCATTTTTCAGCATCCTGGATAGGAACTATTATTTTTCTTATGAAAAAATTACTAATTTTTACGTGTTTATTAATTTTTATAATTATTATATTAAAATATAATTAATATTAAGTGTGTAATTTTTATCAATGAATAATTAATCAATTAAATTATATATTTATAATATTATAATTAAAAGTTTATAGATTTATCATGTTTTAATTATAAAATATCTTACTTTTTTAGTCAACAGAAGCATCTAACTTAAGCCACTCCTCAATAAACCTTTCCCACTATTTTCACTTTTATGGAATATTTTGTTTTTAAATAAGTGATCAGTAATAAAAATAGATAAAATCACATTATTTTTCATTTAACTTATTTTATTTTATATTTTTAATTAATTTTTAATTTTAAATCTATTTTAATTCCATATTAAATTTATAAAAATGACCCAAATATTTCCTTTCTTTTAAACATGTCGTTAGTGTGCTTTGACACAGTCCTCTCTGTCAAGGGATGCATATGGAGATAAGCTGTAATTTATCCAAATCAATATAAATAGTTAAAAATTTATGAGAAAATACTCAAGAACTTTTCTTGTCATCCACGCAATCTTTATTATTTTAATTTTTTTATACATTTTATTATATTATATCTAATTTTAGTTCTTTTAATTTTTTATATATTTAAAATTTTAAATATTAGAAAATAAATATAATTTTTGAAAAACTTTTTATTTATTTATTTTGTTAGCATATATATCCCAACTGACAGTTAAAAATTAATGGACCCAACTATTTATCAATTATTTGTGCTGAGATGTTGATGTTGGATTAGAAAGAAAACTAGTAATGTATTTGTGCAATGCATGAGTATCTTTAATATAAAAAATACTGTTATATTTTTTTAACATATATCTAAATTAATAGTGAATATCTAAATTAATTAACAAAATGCATAATATTTAATAGTGAATATCTAAATTAATTAATTACAAAGCTTTAAATTTATCAATATAAACCTATCTTCCATTATATTTATACACCTCAATTTCGACTTTTCACCACCTGGGGCTGTAGTTTGTTCCAAGGGTTGGGCTATTCACCCATTAAAGTGGTATGTGTGCTGGGTTTAGAACGTCATGAGATAGTTCGGTCCATATCTAGTGTCGACATTAGAACACTAAGAAGACATTTCCCTAGTGCAAGAGGATCAGGAAGGACACACTTCTGGTGTGCCAATTATCATGCCCATAATAAACATTGGGTAGTCAAGTGCGGAGTGGATAGCTGTTGAAAGCATCTAATTAGTAAGCCCATTTCAAAATGAGTGCTATCCTATTCCGACTTCCATAAAGCCTTCGACATCATAACTAAGACAACGATAGGTTTTTTGTCCCTATGGGGATGGAAGGATAGAAGTTTCAAAAATTCAAAAAAAAGTCACACACAATAATCTTGTTTATATGCCACAATTGTTTTTATTCATCTGTGACAAAGAACCCCCAAATTAGTAACAATCATGTTTAATTTTTTATTTATTTTTATCTTTAAATTTAAATTTTATTTGATTTTCTTCAACCCTATATAAATATGAATTTAGTATGTAATTAATTTAATATAATATAATTAATATTATTATAAAACATATAATTGATTTCAAATTTAGTGTCCCTCACTATTTAATACGTTAGTGTATTTGAAAGATGTAATATAGAATAACATTGTTTCAAGGAAGTGTATTTTTTTTTTTGCCATAAAAGAAATGTATTTAAAGACATACCAGGATATCAATTTATAAATTTAATAAACTAGATTGTCTTTTTCCCTATTCAGGGATATTAAATCTAAATAAATACAATATTATTGAACAAATATAAAATTAAATTAATAAAAAGATATAAAAATAAATAAAAATAATCAAAGAATTTGTAACTAACCAATAAATATTTAAAAATTATTTTAAAAAAATAAAAAGATGGAGGAAAATAAAAAAATAATAAAAAATTAATGAGAAAAACGTAGAAAATATTAATTTTAAAAATATTATTTAAAATAAAAATAAATAATAAGAAGATTTAAAAAAAAATATAATTTAAAATAGTACGTAAAAATAGTTTTTTAAAATTAAAATAGATACTAAGAGTTAAATAAAGAGATAATTTTAAAAATAACAGAAGATAATCAACTAAATGATGAAATTAAAATTGTATAAAAATATAAAGCAAAAAGAAATAGAGTTCATGGAGAACAGGAATTGAGATCATGAGAAAAAATTATAAAAATTTTATTTTTTTTTAAACAGTTTAAAAAAATAGAAAAAGTACTCTTGAATCTTGATAAGGTGCTATTATGAACAACATAAATATCCCCATACAAAAATTATATGACTCTCATTAATTGCTACCAACTAGTAATATACTCATTGTGATCTTATTTATTAAAAAAATACTTTATGAGTATTAAAAAAAATACTCCCTCACTATATAATACACTTTTATAAAAAATTAATATTTTAAAATATAGTACACTTTATAAATTTTAAGATAGTCTTGAGAAACTAGACCCAAATATTCTCCATTAAAATGTTGTCTTCCCAATGCATTTAATGTTATTTTTTCTTAACCAATGAGAGAATGGTTCGATCAAATAGAAAACTAATCAGATAATGGTCCCCAAAATGTGTCACTATTCACAATAATGGGACTGCATGATCCAATTAATGCAAGGAGTATATTAATTATTGTTAAATGAGGGTAATTTAGAAAAATGTATGTATTTTTTCAATTACTAACTACTACCTTGGTTTGTGTATGGTATTTAAAAGTACACTATAAACTAGAACATAGATAGCAGTTTTAATTAGTTAAAACTAATTAATTTATCTCACATATTAAATTTATTTAAAAATTATCCATACTTAATTTAATATTAATTTAAATTATTAATATATTTAATGTACCAATTATCGAGCACTTGCTTCAATTGGCAAGGAAGTTATACCAACTTAATCAGAAGTTTCAAATTTGAATCCTAGGAATACAGCTGTATTAAATATTTAGTAGTAAAATTTGTCACCTAAAAGGATTCAACCTAGTTTGATTCGAATTAGTTTGAACTTCAATATCGAATGCACACAAAAAAATATGTTTAATGCATCATTAACTTGCCTTAAAGACGGGTAATTATTTAAAAAAAAGATTAATATACTGTTAACCCTTTCTTCCCCTTATTTAAGATCACTAAAAAGGAAATTTTCTCTTATATGGAAGAGAGAGAATAGAGTATTATGTAACTCTCATAAGTTGCTTGCAAATTGTATAATACTTTTTTATCCTTTATAATTTTTTTTTTGTATAAACATCCAGTATTTTATGTCTACCTCACTTGATTTGTGAGGACTTCAATGAGATTTAGACTAATCTCAATCGAGACATGATAAATATTACAAAAGTTGGCGTCCCTAACCATTTGCGTTGTTGCATTCCCATAACTTTATCTTTTCTAATTTGTGCCAACATGAATATGTTTTGCGATCTGTAATTCTAGTTGTAATATAAGGGACTCCTTTTTATTTATGTTTTTTTAGAAGTCCTAAACAAGCAAATATATTCGATACTTACTATATGTTGACCCCATAAACATATATAGATATATATATATATATAGAGAGAGAGAGAGAGAGGGGCACACGTACACGTTAAGTGGCACGTGTAAAGGGTGACCCGAACCGCAGAAGAATTTGCTGGCATAAAAAAACAAAAAGCAAATGCGTGCAGCTTCCATTCGGTTCTCGCCTCTCACTCACTGCGTTGATTTTCGTCCGCCGCGAACCAACGACGTCGTCGGAGAACAATTTTCAAGCCTCTGGTAAGGCTCTACCCTTCCTTTTGACGCTTTCCGTCTTTGCAGATTTTGTTCCTGTTGTGAGATTTTGGTCCTTCGTGTTTCCGATTTGAATTGGACTGCTCTGACACCTGTTTGAATGTGACTGTTTGCTTAGAAATTTTGATTACAAGTGTGAAGCTCTGATCGGTTTTCTCTGATCGAGATACTAAATTTATGGTGTTCTGGATTTGCTGGCCCTAGAATTAAGAATCGATGAAGTTGGTAACTGGTGCTGATTGTTTGCCCTTTTTGCGGGTCTTGTCTATTTATTGGAAATCTCAATGCTAGCGAAGTTGTTGATGCGTGTTATAAGCTTTTCTATTTCTTTTCAAGAGATCTGTGTACACTTAAACATGGATAGATAAGCATTTTAACTTAAGCTTTGGCACTAAAGTCATTAATGTAAATCGTTTTGGAAATTTAAATTACAATATCTTATAAAAAATGAAGGTTTAAATAATGCATTGACCCAATCATAAATGAAGTTAATGGAAACTAGAGTTCTATGTATTAAAAATGTGTAGCATGTGACTTATTGGGACTCTTATTTTCCCACTCCTTGCTTCAAGCTGACTGGGTTTATTCATGTGGAGTTGGTTTCATCATCTACTTACTTATGTGGACTGTGTGGGATGGCTGTCCCTGGCTGATCAAAAATTTCTGTGGTAATTATTTTTCTCCTATAAAATATGCAGTTGAAAATGGCAGAAGTGGAAGAGTATCGCTGCTTCATTGGCGGCCTTTCATGGTCGACATCTGATAGAAAGTTAAAGGATTCATTTGAAAAGTTCGGAAAACTTCTTGAGGCCAGGGTAACCAATTCTATATCTCAATGTTATTACTATTATTATTGTACTTGTTTTCTTAGCAGCTATGGTTGTTATTTATTTATTTATTTTTTCATAGTCATGCTTAGAAGTTCGTTTATGCTGCATATGTATACTTATTGTTGGGTTTTCAATTTTTTTTAATAGCGTGTTTGGATTGCACAAATAAGTGCTTATAGGGTCCCATAAGTGCTTATATGGTGGAGTTGCCAAACGGAAGTAGCTTTTCAATGAGCACTTATGTCTCAAATAAGTGCTTATGGAATAAGCTGATTTTTTCAACTTGTGATAATCATTTATCCTCTCATAATCACTTATTTTATTTTTCCTTCTCATTATCCACCCAATAATCACTTAAACCCCTAATATCCAAACACAAATTACTTTTGACATAATCACTTATTCTCATAATCACTTATGAATAATCACTTATCCTCATAATCACTTATACATAATCTAATCTAAACACACCCTAAAGCTTTTCTAATATACGAAGATATATGTAAGATCCAGTTAAATTTGGCTTCAAATCAAAATTTAGTAGATCAGAAGAGAAGGTTTTGATGTAGTGTAACTGAAAGCTAGCTTTTCGAGCATCAAATATGATTTGGTGTACTTGTTCATTGTCTATTTATTTGTATCTTTCTTTCTAATGATGATCTAATATGATATATTTATATTCTTGACTTAGGTGGCGGTTGACAAGTACTCTGGTCGCTCTCGTGGTTTTGGATTTGTAACATTTGATGATCAGAAAGCAATGGAAGATGCCATTGAGGCTATGAATGGGATAGATTTAGATGGTCGAACTATTACTGTTGATAAGGCTAAACCTCAACAAGGATCAGCTAGAGATAATGGTGATCGGTATCGAGAACAGAGTCACGATCACAATCGTAACCGAGACTATGGAGGGGGTCGAGGTTCTAATGGTGGTGAGTGCTTCAAGTGTGGTAAACCTGGCCATTTTGCTAGGGAGTGTCCTGGTGAAGAGCCACGAAGTGGAAGGTATGGTGGCAGGGAAGGTAGATACAGTGGTAGCAGCAGTGGAGGTCACTATGGCCCTGATAGGAATACTGATCGTTCTTCTGGTGGGCGAAACAGGGATGGTGGTAGCCATGGAAATGATCGATATAATCGTGATCGTGCTGGACCATATGAGCGGCGGGGGTCAGGAGGCTCTCGATCTGGATAGAATTAATTCTTTTCATTGATGTATGCAACAGTTCTTGGACTCTACTTTTCATATGTGGTTTATCAGGATTCTAATAAAATTGTAAATGTGATTTTTGCAGCTTGTAAACTGGAGGTTTAACTATTATTGCTCCAATTCTGTTCCTCAATCTCCATGTTTTGAGATTGTTTTATGGATGGATCATACCAATGTCAATGTTCTGATATGCAATACTTAGCACATACATCAAACTCTTTTATGTTCTTAAATGCTGATTTTGAAGTTTGTTGTAATCTTATGCATGATTAATTACAGTCTAATTCAGTTGTGTTCTCTATGCTAATGATAATTACTGCTGAGTATCTTGTGAGTTGTGACACGCATGGGAACTGCGCATGACATAACTACTACTGAATTACTACTTTCAGCCGAGGAGGTATAGAAGAGATTATGCGTTGTTTGTTTTTGAATGAACATGATGGAGTTTCTTCTCTGGAGTTTGCTTCTTCTCAAATGGAGAAAGTGAAAAGAAGTCTTTAATCTAGAATACCCATTTGGTATCTTCTTGTAGAATCTGAGTAAAAAGTAGTCAAGTCTCAAGCGGGCAAATATGTGTTATCTTTTTCTCAGACACCAAATTTCTCATTTGTTAGATTTCAGTTTTGGTTTGCGCTTTATTGATGTTATTGACCTCTTGGCAGGATGCTTGGCTTTAACTTGTCTTTTTGGACGCTAATGATGGATGATGGATGAGATGAGTGACAAGAACTTAATTATCCGCATTTGGGTCTAATATTGCTTGAATTTAATAGGATGAATGTTTGTTGCCAATTGGAGAATGAATAGATGAATGTTTCTTAAAACTTGAAACTCTTTAAAATTTTTGTTAAAATTTTAACAAAAATTATAAGGATGTTGTTTTCATGCATAAATTTAAAGATTAATACTCTCAACTGCTTTCATATTTTCTCGCACTAAATAAATTCTTTTTATTCTTAAGATTTATATAAATCTTATTTATAATTCAGATTACTTTTAATTCGCTTCAATTTTTCTCATCTCGTGCGTGTCTTCTTTATGTTTTGAAACTACCATCAAAAGCTCCCTCGAATTTTCAAAATGTCAGACACAACTCTAATTTCCTTTTTTAAAACTACTATATGTTGGGTTGATGTCTATAAGAAGTTTTCATAATTTTAATTTTCATAGTTTAATAATAATAATAATAATATAGTGCTGAACATTAACACTATTTTTATTAAGTTAACGAATATAATTATCAAATGAAACTTTAAACATAAAATTAATCTATTGGTTATGCTGAATATGTTAAGTATGAAATGAGAAAAATAATGAAATATAGAAAAAGACAATTCTTATATACTTATTTAAATAATAATAAATATTTTACGAAAAGGAATTTTCTTTTTCTTGGACATACCAAACTTGCCTTAAGAAACCACTTTAGAGCATGTTGATATGCATGTTGTTAAGTATAAAAACAGAGAGAAAGATGTTGATGAAAGATAAGCATTGTGTCCTAATAAAAAATAATAAAAAGATATAGTTAATAATAATAATAATAAAATTAAAATAGATATTCCATTAAAAGCTTCCCATTTTTTATTCATTAGAAAGGGTTTCTCCTTTGCATGCACATACTCTCCCTGTCTCAAAAAAAAAAAAAACGAATGGACTTGCTGTTTTAAGATCTAATAATTATAATCAAAGTCCAGTGAAGCCAATCAACTTGGTCAAGCCAAAAGTGATAGCCATAGCCATCCAACCTCCGATCAGAACCCTACCACAAGACCTCCTCACTGAACTTTTCCCAAGCACTGCTCCTACCCCTCCAAAAACCACCAGTGCCAAGCTAGCCAGAGCTGCCACCACCACCATCCTCACCCTATAATCCCTTATGAACACAGCTCCAACTATTGGCACCACAGCCCCACCGGAAAATGCAAGTGATGATGCTATAGCAGCCTGAACTGGGTTTGGAAGCTTGTCCTTCTCATCTTCTTCAACTTCTTTCTCGGTACTGCTGTTAGCTTCTCTTTCTCTCTTCATCTGAGCTAACTCTATGTCTCTCTGAGTGAACACTGACACAAACTCCCCAATTGCCATGCTGCAAGCTCCGGCGACTAGGCCAGCGAAGCCTGCAAGAAGCATCGCTCTGATGTCTTCTCTCACAGCACCAACACCTATCATGAGTGAGGTCACAGTGACCAACCCATCATTGGCTCCTAACATTGCTGCCCTAAGCCATTGTGCTCTTTGAGAGTAGTTGATAGTGTTGTCTTCATTAGGGCGATCAATAGGGATCTCAATATGGTTGGTTGGGATTGCATTGCCGTGAGAAGAAGCCATGGATATGGGGAAGAGAAGTTTCAAGGAAGAAAGATGAAGGAGGAAGAGGAGAATCTGAAGTCGCTTGTGGATGTGGAGGACACACTCCTCTTGAGGAAGAAATTATATAGGTCGTGGCATTAGGTTACATTATGATAATGCATGGGTCTCTGGTGATGAAGAAGTGCTGCTAGTGTGGACAGCACTGAGAATTGTGACTTATTTTGTTTAATAATTCATGAAAAATATTTAATGCTCTATCACTGATATGTGTGTGTATTCTTTTTCCTGAACGTAGTTTATTACATGGTATAATTCATCTGAACTTGTTACTCTAACTATTTATGCATATTGTTTGTTAAAGAATTCCTTTATTCAAAAGTTTAAATTATAAATGATGATGTATAAATAAAATGCAAGTATTCTCAGCTTAAGACTAGCTCAGATGATATGGATGAGATGATGTATAAATAACAATCTAGGATAAAAAAAAAACATAAATATGTCCCACGATTTCAGTTTAATTAATTATAAAGAATATGGAGTAGCTAGCAAGGTAAACTTAATTAGCTATTGATTGATAGATCGAGACTCTCAAGCTTAGAATTTGTTTGATATATACTAACACTTAAAAGTAGTAAGTGAATGGATGTGTAATGAAATATAATCTTTATATCTCTACATAAAAAGTAATAAAGAGTTATAGGCAATAATAATAAGAAGAAGAAGAAGAAGAAGTTTACGTCTGGTTTTATACATGTAATGTAACAAGATTCGCTTCGTTGAGGAGGTTCTCTTTTAATTGAGCTTTAGTTTGATGCAAAATATAACATCGACGCCTAAATTTAATCCGAATGATTTAAATAAATTTTTTTATATTTTAATGTAAATTCCAATAAAATGAAAGAAGCAAAAGGATATAGAGAAATACTCCCTTTGTTTTTTTTATGTAATGTTTAAAGTTTTAATACATAGATTAAGGAATATAATTAATGTGTTAAAGTTTATTTTAAATTTTTTAACATGTTCTTCTATAAATAGATAGATAAAAAAAATTATTAATGTTATCTTTGATTTCAAAAGGACAGATAAATGTATAATTAGAAAAAAAAAGTAATTAATATTGTATTGGAATTTCAAAAAAAAATTGTATTGAAATTTGTAGGTGACAAATAAATATAAATAAATTTTTTTAAAGGAAACAGATAATTAAAAAGAAAATAAGAGAGTTGAAAGTGAAGGAATTTTAAAATGAAGGGAGTGTGGCTTCCACAGGCAAGGTAAGTGGAAGCCTCTCCGTTGATAAGCAATATGATTAAGCATTAATTAAATGATGATTAAACAATTAATGGAATATATAATAATAATATATATTACATTGAGGGGAGTGTGCATTCCACGCAAAAGCCACAAGCAACATTAGTGCAAGCAAATTAAACAACTGAAAATAGCATATTCTAAGTTGTCCAATTCGTTGTTGAGTCAGAAACATTATCCAGATCAGTGGAAACATGAATTATTGCTCAGTGGGTTTTACTTTTATCTTAGTGGGTGGGTGATCTGTTCGATATTATTAATTTCTCTTTAATTCCCTAATGTTAGGTCATAGTGTGTGTTTAATACTCCTGGCCTTATTTATAAGGAGAAAAAAATTAGACTTCATAAGTATTAAGAAATGAAGTTAAAGTTAGTCAAAGATAATTAATTTATCTCATATTTTTAATTTTTTTTAAAATTATCCTCACTTAATTAATCTCTCTCTTAATTCTTTTCAAAGATGTACCTTGTAACTCTTGATAGTATTACTGAATTAGGGTAATTTTGGTAAAAAAATTAATGCAACATTAAGTTTCTTTTTTTCCTTTATAAATAGGATCATCAAAAGAAAAAAAATTTTCCTTATAAATAGGACTGGAGAAAGTAATAATATTCTTTAAAGTTATTCCATCTATTTTCTATTATAAGTCATTTTTAATTAATTTACATATATTAAGATAAGTGGTTAAAAATAATTAAAATTCTTAAATTTTGTAAAATTTACCATAACTTTCCAATATTACTCTTATTAATTATAACGCATCTTATTTATATTTTTTTAATCTCTCCCCATTATAACTTTTAATAAGGGGCAAATATAGAAAATGACATTATATTTTGTATATATATGAATTTTTCTAAAAATTATGTTATAACAAGGAATGGAGGGAGTATATCTGACCGTCTTCATGTCACAGTGTGTGTTGAATTTGATATCATTTGTTGATAAAAATATAATTTGAATCTTTTATGCTCGATTGTTTAAACTTTTTAAAAAAATCATTTTTAAATTGTTTAAAATAATTATTAATTATCTAATTTTATGAAAAGTAGATATTATTTTATGTTTGGTTAAAATTAAAAAAAATAAAAGCACCTTTTACAAGAGATAGGGAGAATATTGTGACATTCTCCTAAGGAAAAATTCTGTTTTTCTTGTAATTTTGTATGTTAGTTTTACCCATAAAATGAAATCTCCATGTTTTCATTCCTTTCTCTCTCTTCTATGGTATCTATTTTTTTTTATAAGCTAGACATACTAGCTTTTCAAAATAATAAGAAAATAATTTTTTTTAGATTCTGATTATTTTTTAAGATTTAAATTAACATTCTAAAAATTTTTAAAAGCACTTTTGTATTAAAAAAAAGTGATTTTTCTATTAAAAAAACTGAAACAAACAGATACAAAAATGAGTATCTTTGTTCACCCAAAAAAAGGTGAGCATATTTTATCTTTATGTTTACCAATAGTGCTTGAGTTAAGTGATAAATGACTCAATACCCTTAAAATAAAATCCTGAGTTCGAATTTTGTGGATTAAAAAAAAACCACACTAAGAAAATTACCTTATTTGGGTCTCAAGCTCAATCTTTTCTTATTTTGTAATATTTTCTCTTTGAATGCATAAATTCATTTATCAACAGTACCGTTCATTCTTTAGAATTAATGTAATATACTGAGAAATGTGTTAAATTAATTAAAAGTCTATGAATTAAAAATAGAATAAAAGAATTTATTAAGAAACCAACTTGTGGCTTTCTTGTGGAATGCACACTCCACAAAGTTTACATATATATATATAGTTTATTTCTGATTATTCAATTCAAAAATAGCCATTGTCCTGTGGGGTTCACACTACAAGCAAATGAAATAATAGAAAATTGCTTCATCTAAACTTTCTCGGTTCTCCCTCGTCTCGTATCAGTTTAAATCTAACATGCTTATATAAACTTTTTTGGCAATAAGTGAGTCCATTAATGTGGATTATCAATTTTTTTCATAAAGTACAATTTAAAGTCCTTCGATTTAAAATTTTCATTAAAAAAAAATTACTCACAACTTTCCATGATTAGGATATAGTACTGTGTTCTATATGATTCACATGCGACACAATCATCAATCTCCCAATTATTGAATCTAACATGGAATTTTCAGAATTTTTTTTTTATATTGGACTATGGAAAGAACTGATAAAACCTCTGGACAATCACTCATCCAAAAAAAAAAATCTAGACACTCACATCTTAAACTTTATTATAGTAAATTAGTGTAGGTCTTGTATATTGCACATGGAGTTTGAGAAATATTGAGGCATTCTATTCATAAATGTAACTTATAACTAGAAAAAAGTAGAAAAACACAATTTTTATGTAACAGAACTAAAAAAGCAGAAGCATTGAACTACAATTTGAATTAGCTAGCTTCAAATCGTAGTGGCGCGAAATGAAAGCCAAAGCCCCTGCTCCCTCTCCCTCTCTCTCTCTCTCTATATATATATATATATATACTGTGACACAAACTTTTGTACAACATCTAAAATTCTAAATATCTTGATCTGTTTATCTTATCTAGAATCGATAATAAAAGAGTTTGAAGAATATTTATTATTGCGGGATAAAAAGTCAAAATATATGTTTTAATGGGTCAAGAAATGGCAGGCACTGAGTCTCCAGCAACTAACGGAGCAGTTTCTGACACCTTTCAGAAGAGGAATGGTTCTGTTACTCTCAAGGTAATGTAATACTCCTTCCCGTTTTGTAAATATAGGACCTTTTATCATAATTTTAAATATAAAATTTATTATAATATAAAAGATAGTATTTATTATATATTTTTAAAAAATATTCATATTTAATATATTATAAAGAGAGAGAAAAAAAAATTAAATAAGAATAGTTTTAAAAAAATATAATTTTTAGAGAAATCAAGGTGGTTAATTAGTTTTAACTCTTATCCTTAATTTAAGTGATTCGATTAAAATGGTCTTGTATTAAAGACAAGAGGAGTAGTTATTATATATATATATATCCAATATATATTGTAGTATTTTCAAAAAGAAAGCTCGTCCAAACTAAACACGATGATTAAATAAATCTCCTATCTGTTATTTGTTTCAGATACTTTATTAAATTTCACTTAAACATTCATGTCCTGTAACTATATACATATATATATCTTTATTAAATTATTCCTCAATGGGGAACCATTGGAATAAAAATCTTTGTTTTGATCTCCAAGCAACATAGGGCATCGCCAAAAGGACTCCCACCCTTCCTTTTGTTGCTTCGCTTACTGTGTTATTGGTATCAAGTCTTTCTATTCAACTCAGTCACGGTTAGTAACTTTTGTCTCATCTCAAATACTTCTAGCAATAATTTACCGGCCGTTTGGTCGCTTCACAGGGGGTTTAAGTGAGAGGATTGGGTTCACATTATAGCAGTTGATATGTTTGGTTAACCTTAATACATGTATGTGCTTTTACATGATATGAACTGGATCACATCAATTTATGGGAAGGGCTTCGCATGGATTTTGTTATGTGAGGGCTATTACAGTGCTATAAAAGGGGCTAGAAATGGCGAGACTACCCTTAAGAAAAAAAAACTTATTACACCATCACCACAAATCACAAAACTCTCTGGAAATGCTCGCACATGTAGAGGGTTCTCAACATTGCAATCCCTAGCTCAGGAGCAATGAGTGCGCATGTATTGGACGAAGGTCATCAACACCGGAACACGCTCATCGCCAGAAAGTTAGCTGAAACTAAAGCAGCCAATTTCACAGCTAACATCACAAACCTGTGCAGGGGTGCATCGTAGAAGACGCGACAGACAACAACCTCTTGCCAATACGCAATGGACACCGATAACATACCTCCGCTCTCAATCACTAGTGTTGAAGCTCAGGTGAACTCACGAAAGAAGACCACAACAAGAACGAGGTAAGGCACTGTCCAGATCTGGCAAGGGCACGACCTCTGGAGAATTTCACAATTTTTGGCTAAATTATGAAGTTACTTTTAGTGAAGGGTATTTTTGTCCTTTCAAATCTTATTACATTACATTACATCTCATTTCTTTATCAAACCAAACAAATTTTGAGTTTAACTCACATTACTTCTTATGACATACCAAACAAAATTATATATAATCATTGCTAAAATGTTTATATTATATAGATATAGATTTTGACTATTTGTATACACCTACCTTATAACTAGAAAAAAAAAGTACATTAAACTTTTGTACGGAAATATAAAGTATATACATGAACATATTAAAGTTCTATACATGTTTCCTTTATGAAGCCAACATAATGATCAACATGAAAGACCTTCCCTGGCAGCCACATGTTCACAAATGTTGATCAAATAGTCTGCAGTTTTCCATAGCAAGTACAGTATAGAAAATAGCCAGCTTGGTTAGATTATATATATGTCAATGTCATGATGAAAAAACTAACCTATTCAGTCAAGATATGCAAATGAATATTGCTCACAAATTCTGTCTTATTTAGTTACATAATCCAAATTTCAAATTCTGCAAATAAGATGATATACAAATTTTATATTTTATATTGATTTAAGGAAGTTATACAGTGATCTATGTTATCTTGTTGAAAATCTGAATGGGAATACCTGAATGACAGCAATGTAATTAGCAAAATTAACCCAATCATGAAGTGATAAACAATATTTCACAAGGGATTAGCATGATTAACCAGATATCACTTCTCATACAAATCCATAAATAATCTAAGTCTACTAAATAAAAGATAATTAGTGGCAAAGAAACTAAATAAAAGATAATTTAAATCCTAATTTAAATAACCTAAATCTTAAGAATAAATAAAAGATAAAATTTAAATTCTAATAAATTCAAAATAAATTAAATTAAATCTAAATATCTTAATAAAATTTTTTTATTTGAAATCCAAGGATCAAAATAAATATTTCTAATTATATTGAAATTATCTATTCTCCGTTATTCTTTTTTTTTTAAAGAAAAATAATATATAACATATAAGTTGAGGCTAATTCCGAAAGAACTGTTGAATAAAGTATTTGTTTCTCTCTCTATTGCACTTTCACTTCCTGAAGGGCAACTCTTCCACCGTTTTGATGATCAGGCATTGGCACAGCTTCTCCATTGCGCCCAGCATTGCCTCGAGGTCTACCTGAGAACCCACCACCTCGCTTCTCAGCATCATTCCTTGCATAGCCCCTAAAGTTATTATTTCGGTACCCACCCCGTCCTGATGAATGATATCTCACTCTATCATTATTATTATTAGCTCGCCTTTCTTCAATGGAAATTCTGCGATTGTCCAATACGATAGGAGAAGCCTCAAGTGCGCTATGCATTGAACTAGCTGATTCAAATTCCACAAAACCAAAATAAGATCCCTTTTGCTTATTGCTTCTAACTTGAATCCCTTCAGGTTTAATGGGCCCAAATTTCTTGAATTCCCGTTCAATTAGTTCCACTGTTGCATTCATAGGCAAATTCGCCACAAATATCGCATATGCCTTACCTGCATTATCATTATTGTTCTTTTCTGATTCGGGGACGTTACTGCTGGGAGCTGGTGGAGTGCTCAATACACGAGGTTGTTCTATAGGTTTTGCTTGGGAAGTCCTCCTATGGAATGGTGCAGCATTATCCTTCAATGCATTCACAATTGATGCAAAAGACCTCTTTGGAGTATCCTCCTGATCAGTGTTATTAGAAGCAGTCTTCTCAGTGATTGGGTGACTTTCCTGCTCACTTGACTCCTTCACCACCACCTTTTCAGTCACTGATAATTCCCCAATTTCCAATGGTTGATTGACTTCTTTGTTGGCATCAGAAGCATCAGTACTGTCCATGACAGGTGGAATGCTTTCTGCAGGAACATGAGTGGGTTCAGGGTCTGGTGTATTACAAGCACTTTCATCAACAGGCTTGTAGTCATCATCAAGATATCTAAATACATCATTCAAAACAAAGTAGCCTTTGTCCTGTGGAGCTAGGAAAAATGACTGCATAAACTTCCTTTTCAGATCATCATCTCCAATTAAGATGCCAGTCACGACAAGCATTACCCCATCCTTATATGATGGTTGGGCATCTACGCTGAGGATCTCCACCCTAAAGCTTGAGTAATCAAGAGAAAGGATCTTCTGGTTAATGCCATCAACTGTGTACACCATGCTCATACTACCATCTTCTTCAGGTCGGCTTAGGACACTAGACTCCTGGTAAAATCTGGGAACTAGTTGTGGTTGTAGATGAAGAATAGAGTAATACTGATCCACAAAAGCTTTGCTCACTATCTGTGCAGTTACGACATCATCTGCCACGGAGAGGAAGGAAGAGAGACGTTGAAAGGAGGCGGTTGGTAAGGGAAGGGTAGAGAGAAAATAGAACAACTCGACGGATGAGAAAAACCGCTAAAAAGTATTATTCAAATTCTGAAAATAGCTCAGCTCTTATTTATATAGGTCTCAAATCTTAATTTTAAAGAAAGATAAAATAACTCTTTTAAATTATTTTAAATCTAAATAAAATATAATTTAAATCTTAATTTAAATAAACTAAATCCTAAGAATAAATAAAGATAAAATCTAAATTCTAATAAATTCAAAATAAACTAAATTAAATCTAAATATCTTAATCAAATATCTTTATTTAAAATCTTAATGATAAAAATAAATAATTTTAATTATCTTGAAATTATCCTTTTTTATTTTAAAGTTACAATATATATAATCGTTATCATATTATAATCTAAGTCTTTTTTTGTGAGCATTGAATGTATTTCCTAGCTGACAGCCGAAGACTAATCCCTTTGAGGTGTTGAGATTACTGAAGTGAATTTTACCTCTCCTAACAAAACTTTTTTCATACACATGACTAGGGATCAGATTAAAAACATGTTTAAAAGACTCAGTTATCTACTAATTATGACAGGATCTTGTTGATTATAATCTAAATCTTTTATATATTACAAAAGTGAGCATTTTTCTTTAGGTTATCATGAATGGAAAAAAAATCAATATCTTTTAAGTAAAATCTTGAGTATAAGTTTTGAAAATAGAAAAAAAAAGTACATTAGGAAAGTTATCCTTATTTAGATCCAATAATACTTGAATATGATTAAATAGTATCAATTACAAGATTTTTATATGAGAACAAAAGAAAGATAAAATGGAAAAGAGAAAGAGAAATGAAAACACAAAGCCAATATATGTATGTGTGTGTGGGTGTGGATGTCTAACTCGATCTATTCTTATTTTGTAAAATTTTTTTTTGGAGAATTATATTTTGAAATCAAAATCATAAATTTACTATAAAATAAGATTTGTTATTATTTATTTTTATAATTTTATTACTCAATATTCTAGATATTAATATTTTTTATCAATTAAATTTTTTTTATAATTAGTTTATTCTACTGCTCCTCAATGTAATTCATTTTTTTCCTCTTTGAATGCATACATTCATTCATTTACCATACCATTATTCTTTAGAATTCATGTAATGTTAAGTAATGTGTTTAATTAAAAAGGTTTTGGAATTCTTAAATGTAAGTTTTTTATTAAAAATAGAATAAAAGAATTTATTAAGAAACCAACCTGTGCCGGCTTTCTTTTTACATACATACATACATATATAGCTTATTTCTCATTATTCAATTAAAAAATATCCATTGTCCCGTGGGGTTCACACTTCAAGCAAATGGAAAAATAGAAAATTGCTTCATCTAAACTTTCTCGTTCTCTTAGGTCTCGTATCAATTTCTGTTTTTGGCGCTAACCCATCTCTCCATCACTTTAAGCTCTAATAAATTTGGATCCAGCTATGATCAAGTTAATTGTATTTGGGAGAGCTCTCCCAAAAATGTTCTATATTTATATAGTTTTAAATTTAAGAGATCATATTTAAGAAATCTTAACTCTTCCATCTGATATCAACGCTCATTAGTCTCACGTCAATTTAAATCTAACATGCTTATATATATATATATATATATATATAAACTTGGCAAAGACAAAATATAAAGAAATACTATATATGTAAAGTAATATGTGAGTCCACTGATGTGGATTATCAATTTCGAATTCTATATAAAGAGCCATAAACACCATTTTTCTCTTTTTTTATTTTAATTTAATCTTCTCGATTTATTTGTTTTTATACCTCGTGCTCATGATTTCTCAATGCTCAGATTATTTATAAAGCAATTACATCAAGAGATCTTAGATTTATTTAAAAAAATGATTTTTAACTAATTTAGTTATATTAACAAAAATGAGATTATAAGTTCACGATAAAGTTTTACTCGTTTGAAAATTTTATAAAATTTTATTTGTAGGATCACATTAATTACTTTTATGTTTTCTAAAATGGGTTAATATAGGTCTATTAAGATGTTAAAGCCCAATGATTATTTTGTGATTATAGAGATTAACGAACTAAACACACAATTTAATTTTAAGTCTGGTTGGCGGTTAAAAAGATGTAGGCCATTATGTTTTACTAAAACTCATAATGGGTGACTAGTAAAACCATTAGTTAAAGGAAGTTAGGTCCTTTCTCTAATCCTAACCTAATGAGCTTCGTTATTGAAAGCCGCTCAAATCCTAAAAACCTAGAGAGAAAGAAAACTTAAATGTCCTATTCTCAATATGTCAAAAAGTACATATCTATCTGTTTTATTCACATTCATACACATACACTAGATCTGCAATTAAATATTACACAATTTCATAAATAATACAATTTAAAGTCCTTCAATTTAAAATTTCCATTTAAGAATAAAAAAAAAACTTTACATGATTAGGCTAGCTATAGTACTGTGTCCCTTCTGATGCACATGCGACACCAATAATCACTCTCCCAATTATTGATCGATGAATTTTTAAGAACCATTTATATGGAAGTGGGACTATGGAAAAAAGAAATTCTACACACACTCACATCTTAAACTTTATTATAGTAAATTTGAAGAATGAGACATCCTGTTTATAAATTATGAAATGTGTGACTTGGTGAAGTTCTTATATTATATGGATATAGATTTTGACATATTTGTATACACCTACATTATAACTAGGAAAAAAGGTACTTTAAACTTTCATATGGAAATATAAAGTATGTACAAGGACATATCCTAATGTTCTATATATGTTTCTTTTATGAGGCCAACATATTGATTAACATGAAAATCTTTCCCTGGCAGGGAGACATGTTCACAATTGTTCACCATATAGTCTACAGTTTTCCATAGCAAGTACAGTATAGAAAATAGCTAGCTTGGTTAGATTTATATATATGTCATAATGAAAAAACTAACCTATTCAGTCAAGATATGCAAATGAATATTGCTCACAAATTCTGTCTTATTTAGTTACATAATCCACTGTATATATAACCCAATAACTTGCTTTAACCAAAGTGACAGTCACAGCTATCTATCTTCCATTCCAAATACTATCTATTAAAGCCGAGGTTGAGGAATCTTAAAACAATTTATAATTAATTCAAATTAGATACGTTTTATTTCCCCTCTTACATATGAGTCTAAAAAATGAGTTATAATGTTTGTATCATGTAAATAATATGATGTATAAATTTATATTTTATATTGATTTAAGTAAGCTATAAAGTGATATATGTTTATTTTGTTGAATTTCAGAATGGGAATACAAGAAGTTTAAAAATATTACATATTCATATATAGGTAAAGAACCAAAATACATATTACAACTAAACCTATGAATATCATCAATATTTCAAAGCATAGGTAAAACTTGAACACTTTAGAGGGACAAGATTCATGCCTTGATGAATTTTGTAGTAATAATGGTATCTTATATCAACCACCAGAGAAGATTTATTCCCTAATGAAATTGAAACATTTTGTTGGGAAGCACTAATGCCACGTGCGTGGGTCCACATGTTTCTCTCTACTATATATATATATATATTTATTTATTTATTTATTTTAACAATTATCCGGTAAAGATACTACTAATCAATTTAGATTTCAGTAATGTGGAACCTCAAATAAAAAGTTTTCAAATATAATTTTTTCATTAAAAAAATTTTAAACTCAAAATTTTATTTGAAAAAAATTAAACTCTTTCTAGTTAACCCATGTTCTTGGCTCTCACTTAATTACTCTCTTTTTCCGGTAACACCCCACACGGCATTCTTTTCCCCTTTATTTTAATAATAATACAAAATAAGCAAAATAAAGTTCTCTCTCTATCAAGTTGACAAAAACTAAACGCAGAGAAATACTAATCTTTCAGGCAAATTCCGAGAAGTGATCCACACAAGCATAAAATCCTTATTAATGAAGATTTTCTTCAATGACTGGTGTATTCTTTTTTTTTTTTTGTTGAAACATAAATCAAGTACACGTAAATTTTTTTTTGAAACGTAAAAGGTTGTGGTTTAAATAAAGGGTAAATACATGCATATATATATATATATATATAACATTACTACGAAAATGGTGAAATTTTAATGGATGTTGGAAGTGAACGAGTTCACTACGGAAAAATAAAATATTCAAATAATTATTGATTTGATAGAGAACAGTAACAAAAAACTGTCAAAAGGTCATACTTTTAAAAAGCTATTGAATATCAGATTTATGTGGAAATTTAAAATTAGACGTAATAGAGGTGAAGCTATTGAAAGAATGTCTTTATTTTAAAGAATAAAAGTTTATATCAAATAGTAAATACTTGAACCTACTAATAATATTATTTAAAAAGAATATTAATTATGTCTAAATGACATAAAGACTAACTAAAATAAGATCATTCTTATTATTAGTGACATAAAGTTAAACCAACTACTCCAATGTTTATGAAGAGACTAGAAACCTTTAAAAAAATATAATGGACTAGAAGTATCTTTGTCGAGCTAATCTCATTCAAGGTACTAAGACTAAAATATATACCCTCCTAACTATTTTTGTTATACATACCCCTCTTAATTAGTTTTGCTATATACATATAGAAGAGGATAATTGTACCCTTACTCATGTGAGCTCTACCACTCACACTAACTTGAGTTGATTAGTAACTAAGAAAATTTTTTAGACTAAAATAAAATTACCTCCTTTTATTTTACCTTAATGATAGATACCACCTTTTTATTTTGAAAACATACATAGACTTCCCTTAAAATCAAAATTTATATTACACAAACCTACCTTATATTTTTAATATTATATTTCAATCCACCAACCATTAATTAACTGTCAAATAATAATCACATTATTAAAATTTTTATTAAACCAAAATACCCCTCTTAAGTAAATAATATTTAAGAATCATTTAAATACTTATGTTAATAAAAAAATATTAATACATATATTTTTATTTTTATATTTTTTTATTATATTATAAATTTTATTAATTTTCATCATATCATAAAGGTGATATATTCTATGATTTTAAATTTTTTAATATATTCATTTAAACTTATTTATTTAGTAATTTGTTCTAATTACATGCGCTGACTTAAAAATCTTTTAAATATTTATATTTTTAAATCGTTTCACCAAAAATTAAAAATGATACAAGTTTGTATTATAAATTTTAATCACACTTTATTAAACATATATTTGTGAAAAAAACTACTGAAAAATCTTAATCATGTCTTTTTAATGTTTCTTTAAGTAACAATTACTTAAGCTAAATAAAATTTAAGAATATAAATTAGTAAATATTATTTTTAGGGGAATAAAAGTTATGATTGAGGGGTAACTTTGTAAATAAAATTTAATTTAATATAAATTTTAATTATTAAATATTTATTTAAAATAATTTAAGAATATTGCTAACGATTTTAATATATTAGATTAAAGTACATATTTTTAAAATAGAGGAGAGACCTCTATATTTAAGGTAAAATAAAAAGGTGATCAAAGCATTTTACTTAATTTTTTATTGCCTTAATAGCACACTTTAGACCGCACACACCATTCTTTTTCTATTTTGTATTATGCAACCTCAAAAAGAAATTTTTTTTATGTCTAGCCTCAAAAATTTTTTTTAAGTATTGCGAAACCTCAAAACAAAAGTCTCTTCAAATATAATTTTTTCATCCAAAAAATTTAAACTCAATTTTATTTGAGAAAAATTAAATTCTTTCTACTTAATCGTTCTATGGCTGATGGCTCTCACTTTTTCTCACTCTCTGGTAACACCCCACACGGCGTTCTTTTCCCCTTTATTTGTATAATAATTAATATAAAATAAACAAAGCTATAAAGTTCTCTCCGTATCAATTAGACCCAAGCTAAACGCGGAGAAAAACCAGTCATTGAGGCAAATTCCGAGAAGTAGTGATCCACACAAGCATAAAATCCTTATTAATGATGGTTTTCTTCAATGTCTGGTGTATTCTTTTTTCTTTTTTTTTTTTTGTTCAAACATAAATAAAGTACACAAAAATTATTTTTTTAAAATGTAAAAGGTTGTGGCTTAAATAAAGGCGAAATATATATAACATTACTACGAAAATGGTGAAATTTTAACGGACGTAGGAAGTGAACAAGTTCACTACGTAACAATAAAATATTCAAATAATAATCGATTTGATAGAAATTTTCTTTTCAAGGAAAAGCATGTAATTTAAATAAAGAACAGCAACAAAAAATTGTCTGAAGGTGATACTTCTAAAAAGCTATTGAATATCAGATATATATGTAAATTCAAAATTAGAAATAATAGAAGGTGATGTTATAGAAAGAATGTCTTTTTTTTTTTTGGTAGAATGTCTTTTTTCTAAAGAATAAAAATTGATATCAAATAATAAATACTTGAATATATTAATAAATATTATTTAAAAAGAACATTAAATGTGTCTAAATTAAAGACAATTGAGATTAAAGACTAACTAAAATAAGATCATTTTATTATTAGTGACATAAAACCAACTACGCCAATTATACTCCAATGTTTGGTTATGAAGAGACTAGAAACTATTAAAAAAAACTTTTTATCATGGATTAGAAGTATCTTCACCCATAACTATAACTAATCTATCTCAAAATACTAAAAGCAAAACGTAAATTCCAATTGGTTTTGCTTCATTCATGAAGGAGGATATTTAAACATCCACTCACTTATTTAAGGGTCAAGTATATATTTCTAGTATGCATATTAACTTGAGTTGATTAGAAGCTAAAAATCTTCTTACCACTTGAGTTTGTGAGAAACTAAAAATTCTTTCATTACCTTGAATATTGTTAATAGCACACTCTAGACCCCACACGCCATTCTTTTTCTACTTTGTCCTTCCTTAGATGGTGACCCAAAGATAATTTTGGCCTGAAGAACTATTAAAGATTTAAAGTATTGACTCAAAAGTCTTCGAGGCAAACTATATCGCTACTAGGTGGACCCACACGTTTCCTTTGCCTCTTTCCATGCTCGACACGCCATTGTGTAAATTTTCTCTTTATCATGTTCACCCGAACTGAATGCAGAGAAAAACAACTTAATTGTTGACCCCAGGTCTTTGAGGCAAACTCGTCGAAGTGATCTCACCTGTATAAAATCCTTAAACGTATCGGCCATGTTTTGTGCTTCATAGTTTCCTTCACAACTTTATGCTCTAGTTTCCAATATAGACTCCATGGCAGATAGCGTAGTTGGTTTCGTGTTGGAGAACCTGTCTCGGCTCGTGGCACAAGAAGCCAATTTGCTATGTGGCGTGGAGGACAAAGTGAATTCCCTTCAGAGTGACCTCCGAATGATAAGTGTCTTCCTCAAGAGCTGCGAGGGGAACCAGAGGAAGAAGGAGATAGAACAAGAGGTTGTCCGTCAACTCACAGATGTTGCCCATGAAGCCGAGGATGTCATCGACACCTTCGTTGCCAACGTTGCCAACCACCGAAGGAGAAGATGGTTGTCCAAGATAATCCATGGTGTTGACCACGCAAAGATGCTACACCATGTCGCAGAAAAAATAGACAGCATTAAAGCCACCATCAATCAGATTTATGACAACAGAATAAAATACGACACCCTGCAGCAAGTGGGATCATCAACAGAGGAGTCACAGCAACTGCATAAGCGAAGAAGGGACGTGGAGGAAGAAGATGTGGTGGGTTTTCACCATGATTCAGTTGAAGTAGTCAATCGCCTCATGGAAGGGGGTTCGTGCCGTAATGTGGTGTCCATCATAGGCATGGGTGGGTTGGGTAAAACTACTCTTGCCCGCAAGATCTATAACAGTCATGATGTCAAGCATTACTTCAATTGTCGCGCTTGGGTTTATGTGTCCAATGACTACAGACCCGGAGAGCTTTTGCTTTCCCTTCTCAATTGTTTGATGCCAATCTCAGCAAATAGACGTGATGGTAACAATAGCAAGAGCAAGCACAAGAAGAAATCAAAGGGCAAAGGCACAGCAAAATCCGGAGATGATTATAGTTTAAGTGAGGAGGAATTGAAAGACAAAGCACGAGGATGTCTGAAGGGGAAGAGGTATCTTGTTGTCTTGGACGATATCTGGAAAGCTCAACATTGGGACGACCTACATCATGTCTTTCCTGACGACAATAAAGGCAGTAGAATCTTGATTACTAGTCGTTTGAAAGAGGTGGTTTCCCATGCCAGCTCATCTCCTCCCTACTATCTCCCTTTCCTTAATGAGGAGGAAAGTTGGGAGCTTTTCTCAAAGAAGGTGTTTCGAGGAGAAGATGTGCCGTCTAATTTAGAGCCGCTTGGTAAGCAAATGGTAAAAAGTTGTGGTGGTTTGCCACTCTCCATTGTAGTACTAGCAGGGATTCTAGCGAACAAGGAAAAGTCACACCGAGAATGGTCCAAGATCGTTGGCCATGTCAATTTGTATCTCACTAAACAAGAAACCCAAGTCAAGGATATAGTACTCAAACTCAGTTATGACAGCCTGCCTGGAAGATTGAAGCCATGTTTTCTATATTTTGGTATGTTTCCGGAAGACTATGAGATTCCTGTTAGACGGTTGATCCAACTGTGGGTTGCAGAGGGATTCATTCTTCAGAGTGGCTCTAGAATTGCGGAAGATGTCGCAGAAGACTACTTGGATGAGCTCATTGATCGTAGCTTGATCCAAGTGGCGAGAAGGAGCAGTGATGGGGGTATCAAAACATGTCAAATCCACGATCTTCTGAGAGAACTTTGCATATGTGAGAGCAAGGAGGAAAAGGTTTATGAAGTTTGTAGGGATGTTGGCATTTTGGAGCAAACCAAACCTCGCAGGCTATCTATTCAATGTAGCATGTCTGATTATGTTGGTTCTAGTGGCAAAGACCATTCAGGCACTCGTTCTATGCTTTGCTTCGATCGAGACAACTACTACATAGTTGATTCAAGCAAGTTGAAATGGCTTGTGAAGGAGTTTCAGCTAGTTCGAGTGTTGGATCTTGGGCTTCCACTTTTCTATGGGCGTAATAAGATCCCTACCAATTTGGAGAAGTTGATGCATCTGAGGTACTTAAGAATAGACCTATACACAAGTTTTTGTAGAGATTTTGTTAGGATAATTCCAGCAATCATATGCAACCTTTGGAATCTAGAAACTTTAGACTTGGGGCGTTCACAACTTGTAATACCTATACCCTTCGCCAGTGGAATGTGGAAGCTCAAGAGGCTCAGACATCTTCATACGGCTGGACCTGTAATTCTACCTGAATTTCCAAATGCAAAAAGTAAAATCATGTGGAATCTACAAACCTTATCTTGCGTTGCTCTAAACAAACAATCAGCTGCGGTGTCTCTTATAGAGAAAGGCATATTTCCAAAGCTTAGGAAATTGGGATTGCATGCCTGCAAGGATCACAAGCAAAAACAAGGGTCAGGTCAAGTGTGGCAAAGCCTTCGACACCTAAATTATTTAAATGCTTTGAAGATTTATGGCTTTCCGAGTATTCCAACATCTGCCAACGCCTTTCCTTTCAATCTTACCAAGTTAACAATCTCATGTGTGAACTTAAATAACGATTCCATGAGCACTTTGGGGAATCTTGCCAACCTCAGAATTTTGAAACTAATTGCTTCTTATCCTGAGTTCTTAGAAACCTCAAGGTCTGAGTTAGAACTTTGTTGCATAACTGGGTTTCCCCAACTAGAGGTGTTTCAAATGCGATATATTGAGCTCTGTCAATGGAGATTAGGCAAAGATGTAATGCCATGCCTTAGACGTTTGATCATCATCCATTGTAAACGGTTGAGGGCTCTCCCTAATGAGCTCTGGTCCTTGACTGCCTTACGAGAGGTACAAGTAATAAGGCCCTCTCAACAACTGAAGTTGCATCTCCGAAGTCTACAAATGAGAAAAGGGTGCAATCTCATTATCTTCAATTGAGCTCTTCTGGAACCTAGGCAAAGCCATGCACATCTTCAGTTCTACAGATTACCACCATCATTTACCGAAAGTGAAAAGAACTGTTTCAATGATAGCATGTATTTGAAGTTTTTGAATAGTAGTTATATCATGATGGCATGCATTTTTATCAACCTGAATTCAATTAAATGCAATAGACTAATGCAAAGGAATGTACTGTGGGAGCTTAATAATATTGCTCTCCAAGCAACCACAATACTTACAAAAAAAAGTGAAGAATTCTATTCCAACTTGATGTTTTACTCTCATTATATAGGGGAAAAATGATGACCCCTTAGTCATCAAGTTTTTCTTTGTCACATTCATTAGTGGTTCTTTAAATCTGAATGATCTCTTCCATCTTCGTAATTATAATAATCATACATCGACATTCATTGACTTCAATTTTCACAAAAAACAGAGTAAAAAACTGCAGTCTAGCATGAGAGAGTAAACTAAATTTGTATGTTGCTTCATTCCATTAAAGAGACCAACATAATGATCAAAGATGTAATCTTTCACTGGCAATAGCACATTAACAGATAGATAATCAGCCAATAATCTCAATTTTTCCATTTGGATAGAAAAGAATTAAATAACAACCAAAGAACAGAACATAACTTGGTTATTGTACCAAAAAAAAAAAAAGAACATAACTTGGTTAGATTCTCATGACGAGAAGCTAACTTCAACAGGTGAAAATAAGCAAATAGGTGCTCACAGATCTTTCATATAAATGCAACCCACAAGAACCTGGTAACTCGGTTAACCCGAAAGTGATGCTTATAGCAATCCATCCTCCAAGCACAACCCTCACACAAGATCTCATGATATTAAGGCCAAGTTAGCCATAGCCACAACCACCATTACCCTTATCTTGTAATCTGTTATAAATGCAGCCGCAAATAGAAGAACTAGTGCCCTATGCTAAATGACAATAATGATGCAAATGCTGCCTTAAATGGATTTGGTAGTTTATTCCTCTTCTCCATCTGCATCTCTTCATCATTTTCACTCACTTCCCTTTTCATTTGAGTGATTTCAACTTCATACTGAGTGTACACTAATACAAACTCTCCTATTGCCATACTGCAAGCTCCTGCTATTGACCCAGGAAAACCAGCAAGGACCATGGCTTTGGCATCTTTTTTAAGAGCTCCTACACCATCATCAATCCTGCAATGGAAACTAAACCATCATTGGCTCCCAATACTGCAGCTTGAAGCCATTGTGCCCTTTCAGAGTAGTCCAATCTACTTTCTTCATAAGGAGTTCGGGTGTTCTGTTTATGATCATCTTCATTTGCCTGACTTGGAGCTACTGCTACATGGTTGAGTGATACCAAGCCACAGGGTAAAATGGAAGCCATGGGAGAGAAGAGAATGCAAAGAAGTGCAACAAAGCTGAAGATTTCAGAAGAAAAATCAGAGGAATGAATGGCTTCAGGTTGCAGGAAAATGAGTGGAGATTCAAGGATTTATAAGAGAAAAGGATGAAGGAGTGGTTCATTTATTTGTATGTTTGTTGATTCTTTTTGGGTTATGCCTTCGGCCAAATGATTCAAAATTTGGAATGCTGTACATAATGGCTGAGATGAGGCACTATTTCAAAGTTCTTCCATTTCCATATCTCAATACATACTAAAATCCATAGCAAACTAGCATTAATATCTTTTTGAATGAGGAGAAATACTTATGATCAATAATGAGTGTGCATTCGTGTCATAGCAAATTTGATATTTTAAATTTGTTTTTTTAAATAGAAGAACATTTTAATTATGTATTGTGTTTGTTTTAAATGAAAATATATAAAATACAAACTGTTGACTATTCTAATATTTAAATCTGTTAAAAAAAAGCAGCAAAGTGATGTTATATTCCAGCACGATACATAAACATCAATGATATATATATTTATACATATATATAAAATCATGATTAGAGGAGATTCTAAGGCCTTATAACCATATATTTAGATGTTTAATGTTGAGGCATACTTTGAATCTTGTGTCTTTGGCCGAATAAACATGGTTAAAATAAATGAAAACATCAAAGCAAACAGACTAGGAGGAAAAGGCAAAAGAAACTGAGAATCTTGAACATGATGCCACAGGAGGCATTATACATATATATAGAGTTCTTTCTCTGCCAAATTGTATAATTCTTCACTCTGCTCTGTCTTATATATACACAGACAATTTCGAGTAACTCTACTGGTTAATTTCAAATGAAATGGAGCTATGCCATTGCTTTTAGCCCGCTTGGTTTTGACAGGTTGTACTAGCTCAACCAAATTATGGAACTAAGCTAACCTTATGCTGCAAAACAAAGCAAATGAATTCATTCATATAGCTCTAATCCACAAGAACCCAATGCCTTCGTTAACCCACATGAAAGGATAAGCAATATTTAACAAGGGATTAGTGTGCCTAACCAGATATCACTTCTCATACAAATCCTCCAATAATCTAAGCCTACTTCTCCTATTTTCATCATCATATAATTCCTTTGTAGATTTACGAGTTCTAAATAAGTAATAAGCAACTTGAAATTTACACGGGAAGTCATCATGATTGCTTGTACCCTGTAATTCTTATAGGGATTCTTGAAACATGAATAGAAGAGAACCTTTTTTTTTCTTTTTTAATGAACAAACAAATCGTACAAAAAATTTAAAAATATTACATATTCATAGGTTAAGAACCAACATACACATTACAACTAAACTTATTTCATCAGTACTTCAACGCAAAGGTAAAACTCGAACACTTCAGAGAGACAAGATTCATTCCTTGATGAATGTTGTAGCAGTAAGTGTATCTTATATCAACCACACTAACTACTAATGCTACGTGGATGGGTCCACATGTTTCTTTCTCCTTTTTTTTTTTTAAAAAAATAAACCAATAAAGATACTATCAATCAATTTAGATTTAAGTATTGTGCAACCTCAAAACATTAGATATATAATTTTTTCGTTCAAAAAATATAAACTGAAAATTTTATTTGAGAGAAATTAAATTCTTTCTACTTAACCCAAGTTCTATGGCTCTCACTTTTTCTCACTCTCCAGTAATACCCCACGCGTCATTCTTTTCCCCTTTATTTGTATTATAATGTAACATAAGCAAAACTATAAAGTTCTCTCTTTATCAAGTTGACCCAAACTAAACGCAGAGAAAAACCAGTCCTTGAGGCAAATTCCGAGAAGTGATCCACACAAGCTTAAACTCCTTATTAATGAAGATTTTCTTCAATGTCTGGTGTATTCTTTTTTTTTTTGTTCAAACATAAATAAAGTACACATAAAATATTTTTTTTAAATGTTAAAGGATGTGGTTTAAATGAAGGGGATATATATAACATTACTTACGAAAATGGTGAGATTTTAATGGATGTTGGAAGTGAACAAGTTCACTACGTAACAATAAAAAAATCAAATAATAATCGATTTGATAGAAATTTTCTTTTCAAGGAAAAGCATGTAATTTAAATAAAGAACAGTAACAAAAAATTGTCAAAAGGTGATACTTTTAAAAAGCTATTGAATATCACATGTATGTGGAGATTTAAAATTTGAAATAATAGAAGGTAATGTTATAGAAAGAATGTTTTTTTTTTTGGTAGAATGTCTTTATTTTAAAGAACAGAAATAGAGATCAAATAATAAATACTTGAATATACTGATAAATATTATTTTGGCCTGAAGAACCACTAAAGATTTAAAGTATTGACTCAAAAGTCTTCGAGGCAAACTATATCGCTACTAGGTGGACCCACACGTTTCTTTTGCCTCTTTGCATGCTCGACATGCCATTCTGTATATTTTCTCTTTATCATGTTCACCCGAACGGAACGCAGAGACAAACAATTTAGTGTTGACCCCAAGTCTTTGAGGCAAACTCGTCGAAGTTAACAAACTTATATAAAATCCTTAAACATCTTGGCCACGTTTTGTACTTCATAGTTTTCTCCACTTGTTTCTGTTGTAGGTTTACTTTAATATAGACTCCATGGCAGATAGCGTAGTTAGTTTCGTGTTGGAGAACTTGTCTCGGCTCGTGGCACACGAAGCCAATTTGCTATGTGGCGTGGAGGACAGAGTGAATTCCCTTCAGAGTGACCTCCGAATGATAAGTGTCTTCCTCAAGAGCTACGAGGGTAACCAGAGGAAGAAGGAGATAGAACAAGAGGTTGTCCGTCAACTCACAGATGTTGCCCATGAAGCCGAGGATGTCATCGACACCTTCGTTGCCAACGTTGCCAACCACCGAAGGAGAAGAAGGGTGTCCAAGATAATCCATGGTGTTGACCACGCAAAGATGCTACACCATGTCGCAGAAAAAATAGACAGCATTAAAGCCACCATCAATCAGATTTATGACAACAGAATAAAATACGACACCCTGCAGCAAGTGGGATCATCAACAGAGGAGTCACAGCAACTGCATAAGCGAAGAAGGGACGTGGAGGAAGAAGATGTGGTGGGTTTTCACCATGATTCAGTTGAAGTAGTCAATCGCCTCATGGAAGGGGGTTCGTGCCGTAATGTGGTGTCCATCATAGGCATGGGTGGATTGGGTAAAACTACTCTTGCCCGCAAGATCTATAACAGTCATGATGTCAAGCATTACTTCAATTGTCGCGCTTGGGTTTATGTGTCCAATGACTACAGACCCGGAGAGCTTTTGCTTTCCCTTCTCAATTGTTTGATGCCAAACTCAGCAAATAGACGTGATGGTAACAATAGCAAGAGCAAGCACAAGAAGAAATCAAAGGGTAAATGCACAGCAAATTCCGGAGAAGATTATAGTTTAAGTGAGGAGGAATTGAAAGACAAAGTACGAGGATGTTTGAAGGGGAAGAGGTATCTTGTTGTCTTGGACGATATCTGGAAAGCTCAACATTGGGATGACCTACATCATGTCTTTCCTGACGACAATAAAGGCAGTAGAATCTTGATTACTAGTCGTTTGAAAGAGGTGGTTTCCCATGCCAGCTCATCTCCTTCCTACTATCTCCCTTTCCTTAATGAGGAAGAAAGTTGGGAGCTTTTCTCGAACAAGGTGTTTCGAGGAGAAGATGTGCCGTCTAATTTAGAGCCACTTGGTAAGCAAATGGTAAAAAGTTGTGGTGGTTTGCCAATCTCCATTGTAGTACTAGCAGGGATTCTAGCGAACAAGGAAAAGTCACACCGAGAATGGTCCAAGATCGTTGGCCATGTCAATTTGTATCTCACTAAACAAGAAACCCAAGTCAAGGATATAGTACTCAAACTCAGTTATGACAGCCTGCCTGGAAGATTGAAGCCATGTTTTCTATATTTTGGTATGTTTCCGGAAGACTATGAGATTCCTGTTAGACGGTTGATCCAATTGTGGGTTGCAGAGGGATTCATTCCTCAGAGTGGCTCCAGAATTGCAGAAGATGTCGCAGAAGACTACTTGGATGAGCTCATTGACCGCAGCTTGATCCAAGTGGCAAGAAGGAGCAGTGATGGGGGTATCAAAACATGTCAAATCCACGATCTTCTGAGAGAACTTTGCATATGTGAGAGCAAGGAGGAAAAGGTTTATGAAGTTTGTAGGGATGTTGGCATTTTGGAGCAAACCAAACCTCGCAGGCTATCTATTCAATGTAGCATGTCTGATTATGTCGGTTCCAGCAGCAAAGACCATTCAGGCACTCGTTCTATGCTTTGCTTCGATCGAGACTCCTACTACATAGTTAATGCAAGCAAGTTGAAATGGCTGGTGAAAGGGTTTCAGCTAGTTCGAGTGTTGGATCTTGGGCTTCCTCTTTTCTATGGGGATTTAAAGATTCCTACCAATTTGGAGAAGTTGATGCATCTAAGGTATTTAAGAATAGACCTATTCACAATTTTTTTTCCAGAATGTGTCAGGGTAATTCCAGCAATCATATGCAACCTTTGGAATCTAGAAACTTTGGACTTGGGGCCTTCACAACTTGTAAGAACTATATCCTTCTCTAGTGGAATGTGGAAGCTCAAGAGGCTAAGACATCTTCATACTGCCGGACCTGTGATTCTACCTGAGTTTCCAAATGCAGAAAGTAAAATCATGTGGAATCTGCAAACCTTATCTTGCGTTGCTCTAAACAAACAATCAGCCGTGGTGTCTCTTATAGAGAAAGGCATATTCCCAAAGCTAAGGAAATTGGGATTGCGTGTCAGTAAGGATCATAGGCATAAACAAGGGTCAGGTCAAGTGTGGCAAAGCCTTCGACACCTAAATTATCTGGATGCTTTGAAGATTGAAGGCTTTCCAAATATTCCAGCACCAGCTAATGCTTTTCCTTGCAACCTTACCAAGTTAACTATTTCAAGTACGACCTTAGGTAACAATGTTGTTAGCACTTTGGGGAAACTTACCAACCTCAGAATTCTGAAACTAAATTGGTGTAAGTTCTTACAAGCCTCACGTTCTGAGTTGGAGCTTTGCTGCATTTCCGGGTTTCCCCAACAAGAGGTTTTCCAAATGGAACATTTGAAGCTCCATTATTGGAGATTAGACAAAGATGTAATGCCATGTCTTAGACGTTTGATCATCATAAAGTGTGATCACTTGAGTGCTTTCCCTAATGAGCTCTAGTCCTTGACTGCCTTACGAGAGGTACAAGTAATAAGGCCCTCTCAACAACTGAAGCTGCATCTCCGAAGTCTACAAATGAGAAAAGGGTGTAATCTCATTATCTTCAATTGAGCTCTTCTGGAACCTAGGTAAAGCCATGCACATCTTCAGTTCTACAAATTACCACCATCATTTACCAAAAGTGAAAAGAACTGTTTCATTGAGAAATAATATTTGAAGGTTTTGAATAGTAGTTATATCATGATAGCATGTATTTTTATCAACCTGAATTCAATTAAATTCAATAGACTAATGCAAAGGAATGCAGTCTCGGTCTCAGATCTTAATAATATTGCTATCCAAGTAACCATAATACTCATAAAAAAAAAGTTAAGAATTCTATACCAACTTGATGTTTTACTCTCTTCATATAAGGGAAAAATGATGACCCCTTAGCCATCAAGTTTTTCTTTTTGGCACATTCCTTTGAGATTCTTTACCTCTGATCATCGAAATGATCTCTTCCATCTTCATAATAATATCCCATCATACATCAGCATTTGTTAACTTCAATTTTCACAAAGATAGTAAAAACTGCAGTCTAGCATGAGAGAGTGAACTAAATTTGTATGTTGCAGCATTCCATTAAAAGATCATCATAATGATCAAAGAAGTATTCTTTCACTAGCAATAGCACATTAACAGATAGATGATCAGCCAGTAATCTCAATTTTTCCATTTGGATAGAAAAGAATAAAATAGCAACCAAAGAACAGAACATAACTTACTTAGATTCTCATGATGAGAAACTAACTTCAACAAGTGAAAATAAGCAAATAGGTGCTCACATATCATTCATATAACTGCAATCCACAGGAACCCAGTGACTCGGTTAACCCAAAAGTGATGGCTATAGCAATCCATCCTCCAAGCACAACCCTGACACAAGATCTCATGATACAAGTCTTTCCCAACACAGCCCCTACCAATCCAAACAAGATCAAAGCCAAGGTAGCCACAGCCACAACCAACATTAACCTTATCTTGTCATCTGTTATAATGCAGCTTCAAACAGAGGAACTAGTGCCCTATGCTAAATGAAAATAATGATGCAAATGCTGCCTTAAATGGATTTGGCAATTTATTCCTCTTCTCCATCTGCATCTCTTCATCATTTTCACTCACTTCCCTCTTCATTTGAGTGATTTCAACTTCATACTGAGTGTTCTTTGACACAAACTCTCCTATTGCCATACTGCAAGCTCCTGCTATTGACCCAGCAAAACCAGCAAGGACCATGGCTTTGGCATCTTTTTTAAGAGCTCCTACACCCATAATCAATGCTGCAATGGAAACTAAACCATCATTGGCTCCCAGTACTGCAGCTCGAAGCCATTGTACCCTTTCAGAGTAGTCCATTTTGCTTTCTTCATAAGAAGTTCGGGTGTTCTGTTTATGATCATCTTTATTTGCTTGGCTCGGAGCTACTGCTACATGGTTGAGTGATACCAAGCCACAGGGTAAAATGGAAGCCATGGGGAGACAAGAGAAAGCAAAGAAGTGCAACAAAGCTGAAGATCTCAGAAGAAAAACCAACGGAATGAATGGCTTGAGGTTGCAGGAAAGTGAGTGGTGATTCAAGGATTTATAAGAAAGGGATGAAGATTCTGTGAGATGATTGTTTTACAAGGAGTGGTTCATTTATTTATATGTTTGTTGAATCCTTTTGGGTTATGCCTTTGGCCAAATGATTCAAAATTTTGAATGCTGTACATAATGGCTGAGATGAGGCACTATTTCAAAGTTCTTCCATTTCCATATATCAATATATACTAAAATCTATAGCAAACTAGCATTAACATCTTTTTGAATGAGGAGAAATACTTAGGATCAATAATGAGTGTACATTCGTGTCATAAAAAATTTGATACAAATTATTTATGTTTTTTTCCTTTTAATTAGAAGAATATTTTAGTTATGTATTCTGTTTGTTTTAAAATCAAATATATAAAATACAAACTGTTGACTATTCTAATCTACAAATCTGTTTTTTTTTTTTTTTTAAAAAATAGCATAGTGATGTTATATTCCAACACGATACATAAACATTATGACTAGGGAGATTATAAGGCCTTTTAACCATATCTTTAGATGTTTGTTGAGGCATGCTTTGAATCTTGTATATATAGAGTTCTTTCTCTGCCAAATTGTATCATTCTTCACTGTGCCCTTTGTCTTATACACAGACAATTTCGAGCAACTTTATTCATTAACTTCAAAATGAAATGGAGCTATGCCATTGCCTTTACCCCACTTGGTTTTAACCGGTTGTACTTGGTCAACCAAATTATGGAACTAAACTAACCTTATGCTGCAAAATGAAAAAAATGAATTCACTCATATAGCTCCAAACCACAAGAACCAAGTGCCTTGGTTAACCCAAAAGTGATGGCCTTAGCTATCCATCCTCCAAACACAATCCTCACACAACATCTCACAATAGGAGTGTTTCCCAACACAGCTACCACAAACCCAAACACTGTCAAAGCCAAGGTAGCCATAGCCACAGCCACTATTAACCTAGTCTTGTAATCTGTTATGAATGCAGCTGCAAGAAGAGGAACCAGTGCTCCAATGCTAAATGACAATGCTGATGCAAATGCTGCTTGAAATGGATTTGGCAGTTTATTCCTCTTCTCCCTCTGCATCTCTTCATCGTTTTCCCACATATTCCTCTTCATCTGTGCAATTTCAACTTCATATTGAGTGTACAGAGACACAAACTCTCCTATTGCCATACTGCAAGCTCCCGCTTCTGCCCCCGCAAAACCAGCAAGGAGCATGGCTTTCACATCTGTTTTAACTGCTGCTATACCCATAATCAGTGCAGCAATTGAAACCAAACCATCATTGGTTCCCAATGCTGTAGCACGAAGCCACTGCGCCCTTTGAGAGTCGTTGAGCTCACTTTCTTTGTTGAGAATTTGGGTGGTTTGTTTATAATCCTCTTCAAGTTCTAGACTTTGAGCTCCTGCATTTTTTAGGGTTATCTTGCCACAGGTTACAACGGCAGCTATGGGAGGCACGAAAAAGAAAAAAGCAAAGAAGATCTTAGAGGAAAAATGATGCCTTAAAACAAGAAATGGATGAAATTTCTGTGTGATGACTTTTACTGATGGAGAGATTTAATTATTTGAATGTGCCAAGTGTTTAAGAATGGGAATACTGTAGAGTGTAGATAATGCCTCTGAAGAGGCATTATTTCAAACTTATTTCAGAGAATGGCGTGTGCTTGCCATATAAAGTGAGTGGAGATTGTTGCTAGGTTGTCCCTTTAGCCGATTGTTGCTAAGATGCTTTAGATTTTTGTTTGTGTCCCGTGTAAGCTTTGATTACTGATGACAGGATTTTCATTTCAATAATAAGCAAATGAGGACTTTTACACCTAAACATCCTATGGTGGGTAGTCTATTTTGCTTCCACGTTGATTAGTATGGTTTCTTTATTGGTTGCAATGGTATTGGTTTTTACGTTCTTGTTATGGGCGGTAATGTTGATAAACAATGGATAATGGATTCATCATGTCTAAGAAAAATTTCTTGGCATCTGCTAAATGCTCTGTTCTTTCCTTTGAAATGATAGCACCCTTTGGAATATTTTGGCGTCCGTTGCAGATACAGACACTTCGGAAAAGGAAGATGAACAAGTTTGTGTGGTTGCTCTTGATTCTTAATTTGTGAGTTGTTCTCAACAAGTATCACTTTCATTCTTCATTGCTCTTCTTAAAAGCAACAAAAATATAAAAAAGAAATTGTTTATATTTAATTTAGAAGATAATTTCTTTTTTGTTTTATCAATCATCATTTTTAGAAGAATTCCTTGGCTCCTTTACAATGAGGCATTATCTACAGTTCTCTCTATCCTGTCATCGAAATTGTATCCTTCTTCCCTTTGATTAAGGACAAAAACCAGTAATTTTAATAAGTGCTTTAAAAATAAATGATGCAACGCCATTACTGACCTTTCAATATAAAATATCCTGAAAATGGGATCAACTTGTAAACATATATTTTGGCAAGGATAATTTTAGTTTGATCACAATATAAGAGTTGGAGGAACAGAAACTTATAAACTGAGTTATAATACCTGAAGCAAAATAAGTACTAATTAGAGTATCTGAAAAAGATAAGCTACTTTGTAGTGCCTAAAATAGTGCCAGTGCGTCTAATTTTTAAGTGAAGCCATAAATGGCGAAGAACACAGAAAAATTCATAAGCCTTGTAAGCCTGTGTCCTTTTCATTAATGCTATCTTCAGTTGTCAACTGTATCTGATTCCTTAAAGTAATTCACATTTTTTGGAAGCCATTTAATTAAAGAGTCACACAACACAAACTATACTCTCCTTTCTTTGGAATTACTGACATGGACTATATTCTCTGGGTAACATTGCACTATATTCCCTTTTGCTCTTATGATGTCCGACAGAAACTTTTAGTGCATCTGAATAGAACAAAGAACAGAATGCCTTTCACTAAAAATAAGAAGCAACCTCATAAAACTAGGAAGAACAAAGCATAAATACGAAGTACGAACGCAAATGAACTTCTTTGATTCTTCCAAGACGAATATAATGTTCATTCTATCAAATTTACAACACTTCATATGCATCAATTTGATATTCTAATTTCGACAATATTGTTTAAATCCTCCGAAATATATTTTCAATCTTCACTTTTTTCTTTTTTTTTTTTTGGTGAAATTCAATCTTCACTTTAAGCTTATGCTAGAACCCAACTGCAAGATATGGGCTTGCATCTTCTAAGGTGAGGTTTATATGGACTTTGAGGCAACTTAAAAGGGTACAAGTAAGGGTGTTTAAAGATTTGATGCAGTTCAATTTTGAAATAAAATTAAATCAAACCAATCTGCTCAGTTTTGCAAAATAAAGACCTATTCTACTCAGTTTTCAGTGTAAAATGATTTGGTTTGTTCACTTTGGTTTAGTTCAAGCTTTATTTTATTTTTAATCAAGGGATTTAATTTCTTTTCAGATATTTATTTTCATTTTTCTATATAGTTTAGTTAGACTTTTATGCTATTGTAAGGAAAGACAATCAATCCCAAAAATATGCTATTGCTCAATTTGGTTTTTATTTGGGTTAGTTCAACTAGTTTGGTTCAATTTTCAATACCCTCAAGTATAAGAGAGCCTTACATTACGTCCTAGATGCAATAAGCTGGAGAAACTGGTATTAGAAGTCGGAACAGACCCAACCTGTGTTGATGTCAATGCCGCAAAGCATGGTGGAATGAATAACAGGACTCAATTGCAAGATGCCATATCTGGCTCCCACATAAAAAGCAGGGGAAAAAGATATCTTGGGACCTCCATAGCAAGATATTCCCAAATTGGGAATTCCAAAAATTCAAATTCTTTAAAAAGACTCGAGTCTTTTGAGGCGATAAAAAAAAAAACAGTTGGACAATAATACCCCCTCCTCCCTCATTTCCTCCTTCCCTCACCGGTTGCCGGCAGTGTTGTCAGAGCTCCGGCGACATCACCAAAGTTTTGGTGGCCAGAAATATCGCCAGCGTCGCTATAGTCATCAGAGTGAAGTTTGATAAAATTGAGAGTACTAAAATTAATTATAGTGAGTTGGAAATTATGAGTCTCTCACTTGAAAACTTTATTGATCCCACTTGGAAAGTTTTTTCATGATTGCCTTTTGAAATAAAATTGAAAATGTTGAAATCAGTTATAATGAATTGGAAATTATGAATTTCTCACTTGAAAATTTTGTTAATTGAACTTGGAAACTTTTTACAAAGAAATTTTGATACACATTTCCAAGTAGATGTCCAAGTGAGAAATTCATAATTTCCAACTCACAATAATTGATTTCAGCACTCCCAATTTTATTTCAGAAGGCAATCATGAAAAAAATTTCCAAGTGTGATCAATGAAATTTTCAAGTGAGAAACTTATAATTTCCAACTTACTATAACCGATTTTAACACTCTCAATTTTATTTCATAAGGCAATCATGAAAAAAATTTCCAAATGGGATCAATGAAATTTCCAAGTAAGAAACTCATAATTTTCAACACACTATAACTAATTTCAACACTTTCAATTTTATTTCAGTAGGCAATCATGAAAAAAATTTTCAAGTGGGATCAATGAAATTTTCAAGTGAGAGACTCATAATTTCCAACTCACTATAAATAATTTCAACACTCTCAATTTTATTTTAGTAGGCAATCATGAAAAAATTTTCAAAGTGGGATCAATGAAATTTTCAAATAAAAAACTCATAATTTCCAATTTACTATAACTAATTTTTGTATTCTCAATTTTATCAAACTTCACTCCAATGAAGTTAGCAACGCCTGTGATATTTCCAGTCATCAAAGCTCCAGTGACGCCACCGGTCAATGGAGCTCCGCCGACCAAAGCTCCAGCAACGTTGTGAGGGAAGGAGGAAATGAGGGAGAGGGAGGAGGGGTATTATTGTTCAACTGCTTTTTTTTTTTATCCTCTCAAAGGACTTGGATCCTTTTAAGAAATTTGAATTTTTGGGGTTCCCAATTTGGAAATACCTTGCTATGAAGGTCCTAAAATGTCTTTTTCCCTAAAAGTAGAGATTATCATGTGGGGTCTAAATATAGATTTTGAACTCTCTAACATCGTTAGCTACTTTGTGTTACGATTATTAGGGACTCAATTGGAAGATATAAGATTGTGATGTGGGATTTATTTGCATCTTCACCTCTCCAACCTCGAGCTAGCCTCTATGGTGGACGGTGGTTCTTCCATATGTTCCTATAAGCTTATCAAACAAAAATACACCACTAATTACCCCTATCAATTATCATTGTGTCTCAAAATTGGATTTTTCTCCACTTATTAACATTGTCTGCAATATATGTTATGATATATTTAACGAAATATGCGATAAGCCTTAAGCAATATATGTTATAACAATTGCATACAGACTTTTCAACACCATACTTCTCTCACCTGCCTACATGAAAATCACACTATCATTACAAAAGAAATACGATAAACCTACGCAAGCCATTCACTGACTGTCAAAAACCTAAGTCCAGTGTTATGACACTGAAGCTAGACCATTTGAGGACCAAACAGTTTATCTTTTATGCAAGAAGAACCTCATGTTAAGAACAGAATAAAAAACCTATGAATCTGTTCATAACTAATAGTAATCAATAAATAGTATCTTCATCTTCTAATTTCTAGTCTTAATGAATTTTTATGCCTCATTTCTACGTTTTCAGGATAACCAACCAGAATCATCTAATATCAGCTCAATATGTGAGAAAACAAAAGTAATAAATTAAATTAATTAAATGATGAAAGTTTTCAATAAAAGAACGATGATAATTTGCTATTGCATTTATTATGAAACAGTGATACATGTTCTCACAGAAAAGATGAATATCAAACAATAAAATTTTTTTATTTTGTCTATACAACCAGGTAGGATTCTGAGGAATTCAGCATTCACTTTGCCAAACACTGAGTAAATTTTCACTTGCCTACTGTCAGATCGGATAATATTCAGTACAAGTAAACAGACTAACCAATTCATTACTAAAAGTAAGAAACATCGTACATTACAAAGCTAGCACAATTCAAGGAACTATTTGAACACAACAAGTGGAATTGCAGAACCTAACTGTACAGAATGACTCGACAGGTGAGGATGTCATACAAAAGAATGTAAGAGATTACTAAAACCCTCAAACTGAAAGGAAGGTAAACAAAAAGGGGTAAAAACCGGATTCAACTTTTCACCCAGACCAGAAGTACATCTAAAAGATCAAGCATCTCACACGTGAAAGGTTATCTGCTTTACCTAATATTTCAGTAAATTGTCAAGTTCGTGGAACTTAGAGCTGCAAGCAATCAGGGCTATCCAAGTAGAAACACAAGGTTACCAGTAAGTCTGCTGTTCCGGTAGACTTTTGTATCCATGTTGATTTGAGGTGTTAGATGGCATTCCAGCCAGCTATACATAAAGAAAGGAGGCAAACATAAAAAAGATGAATCAGCATTTACCATATAAATATTAGTGAAATAAAAGAATGAATGATAATAACCAGAATAATTAAGATTGCATATATACAACAAAGCTGTCAAAGCTACATAAAACATTTCCTAAGATCCCCATTTAATCTAATTATGAAGAGCCAGAGTTGCATTACATGTTATCTGTGATTTTAATAACTTCAGATGTTTTTTTTTTCAACCACATAACTCTAAATGTATAACATAATAGGCTATACACATTGAATAAAATAACAACACAAAAGCAAATTAAGCTTAAATAGTTAAATTTACAGGTTAAAATTGGTTATCCTGCAGAATGGCCTGCAACAATGCAGCCAGCCTACGCCAACAATGGGGCCAAACTAGATACTGGCAAAAAAGGTCCACATGTAAACAATCTACAAATTTGTTGGTCCTAACCTCCATGTCAAACAGGTTAGCTCACAGACCCAATCACACTTTCAACATTGGCTTCCTTATAAGGTGCCTATTGAAAATAATCCCGGGCATGTCCATGGAGAAGCTAAATAAACTTTTGAGTAAGAAATTGTAAAAATATATGGACAAGCAGACAGCAGCAGTGAGAAATATGCGGAAGAAAGTAATAGCACAACATTTCCAAGTGTTGGAATAGAAAGACTCAAGGTTTGGGCATGAGGATAGAAGAATATATGAGCAGCAAAAATACCAGAACAAATGTAACATGTTAGAATGTTAACAAGGATGCAAAATAACAACTACACTTTTTTTTTATGACAAGTGTTAAACTTTTAGCATAGCAGCATAATCAATAAGAGATGAACTTCCATACCTATGCCCTTTCAAGATGGTTCTTGGAATATCCACTTTCACAAGCAGATGCTTGCAAAGAAGCATGAAATGACTGAAATGAACTATTAGATAACGTTCTCAATTCCTGGGGACAATTCAATGGAACCTCAGGAGCTGAGCCCTGACTCTCGATATTAATCTCATTCATATTGTAAAGGATTTTTGGTTTACTATCTGAAATCGGTTTTAACCTGCAAACTCTCCTCCTATACTTCAAGAAATAGCGGTCATGCTGTCCATTGCATCTTTCTTCCACATGTGATGCAGTATCTGTCTGCTTGCAATCAAGATTTAATCTGCTGTCTTCACCCAAGTTTATCTGCCTATCAGAACAACTTCCCTCCCCTTCCTTCATCAGCTCTTCCCCAATCTCTTCTTTCGCATCACAATCAGCTTTGCATTTGCCTTCTTTTGTGCCAGTTTTCAAGTCACTTCTGTCCATACAAGCTAAAGGCTCAAATTCATATTTATGGGAGTCCTTGGACATGTTATCATCACTGGACATTTCATGTTTTAAAAAACCACTTGAATTGCTTGGGTTAGACCTCTTGCAAGGTGAATCAATACAAGAAGTCCCCAATTTTGGAGCATCTAAATAACTTGAATTCAATAAGCAGCAACTAGTCGGAGAGCTATTCACGGGCAGATGCAACTCAACAACCTTATCAGCACTCACTTTGAGGCGTTCATTAAAACTGTTCTCATCTTCGCTTGCTACTAAACTTAAAGCACTATTTGCAACCTCAACTGCTCGTCTGGCAAACACAGCCTTCTTGACCGCCTCCTCTCTAGCCCGGGCAGCAGCCGCAGCCTTTTTCACTACCACAAGATTTGCATCCCTAACCATGTCCTCCAATGACACCGCCGAATTTCCATCATCCAAAACCCCAGAAGTCTCCTTTTCTAAAACAACTCTTCCCTTTTTCTTAACCTTCCCACTCTTCATCCTTTTTCTTGAAACAGCCACTGATCTAGGAATCCAGCAATCCACACAAACAGAAAATTCGGACCCAGAACAAGCATAAGACCATGGAGCAGTGTCTTTGTACTTGGAAAAACACTCTTCATGTACAGAATGCTGACACTGTTCACAACGAAAACAGTCCGCAGACGATATGGAAAAACAATACGAGCAAATTTTTGAGGACTTAACGGATGAAAGGCAATTTTTGCAGAGAAGAACTATGCGCCACTCGCTATGAAGGATGTGAAGTCTCTTCTTACCAGTGCAAACGTCAACCTTGAAGCCACACGCATGGCACTTGTTCAAATTGGGTAAATCCCTAGTTTTCTTCTGCGATTGTGATGGGTTTTCAGGTGCATCATGACCTTCGGATTCGGAGCCATGACACTTGAGATTGCTTAAGACATTGTTGGGGCTATGTGAATGCGGCTCTATTCGTTTCTCCGGCTGAAGCAGCTTCATCGTCGGCGAAGTCCCGATGAGATCGATCATAATTAAGGCTAAATTTGGCGTTAGCGAGACGAATTGTCAGGGCTTATCAGAGATTGAAATTCTCGAGTGTCATTAGGGTTTTACTCTGATACAATTCATAAGCCGTTGAACGTTTAACGGCGACGTCCTCCGTATGCGAGTGGGAATTCTTTCTTAATTCAAGAATCAAGAGAATCATGGCCAAAAAAAAAAAGAATGAAGAGAATCAAGAACAAGAATAAAAGGGAATCACCTTGCTTGCAAAATAAATAAATAATACAAAAAAAATAGAAGACTCCAATCGAAAATGGGCAGTAAAACGATTAAGAAAACAGATTTTTAAATAATAATTTATTCATATTAATTATCAATTATTATAATTATTTTTTAACGAAATTTATAATTCTTAATTTATTTCATACAAAAAGTCAAAAACAGATGCAAGTTGCAACTAGAGAGTGAAAACTGAAAAGTTAACTATAATTGGGTCCACTAAAAATAAAAAGTGCTTGATAGTATCCCGTAACCAACAAATTTTTTTTCATTAATGCTGCTTAAAAAATTCATCTGGCAAAAAAATGTTGTTAAAAATTCGATAATTTTAATTAAAGATAAAAAATATAAATAATTTAAATTAAAAATATAAACAGTTGAAAAGGAAAATATATAAATCATGTACAACTTGCCTTTGATGCTGGCATTAACGAATTAGGGTGCTCATATTGTTTAGATCATTAGATGTGATCCAATCTGATTTTTATTTAACAGGTTGATTAGCAATTTATTAGAAACTTCTAAAATTACTCCTCATGAAATAAATTTTTTTGGGCCTTGAGCTATTACAGTTTGGATCTTCCCAATGTTTGACATCTTTTATTTTACTGAACAAATAATATAGAGATTAGAAACTTCTGGTTGGAAGCTGGTTTAAATATACATAGTAGAGATCCAAGGAACAGATCCAAATATCAAACAATGGCTTTGGTGTGTTTCATTTTCCTGTTGGTTGTTATATGGACTCTCAGCATTGTAGTGTTTAATCCACATATAATGCAGAAACTGAGACAGTCATAAATGATTTAGTAAGTAAACGTGCATTTATCAACAAATTATTGGTCATTAACGTGATTAAGTGTGGTGAAAAAGAAACTAGATTAGAGTACATTGATTTTCTTTTCTAGCCTGAGATTAGAGTACATTGATCTTTACATTCAATAAACATTCTTCTTTATTTGGTACGTGACTTTCATTCAGCTAAGCCATTGGAGCTTCTTTTGAAGGTGTAAATGTAAATTTTGGAGTACTAGACCTCATAAAGCGAGAAAATTTAGTTTAGATTCTCCATGTTGATACCAAGAAATGCAATGACTCATAATGAACACAGATCAACTTCGCATGTTACCCTTTCAAGTTGAAGTTTGACTATGGAGCACTATTGATACACAATTAAGGAGTTCACTCTATCTCTCTCATATTTTTGCTCCATCTCAGTCTGCATACACATTGTCTACCTACATGCTAAATATCATTATTATCAAAACTAGACCAGATCGGACAGTTTGATCAATCGGACCAAGAACTGGTGCCTGATTTGATTCAGTCATGCTATACAACCGACACTGTTCAAAACCGATTAAGAATCAGTGAAACCAGCCTTGAACCGATAGAATCGGTGGTGAACTGTTTTTGTGTTATTCTTTTTCAAATTTTTTTAAAATATTTTTTTTTACTTTTAAGATAAAATAACATCATTTTTAGTATAAAATTTATTTACTTTATATATTATAATATTATATAAATATTATTATGATATATACTATTAAAAATTATCTATTTACTTTATAAATAATAAATAATAAATTATTAATTTATTATTTTGAACTCAAAATATGATTATAGATGAATATTAACTTATATAAATTAAAATATTGAGTTATAAAACTTATTAATAATTTATTTACAGTAAATAATAGATTGATAATTTAATATTATTTAGTTTAAAATTTTAATTAAGTTATAAAATTTATTTAAACTTATATTACTTATTTAAATATATTATTTTAATTATTACCATACTAATCCCGATTCGACCTCGATTGAACAATTGAATATTGAATCAGTGTCTTGTTCGATTCAATATTCGATCCAATTCTGATAACATTACTAAATACAAAAGATCCAGATCCATCCTAGTTAGGTTAGTTTCTTCTGGTTTAATTCCACGAATGCTTTCTAAAAAATTAAGCCTAAATGCGCAATATGGTGAAATGACTTTTGCAGGAGAGTTCTCCCAGATGGAATTCATCAAAAACAAATCAAGTATTCTGATTAATACCACCTAGAGTGTAGATTTTGCACTTTGATATGAACAAAGCATTCAAGACAACATAAATCAAGAAAACTAGAAAATTTGCTCCAAAGGTTATTCAAATTTGAAAGCACTCATTCCAATGAAATAGAAGCCAACTAAAACAAGGATACCTATCTAGATTAATAGTAAATGAACAGTGACATATAATTTTGTTTTTATATTGATATATTGATGATTGATGATTTGGGCACATGGTTGAATATATGTAAGCAGCTGTGACAATTGGGAAAGGAGCTTCCAAACACGCCCTTCAACCCATAATTCAGAACTTCCATATTACAAACCCACTTATTCAGAAGGTCATGAAACCAGAATCATCAATGCCAGAAACTCAATGTGATCCAACATTCCAAGTTCATAACTCTCAAGAGCTACAATTTGACAGGACTTTATTAATCAAGATCTAAGGTCACCCAGTTTTTAAAATTTCACAGTAACCGCATTGAAAGCAATACAGGTGTACTGTTTGGGTTCAAAATCAAATGTCTAGGAGTAGTTATATGGGAATGAAAAATATGAGAAGATAATGATCATATAATACCACCAAAATCTCTCCCCTTACTTCAGTTTAGACAATAGCTTTGGTGCAACCTGCAATGTCAGATTAAAAGTTTAGCAGAGATTGCATAAGCATACAATAAACAATACGATCATTGTATAATAAAGTAATACTTACACATTTGTCAACACATGACCAATAATCAAAATATTGTCCTGTGCAGTGTTTGTGCCCAGAATCATCACCTTCAATTCTTTTAACACATGCCTGCAGCAACAAGAAGGATTACTTTTACCACAAGGAAACAACTGCTTTTGAATAAACAGAAACTAAGGAACAATGAAGGATTAATAACATTGCTTCTTCATCTAGAAATTAATTCTTGTTCAAGTAGGCAGAATGAAGACTAACCGATATAAACCTTCTGTATTGTTTGATTGGTGAGTTGGGATTTTTATCTATCTGAGTATTATCATATGTATCACAAGCATGTGGATAAGATTTTGTTATGCTAGATACATTTACCAATTTGGTAAATCGTACTTCAATTTTATTGTCTGTAACATATATGCATCAGCAATATTTCAAAAAGTGATGTTTCAAAGGGTTAGGTTAGAGATCTTAGGTTTGATTTGCACGTAATAACACACACACACACACACACACACACACACACACACACACAGACAGTATTTACATTGAGCTGACTATGATAAATGACGTTAGTTGAATAAAGAAGTTTACTTTACAACTTTGCAAATTGTACATTTCTTTGTAGCTTAAAATTAGACACTTCTCTTCTTTGCCTACACACCTAGTGCCACCAAATGACTCTAAATTGAGATCTTATAGAAGACTGTATCACAAGTTAGCTTGAAAAAATTAACAAATAATTGTAAAATCCAATAAAAGCTATTCAGTAAGAAGCACAATAACAAATCATTTGACTCGAGTGTTGTAGCTGGCAAATCATATAAGCTTGTATCAACTAGTCCAAATTTGGACAGAAGCTCATCTTGAGTTATCAAGCTTACAAGTCCTCAACTTCATCTTAAAAAAACATGGTTGAACAAATTTAATTCGAAATGCAAACCTGATATTCAAGTAATGGTTTCACACACTTTGGTTTGCAAGAGTCTTCAAAATATCTTTTCTGATCAACAGGTTCTTCGTCAGCCCTAAATTTACAATGAAACCAAAGATGAGTCAGCATGTCTGGTAGGAAAATCATATTAAAAAAAGTCCAAAAAAAAAGAGAAGCAGAACTAAGTAGGAGCTACCAATAACACAATTATGATGATTTAAAATAAGAAAGTCAACTTCCAAAATATGTCATAATTTTTATAAGCAACCATCCTAATCTTGTCACATTCTGAAAACCAAGCGATATTCTGAATCTGAGTCTCTAGCAGTAGGTTTTCAGTATCCACAAAACCTGAGACAACAATATATCATAAAATTTATCCAAACCTTCTTTGGCAGTAATATTACATCCTTTCTGCAGGAGTGTACCAAAATGTAGAATGAATGCAAATTCAAAAAGACGGCCTCCCAGAGGAATGAGGGATCAATTTCAAAAATGGAGGAGCAAAATTTTATTCATGTACCAAATTACAATAGAAATCAGATAAATATTAAGAGTCACACAAAGAAGGATAAGTACACAAATTTCATTTCATAAATTTCTTTGCGACCAAATGACGGAAAAAACACTATATCAAACTAATATCCAGAACCCAATACGAGCAACTACCAAGAAAAGCAAAGAAACGCTACGTTTAGCTGAGCCAGAAAATCAAGCATTAAAAAAAAATCTCAACAATAATGCACTCAAGAGTTTATTCCTATTAGATCAATTTTCCACTACTAGCCTAGGAATGAAGCCTGTGCCAGGAGTAAAAAAAAAATTATTCCCAAATCATCATACCATCTATTTCATGGATTCATAATATAACAGAACATCCCAAAACAGCTCAAATTGTAAAACCCTAGATTTGCCAAACGCTACACCAACTAGCATTGTGTTCAAATCAACGATCGATGTAGATCTGATTCAGATAAGAAAAGAAAGAAAGAAGGAAACTTTGGGGCGTACATTGCAGATAGAATCACAGCGAAGAGATCTGGGATTGGTGTTGGTCACGCTGCCTGCCTACTGCGTTGTTTTGGTTCAGTCTAAGCATGAGTTTCGGATCAAGCTGGCCGAAGATGTCAGCGGGTTGGATACGGATCGACCCGATTTTCAAATTTGGTGCCTCCGGTTTCAAGAAAAAGTTTGCACTTTGGAAAATTCTAAATAATTATTAAGAAAATAAAATATTTAAAAAAAATCTAATTTATCCTAATTTTCTAAAATTATTAAAGTTTGTAATTGGAATTAAAATTAAAAAATAAAATTATCCTTATTATATAAATGACATATTTGCAAGTGATACATGCTTATGTACAAGTTATAATAATGACACTTGCAAATCAATTTATATATACTATTATTACTTATAAATGAGTTTGTATCACTTGCAAATAATTAACTTACATGGGAAGGATATTTTCATTTTTTACTTTCTAATTTTAATTCTAATTACAAACATTTATAGTTTTTGGAAATTAGGTAAATTGAAGTTATTTTTTAAAAATATTTTATTTTCTTAGTATTTATTTAAAATTTTCCCTACTTACTACTTCATCATCTCCAATCTCCAAAATATATAAGTACTATTTGACTATTTCTACATGTATCAAGGAAGATATTAAGGAGATAGTCCAATGAAATTTACAAAATAGAATAAGCATTTGGAAATTTAGCTAATATCAGTTAAATATTTAGTTGATGTCACTTGGAAATTTTTAAGTGAGGTTCTTTTGGGGGAAATATTTTTCTTCTAAGGTCCCAATTTGCCTTTTTCCCAAGATATTAAATTTGTAAAAAAAAATTATGTGAGTTGGAAATTTTTAAGTGAGGTTTTTTTTTAGGAAATATTTTTCTTTCAGGATCCCAATTTGTTTGTTTCCCAAGATATTAAATTTATCCAAAAAACATTATTTTCTAATACTACTTATATTTAATATATTACATTTAAAATATAAATAATTCTCATATCACATATTTAATTATAGATAAGAGTAAAATAGAAAAAAATATTTAATACTTATAAATTATTAACTGAGACTCATATTTGAACAAAAATAAAATTTCTAAAATAAGAATTATATTTTGGATCAAAGGGAATACATGAAACAAATAATTACTCCCCCATCCAATTTTATTTATCATTTTAGATGTATTTTAATACTCTATTTTATCTATTATTTTAGAAAATTAATAAAACATTAATATCTTTTTTCCCTTTATACCTGAAAGTAATTAATAGTATGTAGATTTTTTTGTAGTAATTTAATACTTCACAAAGAAATAATAATTGCGAGTAATTTAGTAAAATTATACTCTCACTCTTCTCTATTATAAATCATTTCTAATTATTTTACACATATCAAGAAAAACAGTTAAAAGTAGTTAAAATTCTTAAACTTGCAAAATTTATCATTATTACGCTCATTAAATTATAACATATCTTAATTAGTTTTTTCTTTATCTCTCTTTATCATGACTATTTAATGATGAACAAATATGAAAATAAATATTTAATATCCACAAAGTAATTTATATATTTTATATATTTCAATTTTTCTAAAATATAACTTATAATAGGGAATAGGAGAAGTAACATTTATATCTTTCTTAATCATTGTGTCAAAATTTTAAACAAAAAATAAGATAGGACATAGGGAGTACTTCATCATCATAAATAAGAAAAATAGTTAAAATTAATTAAGTATCATTAATACGTTACAAATAACTTATATTTTTCCTCTTACATGGGAAATAATGACTACTTAGCCTCATAATATGAAGACAATTTATCTTATTAATAAAGGGTATAAAAAATAATTCAATAAATATATAAGACAAAATCACTTTGTTTCTTATAAATAAGGTTAAAAGAATATTCTTAAAATTTTCTTATAAAAATGACTAGAGAGAGTGTGTAAAACATCATATTTTAAAAAAATATTATGTATACTAATAGGCGTTCGTTCTAGCGAAAAATGTTATGATCATTTAGGTACTATTAGATCATATTTAAATATTGTTAAACTCAGTTAGGTATCTCTTCCCATATAATTTTTTTCCAATTTATAAAGTTACAACATTTACTCTTCCTTGAGAAAAATCAAGTCTATTCTATTTAAACTAACCATCCTCATTGGAAAAACTTAAACAAATAATTAACAATAGATTATTGATTTTTATAATTATTTAAGCTGTTTTTCTCACGTTGATTTATGCAAGCAATTTGACTAAAATTTGTTGAATGCTTGGATAAAACCTCTCACATGAAGTATAAAGCTTAGTCTTTAAGGGAAAAGAGATGTTTCTATTATTCAATAACAAAAACTATCTTTTTCATTAAAATCTAAGTGATACATACGTGGAGATAATCATCTAATTACAGATTGATCTTCTTTAAATCTCCTGTCCATTTCATTCATCAACTTGGCTTGGACTATAGATAGACACGCTTTTTCAAGTGAAATACTTAGCCGATTGTTGAATACTTCAAATTTTAGTTAATGTTGAACAAGACTTTTGCTTGGCACTGAATAATTTTGAACAAGACTTAACTAGACTTTTATTCGATAATTTTAATTTTAATATTCAGATTTTTTTAAATTTAACTTTATATTATTGATTTTTTTTCTTGAAAATTTATTGCATTACAATTTATTAAAATTTATTGCTAAGTATTCTGACACGCTACGTAAAATACTTTTTATTACATCATATTTAGCTAATTTTTTAATTTTTATTACTCATCTTTCTAATAAAAATATATAGTCTGAAAAAAATTAAATAAAATTATATTGCATATGATTTTTTTTATTTTATATTATATGTAAATAATTGTTTACCTTTAAAATCTGACAATAAATTTTTTTAACTTTAAAATTGGCATAAGTAATTTTATTCTTATTAAATAATTTATTAATTAATATTTTACTAATAAAATTTGATAGTTTATTATTTGAATTCATGTTTAAAAAATTGGGTTGCATCAACCATTTGATCGGCCGAATCGGAAACTGGTACTTGGTCTAATATAGTCATAGTTCATGACTAGTTATACTCAAAATTGTTAAGAACTAGTAAAAAATCAGTCAAGGTATAAATCCATACAAAATAGGGCAACTTTTTCTTTTTTTTTTAAATTTTTATTTTTTAGTTTTTAAGATAAAAAAATATTATTTTTAGTACTAAATAATATTATTTTTTATATAAATTTTTTATTTCTATATTATAATATTATATAAACATTATTAAGGTATATAATTATTAATAATAATAAATTTACTTGAGAAATAATATAAAAATAAAATATTAATTAATTATTCTGAATTTAAAATATGATTATAGATGAATATTAACTTACTTAAATTTATATTTTAATATTAAGTTATGAAACTTATTAATAATATTTTTTAATTTTCTATATGATATATAAAATTAAAAAAATTATTAAATTTATTACCATCGGTTTAATTCTGATTGAACTATAGTTTAATTATTGAACTTTGAACTGCGCCTTAATTGATTCAATGTTTGGTCCACTTTTTTGAAACTTAATTTAAATAGAATTTAAAATTTTAAAAATGATCTGCATATAATTTAAAATTTAAGAGATTATATATATAAAATAAAATTTAAAGACACTTTGTCCATTGAGGCCACAAGTAAATAGGACAATTTGTCAATGCCTTTGTTAAAAAAATGACAAACAAAGTAAAAATATAAAATTATCTAAAGAATTTAAAATTTAGAAAATTACTGTATTATTAAATTGTTAAGATTAAGATTAAAGGAGTATTATTTTTATATAATTCAAAATTTGGGGAATCATTTGTAATATAACTTAAAATTATATACCCAAGTATATATAACATTAATGAATTTGTCCTAAAGTTATTGAAGAGCCATTTTTAAATTTTTCATCATTTTTTTCAATTCTTAATTCTTTAATTCATTAATTTGGAAAATATTACTAAGACAAACTCATTGGAACCATTAAACATTTCAGAATTGGAAGCAGAGGGCAGAACATTCAAGAAATGGTCGATACTCACTGTGGCCCACAACAGTAGCCACACTTGCTGACGTGGCAGGACCTTGCTTGGATTCCAATATTCACTTTCCGCGGAAATTGTCTCGCCGCTCTTTTCTCTTCCTTGTTCGGATTCCGAAACGAGTCTACTCATTTCCTTCGCGGTTCCACAGTCACATTTCCTTACCCCTCGGCATATGTTTTTCTCCGTAACCAAACACCACTGAGCCGGGGCCAAACCAAAGCAAATTTCAAACCGCATTTGAGTTTCATTTCACTCGCATTTCACTGTCATTTACCTCTCTCCTCGTGGAATATAAAGCTCATCTGATTCACTTCCTTCATGTTCTGTCTGCTCCCGCTGCCTCTTCACCGAACTGCGTTTTCCGACTCATCCCTTACCTGCGAACCAGTGAGTTCGAGTTCCGTTCGAAGAAGGTGAGTTTTCGATCTTCCGCGCAATTTTTTGGGTGAATTTTGCTCTAGTTGAATTATGGTTGTACGATTCTTTTATTCTGAGTTGTTTATCTACTGGATCGGCAATTCTTAGTTGGGTTTCCGGTTTTGTTTTGTGGATCGAAAAATCTTTTATCTCTACTTGCTTTATCTGATCGAGATCTATTTTGTCGCTGTAATTTGTTTTGGGCTGAGTCGATTCTTGCTTGATTTGCTTTAAGATTTCTCTGAGGAATTCGATATTTTTTTCCTTTTTTTTGGCTACTTCTGGATGATCAATTGGGCGATCATATTTTAATTCGCCAAACTTGTTCATTGTTTTCTTTATGGAGTTTCTTAAGTTTTGTTTCTGTATTCTGGGAAGCATATTGCTGATCTCTAGGGCTTCTGGTGTTTTCTTTCAAATTTTGCATGTAGATGCCGAGTTATAGTGTTATGTGAAGTGAAACACCATTGTTTTACTTCTTGATTGTTTGAAACGTTCTTGCAAAATTGTTTTTATGGTGAACTAGTGTCTCTAGCAATTGAAGTTCAATGCTTTGGGCATTACAATTTTCTAGCAAAAGCCTCAAACAGGGCCTCTTTTGATCCTTGGAAACAACTTGATTCTTGCACATTCTTTTGAGGATTTTCAATCATAGTTCTTATTGTGTTTCTCTACATCTTATACAGATCATAAAAGATGGCTGACGCTGAGGACATTCAACCTCTTGTTGTTGACAATGGAACTGGAATGGTCAAGGTCAGTGAACTTGTGCTAGACTATAATTTTAAATATATATATATATATATAATTTTTCTTAATTGGCATTGTACTGTGCATCTTTTCCATTTATTAAAAGCCCAGTTGGTGTTGGCTAATTATACTATACAAGACTTTTTTCTTGTTGCATAGCTAGTATGAACGGTAGCTGTTTTTATGCATTTGCTCTCCTAATTTTCACTTGGCCCATGTTTAACTTGTCTTTTCTGAATGCTTGCAGGCTGGTTTTGCTGGTGATGATGCCCCAAGGGCTGTGTTTCCGAGTATTGTTGGGCGACCTCGTCACACTGGTGTTATGGTTGGGATGGGTCAGAAGGATGCTTACGTGGGGGATGAAGCCCAATCAAAAAGAGGTATACTTACCTTGAAGTATCCCATAGAACATGGCATAGTCAGCAACTGGGATGATATGGAGAAGATTTGGCATCACACATTTTACAATGAGCTTCGTGTTGCTCCTGAAGAACACCCTGTACTTCTTACCGAGGCACCACTCAATCCCAAGGCCAACAGAGAGAAGATGACCCAAATTATGTTTGAGACTTTCAATGTGCCTGCTATGTACGTTGCTATCCAGGCTGTTTTGTCTCTCTATGCTAGTGGACGTACAACAGGTTTGTTAATGTAGTGGATTTTGCTTTATATTTGTTGCCTGGTAACTTGGAATAGTTTTGGAAAACTATTTTGAAACATGAAAATATTGTTCCCTAGATTCTTTTTTCTCCCCAATTTTTATGATAAGTCTTGAATTTCCTTCCTGGTTTTTATGTTGATTATGTGAATAGGTATTGTGCTTGATTCTGGTGATGGTGTTAGCCACACAGTACCCATATACGAAGGTTATGCTCTTCCTCATGCAATTCTACGATTGGACCTTGCTGGTCGTGATTTAACTGAGTATTTGATGAAAATTCTTACGGAGAGAGGATACTCTTTCACCACCTCTGCCGAACGGGAAATTGTACGTGATGTGAAGGAGAAACTAGCATATGTGGCCCTTGATTTTGAGCAAGAATTGGAGACTGCTAAGAGCAGTTCTTCAGTGGAGAAGAGCTATGAATTGCCTGACGGACAAGTCATTACCATAGGGGCTGAGAGGTTCCGTTGCCCTGAAGTTCTCTTCCAGCCTTCTCTAATTGGTATGGAGGCTACTGGAATCCATGAAACTACCTACAACTCTATCATGAAATGTGATGTTGATATTAGAAAGGATCTATATGGAAATATTGTGCTCAGTGGTGGTTCAACCATGTTTCCTGGAATTGCTGATCGTATGAGCAAGGAAATTACTGCTCTTGCTCCAAGCAGCATGAAAATCAAGGTGGTCGCACCTCCTGAGAGGAAGTATAGTGTCTGGATTGGTGGTTCTATCTTGGCATCGCTTAGCACCTTCCAACAGGTTGACTTTTTTGTTTCTTCCCCTTTTCCTATGTGTTTGATTACTAACTAGAATGGATTTGTTCATGAGTGTCCTTGTCTGCTTTGCTAATTTTCTTTTATGCAGATGTGGATCTCGAAGGGCGAATATGATGAATCTGGTCCAGCCATTGTTCACAGGAAGTGCTTCTGAGTTGAGTCGAGTGGAGAAGGATGGTGAGCCAAGTTCTTCACCCAGTCCAGTGTCATATTTCACTAGTCAAGTTTGGTTGACTTGTTGATGGGTTGGTTTTTTAATAGAGGAGATATATCTAGTGGAATGGATGATTGGGTTTGTAAGTTGAGTATGTTATATGTTTTTTCGTTAGGTCCTTTAGAAGCCAGACTTTTATGCAATTGGCAGATGGTATTGGAACTTCCTGGCATCTGTCTGATTTGATTTTTCTTTTTAACCTTTTTTAAATGGTTTGGTCATGAATTTAGGTGCCTTTGAGTTTGGAGGACTGTAAGTTTTGTCATCTTCTCCCAGATAGGGATTTTTGAGTCAGTTCTGTTTATATTAAATTATTAATTGTATGCTCAATTGGATTTTCAAGTTTGCTATGGCTGTTTTGGTCATCAATTGGATTTTGTTCGGTGTATTTTATTCCCACTCAAGTTCACCTTATTTTGATGCTTATTGCCAGGTCAATTATGAAAAAATTTGTTTAAAGAATCAGATATTTTCTAAAGTCGGATAATAATTTATTAATTTAGTTACGGTTTGGTTGGCATCATTGCAGAAAAGGAAATTTATTTGTTTTTTTATGGCTATTTATATTTGTTATTATTATTCGACGATTTTAATATTATTAATTTAATTTTTAAAACTCTGTTTAATTTTATTTCATTTGTACCGAACACTTCATTACATATTTGATCTGAATTTAAGTTCACGTAACAGGATATTTTCTTTCACACGTTGAGCAGAATCATGGGTTAAGCTAGCGTTTTACGTGTAGAATTATGGCTTTACTGTATCGTTAATGACGAGTCTGAGGCTGAGTTAAGCTCACCTAAAAAGTCTATTAGGGTGAAAACAATAGTACCAAATCTAATGAACCAACTTTTCATGCTGTTTCCCAAGTCTTCTAGCAGTCACTGCTGATATTGCTCATGCATGTTTAATTCTCACTAGTAAAGGAAACTTGAGAAAATTATAATTATTTAGCATCCTCTAATTGTCATATGTTAATTAAAGAGATACCAAGAGAGGAAAGATTAGCCATGTGGATGAAAGAAAGGCCAAATACATTTTGGAGATTCTTAACATTAGGGTGCATTCAAGCTAGACTTGATAATGCGTTGGCTTATCCTGTGATTGCCTGTCCAGCTTGAAGTCTAACCATTACTTTATAAGTGAAAATTATATAAATAATTCCTAACAAAAATAAAAATTTTACATAAATTCTTTAAGATATTTAAAAATGTGATTAGGCTAGACTGAGTTAGTCAGACCATGAGATTGGATGAGTATAAAATTAAGCATATTAAAGATTAAGATCTTGTTCCTTGTGAAAGCAAACATTGACCTTCAAACTTATTTCAATTTTCACAACAACCTGAGTATAAAATATATGTTTTCTGGCCTAATTTCCACTTCATCACTCTAGTATTTCTCGAGAATAGCATGATAGCACACACCAAAAATATCAAAATAATGATCTCAAACATGCAAAATATAAAGTGTAAAAATGAGCTCAGATTTAGAAGAATTAATTATTTGACAAATATCTTTCTTTGCTTCAAATAAAAGCAAAGTGTGATTTGTATGTATAAAATATGTAATTAAAGCCCATATCAATACCTTCTCTTTTCTTTGTGTGTATGTTTGTAAATAAAATACTTTCTAGTGATCACCAACAACAACAACAATAACATTAGCCTTATCCCACTATATGGGGTCAGTTACATGAATTATACGACACTAATGAGCTCTATCCAACACCATCTCCTCAGATAAATCATTTCTCAAAAGGGCATTCCTTATAATTTCCCTTAGTGTCCTTTTTGGTCTTCCTCTACGCCTTTTGATTGGGCTCCAGACCATTTGATCAACTCTCTTCATTGACTCTTCTTGCCCTCTTCTTTGTACATACTCAAACCACCTTAAACGATTTTTCACCATTTTCTCCTCGATAGGTGTAACCCCAACTTTCCTTCGTATACAGCCATTTCATATCTTATCCAATTTTATATGACCACACATCCATCTCAACATTCTCATCTCTGCTACTCCCATTTTATGCTCATGTTGTCATTTTAAAGCCCAACATTCACTATCATATAACATTGCTGACCTTATAGCTGTTCTGTAAAATTTTCCTTTAAACTTAGTAGGTACCTTGCGGTCACAAATAACTCTTGTTGCTTTCCTCCATTTTAAACACCCAACTTGTATCCTATCATATGCATAACATCCCCATCAATTTCACCATTATTTTGTAAAATCGACCCCAAATATCTAAACTTTGACACCTTAGAGATGATTTGCTCTCCAATTTTTACTTTGAATCATTCCTAGTTGGCCTCTTATTAAATTTGCAATGCATATATTCCGTTTTGTTTCTACTCAGACGAAAACCTTTTGATTTCAAAGTATGTTCCTATAATTCAAGTTTAGAGTTGACCTCTTCTCTTGAGTCCTCAATTAAAACTATATCATCCGCGAAGAGCATACACTTTGAAATTTCTTCCTGTATATATTCTGTAAGAACATCCAAAACCAGATCAAACAGGTATGGACTCAAAGAAAATCCTTGATGTAAGCCTATTATAATAGGAAAGTCCTTTGTCACACCTCCAGGGGTTATCACACTTGATGTTGCCCTCTCATACATATTTTTTATGGCTCGAATATAAGTCACACGGACACCTTTCTTCTCCATTGCTTTTCACAATACTTCTCTTGGTACTCGATCATAGGTTTTTTCCAAATCAATGAAAACCATATGCAAGTCTCTCTCTTTAGTCTGGTATCTTTCAATCAAACCCCTTAATAAATAGATAGCTTCTGTTGTAAACCGTCCTGACATAAATCCAAATTGGTTTTCCGAAATACGAGACTCTTTTCTGAGTTTATGCTCAATCACTCTTTCCCAAAGTTTCATGGTGTGACTCATGAGTTTTATCCCCCGATAATTAGCACAATTCTGAATATTCCCCTTGTTCTTGTATATGGGCACTAGAGTGCTCTTTCTTCATTCATCTGGCATTTTCTTGAACCTTAAAATCATGTTAAATAACTTAGTGAGCCATCAAACCCCCTTCTCTCCTAAGCACTTCGAAACTTTAATAGGAATACCATCGAGACCAATAGCTTTATCATTATCTATTCTCTTAAGAGCTTCTTTTACTTCTCCAACCCGAATCTTACGATAGAAATTCAAATTGAGATCATCTTTATGGGTTGTTAATCCTTCAGTATCAATAGTCATATCCAATCCATTATTGAAAAGTTTATAAAAGTAGCTCTCCCATCTTTCTTTGATATCATCATCTGCAACTAAAATTTTTTCTTCTTCATCCTTAATGCATCTTACTTGGTCCAAATCTCTTGACTTTTTTTCCCTTCTCTTGACAATTTTGTAAATCTTACGTTCACCATTCTTCGTTCTTAAATCTTGGTAGAATTCCTCAAAAGTTTTAGATCTAGCCTTGCTCACTGGTTTCTTAGTCTCCTTTTTAGCCACCCAATAACATTTCCAATTTTCATCGTTATTGCATAAATGCAGGGCTTTGAAACACTCTTTCTTATATTTAACCTTCTCCTGTACACTCTCATTCCACCACCAAGATTCTTTATCCTTAGGTCCAAAACCTTTGGATTCACCCAATACTGCTTTAGCGGTATCTCTGATCCTTTTAGTCATATCATCCCACAAGATGTTAACACTTCCTTGCAAGTCCCAATTACCTTCCTCCATAACTTTCCTCGTAAAAGTCACTTGTTTCTCACCTTTTAGTTGCCACCACTTAATCTTAGGATGATTTAAAGCTTTTCGACTTTTCAGTTTACGGTTTTTAACTAGCACATCAAGGACCAAGACCCTATGTTGTGAAGTTAAACTTTCACCAGTGATTACTTTGCAGTCTTTACAAGTTGTTCTATCTGAGTTTCTTACCAAAAGGAAGTCAATTTGCGGCCTTTGGACTACACTCTTATATGTAATTAAATGCTCCTCCCGCTTCTTGAAACATGTGTTTACAATCGTGAGGTTGTAAGATATTGAAAAATCAAGAATGGAATGTCCCTCCTCATTTACTTCTCCAAAGCCATAACCGCCATGAACTCCCATATATTGCCTTGTCTCTTTTCCCACATGACCATTAAGGTCCTCCCCCCCTCCCCCCCAAATGAGGATATTTTTATCTTGTGGGATATCTTGAACCAAACCCTTCAAATCTTCCCAAAACTTTTCTTAATATGTGCGTCCGATCCTACTTGAGGTGCATAAGCATTAATAACATTGAGTGTATCATGTCCAATAATCAATTTTAAGGATAAGATCCTATCTCCAATCCTTCCGACTCCTACCACATTTTTTTTCCAATCTTTGTCCACAATAATACCAACTCCATTTCTTGCACTAACCTTTCCTACATACCAAAGTTTATAACCAGTAGTGTCTAACTCCTTAGCCTTTTCTCCCACTCATTTAGTTTCTTGAAGATATAAGATGTTAATTCTCCTTCGAATTATAGCATCCACCACCTCCATAGATTTACCTGTTAACGTACCAATATTCCAAGAACCAAATATAACCTTGTTTTTTTGGGCTAACTTCTTTATCCACATCCGTCTAGCATGATGTGGGAATCCTTGCTCATTTAACACTACACCCGAGCGCCGATGTAGCAGCTCTAGCTCATTTGACACTGCATTCGACCCATGTAGCGCGTTATTTCTGGGCAACAACCTAGCCTTAACACATATATGTCTTTGATCCATGTCATAAGATTCGACAGATTTTTATGTTGGCTGTTAAAGACCTAACATAACCCTCCTCCTTTACCCGGGCTTGGGACCGGCTATGACACTACATAGGTAGAGTTTTTTCTGATGACCACCAAAGGTGTAAAATTGATTATTTCCATAAACTCCATACAAGCAAAATATCAAATATCCTAATACATTACCAATGGTGGTTAAATCAAGAGGAATAAATTTGATAACTCTTAAACAAAGTTTTAAGTTTGAACATTATAAATGGAAAAAAAAAATAATCATATTGAAAGACTTTCTTTTTGTTGGTGACCTAACATGATTGAAATATGAATAAATAATACTCCCTCTGATCTTTAATATAAGAGTCTTTTTAAAATTTAATGAAATAGTAATGTTTGATTTCCAAAAATGCCCTTAATAGTTTTAAATTTCTCTCTCCAAATATTAATGTGAAATAGAGACTAATGACTTTTATTAAAGGTATTTTAAGAATGTTATAGTAATTTTTTACAAACTCAGTGTTTTTAACTAATTTTAACTACTCGCCTTAATACGTATAATTTTAATCAAAAGACTCTTATAAAAAGGATTAGATAATATTAAATATAGAATATTTTTAAAAAATAAATATAATAACTGAAATGAGCTCATATGATGAAGTGTTGGTTGAAAAGTCGTTAATTAATATATATATATATAATCAATATCTATAACAACTTATAATTTTATGCAATACCAAAAAAATATGTATAGTTTAGGAAAAAGGCCACAAATAAATAAATAAAATACACAAACACACGCACACCACCCACTTGATTTTAACCATACAAAGTAATCAAGCATGGGATATGCAAACAAATTCAAAGCAATATCCACTTCATTTTCAATTATAACATGCTGCCCATACTCTATACTCAATGCATGTTCTAACTTTATTAAAATTATAAAATGTTATGACCGAAAAAAATTATAAAAAATGTTTCATTCGCATAATTTTTAAAATCTGGCTATCTCTGTTTTTTTTTAACCAACGGTTATCTGCAAGGGGTTTTGTTAAAATATGATTTAATTCTGCAGTTCTCTTTTTATTATTATTAAAAATATTACGTGGCCTAGTCATGTAACCAAAAGGTATATGATATGCCGTAATTTAAATTCATTCGATCCAAAATACTCTTATAATGGACCATAACTTTATAAAATGATTTGTTTCTTGGACTCTTATTCAATTGTTAATTATCTGTGTGTGGAAATGTGTTTTATGGATATTACCTTCAATTCTTGTCCTCTTGTTTTTGGTTAATCTATATCATTTTCACGCTATTCTCTAATTGAAATTAGAAATGTGGACTTTTTGCATTATTTTTTTTATAAATTTAAAAATTTAAAATATATAATTAATGACTAAATGTATAATATATTAAAAAAATCTATATATAACTTTTAATTGAAAAACAGTAAAAAATATATATAAGAAAAAGTATATACATTTATTCCTTTATTTATTGTTGCTCTATATTTTTAAGTTGATTGTCACAATATTGTTTTTATTGAGTGTCAAATTTTTAAAACAAAAATCATTAAAATTTTTAAAAAAGTATGGGTAGTCTTATATAAAATTTAAATGGTTCAGAGCCGTTGAAAAATAACAACACAAATTTTTTATTCAAATAATTACAAATGTACTAATATAGACTTTTGTAAACCACAAAGAGTTATCACTGATATGAATTATACACCTTGTACAAAATGAAAAGCCAGAAATTACTTTAGTTGATAATGTAAAGCCATCAATTCTTGAAAATTTTGTGTACATCATGACATGGGTTGAATCTGTGTAAAATATTGTGAAAAAAATCTTAACTTGTTGGATCAATTTTAATTTAAAAAAAATGTTTTTAGTCTACACTTTTACATAATGAAAATTAATTTTCTACAATGTGCCCAATGAAAAAAGTATTTTTTATAAGCTCACCAGGGACCAACGTCCACCGGTTAAGAAAAAAGTACTTTCCTCTATGTTATTCGAATAATTAACAATAATTCATTCATCTTTCAACAAATTATTCTTCACATAAAAATTAGAAAATTTATTTTTAAATATCAAATGAGGTGCAGTGTAGATAGTGTTCAAGATTCAAAATCTTCCTTGTATAACTAGAAAACAATGTAATCTATGAAGTAAATTTATTTTTATTCCAAAAATAAAAAGAAAATTAATGTATCCAATTTTTTTTCGGACAAGGAACGTATCCAGTATTAAATATTAGTAAAATGGATAACAAATAATATTGTTGAACAATATATTACTTATTTTTCAAATTAAGGGCCACCTACTTTACAATAAAAGCTAATTGTTTCCATTCATTGTTTAAACCAAAAGAGGTTGGTTGATTGACCTCAATCACAGGCTGTGATTACCAATCAAACATAGCTGTAAACATCCAGACAATGATTCCACCAGCATATATATATATATATATATATATATATATATAAGCAGCAACAATATTACCATTTAAATCCATGTACCAACTCAACCATAATTAATTTGTAGCCATTAGCCTCTTCAAATCCATGTACCAACTCAACCTTCCAGATCACAGAATCCTTTATATCACCATTCTCTTTCAACCATACCCTTCACTGTTATAATTTCTCCTTTTTCTTCTTCAAGCTTGAAGGAGAGGACTCTGTTTTCTTCCTGAAGAAACCAACCAAGAATTGAAATGGGAAACTGTGGAAGTGCGCCGAAGACTAATGAAGGTGAAGCCCCTCAACCAGAGAGGGAGGAGGTGGAGAGCAAGACGCAGGACGCGAAGGTTGAAGATGATTCTCAATCTCACACGAAGACAGAGGAGGCTCCTTCTGCCTCTGATGACAAGTCTCTTGGCACCTTGCTTACTGAGGTACGGCTTTTTGTTTCCTTCAACTCTCATGTCTCTTACTTTTTTCTGACTAGATACATTTTTCTGTATGTCACACATAATCTGAAAAGTAAGAGCCTGTTTGTAAAATCCATGGCAGCTTCAAATCCCAGTTTGGAAACTTCATTCTGAGCTAACATGCTATTTGGCTCATTTTTAAACTTTATTTTTTAAACTTACTTTTGCCTTCAAACCAAGGTTTATCCAACAAATCTGGGAAGATACTTTTGAATTTGTAAACGTATTTTTATCTCACAATCAATTTGTTAAACTTATATTTACAATAAAAAAATTTTAAATATAAATTATATTACAATAAACTTTTTTTATCAATTTCATCTTCATTACAATACTTATAAAAGAAATGCATTTTGTTTTATTTGAAATACATAATACTACAGTTTGGGTAATAAAAAATTATTGATGTAATATGTTCAGAAGAACAGGGAAATAAAAAGAGATGTTGAATATGAAGGGGGAAAAAAAGAATATAAATCTTTCTTTTATCCTGGTTTCTGTGCAATTATATAATTGTAAATGATTAAAGTAATGTTTTAATGATTACCAATGAGTTTGGGTGAAATTAAAAGATGATGCTGTTTTTCAAGAGTCAAAATTACATATAAAAGTTATACTTTCCATAGGTGATAACTTTTTTCCAGCTGGGAATGCAAAATCATTGATGCTTTCCTAGAGAACCTTTCAACTCTAATGCTGGAGAACTTTGCAACTCTGAATTGAAATTCTAGTTTTTGACATTTGGATCCCCAGGATGTTGAAAGGCTTTTTCATTGAGAAATATTGTCAAACAGTTGAAAGGCGTTGAGAAATATATATTATTACGAATTCAAAATGTAAAATCAAAGATGAAATGAAATCCATACACCACGAAAGCTTTCTTTTTCTTGTTGGAATTCTGACCAATTTCAGATTTTGAAAGATGGGTACTAATCTTTGAATTGGAATAACGAAATAAGGAAATAAAGGGGGCAGAGGAACCAAAGGAAGAAGAGGCGAAGCCTGAAGAAGAGAAGCCCAAGACAGAGGAGTTAAAGGAAGACAAGAAACCAGAGTGAGACTGAAATTATGTAAAACCTAAGAGTGCGTAATTCTTGTGAATTTGGTCATGTCTTTTTGCCTTTACCTTCTTTTCTTTTCATTTTGTGTTGAAGGGGATTGAGTTAGATTTATATGAAATTGGGAGATTTCAGCATCTGGGTCATGATCGATCATTTGTTCTTTCTATTCTGCATTTGTTCAAGGCCAATGGGAATGGACGATTAATGCAGGAAATTAAATTCTGGAAAATACTTCTGTTTTTCCAGAAGAAGAAGAAAATTGTTGAAGCATAAAAAGTATATCTATCTTTCCCTGTATTGATAAACAAGAAGAAGAACTCATATGAAGCTAAAGCTAGCACCTAATATTATCGATGAAAATCAAAATTTCTTATCATCCCCCTCGCCTTTGGATCTTTATTATATACATTCAGATCTCTCACATTTGAAATTAGGTGATTTATAATTATATATTTAAAGAGATGTAACACATAAGAATAGTATTGTGTATGATGAATGAACTCATGATGATTGATGAACCTGTAATTAACTTTTGCTGGAAATGACAATTTTTATGTTTTTGATGGTCATTATCGTGATTGGATTTCTTTTTTCTTTTTTTCTAAAAATTTTGTTGCACTTGAATTATCTTTTTAAAATTATGACATGTATGGTATGTTAGATTTATGTGGGTATATCGCTTGAGAAAAATTGGGGTTGTGTGGGCCGTGAATGTGATGGTGAGTGGATTGTCATCACTTCGTTTTTATTTTTTTTTTCAAATGAAGGATTGGCGGGTTAACAAGGCTAATCCACCAATGTTGGGTTGGGATTTTTCTCATCCCACGGCCCATTTTTTGGCAAGTTCGTATGGGTTACATCGGCTTGAATTTGTAGCTCTACGGTTTAATTTGGTTTGAGAAATTTTAGAAAGAAGGAAAGAGGAGGAGAAATTTTTTATTATATTTTTTTTCTCAAACCAAATAAAAAAATGAAGTACTTTTTCTCCCATCTCCCATCCTTAGATAAGAAGAAAAGAAGAGATATAAGTGAAAATAAAATTTTCTCCTTGCTCCTCTCCCCTCCAAAATTCACCCAACCAAATAAAGTTTAAATTTGTTCATGCTAATAAGAATTTGAAATTATTGATCATGTCTGGAAAAAGTTGCCACGGAGTCATGCTCGTGATTCGTTTTTTTTTAAAGGTGAATAGTATGCATAGAAACAACAAAAAGTAACTTTGTGAATGATTTTATTTTTTAATAATATATTTATGTAAAATATATTAATATATGATATAAAATATATAATAAATCATAACATTAACAAATCACTTTTTTTTGGGCTAGGAAGCATTCACAAATCATAAACAATTAATTTATAGATTTTGTGCAATATACGTGAAAATATATCTATTTTTATTTAATAAAAAGTTACTAAAATTATAATATAACCATTATATTTTTTTGGTGCAAGACTCCTTATAATTGTGCAATCGTACAGTTAGTAGTGACGAATGAGAAAGGGGGATTTTAATGTTTACTTATTTGGTTTATTAGGAAAATAAATAAAAAGATATATAATAATAAATTGGCTCTTATATCTCAATTAAATTTAAGCTTTTTATTATTATTTTGTAAAAAGAAGTAGTTATATTACAATTTATCCTTCTCTTGCAGCTTTCACCTTATTTATTACACAAATCTCAAATACTATTTATTATTAATTTTTTATTACTAATTTTTTAAAAATTATTTGATTAATTTTACGGTGTAATTTCAATATAAATTAAGGCTTGAGAGTTGAGACCAGATGCGCGCTCCAAATCCAACTCTCTGTCTTGGATTATTTGATTTATTTCTAAATAACAATTAATTTATTGAATATATCAATTCACTGTAAGTTATATAATAATCTTGAAAGCAACATTTGAAACTTCATTGAGAATATATATTAATTCACTATAAGTTATTATTAGATGATCCCTTCAAAGATAAACATTACGTCCAGCATTTCGATAAATCTGGGACGTTATGATTCCTATGCATGGAACAGATTAAAGAAAGATACACCAGCGCCTGCTCAAATAAAATTAATTAATGTGTTTTCTTCTTTTTCATTTTTGAAAAAAAATGTTTTATTATTTTTGTTTGTAATTAATTATATTAGGAGAGCTTGAACCTGTATCTCAGAAGTACTTATAAATTGCTTATTAATGAGGCTCTCAGATGTACTTTGAACTCATGCTTGGTTAAATAATGATATTACATTTTTTTTCAACTAATTTTCTGAAACTTTGGACTATATATTAAATTATTAATAACTTCTGAGTCATGCATAATAAATCCTAATATGTCACCTTCTGTTTATAATTAAGAAAACAAATACTAATAATTAATGACATGAGAAATATTTACAAAAATATAAAATTTAAGAATATATATATTTCTTGACAGAATAGATGAAGATGTCATGAATATGATACAATATGCAAACCCTCCTCATAAAGATTTTAAAAAAAAATTATGTATAATATTTAAGCTTTGAAAAAACAAAAGTGATCCATGTAAACAAAAATCTTGGATTCATTACGTGTCTGTCTCTTGTACACACACACACATGCAATAGTCAGAAGATACTTTCTATGACTATAACCATTCACATTAGCTAGACAAGTACATATATAAATCGTCACATTTTGACGGTTAACTAGATCTTTATCTATATATATATATATATTTATGTATGTATGATTCTTTTTGGATATGATGAACAGATCAATTTACTTAGGTTTACTCGTTCACAACCTTCTTTGTCGTGTCCGCTTCTAATCTAAGTACAGCTTTGAATTTGATTTGTGAACCGTATATATGGTGTTCATACACTCATAGTTTTCATTAATAATTAAGAAACTTTATTTTATTTCATTTTGTGAAATTAAATAATATGAGTTTAATGTGAGATGCTGAGAACATTCTTTGAGGCCGGCCAATCAAGAAAGGCCGGAGTAGTGATAAATTATGACCGCAGAATCTCCATATTTAGCCTATCGATGGCCTACAAACGTCCATGCAGAAATTACTAAATAAATAGATTTTTGGGTAGCACTCATCAAATTCAAATTTAAATGATCTTCATAATTAATTTGTTGTGGGTCACAGAGACTGCAGTGTGATGGAAGCAGAAAGGATGAAGAAAGTGAGGAAGGTGGTGGAAGAGTTGAAGGCACCACTGACGATGACGGCGGTGGCGGTGACGTTTGCGGCCTCTACAATTCTGTACAAGATCGTCACCCTTGATGGCATGGACTTTGTAGTCATCAATGCTTACCGTTTCATGTTCTCCACCGCTTTCATGATTCCTCTCGCTCTTTTCTATGAAAGGTACCTACCCTCCTTCATAATTAAAAGGAAAATAATAAAAACAAATTATAAAAAATAAAATCATGTATTTAAATTTGCTTTTCTCTCCACACACTTTATCTTTTCACTGTATTGCATGAAATTAATTTGTAAGTTTTGATGATCTATAAGGTAATCAGTCTAACGTTTTTTTCCTTTCTTTCTTACTTTTTTCTTTTGACAGGAAACCAAAATTGAGTGGGAAGGTACTTTTTATGACATTTCTTTGTGGCTTATTTGGGTAAGTTTATATATGAGTAAATTAAAAATATTTAATTTTAGCTCATGATCAGTTAAATACTAAAAATGTTACAGAGATCAATTTATATATAAAAATAAAATGAATTAACAGCATATTAATTACAAAACAAATATATAAATGAATAAAAAAGTAAGGCTAGTGGTTAATTAAAATAATGATCGATAAATGAAATTAATATTGCAGGGGAACACTATTTCAGGGACTGTACTTGGAGAGCCTGGTTTTAACCTCAGCAACATTTGTTTCAGCCAGCTTCAATCTCATTCCTGCCATCACCTTCATCTTGGCCATTTCTTTTCGGTAATTTTTTTTTTTAAATAGGGATCCTCTTAATTTTTGATTGGTTATTTCACCCAAAAAACAATCACTTCAAAGTTAAATGTATTATTTCTGATTTGTGAATAGTATATATTTTTCTATAAATTTATTAGATATATAAATATAGATAATTCTCCCCCTCTACAATGCATTTCTATATTTTAATTTCTATTTTAATATATATATATATATATTTAATTACAGTTTAGAGAAATTAAATTTGGGAGAAGCAGCAGGGAGGGCGAAGATGATAGGAACCATGGTTGGAATAGGAGGGGCAATGATTATGACATTCGTCAAAGGTCCACGTATTCACATTTCGTCTTCTCACTTGCATCTCCATCATCGCCCACATACCTACGGCCTCATCCACAACAACGTTGCACGTAAGGTCGTGGGTGTCGTTTGTGCCTTTGGAAGCTGCTTCGTCTACGCTTTCTGGCTCATCATCCAGGTTTAAATTTAATTTCTTCCGTTTTTTTGTTTATTTGGGTTTTTGATTCCTATCAATAAAATAATCCTTTCGTGTACTTCAGAAAAAAAACAAAAAAGTTCGAGTTGTGATTGTTGTCGTTTGCTATGGAAAACAGGGTGTGATGAGCAGAACTCCTAATGACTACCCAAGCCATCTTACAAATACGGCACTCATGTCTACAATGGCTGCAATCCAGTCCACTGGTTTTGCACTTTGTGTTGAAAGGGATTGGAGCCAGTGGAAATTGGGTTGGAATATCAGGCTCTTCACGGTCGTTTATTCCGTATGCTTCATTCCTTCATATCTCTCTCTTTTTTTCTAATGTGCGCGCGCGCACACGTGCGTGTTTTACGTAGGGTCTGATAAGTAATATGGGAAATTAATGCAGGGAATGGTGGCATCGGGGATAATGGTGTTAGCTATAGCGTGGTGTGTGGAGATGAGGGGACCCTTGTTCGTGTCAATGTTCAGCCCTGTTCTCCTCCTTGTTGTGGTTATTGGCAGTTCTTTCGTTTTGGATGAGAATCTCTTCCTTGGAAGGTAATTCTCATTCTTAATTAATCATCTATACATACACCATGTCTGTGTTTTTTTTGGGAAGATTCAAAATCGCACATATATATAAATCTGTGAATTTCGTTGAGTTTGCATCACGATGATGAAGATGATGATGATGAGTGTGTTGGATATATATATATATATAATTGTGCACTGCAGTGTGGTTGGAGCAGTGTTGATAGTGATGGGGTTGTACTCAGTGCTATGGGGCAAAGCAAGAGAGGCCAAGAAAACCAAGGCAGCTCGACCACAATCAACTTTGCCCAAAAATGATCGTCCTTCTTCAAATGATCACTCTTTTTCCAAGAATCAACTGCACGATGAAGCTACAAATAATAAGCAGCAGAATCAAGACGACCAACTTTCTTTCAATGTCTAAGATCTATATTTATTTTCCACATATTCTAATATATATTATTTTAAGCTCTGTTCTTTTTTTTTTAAATTTTTTGTAACAATCATTCAATATCTGGTCTCTATATTGATTAACTTATTCAGTGTACTTTTGTAAAGAGTTATCATACTTTCTTTTTTTGTTGGCCAAAAGAATTACTATCCTCTTATATAAAAGCGAGTCCTGTGCGTTATATACAAACGTCTAAGACACGGCATTGCATCTTTACCTAAGTCCCACCCACGGAGACCCACATCTTGCATTTGAAGCACCTCTAGTTGGGGAAACCCAGTAAGGCCACCAAGCTTCCCATACTATTGAGACTACTAAGAAATCACACTGATGTAGTTTTAAAGTTCTGAGATTGGTAAGACTCCCCAAAGTGCTCAAGGAATCTTGATTTAATTTCATACCTGAGATTTTTAATTTGGTCAGGTTAAAAGTAAAGACGCTGGCATGTCTCGGAATATCTAGAAAACCGGAAATCTTCAAAGATTTCTTGACCCTTGCTCATGCTTGTACTCCTTATCCACATACAATCCCAGTTTCCTAAGCTTTGGGAATATGCCTTCCTTTATTAGAGACAAGATAGCTGATTCTTTATTTACAGCAACCCCAGATAGGGTTTGTAGATTCCTCAAGATTTTACTTTCTGCATTTGGAAACGCGGGTAGAATCACAGGTGCACCTGTATGAAGATGTCTGCTCCCACATTCCACTGGGGAAGGAAATAGACATTGTAATTAGCGAAGGCCCCAAATCTAAAGTTTCTAAATTCCAAGGATTACATATGGATGCTGGAATAACAAAACGTAAACTTCTACTTTATCTCGTGACTAGATCCATTTTTATGTACCTTAGGTGCATCAACATCCCCAAATTGGAAGGGATCTTACGCATGTACAAAACTGGAAGCCCAAGATCCAACACTTCGAACCAGTTGGAACCCTTTCACAAGCCATTCCCACATGCTTGAATCAACTCCGTAGGAGAAATTGTCGAAGCAGGGCATAGAACGAGTGCCGGAATGATCTTTGTTGCCTGAATTAATATAATTAGGCATTCGACATTGAATGGATAGCCCACGAGATTTAGTTCGAACCAAACTGTCCACATCCTTACAAACTTCAAAAAATACCCCCATCACTTCTCCTTCTCCCTACTTGGATCAAACTACGATCAAAGAGCTCATACAAGTAGTCCTCTGCAACATCCTCTGCAAATCTGGAGCCACTCTGAATAACAAATCCTTCCGCAACAATTGGATCAACTGTCAAACGGGAATCTCATTGTCTTCAGAGAACATACCAAAATATAGAAAGCATGGCTTCAAACTTGGAGGCAGGCTGTCATAACTGAGTTTGAGTACTAGATCCTTCACTTTGTTAGTTTCCGGTTGACTGAGATATGAATTGACATGGCCCATGATCTTAGACCATTCTCGGTGAGACTTGTCCTTGTTTGCTAGAATCCTTGCTAGTACCACAATGGACAGTGGTAAACCATCACAACTTTCTACCATTTTCTTGCCAAGTGGCTCCAGATCAGAAGGCACATCTTCTCCTCGAAACACCTTAATTCTTTGAGAAAAGCTCCCAGCTTTCTTCCTTATTAAGAAAAGGGAGAAAGTAAGGAGGAGACGAGCTGGCATGGGAAGCCACATCTTTCAAACGACTAGTAATAAAGATTCTACTGCCTTTGTTGTCATCAGGGAGAGCATGATGTAGGTCTCCCAATGTTGAGCTTTCCATAAGTCATCCAAGACTACAAGATACCTCTTCCCCTTCAAACATTCTCGTACCTTGTCTTAATTTGAATTCCTCCTCACTTACACAATATTCATTTCTTGCCGAGATTGATGACTCCGAACAATTGAGAATGGCAGGCAAAAGGTCTCTTGGTCTGTAGTCATTGGACACATAAGCCCAAGCCCGGTAATCGAAGTTATTCTTGATGTCATGACTATTATAGACCTCACGGGCACTAGTAGTTTTACCCAATACTTCCATGCCTATGATAGACACCACATTACGACGTGGAGCACCTTTCATAAGGCGATTGAATACTTCGACCGGGTCATGGTGAAAACCCACCACATCTTCTTCCTCCACGGCCCGTCTTCGCTTATGCAGTAGCAGTAACTCCTGATCTGACTAAGAATTAACCCACTTCTTGGGTGTCGTATTTGATTCTGTTGTCATGGATCTGATTGATAGTGACTTTAATGTTGTCTATTTTTTCTGCAACTGGTGTCGCATCTTCATGGAGAATCCTAGGCAACCATCTTCTCCGTCGGTGGTTGGCAACGTTGGCAACGAAGGGGTCAATGACATCCTCAGCTTCATGGGCGACATCTGTGATTTGATGGATAACCTCTTGTTCTATTTCCATCTTCCTTTGGTTCTGCTCGTAGGTCTTGAGGAAAACAAGGATCATTCTGAGCTCACACCGAAGGGAATTCACTGCGCCCTCCACACCGTGTAGCGATTAATTGGCTTCATGAGCCACAAGTCGGGACGCGTTCTCCAACAAGAAACTAACTACGCTATCAGCCATGAAATCTATACAATAAACACTCAAACGGAAACGAGTGAAGGAAATTATTTTTTAATCCTTGCATAGCCACAGAAAACAATACCCAATTGCCCAATCAAAAACTTCCAGAAAAAATTAAGCCAAACTAGACTGTCTTTTCCTATTAAAATTTAAATAAATACAATAATATTGAATAGATATAAAATTAAATTCACAAAAAGATAAAAAAAATAAAAAAATTTGTAACTAATTAACCAATAAAGATTCAAAAATTATTTTAAAGAAAAAAATGGAGGGAGATTAAATAAAAAATTTAATGAGAAAACGTTAAAAATATTAATTTTAAAATAAAAATATTAGATGATAAAAATATTTAAATATAAAAGGATAATATAAAAATAGTACGTAAAAATAGTTATTTAAAATTAAAATAGATCATAAGAGTTGAAAAAGATAATTTTAAAACCGTGAAATTAAAATTGTATAAAAAGTCTAAAATAAAAGGAAAAAGAGATAATGGGGAATGGAACCTGAGATATGGGGAAGATTTTGAAGATTTTAGACTTCAAAATCTTGAAGAAAGAAAAAAATGGGGGGAGATTAAATAAAAATAATGAGAACACATAAAAAATATTGATTTTAGAAATAGTATTTTAAAATAAAAATAGATGACAAGAAGATTTAAATGAAAAAGACAAATTAAAAAAGTACGTAAAAATAGATATTTAAAATTAAAATAGACAATAAGAGTTAAATAAAAAGATAATTTTAAAAATAATAATAAACTGAATCATGAATTTATAATTGTATAAAAAGCCTAAAACAAATAAAATAAAATAGAAATGATAGGGAAGGAAAATTATCATCATAGAAAAGTTTTTGAAGGTTTTATTTGAAACAGTTTGAAAAATATAAAAATACTGTTCACAAGGCACTATTATGAAAAGTAACTTTTCTTAAAAAATATTAGAATATAAGGAATATTTAACAATATCTGCATATTAATGAATTCAGTATTATTTATAAATATATAGATTCTAGTCAAATATATGTCTGAACATAATTTACATAATTCACTTAATTGTTGATTTAATATACATAGCTTTTATTAATCGATTTTTTTGCCAAAATAAATCGAATTTTGTTGAGAACAAAAAAATAAATAAAATGCAAGAGATTGGGATGCTTGCTTGCTCCGTGGTCTGGAGATTGTTTATTCTTTGGGTGAACAGGAAGAAGAGAAGAAGAATGGCGCGTGGGGGATGCAAAGAGACAAAAGAAACATGTGGGTCCGCCTCGCGTTGGCAATATGGTTTGCCTCAATTACTTCAATATTCGGCCAAAAAGAAAGCGCTTGAGTCAATTGCTTGTTCTTACAGATCTTGATGCTGGGTCTTTTTTTGAAAAAAATAATAATATTTAAGAAAGAAAAAAAAGATAAGAATGCCGTGTGGGTTCCGATGTTTGTTATTAAATATATATATATATATATATCTGTATATGTATATCTACATATTTTATGTACATATACACACACATAACTAACCACTAAACACGGTAGATATACAAAAAAAAAAAAGACAATATTCAAAATAATTGTATAGAAAACAAATTGGCATGACACCGATCAAAGGAAAAATGGTTAAAAATAATTTAAAATAGTTTAAACATATGTAAAGAAGTTATTTAAACTACTAATTATAAGAGTTAATAAGGTAATTTTTAACTCTATAAAAATTGTAGAAAGGAAAAAAAATTTAAAAAAATTATAAAATAGGATCTCATGATGAATGATATACTTGAAAAGTTGCTTGGGCTTGGGATATTGTATAAGAAATTGTAGAGGGAGAAAAAACATAGAAGTATAATATCATCATATCATGGTTGGGGTTTAGGAGAGAACCTTAAAATATGAGGTTAAAATTTTACGGATCGGGGGATTTTAGGGTAGAAAATTTATGTAGTGCGACTTTAATTTGCTAAGTTAATAAAAGAGATAATAATACATTTTAAGAGATGTGGTGTGCGAATAATTTAGGAAACATTTTCTTAATTAGAAAAAGTACAATTAGTTTTAACAACTAAAAATAGTAATACTAATTTCATAAATACGAGTTACATTTTCTTTTCTTCAAGAACAGAATATATATATATATATATGGATTTCTATAGCTACAGATGTACTGCATCATTTGAAGTTTCCAAAATACAAATAATATATTACTACCCACAAAAATTAAACCAAAAACTTGCAATAATCCCCCAACACAAGTCCGTACGTTCAGCAACATATCTCAGAAAATTGACGCAATTCGTAATCGCATTAATTTGCACATATATATATATATATATATTTTTTTTTACTAGCAAAAGTTAAATCAAAACATTCTAATAAGCATATATCCCAGTTGATTTTTTTTTTTTGCCTGAATATCCCATTTGATTCAATGATGCATATTTGAGAACTGACGCAACTCGTAATCGCATTTACATAACTCACATGAAATGTCGTCATCTTCACCTTCATCACCAGGTACTGACCATCCTCTGTGCAACCCTGAAATTTCTTGCAACCCACGGTACATCTTGGATTGACACAAAGTCTCAGCCTTACGACCCTTCCGAAACAACGTACGATTAAGCATCCACATACGGTTCAATAAACCTCGCACCTTCTTCCTACATCTCTTGACACACCTGCACTTTCCCAGAAAACTTAACAACTCAACCCCTTCTTTCCTCTCTTGTTCATCCTCACTACACAGCAGAATCATCCCACACACATATCTTGCTTCTCTGTGACCCTTCCCTGAAGCCTCTTTCAATATGTCAAGACCAGAATACAGATCCAACATTCTGAAGTATTGCTTCATTCTTTCTCTATACAGGCTTTCTAGGTTTCCACTCTGGATGCAACGTGTCAAGAAGGAAGATAGTGTTAGAAACAGTAATTGAAAATAACTTGTTCTAAAAAATGTATGATAACACATTGTTCTTAAGGTGTTATTCGCTCCCACTAGGTTTGCTGTAAGGTTCCGACGAATCACCCATAGGAGTTATTTTAAACACAAAAAATATCTGATAGTAACTTCAGATATCTTGAAATGCAAAATAAAATAGAAAAATTGTAAGCAAGAGGAGAGAATGTTTGGTTTTTGAAACGTTGGAATTGAAAGGTTGAAAATATCAAATAACGTATTATTTTAAAATGTCATTTCAGAATATTGTCATTTAAAATTCCGTTTCTGAAAATTAATTAATTAAATATATTAATCTCAAATTTATATCAAACCAAATCTCTACCGTTAGATCAATCCAACGATCACGACGCGTCAAGTATTAAGTACTTTAAATATTAAATAAATAATATTAAAATCTACTTAGTCTTTATCTTTCCATAATTATTTTAACATTCTTTATCTTTTTTCTCTTATATACACTTCATAAACCTTATTCCCATCCAATGTAGGACTCAAGTTTTTTAAACTATCTCTAACAGATAGTTGTTGGAGTGTTCAAAGGATTGAAAGTTTCTCCATCGACACGTGTTGGTAGATGTAGTCCATCATCTTCCTCAACAAGTTTGAGAAAGTTTTTACAGCAGGTTTTGAGTTTGTAGAGTTCAGCCATGGAAGAAGATGCAACTTTGGCAAAGACTTCTGATAAGGCTTGGCTTGGAAGGGATTCTATGGTGGTGGGGTTGCACGCCATCGACGATGAATTAAAATTAGCGAGCTTTAATTTGCTTTTTCGAAGAATGCTTTGAAGAGTTAATTGATTGGTAATATATATATAGGAGTGGTTTTCCTTCTTAGAGTTTTAGGAAACTGAGTTGTTTTAGGAAATTGAATTGTGATAGATTCCATTACTTTCCTTTTTGTTGTAGGAAACTGAGTTAATCCTATTAGTTTTAGGTGTTATTTTGTCAAAAAATATCTAATTTATAAATGCTCTTGATTCTTAATTAAAATAAAATTGCATCAAATATTAGTACGAGATTAATAAAATAATTATATTAATATATAATTTTAAAGGTGTGTAAATAGGAGTATTTGATACTTGTGGATACTATTGTACTATCATGATAAGGCTTTTGGTTAAAGTATATATACTTTTAATTATCAATTTATTTATCATAATTTCACTTATTAATAATTTAATTTTTATGATTCAATAATTTCTGATGAATTTTTTATAGTTTTAAAAAAAATTTAGTTAATCCGAAGAAATTATTTTCTCAAAAATTGCTTATTTAACCTCCTGAACCGTGTACATCACGAATTTTCTTATCACTATATATTTATCACCAAAAGATTTGTCCATCATACTTTTCGCTTTTAATGAATCAGTCCACTTAATGACATGGCTGCCACGTGTCTTATTTATTTTCATCAACATGACACGTAGCAGCTCTGTAGCCCACATCAGCAACTCTGTTAAAAACCTAAAGCCATATCAGAGGTCTGTTAAGTCACTTCTTTTTTTTTTTTTTTTTTTGCTAAACCCGTTAAGTCACATTAGCAGGTTAGGGATTGGGATTCAAACTTTAGAATTGGAGGAGTCCTACTTTCATTCCAAAAAAAAAAAAAAAAGAATTGAAGGACGACGTAACTATAAAAATCTATAAAGTGGTCTTTACAATTGAACTACACCCGTTTGGAAGTTGAAGCAAATGTAGGGACCCACATATTAATCTATTCTTTTAAATAATTTAAATTCAAATTATTTAATCACTTAAATAATTACTTAAATCCATAATTAATTAATGAATAGTACAATTTCTTATGGATTGAATTTTATATATTTATTTGGTCAGAAAAAAAATTATATATATATTGAATATTTAAATTGATTAGGAATATAAAATAAATTCTGTTAGTTAAAGGTGTTGATTAATATTTATTAAAGTGATTTGTAATTGACACATGTTAAGGCGTTGATAAAGAACAAAATGGAATATCTTTGGCCAATAAAAAAAAGGGGAACATGGAGCCCCAGGTCCCCATAGTTTCTTCTCATACTGACGTGCCTCCATCTTTCACAGTGTCTTTCTCCTTGCAAATGCAAAATCATGTCAATAGCTTCACTCGTAGCAGTTGTCGAGGCTTCTCTTTCCTAATCCAACTCTGCATAGAGCTTATGCAGAAGTTGTTGCTGTGCACAAAGATCCACTGGAGAGAGGCACGACCGCACATTTCTTGAGGCTTGATTCGTCGTCCCTCGTCTCTTTTATCTTCACCAAATGGTTGTCCAATTCTTGCGTCTCAATTCCAAAGGTTTTCTCCCTTCATCGTTGTCTCAACCATATAATCCTTAACCTTGAGGCTTGGTTCGTCGTCCCTATCTCAACGGTAGCATTAGCTCTGCTTTCTACAGCCCCGAATCAAATTATAAATTCAACATTGGATTGGTTTGCCTCTTTAATAGCCACGTTTCTGTTTGATTTATAGTGAAGTTTATTATATTATATTATATTATATTGCCTCGAAAAAAAAAAGGTTGCGTTTTAACTGCCAAAGAATGTGCTTTCTTTCTTTGTGAGGCTAAAGATCTCTGCTTTCATCTCTTGGATCTACAGTTAGTCTAGGATTTTAGGACGCAACAGAACAGGGATTCTGAGTTGTAGGGTGTGGCATGAATGGGAGAACTAGTAATTTTTTTTTTTAAATTGACAAAGAGGGGAAAGCCCAAAGAATACAAAGCTAATTAAAAGTTACAAAATCGGGTAACAGATGCCCAGGAATATCTTTAGCAACTAATCTCCTAATAAAGTCAGGAGAAACATTTTGGGTGTTTTATTCTTCAAAAAACAGTTGTATAATAGAGAAGATCAGGAGCCATATGTAGAGCTGGTCATGGAAAGAGAAACCCCTGCAGCGAGTGAAGCTCTTGACATGATTTTGTGTTTGCAAGGAGAAAGCAGTGATAAAGATGGAGGGCACGTTTACATCGGGGGAAAAAAAAAAAAGATGGGCACGTCAGTAAGAGAGAATGGCAGAGGAGAACCTAGAATATGCAGACACAACTCTTGAGATCTTCGTAATACTTAGCTGTATACTTCTCTTCAAAAAATCGTCTGCCAACTCAGATTTTTTAACGCCGTTTGGTTCAAGCCACTGTCCTCTGCAGGTCTCAGAAACTATGAAGATGAACGTCTCAACGATTTAGTGTGTGTTTTTGGTTCTCCTTTTGCAAATCGTAATCATGGTTTTTAACCATAATTTTATAAAAAATGTGTTTGGCTAAACATAGATAAAATGTAAACTAACTTTTTAAAAAATAAAAAGTGGGTTAAACTATGATTTTGGAGAAGGAGGAGAAAAATTAATTTTTCTTTAACAAAACGTGAGTTTTGAAAAAGGCGAAACAACTTTACTCTATATTATACATCTAAAAGTATTTTTAACCCCTATCATCCAAACAAATTTTTTGTCAAACTTACTTTTACAAAAAGAATATCCAAACATAACAACTTCCAACAAATTTACTTTATCTAAACTTCATTTTTACAAACTTCATTTATCTTAATTTAATTTTATAAAACGGAAAATCAAATGGATCTTTAAAGTGTGGGGATGGTCTTAAAAAAAATAAACTTTACGGACTAAAACCCAAGTTTGCTAAAACTATGGGGTCCTTGGGCTTCATGTTCCCAAAAAGAAAAAAAAAAACAAAATGGATTATCCCTTGGTACTTGAGTCTCAACTCAATACCCACAACTCCAATGGCGAGAGAAACCAAGAATTTTCAATATCCTTTTCTCCTTACAAATCCTTGATTCTCCGTTTTTTTACTGAGTTCTTTATAGCTTTCTTGCTCTTTGCCTTTTCTTCTTCTAGTCTCCCATGGCTGCCATTTTACCATTTATCTTGGTATCACTCAACCATATAGGAGTAATATATATATACCTCCAAGCCGAGTAAATGAATATGATCCTAATAAACAAATCACACCCAAAACCCTAAAAAAAAAAAACTGAGCTTAACTACTCTCAAAGGGATCAATGGCTTCGTGCTGCAATATTGGGAGCAAATGTTGGTTTGGTTTCAATTGCTGTATGGATAATGGGTGTAGGAGCTGTTAACACAGAGAAGTGAAAGCCATGGGCCTTGCTGGTTTTGCAGGGTGAATAGCAGGAGCTTGCAGTATGGGAATAGGAGAGTTTGTATTAGGTGATTAATTATTTAATATTCGTGTGCTGTTGCCACTTGCCAGTGAAATTAAGATTACATCTTTGATCATTATTTTCATGCTAGACAGCTTTTATACTCTGTTTTTGTGAGAATGCAAGCTAGCAAATTTTTGAAAGTATAATATGAAATACTATCATGAAGAGAGGAGTCCTATTTCCGGTAGGAAGCCACGCACGACATGTGCGGCCACCCACAAAATATTGTGGTCGTGCCTTTTTTTGTTAATTAAAAAAAATTTAAATAAAAAAAAACTCTTTCCTTCCCTCACGAAAATCCACGCATTCCGTTCGTGGATTTGGTCTCCACGCATGGAATCGTGTTCAGTGAAGAGAGACAAATAAGCTCGTTTGATTTTCACTTTGTAAAAATAAATTAGAATAAAATAAAATTTATAAAAATGAAATTTTGATAAATAATAAATTTACTATAAGTGTTGATAAGAGTTAAAAATACTTTTAAATATATAATTATTAAAAATGATATAAATTTTATAATATAATATTATATAATTAATTGAGTTATATATACTTTATAATAATAATAATATAGTTAATTTTAATTAACCAAAATAAATATGTTTGAAAATTAAAGTTATATTAACCCAAAAGGAAGTAGAAGTAGAAACATTTGTTCGAAAAAAGTTGATTTAAGCTCATTTTCATTTTCCAAAAAATAAATTTACCAAGTGCTAAACACATATTGGGAAAAAGTAATGTTTGATAACTATAGTTTGGTTTTGAAAATGATAAAGGCAATAGGCACGAAATCATTTCAGTGTGAAGCAGTTATGATTTTTCCCCACGAATTATATTCTAACTTTTAAATAGTTCGTTATAGTTTAAAAATTTGGAAACTGATCCTTATACTTCATCATGATTACACAGTTAGTCCTTATGGTTTTATCTTCTAGCAATTTATTCCCTAAACTGATGATATGGCATAATGGTGTTGACCAATGGCTGACATGGCAAATTAAATGCTGACTTAACATACCAAGTTAGCAAGTGGCGTGGAAAAAGGAGTAACATGTGATATTTATGCAGCTGATATCATGTCTCACATTCACAAACTCCCTTGTAGCATTGATGTCATCCGAGCAAAACCTAAAGATATGTTTTTCGAAATGAAGGTGAAGAACTTGGACATTTTTCTACGTGGTATGAATCCCTATAATTTGATTGATTTGAGAACTCTATTGTTAAGAAGATTATTCTAAAAATTAAAAGTATTTTTTGGGATTTATTTTATCTTATTAAAGGCCCAATACACTAGCACACCTACGGAAGAGTCCAATAAAACCTTAATCATGCTTATTTGGGTTCAAACACATGCTGAATTGGGCTACGCAAATCAAGTGACATCCTCAATGAGTTTGAAAAAGAAAGTAACATTTTGTAACCTCAAATGGAGAGAAAAGCCCAAATCTCAAATTCTACTTAGATTAATTTAGAATTATCTTTTTGTTTTGATTTTATTCAATTCTAAATTAGGATAAGGATTTGTTGGTTTCCAATTTGTATTCTCACGGGGCCAAATCTTAAATTTAAATTAGTTTGGTTTAAATTCTATTAGATAAATTTTATCTTTAAAGAATATCTAGTAATATTAGAATTAGAATATTATTTTTTTTAGTATTTTCGTTTTTAGTTTTAGGCCTTTAGATAATTAGTTATCTTTTTAAGATTTACTAGATTTATTATGATTATTTGAGTTTCAAATATTCCTAGATACTTTAGAATACTTATTTACCTATTCATAGGCTCCTTTTGTACCCACAATAAAAAGAAAATCAATATTATTCAGAATTTATATAATTAATGAGTTTCACTAGTTCTTTGTGTTCTTTTAGGTTCGTGCTTCCGCTTTGCAGACTTTCTAGATTCCTAAGACATTGATACTAAAGGGTCCACATCATGGTGCATTAACGTACTCTTTCCATTATGACTTTCATCTTCAGCCTCTTATTCTTTAATGAACATGTAGATGGAATTTTGAAAAAAATTATGTCCACTTAATGTTTGAAATCCATTATCACATATATATAGTAGCGTATATTTTTGCCTAAATTAAAATTTCTATTAGCGTGTGTATATATAGACATTCGCACACGTACACACGCATGTATGTATGAAAGCATGTTTAAAAACATTTGTGAGGTGCTCACGGCTACTAATTCTTTGAATGGGCTTCTACTACCAAACTAAATGATCTTCCTGATCCGTGGTAGTCAAATCTTAAGTTTTCTTATATGTTCTATGTAAAAAGGGGGGGAAACAAAGTGAAAGTAGATGATGAAAGTAGCGACTGTCTCCTAATGCTATCATGTATGACTGGTTGCATGGTGAGATTTTTGCTCACGATTAATAGACAAAAATAGCTGGCTCATCGTGATCCAAAGCCTTTTCTCCCTATCCTCTGTTTTCAGCTATTAAAACAAAGCTATTTTAATGCATGAGAGGCTAACTATTAAGCACATTATTCCTATTTACAATAGATCTAAATGATTAGTGAACTTACTAGAATGGGAAGGAAGATAAGAGAAATGTTGTTACAATAACCTTTTAGCGAGATATTAATGTAGCTTGGTTTTGACGTCAGCAACATTTGCTTCGGCATGTTCTAATCTTATTCCAGCAATCACCTTCATCTTGGCCTTTTCCTTTGGGTATATATCTTTTTTCTTTCCATATTTAGTTGTTCATTCTGTGTGTGTGTGTGTGTGTATAATAATTTCCATTTAATATAGCTAACAGAAGAACATCAATCAAGTATTAAATAAGTTTAAGTTCCATAATTAATAAAAAATGACACCCAATAAACTTAATTTATATGTGACTGAATGATATGATCATAAATTATATCCTTTCATTTTTTTTATTCCATTCTTTTTTCTCCAAATAAATTCTACCAACCAAACAGACCATAATCTAAAAGAAAGTAATAATACAAGGTACCTACAAAATAATTAAGTAAATCATATAAAATTAATAGTTTCACATGCAGCATGCATGCACTTAAAGTAGACATTAATTTAATCACTAAGAAAGTAGCTCTTATGGTAGAAACCTATGTTAGCTTAATCAATGTATAATCTAAAGTTTGATCCCTGGCCATATAATTGCAATGAGAACTTGGCAGGAGAGTTTTGCAACATTTATGGTCGTGTCTAACTTAACTTGGAAAAAGTACACATTAATTAATTTTATAGCTTATTTTTTATGAATGTTTTTATTATTATTAAATAATAATTGATTTACACAGCTTATGAAGTTATAATTGATGATTTATGAAGTAATTTAACAGTTTGCAGAATTAAATTTGGGAGCAGCAACAGGGATGGCAAAAGTAATACAAATAGGAACCATGGTTGGAATTGGAGGTGCAATGATTATGACTTTTGTGAAAGGCCCACCAATTCACATTCGACCTTCTCACATGCATCTTCAATCACCACCATAATGCCCACGTGGCACTCCGCAACGACATTGGACGTCAGGTTTTGGGTGTCGTTTGCGCTTTGGCAAGCTGCTTCCCTATGTCTTTTTGGCTCATCATTCAGGGTGGTTAGATCCGTTTTAGCCCAATGCATTATATATATTATCAGGGCACGAGTGTCGTTTGACTTATGTTGCATTGTGTCGTTTACTATACAGAACAGGGCATGATGAGTAGAAGTGCTGAACAATACCCAAGCTGCTACACGCATACAGCTCTAATGTCTATAATGTCAGCAACACAATGCACTGTTTTTGCTCTCTCCATTGAAAGGGATTGGAACCAATGGAAATTGGGTTGGAATATTAGGCTTCTAAGTGTCGTTTATTCAGTATGCTTCTTATATTTTAATCTTTTGAATTATATCATCCAACATGTTAAAAATCAAACCGGTTATTGAACTGGTTGAAACACTGATTTAAGATTCAATACTCGGATCAGAGTTAGACCGATTATAAATAAATTAATATATCTTAAATAATATGAATGAAAAATATAAAAAAATATTCATCCATAATAATATAATTAATATTCAAACTAAAATAAAAACGATAGTTTGGTACAATAATTACCTAACATTCACCATAAATATCATATGTTTACAAATTTTATACTTTTTTTAAATTAACAAAAACCTAGAAAAAAAGTAAAAAATTTATATTTTCATTAAATATAAAAAATAAAAAGAAGATAAGATATATGAATGATACCGTTAGCACACTTTAATATAATTTGATTAATTTCTATGAAGATGAGTAGTGTAAAGGTCCTTGTGTTTAAGTTAATTACAAAAATTTAATTTAATATATGTATATATATAGATATATTAAGTATCGCACATATATAATAATAACTTCTTGTAGCTCAGGTGATAGAGCGGCATGACACTTATTAAGGGGTCATGCGTTTAAAACTCACGAGTTAATTTCAAGAGTTTAATTTAATATATATATTAAAAATATATCATTAAATGATGTTAGTGTATTAAAAATCAGACTGGACCAATTAGAGGATTAATTTTAAAAGTTTAATTTAATATATGTATATATATTAAAAATTGATCAAGTTTGATATCATCTGATAATATATTTTTAGAGTAACTTTAAAACAAAGCTCGGAGAGACAAAGGAGAGAGAGTGAGAGCGAGAGAGATGAAACCACTTCTCTTGTGGGTTTTCAATCTAATTCTATGGAAAATATTTCTATTATCTATTTTAATTTGTTGTTTGCCATTGCATCATATCATCTATCATCTGACTCAAACATAAAATCAATGTTATTTTACTTTGTGTAATAGATGATGTGGCTCGATTAAAATAGATAATTAAGATTGAGAGAGAGAGAGAGAGAGGTGAAACTTTCAATTTTGACTTATACACATTTAGATTTGACAAAGCATACACATTAGATACAGAGTGGCAACTTAGTCTTCTTAGTAGAAATGGGAATTCTAGTTAGCTTGGCCCCTAACCCATGTGAGTCAGCCCATCATGAATCGAGTCTAATACAGATCAGGTCATAAGCCCATTTATAAAATGGGTTATGTTTTTTTAAACCCAACCCGTACTCAACAGGCTACGAGCTAGTCAGTGGGATGGTAGCTTTTTTTAATTTTTTTTATTTTTAATCTAATTTAATATTTATAAAATAATATAAACTATTTTTTCACATAAATAATTATTTAAATTAACACAACTAAAATTAACTAAATACTAATTATCAATATCATCACTTATTTTCACTACTAAAATCATTAACTAAGAAAAATATTTAAAAAAATACAAAAAAAAAAAAGAAAATGGAGTAAACAGGCTGGCTTGTTAGCCGTTTAGGCTGACCCATTTTTTTTTACTAGGCCAAATGGACTCTGGCCTATAAGTTTATTTCTTATATGTACTCCAAAATTTATAACCCAGTCCGTTATTTTCTTTGGGCTAAACGGATTAGCCTATTAGGTTTAATCCATATTCTTGACCCTACTTCTTATGATTTGCTACTGAAATAAGATTTAATATAATGCAATATATTAGCAGTCAAACTCACTTACTTACAAGGATAAAACTATGGTTATTACTGCTGTAATAAAGTATATAGGTTTTCAATATAATGTTGTTGAGAAGATTTTTATTATCTATTTTAATCAATCATTGGTTGTCTGGCCATGTCATCTGATGTAGACCTTGAAAAATGAGTTATTTCACTTGTGTTTGTGAGTTTTACTTGATCTCTTTCTCTTCTCTTCGAATTAACTATCACTGAATTAAATTGAGTTGAGCAGATCTGATTTCTTGATCATAATGTTGTTGGTAGGGAATAGTGACATGAGGAGCAATGGTGCTTGCGGTGTCATAGAGTGTCGAGAAGAGGGGACCCGTATTTGTATCAGCTTAATTTCAACCCAGTGCTTGTTTTCTCTGTGGCCATTGCTGGTTCTTTTATATTGGATGAATCCCTTTTCTTAGGAAGGTACTCATATTTTGCATATATCAATGCACTTATGCACAAAACATCCTTATTTCTATTTTTCAACTATTCACTCATTAATATTGTACCTATATATATATGTATTAATTGATGTATATATATGAATATTGCAGTGTTGATAGTGACTATACGTGGTGTTATGGGGTACGTAAAGCAAAAGAGGCCAAGCTCAGGACTCAAGCTCCACCACCATTGCCCTTGCATGATCATCTTCATCATAATGCTGCTTCCTCTAATAATATTAATAACGATAAACCTTAAGAACTAGCTAGTTTCTTGCAATAGCATGTAACAGTGTGACTTTCTATAAATTTATTAGTTACATAGATATAAATGTCTCTCTCGCACACTAAAAGTGGAAAGAAAAAAAAATCCTGCAAAAGAAATAATGACAGAAATATAATTTTGGTTGCTTTGTATTAGAGAAGAAATAAATAATTTTCCAATTCTCCTACCGAATCAATCAAACAAACAAACAAAGAGGTGTACGTTGTTGTTATGTAATCTAAGATATGTCGTAGCTTTTGAAAGGAAGAATCGTGAAGTGATCGATCTGACGTGGAATATTGTGAGATTGACTTTCATCTTGAAAGCCTATAAATGGAGATGCTCAATATAACGTACACATATATATAGAATACTACAATTTATCATTCAAACTTTTTTTCTAAATGTTTCGCTTCTAAAAAATCCGAATTATCTTGGTTTATACAAAGAACCAAATCCAATTAAGCTCTCACAATTCTCACACTTTGTACCTGCATTCATAACCTATAAAGCCAAGACATCAGTTTTGACAATTTAACAAATAAAAAATATAAACCATGCATAATAAGAAAATTAACGGGACAATAATCGAAATTAAATAGATTTTTTCATATATTATATAAAATTTGAGAAATAACTCATATTTAAAAGCTTCTTAATAAGTCACAGTGCTAATGTTCAAATGAAATCATATTTAAATGTAATATATAAAATACATCTTTCTATACATGATTTGAAATCTAATAAATAAGTCCCGCTATTTTTGTCATGTGACTTACTATGGATTTTATTTCATATATATATATATATATATGGATATATTACGTTACTAAAAAATAAGTGATATTATTAACAAAGGTATTAAGGTAATGTTATGTGATGGCAATGGCTAAAGTGGAAAATATTTCGGATAGCTCGGAAAGTATTTGTGTACAGAGGACATGCTATTGTAAAATTATTTTCGTCTTAATATATTCATTTTTAATTGTTTTTATTAGAGAGAAATAAATGAGAGGAAGTAATTGTCCGTATATAATTAGTTCCTTTTTACTTGCTTTTCTAAGAAAAAAAAATCTTATCGATCATACATAATTATTAATATGTGAAATTTTCATATATTAGTATTAGATAATTTCCCTATAATTTCCCATGTATATAGTTAGCTAACTTATAAAATTGTAAATTGAAAGCATGTAAATGAAAGAGAGAAAAAGAATAGGAAATTTGCCGTGTATATTGATCTGAAGAACTTACAATATATAGACCAAAGGAATACCGCGTGTAATAAATACAGAACGCGTCTAATCAATACAAAATATTTCCTAATAAATACAAAGATATACAAACTAATTAAAGATATATGTAAATCTAGCACAATAAATGTAGATTTTGTTAACATCCCCTCTCAAACTCAAGATGGCTTAATAGGAAGCAACTTGAGTTTGTCTATTAGAAACTGAAAGCGGCCGGGATTAAAAGACTTAGTGAACAAGTCAGCTGGCTGTTGCTTGGTTTGAATGGGAATAAGTCGAATAGTGCCACGAACAACATGTTGACGAGTAAAATGACAGTCAATCTCTATGTGTTTGGTTCGCTCATGAAACACATCATTGTGGGCAATCCTAATGGCAGCTTGACTATCACAATAGATATCTGTGGATGATGTCTGTGATGCCCCCATCTCATCAAGTAACCAACGAAGCCAGAGAACCTCAGAAGTTGTGTCGGCTATTGCACGATATTCTGATTCAGCACTAGAACGAGAGACTAATGTTTGCTTCTTACTCCTCCAAGAGATAAGAGAAGTACCAAGGAAAATACAGAAGCCAGTGGTAGATCGTCGATCAGCATGATCACCGGCCCAATCAGCATCAGAGTAGGCCCGAATAGCAAGAGAAGAACTAGCAGAGAAATGAAGGCCATGATACAATGTGCCTTTGACATATCGAATAATCCTAAGAACAGCTGCATAGTGGATAGTCCGAGGTGCAGACATAAACTGACTGACAATATGAACTGCATATGCAATATCCGGACGAGTCACTGTAAGATAGATGAGTCCTCCAACTAGTTGGCGATAACGAGTTGGATTCTCTAATAGAGTGCCATCAGTAGGTGTAAAGTGAACATTTGGCTCAATAGGAGTATTTTCAACCTCCTCATCAGAGAGATGTGCTCTAGATATCAAATCAGTTGCATATTTAACCTGAGAAAGAGAAATGCCGTCCTGCCCATGATGTACCTCAAGCCCAAGAAAATAGCTTAGTTGGCCAAGATCCTTCATTTCAAACTGCCTTCCCAAGTAAGTCTTAAGGTTCTGAACACCTGTGACATCACTACCTGTGATAATCATGTCATCAACATACAAGAGGAGTAGAACTATACCTTGAGCTGTACTCCGAACAAATAGTGCAGAATCATGAGAGCTACAAGTAAAACCTAATTGACTCATAGTTGTGCTAAACTTAGCAAACCAAGCACGGGGTGCCTGCTTAAGTCCATACAAAGCTCGACGGAGATGGCAAACCTTGCCATTTGGATGCTGATACCCAGGAGGAGGCTTCATGTAAACTTCTTCGTCTAAATCTCCATTCAGAAAGGCATTTTTAACATCCATCTGATAAAGAGACCAATGTTTAACAGCAGCAATAGCAAGAAGACTGCGGACAGAGGTAATTCGAGCAACAGGAGCAAATGTCTCTTCATAATCAATACCATACTCCTGTGTGAAACCTTGGGCCACCAAGCGGGCCTTGCGTTGTTTCAGAGAGCCATCTGAATTAGTCTTGTTCTTATAGATCCATCTACATCCAACCAAAGTCTTTCCAGGAGGAAGATCAACAAGATCCCAAGTGTGCATTTTCTCCAAAGCCTGCAATTCATCATTCATTGCTTGCTGCCAAAGTGGATCACGGGAGGCTTCTTTAAAGGATTGGGGTTCCTGAAACTGAAGGATGGTGGAAAAGCAATGATAATCACTAAGGTAAGGCGGAGGACGTCTTACACGGGTGGACCGAAAGTTGTCGGATGATTCAGGTTCATTATGGGATCGAAGATCGTTGGATGATTCAGGCTCAGTATCTTGTGGTGGCAATTCGGAGAGAGGAGGATCATCTGAGGTGGGCGCAGAGTCAGACATAGAATTGAGCTCAATCGAAGAAGCAGTACCTGAGTCACTGGGAAAAAGATCAATAGAAGTATTTGTGAAAATAGAAGATGAAGAAGGAGAAACAGAGGAAAGGTTAGTCAAAGATGAAAACGAAACATGTTCCCAGAAAACAACATGACGAGAAATACGGATACGTTGAGAGAAGGGGTCCCAACAACGATAACCTTTATGCTCAGAATCATAACCAAGGAAACAACAGACACGGGCACGAGCTTGTAGTTTAGTAGTCTCATGAGAAGGAAGAAGAACAAAACAGACACAAGCAAAAACTTTGAGAAGACTATAATTTGGAGGAATGCCATGAAGACGTTCAAAAGGAGAAATGTTACCCAGAATAGGAGTAGGGACTCTATTGATACAATATACAGCAGTCAAAGCTGCTTCTCCCCAGAAACGTTCAGGACAGGAAGATGAAATAAGCAAGGCTCTAACAGTGTTTAGAATGTGACGGTGTTTTCGTTCAGCCCGACCATTTTGCTGAGAGGTATAGGGACATGAGTACTGAGAAATAGTGCCCTGAGTGTCAAGAAAACTGATTAATTTAGAATCACGATATTCTAAAGCATTATCACGACGAAAAACTTTGATAACTTTTGAGAATTGTGTATGAATCATTGTGGCAAATTTAATATAAATAGCAGGAAGCTCAGATCGATTTTTCATCATATAAAGCCAAGTAAAGCGGGAGAAATCATCAACAAAAATAACAAAATATCGTGACCCTCCCATAGAAGGAGTAGGTGCTGGACCCCAAATGTCAGAATGAACTAAATCAAAAGGCGAACTTGCAACAGAGTCATTTTTATTAAATGATAAAGCAGGCTGTTTAGCAGTTTGACAAGAGATACAATCAAAAGACTGAACATCGACATGACCTAAAAGACCACTAGAAAGTAAAGGACGTAAAGCAGTTACAGAAGAATGAGCAAGACGACGATGCCACAATTCAAAAGAGGAAGATGTAGAAGCAGCACACAATCTAGAAGAAGTGACTTCAGGAAGATGCATTGAATTGAGCTCAAACATACGCCCAACCTTACGCCCAGTCCCGACAATCTGTCCTGTCTGAGAATCAAACACAGTACAACCACGTTTGTTAAATAATACGTCGTAGCCCATATCAACAAGTTGTCCAACAGAAATAAGGTTACAACTAATGGCAGGGACAAAGTAAGTGTCATTAAGGGATAAAGAGGATAATGAAACAGTACCAATATCACTAACAGGCATTTGAGAGTTATCAGCAGTGTGTATAGATTGAGCAGTGATATTAGGTGATAGGGAAGAGAAATGATTTTTCTGACCAGTCATATGGTTACAACAAGCAGAATCAAAGAACCAAGAAGATGTACCTGAGGGAGTAGCTAAAGCAGTAGGGGGGCTAGTAGTACCGGAGAGAAGTTTGCGAAGGAAGGCCTCAATGTCAGTATTAGAAGATCCCGGATCAGATGCAACAGTAGATGTATCATTGGTAGCAGATAAAGCAGGCTTAGAGAAAGAAGAACCAGATCTTGGTGATTTCCCTTGGTCAGATCTAGAAGGACGAGTAGGACACTGATCAATAAGATGCCCAGTCTTCTTGCAGTATCGGCAGAATAAGGTTGGACAGTGTGCAGCAATGTGACCCTTCTTTTGGCAAGTTCGACACTCAATAAAGGGGCACTGATCGAAGGTGTGAGTGGATTGAGGGCAGCGACGACAAGCCTTAGAATTTCTTCCAGACGCAGCAAAGGCCATCTCAGGGGTCCGCTGAAGCAAGCCCAAACGAGTTTCCTCAGATCGGAGACGAGGAAGAGCATCTTCTAAAGTAGGCAGTGGGCTTTGGTGTATCAACGAAGCCCGAATAGGCTCAAAGTCATCCGTAAGAGCCATCAAGAACTGAATGAGGCGAAGCTGATCTCTGTACTTAAAGAAGGTTTGAGCATCTTCCTCACACTTGAATGTAGGTTCAGAGTAGGCCAACTGATCCCAGATGGATTCAATTTTGGCAAGAAATTCAAACAGTGGTTGACCTTTCTCCTGTTTAAGAACACTAAGATCCTTCTGCAGTTGAAATTGATTAGACAAATCAGAAGAGGTATAACGACTAGCCAGGTGATTCCATACCTCTTTAGCAGTGTCAAAAAGCCCAAATTGTCGGTGAATACTAGAAGTAGAAGTATTCCGGAACCAAGTAATAATCTGATTATTTTTGCTATCCCATTCATCCAGGCGTTCAGTATATTTCAAATCAGATTCATCAGTAGCGCGAGTAGGAAATGTAATATCACCGGTAACATATCGCCAGAGCTTTCTTCCCTTCAAAAAACCCCGCATACTTTCCAACCATAAGCGATAGTTGGAGCCATTGAGGATAACAGAAATAGGCTGAGCAATATCGGATTTTTCCATAATAACAGCAAGTTATGGAAATTTAAAAAATGCAAGAAGATACCCAACTGACCAACGAACCCTAGGAGTAAGAAGAGCACATAGAGAGGAGCGTGGCGAGTGAAGCAGTGGCCGGAATAGAGCTGTCACGTGCCGTCACGCGCCGGCAGAAGATACTGGTGCAGAAAATTTTGAACGGCGCGTGGGAGCGCGTGGGTGACCGGAAAGCCGCCGGATTTGGGGATCTGGCCGAACGGAGGACAGCGAACACGGAGGGGCGGCGCGTGTCTGAAACAGAGGACGACAGTGGCGTAGATCAGAGATCCGTGAATAGTGACGGTGATGAACAGTGACGGCAGATGAACAGTGACGGCAGAGAATTTTCTGAGCTATTTTGTTTTCTGTTTGTGCTGGAAAATTTCAGGCTCTGATACCATGAAAGCATGTAAATGAAAGAGAGAAAAAGAATAGGAAATTTGCCGTGTATATTGATCTGAAGAACTTACAATATATAGACCAAAGGAATACCGCGTGTAATAAATACAGAACGCGTCTAATCAATACAAAATATTTCCTAATAAATACAAAGATATACAAACTAATCAAAGATATATGTAAATCTAGCACAATAAATGTAGATTTTGTTAACATAAATAACCTCGTTTTTTTTATTAATCTACATTGACTAGAAAGTTATAATATCTGGTTTATGCCAACTTGCAATACGTTTAGAAACTTAAATTTTAAAAAAATAATATAATGGAAAGAGATAATGGGTTATATATAGAAGTAAAGAAAACAAAGCAAGTTTACACCAGCTCCAAACTTTAATTACTGTCCCCCAAAACTTAAGAGCCATGATGTCTCCTTATCAGTGCTAAGTTACCTGCCTTCCTGATAAACCAAAGCGACCCTAATCATTTTTTATTTCAGCAATAATATACACTCACTAATTCTGTGTACCTTCATTACTTCATATATATAATGTTTCTATACAGACAGACAAATTAATAGAAACTTATGAATATGAAACATATATGTACAGAAGAAACCAGCTGAAGTTGAAGAAACAGTAAATGCATGCATGAAGAGCTGATACTGTTACTTCTCAATATCTTTATTTCTTCTTCTTCTTCTTCTCAAGTATGGATAGTTTAAGCGATGCAGTTAAAGTGAGAGATGGAGTGAAGGGTACAGTTTAAACCGTGATAGTTCAGATTGTGTATGCTGTGGCGAATATCTTGTTAAAAATGGCAGCAAATGATGGGATGAGCTTGACTGTTCTTGTTGCCTACAGATTCCTCCTTGCATCCTACTTCCTTGTTCCTCTTGCCCTCTTCTTTGAATGGTCCATGTATACATGATTCTGTTATACAAATATATATTTTGAATTACAATATATATTATAATATGAATTCTGATGTTGGTGTTTTTAATTAAACAGGGAAAGCCTGAAAAAACTCGATGGGATAGTTCTATTCCAAGCATTTTTCCTTGGGTAACTTTCTTCTATACTACCTTTAACCTTTTTGCTTCTTAATTATATTGTTACAAATGTTTCAGTATTCACTAATATAAATATATATATGTACAATAAGTATTTCTGCACAAAAATTAATCTCCCTTACATCACTCTAATTAATATCTAAACAAATTCATTTTCAGTGGATCCTTACTACAGAATCTTGATGTCCAATCCTTGGCCATGGTATCTGTAACATATGTCACAATTATGTTGAACCTTGTTCCTGCTACTACCTTCATCATGGCTATCTTACTAAGGTAAGTCCCACTTAACTTCTCTCTCTACATAGAGAAATAGTATCATTGGATCATGACCGTTCATATTGAAAATCAAAATATATTTTTTATCAGAGTGGAGAGGATGAATTTGAGAACAGCGGGAGGGAAGGCTAAGGTGTTAGGGACGTTGACAGGAATCGGTGGAGCCATGATTCTTACTTTCTGCAAAGGCAAGAGAATCCGAACCTGTATGACTCATATTGAGTTGACTCACCACATGGCACCACTCCTTCTTCTCGCTTGTGGGGCTGCATGCTTGCCCTTGGTACCTGCCTCTGTTTCTCCTCATGGTTGATAATCCAGGTCATTAATTAACCATAATCTTGCCCATTCCTGTTTCCTTCACTGGCTTTGTGCTTTAGTTTCTTGTTTTTCCTTTAACATGTTGATTTGGAAGGCATATATATAGATAGGTAAAGATGGCAGAGAGGTTTCCATGGCACTGCTCAACCACAGCATTAACGTCTATAATGAGCACAGTTCAATCTGTCATATCTGCACTTTGCATTGAGAAAGATTGGAATCAATGAGATCCAGGCTGGAACATTAGGCTTCTCACTGCAGCTTTCACAGTAATGTCCTTCTTCTTCTTGCTTGTGAAATTAATCAAATCACTCATTAATTGTCAGTTGAGTTTGGGTTCAGACTATGGAAGACTTAAACATTTGGTGACTGGTGAGTTCTTTGGTTATGTTTCGCAGGGGATATTGACGTCTGGGGTGGCTTGTACCCTAATAGCATGGTGTGTGATAAGGAGGGGACCATTGTTTGTGGCCATTTTTAATCCTCTAATGCTTGTGCTCGTCACCCTTGGAGGTTCTTTACTCCTTGATGAGAAGCTCTAAGTTGGAAGGTCAATTTAATTAATACTACCTAAATGATCAAGTCTCAGTTTATCACAGTATTCATGTAATTGAGAGAGAATCTGGTAGGAGAGATAGAAATAAGAGGTATATGGATTCAGTATAGTTTGCATAGGATTTCAATCAAATCAAAACCATTTCTACCCTTAATCTATTTTGATTTGTCATTTATCATCACATCATGATCTATATTAAATTAAGTAAAATGATGTTTTGGAGTTTCGATCAATTAATTTAACACCATAAAGAAGACGAATCAAAATAAATGGTGAAGATCTTTTTGACAAAATTAGATAAAAAAAAAACTCATAGAATGCATTGAATTCAAATCCCAATAGGTGTGACCTCTTCAGTTTTTTGTTCTCTCTAAATTTCCTCCGAAGTTACTTCAAAAAATTTCAATGTAGGTAATATAATGCAGACATTGATATTAATTCTCTCCTTTTGTGTCTGCAGCATAATAGGAATAGTGTTAGTGGTGTGTGGATTGTACATGGTGTTATGAGGAAAAAGCAACGAAACAAATAAGGCAGTGTCAGAATGTAAAGTTGTACATCCAAGAGCCTCTCTTCCACATGAATCCATCCAAATCGTCAAAGAAACTCAGAATGGCGCCCCACAAAATAACACCAAGTGATTCTCCCAACATTCCTTTGTGCCTTTGTGAACATTAAACACGGATATATGAGAAATTACTATTTTCATATTTAAAAAGATGAGTATTCTTTTTTTTTTAAAGTAGTCTTTTAATATATATATATATATATATAATCTTATCTGTAAAATATTTTATTGGAATTACAAATTGACCTCATCTTTATTATCAAAATGTACACTGGCTTAATCTTTTCAAAAGAAAAGGAAAAATGCATTTCATGGACATCTCTTCTATTTTTATAATTACACTAAAACAATGTAAATATTAATTAATTCAACGTGATTAGTTGATCATTCTCTTGGGATGCAATCTCCTGAAAATAAGTTAATTTTGTCACAACCCCTTGGCAACTAGGTCTGGGTGGTGTAGTTGGTTATCACGCTAGTCTCACACACTAGAGGTCCCCGGTTCGAACCCGGGCTCAGACATTTACCCGTCCTTTTTAGTTGTCTTTCTGTAACTTTCTGGAGCATTAGCCCACAACCATGGAAATGGGCTCATGGCTCAAAAAAAAACTCCATATCAATGGGCCAAGTGCTCGAAGTCATTGTCACTTTTAAACCCTTACATTTTTTTATGTTTTTTGGAATAGAGGAATCTTCATTCCTCACTTTATCACCATCACTAATTTACAATAACTACAAGTGGATTTTTTTTAATGTATTGGATAAATAATAAATCAAAATATTTTCAAAGATTGTACTCATTTTTAACATGTAAGTCTTGTTGATATGCATAGAAAAAAATGAAAAGAATAGAAGAAAGTTGCAGAGAGTTTAATAAAATATGTAGAAAAATATTAGAAGAATAAAAATATTTCTTGTCTCAAAATATAAAATATTTTATAAAATTTGATGGAGCATTTACGATTTTTTTCCCAAAAATACTCTTCATAAATTTTCCCTACTATTAATCCCTTTTTTAAAAGAAAAGTCAATAAAATAAATGAATGGCATTTTTAAAGTGATAGTAATTTTTTTTTTACAAAATTAAGACTTTCCACTAATTTTCATAATTTCTATAATCTATTTAATTTTTTAAAGGGTCTTACAAATTAGTACGGGGCACATTATAGAGTGGGCAAACCAGCTCAATCAAATATGTTTTTATATTCTTGCTTTTTAATAATTTTTTTTATCTAAAACACAGAGGACATTGCTTAACTCCATCACAAGGTTATGAAGTTTAGTATAACTTTCACATTTGTATTTTAAATCAATAAGTTTTCATTTTTTTCCACCAAAAAACAATATGATATATATAGTCCATTTTCCTATACATTCTTTTAATATTGTATTTTCTTATAATTATGCATTTGAATGTGTTGTCTTTCTTTCTAGTGAAAAATAAATTATATATATTTTATTATTAACTCAACTTAATTAATAATTAATTTATGTATAGGGGCAACCCTTTTTTTTTATTTGGTTTGGTAAACTATAGGGGCAACTAATGATTAAACAAATGGGGACCATTGATGAAAGATGACGTGGGAAAGTGTTAACCAATCACAATAAAATGAAATAAAAACAACACGGAAAGATTTATATAATATGATATTTAAAATTCTTGTAAAAGATTAAAGTTACAAATTGTGCTGTTATGTTAAAATGATTATTAATTATTAATATTTTTTAGAGTTATTATTATTATACTTCTTAAAATTATAAATTTAAATATATGTGTGATAAATAAAAAAACTCAAGCTATAATGTAAAAAAAATCAATAGCTTTAATATATCATAAAAATTTTAAAATGTGATTAATTTATAATATGAAATTTTCAACTCTCATTTAAAAAAAATTTTTAAAAAAAGGAAAAAAAAAAGAAAGAAAGGGACCACCGTACAGATGGTAGGGTGAGGAGTAGCATATCGCACGCTCACCGCTAGATCTAAGAAGTTTCAAGCAGGAAGCTTCGTCAAAGTCAGACTCTGACACACATAAAAGCGTAACCGGTTCTATGCCTGCGAAGCAAACCATAGTTTATTCTTACTCCAACAGACAAAAAAAGTCATAGAAATAAAAAATAATAATTCTATTTATTAAATTTATAAAAAATATTATTTTTAATAGTATCCTATTTAATATATTATATTTAAAAAATTTTGTTTTTTATATTTAATTATAAATAAGAATAGAATAAAAAAAATATTTAATATAATAAATATTACTAAATAAGACTTATATTTAGATCAAAATAAGTTTATGAAATATAACATATTTTAAAATGAGGGTGTATATATATAATTGTCAGAAAGAAATATATATAATTATAATGGCAGTTTTGTGGGATGCTTGTGGATGTCAGCTTTTATTATATGGACTCTCCATGATGTTGATCGCTTTTCTTTTTATATTATGTAAAAAGAATTGGAATGATAGTGTTTTAAACTAAGTTCTGCTGCTTTGGTCATAAACGAAAAAAAAAAAAAACAAAGTTCTGGTGTGGAGGACATTTTTTTGACACAAAATATCCCATCTTTTCTAACTTCTTAGTTCTTACCATCATCTCTTCTTTTTCCCGCTAGAAATAGTACTTCAAACTTGAAAGGAGTAAGAATAAATACATTATTCTTCTTTATACCCCATTTGGTTTGTAGGAAATGTGATCAAGGAAGTGGAAATGGAAGTGGATTCCATGTGATGTGATATTTGGTGTGATAGAAGTGGTTTTCCATGGAAGCCCACTTCCATCAAATTGCCTTGAACTAGTTTTCTTGCGGAGGTGCATGGAAGTGGGAACATTTCGATAGAAGTCAAATTTTTTTACCAATTTTACCCTCAATCATTTGCCTCTCTTTGTCTCTTCGATTTTTCTCTGGATGGTGCCACGACAAGTTTAACGGTGTGATTCTCCTCCGCGATGGTGACAACGTCCTCCTTCGGCAACGTGTGGTGCTCCACAAGCAATGGTGTGCGTCGCAACCCAAATCGTTCTTGATTTAAGTGTTGTTGGTCTTCAAGTTGTCTTCAAAATCTTCCGTCAACAACGTCGAGGTGCTCCATCAGCAATGTGTGATGCTTGAGGACGACATGATGCTCCTCTAATTGTGTGCTTCTCGATCTCTCTTCTCAACCCAAGTCGTTTGTGGCTCAAGCGTTCTTGGTCTTTGATTTGTCATCTTCATCTTCCTCTAGCGACATCGTGGTATGGTGATAGTGTGATGCTCGAGTGACCCAAATCGTTCTTAGCACCGATGATGATAGTCTTTTTATTTTTATTTTTTGCAAATCTAATTGTGTGAGATTGGTTAGATAAAATCTAGTTCAATGATTTGTTTCTGGGTTTTGCAAATCGTTCCTAGCGTGGTGGTCCTCAACAATGGTTATGTTGCTGCAATGGTGGTCTTCGATGCTAACAGGGAAGAAGAATCATAGGGATAGAGAAGAGCTGTTTTTTGGAGGTTTTTGTTGGAAGGGTAATTTAGTATTTTCATATTATAAATACAAATATTAAATAACAAATATATCATATTTCCATTGTCATACCAAACATACTTTTAAACCCTACTTCCACTCCCATTTCCATTTCATTTTCCACTTCCTCTTCCTCTCCCACTTCCACTTCCTTCAAAATTAATTCTGTGAACCAAATGAGGCCTTATATTTTGAGTTATTTTGTCAAATTGATTGCTCAAGACCTTTGGGGTTACTTGGTCAGCAATTTCCATATATATATGTGTGTGTATGGAACAAAATTAGTTAGAATAAATTTATCCTTTGTTCTCAATATTCTAAAGGAGATGAGTTCTTATTGTCCACGAAAGATGTTCTAGTTTATTATTAAAAAAAATCATAATAAAATGCTAATAAAATAATACATAAACATATGAAATTATCAAATTTAAATAAAACTATATATACTTCTTTATGAAATGTATGGTGTTTAAGGTGTTTATCAATCATTAATAATGCAAAATGCTATAAATAACTTTTTTATCTTATACAAGAACCATTTTTTGTTATTATCTATTTTTTTAGTTCATTATTCAATTAATAGATTTAAATTATAAAGATACAATGTTAAGTATTAATCAATTGTGTATTTAATTTATAGTTAAGCACCTACATTTATTTGAAAATTAAATGACTTTAAAATATTTTGGTTACAAAAATCACTTTTAAAAATTAATGCCAACTAAATCAAATGAAATCAAAATGTCTATAAATTAAACTTGAGTATGTCTTTTACTTTATAAAATTCTCTTGTTCTATTTAATTTGATTCTTACAAACATATATATCTTGGTCGGCCCTGAAGTGTGCGAGAGAATATTGATTTTCATGAACTTGTATGGGCATAAAATTTTCATTATTAATTATTGAGCTTACTTGCGCAACACACCATTATATTTATAAATTTGAATTGAGCTCAGCAAATTTTCAATGTGTTCACTAATAGTAAATACCAAACGGGCCATAGGACTTTGTCTTTTTGTAACATCAATTTATTTATTTCAATTTTTTTTAAATGAGAGATATGAGTTCTATGTCATTGATTTTCCATAACATTCCATGTTGTGCAAAGAAAAATTTTCTAGTGAAATTATCAAATTTATAAAGGATTATATTATTTTTTTTGTTTGAAAAAAAAAAGACTATATTATTCATGACTAGAAGTAGGACGAATGAATTTTTCCCTTTAAAGGATTGAGGTAGGGAGACTCGATATCACCTTATCTATTTGTTATTTGTAAGGAAAAAATGGCGCATTTGATTCAAGAGGAGGTGACAAATGGAAATTGGAAGCCTATCAAACTTGGAAAAGATGGTCCAGCTATATCTCATTTGTTTTTTGTAGGTAACATTATTCTTTTTTCTGAAGCTACTATGGGACAAGTAGATATTATTAAAAGATGCCTTGGTGTGTTTTACATGGCTTTTAGGTAACGAGTTAATGAATCCAAAACCAGAGTTTATTTCTCTTCTTATGTGAACTCTGAGGTGGCCCTTGATCTTAGTGAGGCTTTGGGTTTTGTAAAAACAGAGGATTTTGGCAAATATTTAAGAGTGCCTATTCATCATGACAAGGTTTCGAAGGATACTTATCAGTATATGATTGATAATGTTAGAAACCGTTTGGGTAGTCGGAAGGTTAATTGCCTTTCTCTTGTTGGAAGAAACACGTTGATATCTTCAGTTATATCTGCAATTCCAAATTACCCCATGCAAATAGCTATGCTTCCTGCTAGTTGTTTGGAGGAGATTAATAAGCAAGCCTGGGGTTTCTTATGGGGATCAACAGAAGAAAAGAAGATAATTCATCTAATATCATGGGATACAATGTGTAAAGATAAAAGAGTTGGAGGGCTTGGGTTAAGATATACTAAGCAACAGAATTGGGCTTTCATGATGAAAATTGGGCTGGAGAATGATCCACAATCAGGATTCTTTGTGGGCTCGAGTTATTCATGGTAAGTATAGGTGCGGAAATGAGTTGTTACCTAACATTGATAAAAAGAAGGAAGGTTTTTGTTACCTAACATTGATAATGAGTTATTCACGAGTCTGGAATGACATTAAAGCAATTTGGGCCTACGTCACAAATGGTGTGAAAGTCGTCTGTCCTTCAAATGATCATGAGATTGCTCGACGGCTTTATGAGAAACATGGTCAATTTTCTATTAAATCTGCTTATAAGTATCTTGTTGGAGGATACTCGCTTATAGATTCCATTTGGAGTAAACTTTGGAAATTGAAGGTTTCCCAAAGATGCAAGATGTTTACGTGGATAATGCTACATGATAGAGTGTTGACAAATGAGATGCAGCACTGTGGCTTACATAACTCAGGTATGTGTGATTTATGTCCGGAGTGCACTGAGGACACAATTCATGCATTGCGGGTTTGTCGTGTAGCACGAGATGTTTGGAAACAGATTGTGTATATCTCTGTATGGAATGAATTTTTCTCAGTTGATTTGTTTGATTGGATTGTTATGAACCTAGGAAGGAAGTTAGGTTATGGTGAAGATAGATGGAGTGATCTTTTCTCTATTATCTGTTGGATCCTTTGGAAGAAGCGGAATAAAATAGTTTTTTATAATGCTCACAATAACACTAATGAGATTGTGGTGGAAGCTAAAGCTATTGTTTGTTGTTTGCGGAAGACTAATCAGAAGTTTAGTTGTTGAAACTTGAATGGTACCTCTAGTAGAAAGATTCAGGATGAGGGAACAGAAGATTTTGATTACATGGAAGTTTACGTTGGTGGAGCTTATTCTCATTTGAATAATATTGCTAGGTGTGGTGGAATCCTATGTTGTAATAATAGGTCTGTTGGGGAAGTGTTTATGTTGAGGCTAGAGGATGGAGACGTTCTCACAGCAGAATTATGGAGTTATTTTAGGGGATTAAAATGAGTTTGGGATAGAGGATATCGCAAAGTTCATCTAACAAGTGATTCAAAAGAGGATGTTACTTTGGTACTGAAATATGGCTTTTTTGAGTACCATTATGACTATGACTTGTTGAAGAAGTTGTACTCTGTGCTTCAAAAAAGCTGGTCGATCAAGTTATTTATTATTGAAAAGGGGCTGAATATGGAGGCTAATTCACTTGCCAAGGAAGCACTTTCAAGACTCCCTGAGTTTTATTGTGTGACTGCGCAGGAACTTGAGAATGTTCTACAAAGGGGAAATGTAACTTGATCTTCTTTTTCATTCTGTTTTCGTATTTTATCTTCCGGCTTATCAAAAAGAAAAAGTCATGAATAATTATATATTTTTTATTGTGCAATTTCTAATTTTTTATATTTTTTCACACATTTTTTTAAATTGTATATTTTAATAGAATTCAAATTTAAATGTTTAAAATTTAAGTGTAACTTTTTGAAAACTTGAAGCTATTATTTTTCATGAATCACTACCAAAAAAAGGAAAAAAGATACGTAGTTGCACAACTAATCATCCATACCCTTGCCATTTCAGACGCAACCATTAAATTAAAATAGTACTCAAAACTGCCATAAATAAATATCTATAAGTTTTAATTTTAAAAATAAAAAATAGAAACCTGCCACGTGGCAGGGGAGAGACCCCTGGTTCAAAGGTTTGAGAGCTTGAATAGTGTACCAAGAAATCTTATATTAAAAAAATTATTTTTCACTTGAAAACTAATGTAAAATATACCAACATATCCCATTTTATTCTTATTAAATATCACATTTTATTATTATTATAGAATTATAAATAAAAAATAAAAAAAATTAAAAACAGAAATAAAATAAGAAAAAAATATCTACTATTGAATAAATTTATTATATAAAATACCCTATATCTACTCTACAAGAGAATTTGCATTCACATGAAACCATCTCAATAATTGCGGACATTTAATTGGGAAATGAAATTAAAGTAGTTCTTTTTCCTTTTAATAATAATGATAATGTTGCATTTTGACAATTCCCATTTGGGCTTTTTTATTTTGGAATAGATTGAGTGAACTTTAAGTAACTAATCAAATTTATTAAGTCTCAAATACTCCCATTAAAATGTAAAGTGTCCCACTTAATTATACACCTAATTATATCCCTTAACTTTCTATTACAGCTACTCACATTCTTATTGTATGATTTGAAATATATAACATTTTCTTTTTATATGTAGTTGGATTAATTATTGCTATGAGTTAGAGTGTTATCTAACCTTCAAAAGAAAATTAACTGTTTCTTATTTAGGTAAAGAGAAATTCATGAATATATAATTAAGGTAGATGCATATACAAAACATTAATATAAAAAATTTTTAAATTATTGTCTCATTTTTCATGTGTGTATGTAAGTATTCAAATTTATTAACTCATATTGGCCTAGGACATAATTGTTTAAGTTTGATTTTCAGTTTTTATATATAAAACAAATCTACTTGAAATTAGTTTATCATTTTCTTTTTATATTTTAAGGGATTTTTTTTAAAAATGTTAGATACTTAAATTTATATACTTAAAGTACTTTAATTCAATCATGTTAATAAAAATAAATTTTTTCATATATTATTTATTCTATAACTAATTTTTACTTTTTGTATTGTTAATTTATTTTTAAATTTAAAAGTCATGTGTTTTGATTTGATTTGATATGGATAAATTAAGTATACAAGTTTAACTAACTAAGTTATCTTAAGGAAAATTAACCTCTACTATTAGTGGAATTCTCCTCCGTCCTCACATAAAAAAGTTATTAATATTAAAAAATTGCTTACTCTAAAAAAAGTAATAGATCGTAAAAATATATTTATATCTATAACTAATTAATAATTAATCAATACAGTGAACTAGAGGGATTTTATGTTTCTGAGAATCTAAAAATTACAGAAGAGACATGGAAAGAACAAATCCGTAGAAACAGATTGTAATGCTGGAATGAGTCAGCGTAGAGGGAGGTACAGTTTGAGATGCCACAGTGTGTCCATACCTTGCAAGCTTTGTTCGTGGAGTCTGATGGCTAGTTGGCTACACAAAAAAGTCAAATCCCATTTGGTCATCAGCATTCATTACCATGTGGGTATATTAAATTAAATCCATTAAAAAAATAATCTTTTTATTGTATATTCAAGTAAAACCCAAGGAATAAACACACAAATAATGATCCCATGTTAATAAAAATTATTTAATAACTCAGCTTCATAGCTTTTCTTCCCCTGGTTCGTGAACTAGATTTAATGCAGCATTGGAGTCCGGATATGAGAGAGAAAAGAGAATGAGCTGAGGAGGGATCTCTCTGTGTGAAAGGAGGAGTTTTAGAATTCTGACCAAAAAGCTCTTGAATCTTTCTTTTTTATTGATACTGCTTTAGGTTTCATCTCTGCAAGTGGCGATTATGCTTGAGCTGTAGATCTCTCCCATCTGGGTACGTTCATCTTCCGAACCCAAGTTTTCTGTTCTCTTGCTTTTCAACTCGAACAATCTGCACAAGTTGTTACTTCGAATCTGAACTTTTTTCCAACTGGGGGGGTTAGGTTGATAATGCTTGGGGAGAATACCCGATTTTCAGTTTTTGAAGCCTTTTTATTGAGTAGTAGGTTTGATAATGGAGGCTAATCTAGAACTAGATTTTGGGGTTTTGACCTCAAGAGAGCTTTTGAAATTTCAGATTCTGACATTTTCCTCAGATTTGCATGTAAAGGGCGGTTTCTGATCCAGCTATGGAGAATTTGGCAGCTTAAGTTATATTTACATCTAGGTCTTAAGAGGTAGTCTCAGCTTCTCCGAAGTCTTTTCTACTTGAGCTTTTTGGACTTCTTGTTTGCAGAAATAGTCAATAAGTTGAAGGATATGGAAAGTATTGTTGATCCTTTATATACTAAAATTAACTAGCGTAATAGTAGCTTTGAAATGTTTCTTTTCGAGACATAACTTTTTTTTTTGGTTAATATATTCGGGAAATACTGTGTACGCAAGAATACATCCTATGTAAAAAACGTAACTGGGATTTAGTTGTAAGGTTGCATTTAAAGATAATAGAATAAGATAACAACGTTTAACATTGTTACTTCTGTTTTTGTTGCTATCATCATACTGATGCTCTATTGGAGTCTTTCGTGATAATGGGTAATTGCCAATATTGACTCAAATTGTAATAATCTCTGTTGTTTGATATATTGATTTGAATATATGGATCTTTAAACGGGGATTAGAGTTAATCTGGTTTCTTAGTTTTAAGTGATGATTTTTGAGGAAAAGATGAATAATAAAGTAGGAAAAGCATTATTATCTTGTGTTGAACTGAGTTTCTCCTTCTTATGACAGTCATATGTGCACAGTGGTCGGATATAGTCCACTGGAAATTCTACGAGCAGAGATATATAGTGGTCTTCTTGGGATTGTGCTGCAAGATGTCATTCCGAAGCATAGTTCGTGATGTGAGGGATAGTTTTGGGAGCTTATCTAGACGGAGTTTTGATGTCAGGCTGACTGGTCACCACCGTGGAAAGTCTCACGGATCATTTCAAGATTTGCATGATCAGCCTTTAGTAATTCAAAATAGCCGCTGGGCTAGCCTACCCCCAGAATTGCTATATGATGTTATTAGAAGGCTAGAGGAGACTGAGAGCACATGGCCTGCCCGAAGGCATGTTGTTGCATGTGCTGCAGTTTGCCGGTCTTGGAGGAACATGTGCAAGGAAATTGTGAGGAGCCCAGAATTCTGTGGCAAGCTTACCTTCCCTGTGTCTCTGAAGCAGGTTTGCATAATAACTTTTGCAGAACTGATTGTCCTGTTTTGTTTTGGTTAACATTTCAACTGCATTTATGCGGATGTGAAAAATTCAGCTGAAGCAAAACCCTAATCCTTTATAACTTCGACGTTTCAGCCTGGACCAAGAGATGGAATGATTCAATGTTTTATCAAAAGAGATAAATCTAATTTAACATACCACTTATTCCTTTGTCTCAGCCCTGGTAAGCTTTCCTTTTATACATTTGGTAATCTCTTCCGTCGACATGCATTTGGTAATGACATCCTTGGATATGCTTCCAGCATGACAATGTAGATTTTCTGGTCTAATGTCACTAATAGGTGACTCGTTGGACATTTAGTCTTTTATCAATGAATCTGACTTAAGACATGATCATGACTTGCTTAGAACCACACACATGTGGATGCTTCTGTCTGATGCCTAAAATTCTATAATTTGTTTGCTGAAGCAATTATAAGTACTAGGAAAGAGTTTTGAATGTTGTTAGTATTTGTATGTCATGTTTGAGTTCATATCACACTTGCTTTTTTTATGCTTCTATTGGCATTCACTCATGTCACCGGAAATGAAAATCTGAGAAGGCTGGAATTTGTCTGCATGCAATACTATATTAAATGGGAAGTAAAGTGGAATTTGATATTTCATACCATATTCTAGTGCATGCTGAACTCATTACATATTCTTTTTCTTTCCTTTTGTTTTCTAATATATTTTTTGCTGCTTTCATATTCTTCTTTGCAGCTTTGCTAGTTGAAAATGGAAAATTTCTCCTATCTGCTAAGAGGACACGGAGAACAACTTACACAGAGTATGTTATCTCCATGGATGCTGACAACATCTCAAGATCAAGTAGCACTTACATTGGAAAGCTGAGGTTAGTTCACTACTTTCAAGTGTTTAATATCGTTAGGCTATTTTGTTTTAAACCCTTATCTTGGACAAAAGGAATTGTTAATATTCTTATGGGCTTTGACTCAAATGAACCCTAGATCCCATAATATATGATAAAACTGTTAAAATTGAGAAAACTTTTATCATTGACTAGTGAGCTACGACTCGAGAAAATGATCATTCATTTGACATGCTGTTGTCTTGTGTATAAAGGGAAGTTGTTTAGGATCTTTTTGTTGTTATTGTCCATTAATTCTTGGAAGATTTTTCTTAATTTGTTCTCTAAGCCTGTTTATTAGGTATTTGTTGTTCTGATTTAAAATCATTGTCTCCTCACATGGATTGAAAAAATTTTTCTACTTTTCTTTATCAGATCAAACTTTCTTGGTACAAAATTCATAATATATGACACACAGCCTCCATATACTTCTGCCCATATACCCCCTCCTGGGACTGGGAAGACAAGCCGAAGGTTTTATTCCAAAAAGGTCTCACCAAAGGTCCCATCTGGTACTTACAACATAGCTCAGGTGACATATGAGTTAAATGTGCTTGGAACAAGAGGCCCTAGGAGGATGCACTGCATCATGCATTCAATTCCAGCCTCTGCGCTTGATACAGATGGCACAGTTCCCGGCCGACCAGAGCTGCTTCCTTGCTCTCTTGAGGATTCATTCCGTAGCATTTCCTTCTCAAAGTCTCTAGATCACTCTATTGAGTTCAGTAGTGCACGGTTTTCTGAAATCGGGGCTTCCTGCAGCAATGACGATGAGGATAGCAAGATGAGACCCTTGATTCTGAAAAACAAACCTCCGAGATGGCATGAACAGCTGCAATGCTGGTGCCTCAACTTCCGGGGTCGAGTAACAGTTGCCTCTGTTAAAAACTTTCAGTTGATTGCTGCTTCCCAGCCAGCTGCAGGCGCTCCCACACCATCTCAGCCAGCCCCACCAGACCATGATAAGATAATTCTGCAGTTTGGCAAGGTTGGGAAAGATATGTTCACCATGGATTACCGATATCCTCTATCTGCTTTCCAGGCTTTTGCAATATGCTTGAGCAGCTTTGACACCAAACTGGCTTGTGAATAAACAATCAAATTATGAAGCAAAGCCTGATAAGAGATATGGTATCTTTCCCTTTTTCTTTTTCTCACTTTTGTTTTTCTTGCTAGTTGCTACCATTGTGATCGGAATAGGCCATTGTTGTTGCTCAAAGTTGTTGTATGACTCCATTGTTGTAGTAGTGCAGCCCTGATGATGTAGCAGGGTTTTAGTGCATTAACTTTCTTAATCTCTGCCAACAATGTATCAAAAATTGATTTTAGCTCTGTGGTTGGTACCTTCGTAGTCTCTATATGAATGAACTCCTTGAATTTATTCTCGCTAGTTATTTACTCTTTTTGTAAGTAGGTGGTTGGGGCACCTATATTTTAAATAAGTAGTTGGGAATTTAATTCTTAGTGGTCGTGTATGGAATAAACTTAGAAAAGAATTTATCTTTTTGTCCTTAGTATTTTGTTGGAGATTAGTCCAGTATTTTATTCCAAGACAAAAGAAGTTCGGAGATTTTCCTGATCAAATTAGTAGTGATAATGAAGTGGTTCTGGATACATTGTAGTTTGGAAATTGATGTAGTTTAGATAGAAATTCTTGTAGGCCATTACTACTCATCTTGAGCAAAGTCATTGAAAACTAATGACGCTTGAATGGATTGTTGTTCATGGAGAAATTGAGGCAGTGTTGTGCTCTTTTTATATGTAGTTCAATAATTATACGATAAGTTCAGTTCATAAAAAAATAAGTTCATAATTGTCCATAAATATATAATTTTTGCAGTAAAATGTCCTTTGAAAGAATTTATTTGTGTTTTTAATTTGAAGATTTGATGACAAAACATTGTATATATATTTTATTTGACATGACAATTAAGTGTAGGAAAAGATCCAGATAATAAATCTTTTCGTCCACATGTTGAGATTGTTTACATTTTTTAAGGAGATTAGTCGTGTTAATTTGGAAGGAAGATATCATAATATAATGTGGGAATATTACACCTTAGTTCCCTTTTCTTCCAACTTGTCATTACCAAAGCTTCTAGAGAATCTAAATTCAGTTAGTTGACCCAAAAAAAAAAAAAGAAAATAATTCATTTAAATTTTCCAATTTGAGATTTAAAACACATGGTCACGAAACTAGAAGGTTCAATTGACTTGGATACAACTTTGAGCCTTTTGATTGTTTGTTCTATTGGACAGCCTTTCTTCTCCACATAATTATCACCGAAATGTCAATTTTATGAAATGAAGGACTTTTACATTAATATATTAAGAAAAATAGAATTATACAGGAAATTTATTTATTTATTTTTCTTTTTTTTTTGTGGAAAAGGGGGCTAAACCCAAATCATTATGTTAGACCTGAATTAAGCATGGGATAATATAACCCAATACAACAAAATAAAACAAATTTTCTGCTTTTAAATTAACAAATGTATGTTTATTTATTAAATCCAGAAGATTTTGATTCTAATAGATAAAATTTTTGAGTTGGATCAAATGAAATTTGTCAACACAACTGAGATACTGTTAACTAGACTTTAAAATAATTGGCAAAAAAAAAACAATGGTGGGAAGACTTTTTAAAAAAAAGAAAAGAAAGAAAAGAATTTAAAAATCAAGATGATAGTATATAAAATAACATTTAAAGAAAAACAAATGACAACGAAAAACCTAAACCTAACCTACAAAATTATGCGTGGATCGAGTTTCTTCAGGCTTTTAGCACGTGGTTGGTGAACGAGAAAGGAAAAAACATAAAGAAAAATAGTAATTCATTTCAAAAGTTTTTACACTTTTATTACAATATTTAATAATACCTACTTGTTCTATTTTTTCTTAGGTAAAAATCAATAAATATTTTTTAAAATTTTATTTATTTGCAAACAATTCAAAGTGCAAGAAAAAAATTAAGTATTTTTTCATATATATAAATAATTTGATATATTATTATTATTATGATTTGTTGCAATGGAATATTGATGGAAAGCAAACGTGAGACAGATTCATAATTGATGCCTCTTGGTTAGGTTGAAGAGTCAGTCAGGAGTTTGTGTCTGGCAGGTCCTACCTTTGCATGATGCCAACATCTTCCTTCATGGATAATGTCTCACGCAATCTCTTTTTTTTCCTAACAATTTTCTGAAAATGGAAGACTTTAACCTCATTATTTTATTTTATTTTATTTTATTTTATTTATTTCATTTGGAACAAACAATCAACTACTGTTGGTTGTGTCATGTCATTCCATATTAATAACTTCACAACAATATTAATTTTTTTTTTGGCGAACAAAACGGGAGGGTGGAAGGAACTTCCAATTGGCCCTCACAGAGAGACTAACATAAAACACCAATGATTTAATTTTAATACCTTAAATCAACCGAAGAATGATCTCTATAAAATTAGGCAAGCGGATTATAAACAAAATAATATTATGTTTCTTCATCCAACCTTTTTTTTTTTTTATTGTTTTGTCATTTTTTTCGTGGCTGATTTTTAAATAATAAATGTATTTTGTTTCAATGGTCAATGATATGCCCCTTCCTACTGCTGCATCTTTCTTATTATTATGTACCATTTTCCAATTGTTATTAATTATTATATATTGAATAAAAATAGGAGATGGTATCCCTATAGCAACCTCAGGTTTTAATTTATTATAAAATGAAATTAGAGAATTTTCGTCATCATAAAATTATATAGATTTGTAATAATATATTCAGAAGTAATTTTTATTAAAATAAGTATAATTTGTAGCTCATATTTTATCGTAAAATTTAATATTGCATATATTTTGATATTAAAGGAGAGTATTCTATTTTCAAAATACGGAAAAAGGGTCTATAATTTGAATATCTTTTAATAAAGATAATTTACTAAAAAATTAAACAACATATTTTGATTGGCAATAAAAACAAAACTATATATACCATAACAAATGATATCAAAATTTCCTTAGCTGATTCGATTATATTAGAAGGAGTTTAAGCTTCCAAGCCCTACATTTTTTTATTCGAAGCACCTAATTTAGGCTTCTTTAACATTTTATACAAAAGTAAAAACATTATTCTATGCATGAATTACACTGAATCTAAATTCATAACTTGTGAGTAACGTAATGTATTATAATTTGTTATATATTATATATTTTTATATAATTATTTAGTATTTGATCTTATCGAATCAAATTCAAACATTATCATATTTAAATGATGATAGTTTTTCTAATATAATTTTTTTTTCATTTAAAAAACTCAAATTTGAGACCTTATTTAAGAAGTCTTACCATTCAATTCAATTGCTATTAGTTATATATTGATGATATATTGATTTGAATGTATAAATTAATGTAATATATCATAAGGTTTTTTCTTTTCGGCCACATAGATCATGAGCTTATTGATGGTCACATGTATGTACTGTGTATACTGTAAGATTATGCATCAAAGTTCTCTTGTGCATCAAAGTAATGCAGAACTTAATCAAGCCTTTGAGGTTAGCCTAAGATTAGATTTTGATCTCTAACATTTGGCAAGTTTCCCCCCCTCTCATTCGCATTTTAGCTAATTAAAAAATGTTTATGGGTTGGCTTAGGCCTAATATTAACCCACTCATTACCTATCCCCAACTCATTTCAGACTAACACCAAATGAGAAAATTACTTAACTCCAATGGTACGCAAATGATAAAATGTCCTACATATATGCACTTATACACATTTTTCACCCATATGGGGATTAAATTCTACCCTTAGTGAGAGTGGGGCCAGTCACATAGACAATTATATTTTATAATGTGACTTAAAAAAAAAAGAAATAAGTTCCTATAAATTATATTTGTCTCTAAAAAAATATAAAATCTTTATTCAGGTTTCTAACAATTATTTCTCTTTAAATTATTAGGGTCGGACCAAGTTGAACTGAATTAGTTGCCTGGCTCAATTTGAACATCTGACATGGCCCGAAAAATAATTTTTATTTCATTTAATGTTACACAATACATTAACATAAAATGATAATATCACACTAAAATTCACCTAATATTAAAATTTTATTAAATAATATTTTATGAAACATTATACTGTCAACCTTTGTTCTATCCAAAGTTATCCTGTAGTTGCTGCAATGAATTTTTCTTCGATCTTTGCCAGCGAAGTATCATTTTTTAAAATATACTAATATTTAGATTAAACCATTATAAATAAAAAAAACTGCAACAAAATTTTTAAATATAAAATTGATTGGAATTTTTTAAATAAAAATACATGTACTAACTACTACCGTATTTAATTAATTGATCAATCTATTATTACCATAAAAAATGGTGTCTTCAGTTTTCACAATATTTTCGTTTCGTTATATCGCTACCTTCACCTGGCGACAACCAAAGCGAGGGCTTAGGTCCTTCGCTAGGGTTTGCGAATCCGCCATTGTCCATTGTTATACGTTTATGCTTTGTATAACTTCTTTTTACTTCTACAAGCTTCAAAGATCTTATTTTGTGCTTTCCCTTTGAATTTGATCCTTTCGAATGACTCGTGTTCTATGTGTTCCCAGAACCTGATTCGAAGTTCAAAGGTACTCCCTTTATTCTCCACTTTCAAATTTTTATTATCGTTGTTCTTGCACTTTGTAGTTTTCTTACCTGGTTTTCTGAAAAATTTTTCACTTATTGAAGATTATTTGAATTTGCCTCTGGGTGTTGACAATTCTGAAGTTTTCAGGGGAAAGATTTGATTGTTAGTTGAGATTGTTTTTGCCCCAAAATCGAGCCATTACGAAGAAATTATTTGATCTTGATCATGGTTTTGCTAGTTCTAATGTTCGAGTTTTTGAAATGAAGGAGGAGGGCATATGATTGGAAAGTAAGATAAGATATTTTGTGATTTGGGTTTGGATTTCAGGATTGTAATTCAATCGATCTGTTGATCAGATCCACTTTGAAGTCAATGGATTTGACCAATTGGATATTGAATGTTTAATTAGGATGAACTTTAAATCCGTTTAGATGCCATTAGCGTCAGATGCAATTCAATAAAAAAAGCGGTTTATGATGGCTTTCTTGTGATCTGGTGGTTTTGGTATAGAATACTGAGGATCTTGAGGGGGTTTTTCTCTGAACGCTGACAATGTCATCTATGGATAGTCAGGGCCCCTCGACGCCTTTTTCCTCCATTGGCCGTTCATTATTTGGTATCCGGCGGGAGCAGGTTCATTCTGTGGAAGTGAGTCATGAATCTGGAACCCATGATACAGAGCTTGAATCATTCCAAAAGCAGGTTACAGATAGATTCCATGAACTTTGTGAGGTCAGTGATGATGAATTGCTCTCTATCCAATGGATGCTGAAGCTCCTGGATGCATTTGTCTGCTGCCAAGAGGAATTCAGAGCTATTCTGCTGAATAAGAAAGAGCAGGTCTCAAAACCCCCTCTTGATCGGATGATTTCTGAATTCTTTGAGAGTTCAGTGAAGGCACTTGATATTTGTAATGCAAGTCGTGAAGGGATTGAGAAGATTCGTGTGTGGCAAAAACAGTTGGAGATTGTCGTGTCTGCCTTGGATTCTAAAAAGAGAGCATTAAGTGAAGGCCTGTTTCGGAGAGCAAGAAAGGCACTGATGGACTTGGCACTTGCAATGCTTGATGAGAAGGAGACTGGGTCTGTTTTTTCACAACGCAACCGATCTTTTGGGCGTCATAACACAGGCAAAGATAAGCATCATCAATCAGGGCATTCTCGATCTCGTTCATGGAGTGTATCACGCTCCTGGTCTGCAGCTAAGCAACTGCAGTCCATTGCAAGTAACGTGGCTTCACCCCGTGCAAATGAGATTGCTGCAACAAATGGCCTTGCCATTCCTGTGTTCACAATGAACTCTGTTCTCTTGTTTGTCTTGTGGTCTCTTGTAGCAGCAATTCCTTGTCAGGATAGAGGTCTGAATATCCATTTTTCAATCCCCCGACAGTTCTCATGGAGCACTCCCATTATCTCACTTCACGAACGAATCTTGGAGGAGTCTAAGAAGCGTGAGCGCCGGAACTCGAATGGCTTGTTGAAGGAGATATATCAAGTCGAGAAATGTACCCACCACATGACAGACCTGGTGGATTCAGCCCAGTTTCCTTTGACAGAGGAGCAAAAATTGGAAGTTGAACAGGTCACGAATGAATTGAATTTGATTTATGAATCTCTTAAAGATGAATTGGATCCACTGGAGCGCCAAGTGAGGGAAGTTTTCCGAAAGATTATGACTTGCAGAACTGAGGGGCTGGAATACTTAAGTATGTCAAACTATACAGAGTAAGGAAACTAGTGAACTGTTACAGAGGAGGATCAAATGTACAAATTTGTGAAGCGAATACATTTTGTATCTTGCTTTTTGGAAGGAGGAAGAGTGACCAATGCGTTTAGAGTATAAACTATTTAGCTGCCTTGTATTTATCTCAGTACTTGTGTGAAAGAACATAATGTTAGGTTACTTCCTAAATGTCTCATGCCTTATGTGCCCATGTAGTTTATGTCTTGTCTTGCACTTAGTAAAATTTGTAATACAGCAAATTTTCACAATGAGGAAAGCAAATATTTATGGCCTTTAAGCCATCTTTTTGTGATGATACTGCTACTAATATTACTACTCTATATCTTTTTATTACTCTGAGAAAAGATGAAATGTACTCCTAAAGTTTGGTGGCAGTAAATGTCATCCTCAATAGTTTGATTGTGCTGGAAAAAATCAAATGAGAGAAATCGTAGGTGACAATCTTGGTGCCTTACTAGAAAAGGGAAAATAACATTTTGTTCCTTGAACCATGATCTAATTACAAAATTGGTAATAAACTTCACAATGCAAGTACTTGGTTACATATTCAAGGTTAGATAGATCATAGATGTAATTTGTTATATTTTAAAATTTTTATAGCTATGATATATAATATGATTAAGTTTTAGTTTGAGGGGATAGAACGTAACTCTACTGAAAAAAAGAAAAGAAAAGAAAAGAAATTAGGGTGGAAAAATAAACTGAAATCTTTCAGTTGTTTTTGGCTCCCCGTGTAAGTAGAGAGATGAAGAAATTGCAGGCGAATTTGAGGCCCAATTTGGTTATATTCTCTTCAAAACAATGAGTTATTAGTGAAACTACAATAAGATAATACGTATAAACGGTTTGCATTTGATGATATGAAAACAAGAAGCAATAGCAGATGCATGCCAGAATAATTTATTTGGAACAATAAATACTTTAAGAAACTATCAGGGTCTCGAACTTTTTTTTGAATAAAAAGACGTATCTATTGAAATGCAAAAAGTACAGGATTTACAAAAAGAATCACCTCACTCTCTCATCAATGGCCAACGAATTTACCAATCCGAACTTGCATTTTTAATAGGTTGAACAAGCTATCTCACAAGTCAGAATATTTCAGCAGACACTGTTTTCTAAATAAGATAGACAATAACTTTATTGAACATTCTACGAATTCCAACTGTGAATGTACAAACATATTTTCTAGGTTCTAAGCCTACTGAGCTAACAACCTGTAAAAACTTCGACAGATATTGTACACCTATACTTCTGTTCCTTGTACACCAAGTAATACAGCATGCCTGAGTATGTAACGCTGCAAACCCTTAAATATATATCAGGTCCTTTAGCAGAGCACAGTAGAGACTACTAGCAGAAAAGGTGCATCCCTATCTTGGACATTGAACAAGAAAATATATAAAACAAAACAGACGGCTAAGGTCCCATAAAAATTCAATGGCTCTACACACCTTATATGCTCCTATGAAAGAAAAAATTATGCAAAATTTGGAGACGGGTAAGAAAGGATCCATCAATTTAGTCCTAAAATGCTAACTGAAGGAGTTTTGACCTCCAAAGGACTTGAATTTGGCATCTATGAACTGTTCTTGATTCCATTGCAATGATCAGTTACACAGGTCCAGAAATCAAAGGCCAACATCCTTGCCATTTTTCAAAATCAACCGAGTTGACTGACTACGATATAGATTCCTGTGTGATTAAGTGAAGAGCTCAGGGAAAGACCACATTATGAACTTTGCAAAAATGTCAGACTCCAAGAATTCAATATGTGCAGCCCGCCCTATAAGCGTGTTTAAGCTCTTGCCATATGAGGAGGTGTCAAAGTTGATGTCACAGCGCAGGACCACACCATGGCCAGTGAGATCTTGAGTTTGATGCAAGCAATTATTTAGCATCTCATGGAAGATTTTCCCTTTTTTAGAGTAATCCAAAGAAGCTGATGGACAATGTTCAATTCTGGCAGAATGGTATGGAACATAACCATCCTGAAATGCAATGAACAGGAAGCACTATGAAATACCTTTACAAATAATAGAAAAAGGTAATTAGATGTTTATTAAAATAAATGGTGCTATTTAATTATTAAATTTATGCAAAAGCAGATCATCGGAACCAGCTTGATACTTCTATTAAATCCTATACGAATGTGTAATAGTCAAATAATGAATCAAATGCAAATATTTTCAAGTAACAATGCATAATCTTGCGAGTATAAATCCTATAAAAGTGAGCCTTCCACCCTGTATATTTCTTTTAATTATTTAGTGCTGGTTTCTCTTCTTGATGCGTTAGTTTCAGATATATACTCACTCAGATGAATGCAAGATCTTGGGATATAATGCAGGAAAAAGTGTTAATGTGGTTCCTTAATAAATTTTCAAACTATGCAAATTCTCGTCGTAAGCATACCAAAAAGGTTACCTGAGGTGAGGATAAAAGTATTACATTCCTGAAGTTCACCAGTGTCTTCTTCTGCAGTACAAGAATAAAGCTTACTTAACTTCAGCAGCTAAAGACTAACAAAATAGCACTTATTTCCCTTTGTTCCCTTCATTAAAATGCACCAACTAAATTAAACAGCACAGAAAAGATTTGCCATGAAGATTCAAAATGCAAGACTCCTAAAGACCAAAACTTCAGGGCAAACAACTCCTTTGCAGACAAATTTCCAGTAATTACTGCTTATCTCCCGCAACCCCAAAAGTTTCTTATATTCACCGTAGAACAAGAGAAAATAAACATGCATTCACTGTTCAGTACCTTGGAAAGATTGTAGATGAAGGCGTTTTCAAGATCAGGATCATCTGTGAATGTCAGCTGATGGAAGCATTGTATGTCCTTCAGCTTCTTCAAGAGCCACAATCCTGAATTGAATACAGAGTTTGAACTGTACAGATAACCAAGGTGAGGACCCGATATTGAAACATATGTATGCAAGTATCTTAGATATGGCTCCATGATGCTCTCTGCAATTCCAAAGGCAAGAAAAAAAAAAGCATATTTCTTTCAGTAAATTCCATTGTGATGGACTCTATCTTTCAAAGCTTTATGCATGGATACCTGCTAAAGCAGTTCTGATAATGAGATTTCCAATAGAATGGCCAACAAAGCTAAGCTTGATATCTTTCAGGGGTCCACTTCTAGAGAATTTATCCATCTTCCTTTTGACGAAGGAAATCACCTCCTCTGCAAGTCGTAAGCCCATTTCTCTGAAGTCTCCAGATGTTTTGTCTTCATTTGCCTCCGACATAAGACATTGTACCTTGGGATCTATCAGAAGCCATTGGTTCCGAACAAGCCGCAAATCCAAATGATGTCCCTGTTAATGTTTGAGTGATTAGGGGAGTATAGTCTAATGATCCATTAATAGAACAATAAGGAGGACAAGGACAAGACAGAATCTAAACTTGCCGATGAAATGAATTCACTATAACTATAAACATTAAAGTAGGAATGCCATCAACTAAATATTACAGATAATAATCAGTAAAAGCCACTAGCATCTTTCAAACACAAACATAACTTATGTTGAGATCATGGGAAATGCAATAATAGATCAGTGAAAAGGCAAGCATAATATCACAGAAAATAAGCCAGAGTGGAAAGTAAAATGCAAGGTCATCAAGTCAGACAACAATTTGAAGGAAAAGAAAGAAGGGTGCAGTATTACATGTCTCTATGTCTAGGTCTAGCTGTGAAGGGGAGATCCACATTACCAGTTAGTCATTGGTTTTGGAGACCGATTGACATAAAGTTGAAACTAAAAAGCATAACAAACCAAAGTTACCCTTTAATTTTAGACATATTCCATAGAACAGTAATAGGTGAGGCATGACTTAAGCAAACAAAAAGATCTAAAGAGAACTGAAAGAAATTTAATGCTGTTCAAAGGAAGTAGCTTACATGTGTAGTAGAAGACAAATGCATGAGTTTGACTCTGCAAATATAAAATGAGGTTGAATGCACATACAGAAGAAATTAGGATGGACTAGGTCCCATATGTATTAAGAACTTTTCTACTAAAAGTGTCTGAGAAGATTAATCCAATTTAAGCTTCTATTGGGACAGTAAAACTCTTTTTATAATTAACAAAGGAGCAAAGTTTCTTGGGACATTCATGGCTTTAGTACCATCTCAAGCTCCAAATAAAAGTACATCCAGCCCTAATATCACATGGCAATAATGGCTCAACCAATGACTAAGATAAGAAAATAGATAATTGTTATTAACTCGAAAGCTTATCAATTACTCAGAGAGATGTTTTAAAATGTATGCCAATAAGTGCTCATTTCAAGATGAAAAGGCAGTAGCTTTGATTTATAATGTTTATACAATGTATAATAATGTGCCTCCAAATCTAGTGCTGATGGTTAAGGTAAGTGATTTGGTGATTTGGTGATTTGTCAAAAAAGACTACAGGTTTGCTTTTCGTACAAAGGGTTCATAGAAGTGATAACACCACTAAATTTTTTGGACTAGCAAAATCCATGGTTGTGCTACAACCCATTTGAATAAAGTACAAAGGATACAATGTTATGACCTATTACAAGGTATGTTGTTTATATGGACATTAGCTCACCATAAAGTTAGTTTCTGGAGTATGGGTCCCTTAAAGGTTCATATCAATGGGATCAAAAACTTCCACTACCCTCCATTCTTCACTTCTCTCCCTCATTCTGTTCTCTTTGCCTCCTTTCCTCTCCTCTCCTCTTGCCTGTATGTTGATTCCCAGATTTAAGAGTCTCTCTCACTAGCCATGTATGGGCACCAGGTTGAGGGGCACGGTGGAATGTTGGACCCCATTGAAAGGTATGGGACTTGAGTCTCACTTCAGAAGTAGGAGATTCTGAAGGACCTTGGATTTTTAACCTCATGATGTAGTTTCTGTTGTGTGACTCTTAAAGTTCATATCATTGATATAAGAGACTTCTACAACCCTCCATTTCCATTTCCTCTCCCATAGGTCTCCTCTCCTGTTCTCTCCTATTCCTCTTGTCTGAGTGTTGAAGCCAAGTTATAAAGCCCTATTTTCTCTTGGTCTCACAGAAGTCTGGACATCATGTTATGGACTGTGGTAGAATATTAAGACCCATTGCAAAGTATGAGACTTGAGTCCCTCATCAGAAGTGTGGGATTCTGACATAGGATTAATATCGACCTTAGGATCTTCAATATCATAATCTAGCTTTTGAGATTTGGTCCTCTGAACGCAGAAGCTAGCTTATGGGCTATAGCTTTCCTAAAGATTAATATGATTCAGCAAAATGAATGGACTACAAAGCTCAAAGTTTAAAAATAAATAAGTTTTCACAGCCACGCATTTGAATTCAAAGCCCCAAAGGTATCACAAAGTTGACATTATGCTTAAGACCAAACATAAAGACAACTTAGTATTTTAGCTGAAAATTTTCATCAGCTGAGGAGTGAAAATTATCCAATGTTAAAATTTCCCAGCAGAAGATATTTTTCTGCCCTTAGTCCTAGCTGCCATAGCAAGAAAACCTCAGGAATGATGAACCAACATGATTCAAACAGTTGTCTCCTTAAGCCTTGGTAATCTAGAGGAAGGAGGCACACCCCTCGCTCTAACCTAGAATACGGAAACATCATAGACAAGCTTCAAATATGGGTACAAAACTTGATGTCTTTAATGCAAAAGTTATCCACTCAGGTCTGACATGTCGAGTGGTTTCATGTAGTTGAAACTTTTTTCTTTTTTCTTTCTTTTTTTTTTTTTTCCTTTTTTAAAGGTTTGGTGTAGCTGAAACTGTATGAAGATCATTTGGAGATTTTTCATTTTCAGTTTTATCCTAGATGATATATTATCCCAAAACAAATGAAGGCACAATGTAACAACAAATGTGGGAAGAGAAACCAAAACAGCTATAGAAGATGAAGGCAATCACAAGAACTGAAACATGCCTGAAATCCATGCACAAAAACAACTACTCTCAAAACTTGCCCATTTTGTTGGGCGCTACTCCCAGACTTGTTTGCGACTCTAGATCCATTTGCCAGGATATGATTTGCTTTCACCTCCAAAGGATTGAAGTATGAATTCACACTTGGAGTACGGCCTATGTTTGCCATGCGTTCTACAATAATAATAGGAATGCGCAAAGGATCCTCAAATATATACATGTCTTGAAGTGACCGATTATTGATCTGCATTAAACTTGCATTTGTCACAACCATTTTGGATAAAGAAGCATATGTCACAGTTTCCATTCAGCAGGAAAAGTAAAGACTATAAAGCATTCTAGACAAAAGCAACAACTTACCCTCATTTGTGCTATACCACGTCTATGAAGTTCAGCACGCATTGTTGCAGTCTGAGCAGGCTAAAGAGAAAAAGGGATACAACAGATTCAAAGAAATTGGTTTAGTTAAGCAGATTCATATGTAGACAATCTAATGATTAATCTCAAATATAGCAGAAGATAATCAAGTTTATGATTCTTGTACAAAATATATGAGAAATTTACATCATCAGTTAACTTCCTTGAATTTAAAGATCTTCCAGGTATGCCCCAGCGCATTAGTGTTCCTTCAACTCTATTACTCATATTCTGACGGGGCATCCCAATTATGGAATGCACCATCCATATTGACCATTCAGATCTTCGATCAATAGCCCATGATTGACGTAGAAATTCCAGTATCTTTGTTTTGTTTTCCCTGGGTTTAAAAAAAAAAGGAAAACAGAGAAGGGGGGGGGGGGAGAAGTAAAATCATGCCATTGCATAGATTTAATGCTTTAATATTATGTTAAAAAATATTAGCGTGCCTTGTGTAACAAGAAAATAATCATGCTAAGACTTTACTAATAAATGCATCACAAGTATAAACCAAAAAGCAGCTTCATTCTAAAGAAGCTAAGACTCTCTTAGCCAGGAGATCGGGCTCAAGCACAGCAGATAAAAGTAAGGAAAAATCAGCCTTGGCATGAAACTGAGGAAATAACTTTTCCACCTAAAATAATGATCATAATAGATGCACAGATGTAGAATACCTATTTTTTTTTAAAAAAAAAAGTAGAACTTTGAACTTGAACAACTATAAAGTTTCCATACTCAGATAATTAATGGACATGTAATTACTTTAGTAACATACGTGAACATACCTGTGGAATTTCAGAAATGTATTCCACAGCTGCAAGAGCTGATTCCCCATAGACTGATAAGAATTTAACAGATCGTCCCAAGATAAAGACTGAAACAATTCATAAGTACGCATATCAATATAACCAGTGTTGAAGGAAAGGTTAGACTATCACACAAGCAACAAGTCTGAAAGATCAATAAGGCAGAATATATAACAAAGTATCCACACTGGCTGATCTACTACCTCAGCACTGCCTTCTGAGCTGGTAGACAGTTGCTGTGACAACCTACCATCTGTACTGTCCAAATATACCGATGGAGAAGAATCAAATAATTTTGTATGGTCTATTGTGGAAGTCATTTCAGTAAGATCAATAGCTTGGTTGATTCCTTTGCTCATTCTTCTCAGATCTTCAAGCAGGATATCATGGGCACCTGTTAATGCTTTGATGAGCTTAACCTGATTTGAGATTTGTCCATCAGTAGAAGGAATAACATACAACAGCAATAAAAAAGACTTCAAGATAAAATGCGTAACAAGTCTAGCAAATAATATAAATCACAAGTTTATGATAAAAGCATCTTCATAAATTAAAAAATATTATTGAATAAAAAATCCAGCAGACCTATAACTTTAATGTTATCAAATTTACTGCAATAAAACATGCCTTGTTTGACTTAATAGAATCTTCATCATGAGTGCCTTCAGAAGACCCATAATCACTGGCATAATTCAAGTAATCAATTATTAGAGCTGCAAAGAATGTAAAACAGTAAAAGAAACAGAGTCTAAATTATGAAGATGCAACAGTGACCAGGATTATGATGCAAACTTCTAAAGCTAAAACTTTGACAAACCTTGGTACCTTCAGCCGGCTTGTGCGATAGCTAGCTTTTTGTAGACTGACATGAACACTTGTATCAACGAGGACAGCATGTGAAGCATCAAAATGGACAGGACAATATGAATGCAACCCCAGAAGAGCTTTAGGGGGAATTCTATACTCATGAACTGAAGCAGAGTATGCATCTGGAAAAGCCTGTGTCTCAGGTCTGCACAATGATGCAAGCAGTTCCAGAGTTCACAACTTCAAATTGACAATAACCATAATAAGAAAATAAACTCCACTTCAATAGGTATCCATGTTTTAAATTTCATTTGTTTAATATATCAAGGAGTGGGAATGGTATCATTAACTAACCCAATATCAGATGTAAGGGCCTGCATAAGCTCAAACTTCAAGATAATAGCAGAGGATTTTGCCTGAGAAAATAAAATCAATCATCAGACTGGAGGGAAAGAGTCATGTCCATGCATTCAGCAACTTTAAAGAAACATCAGTGAGCATAATTGGAACTGATCCACCTTTATAAACTGATTCTGACACATAATCATGATATACTTACATTATTGCTTGTTTATTGCCCAAGTTCATCTTTATCTGATTGTTTCCTTTCCCTAGTTTTTTGCTCTGTTCATTATTCAGGTTTTCATTATATCGTACATGCTGAGGGACCTTTCCACTTCGTTCAAGAATTTCAGTATTCATGTCACATGAAACTACATTAATATATCAAATTAATAAAAAGTCAGAACAATTTTAGGGCCTCCTCTGGTTGGCCACACTGCTCCAAAAGGTCAAGCTAAAACCAAAACATCATATGAAGCCTTCAACATATCTTTCTTTTTCATTTTTTTGGTAAGACAAAAATATCGTGCTTTTGATAAGTTTTTTCTACATTTTTTCCTTTTTCAGTCAGTTACCTAGTTGATTCATTCAACATAAGGAAACCCTCTCAATTACCTGCATAAAATACAGGCCATATCAAATTATCACAAGATAAGACAATTACTGACCTCATATCCTTCAAAAGATAGGTAGAATGAGATCATAATAGAAAGAATCACATCCTGCCTTGCATATTTGATCCGAAATGGTGGTGTAGAAAAACTGTTGTCAGCATCATCTATTTTCCAGATTGTACATAAATTGTCATAACCCACTTCAGGAGCTGCAACACAAAATCAAGATGGATTCTCAGATTGTACTCTATATTAATCACAGACATAAGATAGAAACCATCCAATGGACCAAGCTACTTCAAACCAAACACATTGGAGTCACTGCCTTGTGATATCAAAAGCATATAGTAGTCCTAAATAACAGGCTTTAAGAGCTTCAAAAAGTTTCTAAACATGGTGAATGGTAAACAATACTAGAAACCATTCTTTTTTTTTTTTGGGCCGGGGGGGGGGGGGTGTGTGGTTTGTGGGAAGCAGAATATTTTGACTTATTAATTCAGATTATAAGAGTTTCAAGTCCGTCATGGTTGGTTAGTCCAAATTTAATGCCTAAAAAAAAACTGATAATAAAAGAAAATACTGGGAAATGAGCTCTGAATAGTTCTACATTCCCTAAGCTGGAAATGATGCATGGCAATGGTTGCATGGGCTTCGGACAATCTTTTACACTGATATTTGTGAGACTTTGGCTTCAAGTCCTATAAAATTAGTAAAAGTCAACACCATTGCCTAGTCCATGACGTGATCTAGACTGGATAGAAGGAAAAATGATAAACAAAGAAATATCATGATGATGATCTCATGATCATGATACAAGCGTATCTTCCAAGACCCTAAATTTAAGATTTTTTGTCATATCTTTCCACATTCCATCTTTTCACAGAAAATGAGAGAGAGATAAGAATATCAAACAGGCCTTCCATGATTCTTAATGGAACTCCAATTAAATCAGACAAAACATTGATACCTTGTTTTGGGGAAGAGAAAGCTTAAGTAACTAACAGTACAAGAAGCATGATAATTCTAGAAGACTAACTGAGGTTCCATAAAGTTAAAGTTTAGCGAGCACCTGCATAGTGTGAATTAAAAAAACCAAAGCATTCCACTCTTTAAGCCTCATCTATTAAGATAAATTGATTGGCAAGCTCATTGTAGCTAACTAATTGAAAATAATAGAAAAGGCTTCCTTGCTCATATAAACTATAAGTTGCACCTGAGAAGACAATTGCATGGAAATCACACACAAAAACACAATAATCAAACGGGTACAAGCTCTCGGAAAACCTGAATTTGTAGCGCGATAAATTAAATTATGTCAAACTTCACAGAATAGCTGCGATGAATCACTAACATCTCAAAAGATTATAAATATATTCACCTTCATACTGTACTACCCGTGCCGGAATCCCAGGATAGGAGTCTTCACCGTCCTCCCATCTCATGGTAACCTTGATTTTGTACCATCTACATTACATGACTAACGTTTTAAAAACAAAAGAAATACAAAAAGTATTTAAAAACAACATTCACCGGAACTTATCAAATCTGCTAAAACTTGGGCTCACCCTTGCTCGAAAAGGTCTAGATTATGAAACCTATGAATGTAAATGGCAACTTCATGAACAGCATCCATCATAAAGAGCTGATTTGCTCTAGCAGGGCCATGCTGCTCGACATTGAGCAACCTTTTGGTTGACAAATTCCTCTGATTCAGACCCATAAGCCATCGTAGTCTCCGAATCCCAAACATGAGTGGCACTAGCAGATACTATGATCCTGATACCCAATGCCCAAATTATCATCCCTAGTTGTTTCAGTGGAAATAGAGCAAAACCCACAAGTCCTGAACCAAAAGGACAACTTTCTCACACCCCTTTGTTTCTATGCTTACAAAACCCATAAAAAACCTCTCCCTCGTCAAGTAAATATATGCTTCGATGTCAAATTGCAGAGCAAATCTGTAATGTAGGTTATGAGCTAAAGCGATTGATGGGTGAGAGTTAGGAAAAGTTGGGATTAAAATGGAGGAAAGGTTGAAAGAAGGCGTGGAAAGAACAAGAACCAAGACGGACTTTTTTGTGTAATCATTCATGTACCTCGTTGGCACACAGCAGGACCCAGAAAAGAGCATATTTTTATTTTTATTTTTATTTTTATTTTTATTTTTATTTTTCTTTGTCAAACCCTACAGGCGCAGTCGATGATGATGGCATTAATGATAGTTTTTTCTTCTGTTTTTTTATTAATTTCCGATAAAGATAAAAATGGAACTTTGAAAAGTGCACCACAGGTGGAAGAGTATGTCGTGTCGGTATAGACATGCGGCCATGTTCAGGTCACCCTGTGACATTTTCACAGTGGAAATCAGAAAATCACGGGTCGTGCTCTGGTCTGGAAAATTTGGTCGGGCTCATCATTCATCTGATCATCCGCTGACAGAGAGATCCCTTAACTGTTAAGAAGACATAAAAGTAGGTTTCTTTTCATGGAAATTGGCTCAAGGTAAATCCTAGTCCTACTTTCTTCTAGTCTTTAACAATTTTCAATTTTTAAGTGAAAAGTAATTACCTTTTTCTTCTCCTTCGTAAGACTATAAAAGGGAAAGTTATTTTTATAATAAATCTTTTATTTTTTCGGTAGCTCAACTTTGACTATACCAAATGAACACCTACATATAGGGTTCAGTCATCACTTGTCACTGCAATGTCATGTGAAAAGATAATTCAGTGAGCAATAACTGATTGTGTGTTTGGAGTAACTAATCATAATTAACTATGAGGATGAATAATTATGTAAAAATTAATTTGTATTCAAATATTTTTATCTTATAAATAATTTAAAAAAATATATATTTAAATTTTAAGAGTTTAAATGATTATAAGATGGATAATAAGAAGAAAAAATAAAATAAATATCTATTTGAATTAGCTTATCTATAATTAATTATGAAGATAAGTGACTATTCATAATTAATTATGTAGATAAGTGATTTATTTTTAAATATTTTTACCATATAAGTGATTTTGAGAAAAAAATGTGTTTGAATTTTGAGAGTTTAAGTGATTATTAGGTGGATAATGAGAAGAAAAAATGAAATAAGTGTATGTTTGAATTAGCTTACATGTAATTAATTATAAAAATAAATGATTATTTATAATTAATTATGTAGATAAGTGATTTGTGTTTAGATATTTTTACCTTATAAATAATTTTGAGAAAATAAATGTGTTTAGATCTTGAGAGTTTAAGTGATTATTGGGTGAATAATGAGAAGAAAAAATAAAATAAGTGTATGTTTAAATTAGCTTATATGTAATTAATTATGAAAATAAATGATTATTCATAATTAATTATGTGGTAAGTGATTTGTTATTAGATGTTTTTACCTCATAAATGATTTTGAGAAAAGAAATATGTTTAGATTTTAAAAATTTAATTGATTATTGGGTGGATAATAAGAATGAAAAGTAAAATAAGTAATTGTGATTATGAAAAATAAGAAAAATTAGTTTATGAAAATAATCACTTAAATGGTTATAAGTAATTATTTTATTTTGAAATGTGTTTGAAAATTCATCCCCATAAGTGATTATGGGGAGATTCCAAACACACCCTAACAAGATTGCAAAATTGATTAAAAAAAATCTAAGAATAACATAATATTTTTCCTATAAAAAAATCACATTTATAATATTTAATTATATTTGTAGTCCAAGTAAATTTTTAATATTGACATTTTTTACTATATATAACTTAGATGCAATAGATTATATAATTTTACCGACAATAGGTATGAAGAGAGTCAATATTCTTTAATTTATAATGTAGATTTGAACCTTATAAATAGAAAAAAAAAATTTGAATAACTATGTCCAATTGGATTTCACAATGGGAAAATTTGATGTGGCAATATTGGATACCTGATTGGTCAATCAATAAAAAAATATACTGATTAATTTTCCCAAATCTACCTTCATTTGCCAAGATCACTTACTAGAAAATTTTGTTAATCATTATATGATGAGAAGATGTAAATTAGAGCAGACTTGTTCCTCTCTTCTGATTTTACTTTGTTGCTCTCTTTATGAGCATTGTTTTTGTGGTGTTGTGAGTTTTCTCTCTCTTGTTATATACAATTTCTGATGCACTTAATATGTTGTTCTCTAATTATTTAATGACACCTGTCACGGTTTTTACAGCTCACGCTTAAACCCTCTTTCTTACTTTGACTGCGTTAAGCAACGGAAGACAGGTTCCTTCATTTTTCTTCATTTTTTTTTTTTGTATAAAGCTTCTTTTCTCCCATCTCTTTTTGTCTTATTCTTGTGTCTTGCGTCTTTTTTTGGGCTGCAACTTCAAAAGCCCATTCCCATTTTTTTTCCTCACAGTTCTTAAAATATTCAGCTTGCATTTTGCTCATCACACCTTGACCTTGGGCTTTGGGCGGTCCCTTAAAACTATCAAATCAGAATAGAGCAATTTGTCGATTATGGATCCTACAAAAGGACAATGAATGTCAATAGAATTAAATGATTAATTTTTTTTTGTTATTTTGAATTTGAATCATCCTCCCACGAGAGGCACACCGAAGTTGCTGGCTTCGTTTTAGTCTAGAAAGCCCTTTCTGCAGCCTTTTGATTCATCATTCACGTAACTTAACAGAGTGAAGGTGAAAATGAGGATTTCAAGAGAGAGGTGTAATAAAAAATTACAGGTGTCATTTTCTGATTAGATAAAAATATACTAAGCATATAAGCAACTGTATATAAGTTTTGTTAAAACAAAAATAGAGTGCGTGGAAGAGTTTATCATAAAATTATAGGGTCATGTTAAAGTTTAAAATTACCTTAATTATATTCATTGTCATCTTAAGAATAATTTTACGACATCAAATTATGCCCAAAAATAACTTCTTTGTCCAAAAAATTGAAAGAGAAACTTTTGTATTTGTATTTTTTTTGCCAATATTTTTGTATATGTATTTAAATGATAAAGAACCAGGTGTGATTTTTTAAAGGTGGATAAGTATCTTGTATAATTTTGTTAAATATAAAATATTATATATTCATGGTGATTTTTTTTATTTTGAAATTTAATTTTAAACCGAACACTAGCATTGATTAAGACAAACACTATCATTTTTCCAGTGACACCAAACTATGGTTAATATTTTTTTTTTCAATTTATTGTGATAAGGGGTAACGATAAACTTATGCATATTTTAATTAAATCACTTTGTTGATGGCCAAAGGAACGAAAATTAAAAATGAAATTTTTTTTCTATTTTTAAAAATAAATTACTTTGACCCTCACTCCAAATCAGCATATATAGAATTCACAAAACTATGATCTATTGCCAAAAAAATTAGTTACTGAACTCAATAATATGACAACGTATGTGTGTTAAATCCAACCGTCCCTCAAAGTTGAGCAAAAACTAAAATTTCAAAATTTAAATATATTATAAAAACTAAACTAAAAAATATTGAAAATATAATTAAGAATTAAGAGTATTTTATACCAGATGGTGAAAAAAAAAGTATTGTATACCAAAATTTACCTTTATATAACATTGTATATCCACATGTCACAAATATTTAGATCTTTAAAAATATATATTATTATAACTACTATATATTCCTAATCCTACAACGAAAAGGAAAGTAATGGATTATATCATCTGTCACAATTCAATTTCCTAAAACAACTCGGTTTCCTAAAACGCTAATTGCAAAATACAAATTGTCAACTTCCACAACTGTTATCTGTATTTCAAATTAATTTATTTGTATGACTTTAAATTTAGTTTTCCATTTTTTTTCTTAACTGCCCACATTTTCAAAATTTAAATTTGAAATAATATTAAAATTAAAATTAATTTTTTTTGTAATTTCACCCATTATCTTAACTTCACCCGGCCCATAATCTTCACAAATTATTCATTATAATTTAGATTATAATGTAAATGATAAATAATAATTAATAACCCCACTCTCTTTCATATTCTACCTTTCTTAAATTGTTTTTAATTTTAACTTTTAATTTCATTTTTTCAATCCAAATCCTAAACCTCTTAACTCCATTATTTTTTTTACTTCTTTATTACTCCAATTTAAAAAAATTTAGAAATTTAACTATATTCCTAATCCTACAACAAGAAGGAAAGTAATGGATTATCTCACAATTCAATTTCCTAAAACAAGTCGATTTCCTAAGACGCTAAGAAGAAGGAAAACCACTCTTATATATAGCAACAAAATTAATTTACTCAACAAAGCATTCATTCATCAAATAAAAAACAAAGCTCGCTAATCTTGATTCATTGTCTATGGCGTCCTACCCCAGTACCATTGAATCTCTTCCGACCCATCTCTTATCAGAAGTCATCGCCACAGCTGCATCTTCTTCCATGGCTGATCTCTTCAAACTCAAAACTTGCTCAAAATACTTTCTCAAACTTGTCAAGGAAGACGACTACATCTACCAACACGTGTCCATGGAGAACCTTCCATACCTTCGAAAACCCCAACTATCTTCCTTCTTGGCACGTTGCACACAGAGTGGAAACCTGGAAAGCTTGTACAGAGAAGGAATGGAGCAATACTTCAGCACGTTGGAGTTGGATTCTGGTCTTGAAATATTGAAAGAGGCTTCACAGAAGGGTCACAGAGAAGCGAGATATGTGTGCGGGATGATTCTGCTGTGCAGTGAGGATGAAGATGAGAGGAGAGAAGGGGTTGAGTTGTTAGGTTTTCTGGGAAAGTGCTGGTGTGTCAAGAGATGTAGGAAGAAGGTGCAAGGGTTTTTGAAGGAGATGTGGATGAATAATCGTACGTTGTTTCGGAATGGTGGTGCTCGGGAGGCTTTGTGTCCTTCCCAGACGTGCCGTGGCTTGCAAGAAATCGCAAGATTGGAAAGAGGATGGCCAGTGCTTGGTGAAGAAGATGAAGATATTTCATGCGAGTTATGTAAATGGGATTACGAGTTGCGTCAGTTTTCGGAGATGTATGGTTGAATTAAATGGGTATATGTCTATTAGAAGGTTTCGATTTAATTTTTGCTTGTAAAAATATATTATCTGTGTATTGTATGGTTTTAGGTGATTTAGTCTGAATATATCACATGTTACATTATTATTGAATTAATGTTTTTTTTATTTAAATGGGGTATTCGTGTTATAACTATATTCAATGGTTAAAACTATTTTTGTTTCCACCGAAGTGTCCGCGGATTTCAATTTTCTACAACGGGTTCATGGGGTGATCTCGATACATCATGAGCAATTAATTCCAGTGATATATATATATATATATATTGGCTAGAATTCCAGTTATGATATTAGTAGTAATTGCTGTGATCAAAATAGAAGTAAATAATCTTTCAAAAAAAAAATAGAGATGTAGCAGTAAATATCATTTTCTTGAAAAGATGGCCCAGATCTAGACAAAAACACTTTATTAACGATACTTACCACAAGTACAGGAATCTCAAATCTATCTAATAATTAAAAACAAGATTTCGTAGTCACAATATCAGCTCACATAAGAAAATAGTAATATCCGGCCCAAAACAAAAAGAAAATAGCCATATGTTCTGATTTGAAAGATAAATTTTATCAGGGTTACTGATAGGATACCATATGGACTTTGAAAGGATAATAAGAGTATAAGATAAAAATAGTAAAAATAAGAATATTAAGATAAATAGATAATTATATAAAACTGAATAAGATACAAAATAATTATATATGAAGAAAAGTCGGAGTAGTACTTATCAAAAAAAGAATAGTAAAACAACATTTAAAATTGTTTGGATATATACAAAAAAAAGGATAAAAGAACACTAAGAAAAGTTACAAAAAATAAATTCTTAATAAATAATTTATCTAAAAAAATAATATTTAATAAAACTTATTAACATCATATTATATTATTCATATAACCAACCTTACATTAATAAAATAAAACTTATATTGTTATTGCAGTCATATGTTCCGATTTCAATTAGAAATTGTATATAAAATGCTTTTCTTTTTACGCTTTTTCACTTCAAACAAAAAATACCGGAGAACCATTGCTCAACCAGAGTTTTTATAATATGTAGGACGAATTTAGAAAATCAAGAAATGTTGACAAAATTGGAAAGGAATATGATTATTATTAGTAATAAATTACAAGTAGAACCTATAAATCACTAAATGGGCAGCAATATCATTTCAGATTAGTCTTGTTACAAACAAATAAATAATCTATCATCAGTGCTCTTTGAGGGTAAAGATTCTATAAACTCCGGCAATACTGGTAAAAAAAATTTTAAAAAATAAAGCTAGTCCAGATCAATCAGCCTCCGCTTTCCCTTTCACTCAAAATCAAGAAGCAGAGGCCACAAACCTTGCTGGACCATCAGCATAATACTATTTCAACTTTTTCCCCTGGTCTATCTACCCAGAATCCACCACAGCCATGGATCTTCCACAAGCAGCAAATCAATAACCTTAACCTTTAATCCATTTACTTGCTTTATTTGGTTTGCAGCTACTTTCTCTATACAAGGTAAGCTGCAAGTGCTTTTGAAAGATGACCAGCAATGATGTAAAATTATCTGGCTCCATTTGATTACTATTGACAGGCCACTAAATCCAATCCATCCATGACAAACTACATTCTGATGTTGAAATCACCATCGGAACAAATTGGCTCTCACAAGGTCACAGAAACCAATCAGTCAGAATGAAATCTGTTGATCAGATCACCACTGGGCTGAATTCACTCTCCGAAGCTTTCGTAGTGGTTTACACTTCTCCACGACTGGAATAAGGCATTCCATGAGCTGCAGGCAAAAAATTAAAGGAGAATCAGACTTGGAGTCATTGTCAAGATACACGAGGCAACATATTGCTAAACTGAAAGCAAAAGATCAGACCCCCATGACCCTGGTCCCACTTGGTTAAGCAAATGCCTAGGAGCTGTCCTCTCCTGGTAAAATTGTCAAAAAAAATAAAACTGCCTACCAAACCAAATGGGAAAGAAAAAATTAGTATTGACCACTTTTATGATATTTTTGTGAATCATTCAACCATCAAGCCACTGTGTTATCAAGTAGATTTCACAGTTAGGGACTACTAAAAAAAAAAACAAAATGACATTGACAGAACTAAAGGCATGTTAGACAAGAACCTATAGTATCACTTAAATACATTTAGCATTTAGCATATTAAAATATTGATATACAACTATAATCATATGGTGCCTTTCCCATAGAATATCGAAATTATAGTCCTAATTTCCAATGCAATAAAACAATAATAACATCAAGGCATTGAGATGAAAAAAACGAGAAAATAGTAAATTTCCATATCTCAAAAAAGGTTCCACAGAGGCCATAAAATGAAGAAAAGGTGCCACATAATTCGCATACACAGATCTCAACGTGGTGAAGCATAAAATGAATTTCAGTCAAGTGAACATGAACAAGACCAGTAGCTTGAAAATTGTTAAAAACTACACAAATATGCTCTCATATAAGAGCTTTCATTTTCCCAAAAGTTTTAAAAAGCTAGACCTTCAATTTGAAGGCGAGTCTTTTAATTGTATTACCAATGGGGTTTAATATACAGACTTGCCCCCTGACATTCTAACTTGAAAATTCAAGAGCTTGAAAAATTAAACTCCTTAGGGCCTGTTTGTTTCCTCGTTCAGTAATCCGTTTGGAGCCTCAAACCAAGTTTGACATTTTTGTTTGTGTTTGGGTGTCCAAAAGGGAGTACGGTGCGGCAGTGATTTTTCTGAAAAATGGAGTTGAAGGAGAAGCAGTCCAGATGCTGCTTTTCCGTTCTGCTTCTCTATTTCTGTCTGTATTTATTTTAAAGTCAGATAAAAATAGACTGATAAAAATGAGAAAAAATAAAAAATTTAGGAAAATAAAATTTTCATAAAATATTTCCTATTTATTGACCAAAATTTTCCTTCAAAATTTTAATTTTTATAAATCATGACCTGCAAGAAAATGTTATATCAGATATATTATGTTCTCAATTAAATAAATGCAGATTAAATTTTAGTCCAAAGAAATTAAATTAATCATAAGATAGAGTTTAAACTCAATTTAGAGGAAAATTATGAGTTTTGTCAAAACCAATTTTTAAATAAATCATCTAAACATAAACACGTTAGTCAAAAACCAATTTTTACCCTAACTACGTTATGAAACAAATTCTATCAAAACTCATTCTTCACTAACTGAAAACCAAACGGGCCCTTACTCTGGGTGAAAAAATTTTTCTCTTGAAACAAAAAGCCTGGAAACCTAATTTATATGACTGGTAACAGAAACAAACCAGATTGGCGGCTAGTTCACTGCGTGGACCAACTGGTCCACTGTGACCCCTTTAACATTTTTCTATTTTTTTTTTTTTTTTTGACAAAGTAACCCCCATAACATAATAATTAATAAGTAGAAGACAAAGCCAAAGATCCAAAGAACCTATTCAGATCAAGAATAAAAGCTCAGCACAATATAATTAGCATAAATAAGAGCTAATTAACATGCACAGTATATCCCCAAGAATATGATTACAACAATGGAGATATCTCCTTTTATATTACAGCTAAAGCCATGAGATAAAAAAACAAGAAAGACCCTTTTTTTCCTAAGTAAAATAGATCCACATCAAATTCAACATCCTTCGATACATGAATTCAGAATGGACAGTTCAACAATACCAAAATAAAATATTATGAATTTTCAACACGATTTTCAGGCCTCCAATTCCAAACACGCACTAAGGGCAGATTATATGAACCACAAACAAATTACAAGTACTTAATCTCAGGGAATATTACTAAAGAATGTATAATCCCAGGGAATAAACGCAGTCATGATAGACAATAGCACTTGTCTCAACCCCTAAGGTACTGAGGTGAGGCACTATTCAAGGCCAACGCCTCTCTACACCATGACAGACATTGCCCTCAACCAGGCACTGTCATGTGAGAGTATCTTTAGCACTTTTTTCTGCTTTCCACGTAGGCACCATAGGTGCCTTAGTGTGTTTGGAAGCAATAAAAGAAGAGTTGGCATATAAGCCTAGCCCAAAAATTTAAAAATACTAACATGACAAAATAGAAAATGACAAAGCCATATTTTAGAAGTCTAGCCCAGCCTCAGGGATTTAAGAATACGGTAAATAGTTACTTATATCATAAAATATTATTTAGGTTGTCAGTTTTTTTAGAGTTTTGTAACAACCACAAACAAATAAAGACACCCACACACAAAATGCACGACTGATATATGGCTTAAATAATAACTTTAAGAGAGTTATGACTTATTATTATGCTTGAGTAGTGATATTAGTTACCTAAGTAGTGTATTTGATGATTATTAAGATTTATGACTTGATGATTAATATATTTGAATAGTTAATTTACACTATGACAAAAGTTATTCCAAATTTACATTTATCTAGTTTTTGTTTATATAGTATATTTTTCCCTAATTTAGCACTTTGCCTAAGGTGTTTCAGAGGTTTAGCACCCTAAGGGTGCCTTTTTGCCTCAGACTACTTCGATCCTATTCCTTGATTAACACTTGTCAGAAACATTCCAAAGTCCAAGCAAAAGAGAAGATAATCTGCATACCTGCTTGAACCTCTGCTTCTTCTTTTCAGCCTGCATTCAAAACCCAATATTTCAAAAACTCTCTGGAGAAATCAGATTGCAGGCACAACAGAAAACAAATCTTTAAGAAAAATCAAGCAGGCATGTGAAATTCTTATCTAGTTAATAAAATCATTAACTCAAAAGAAACATCGAAAAATTTATCAGTAAAAGGCCACCAAAGAACCAACTTTAGAGGCTTAAGCATATTTGAAAAACTATGAACCTTGTAGAATACCTCGTCTATGATAGTGTCAAAAAATACAAAATTTTAATGATGCTTCTTCATGGATGCAAAATATGCATCTCTTCCAACAAAACTGTTAGATTAATTCTCAAGAACAAAAGAGCAAAGTAGCATTTGAAGCTGTAGAGTGTATGGAAACGGTTTATAATTACATAGAAAACTCGACTACCAAAAAATTTAATTTAACTTATATAATTATACCATTTCCCTCAATAGTTGTGCATTCTCCGCCTCGAGCTGTGTTACCATAGTCTCTAGTTCAACGGTGTAAGCCTGCAACGAAAGTTACACTCATCAGTTCTCACAAATCAATTACCACTTGGGAAACAATCAGAGAACAACAGGGGGCAAAACTAGAGTTCAAACTCAGATAAATTGAAAAAACACAAAACACTCATCTTAATTCAGCATCCTCTGTTGATTAAAGACAGAGCTTCCACCCGTTAGGATAGTGACCAAGTAGAATTTTCAATCAAGTCATCATATCAAGGGAAATTGATTAACTAACGGCATACAAATGCAACCATTTATGTTTCTTAAAAGAAACACAACAATTTAATCAAGTTATATAAGAGAGAAGGAGAAGTAACCTGCTTGCGTTCTCTGGACCTTGCTGCAGACTCTCTGTTTTTTATCATCCTTCTCTGCTTCTGAAGTGTAGCCTTATCAACGGGTTCCTCCACGACTCTCCTCTTCCCTCTTCCCCCTGATGCTGCTACTCCAACAACTGTCCCGTCAATCCCATTTCCGAAAACCTCCATGGACGACCCTTCCTTAACCTGCACCGGCGGCATCGGAAACTGAGCGCCACCGTTGATGGCCGCCGCATCCACACGGAAACTCGCATGGCCAGGCACTACGGTAGGAACCCCTCTGACATCCTCCTCTCTGACTGCACCAGCCTTGGCCAAGAAATCCTCCAAGGTCATGGCCTCCAAACCCTCCGCTGTACCCATTCGCCTCTGATCACCGCCCTCCACCATCTCCTGCCACACCTCCTCCGCCGTCCTGCTGCCCAATTCCACCGTAGCCGGGTGGAAATTGGGGTCGGACGGCAGGGGGACAGGGTTGGGGTCGTTATTGGGATCAGAGGAAGAAGAAGAGTAAATGGACTTGAAGAGATCATCCATGCTCATAGAACCCAAGGTCTTGGAAGGGTCGTCGGCGGCGTTGGGGTCGTTGTTGTTGGTGTTAGTGTTGTTCTGTAGATCAGCGAGGATAGAAGAAAGGGAACATATAGAAGATTGGCGTGGCAGATCCGGATTCGTCGTGACCAACTTCGACGACGCCATGCCGGTGCCGGATTTCTAGGGACTCCTTGAGAGATAATTCCTGAGATTTCTCTCTTCTCACACCCACTCTCACTGTATGAGGCTGTGAGAGAGTGAAATTGCAGCTATTTCGGGGTTGGGTTACTTAGTGAGAAAGAGTTACACAGCTCGCAGAAGATCACTCAGAAAAGGCAGTGTTGAGGAAAGTGTGGGAAGAAAAATGGAAGTTGGAGGAAGGAATTTGCCCTTATTTAAAAAAACAAAAGGAAAATCGATGTTGAAACTTAATTATATACAGAGTACTTGGCTCTCAGTTTCCCCAAAAAGAAGAATACTTGGCTGTTAGCTCTCAATATTATATATTATGCATTATCGTTTCAAAGGTTTTTTTTTTTTTAACACCTACCAGAATTTCATGGGCTATAGGTTAAGTTAAAAATTGTTTTTTGGAAAGTCACAAAAGGCTTTTCTTTCGTAAAATAATTTAGAGAAAAAAAACTTCAAAAAACTTTTTTGTCACCAAAATATTTTTAAATACTCTAAATTATATTTGAAAAATTAATATTTCATCATAAAATATAATAAATTTTTTATTTAAAATAAAAATTAGTTATTTTAAATAAATTAGTGTCGTCAAGTTAATTTAAATGTACTACATTTTTACTACAATCAAACTAAAAATTATTCTTAATGAATTGCATAAAGCAATTAAATTATCAAAATTTAATAAAAAATATTGCCTTTATCATTCAAATGGAGAGAATTTAGAACAATTTTTTTTTCACACTATGTTGTAATAAATGAGAGTAAATTTGATGTGATTCCACGGTAATTTTGTTTTTAAAGAGAGAGAGAAAATTTGAGATCCCATATAAAAATATTTTTTAATAAATATCTATTTTAAAAATTTTTAAGTTAAATAAATCAAATTTTCAACTAGAATAAACTGAATTTCCAATTAATATTATTTATTTGTAAGTATTTTCATATAAAGTTTCAAATTGTCTTTTTCTTTTTAAGAAAAAAAATCTTAGGTGATTCATTATTATCTGTGATGAACTTTTTTAGATTTTTCCTCTGATAATTATTAATTGGCGGGATCTGTTTCTTGCATATACATTTGTTTGGATTTCGTAATTATCTTTGAAAAATCATGACTTGCCTATCCTGATTAATTTGTTTCAAGATATGATAATATATTACTAATAGAAAATTACTCTTTGGGAAAACAATTATGGTGACAGGATTTTTGACAAACAGACATTCCTAATTATTGGTGTCAAAATAATTTTTTAAAAAATAATAAAGAGATCAATAGTATAAATAACTTCGTAAAAAATATACAAATAACTATGTCAAATGTCAATCTTTAAAAACAATAACTATTAACAGTATAGATAATTCTGCGAAATAATATCTTACTATATTTATTAAAAATTATTAATTTGTAGTGATGAAGTTAAAATCACTACAATCATGTATGAACATACCTAGATTAAATTCAGTAAGCAATTTTGCATTCATAAATAATACAGCCCTCCGGTCCAAAATATAAGGGGTTTCCAACTACTTCACACATATTAAGGAAAAGTGGTTACACTTTTAATTTTCTCAAAAAAATAACTCAATATCCCATTTTTATTCCTATTAATTATCAATAATTAAAGTTGTTTCCACTTTTTTTTATTACAAATTATGAAACTGGTCATCAATTAATAGGGGTAAAAAAGGTAAACTACTACTAAATATTACATAACACCTTATATTATGGATCAAAGAAAAGTTTTAGAAAATTCCTTATATTTTGAACCGGAGAGAGTATATAAAAAGAGCCCATAATTCTTTTTTTTTTTTGGGTCATTCATAATAAGTTTAAATATAAAATGCTTTTTTGGTATATAAATATAAAACCCTTAAAATTAATCCGTTTAACTTTTTAGTCTCTAACAATAATTTTCCTAACTTTTTAATGGATGATATAGCAAACAGATAAAACTAGATATATTTAAGAAAATATAAAAGTAACACTAAGATTTAATTCGAAACCTATGCATTCCAAGTAATATGTAGCATATAGTTTTACCATTTTTATTTATTTTAGTGATAAAAATAATATTAAATTATACGGATCTTTGGTTGTTGAATTTTCTTAACATTAAGTAGATCTTATCTTTATTTTTAGAATATGGTTTTAGTTCAATTTTAAATTGTCTACTAAAATATCTTTCATAAAAGAATATCGAAGAATATTTTAATTAAAAGAAATACGTATTTATATTATTAGATGTTGTTTTAGTCAAAAATCTAAATTCAATTTCATAAATCTTCTTTAAATTTTATTAAAGTTATATATTTCTCTGCTTTATATTAGACATATACCTAACCTCTCTAAAATTATATTTCAAATTTTCGGACTGAAGTAACTTTCACTGACTTAAATATATATTGCTCTGAAACTAGAAAATTTTGAATAATATTAATTTGATTTAAAAGGTTAAAAGTTAATTAAATTTCAAGATCATTTTTTTCCACAAGTCAGTTGTATATATTTTAAAAATATGAAAAATATGTATAATTTTAAAAAAATTAGGAAAGTTATATAATTTTAAAAAAATGAACAATTGAATTAAATTGTGGAACAGATTTATTTATATATATAGATAATTTTATATATCTTTTTAGAAATCAATGACAACTTATCTGAAAATAAAATACATCTTTATTGTAATTTGTAGCTAGTATAACATGATCATTTAGTTTGAGTATTTGAACGTTTTGTTATGAAGACAAAGGATACAGTTCGTGAGGTTGTTGATGAAGTTATTAATTAATTATGACATGATTATTTTAAAATAAAAACAAGTGTTATTGCTCATTATTTGTTTTTACCAACTATCGCTATTTTTTTAAGGGTGAGAGCCAACCACGCTCTTTATTATACATACCTACATATATATATATATATATATGATTGAATTTTATTCTATAAATTAAAAAATATAATTAATATATTATTTTTTTTAAAATTTAATGATATGTATTTATAGAAATAAATATAAATAAAAAATTAATTAATATTATCTTTAATTTTTAAAATAATAAATAAGGGTATAAGTAAAAAAAATACTTTCTCTATCGCATATGAAAAAATGAAAATAACATCTTTAAATTTAAAAAAAAAACTAAAATATTCTTATTTTACCCCTATTAAACACTTCTCTTTTTATAACTCCAATACAATTTATAATACTATACATTATATTAATGAGAGATAAAAGTAATAAACAAGACCATATTATCTTATATTATGAGACAAAATAAATTTCATTTATTGTCTTATAATATAGGATGGGGGAATAATAATTAATATTATTCTAAAATATTAAAATAACAGAAAAAAACCTTCTTTAAAATATGATAAATAAATAAAAATAGGGACAATTAGGTTAGAAGTGGGAGATTAGGACAATTATATAATTATTTATTAAATACTTATTGTAAAATAAAATTAATTGACAAAATCAAAGATTCCCAATTCATGAGATCATTTTTTGGCCCAATAATTCATCTCAACAAATTTCTCATAAAATATGGACCTGATAAATTTCAAAAGTTTTTTAATAATCCTTATACCAATTTTTATATGAAGATTCATTTGAAGCAAATAGAGTTTGTTTAGCACGCGCTGTGTAGAAGAGTAGGAAATAATAATATCTCAGAAGAAATTGAAAAAGAAGAAAAAGAGATTTTATAGGTTTGACTTGGTGTCGCCGGAGCCGCAGTACCAGCTGTCCCGTTGCCGTCCCGAGGCGACACGATGCGACGCGGTTTAAAGAAAATAAAATTGAAAAAGAAAAGCAATTATTTAAAAATCATATCATTTCCCCGACACCCTCTATTTTTCAATCCGGTCGGTGTACTTAGATTTTAAGTTTTTTTATTAACTTGTGCGATAAATTAACGCGTTTTTAAATATCTTTTGTTCTAAATATTAGAGGTAATTAATTTTTATTTGATAAATTAATATATATATTTTAATTTTTTAATTAAAATAGACTTATTATTACAAAGTAGGAGTCAAAAGAAAGTTAAATAAAAATATTAAATAAAGGTATTTGTAAAAAAAATTTCTTTATAACATATTTAAAATATTTAACTACTTCCTTAGTTATGATAATTTGATTATTATTTCTTATATTTTAGAACTGAGAGAGTACTTTGCAATATTTAAAAAGCATCAAATTGTTTTTGTTATGAAATAATGAAGAAGAGAAGAGAGAAAAGTAGAAGGAGAGAGTGAAAAAAGAGAGGGAGCCTTTTAATTAATTGATGTGTAGAATACAATTAAGGTGCTTTCTATTTATAGATACATGTTTACAACTGAAAATCTACAAAATAATAATAATAATAAAGATAATATGAGATATCTTGGAATAACTAAAGATATAGTGGGATAATGGATAACCACTATAATCTATTATTCATAACGCTTCCCCTTAGACATTCATTATCAAAATATTATGCTTCGTTAAAACCTTATCAAGGAAAATCCAGTTGGACAAAACCCTAGTGAAGAAAAAGGAGTACATAATATGTTCATGACACTACATCATTAAAAACTTTGCCACCAAAAACTCAATGGAAAAAAAATGGTTAAGTGAAAAAGAGTATAGTGTATATAAACTCTCCCTCAAGACGGTATCAATTGATAGTTCTGAGTCTGTGAACTCCAATGTTATAAACAAGCTTATCAAATGTTGTAGTAGGAAGAGATTTGGTCAATAAATCTGTCAAATTATCACTGGAAAGAACTTGTTAAATTTTGATTTCTCTATTTTTCTGAAGATTGTGTGTGAAGAAAAATTTTGATGAGATGTGCTTTGTTTTGTCTCCTTTGATGTATCATTCCTTCAACTGTATAATACATGCAGCATTATCTTTACAAATAATTGTCGGGATCATTGTTTTAAAAGACAAACCACAAGTGCTTTGTATGTGATGGACTACGGATATTAACTAAATGCATTCTCGGCTTGCTTCATGTATCGTTATAATTTCTACATGATTATATGAAGTGGCTGCAATAGTTTGCTTCATGGATCGCCATGAAATAGCTATACTACCATAAGTAAACAAGTAGCCTGTTTGAGATCGACCATTGTAGGGATCAAACTTGAATTCAGCATATGCATAACCAACTAAATCCAGTTTGGTTTTGTTAGAATATAATAAATCCATATCCATAGTACCTCTAAGGTAGCATAGGATATTGTTGGCTTCATTCCAATGCCTTTGGATTGGTTAAGAACTATATCTTGCTAATATGTTAACAGAAAATAATATATTTGCTCGTGTATAACTAGCGAGATATAGCAGTGCCCCAATTGCACTAAGATATGGTAATTCTGGACCAAATAGCTCTTCATCCTTTTCCTAAGGTCTAAAAGGATCTTTGTCCTCATCCAAAGATCTAACAAGTATTTGAGTACTCAAAGGATGTGATTTGTCCATATAAAACCATTTTAGGACCCGTTTTGTATATACTTCTTGATACACAAAAATACCTTTATTTAAATATTTAATTTGTAATCCAAGGCAAAAAAAATTTCTTCCTAAATCTTTCATTTCAAATTCTTGCTTTAAGCAATTCACAGCTTTTGTGAGCTCTGCAAGAGTTCCAATCATATTTATGTCATCAACATAAACTGTAATTATAGCATATTCATTTCCAGATTTTTTCATAAAAATACATGGACAAATAGGATCATTCTTATATCATTCCTTGAGTAAATATTTACTAAGGCGATTGTACCACATACGCCCAGATTACTTTAACCCATTCAAGGATATATTCAACTTAATTGAGTATTGTTCTCGAGAATTAGAATTGTATGCTTTCGACAATTTGAATCCTTCAGGGAGCTCCATGTAAATGTTAGTATCAAGTGAGCCATATAGATAGGCTGTAACAACATCCATCAGACGTAAATCAAGCCCTTCACGTGCTGTTAGACTAATCAAGTATCGAAGGGTAGTTGTATCCACCACAGGTAAATATGTTTCTTCATAATCAATACCAACTCTTTGCGAAAAACCTTGATCAACGAGTTGTGCTTTATATCTTACAATTTTATCTATTTCATTTCATTTTCGAACAAAGACCTATCTATACCCAATAGGTTTCACATCTTTAGATATGCGGACTATGAGTCCAAAGACTTTATGTTTTTCAAGAGAGCTTAACTCTGCTTCCATTGCATCTTCCCATATTAGCCAATCATCTCTTTGTCTGCATTTTCAAACAAACATTTGTTTATGATCCTCATTGTCATTCATCACATTTAACGCAATATTATATGCGAAAGTATTGTTAACGTTGACTTTATTTTGATCCTATCGGATTCCATCTATGACATAATTTACTGAGATCTCGTTATGTTCATCCATTTCAAGTACCTGTGTCTTATCTAGAGTTGTGACATTACTTCTATCTAATGACTCTTTTAGAGTTTCCTTTTCCTCGATTTGACCATCCATATCCTTAGCTCCTTTTCTTTTTTGAGGCTTTTTATCTTTGGAATCGATGGGTCTACCATGCCTCATGTGAAGGATTTTTAGTTGATGATGGTCGAATAATCAGTTTTCCTTGGGAATAAGCAGGACATGAGAAATTATTATATTGAAGAATCTGTTGGCTCTTCAAGTTATGTCCATGTGTATTTTCTATTATTTTTAGTATCATAATTGAACCGGGATGGCCCAACTGGCCATACCAAACAAGAAACATAAGATTTGTAAACTTCTGGTTTACAATGACATGTGATTCAATCGTACTAATATACGTGTAGTACAAACCAGAGGAAAATGCAGGTAATTTTTTCAATACACATATTTCATTTGAGATAGTTCTCGTAATATAAAGATACTTGACTTCCTTTTCATTATTAGTCTCAATATGATATCTATTTTTGTGGATATCTTTAAAACTCAATAAATTTCTATGAGACTTAGAAGAATATAGTGTATCATCAATTTGTAATTCCGTTCCTCTTTGTAATATTATATTGCTCTTCTGAAGCCTTCGATTAGTTTTGTACTACCGGATATGGTACTAACATAGGCTTCTTGCATTACTAAATTTGAAAAATATTTCATATCTTTGAGAATTGAATGTGTTGTAGCACTATCCACAAGCCATATATCCTCGTGGTCAATGTTAGTACCGACCGATGGAATAGTTATTCTTCAAGGACATTAAAAGAAAAAAAAATAAATATAAGAAAAATACGTAAATCATAAATTCATAAACATTCAATATTTTAATAATGCTTGAAACATAAATTCCAATGAAAAGAAAAAACTTAAATGTTCTAGAAAAGATAATGCATAAAATAAAACATGCCAGCATAATTTATTTTTTAGACAGTTTCATCACCAATCAGGTGGTCAATTCTTTCATCTGGGTCAGCAAAGAAATCAATAACACTAAGTGGGAGACATCCATATTTCCATAATTAGAATCACTATCATAAGATGCAAAGTTTGTCTCCAGCTTATTTTCCCTTTTAAAGAATTCTTAATAAAGATCAACAAAGTGCTTTGGGGTACGACAAATACGAGACCAATGACCAATTCCACCACAACGATAACATTTATTTTCAATATTTTTGTTGTTTTGTCCACCCTTTCTCTTATTATTTTTCTCAATTTGTCTCTTTGGGTGGAAATTTGTGTTCTGCATATTGCCAATTTGACCTTGTCCCTGTCCATGACCCTGACCACGACCACGTCCATGACTGCGGTTAGGACTATGACCACGACCATGAGATTGCCCAAAAGTGTAATTGTCATGAGTTGCTACATTCACTTCAAGGAATGGAGCAGTGCCAATGGGGTGTGACTTAGGATTTTTCATTAAAAGCTCATTATTTTGCTCAGTGACCAAAAGGCATGATATCAATTCAAAATATTTCTAAAAGCCCTTTTCAAGATACTGCTGCTGCAGGAGCATATTTGATGCATAAAAAGTAGAGAATATTTTTTCTACCATGTCATCATCAGTGACTTTTTCTCCACATAGTTTTAGTTTAGAACTGATTCAAAACATAGCTGAATTTTAATCACTTACAATTTTAAAATCCTGTAAGCGCAGATGCATCCATTCATAACAGGCTTTAGAAAGAATAACAGGTTTTTCCAAAGGACAAGAGGGTCTTTTATTGTAAGATACTCATCATTTAACCTTCATGGAGGTGGTGATGTAGGAAAATCATTGCCTTTGTCTTTTCTTGTTAGAATGCAATATACTCTTCTTTAATGGTCTTGCCAAGACTATTTGCATCCAAGTGAATTTCAATATCCAAAACTTAGGATAAATAATTCTTTCTAGTAATATCCAGTGCCATAAATTCAAGTTTTGCTAGGTTTGACATATTTATACTATAAAAGAAATAATCATTAAGTTAAGACTCATTTACTAAGAATAATTTTATGATTTATGAAAAATCAAACTTATTTACATTCAATAAATAAATGATAATAGCTAATAGAGCAAATAATAAAATTTATGTGTGAACACACAATAACCTTTGATATGGGAGAAAAGAAAATAGGACATATAGAAGGAGGTAATTAAGTATCCTTAAGAAAATCATTTAATAAGAAGTATATTTTATTTTATTTTACCCCTTTTTTTGTCAAATTTGATTGGGGTGGATAATCAATTGAGAAAAAATACTTATTGGATTGTCTTTTTGCAATTGAATGAAATTAGTTATAACAAACAACTCTCATGTACAACATACATATAGGGATTAAGTCAACCAATAACATACTTATATTTGCAATATTAGATGAAGAAATTTTCAATTGTATTGATTTTTTTTAATTTCCAATGGTTTAGAACAAAAATAACAAACATATAATTTTAAGTAAGCAATAAATAAATAAATAAATTTAAATATAGATATATTCAGGATCTATTTTATATTCTATATGGATAGCTTCAAGATCCGCTTTATATATCCTATGTGGATATCTTCAGGATCTACTCTTTTAGATTTACAATATGTTTTGTGTGAATATCTACAGGATTTGCTTTATGTTTTTATATAAATAACTTCAAGATCCACTTTGTATTCTATTTATGTTGACAACTTCAGGATACACTTTATACTCTATGTGTCTATTTATTTTAGAAATTTAATTTTGTCAATACTTCTGGATGTGACATATCTTTTTTTATTCTCAATAGATAAGAAAAATTATTAAGAGAGATGGAGAAGCAAAAGAATAAGAAAATAATTGTACAAAGAATTAATTTGACAAATAAATAGTAGACGAATGCAAAGAATTTTAGCAACAAGTCTAACAATACATATTAAATAAACGTACCTAGATGATGAAGATTGATGGATTATATAAGTAAGTGTGTCTCCATCTCTTTTAGAGATATTCATTGGCATGAGCATTAATCTTCAATCTCATGATGATAGATATATGTACAATTAAAAATAAAATCATCCACCTTATGATAAAAGCTAGTTATCGTGCTGATAACGTGTTATGAAATAATGAAGAAGAGAAGAGAGAAAAGTAAAAGGAGAGAGTGAGAGAAGAGAGGAAGCCTTTTAATTGATTGATGTGTAGAATACAATTGAAGTGTCTTCTATTTATAGACACATGTTTATAATTGAAAATCCAAAAAATAATAATAATAAAGATAATATAAGACATTTTGGGATAATTAAAGATATAGTGCGTTCAGATTTTGTGCTCATTAGGGTAATGAGCACGCCTCGCTCATCACTCTGGTGAAATCTAGATTGTCCAAATATGATTTTAATAGTCCAGATTTATAGTTTTTTATTTTAAATTGTTTAATAATAAAATTAATTTTTTTAAAAAAATGACAATTGTAAAATTATCTTTATTTTATATTCTGCATATAATAAAATAAACATATATTTTAAATCTAATAATTAAATTAAATTAAATTTGGAACGTCCAGTTTTAATCTGGACGGTTTAGAAGATTCGGTGCTCATCAGAAAGCTCATCATTCTGATGAGTACCGAATCCAGACACAGATATAGTGGGATAATGGATAACCACTATAATTTATTATTCATAAGAGTCTTTTCTAATTTTACAAAAGCATTTATGATTGGGAAAAATTAAGAAAGATATCATTATAATAAGGTTACAATTTAATGAGAGTAATATCAAACAATTTTGGTAACTTTTAAAAATTTGATAAACCCTAAATAATCTTAATTAATTTTCTTAGTTTGTATAAAATAGATAAAAATCTATTATAAATGGGAATAAAATAAGTATATAGATTACTCCTCTTTCCTCAATGCAATGCAAGGGTATTTTAGAATGTTTTTATTGTCTTATAAGAGTCTTTGCAAAATTTAGTAAAATATTATCCTCTCTTTCCATTTATAAATTAACTTTAACTACTTTACATAGATGAAGAAAAGTAATTAAAATTAATTAAACTTCTTGAAATTTCAAAAAATTATCATAATTTTTCAATATTATCCTCATTAAATTGTTACCCATTTTAATTATATTTCTCTTAATTCTTCTCTCTCTATTATAAATATTTAGGGTAAAATTGGAAAATAACATCTTAATACTTCTTGAATATTATAAAGTAACTTATATTTTGAATAAGTAAAAGGCTTCTAGAATATTCCCTATAAATGGGAACAGAGGGAGTAATGTATAATTTTTCATAAATGTTCTTAATAATTTTAACTATCTTTTTTCAAGAATTAATATGAAATAGATATTAATAGTTTTTATTAATGATATTTTATAAATGTTATAGTAATTTTTAAAAAAAAAAATAAAAACTTCTAACTAATTTTAACTACTTACCTTAACTCGCATAATTTGGTTGAAAGGCTTTTGTAGAAAGGATTGGAAGGAGTATTTACTAACGTTGTCAGAATCAAATTGGACATTAAACTGTGTAAGGTACTAGTTCAATGTTCAATAATTCAACCGTTATCTAACCAGTATTGAATTGGTAGTGATTAAAATAATATATTTTAAATAAATAGTATAAATTTAAACAAATTTTATGGTTTAATTAAAATCTCAAACGAAATAATACTGAATTATTAATCTATTATCCACCACAAACAAATTACTTTTTTTTTATAGGACAAAGCGTCAACAAAAAACACATCAACGACTTAGGCTAGACCCATGCAAAAATGACTGAGGATGACTATCATCAATCATTACACGAGTGACTCTTTCCGGGGGCTTAGAAAACACGAGTATGTCTACTGCCATGTATCTTGCCTCTTTAGCTAGCGAGTCAATGACATTATTAGCATCCTGATGATAGAGTGATATCTTCACATCCTACTCCCTCTCAAGTAGGTTCTGAATCTCTTTGAAAACCTCAAAGTCGGGGTGATCTCCTAAACTACCAGTATATATCAACCGAACCACTCCCATGCAATCGCTTTCAACCACAATGCGTTTCAGCCCACGATCCCAAGCCAGCTTCAGAGTCTAGAGCATGCCCTAGGCTTCCGTGATAAGACTTGAGCCAACCTTCATCCTATACATAACTAATAATCCATTATTATATTATTTGGTAAGTAAATTTATAATTTTTAATAATTATATATCATAATGACACTTTTATAATATTATAATATAAAATAGAAAAATATTTTGTACTAAAAATAATGTCATGCTGTCTTAAAAACTAAAATAAAATGTTTTAAAAAAATTTCAAAGAAATAAAATTGGTACCGGTTCCTTATCGAATCGGCCAGTTCCATCAGTTCTTGATCGATTTGCACCGATTCTAAAATCTACTGGTCATACTCTATAACCGGACCAAACCTGGTACTGGTTCTCAGTCGAACCAGTCAAACTGGCTGGTCTGATCTGGTTTTGACAATAATGATATTTACAGTAATGTGCCTCTCACTCTATACTACCTCTACCTCCATATAAAATATAAGTTATTTTTAACTATTTCACAAATATTAATAAAAATTGTTAAATTTCTTAAATTTGTCCCAAAATTATTTTACTTTTTAAATTTATCCTTAATTAAATGTTCTGCCTTCCTAATTAGAAATTTAATCTATTGTCTAATCTCTCTTTTATTATCTAATTATGGAGGGTATCTATAGAAAAATCATTTAAAAATCCAATCATGACTCATATTTTGAAAGTCATTTAAACATTCAATCATAACTTATGACTAGAAGGCATATATATAGGAAGAGAGAATAACATTTTAATTTTAAATTTAATATTAAATAAAAAACTTTTGATTTAATCTGCAAATAATTCATAATTTGTATTGTAGAGTTTGAATTACAAAGAAATTTGTTTACTTTGCCATTTCAACGTGTTCCTTTTGTCCTTTTGCTAGCCTTATATAATAAGAGAATAAGGCCGGCGGCATATCCTAATTTTTGCTGTCAAAAACTTAATAGTAAATTACTTTTATTCTAATTGAATTATAAAGTTTATTTTTTCTACTATAAAAAATTAGTTCTTCTTCAAACTACAAATGATTATATGTTAGAAACAGTATATGAAAATAATCGGTGAACTTTAGATAAACACACTTATCTGCATTATTATGTTTAAAATCATGAGACAACACAACATAATTAAACTTTTCATGCCACTGCTTAGGAGCCTGTTTTAAACCATACAAAGATCTAGTTAATTTGCAAACTTTCTTTTTATTTCCAGGAAGTACAAAGTCTTTTAGTTGTTCCATATAAACTTCTTCTAATTCACCATTTAAAAATGTTGTTTTAACATCCATTTGATGCACAAACAAATTATTAATAGATGCTAAAGCAAATAAAACTCTAATAGAAGTAACTCTAGCAATTGATGCATATGTATCAAAATAATCAATTCATTCTTTTTGTTTAAAACCTTTAACAACTGACCTAGCTTTAAATGTTTGAATAGAGCCATTAGTATTATATTTCCGTCTAAAAACTTATTTGCAACTAATAGGTTTTGACCCTTCAGGCAAATCAACTAATTCTCAAGTTTTATTAGACAACAATGAATCCATTTCATCATTTATAGCTTCTTTCCAGAAACTTGAGTCTCTAGACATCAATGCTTCTGTATATGTTTTAAGATCTTCTTCAATACTTAAAAGAATAGGAATTTGTCTTAACACTGATTCTCTATCACCTTCAACTAAGATGACTATTGCTTGAGAATTAATAAAATCAAAATCTAAATATTTTCCTTTTCTTGCTCTCTGACTTCTTATAGGTTCAAATTCAGAATGAGGTTCTACTAATTCATTTCTTACAGATGTAGACTCTTCATGCTCTTTATTTTGAAACAAATCAGTTTGTACTGGATCAGAAACAATTTTTTCTTCAAAAAATTCAACATCTCGTGATTTAACAATTACATTAGAATCAATATTTAAGAGTCTATAGGCTTTTGAATTTTTTGCATATCCTACAAATATACTTTTCAAAGCTCTTGGTCTTAATTTAGTTCTTTTATGTTCTGGAACTATCTAAAATGCAAGACATCGTCAAACTCTTAAATAATTTAAATTCGGTTTTCTACCTTTCCATAACTCATAAGGAGTGCATTTTATTGATTTTGAAATAACTCTATTAAAAATATGGTTAGCAGTTAACAAAGCCTCACTCCACAAATTCATGGGAGTTTTTGCATTCAGAATCATTGCATTTACCATTTCTATTAAAGTTCTATTTTTTCTTTCTGCTAAACCATTTTGTTGATGTGTATAAGTAGAACTCATTTGGTGAATAATACCATTATTTTTGCAAAATTGTGAAAAATCTGTAAAAAAACATTCTCCTCCTCTGTCAGTTCTTAAAATCTTTATCTTCTTTTCTTTTTGGTTTTCTATAACATTCTTAAAGTTTAAAAACATCTTAAGAGCTTAATCTTTTGTCTTCATCAAATAAATATAAGTAAATCATGAAAAATTATCTATGAAAGTTATAAAATATCTGTTTCCTCCTCTTGTTAAAATATTATTTAACTCACATATATCAGAATGAATAAGTTCTAAAGTTTCTGAACTTCTTTAAATAGACGGAAAATGTTTTCTTACTGTTTTAGCTAGTACACAAATTTCACATTTGTTATTCTTATTATTTTCACAGGAGATTAATCCATTTTTAGACATATGTGCTATTATTCTATAATTAATATGTCCTAATCTATCATGCCACAAAGTAAAAGATTGATCAAGCATATAAACAGAAACTGAATCATTCTTATTAATGCTTAACTTGAACATTCCATCAGAAATATAACTCTTGCCCACAAATACCCCAGTTTTAGAGATAATAATCTTGTCAGCCTCTAAAACAGCTTTCAACCCCTTTCCAGACAAAACACTTGCAGACACAAGATTCTTTCTAATTTCTGGAACATGAAGTACATTCTGCAGAATCATCTTCTTTCCAGAAGTAAACTGTAACTCAACACTGCCTCTTCCAAGTACATTTGCTGTGCTTCCATTGCCCACAATCACATGCTGCTATTGTTGAGCAATTTCATCATTCTTGAACAGATTCTTGTCCTGGCATACATGAACTATTGCTCCAGAATCATACTACCAGTCAAATAACTTTACAGCAACAGCCATATTTAATTCTGAAATCGTACCAATGTGCATATCAGAAACCATGACAATAATTTCATCACATTTTGTATCCACCATGTTTGGACTATTGGTAGTTTCGTTCCTTGGCTTTTTCTTATATCTGCAATCCTTTTTAAGATGTCCTTTCTTTCCATAAACAAAACAAGATTTTTGAGTCTTGAATTGTTTTTCAGAACTAAAACCAGTGGGCTCGGGGTTCTTCCTCTTGTTGTTGTTAGTTCTGGGAAAATTCTGATTTTTATGACCTGCAACAGCCACATAGTTAACTTTGGTTTGAGATTCTGAATGCTTCTTTTGTAAGACACGAGTTTCTTGTTCAATCCTTAAATGTTTCAGAATCTGATCCAAAGTAAAACTTTCTGTGGTGTGTAGCAACTTTTTCCTTAATTCATGCCAGGTAGGAGGTAATTTTACAATAATGGCACTTACTTGCATTGACTCTAGAATGTCCACCTTAATATCTTTCAATTTAGAAACTATAATCTGTAAATCATGAACTTGATCTAAAATGTTAACAGCATCTTGCAATTTGTAATCAAAATACTGCATAATCAGAAACTTATCTGGTCCTTGCTTTTCTATGTTGTATTTGGCCTCCAATGCATCTCAGATCTCTTTTGGTGATGAGAAGGATGAGTAGAGTTCATATAATCGGTTTGACAGTGTGTTCAGAATATGACCACGACACAACACTTCATCTTCTGCCCTCTTCTTGCGTCTAGCCTTGACTTCTTCACTTTCATCATCACTCAGTTTAACAAGAGGCTCCAGACTAGGATCAAGCAGATACGAAATTTTCATGGCAATAAGCAAAAACATCATTTCGTCCTTCCACATATTGAAATTCATTCCATCAAAACGATCCAATTTGATGAAGTCTTGGTTCATGATCTTGAATGCTGATTCCTGGGTGGTCTCCATGATCAATCAAAATAAATTAACACCTTAAGATTGTTAGAAACAGTATATAAAAATAATTGGTGCCTAGAAACGTATAATAACATACTATCCTTAAAATGTTATTCACCTCCACTAAGTTTGCTACAGGGATCCGACGAATCACCCCTAAGAGTTATTCTAAGCATTAAAGATATCCGGCAGCAACTTCAGATACCTTGAAACACAAAACGAAATAAAGAGATTGTAAGCAAGAGAAGAGAACATGAGGGATTCTTTTAGTCTCTAGTCTGATCCTTTTATAATAGTGAAAAACAGAAAATTGAAACGTTGTTGATGAACCTGTTCATTTCTGAACATTGTATTTGAAACGTTGTTATCAAATTGAAACAGAATATCAAATAACATATTGTTTCAGAATGTACCGTTTTAGAACGTTGTTATTTAAAATTTTATTTCTGAAAAAAAATGATTAATTAAAAAATATTAATCTCAAATTCATACCAGACCAGATCTCCACCGTTAGATCAATCCAATGATCATGACGCGCTACATGCTAGGTGCTTTAAATATTAAATAAATAATATTTAAATCTACTTAACATTTTTTCCCCAATAATTATTTTTAATATGTTTTGTCTTTTCTCTCTTATATTCACTTTATAAGCCTCACTCCCATCCAATGTGGGACTCTAGTTTTCAAACTATCTCTAACATTATATACTCCTCCAACGACTGTGTGTCTTTTTTTTTTTTTATTGGGACGCATGTCACTAACATGAAAATGTAAGTTAATTGATTCATAAAATGCACATTTAAGAAGAGACTTGAGATCACAATACTTTCTTTGAGAACTACAACAGATAGGTGGGGTAAAAATGATGCTAAATCTATAGAGGAGAGGCCCCAATGACCTATTTGTTTGCATTAATAAAAGATTATACTTAAAAATATGCATAGACATCAAATGAGTTTTCTTATCTCAATGTTTTAATTTCACCAACGAAAGGACTTAAAAATGTACATAAATTTAAAATCAGCATATTAATGAAATACCAATTACGTAAATAATAAATATAATATCAGCATATTAATGAAATACCAATTACATAAATTTTAGGAAGTAAAACAGCATATTCTCAAAAATAATATTAATTTTCATAGAATATAATTTACTGTAAAAATAAGCAATTTTTAAAAAATACTAAATATAAATGTCAACTAAATAGTGAGGCCATCCATTTCTTGTGCATTCTATAGATTTTTGAAACTCTATATATAGTATATTTTTTTGCTTTTCACTTTACGTGTGCAACTTCGCTTGCTTTTCGCCTAACTCTGCATGCATGAATCTATCTTTTTCTTTTTCCCCACAGTCACTGTTTCTTTATTCTCTTTGGGCTTTTCTTCTACCTCAAGTCTTGTGACACGTACCGCATTATTCAAATATCAATGCTTGGGACCTAATCCATTTGTCATCACATGCAATTAGTGTGAAAGAATTTCCCTAATTAAATCACACAATTATCCTTTTCAGTAATCTACTCTTAATTCAAATATATAATAAAAATGTGGCTGTCATAAATTTAATAAAGAAATGAGACTTTGCGTTAAAACATTTTAAATTTTGCCCAAACTTTGACTCATAAATAAATTTATTTATTCATGCATTTATCCATTCAAAGAGAGTGTATTTAAAAAAAAAACTATACATGAATATGAGTTTATTTATTTTTCATAAACAAAGGAGATTCGGGTTGCTTTAACTCATCAAGGCTATAAAATAAGGGCCAATTGATTAAAGCGTGAATCAAATTGGATAATGTAATAATTATATGAAAAATAATTAGGGAAAATCACATTTTAACACCAAAATAACAAGTTTATTATAAATCAGGATGAATTGTTGAAAAAAATAAAGTGATTATTAAATTTTAGGAAAGTTATAATTTTAAATAATTTTGTTTTAAAAATTCAGGACTAACTTTCTTTTTTTTTTTTTTTTCAATGATCAGGAGCATTCCCGTCGTAGGACTAATCTTTCTCTAGACATGGAGAATGAATGCATGATGGCTACACCCCAACCGCTTGCTTTTGCTTAAGAAACAAAAAAAAACATGAGTTGATATTTAGGACTTTCTTTAAACATTGTAAAATTATGATACTAACTTCAATTATTAAAGATAACTAGATTTTAGGGATTGTGTGGTGTACGGTGAACCAAGCTTAAGCTGACTGAGCTGCATACGTTAAATTGATCGAAAAAAATAAATCATATTATTTATAACTTATAGAAAGTATGAATTTATAGATAGAAATTTTCTCAAAATATAAGATGAAATAATTAAATTTCACAGTGGCCTTGAGTCCTGATATAATTGCTCCATTATCAATGTTTGCTTCATGGCGAAGAATTTGATAGATATGAGAGTAAACACATAATTTTTCGGTACGTGAAGGAATAATTCTTATATGGAAAATAAAAAATTTTAAATTTGAATTATAGATAATTGGAACCAATTGTTTTTGAATAATTAATATTATCTTGGTTGAAATTCTAATTTTTAAATTAGACATAAAGTCCAACCTTATCTTTTAAACATATTAAATCAGCATATATAATTGAGAAAAATCCTCAAAAGATTCTGCTTGAGAGTTTAGTAGAGTCTTAGTTTTTTTTTTTTTTAAAAAAATCTCACACATAATTAAGGTGAGAATGAGGATTTAAGTTTTTTTTTTTTGGCCGAAGAGGTTTTAAGGTGACTTGCCATAAAAAAAGAGGTCGTTATTCTTTTGGTGCTCACGATCCAAACTCTTTGAAACAAATAAATCGAAGGTTTGCTTTCACTATACAAATTAACAAGTATACATATTCGCTACAAGAAGCCTCCTTCAAAACAAGTTTTTGGTCAAAAAAAAAATTGTAAACATTATTAGTTTATAAGAAAGTGTGATGCAATGGAGAGAATAAGAAGAGAGAGAGAGAGGTTGATGTAGTATTTATGAAGTACCGACAATTAAAAAAAAGTATATGTAACCATATCTGATATACGATATGATATGCGTATTACACTTGTGCATACATATCTATGCATCCGTACTACTTTGTACATATTTATACCACTTCAAATTTTTATATTAAAATAGGACTATTTGAAGTTGTTATAAATATTTTATGATTTATTTTAACATTTATACTATATTTTTTAGAATATTTAATACCTAGTTTTATCTTAATAGGTAAATTTATTAATCATACATATAGATAATAATATAAATAATATTATATCTGTATAAATATCTCTCGCATCCGTATTTTGAATTTTTAAAAATTACTATATCTTTTATATTATACCGTATTATATTCGATACATATACCTGTATCGATATTACACAGTATAGTATACATATTTGCTAACTTGAAGAGATAAAAAATTAAATTTATGATGGCTAGAAATAACTGAGAGAAGCCATCTCACTTCCTTTTAAATATTTCTTCCATTAGCCATCATTCTTCATTCATTTCATCCAAAATAACACTCCCAAACACACACTTAAATAATTTTTTTCTTCAATGTAACCAGAGCAACATATAAGTAGTGTATGAAAAAAAAAGAAAAGAACAACGTATAAGTAGTGCATTTGAATTACATAGTACAATAGTACTACTGTGCACTCACAACAATATTAATCCGCAATAACTGATTGGTTATTGAGGAAGAAGACAGATCATCATTATTTGTTGAATAATTGGGATCACTGACTAATGGGTGACAAGGCCATGTGTTGTGGAGTATTATTCCATATCTGGATTTACTAACATGTAACAATTATTTGTGATCCCATCCACATCGCAAGTGCATCAATAAAATCAACTTAAACTCAATAGGCACTAGTTTCCTCCTTAATAAATACTCCTTTCCTGCACTAATCCTCCTCTGTTTGGATCAAAAGAAAACATAAGAGAGAGAAAATTTAAAAAAAAAAAAGGAAACCTAGATTCCATTATTTAGGTTTATCCTTATTTTACCTCTTAGTATTCCCTTCTCCTTATTTTTTTTCTAATTCCAAATAAAAGCTTGTTGTTAGAACTCAAAATAAAAAAAATACCTTCTCTAGTGTTTCCTTTTTAATTTTTTTTAAAACTTTACTTAATTTTTTATGAGTGCAGTAATGAATCTTAAATCTTAATTTTTGAACTATCCAAATGACATTTGGGAAAATTAATTGATTAGCATCTCAATCATCTTCTTTCAATTAACTTCTTCCCAAACATGTCTGTTAGATATAGACAGTTTAATCATATCTAAAAGCAAATTTTTTTTGTAATAATTAGTGGATAAGTTTCAAAACCTATAGCATGGGAGGGATTCAATGGAGAAGCATAAGGATGTGGCGTTAATTGGATGACTGCCCTTTACCACAAGTACTTTACACGTTACAAAATGTGGTTCATAGCTATCCAATAAAGTAGTAAAAGGTATTATCAACTTTATAGTTAGGATTATCAAATTAGGAGGATGGACAATAATGCTCAGAAAATTAACATATATGGCACAATCATTTTAATCCATATATACAGAAAAAAGGATGAACAATAATGGTGAATGAGTGAGACGGCATTAGAGTTATCAATTACAACACCTAGTCGGTGTTCCAAAGCCTCTTTATCTACAAGAGATATAAAAGCTAGCGTTTAGTCTTAGCTCTGAATAGGAATGTTAATGTTTAACAAATACCCCGCTACTTAATATAGAGCACCTTTTAGAAAAGTTTTCTTTTATCATAATATAGGATACTTTACAAAATGTCTAAATTATTAATTATTTTTTTCAATATGATATTTGCTTTGTTTTGTGTATAATTAAGAGATGCTGCCTTAATTAACCTAAGAATAAATATCTTCCAATTACCTACTCCACTAACATTATAAAAGAAAAATAGTTAAAACTAGTTAGATGTTACAAATCAAAAGTATTTTTTAAAAATATCCCAATCAAACAGTTGAACTAGTTAGACCTCTTAAATGTTGTAATTAAGGTATATGTAATTGCTTCACCTGAATTAAGAAAAGCTTGTTACATTTTTAAATTTCTCAAAAAAGAGTTACCAAGAAAAATTTTTAAACAGGAGCTAAAGATTCCACTTTTCACCCCCTTATTAATTAAAATAATATAAACATAATTTAATTAGTAATGATTATGAGTAAGAGAGAAAATGAGTCAATCAATTATGAAGTAAACATATTTTTTTTCCAAGAAACAATTTACAAGGTAGTGATTAAATGTAAAGGTAAAAAAGAAAAACTATCCCATAATATTACATAATATTTTATAAAAAAATCAGAAAAAATTTTAGAAGACACCTTTTAAAAAGAATTAGAAAGAATACCAATTAAATGGTTATCTTGTGATTATTTAGTATAGTTAATAAAGGATATTAGTGGAAAAAATAAATTAACACAGTAAATATTCGAATTTGTGCCTTATGATGTGGATTATAAGAAGTCTCCATAAATACCTTATACTTAAGATCAAAGTGAATATAGGGCAATCAACTGGTTTAACACCCTTCCATGTCTCAAGTTCGAATGCAAGTCATATTATTTATTTAGTTATGACAAATTCCGCCACAATGTTCAGGCCCACTTCGAGTTATTATAAATAATCAAATATGCGGTAAATAAAGTTTATTTTTAATGTTTTAAATTTTAAACCCACAACACTTCCACCAATTGGGCCTACTTGCCACATATAGGCCCACACTTTAGGCCTAGGAATGGCTATAAAAAAAGGTCCACTTCATTGAGCTCGGCCTGTATGGTGCAGGCAATATCGCAATGAAACTTGAAAAGCGACCATTTCCGTCATAATACCAAAAAAAAAAAATAGTGAAGTTAAATGCCGCCAAAAGGAAACCGAATTCAAGAAAACTCCCTTCTTAGTCTTGAAGAAGCTCCCGATCTCGCCGCCAATGGCGTCCAATTACCGTCCACACTTCGTCGTCTTTCTCATCATCAGCATCTTCTTCCTCGCTAGTGCCGTTAACTCCGTTCCCGCTGAAGAATTCGATTCCATGCTTGACACACTACGGATTCGCGGCTACGAACTCTTCTGCAACGCCATTGTCACCTCCGATCTCCAGTTCGAGCTTCTCTCCAGCCAAAACGACACCGGAATACACCGATCCTTCACCTTCTTCGCCCCCATGGATTCCTCCCTGTTCGCCCTTGACATGACCCAAACGGCGACGACTTACATTGACACCCTCCGCTTTCATATCGTCCCTCATCATCTCTCTATCTTCGATCTTCTCAGCCTCCCGGTCGGTTCCTCTCTCCCCACCCTCTTATTTCGTCGTTACCTCAAAGTTACCCAAAGCGCTGGTTCGGTCGCCGTCGGCGGTGTCAATGTCGCTTTCCCCGGTCTGTTCTACGGACACCACGTCGTCGCTCACGGTCTTTCAGGCATTATCAGTCTTCGGTCGAGTGCAGCCACCGGAGGTGTCTCCTGTTCTCCAGTTGGTTTTTCTGATCGCCGGTCTTTCCTCCAAGAATTGGTTCCAGTTCATCGGAGAATCAATCGGTTATGGCTCCTAGTCCGAGTGCCAGCCCGGTCTTGCCTCCTCCAGTGGAAAATATTCCACTAGCTAATCGAAAGGCTCAGGCGCCGGCACGTGAATCTGTTGATGCTAATAGTCATTTTCACGCTGCATCGCAGTTTAATCGAGCCCTGGAAGATGGTCATGTCTGCGCTGCTTTGCCGTTTAATCGAGCAGTTCTTCCTCTAGAACCTGATGAATCAAATTCGCTAGATTATCCAATGATTCGTGCTCCGGAAGCTACTGATTCTCTGCAACATTTGCCTGTGATTCATGGTATTTCTATTGCTAGCTTGACTGAATCGCCGGATTATGTTCTTCCGCTTGTGGTCTCGCATGCTTTTACTCCAACTTCTAAGTCACTAAAGTATCGTCATTCTTTGATATCTGGGCCACCATTAGAATATTCTGATCGACGGTCTTTCCCTCCAAGAACTGGTTCCAGATCATCGGAGAATCATTTGGTTACGGCTCCGAGTCTTAGTGCCCGCCCTCTGGTGAAAAACATTCCAGCGGTTAATCGAAAGGCTCACGCTACGGCACGCGAAACTGCTAATACTAATGGCCATTTTCACGCTGCGTCGCCGTTTAATCGAGCGGTTCATCCTCCAGAACCTGATGAATCGAATTCTCTCGCTAATCTGATGAGTCATGCCCCGGAAAATAGCATTTCTAAAATGCCTAATGAATCAAATTCGCTGGATTATCCAATGCTTCATGCTGAGGAAGCAAGCCATTCACTGGAACATTCGCCGGCGACTCATGGTAATTTGCCTGCTAGCTCGACTGAATCGTCTGTAAATATCTATGTTGTTCCGCCAGTGGACTCGCATGCTTTATCTCCAACTTCTGGGTCACTAGAGCATCGTCATTCTTCGATATCTGCGCTATCATTAGAGTATTCTGACGCGGCGGTACCAACGGCTATGAGCCTTGAGGTGTGGGTACCGAACAAACATGGGTTTACTCTGATTGAAACCTTCAAAGGCGATTCCGAGGGGCTGATTAAAACGGTGCATTATGCAGACGAAGGACCGAAGATGCCTAGGCCGTTGCTCGATGCTCGAAAAATGGATGAGAAATGTGAACTGTCGGATGGCGTCGCTCACTGTGTTGATCCAGATGTAGGGCTTGGATTGCCGCACTCCACATCAATGCACGAAATGTGAGTGAAGGTCTGGATCATACATTCAATTTTGGTTCTTAACTTCTTTTGTTGGAAAGAATAAGGTTTTGGTGGTAAATCTACAAGAGATTTGAGTTTTTACATGTAAAAATTAATCTTGGAAAATTGGACTGATCATTAAATCGGATGAGGTAACGATTCAAGGTTTAGTGGTTAAATTGGTATCAAACCGATTGTGAATAAATTAATATATTTTTAATAATATAGATAAAAAATATTTATCCATGATAATAAAATTAATATTTATTCTAGGATAAAAAGTAAATTTAATAATATATAAAAAATAAAAGATATTATTAATAAGTTTTATAACCTAAAATTAAAATCTAAACAAGTTAATATTTATCTATAATTATATTTTGAATTTAAAATAGTCAATTGATATTCCATTTTTATATTATTTGTTAAGTAAATTTATCATTATTAATAATTATATATTATAATAATACTTATAACATATTATAATATAAAATGAAAAAAATTTATACTAAAAATAATGTTACTTAATATTAAAAATAATATTATTTTATTTTAAAAAATTAAAAAACAAAAAGTTGGAATTGGTTTTTTTACCGGTTTGATTGGTTTTAAAATTCCTTATCCTCATCTGTGACCGGACCCGACTAGGAAATGATTCCCGATAAGACAGGTCTGGTTTTTAGTTCTATGCTTGGAATTACAGTTTCAGCTTATAGCAAATCTTTGTCAACTATCAATCACCCCCACACCCAGAAATTTTGAAATTTTGTTTGGAGAGTTGTCACTTCAGTTTCAAGAATGAAAATATACGTTCTGATGATTGATGGGGCTGCCTAGGCTATTTTAAGGGATAAACAAACCAAACTGAAACATGGAATTTTTATTTCAGCTTCACCTTATGGGTAGTGAATTTTACTGGATAAAAATCTCCACTTCTCAGTTCTATTCGATTTTGTGACTTTGATCCCAACTTATGCATTTCAAATATGTAGGTTAAATAGAAAAAGGCACCCATTACCAAGACCCAAAATTATGTCTGGCAAATGCTTTTCGATTAGTTTCGTGATAACTTATTAAATACTAGGAAATTAGCGTTTAAGCAGCGCTTTTATTTCATTTTGAGCTGTTTATAAATTAATTTTGTATATTTGAGTAATTCCTATTTTAATTCTAATTATATTAAAATCTTGTAACCTATATACTCGTAAAATTGTCCCCATTGTTTTCTAATATCTTAGCTCTAGTTTGTACACCAATCTTACAATAGAAATAGGAATTGACAAATGGATAGTCTTTCTGGCTTTGATAATCAAATAGAAATTCCCCTTTTACATAAATGACGGCATGCTGTCATGCCATTCTCAGGAAGAAAAAAAAGTGTTCAAATTACAATCCTCCTAATCCCCTCCATAGATAAAGGATAAAAAATACACTAGCCAAAAGACAAGACTTGGGAGAAGATATCAATAACACCTATATCGGCTATGCAAAACAACCCTATTCACAAACCGGATTGATTAGTGATTTTGAACTCTCTAAATCCACTCTAGACAGTCCAAGGAATGAAGAGCAGAGAAATCGGTTTGAATAATCTAATCATCATCATAACCTGCATAATCCATATCCGCGTCACCATCTCCATAGTCTTGGTCCTCACCTTGAGCTTGGTCCACATCTGCAGCATTGTCCACGGCTACATTATTGTCAGTCTGATCGGCTGCCACCATCAACTGAGGCTCTTCTGGTATCCTTGCTTTCATGGATTTCAGATTTTCATCTCTGAAAAACGAAGAATAGGGTTTGGAAACCTACAGATTGAAATTGTTAAGTTAGTCAACAGATTTAGGTATCCAGTTATAATGACAATAAAACATCAAGTGAATTTTCATAATGATAGAATACTGGATGGTTATTAATTTGTATACAAAATGATGCTAATTTCAAGCAAATTCTAACTTCTCAGTTCAGTTGATGTGGACATTTTAGTTGAGTCTATATTTATTAAGAATAACTTCTTTTATCTTTCATGAAAAAACTCTTATCGACTGGACTACAAAAATTTATTCAAAATGAGTCATTTTTCTATGAAAGAATCCGGATTTAAAGAGAGAAGCATAGACACTAGAATTGAACAAAATGTCTAACCATTGAAAAGACCAGTCAGAGTCACCAGTTCGAATCACCAATAAAACCAACTATTTTTTCAAAGCACACATTACACTTTATTTTGATACATTGTACAAGTTAATTATTGCAAGTTAAGAAAAAAACTGTACTTTAGTTCAATTATCCAGTTCATTGACTCAACCGCAATATCAGTCGGTTCAATTGTAAATATGGTCTAATTGTTGGGCCAGTCAGGCTGGTCAGAATCAGAATCTTATGACTACTAAAAAAAGATGGCATTTCATTACACACACTTGTATAATGTATGTAGGTATAAGAAGTTTTGATTGTATTGCATGTACTAAACATGTAAATGACTTCACAGAGCAATACCTTAAATAAAGAATCTCTGTTCTCAGCACTTTCCACAAGCTTATTCCATTGCTCATTCCTCCTCAGTGATGAGGCAGATCCAACCACCTACAAAAAGAACCAAAGCTTAGATCACATTGAGGTGCATGTACCAAAGGAAACTGAGGCATTGAAGGCCCTTCAGTAAACTCTGAATGGTACAATACCAACACTGCAGACTTTGCCCTAGTGATACCGACATTCATTCGCCGAATGTCCTCCACAAACCCTATCCCTCCATCTTTGCTTGCCCTGACACAAGAAAATATTGCAATGTCCTTTTCACGTCCCTAAAAGAGAGAAAAATGTAGCCTTTAATCACACATCTGAAGTGTTAGCCATGTAAGATGAAAGTTAACCTTGAATCATACTTGACTAGTGTGAGTAGCATCTTCTTCCGTTGAAGTATTAACTACTATTAGGCAGTGATTCTAATTGTAATAAATTACAATTATAATTCAATTTAGGCAGTGATTCTATTCATCTGACATTGAACCAAATTACCAGGTATCATGTATTAGAACTATATTCAAATAGAGTAACTTTATGGAGGGGTTGACCTCTTAAGCAGTTAACTTGTTCACCATTAGATGTACATTGATATTCTCATAATAATTCAAAGTTTACGTTATAAATTAAAGAAACTAATGTAAAAAAAGTTTGACGCATAGTTAAATAGTGAGAGCTCAGCCTCTCCATAAAATCAATCATTTTGATATTTGCCTTATTTACAATTTGATAAAATACCATAGGCAAATATTTTCATCATATGAGAAATGAGAAGCATTGAGCTGGCTTACCTGGCAACCATCAACGGTGCATATGTCCACTATTTTCTCTGCTGACACACCAAAAATCTCTTCAAAACGTCTTTGGAAGAGCTTTACTTGTTGACTGTAGGGAGAGATTATCGCAAGTTGGTTACCAGACTTCAGCACTGGATATAACGTTACCAGCTTTTGATATAAGAGCAGGACAAATTCAACTTCCTCAACATTTACCCATGAGACACCTCCAGGCGGCCGACCCTCTTTTCCCTCGTGTATGTCAAAGAAGCAAAATGGGCCAAAGCAACGGTAACTATGCCATTCTCGTTCTGTCCGGAATTTAACATCTTCCCCATCTTCCAGTGAATCTTCATAGAACTCCCTAGAGGGAAAGCTTCTAATCTGTTCAGTGTCACACATCAGAATACCTACTTGACCAGTGTCAAAATATATATATATATATGTATGCATGTATGTACGTATGCATGTATATGGGAGAGCTCATAAAAACTAAGATGCAGATAACTGCAGACAAACCTGCAGATGAAACAATAATTGTATTAATTGTATTACTTATTGGGTGGATAAAAGGATAAGTATTATTAGAGGAAGCGTAAAGAAATGCTATTAGGAAAGAAGATATCCCCTTGGACCAAAAAGGGAAAAGTAAAAGCCAAAAAGGCTCAAAAAACAGCAGGGAAGTCTATCTCACTGCCTATCTGAAATAGGGATCCCTTGAACATGGATAAGTATTCAATCCAACAGTAAATTACAGCAAGATTATGCTTTTCTTGTTTAAAATAAAAGAGATATATGAGAAATCTTCCTAACAACAATGCCCTAGAATTTAGTTTTCAGATCCAATCATATCAAGCACAAGTATTCATTTAGAAATGAACTGTAAGATCACGTATATTCAAAAATCCATTTTCTGAAAATGCCACTAATGCACTAACCTCAGGATGCATTCGGTATTGGGTTTTCAACATCTTAACAGGATAGCCACCCTGCTTCAATCTTTCAAACAAGCTTGTGCCATATCTTAAATTCAAGAAACAAAAAGCACAAATTACATGTGGTGAATGTCTTAATCCAAAAAACTGAAATGTATTAAGTTATGAGTATCACTATCATTGCAAAAAAATAAAATAAAAAAAAAACCATACCCCTGATTCTTTGCCACATCTGAAATCACAGTGGCTGGGAGTTGAGCTGGATCACCTACCTGAAAGGAATAAAAAATGTAGTAGCAGCTAGGACAAAATAAGGAACTATTACTATAGGAATGTAAAATTCAGCACTTCTAATTTCAAAAGATCTTTCAGTTTTTTTTTTCCCCCTCAATGGAAGAAACTTTGAGATAAGAGAAAATACAGCATGAAGTAGAAGAATCTTTCCACTTTTCCAGGCATTGTTTAACTTACTAGTACTCACAGAGACGAATTATGAATCTCACATTTTAACAACCATTGCAAATATTATTAAGAACAAAAATATAAGTACCAAGTAAAATTGGGCATAACTGCAAGTTAAAATACTGATACAAACATAAAATATAGTTTGTTTTTTTTAAATAATGCAGCAGCAATAAAGTATACCAGAAAAACTTTTTTGCATTGATTGGCCAAGGGAACAAGAGTTGCAGGCTCCACCTGTTAGGGGTAAATAATGTCACACATAATAGAATAGATCGATGTAGAATATCCACATTAATTTTGTACACAGGCAGACAAATATCCCACACAGGGATGCCAAAGCAAATTTATCAAATTGACCTAATATTCTACAACTGACAGAATAGGCATATATGTGATTTATAGACATGAAACTGTTAAAACTGGTATAATGCTTTTTAGAAGGAAAAAATCCCATTCAATTATGTGCCACATCTATAAATTACAAAAAGAACCAATAAAATATAAATAATTATATACAGCCCAGACCCAAAAAAGGGGGGACAAACACAGTGATGCATTCAAATTAATATACCAGTGTGCATAAAAAATGCTGATACACATGATAGATAACAATAAACAAATATAACAACCCTAAAACTAATTCAAATGTCTTTTACTACCATCCAAATGAATGATGTTGATCTCCAGCATATAATTTTCATATTTGTCTGTTAAGAGTGACCCTAATAAACCATAATCATTCAATTTTTTCTCTAACAATCCCCAGTCCACCATTCTCACTGTCTAGATTAGAAATCTAACATGGTATCACTGAAACTAAAACAAGGAAACAATCCGTTCAATTACAATGTTTGCTGCCAGAAAATAGGAAGAACTATATTTCTAAGGGCAATGCATTGGGTAAGAACGACTGCTCAATGACAGATCATCTTTCTCCCCTTTATTTCTCCAAAAATCAACTTTGGTTCATAAAAGATGTTGCCCAAAAAATAAGGGGAAGCAGAAAGAGGAAGAGTAATTGCAATGTTCATCTTTGACATGCACGTTTTTGCTTGAATAAACAATCACTTGAAAGCACTGAATATATTATCTCACGAACTTGTATGACATTAACATTCTGACACAACACTTCTTGCACACAATGTCCGTCAAAATATGAATTGATCCTCCCTCTGATGACAAGGATCTTGCTCAGCATCTAGGTATGATGTTTTGTACCCATCTTAGCTCTTAGGTAAAGGTTGAACACATTTTCTAAAATATTACAATAATGCGCTAAAGAAAAGTATGAAGCTCAGCTGAGAAAGTGTAATACATCTTAAGATCACATTTCTTAGAAAGATGAGTATGAAGCTCTAGCTATGATGATTTGTTTGACAAGTTTAAAATTAAAATCACCAAAAAGTAGGAAAAAAAGTCGACTACTATACATATAAGCTAACTCAAATGGCATAAAAACTTCTCCATATCTCCTCTGCCTCCCTCCTGCTATATATCCAAAAAATCTCAACTAATTTCCCAAACTATTATGGCTCCAAACATGGGTATTCCATTCTAATATTAATCAAACTTGGCTGGCGAAATATTCTTGTGATATGTAAGAAATTTGGTCAAACTTTGCCAAATTAAATCATTTTATGCAAATCAACTGAATAACACAAGAACTAAACAAATAAGATCACAAACTTACAGCTTGTGCTGCTTCATCTATGATCACAACATCAAAGCTACGATTTAGTTTACTGAAGACATGAGAACCACTAAAACTCAGGGTGGAGAAGACCTGCCAAGCATAAAGAAAACACTAAGAAAACACCGTTTCCTTTTCTTAAAACATTCAACAGAAAGGTTAACCATACTATTGTGGCTTCCTCCAAAATTGCAGCCCGAAGACTGTCATCATCAGTTCCTGCAGGACCACTACTCTGTTTATCAGAGGATGATTTGTTAGCAGCAGTTCGTTTTTGTTTCACCTGCAAATAGAATTTAGAGCATCAAAATTTGACCTACAGCATGATTCTATGAAATTCTAAAGAAAATTAGTTAATCTCTAAGAGATGACTATACTGCAATATAAACTCCTTCATTGACCCCTGCCACAAATCCCAATTGAATAAATATTTCCAATGAGATGATTTTTTAATCAATGCCCATGAATTAGCAGTCCATGGCATTGTAAACAGATGTTGTTGAATCAGTTACATAGAAAGTTAAAGGATAACAGTGGTAGCACAGCTATTAAAGAAATAATCAGTGTTATCTTTATATACATACAAGTTCATCTAGGGCAACTGACTTGATAGAATGATGTGCTTTAAGGCCAATCCGCACAATTTTAGGGCAATAAGCACGATCACTTTCATCATGTACACCTGAGAAAATCCAACGATAACAAAAACTGTATTAGATTTAGGATTCCTCTAACAACAGACTTCCAAAGAAAAATATTTAGTATTAAATGTTTAGTCTGCTTATCTGATAGAATGCCACGTGACACTAGGGGAAGGAAGTTGTGAGCAGAATATGGTGAAAGTGGGTTGTACAAGTGCAGGGCTTAGTGGGAAAGGAGTTGAAACAGATTGAGCTGCACTAAGTCCACTAACTACTTGTCAGGAGTCATGGCAGTCTGATTTATTTAATATTTAAATTCTGATTAATATAAATAGGACCCTAGAAGTGTTAGGAAGTAGTCAAGTATTTTGATATTGTGTTTAGAGATTCTCCTTGGCTATTAGATTTGAAAGTGAGATTCTTGCTCAACCCTTTTTGGTAGATTACTATTTCTCCTGTTCTATTTAAGTTATTAATGATTTCAGATTCTGCCACGGGTCTCTTCACTAGAATTTCTCTTTAATTTCCTTCATAAACTCAGCATCTATCATTAAATCATCAATAACAATGGCTATCAAGTAACTGCCCATTCAACCTGTGAGGTATTAACTTCTCCCTACGAAGAATGCCCTTTTGAAATCTCAACCCTCAACCAAAAAGTTAAAAAGGAAAAAATTATAGAAATTACAAACTCATCAAGCACGTCACATAGCAATTATTTACTAAAAATTTGCAATGCTGAAGGTGAAAAACCTACAGAACTTCGAGTATTTGTATTCTTTAAATGGCAGGCATCTCATTCTAGAAAGTGATACACTAAATGCAGAATTACCCTGTTGACAAATTACTAAATGTTGCATGCCATATGAGAAAAATTATTGCCAGCACCCTTCTATTTAAAAAGCTTACTATCTCACGTGTAGCAAGTAATTATAATACAAATACAACCATTTTCCAAAGTAAATAGCCCTAAAAAATGCAAAATTTGCATGTAAGATAAAAAGCCAACAGTGCTTTTGTTGCCTCATATAAAGCAGCAAGAAGAAAGATGGAACAAGAAAGTTAATACCTCCATTTAGAACACGCAACACAATCTCATCCAGAGCAGAATTTGATGGAGCACATACTAACACTCGTACATGATACTTGCGACTTGAGGTTACAGCTTCTGGTTTCTAAAAACATAAAAAATTAGAAGAGATAATTTTGTGACATCAATATGTTGAAAGGACGATTCATACTCACTAATTCATTTCCAGTGGTTGGGAAGAAACCGTCATCACCATCCCTTGGCATCAAACTGTCCCTGGGATTAATGCTAGTCAACCACGGAGACGCCAGTCCCCAATGCTTGTATCTGCAAAAGGAAAGACAAAACTGAAATTCGTTACAGACCTTTTAGAAATGAACCATACAAAACTACTATTTAATAACAGAGCTCATATAACACTCTTTTCATGGCAGAAGTGCTTATACAAATGCCCAACTTGAGCTGTAATGGTACACTAGAGTCAACAGTGCAATATTACTCAGGAAGGTGAGTGACTAGGGATGGGCAAAATACAAAGATCCAACGGGAACCCAAAATACCCGCTTCGGTTCTGTGATGGGGATTTTTACAGTATTTTGAGGGGTTGGAGTTTTAGTATTATGATACCCACCTTACCCCAAACCTGTAGTGTTATATATGTTTGTTTTTTATTTATGCATACATTTATAAGTATATTAATCAATATGATATATGATAAAGTAAAAATATACCATCCATATAGGATTTTGTGAGATTGGTATGATATCAATGATTGTTTGAGATATTGTTTGTTGTGTTTTCAAATAAAATAAGATGGCAATTTACCCACTCAAATTTTAAATATCCTAATCTGAATATGAAATACATATGTAGTTAATAGAATATTCCTCTATTCTCTAACATAGCAATATCTGAACCCATCTGAATCTGATAAAACTTCATATTCCTAATACCTGCACTGGAAATACCTGAGTCCTGAAAAATTTTACAATGATTAATGTATTGGGTATTGGATAAAGGACATCCAAAATATCCTATACTAATATTTACCAATCAAAATATAATTTAAGATATATTTTTCAAACTTGTAACGATTTTGTGGCCAAAAAACTTGTGATTATTAGTTACAACAACAAGAAAAGCCTTATCCCACTAAGTGAGGTTGGCTACATGAATTGCATAACTCCATTGGACTCTATAAAAAACTAACATTTCAAATATATCATTCACCATGAAATCTCAAAATGAAAATAACAAAAGGAATTATCAAGCAAGAATTACAAAACAAAACCAACATCCGGAACACAAAGGTCACTCAAGCAAGTAAAGCCCAAATATTGACATACTTTTCCTCAATTGGCAATTGTGGTCCACGCTTCATCTCAAGTGCTCCAGTCCTAAGAAGCAAAAGAAATTAATACATCAGCAAAGAAATGGATTAACTAAGGCATACCAGGAAAATACATGTGCAAAAAAATTGCTTAGATCCTTGGAGCATACATGGGAGAAGCAAAATTTTCCAATTCTCACTCCCTCCACTGCATTCTCTCAAAGTTCACCTCTCCCAAGCACATTCTTATAATATTATACTCAAGAGAGCAACATAGGATTATTTAAAACAGATCACTACAAAATTCTAGAAAGAGTCATACTTAGAATGCATTCTTGCTGGAGTTGCATGCAAAATGGTACTTAGAAGTCCAAGTATGGTCTGAGTCTTTCCAGTCCCTGGGGGCCCCTAGTAGAATTTTGGTTAGAACCAATTACAGTATTTAGAGAGGCCAACAACCAAAAGACAAATTACATGAAAAGAACGTAAGTTCATAGCCAAGTTCCAGAAGTAAACAATTAAATGGTCTGACCAAACTTTGTGTAATGATTTTTTTTTTTAAAAAAAAAACGTAGAAGGAGCTAGACCCCTCACAGATAAGAAGGTGATGCTGTTGCTGTGAATGAAGAGAACAAGAAGACTAGATGCTGGCAAGCAAATTTTACAGTTTCACCAAAAATAAATTTACTTAAACCTACCATCTCTTTGATGCAAGACTAGCTGTCTTCCTTGTCACCAAAGGATCATAAATATTCCAATGCATACATGACATCAAAATATTACAGTGAAAATAACTGCAAGCATGCAAAGCATTAAAAATAATTTTGCATCAAAACAAGAGCACATATCAAGACAAACCTGTATCAAGACAAAGGCTTTGGGTAAAAGACCAGCCTGCAAGAGAAGATAAAAGTTAAATTGAGGAATAAACAAATATCTGAATACTAATAAAATATATACATATACAATGCATACAGACATATGCAAACTTGTGCACTTTTGTGTCCCCGAATGTATACATATATAAACAAAAATATACAGACATATGAAGTCCGCAGCTTCTAAATAGAGACTTACTGTTATGGCCTCACGTTGATACTGATTGAAAGTACTTTCAACATATTCCTTCAGAGGTAATGGGATTTTCCAACCCTGATCTGTGGTATTAGAATTCTGTCTACCAGCAGTCAATATCAAATCCTTGTAGGGAAGGGAGCTTATAGAACGCACTGCCAAATATTCACGTGCAATTGTTGATAAACTGCATATCTGCAAAATGCTAAATTAATTTCAGAAATATAATAACCTTTATCTTGTGAAAACAAAAATTAGACATCCCTACCCCTTTCAATGAATAAACGAACTTTTTGGAAATTTCCAAATATCCCCCTAAATAGAAGACTCAAAAGAAAGAAGTGAGCCCTATGAAGCATAACAGCAGACAAGTTGACAAAACAAACATAAATATATATACATATATATATATATATAGAACACACCACAAATATACCGGCACACACACATCTTTGCACATATTTTATATTTAAATCTTTATCGTTAAAACTTCTAATTGAATGATATACTTCTAAAGAAAAACACCACTGGCATTACTTCATATTTGAAGCACCTTAACTATTTTCCATCAAAATCTACTAAATAATAAATGTTCAACTATATCATTCAAGTACGACAGAAACATTAGAAAGAAAATAAGCTATTCAGATTCCTCTTTCTTTAAGGCCAGCAGTGTCCAGCATGTCTTTGACCTGAAAAAAATGACTTTGTTTATTTTGACATGTATGTTTGCATGTCGGACACTTGTTAGCAGGATGTAGTGATAATGTTAGTGTCAATGCACTGACATACCTAAAGATAGGTATGTCCGTGCTTTATAGAGTAAGCTTAAGCCTAAGTAGCTCATAAAATGCATCAAAGCTGCCCATCATCTCTTCATATCAGAAAGGAAAGACCCCTTGAAAAAATTCATGAGCACAATATCAGAGAGAGGCCACAAACAGAACCCTGTCCCATTAGATATACAGGCAAAGGAATTGCCTTAAAAATAATGGCATTCTACTCCATCTCCACTAAAGAGCCTTCATAAAACATACATGATATGTGCAAACATATAAACATTAAGAACAGCATATATATTTGGAACATTTTTTAAGAACATATATAAAAGAAAATTGATGTGTATCCCATCTATTTTATAGCATATCCAACATATTGGTAGCATGTAATAAAGTATATTGCTGTATTATAGATATTAAATATATGAATTTCCAGTAACAGAACTCTTTATATAAAATCAATTAACTCCATTGCTAGTAACAGGACTAGCTGCTAGCTGTTTCAATATAGAGCCTCCACTTCATATTCCAGTTCCAATGTCAAATTGCAATGCTCATGCATTTGGGCATACTATCAATATCATTTCTTACAACCTTTGAGATCCAAAAAAAAGTATTTTCCTAAGCAGAAAATAACAATCAGAATATTAGAATATTATAGTAATTAATCTAAAGGAAAAGAAAATTTTTAAAAATATTCAGTTTAGAAGTTGTGTGCCCACAATTCATCCCTGGAATAGAACTTGTTAGGTCAGAATCATGAGAACGAAATCTAGAGAGGATACAAGATCAGGAACCAAAATTGATCTATCACACTTAACAAGAATAGAAAACAGGTTAAAAAAAATTACCTTCAGAAAATACAGCTGCCTTTCTGGCTCAGAAATATGAGAACGCATATTCAGTAGTCTTGGGCATGACTTTACATTATTTGTATTAAAATGTGAGAACTCTCCAGCTAGATAGAGTCTGACTCGAAGAAGTCTGGCCTCAGAAAATCTACGTATGTGCTCTACCAAAGCAAATGCATATACAGTAGATAATTTTTTACCATCCAGAAGCTGCACCATGACAAATACATAGATAAACTAAATTCAGCCATTTGAAGTTAAGCTCAGTTTTTATTAGAGAAAAAGTAGATACAGGAAAAGACAAAAAAGATAATGACACAGTGCTTTTTGGTTTCATCAAATTCAAAGCAAGTAGAGCCCTTGCTTCCCTCCTAAAAATAGTAGACAACAAAAATATTGACAAATTGATTTTCATTAATTCTATGTTTGTATTTGATATGTGTCAGCCATTCATTAGACACAACACAACATTTACACTATGCATGGAAACTTCAGATTTGTTGTGTTGCAATGCCCATGCCAATTTTGTGTCCCATGTCCAGGATAATGTCTGTGCTTCCAGGATCCATCCTTACTGACAATTAGCTTAACAGTATAACAGTATACAAAGTGCTTCTTGTTAAGAATTGGACATTATTATGCATTAATTAAGAGATGTGACTGAATTAATAGAAGATAATCAATCTGATCAAATTGGAATCTTCTATTAATATTAGTCAATCTCTATCAATATGGGATTCTCCTCAACAGTCCTTTTCCTTTTCTTTCATTTATTTAATGTTTACAGCCGTTAGTTCATAATGGCTTTTAGGGAGATGTTTCTGTCCTTTTCTGTTTAGGTAGTTCTTCATTCTTTTTGTGCCTATAAATTGTAGGCCTCTCTGCTGGTTGTAATACACAAAATACAGGAATAAAGTATTCAGTTTTCCTCCATGAAATTATTCACTTCTACTTGCAACATATTCCAAAAAGATGTAACAAAAAGACTAGCTACAAGTTCACAAGGAGAAACGCTAACAATTAGAAACAAAAATATACTAGTTTGAAGTTTGAACAGAAGAACAATAAATTTAATTCAGGATGTAGAAGGCAAAATAACAATAACACTCTTAATGCAACATCGAGAAGAATACATCATAATTGGACCTGCAAAGTTTGAAAAGGCACATTTTCTGATCATTAGTACCTTTTCTTTTGAGAGTAGTAGAAGATCATTCTGTGATATTGATTCACCCTCCTTGGTTTCACAAGGAAATTCAATAAAATGAAACCCATCTGCCTCTGTGCAACTCTTCACTATGCCCAACTTCCATTCAATCACTGCAGTTTAAACAGAGTTTGTCAGCACCATAGAGAGGTATTTATTTATCAAGATCCGGATTTTCAAATGGAAACCAATGCCCAAAATCAAATTTGTCACTTTCTTATGCAACTTTGATGATAATGTAAAGAGAAAAGGGAACAACTTTTAAGGAGGAACTTAGAGCAATCTTACTTGCCTTCTCATCATGAATCCAAAACAAGGAATTTATATAAATGCTATTCAGATATTGGAAAAAAAAAATAATTCTAGCACAGTTTAACTAAAAAAATTACTTTACTGGAAGAACTCCTCATATTTAAATGTGCAGAAGATGAGAGTTTGTTAATATTCAAAAGCCAACATCATGGTTAAATAGACCAAAATTCTTGCAAATCCAACAAAAAAGAGAATTCTTACGAACTAAGCAAAGAAGAGATGAAGTAGGATAACTAAATAAATAAACAAGAGATACCCTCTTCATCCTCGTTCTCCTTAATAATCTGAGATTTTGCTTCTTCAAAAATGAGAGGCTCGTAAGTAGAGATATAATCATCAGCGTCTTTGTACCGAGACTTCACTTTGGGCAGTTTAAATGCGTCCCCATCTCCAGTCTCTCCCCCATCGTTCTTCTTCTTCTGAAAACCCAAATGTCAAAACTTTCCAATATTAAGAATCGAGCAGAAAAACAGCTTTTTGCAGGAGACAGAGTTATTAACAACCTTGGATTCCTTGAGGAGACGAAAGTAGTCCCAACTAAGAATAATCTGATAGAAGCGGCGTATTACAGACTCTTCCTGAAGCTTTTTTTTGTCCAGTGCCATAGATAGAGAGAGAGAGGGGCTTTGGCGCAGTGAAGGTTTCGGGGAGCCGAGGCTTACAAAAGACCCCCAAAGCCCAGAGGTTTATAAATGGCATCGTCTTTGCCCAAAAATGAATAAATAAATGGCAACATTAAAAAAGAAAAGAAAAAGGAAAAACTTATTCTTGTCTAGTTATGTAGTGGTCACACCGTCACACGAACGGTTTTGTTTTTATTGGAGTTTTAATTATTAAATTTAAAAAAGAAATAATAAGACACAAAAAGATAATGAAAAAAAAAATCTAATATGAGTTCATAATTTGGTATTCCTCCATTTCGTTATATAGTGCACTTTTTTTAGAAATTAATGTTTCATAATATAGTACACTTTACGGATTACGTAGTATAATTTTTTTCTCTTTCTAAGATTGTCCCTAATTAATAAACCCAAATATTTATTTATTATTAAAATATTTCATTCCAAAGCATTTAATGAGGATAATTTGAGAAAAGATGAAAAATTTTGTTAGTTATTAATTATTATCTTGATCTGTGTGTGGAAATTAAAAGTGCATATAAACTGGAACGGAGGAAGTATTAATATTAATATCAACTAGGTGATGCTTGGTAAGGGAAAGTAGGAAATAAAAAAAAGATGTAGGAGAATTTTTTAGGGTCTTGTTTGGTTTATTTTGTTTTAAATCAAAATATGGTTTTTAAACTATGGTTTTCATCAATAGATATTTGACACTTTATAAGCTGTTTTTTTAAATAAAAAGTGAATTAAATTATGATTAAAAAAAAAAAGAGAATAGTTATTTTTATGTTAGCAAAATCATAGTTTTGAAAATAAAAAGAGAAGAACTGGCTTATATTATATATCTAAAAATATTTTTAACTCTTATCATTCAAACAGATTTTTAGTTAAACTTATTTTTATAAAAAAAATATCTTAACATAATAACTTATAATAAACTTATTTTTATCTAAATTTTATTTTTATAAACTTTATTTATTCTAATTTGCTTTTACAAAACTGAAATCAAATCGACCCTTAGCTAATAGATTATTAACGGCTACTTGATTAAAAAAAATATATGGATCTTTTTAAGAAGTTAAGCTTAATTGGAAAGTTTTACTTTTTCAACCGTTTGTAATATTTTGTAAAACAATATTCATAACTATTCAATATATTTCTTTACTAAAAAGGGTATTGGTGTATTTAATATTAAAATATAATATATTTATTTTAAAAAATAATTTAAGTTTCCCAAGAATTAAAAAATTAAACAAGCATATTAAACATAAATTTCTGTGAAAGTTAACTTCTGAAAAATCTACTTCTCATAAAACTACTTTTTAATAAGTATATCAAAAGCCCTAGATGTGGAATCTCTATATATTGTAGGTCTCATTTGGTTTGGTATGATGAAATTTTAACCATGGAAACAAAATTGGAAATGGAATCCTAATTTAAGCATATTTAGTAAGATGAAATTATAATTACTGAGGGATCCAATTTAGGTAAATTTCCCTAAGTCAAATTCCATCATTATCTTGATGAAATTGGTCCATTCCATAGAATTACTATCATGAGACGAGTCCATTCTCTCATTCCTAGTGGCTCCTTCATTTCTTCCCTAACATCCCTCTTATCTTCTATAGCTGTCATGAGGCAACATCGACATTAGTGTGATGTCAGATGACAACAGCGGATGATGACATCCCTATAATCTTCGACAGCATCCCTCATCTTGGATGGCCGTTTGAGCTCAAATGATAGTGAGCTTTCAGCAACGACGACGGCTTTGATCTCCTCCAACAATTACATTTCCTCTAGTAACAGCGATGACTTTGATCTCCTACAGCTCCATCGTTTCCTCTAGTGACAATGATTACTTTTTGTGATGATGATTTGCTAATGCCAATGTTCTACAATTTCTAAACAATTTCTTCAATTTTAATTTTTTGTTCATTTTTGTTCAGATCTTTGCTTCTGGTTTGTGCAAATGGTTGTAATTTTTTGGACAAGGATGACAGCATGTGGTTAAGGGTAGTGTGGTGATTGACAACGGATGGTGGCATGGTAGTTGATGGCTGTGTGGTGGTTGGATCTAGAAATGATATTTTTTTAGGACAAGAGCACTTGAGTCTTTTGCATTTTAACTACGCATATCAAATGAAAATATTATAAGATTCTATTTACATAATAAATATATTTTTAAAACGTATTTCTATTTTTTTTTCTATTTTTATTCTTATTCCCTTTCCTATTCTCATTTCATTAAAAATTATTATAACGTATCAAATAGAGCGACAGAGAATTTGTGATAGTAGCATAAGACCTATCAAATATTGACCCATCCCAATAATACTCCCCTTTTAAGAAAAGACCATGGCCTAACCATGCAAGAGAAACTGATATTGATTACAAGAATCATGATGGAGAAAAGGTTTGCATTTATATATACTCCTTTCCGGAGAATTTGAGGAGTAGTTTTTTAACCCTATTTATAAGAAATATAATCACATTATTTTGTATATTTATTAGCTTATTCGATTTTTACTTTCATTTATGAGGGATAAGGTAGTGATTATTTTTCATGGAAAAGGAATCCATTAAGCATATAACCTTGAAGTAGTTAAAAGGTTGCAACACTACAAATGAACATTAATATATTAATCACATTTAAGCAATTCAATTATTTTTTACAATATTGATATAGTAATTATTTGTTTCTTGTAACAAAAAAAAAGGGAGATATATAGTATATATATATATATATATATAAAAGAGGGGCGTTCTTAATAAACACGTACAGTGTGGGATTACAAGTCAGTCCGCATAAGATGTAGAGTTTTGAATTTATGCTCAATATTTAACTTTGGTGCTCAATATTCACCATCCAATTCTGCATTAACCATTGTTTGGCCAACACATCACACATTGGTTGGCCTTCAACAAAACATGAGGGATGCGTTAATGTTGGCATGCTACCCATCTAAAAGAATTTCTTTTTTTACTAGAGTCAAAAAGATCTATAATATCTTAATTATTATGATTATGAAAATTATATACATTTTCTTATATATTATATGAAGTTTAAAAATAGAGAGAGACATTGGTTATGATTTATAAATAATATAATTTCTTGTAAATTTTATATTTCATATGGATTTTAATGTTGATCATATTCGATTAATTAATTAAATAAAAAAATTAGTAACTTGTCGCTGACCTTATCTAATTAACCTTCAAAATCAACAGAAAATTAGTTAATAATCAATTAAAAATTAATCAATTTGACATTGAAGTGAGAAAAAACTAATGTTTTATTTTTCTTCACGTTTAAATAAAATCTTAACGTTTTATAATAAAGAATTATGATATTTTATAAACTCTAATAATTTTTTTTACATTAATTTCCTGTCATACATAAAATGTATTAATTATTTTCTGTATTGTAACACTATAGTTTTGAAAATTATTCCACTCCAATTCAATCACAATCATTGATTTATAAATCATTTTTACCTTAATATTATATATATTATGCCCAGTTTCTTAAATCATTAATAATTAGGAACATGAGATTGGCTTAACCAATTAAAGAATAACTTGCAAAATTATCAACATTTTCTTACAAAGAATAAAAAATACCATCAATCTCAGTTCACAATCTATTGAATAGCACCAAAAAAAAGATATATAACAAAATATAAGTTAATTCGTCACAAATTGATTTAATAAAGTTGTCATTTTATCCAAAAAAAAATCGTCACAAAAATGACAGAACAAATTAATATAAGTAAGTTGATTCATAATATTGCTGTAGTTTTTGCTTGCTTTTCTTTGTGTTGCATTGATTATAGAATGGTAAATCCTTGTGGAAGAAGGAGGAGTGAGAGGTCAATGGAAGTTGGTTTGCTTAATTTAGATTACTTAATTGCTCACTCTTCTAATCTTCTTATATATATTTCTCATCCCAACACTACACGTTACCGTGTGTCTTGAATATTCCCTACACGAAACACACAATTTCCTCCGCTTTCATTAATTTCCCCTGTATATGGGCCTCTTTGATAGTGTTTTCTGTTTTATGTTCTCAAAAACAATTTTGTAAAACTGTTTTCAAGAAACTGTTTTGAAAACAAGAAAACAAAAAAATCTGTTTGAATAATTATTCTCAAAATCATAACTAGTGAGTAATAGATGAGTTATTCAAAATTTATAACTTTACCATTAATGAGGTGGATGTTTCTCATCTTTCCTTATATTTTCCAGAACAAAAACTACAAAACACCTAAAAGGTATTCTGAGTTTTCTGTTCTTTTATTTTCTGTTTTCTAAAATAGTTTTTAAAAAACAGATTTACCAAACAAGTTTTATGAGTTTTTTGTTTCTCAAAATAAAAAAACTGTTTCCCAGAAGAGCATCAAACAGGGCCTATATATTTCATCTATTTTCTTCGTATAAATTTTTCCATTCCAATAACTTCTCGCTCTTTGTTCTTTCTAAAACGAAAACCAAAATCAGCCTTTTTTATCCCTTAATATAAATTTTGATCTCATCCATTTTTTTTTAAATTAAAGTTTGATATTTTTATTAACTTAAGTAATATATCTTCCTCTTGCTTAAGTACATCAACATGTAACTAACTAAGAACGGTGGTGATATCAGATCCTTTGCCAACTCATCAGTGTTTTTGCATGGATTTATCCTTTCCTTGCCATGTTTGGATATTGAAATAAATATATTTCATTATAAGGATATATATATATATGTATATAAACAAATTATTTAATGTATATTATTATACTTTTAATTATTTGTTTTTATTTAAAAGTACATATAAAATTCCATTTTATTCATTATACTTATTAAATGATGGATATTAGATAAGCAATGAAATTGAATTCACCAAGAAAAATAAGAAGTCAGATTAGAATTAAAAAAAAAATGAAAGGAATCTCCAATCTAAATCTGGCAAAAACTAAAAGCATAAAAAAATTAAAAAATCGAAAAGTTATATTTATAGTTTTATTTTTTTTAATCAATTTTACGTTATAGATTTCCAAAATTTCTTGAAACATATTTTTAATTATTAATGTCATCTAAAAAACCAACGGAAACATCTTTGTGTATATCTAATATATATTTATTTATTAATGTCATCTAAAAAACCAACGGAAATATCTAATAAATATGAATACATATTTATTTAAAAATGATAATGTAGACATTTTGGCCAAAAAAGAAAAGATAACGTAGACTCAAATCAATATCTGATTGATACCAATATTGTGAACATAATAAAAATGATAAAATTATAAAAAAAACTGTATTAAAATGGGCTATACTTGAATAACTGAAGATCCGTGAACGCGTCACCCATGCCGACCTTCATTCTTAGGGGACCATATATATATATATATAAAGGAAGGGTGCATCAAAGCTTCGAGTTATTCACAATCGTGTCTCCTTAGAAACAAAACCGATCGAGAAGAATTCGACGATGGCGAAACCCATACCTGCATGCGAAAGTCACCACAACAGCCGGAAACAGTCGACATCGGCGGCGGCGCTCTCTGCATCGGAGATAAACGCAGCTATGCAACTCATTCAACTCAGCAGCGCCGATTCTTATTCCGATCACCAAGAAGATGATGATAGCAGTAATAACAGCTTCTTCAGCTTCGGCAAAGTTGATGCAGCATCCTCGTCTTCATCGTTGTCATCATCGTCCGTGGCTGTAAGATTAATGGAAGCAGGAACCGAAGGAGAAGACGACGGTGATGGTGATAGGAGCAATTTTGGAGGGAGAAGGAACAAGAGGTACCGATCCGTTGTGGAGTTATATAGGGTTACGAATGAGACTGTGTTAATGTCCGTTGTTAAAGCTAACAAGAGGAGGAAGAAGAAGGCGGAGATGCAGTAGTACTGTACATACATAGAAACACACCGATTCTTCAAATTACTTGAAGAAACGAGACGGTCTAGCAATATTGATTCAAGGACTTTGATCATCAGCATGTGTGGATATTAATTAGATGTGAGTTTTGTAAAGATTTGTGCCCTTGTCTCTTAGAAATTGACATTTCAAAAGATTTAAAAGATCTAATTTCACATATTACATATGCATAGAATGTATTCATATTGCTTAGTTAAATGTAGACAAAAATTAAGCAGGTGGTCACGCTTGATGATGATTGTAAACTGCGTATAATCTTTGATTTCTGTAAACTGAAACTTAATTATCTTTTTGAACTATATATATAGGATAGCAAATTTGTATATTGTCCATTCAATTCAATGAAGAAAATTAAAAAGGTAAAATGATTATAAGACTTTATTTAGAATGGGGGAAAATAAAGAAAAATAAATATTAAGAGAGAAAATAAAAGAAAACTTAGATAAGATAGTATCTAAGTTTTTTATTGTTTTCTCTTTGAATTTTTCTTTCTCCCTATTTTCTCTTTATCGGAATAGAGTGTAAAGGCCGGTTCAGGAGATGCAGGAGCTGCTTCTAGTGGAACGTGGTTCCAAACAGAGCTAGCTTTAATATACTCATATATGATTATCTAGTTCTCTCGTTGAATAGCAGATTCTTTTGAAATACTACGTACATATATAAGTAACAGCTTATAAATCAAGTTTTAGGTAAGAGTGGCAGCTACCTGAAATAGTTGATGATCAGAAATGAATAAGCAACTAGCAACTACGTACGTCCCGCTAGGTTTGTTTGTGTCTGGGAAAAAATGGTGCTTGTTCGGAGAGTGATCAGAAATTTGAGAAGAAAAATTAATTCCCAAACCCAATACAGTAAACCAAAGGCTTAAATTACTCGTATGCACGAGAGCCAAGAGATATATTTTATATATCAAACAATTAATTTGTGTAGAAGATTTTGACTTGATTATGAAATTTTAAAAATGCAATTCTGAGAATAAAAATGGCTGTTGTGGTATTATTTTTAAAAAATAAAAAATAAATGTTATTAATTAATGATTATAAAGATATAATATATACATATTATCTAAGAATAATAATGAAAAAAAAATCTCTTTTTATATAGTATACGAATCATGCCCTTATTATCTGATCTAAATCATTCCCAACAATAATGACTTTTGATACAATCATTTTATGAATTCAAATGTGATGAGAGTAATTGAGCAGAAGAAAACTGTGAGGTGGGTCTAACAATTATAACCAGAAAGGTAGCATCAGAGTATGACTTTACAAAGAAAATGACAATTAATCAAACCTAAACATGCAACACACGCCCTCACTATGAACTCAATTATGCTTTGCAGTGCAAGGTAATAAATAATTAAGAGGCCTATTGCATTGTCAATATGCATATGCTTTCATTTTGAGATGTAAATATTATCGAAGTAAGTTTTATTTTTTTTAATAAGGCTTTTTCAATACATATATCCAAAGCTTATACTTTTTTATATCATGCTTTTATACACACACACACCCCAGTTGATTTGCTGATTTGCTCTTTATCGTAATGAAGTCCATAAAACCATTAGAGGCCTTAAGTTAAAAAGATGGTATGGTATCATAAAGCTTTCCTATATATATTATACTTATCCATATATATATATATATATATTAAAATTTATGAAAAAAGCATTATTCATTAATTATAAATAATGTGGTTCACCCATATATGTAATTGTTCAATGATTTCTAGGGGCAAATTAATGTGGTGTTATGGTCATTTAAGAGAGTGCTAAAAATCACATAAAGACACTAATGCTTTGTTTGGAAGAGGGGAGAAGATGAGAGGAGAGAAAATAGAGGGAAGAGAAAATTGAGAGGAGAAAAGTGGTTATAAAATATTTTTGCTTCTTATATTTGGATAATAGGAAAAAATAGAGAGAAGAGAAAATTTATTTATTTGATAAAAACTATAATACCCGTATTACTAATAGTCACCATATACTTCAAAAACAAAGGAGAAATTAGCATCCTTTCCAAATGTTAATGTGGCTGCTGATGCAGGAAGCATAGGCTTTACGGTTTTTTGGCAGATCACAAACAGCGATGGTATCTAACAAGGTCAAAGCATATAATTTTCTGCTACCACAAATGTGATCCCTTGATCTCCTCCAACCACAGAGAAATCCAGCTGAATGCGAATCTACGGCTTGCTTTGAAGAGACACACCACAACACAATTTGGGTCGGTGGGTTTTGTAGATGCGACAATTCTTGTAATAGTTGCTCCACATTTGAGTCTTGATGGCATGTAGGCCTTAGCTTTTGTCACCGGGTTGAAGAAAAAGATGCTACAGATTCAGAAATATTGGTGGGAAGCTTCAACCATGATCATCCAGCCCTGTTGTATTGAGCCAAGACAACAATGGTATAATTTAGATGGTGAATCTGTATGATGAAGGACCCTCTGTGTGGACAAGTTGAAGAATGAAAAGTAGTATTCTGCGTCCTTTTTTTGTTGGAAATAAAAGGAGTGGTACTTGTGGGGATGGACAGCAATGCTTATTAATTATTAGTCATCTATATATATATGTATATATCTAGCGACAATGGATCGCCAACTTGTGCAGACAGCTTGGGTTCGAAGGAAATCAGTGATGAGCGTTGTATAATCAAGCCCAAGGCATCTTCTCCAATCTCTGACCACTTAATTTGCGGCTTCAAAAAGATGGTTATTTAAAAGAAATCAAAGATATGCAAAAAAGCAACACTGTATATTGAAATTGATACGTGATTTCCTCAAGAAGAAGATATAGTATACTGCATAATTTCAATTCTTGCAAGTTGTGTTAATGAACAAAATCACGCTTGTGATCATAAGGCGTCGAGAGAGATTCTGAGTAGGAAAGATAAAAAGAAGCTGGCTAGTTAAATAAGTACTTACCTGATTTGAAAATGTTCTAATCGCCCTCCATCCTATTGAACCATGAGCATCAATCAACATGAGCACCAAACACTTAAAATTAAAGCAGTCCACTAAACGCTCAATCCATGTTCGTTTGCTATTGCTTCTTTGTTCTTCTTCTTTGTCGTCCATTATGCTTCAAAGCGACAGAGAAAAACCCTAAAAGCAATATATTATGATTAAAGGTTCTTTTCATGAGAAAATCAATTTTTTATGCATAACAGAACAAGGATTTGAATTCTTCTTAGAGAATTGTGATGGACAAAAAAAAAAAAGAAACTAAATAAGTAATTACCAAGTTAATAGGTATCCTATGCACCCTACAAGCAAGAGCACCAATTGCGATCGGCAATATATGTGTGTGTGTGTGTGTTGGTATTGTATACAAGGTAACAAAGATATATATATATATATATATACACATACACACACACAAGTTCAAACATGACATAGAAGCGATTTGGAGTGGAAATTAAGAAGGAAGAAAAGAAACATACCTTTGCGCTTTGGGTTTCCCTTTCTCACTGCTTCCTCCTTCTCTCTTTAATTATATTCATCTCTGAAGATTTGCTTTTGAGATTATTTTGTTATTTATTTAATTATTTTTTATTTTCACTAAAAAACTAATGTGACAAATATACTAGTGATTAATATATGAGTAACATATATTGATAATTTGATTTTTATGATTTTCAAACGTTTAGAAATCATTTTTTGGCCAAAAATCGTTTAGAATCTAATTGTTGCTGTTTGACTCAATAGGATATTGACAAAACAAGGGTGAAGTTGCCATTTTGAAAATATAAGTCACGGCATGAGCACCCAAATCCCCGATATGCTCTCCGATATGCATAACGTTTAGGTAAACAAGAAACATTATAATCCTACTTTCGCAACTAAAGAAGTTTAATAAAATAAATAAATTTAAATTACCCCATTTAATTTCGTACAAACAAATGAGTAAATGTACACTTTATTTAAAAATTTCATCTGACTTGTTGCTGCTGTATATTCCTGGTCTTCATTAAAAAAAATCATTATTATAATTTAATTAATAGAAAACCAAATGAATCAAACAAGTCACATACAGGAGAATGTTTCCAGCCCCTTGAAATTTGAGCAAAACCCCACCTCTTGTGAGAAGAGAAAAAAATTGTTTCCACAAATTAAGAAATATACATATAATTTCCTGTTTGAAATCAACGATGTCACAAGTTTCTCTTAACACTTAATCTAAAGCAAATAAAATTCCCGTGTCAGATCCTACATAAATTAAAAAAAAATGGATCTAGTTGTATAAAAATATAAGTGGACTTCAAACTTGAAATTCTAGATTGTTTCTAAATTGAAGTACGGATCGAGTTGTATAAAAAATTTCAATTGTAATATTATAGATTTATTTCAAAGAGATTTTAAATAATGCTAAAACTGGGTTTCACCATTGACTAGTTTGAGGTAGAGATCGTAGTTTTTTAACCGGGTTTCACGACAAAACTCTTCCTACACCCAACATATAACATTCGAGTTTTTAACCTCAATCCAACGAGGTCGAGGCTCATCTCTACTCACGTCCAACTTGAACACTCTACTTCCTGTAAATTTGGGTGGAATATTGATATACTTCCTCCTCCATCTGCCATTAACACAGTATAAATGTATACCTTGATTTGTGAAGCATATAAATGATAAATAACTCTCTGGATGAACCATCAACAGCTAGAGACCTACGAATGTAACAATGATATATATTCATGAATAAAGTTGAAATTCTATAAGTAGTAGCACTGATATATAATGAAATATGTGAATGTCTATTATGCATAAAAAATAATAGAAAAATGAAAATGTTGTAAAAATAAAATTGTGCCTTAATTACAACGCCACCTATAATTCCCTGATACATGAGAAATATTATATAAAGTTACTAAAAACTTGGTATGAACCAAATTGGATAAGGCTTGTTAACCAAGTTTGATCTTTCAAATGCATGATAATCAATACTTCCATCAGTCATGCAATGTCTCCCAACGATCGTCTCCTTCCAATGCTCTGTGGTACTCACACATGAGAATAGATAAGAGAAATAGATACAATTCTCTTTGATTGGGCCATAAGGATCAACGTTTGACACCACAAAGCTCTTCCCAAGGCCAACAAATAACATACGATTTCCCAAGTTTTTAACTTCAATCCAACGAGGCTCATCACTACTCATGTCCAACTTGAACACTTCACTTCCTGTAAATTTGGGTGGAATATTGATATACTTCAGGACATTCCCCCATATGTCATTAGCACAGTATGTATAGCTTGAGTTGTCAAACAAATAAATAAGCAATAACTCTCCAGATGAAGCATCAACAGCTAGAGACCTACGAATGTAACCATGATATTCATGAATAAAGTTGAAATTAGTATCCCTTTTACCTGTTGATCTCGCTCTTCTTCCCATCAAGAATCTCTGCTTCCGCGAATGTGATCCCTTGTCTCCGATATCCTTCAACCACAGTCCATGACTTATCAGAAATCCAACTGAATGCGAATCTGAAGATATCACTTCTATCAAAGAGACATACCACAACACAGTTTGGATCTGTGGGTTTTGCAGATGCCACAATTTTTGTAATAGTTGTACATTTCAACCTTGATGGCATGTAGGCCTTAGCTTTTGTCACCGGGTTGAAGAAGAAGATGCTAACAAATTCAGAATATCTGTGGGAGAATTCAACCATGATCATCCAGCCTTCTATTGTGCCATAACAACAATGGTATGGTGAACCTGTATGATGAAGGACCCTTTCTGTGGACAAGTTGAAGAATGAAAAGTAGTATTCTGCGCCCTTTTTTGTTTTAAATAAAAGGAGCGGCACTTGTGGGCATGGAGAACATTGCTTATTAGCAATAAATCTAGTGACAATGGATCGCCAACTTGTGCAGACAGCTTGGGTTCGAAGGAAATCAGTGATGCATAAGCGTTGTATAATCAAGCCCAAGGCATCTTCTCCAATCTCTGACCATTTGCTGCTGCTGCTGCTGCTGCTTCCTTCTTCTTTGAATATGCTCATTATGCTTCTCTCTTCATCATCTTCGATATGTGCCTGCTTCTTGTTGATACTTCCTTCTTCTTCTTCATCGTTCATTATGCTTCAAAAAGATGGTTATTTAAAAGAAAGATATGCAAAAAAAAATTGCAACATTGTATATTTAAATTAATAAGTGATGTCTTCTAAAAGAAGAGAGATACATCATACTGCATGATTTCAATTGTTGCAAGTTGTGTTAATGAATAAAATCATGTGTGTAATCATATCTTTCAAATGAAAGAAGCTAACTGGGTATAAAAGATAGAAAGAAGCTAATTAAATAAGTAGTTACCTGGTTCGAAAATGCTCTACTTGTCCTATTGAAACATGAGCATCAATCAAGATGGGCACTAAATACAGAAAATTAAAGCAATCCATTAAACGCTCAATCCATGTTCGCGTGCTAGTGCTTGTTTGTTCTTCTTCTTTGACGTTCATTAAGCTTCCAAAAGAAAAGGAAAAACGGTAAAAACAATACATTATGATCAAAGGTTCTATACATGAGAAAATCAAATTTTTATGCATAATAGAGCAGGTATTTAAATTCTTCCTAGAGAATTGTGATGGACAAAAAACATAAAGCTAAATGAGTAATTACCAAGTTAATAGCTGTTCTGTGCATCTGTACCCTACAAGCAAGAACTACATTCGCGATCGGCAAGATATGTGTGTTAATCGGCTATATGTGTGTGTATGTTTGTATATATTGTATACTAGGTAACAATATATATATATATACATATATACACAACCTCTTGCATAGATGTTCAAACATGACATAAAAGCAATTTGGAATCTGAAAGAAGGAAGAAAATAAACATACATTTGGGCTTTGGGTTTCCCTTTCTCACTGCTTCCTCCTTCTCTCTTTATATTCATCCCTCGATCTCCTTCAATAAAATTCTCCTTTCGTCTCCCCTCAATCTCTTGATCACACTCTTGTTCGTACACCTCTTTTTTTCTTTTTTATCTCTCTCGCTCCTTCTCCTCTTTTTCCCCCTCTCCTTTTAGTATTTCTCTCAATCACATTCTTTGGATTTTTTTTATGGAGTGATTTGAGGAATCATTTTAATGATTTGAATTTTAAAGAAAGAAATTTTTTAAATAAGATCGGAAAAATCTTAAAATGTGATTACTGTTATATATTAATAATACATATTGATTTTTATAATTTTCAAACTTTTAAAAATCATTTTTTGGCCAAAAATCGTTTAGAATCTGATCCTTACTGTTTGACTCAGTTAATAGGATATTGACGAAACAAGGTGAAGTTGTCATCTTAAAAATATAAAGTCATGACATGAGCATCCAAATCCCGATGAGCTTTCCGGTCTGGATAACGTTTAGATAAAAACAAAATAATATGTCACCAAAAAAAGAAAATTTAAATTACCCTCTTTAATTTCGTACAAACAAACGAATAAATGTACACTTCCACTTGATTAAAAATTTCCTGTGACTTGGCGCTGATGTACATTCCTGGTCTTCATAAGAAAAATCATTCCTACAATTTAATTAATATAAAACCAAATGAATCAAACAAGACACATACAGGAGACTGTTTCCGGCTTCCTCAAATTACACGAAAAGCTTTTCCTTTCTCCAAAGGGCTCTCTTAATAGCCTAAAAAACTAAGAAATATACATATAATTTCCTGTTTGAAATCACGATGTCACAAGTTTCTCTTATACTTTACCTAAAGCAAAGAAAGTTCCCGTGCAATTTTGAATTAAACGATTAACTCAGTCGTAAACCTCTCTTAAATGCCAGAAGTGCAAGTAAGAATTTCTCAGCAAATTAACAGTAATTCTCTCTGATAGCACAGCCACTCATTGGATTCGATTTTATACTTTCCAGTATACCTTGAGATTCTGTTTTCCAGGTTAATAACCAATTGGGGAGAAACAATTCCAGAAAGTTGTTGAAAGGATCTCAATTTAATATGTGATATAAAATTTTCCTTGTTACATTTAATTCGCTGTTTAAGAATTTCCTATGAACCAGTCCAAATTAACCCATTACTCTCCCATGCAAATTTTCAATCTTTTTTTTTTTTTTAACTTTTGTCATCTCTCCTTCCTCAAATTAATTAAAGCCATTAGAGTCAAAGTGAGAATGTGAGTGAACAGAAAAATGAAGAAAGGAGATGATGAGTATATGATCTCTCATCAAACACTCAATCCATCAAAACCACACTGCTTGTCAGTCAGAGATTGCTTCCTTGGACTTATCACAATAGCACAGTTCACAGATACCTGCACAGTTGAAATAATTTCATCATAATTATCCGTCATAATTCACTCGTACATTGAATTTTTTAATTAAAAATAAATTTAAAAATACTTATTTATCTTTTTTATGATTGGCTTTATCTACTTATAAACTTCTCAAGAAATTATGTTTTTGGTAAAAGAAAAATTAAAGAAGAACATAGATTGCTTTAATTCGAAGACAAAACACATTCTAATTATTTACTATATCTTCGGAAGTCTGCCAAACTAGTATTTTGAGCAAATGATCTATGAAGAGAGTGTCTTTCATCAACAAAATTTATGGGAAGGCTATACCAATTAAATAAGCATTAGAGCTTCATTCATATCCCATTGAGAAAGAATTTGAAGAAAATTATAAAATAGGATCTCTTGATAAATAATTTATCTAAAGATATAATTTTTTATAAAACCCAATATCATTATATGATCCATATTGCTTAACTCACTTATTAATACTATTGATGTGATTATAGAGCTTCATTCATGGTAAAATTTACTCAAAGGATCTAGATTTTTGAAAAGCTATGTATATATGAATCGTTATATATATATATATATATATGGACAGAGGACAGGAAGATGACCCATGTGCCCCCAAACAGGAAAGTCACATGGCGAAGACTTTTCTTGGCCTAAAACGAAAAGAGAAAATAACTACATTCTTTGACATTTCTAATAAGTCTCTCTTTATGTTAATTTGTTCCAAATCTCAATTTTTCACATGATGATAATCAGGGTGGTGAAACATTAAAATAATGCCACTCTAATATAGCATCACCAACAAATTGAGAGAAAGGAAATGAAAACATAAGAAACAAAAACGCAACCAAAAAAGAGAAAAAAAAATCTGACATTAGAGTGAACCAATATTGACAAAAGCGTTGCTTCCATGGGGTAGTTTCTATCGCTAGTTATTGAATCCAGCTATGAACTCTAGGTGGGTCCAGGCATTTTGTCATTTTCTTTCACTTGTGCACCATCATTCCATCCCAGAAGCTCTTAGCTGTCTATGGAGTGAGATTATTGTAGGCCATTGAATATTTGGCCAAACGATAATAAATAATAACAAAATTTGTGTGTGCAGAATCTTCCCATCGCCTTCCTGGACATTCCTAGTTGCATTTAAAGTAGACATATTCTAGGACACTTTAAATAGATAAAGCCTAGTTTTGGAATAATAATACAGTTTTTCCCTCCACTACTTTTTAGTTTGGTAAATTGCTTTTAACAATACTTTTCCAGTTATGTTTTGATATCACTTGTTTTTTTAAAATAAGCACCCAAAGAAACTTTTGAGACTTTTTAATTATTTACATACTAATATCAGTATTGTTTATTTAATTTCTACTAATTATTTTGTACTCCAAGACACACCCACAATAGTTTTGATCACACCAATTTATTAATGTGAAACTCACATAATTTTATTATATTTTTACCGTCAAAGATTTTAACTTATCATATCATTCAAAACAGTAAACAACTTTATAAAGCTACATAATTTATCCTCAAACAATCAAACCAGACATTAATATTAATATTTAAATTAAAGAATTCTGCTTGTACAGATATCTTCTACGTATTAATTTCTAGGTTAATGAAATAGAACATCAAGTCACTAACATATTCAAAAAGTGTTTTAGCAGCAGACAATGGTTTCTTACTAAAAATAAAAATTTCTCCCATCGGAATAATACAAACACAAATTTTATGTATCTTGACTCTTCAGAATATCTCCACTAGTCCCTATTTAATATTTTAATTATTCTAGAAATCAGATTGTTAATATTTGAAATTTTTATTATTTCACCGTATACGGGGGTGTTTGGTTAGCATTTTTGTAAATCAAACTGTCATTTCTAATAATCATTTTCTCCTTTTTCATCCAAACAACTTTTCAATAAATTTTTTTATTTTTATCTAAATTTTATTTTTATAAATTACGATTATTCTAAAAATATTTTTATAAAGAAGTAAACCAAACGGGCACGTACTCTAATAAAACTGATAAGAGAAATTCCACAGAACAAAGTCTTGAAGTTATCAAAGCATGGGAACGAGACTACTAGAATGTTATAGACAAATGCATGAAAGAGCGTAAAAATCAAGCATTATTACCAACCTATTACTATTATTCCTTTCTGACAGCCTTTTTGTCCGTCTTTTTATCTCCAGTTTAATAATTTAAAGGAAAAAAATTAAATCTAATAATCTAATCTCAGTTCTAAGAAATTATTTAAGATGAATAATCTTAAAATTATAATTAGTTTTAAAGAGTGATACTAAAATCATTCAAAATTATAACTTTTAAAAAGATTAATAATTTTTTTATTCTTTTAAAAAATAATTTTTTAATTATCAATCTTTGAATATAGAATTTTTCAAAAAATAAGTATGATAACAACAAGAAGACCTTGACAATGATAAATTTATCCGACATAAATAGCAGTAGAAAATAAAAATATTATTTTGTAGTTTTAGATACTATTTTTTTTTTCTAATGTTTTGTTTCCCGCAGAGGGTAGTGGAATTCGCAGATTCAGATAAAGAGTGTAGCTAGAACCATATGAAATCTACGAGAATGGTATGCTTGATTTGCAAGCAGGATGTGAAATGAAGCTTAATCAGGAAAGTTCAGTTCTAATTAATGCCAATATTCTATGAAGGTAGCGTAATGCGCAGAAACCAATGAAGAAAAACGAATTTTGTAGCCTAAATTGGAAGGAAAACGAAAACCCAGAAAAATGTAGTGAATCACATTTTGAATGTTTTGAATATAGAAGACGAGAGATAGAGGGGGAGAGAACCTGAACACCAGGAGAATCGAAGTTCATAATCCGGATCTTAGCTTCGACATCGCCCAAGACCCGTAACTCGACCCGGTCATTGACCGTAGCGTGTCGGATTAAATCGGCAGCGTCGGCCTGAAGCAAATTGACCCGATCGACGGTGATTGTGGCCTGTACCTGCCTCACACTGTGGGCTTCCTGATAGAATCCAGGCACGGAGGCTTTGCCTAACGGGATTCCCCTGTACATCACGGTGAACCTGGACTCGCCGTACTTGATCCCCACTTTGTTAGGGTTGACGGCGGTGAATAACAGCATAATAGTGAAGGAGAGGGATGCTGTGGTGACGGCAGTGGCGGTTGAGCCGTCGTTGGGGGCGTCAAAGGAGGGCGGGTTGGGCGTGATGCCCATGGATTGGACAGCGACCTGCTGGAGCTCGAACTGGGGCTTCTTGGGCTTGACGGCGAGGATGATGACGAGAACGACAGCGAGGACAAGAAGGGCGAGGAAGGAGAAGAGGAGGAAGAGGCAGCAGCAACAGCCTTTGAAGGAAGCGGAAGAGGAAGAAGAGGAACGATACGACGGCGTAGGGTGGTAATGTCTATGATCTGCGATTGTAGTCATTGTTTCTCTCTTCTTCTTGCTCACTCTCTCTCTCTCTCTAATCAATGTCTGGGTTAGCTACTTAGAAGTGAGAGTGAGGAGAAGAAGATTGAGAATGATACCATTGAAGATGGCCATGGGCGCCGTGCTTTGCTTGCCAAGTGAGAAATTAATTAATTAAAGCCAATAAACTTCATTTATTTTAATTTCAAAATAGTAATAATACATTGTGTCCGTTTCGTTTGTCTTCTTCTTCGTCTCTTTTTTTTTTGTTTTGGCCAGATGTTTCGTTTGTCTTCAAAAATATTTATAATTATATGAAGTTTAAAAAAATTAATAATGATCACATTAATAATTTTTAAACAGAAAATAATTAATTTGTTTTATTTATTTTATATAATATGCTGATTTTTTTTTTTTACCAAGGACTGATTATCATTTCAAAACCCTTTGTTTTTTCAACCAACATCATTTGAAAAGCCTTCTTTCGGCCAAACAACATCAATTTAAAAGCCTAATGCCAACAACTTACACATTTCTTTGCTGCTGTGCTCTTCCGGATTGATAAGAGATGGAAATTAGGAATTTTTAAAATTTAAAATTTAAAATAAGTGAGCATTGTTATCTACTATTAAGTAGGGGTTAACGATTAGATTAGTGAGGTGCCAAAAAAAACCATATTAGGGTAATCCATAAGGTAAGAGTAGAATGGGATGTCAACAGTGATTAAAGTTTAATCCCTCCAAATATAGGGAAACAAAGAAAGTAAAAAAGAAAAACACATCAACGCAATTCATAATACGATTGGAAAACTAGATATTAAGTATTCAAGAGTAAGTGTATAAATTTTGTTGAAAAAAATAATGAGATTGTTGAACAAAATAAAAATCTTGTTTAATTCACATAAAAATAGAATAATTAAATTCATAAAAGATTTTGAGATAGATTGAAAAATAATCTTCATGTTTTATTTTAAAAAATAAAAAAAGCTGATGAATAATGTTAATAAGAATTAATAAACATTATATAAATCTCTTAGGTAAGAAAATAAACATTATAAAAATATGATGATAATTTTTAACACTCTTGAAGAGTTGCCCTGGCAGAGAGAATAACCAAAAGTAAATCCCACCTTTTTTTTTTTTTTTTCAACCAGAAATCCCACTTAAATCGAACCCATATTTTCACACGGTCCAAGGACATAGTTGCTTTGAATGAATCTACTTCCTCTTGACAAAAACATGGTTAAAAGTTTGTCCTCGCTAAAGAAAAAAAGTAAAAAAAATAATTCTCTAACATTGTGTATGTTGTATAAAATTAAAAAAAAATCTGACAGAATATAAAAATGTATAAAACTAAAAGTAAATTAAATTCTTGAAATTTCTCTTCAAGATATCAACTTGAATAGCTAGTCCCATTTAAATAAATAAAACCTACTTAAATAATGAAACTCGCTTTTTATTAATCTCTTTTCTGAATTAAATATTTTTGCTTTAAAAATAAAAAAAAATTAAAAACAAGTACCCTGAACTAATTTCTCAACTAATGTAAACAAGATTTCCAATTGGTAATCCTGATTTTAAAAATAGTTTCTTAAGGTCCTCAATCTTCTTTTTCCAAAAAAATAATTCCATTTCAAATAGAATATATCTCCCTTCCTATCTCCCTCTCTCATTATAATCTCATGTCTCTATTATTTTTTTTTATAAATCACAACAAAAAACAAACAAACTCCCATCTCATCTCTCTATTCTATCTCCTAATATATCAATTTAGGAGGATACGAACTCCGTAAGTCATAAGTGCGTCCACTTTCAATAACCAGCGCAAAACATGCATCAGGTTGACTGGCAATAGAGTTAAACGACAAAAGAAGGTCTCTGTACAGTGTCCACACGCACACAACTATTTTCTTTTGTAAATCCAAGCTACTTAAAATTTTAATCCCACATACAGGAAGGGCAACGTTAAATCTTAAGAAGGATCCGATGGAATGGACCGTATGCTGGAATCGTATAAACGTTGATTAAGGGCACAAACCCCTAGGCATTTTGTGCATTACTCTATCTAATTCAACAAAATACAGCAACTGGAAGATAATTAACTCTAATAAACTACTAAGATAATAATGGATGGAGGTATAAAAAGAAATTTATATTAATAGGCCTACCAGAAACAACCCCAAAAAAACTACATCAGATCAAATATTTCATGGAATCACTGGAAAATTCTGGGACCTGCCTTCCCATCACTTCTGGTCCACATTATCAGCATCTGCCACAGGATCTGCACTGAAACTGCCTGCTTCTGCTTTGCTCGTTTCATCAACCCTCCTACCAGAATCATCACCAACTAGCACATCATCCATAATATCATCCTCTCCAACATTTATATCCTCCACATCTTCTTCATCCACTTCATTGTTGCTACCCCCAGGAATCTTTCTTTTCTTGGGACCATGCTCAAGCCTATGAGTATCCAATTCTTTGTCCATGGTTTCCTGTAAATCCTGGTCATTATTCACTTTCCTTGTTTTTCTTGCATTCTGCCATCTTTCCAACTCCTTCTCAACATTAGCAATGTACTGCTCCCCAATCTGTTTCTGATACTCAGACAGTTCCTCTCTTCTTGCATTCTTCCATTCAAGAAAAGCCTGGAAATTCACAGGTAAAGGATAAATAAACAAGACTAATATTTGATATATAAAAGCAAATGTGAAAAAAGAACTTATATTCTAGAGCCAATGATTCTTAATCCAGCAAATTTGCCAGTATGCCCTCTCAAATATCCACCTTGCAACAAGAAAAAATATCCTACAAGTTTTCAAGATATTACGACAGGACTAATTCGGGATGGCTTTCCATAGTTATCTCCTCGTCATGTTTAAGATGAAAGACCAAAACAATTCAAGTGTGCCCCTAAAATTAAAACTAACTTAAATTTTCAACTTCCAATGGTCCAACCTCTTCTTTGCGCTTCTCTAACGATGCTTCATCTTCATCCAAGGGCTTGTTGGGCAAAAAGTATATTGGAGGTTCTGTTTTGGTCCTGAATAAACAAACAAAAACATGCCAAAAATGAAACACAAGTTGAAAATGATAGGAACAAAAATTTTCATGTCTACCTAGAATCCTGCAATAAGCAGGAAAAATCCAGTCATCAAGCTGTTTCAACACTACAATGCACATGAAAAGAAACTTAAGAAACTTATCTTCGTCTCAATAAAATGTGAATATGGACACTTTTTGGATGAAAATTAAAAATAACCTGCAGATACATAGAGCATGGCATAATGTCAGGTATAACAGATGTCCAGCTGTTAAAGTGATTAGCAAAAGATTTATCATGAGAAGACTACCGCTCTTAGAGTATATAGTTGATGGTGCAAACCTTATAAAATTGCATAGCCTTTTGTGATGCTCACTCCACCGAAGAAACAGCAACTCCAATTTCTTTTCTTCTGTCTTAGCAGCCACACGAGCTCTAAGAGTCTGACAGGAAACAGGGTAAAAGGCAAAAATACGGAATGTTAAGGAAAAGCATATACAGATTTGTAATCAATTCAATATAGAGAGCAGAAAAATCTTATTTGAAATCCAACCAAGTCTCTCCTCCGCTTTTCAGCAATCTGTTCACGCTCTTCTTTCCTTAGCCTTTCACTTTCTTCACGTGCTCTTTGCTCAGCCTGGGAAAAAGGTTTCAAAATAATTGATATTGTTACAAATTTCTAAATGTCATCATGAGAGAAAGAGAGACAGAAATGACCAAGAGCAAGACAAGTTCAGTTGTTCAGTGTCTGATATTAAGGTGCATCCACAACTTGAGAACAGTATTGCAAAATAATTCTATGCATATTCAAATCAATGATAAGAAATATAATAATTAATAAGTGAACTCCTCAGCAAACTCATTTACATACGATCTGACTAACATAAAATCACATGCCATGGCTATCAATGCAACAGGATGACGTCAGAAAATATGGAATTATACCACATGCCCCAATACTGACAAACAATAAAATGACCCCCTTCCTTTCTATTTATACCCATCGCATGATTAAAGTTAGACATAAGAATATGTCAAATGAGTATTTCTGTGAGTATCTGAGCACCACCCCTTTAATAAATCAATCAAGTTGCTCAATTGAATTACAGTTAGTCTCATATAATCATAATAATTAACAAAGAAACCCAGAATAAATTCATTAACAATAGTTCTATAGTCCATCATTCCACATAACCTTAGCATAAGATGGTGAATTGACTGAATTCTTCTCTAAATGCAACCACAGGTCTAAGATAAATGAGTATATATGTGCTTCTTCTTCTAAACCAGTTAAAAGAGAAAAGCTCCATGCAATAATAAACGTGCACTTGACTTACTTTTTGCAGAGAGTTAGATCTTCGCATGAATGCTTCAGTTCCTGAAAGCTGCATGTCTTCCTTTCTGAATTTCTGGGACAGTTCAGGATAAAAGCAAATAAATAACAATATGGAAATAAATGTCAATAATGAGTTGATAATGAGAGGATCAGATAAACTTGCTAGCATACAGAAAACAGCACTATATAAATTTTTATGTTGCTGAAAACTTTGTTAGATGCAATTGGTAACATAGCAATTGAGCTCACATTTGGCCAGTAGCAAACAGACAATTACACTTGATAAATCCAAGACCACCAATTTCCAACAAACATTTCTTAGATGTTTGTCCATTAAGTGCATATGAGCTAGGTGTGTTGTGTGGAATGTAGAGAGACAATATAAAGATAACAGCATATCAACTAATAAACTGATCACATGATATAGCAATACAAATGTAACTGGGACCCAAGCAAGCAATTAGTCTTTCATACCTCCAAAGTCCCCAAGAGCTGACCCAACATTCTTTTATTTCTATTAACCAATCGGGGATCCTCATCCTTCGGCAATACCCTTGGAACATGTTCTGCGGCAGGAATCTCAGAATCCTTTAAGAAAAGAGATACCTATAACATTAGATACATAACCCCAAATAAACCCCCAATTGGAAGGAAATACATGTGCATTTACCATCTTTGGAGTTCTTTGGTTGCTATCTCTTCTAGACCATCCACTTCTCTGAGAATCGGAGGGCTTCCTATCACTCTGCGCAGCTGTATCAGTCCCGTTAACGTCATCCCTAGTTGAATAGTCCTTCTTAACTTCCTGTCCTGCATCAGCATCCTCAAGCAACTCTCCATCCTCCACCTTCATTTCCAAATGAAGACGTTAGATTATACTCATATCTCAAGCTTCTTTCGTGGGGGAGGGAGTGTTTATAGGTGACGACACAATTTTTTTGGGGTAAAAGATAGTTCACATGACACTCAAGACACAACCATTACTCCATCGACTTCTCACTAAATTATAGACAATTCACGCGTCAGATAGGAAACCAAATCAATAACAGCAAGAAAAGAGACTAAACTACAGTATCAAAATTTAAATTTAAAATAATAATATAATAAAATCAAAGGAATAGGTTCACCTTGACAACAGCTGACGAAAGTCGACGCTTAGCAGGAGGTTGATCATCCGATTCATTCCGCTCACTCTGAAAAATAAAATTATGTAATTAATACCTAAAGTCTATTATCCAATCAAGTCTAGTACTTGTTATCCTTCCAAAAGTTTTTCCAAGAAATTGCTGACAAATTTTCGCATAGAGAGAAAACCAGAGAAACACAGCTAAAATCCACGAACAAGAAATTAGGATCAAATTCAGAGAACCCTAGACAACAAAAAACCGAGGCAAAAGAACAAATAACGGAGAAATTCCATACAGGTCGAACAAAGCCTCGCTGACGAACCCCATTAGCAGCGAGGTTGCGGGGGCCAGCACCTGCTAACCCACCTCTGCGAATTCCTCGAGGATCTCGAAGCCGCTCCGTAATCTGCAAAAATTGCGAACAGGAGACAACATCAAACCCAGAATCGACCACACAGAAACGGAGATAGAGAGGGAGAAAGAAGGAGAAATGACCTCACGCTGTTGGCGTTGAAGTTCATCGATTTCTTTACGAAGCTCTTCCTCAGTCTTTTCCACGGCGGTACTGCCCATTGAGGCCGATTCGAGGGAGAGAAGGAAGTAGTGACACACAGTATTACCGACGAAGCGTGTGCTATAAACCCTTGGAAAGGGTTCGCTAGCGCCTAGAGGGTTCTCCGCAGGAATATTAAGGCTGAACGTTTGCTTGCACCGGCTATTTTTATTTTATATAGTTTTATAATAATAATAATAATAATAATAATAATAATAATAATAGTAGTAGTAATAGTAGGAGCAGCTATAAATATGTTAAAAATTTTAGAAAAATAACCAATAGATTTAATGAGAAAACTGGTAGGATATATGACAAGATTAAATTAAAAAATAAGTGGGACAATCTTAAAAAAGAATGGCAAGTTTTGAATAGATATTTTGGTAAAGAGACAGGCTTGAGATGGGATCCTGATAAGCAAACATACAACGCTACTAATGACTAATGGAAGAGAAAGCTCAAGATATGCAGTAATATGTTAAGCAATGATTTTATTTTTATGATGTCTATTATCCAATATTGATTAATTGGTTAAATGCAGGAAAATCCATAATACGAAAAATTCCAAGAGAAATGACTCCCCTTCTCCCAAGAATTAGATTCTTTGTTTATGGATGTGTCTGCCACAGGAGCTCATGCATATGCACCATCTTCTGGAAGACTACCTACCAACACAGATGACGATGATGTATATCGTCTATCATTTGAAGATATGGAAGAAGGATCTAGAAATAGTGACGAAGTCTTAGGGGGGGCTAGTACCGGACTTACTGCCTAGTTGCAACAAACTATTTATTTAAACACTTCTCAAGCAACCGCTAGTGGAGGCAATAGAAAGAAGAAGAGGAAGAGAGGCAACAAAAAGTCAAACACAATGATGCTAGTTGATACAATAAGTAGAATAGCTTATGTGTCTGAGTCAAATCAGCAAGGGGATTCTTCAACGTTCCTTGGTGAAGCAATTGCTGATTTCCTAAAAATTGAGGTAATCAGCAATGATATTAATTTCCCTTCCTGATGCTGTTAATTTCTTACATCCTCTCCAGATGCAAGAGTTATATTTATGGCCTTGAAAGAACACAAGGAGAAGTTGGTGGCATGGTTGAGGCTTGAAGTTTACAAACTCTAGATTGTCTTGAGATGGATTCTGTTTGATTATTAAACTATTGATTATGTTGGTTAAACTATTGATTTTGTCTTACTATTAAACTCTAAATTGTGTTTGACTAGTAAACTTATGTTTGACTATTCTATTTGACTATTGGACTTTAGAAAGATGGGTATGGTTTAATTGAGGTTGTATTTCTAAACTACAGGTTGTGTTTGTTCTAATGGGAGGGTCTTGTAAAAAAGTCTAAAAATGACTCAAAATGTCTGTGTATTGGTTGGTTTATATGCGGTAAAACATTTGTGTAAAGAGCCACAAAGAACTTGTGAGTATATAGGCCATGTGTGGGTGGAAGAAATTTTAGGTGGACATTCTATTCGTTGTTATGAAATGTTTCGAATGGAGAAGCATATATTCCATGTTCTTTGCATGGCATTGGAACAGCGTGGATCGAAAGGAACTAATCAAATAGGGGTAGATGAAAAGGTTGCAATATTTTTACATTCAGTCGGACATGGGGTAGGAAATAGGATGTTACAAGAAATATTTCAATATTCTGGAGAGACAATTAGCAGAAATTTTCATGATGTCTTACAGGCTTGCCTTGTACTCTCAATGGACTACATCCAGCCACAAGATAGAACATTTCATACCATACCCCAAAAAATAAAAAATGATCTCCGATATTGGCCATTTTTCAAAGATGCTATAGGAGCAATTGACTGCACTCATATCCCATGTTTGGTTCCTGCTAGTAAACAAGTTAAATTTATTGGAAGAAAAGGAATTACAACGCAAAATGTGATGGCTGTATGTGATTGAGACATGTGCTTCATTTTTATATTATGTGGATGGGAAGGCACTACACACAATACTCAGGTATTTCAACATGCTTTGACAACTCCGTCTATGAACTTCCCGCATCCACCTCAAGGTATGCTTCTTATTTATACAATGATGCTTTTTTTTAATTTAAATAACAAATAATTTACTACATTTTGAATTATTATTAGGTAAATATTATTTGGTTGATGCTGGTTATTCAACACTAATTTTTTATCTTAGTCCATATAAAAGTGAATGTTATCACCTTCCAGATTTTCGACGTTCTTTTCATTTTGAGACACACAATGAGTACTTCAACTACTACCATTCAAGTTTGAGGTGTACGATAGAAAGGACCTTTAGGGTTTGGAAGAATAGATTTGTCATTTTACGACATATGGCCAACTTCAAGTATCAAACATAAGTTCAAATAGTTTATGCAACAATGGTCATATACAACTTTATTAGAAGGCATTCTGAAACTGATTCTGACTTTATGCAATTCGAAAATGAAGATATCAGTATTGAAGATGAGGATCTAACTCAAGATGTTAAGAATCCTTCTATACATACAACCGCGACCTCTTCAAGGGAGATGAATCATATTCGTGATATAATTAGAAATCAAATTATACAATCTATACAACATAATTAGTCATGTAATATTATCAATCTTATTTATAACATTTTAATTTTGGAACTTTTACAAAAATACACCCACATATTGATTTATTAAATAGGTATTAAAAAAGAAAATTTATCTATTAAAAATTGGAAAAAAATTATACAACCATAACTGTTTTGTGTAAAATCATCTAAAATTAATCACTTTTATCAAAACCAATTTTTAAATAAATCATCCAAACACAAATACGTTTGTCCAAAACTAATTTTTTTTTATAACCATGTTATAAAACCAATTCTATTGAAACTCATTTTCGATTAACTGAAAACTAAACAGACCCAAAATTTAGTTTCTTAACAGCAGTATTCCTTCAAGAAATTAAACATAAAAATCCATAGGCCCTTAATTCTTTTAAAAATGCAAATTTTTTTCTCTAAAATGAAAAAGGGCTTATTTTACATATCTTAAAAAACTAATCTTCCTAAATATTAACAACACTCAATTATTTAAAGAAATTAGTTAATCGATTATTTACATACGTAATTTAATTATTTAAAATACTATATTATTTAATGTCATCCAGCTATCCGTTCAATAATTGTTTAAATTAGTTCTAGTGATTCTAATTAACCTATTGTAATCTAGCAAATTACCACTCTCTATCACATGTAGTACTGAGGGTAACATTCATTTTTGCATCCTGTAATGACTGTCTAAACAATGGTTTTAAATCTAAAGTTACTTCCTTTTGAGACCTTACATTGTGAAGGGAAAAAATGGTAAAATAATATACACACACATGCCCAAAGAGAAGAAGAAGAAATGGATAATGAATCAAAAGTGTAAAGTCTTAAGGTGTAAAAAACTTTTGATTTCTAACATGACCTAATCTTGTTGTATCTGCACAGTTAATCCATAGCATTGTATTAAAAATAAAAGTGTAAGGTCTTGGGTTTGTGAATTAAGATTGCATGTGAATTAGTGAATCCATGTAGACATCTCTCTCATAGAGCATGGTTCATTTGTGCTCTTTATCAAGATATTTAAAATCGGATTGATTATTGAATTAATCAAGATACTGGTTCAATATTTAATAATTTAATTATGGTTGAATTATAATTAAATTAATAGTAATAAAATTAATATTTTTTCTCAATTTTATAGGTTATATATTATTAAAAAAATATTGACAATAAGTTTCATCTAAATAGGTTGATATTTATCAATAATCATATTTTAAATTTATATAGTAAACTAACTAGTTATCTCCCTCCACGCATTGCACGGTGAACAAAGATTTTGTATTTGTTACATATATTGAATGATGTATTTGATTTATTCAATTATTATAAGCAAATATAAGAAAAAAATAAAGTCAGGTTAATGATTTTTTATGAAGTAAGTTGATTGACTCAGAGATACTGCTATGTGGTAATCATAAAATATGTACACATAATTTTGTTGTTTTGCGAATTTTTTTGGTTAATGTTAATATAAAACTTCATCCTTAATTCTTAAACATTAATCATTTTAGAGGTCACTAAAATTAAAAATAAATTGAGGGGAAATATAATCTATATATTTTTCTAGATATAATAGTTGGATGTAATATCAAACGAATATCTTTGAAATTCCAAGACTTATGAGGTGGAAATATATTTTATAATATTTAATGCCGTTTCGATTTATCATCAGAATAGGTTGACTTGTTTAAAGTTATGGAATTCCAAACAATGTAAATTCAAAAACCATTGCCAGTCATATTATTTAATGGCATCGCTTCAATTTATCATCAAAATCTTTAGAAATGAAGCTAGAATCTACTTCTATGATGACATCCAAAGTAGAGGTGTTCAACTAACCCAGTAGTCTGATAGGTCTGGTTCTACCTGACATACCAGGTTGGTCCCGTAAATCGAGTCAGGTTGGGCACCGGGTTGAGATTAAACCCGGTTTTACCCGATCCCAGTATATATATAATTTTGATATTTTATTAAAAAATTATAAATATTATTTTTATATAATATTTTTCTTAATATATTATATATAATAAATTAATGATATCATTATTATGAATATTTTTAAGTATTCAATCTTTTAATTTTATTTAAAATTTTAAATTGATTTCTTAATATTGTGTAAAAATAATGCATGATTATTGAGTATTTATAATTTTAATAAATATTATTTTTTATTATAATATTATTTTTAAGGAAATATATTTTAGGTGAATGTAATTATATTTTTGTTAATAAATAAAATTAATTTATTTTTATTTTTAAAAACTTTTTAAGACTGGGTTAACCTCGGTCTTGTATGTTGGGTTGGCCCGGTCTTGCTCGGTTTTATAAAGACCGGGCATCAGATTAACTATTAATCCGATCTTACCTGGTCTTTGTGCACCTCTACATCCAAGTTGAACACTTTGATAAAGATCTTCCTCTCTACAACTTCAACTTCAACTTCCTTTCCATACCACAGGTTCTCAAGCTCCCCTCGTATGATGGACGTGATGTGGGTGAGTCTATTAGTAGAACCTTGTTATTTACTTATCATTGTTTTGTTTAATAAATTGGAGCCAAAATTAGTACAGTCCTGTGACATTTTTCATACCTAGTGGTGTAGATGCTTATGGCTATGTTATCAAGATTACTAGACTAATGAATTGCAATAACCGAATAGATTGGAATGTGCATATAAAGTTTGAAATATATGACTCTAGGTAAAACATTTTATTTTTGTTAAAGTTGTTTAATTCACGTTGAAGATAAATGAAATGACAAAATTTTTTTCCTAATGATGACAGAGGGAGACTTCTTAGGTGTGAATTTTTTGATGATGTCACAACAGAAATAGCTGAAATCTTAGACTTTGCTATAGAAGGAGTGTTAATTGTTCTATCTATTCTGCATTCGTTGGACTTGATCAAGGTATTAGTTTAATAATTGAACTATTATTTTATATATTTTTTCTCTGCTGTAATAGTGATATCTTTTATGTTGATGTTTGCAAACAATAGACCAAAGCTGACGAACTACACTGGAAAAATCAAGTTATTCCTTGATCTAGATGTTGAAGAAGTCAACCAACTCAGAGATGCTAGATTTTAGTATACTAAATATGGGTTATTGTTTTTTTGGGATTTTAAGCGGAGATGAATCATCTAATGTCACTTTTTTGAGAGGTTTTTTAATATATATTTTGGAACTACATATCTTGTTGTAAGAAGATCATGATTTGATGTATTTTGGATGTTAAAACTGTAACACCTTACTTTTATCTATATTTTCTCATATATTATAGTATATATAATGTCCAATTAGCTCATATTAAGAGCTTGAACCATTAATAGAACCAAAATATTTAAATAAAAAAAAACGTGGTACTATTCATTTGGTTCTCAAGTTTTCTGGATGAACTTTGAAAAACCATAACTTAATCCAGAAAAATCGTATCAATGTGATTCAAGTCCCTAAATGAAGCTAGAAACATAATATACAAGATAAAAATATGAAAATTTCCTTTAACCTGACCAATTAGTACAGTTTATTACTCAAACTTACACTGTACATATGGTCATTTCTCTCTTTTCCAGGATTTTGGCCGTAATTTTAAAAATTCATATCTAACTCTATATTGAGCCAAATCATATATTATATATGTCATTGGAAAGATATATATGTCTACTTGCCTTCATATTTTTCTTATACATTTATTTAGTCTAGACAGGGCACAACATCAATTTGCATCACTACGGATCAGAACATCACTTTACTGGAATAGTCTTAGGAAAACTTGTATATCTCTTATTGTACAGCTCCAATTGAACCCAAACCAGTGGTATATTAACCTCAAAAGATAAATATTTTCATAAATGTAAGCCATTGAATTTTTAGAGCTCTGTATGATTTTATATTTCCTTTCAAAGTAAGTGATACTTACAGTGAAATTCGCAGCTTTTACTTTACTGTCCAGTTTTAACCCTTAATTTAAAAAATATACTATAAATTGTACACATATCCAAATTAAGTGTCCTTTAGCTCATTGGAAAGTTTGTTCTCTCTAGTTTCAGATAATATGTAAAACTTTGACTTCCTTGCCCTGTCTCAATCAAACAATATTGACTTTATTTCCATTGCTACAAAATAAACTTCTAGTCATATAACATGGCAAAGTAGACTTCATAACAAGCTCACATGATCAGTCCATGTTTCAAATCCATGCCCAACATTTCATAATGCTCGTAAGGACATAATAGCATAATGGCACAGATCTAAAAGCATATACATGGTTTTATACATAATTTCAAATATACACTTATAGCTTGAAAACACTATCAAGCATCATTCTCTTCTTCATTCTCCTTGCCTTTTCTTTGGACTCCTTTGCCATAGCTTGTGCCTAGTCATTTGGGATACTTGAGGGGATGAGATTGGGGGCAATCTCAGTAGCAAGTTACATTCCATGCAATCATGTCAAATAAACTCACATATAATCACATCAATCACCTTTAAACAATAAATTGCCACATTGGTCATAAAAAATTCGGCAGCATAACGGCTTAGAAAATGGACATCCCGGGGAATAAAACCCCTCATTTTACAGCCAAAACCAATCAAAGAAATCACAATTGCAATATGGCAACACAATTTAATCATAGAAAGATAATGAAAGAACATAAAGCAAGAATATGAAACTTAGCTACCTTAAAGCATTCCTTTGGCTTTTCCTCTTGAATCTAATGCTTCACTACTTGGTTCCACCTCCTTCAAGAACTTACTTGGGCTTTATCAATTCCTAATACACCATCAAACACTCACTTTATTCATTGGTTTCATGAGTTACTTCTTAAATACTCACAAAACCCTAGAATTTCATTTTCTTCACCTTAAGCTTTTTATTTAACCCCATACTTGCTCATAAGATTTTGGACCATGGGGAATCCATTTTTAGCATCAAATTAATGAAAATCAAACTCTTTCCCATCATATTAAACTGACCGAAACAAGGATTGGAAGAGGAAAGAAGTGATTTTCATTTTCTTACTTCCAAACATACCAAACCTTGTTCCTTTCACTTAATCTTATGATTTCTCTTTAATTTATGGCAAAAAATCACTTTCTTTCCTAACTCTCTTATCTTGGACAAAATTTACAGCAAAGGAGGAGAAGAGGAACTCAAGAAAACTAACCTTAAACCATTCAAAACTTGAAGAAAAAATCATTAGAAGTTGAGAAAATATTTTTACCTATTTTTTTGTTGATTTTTCCTTCTCTTTTTTCTTCTCCTTTGCTCCTCACGTACTCCCTTCCTTTCTTCACTGTATGCAGCTGCTTCTTCCTTCTTTTCAAGTGCCAAGGACGTCCAACATGAGGGAGTATTAATAAAGGATGTGAGCCAATCAATTTTTGCCAACTTTGTCTCTTGAAAATTCTTGGGAAAATGACATAAACTACTTAAATAATATATTTTCCCATGTGCAGCTTGTTGGCCACGAAATAGGGAATATTTTGGTCCAAAAATTTCAGATATTTACTTATCCAGATATATCCTGAATCGGTCTGGATAAATAAAGTTACTTTAGTAGTATATTTTACTATTATTGGGATACTAATTATAATTACATTGGGATATAAAATTATCATAATATACTTATCCCAATTGGTCCAAATATAAGACCCACACATTTTTTTTGAATGAATACTGCTTCTTCCTGCAGTCCAGACTGACATTTATCGTGTAAGACATTAATATTAAATCATAATTACTCAATAAATATTATTTTGATCTTAATAAATTTCATACTATATTCCAATGGTCTTAGCTCATTGAGAGCTTCATTTGACTATAATTTTTTATATTTACAAAAATGCCCTTAATCCGGGATAAATTTATAATTTTTAAAATTTTCGGGTCATTAGGTGTAATTTGCCCTAAAATTTATAAACTTTTCTTCAATCTTCTTTCTGCGTCCGTCTTAACTTTTTTTTTTTCCTTCTAGGGCAAAATCATCATTTATATAATTTTTAGGAGTAAAAATATAATTTTTTATTTTTCCATCCAATTAAGAAAAATGACCTCTTTGCACTATTTCACACAAAACGGTGTTTATCCATTTTTACAAATTCTCTATACATTTTTAGTTATCTAATATTTTAGGGATGTTACAAAAATCCTATTATATATATATATTGGAAGTTTTTAATCCAAATCAAATTTCTCCTAATAGTAATTTGTATGGTGAATATCAAAAGTGTAAACAGAAGCTTATCCAAACCATAGAACCCTTGTGAATGAACAATGCAAGAAAAGGTGGTCATAGTCTCCATTTCATTGCAGCCAAAAGCACAAAGCTGGTTGTAGTTAAGGTGATGCCTCTGTAGAATGTCATTGGTAGGAACTGCCTCTTTAATTAGATTCCAAGCGAAAAGCACAATTTTAGGATGTAAATTAATTTTCCAGAGGAAGGACCAATTAGAATTAGTATAGCTTGCTATATTGTTAGAAAGAAGAATATTAAAAGTATATTTGACAGTTAAAGTACCATCATGCAAGAATTTCCATGCCAAACAATCATCCTTGTCAAGCACTGAGTATTGACATGATAAAATACTAGCATAATCCTCCGAAGAGTATAATGCCCTGATTAATGGCTCTTTCCAAGCCTTAGGATTAGGATTGAATAATTTAGCAACTATTTGCAGCTTCAAGAAAGTGGGATCTAAATTTTGCTTCAATGGCCACCATAATTGATGATCAATTGGAATGTTTCTGCCACTTTCTATCAAACTAATAATTTAGCAAATGTTTCAGCTCAAACTACTTGCCTGACGTCTAGTTCTCAAGTCATCACTTGAGATTTTCACTATATCCTCATAAATTTAATCCAGACACTTATGAAGTCTCAGTACATTTCGTAAGTTTTAGTAGATACTCGTGAAGCCACTCTTCTCACACTCTTATAAGATATGTAATTCTCTTAGTATTTTCCTACATTAAGATTCTACTCATAAAATATAGAAGATAAGATGACAAGATAGAAACTCTCTTTTAGAGTAGATAATACATTGAAACTTACTCTAATGAGGTGAGTTTTGCTTTGAATACTCACTCAAAGTGATTTTCTATATTGCAGCAGCATTTTGGTACAAACTTTCTTAAATTCATTACACATAAGTTCAAATGAGATTCTATTTATAGATTTGTGACTTAACTAGTCGTTAGACATAAAATCTATCCGTTAGACACAAATTCCAATCATTACTATACAATAGAGCAATTCAATAACCGCATTAAATGCGTTTGACACATCAGTATTCAAATTTTGAGGCTCAATAGACGAATTTCGCAGAGTTAACATAGTTATGTGTTTAACATTTAACTTTAAAATTTGTCTATCACTAAGCGATATTTGAATTTTAAGTTTACAAAAAATAACCCATATTAGTTTCGTGCGAATTTTGCTATTGGAAGTGCGTCTGTTGAGTTTGAACAATTGTTTTAAGTTTTCTCATAACATTTCAAAATTCAAATTTTAGAAGTTGAAATTCGTCTAGTAGATATATGTTCAACATGGTGCAAAATTTCTTCACTACAAAGTTCAAATGTTGAACTGTAAAGTTCATCTGTCTGCGGCATGTTTTAACAAGACTCACAAGTTCTTCCTTTAAAATTCACACTTTGAAACCCAAAGTTTATTTGTCAGAGGAAGTGATTTTGAACTCAACGAACATTTGAATTTTGATTAAGTTTCACGCAAATTTTACACACTCTCACCAATGATACTTAGTCTAAAATTCAAATTTCAGAATTAAAATTCATCTATCAGAGATAAAATCTCTGTAACTTCAAATTTTACTAAGTAGAGTATGAATTTTGTATAAAATAAACTTGAGTCAAAAATAAAATTTGTCTGTTGGCCAATATTTTTCAATTCTAACACATACTAACATCATATTTATTTAATCTAACTCGTTTAAAACATATGGTAACAAGATTAAATAAATTTCAAAGATTAAACCATCTCAAAACCTAAGTGAAAACAAAATATTCTTAATAGCTAGGTCTTTAAAAGTTAAACTTCACTTTCACTTGGTCATTCCTATTCTTGATATGCTCCTTTCTGATTTTCAATTTTTGGAGCATCCTTTCTCTTCTTCGTCAGTAAGACATAATGTTAACTTTTCTTTCTTTATTCCAATACTCACTCTTCTTTCTTAAACAATCGTACATTTAATGTATTACACTTACAAATCAAGTAGTTAGTCCAATTTATATATCCAACTTGTATTATAAAATATATAAGCACGGTGGATATATTAGTATATAGTATAATATATATATATATATTATAAACACAATTAAACATATACTAATGCACATTTTATTTCTTTTAGGAACAATCTATATGTTACACAAATATGATGCATTTGTTTATTATTATTTTACATTTATCATCATCAAAACTTATATTATATTAAACATAACAAAAAAACTAAAAAAATTTAAAAATTAAAAAAATAGTTTGACCAGTTCATTATCGGTATGACTGATTCGTACTAGATCTAAATCTCTTCGATTTTCCTTTTCATCCAAACCGGACCTAGTATTGGTTTTTGGTTCAACCGGTCGGTCTAGTTCTGTTTTTTATTAAATGCTCTTTATTACTTGGATTTTAATTTGTAAAGTTTTGAGTTCTTAATTATTACTCCGTAAAGTGCACTATATTATGAAACATTAATTTCTCAAAAAAGTGCACTATATAGCGAAACGGAGGGAGTATGTGATTTTATTTGTTTTATGATTTATATATAATTAAAAATTTATTACTATTCATTAGTGTGTGTTTTTGCTTGTTTTTGTGTCACAAGTTTTGATACATCATAATGGAAAAGCTTGTCTCTAGATGGATGGGCTCAAATATAAGTTTTTAAACGTAAAATAAAACATACTATACAAATTTTGATGACTCTAATTTCTCATAATTAAATGTGTGTGTATATGTTTGTATATAAATCGAGTAGGAGAGACTTGATAAGTCAAATTTTGAGTTTGAAGCTTTTAAGTGGGAAAAAAAGTTATATATAGGAAAAAAGTTGCTACGATATAACTGAATATTAGATAATTATTAAAAAATGAAAGTTCATATGTCACGTAAACTTCATCTAGTTGCGAGTATACTTTCTTTCTTGTAACGTAAGCTTGACAATTGTCTCGATTCAAATTAAACTTTAATTGCCCAATTAATAAAATATTATTTTGTAAGTCACTTGAGATTAGTTTTATAAGTCTTCTAAATTGAGGTCCACTTTTGTGGCCGTAAAACAAATCTGAGGTCCACTTTCATGATGTCGAGTTTGATCCCTATTTTGTTCTCTTCTCTCAAGTCCTAACTATCCTTCTTTAACGAAAAAAATTGTATGATTGAGTGTGAGCTCAGACCTTTTGGTTTCATTTTTACTCTACATTAAAATATGTTGCATTCTTACCAATAACGACCAACTAACTGACTGGTAGCTAAAGATTTATATTAGTTTAATTAATGATCTTGAATTTAAATTTATTGGGCATGATTTGGATTTATCAGAGTTCAAAGTGGTTACCTAAATATTGAGTGGTTTGATAAAAAAGAATATTGATTCTTAATAAATTGATAAAAATATTTTGATGTTGTATATCTCACTAAAATCAACAATTTTAAAAATTAAAAATATGGGTGTGGAAATATTTATATATAATATTATTTATGTAATTATTTATATGTATAATCAATAATTCAACTCATTAAAAAGTGAGATTTGAATATTCTAAAAATTATAATAAAATATTAAAATAAATTATAAAATATTTATAATAATTTATAAATAAAATATTTATTCTTTCTTCTTGATAAAAAAATATCTTTTGAATTAAAAAATATAAAAATATTACATTTTTCAAACATTTATGAGACTATTATTTTAATCTAACCTTAAAATTTCAAAATATATCTATTTTATTGTCAAAATTTGAAGCAATACAAATTAGTACAAAGTGGTATAAATAAATATATATGTGCATATTATTTATTAAATACAAATATGTCTAATTTTCTAAAATATCGGAACATATATGACTTTATGATTTATATAGCCTGTTATTATATTTTATATTAACATTGCCACATAACTCTGTCCTTATTACTACTGTACATGTGGGATAACAAAATCACGTGGACACATCCAATTGACAGCCAAGGGTTCAATCTTCTATTTCCTACATAGTTCAATACTTCACCTCGGTTTACCAGTTTGATTATAGTATATAACCGTGGACCTTGGTCCATCATCAATTTTTTTATTAATAGTAAATTATTAAGATTATTTTTAATTTTGTTAAAATGATGTGTTTTTTATTCTTAAAATATACACTTTATCTATATTTAGGGACTGATCTCGGACTTAAACATCGGGGGACTAAAATCTACTTTAATCAAAATAATGTTCATTAATAAATTTTTAATTCATAATAACAGAGAATATTTTAATAACAATTCTACATTAAACTAAAATTTATCATAATTTTTTAAGTCAAGATCTGATTTTAAAAGCACTTCTTACTGATAATTAATGTAATTTAATTTTTTTTATTATAACGGCAAGTCTCATATAATTACACAAAAGTCCAGATTAGATTTTTAAATTAAAGTAAAATAATAAAAAATATAAAATATTACAAAATCTAAAATATAACTTATTTTTCATCACTCAAGAATAATTCATATTATCAATATATGTAATTAAATTTATAAGAAGTTGTATTATTTATTAGTCCAATTTAATTTAGACTTCATGTAATGCGAGGAGTCCACTTTTAGTTGTTGTTGTTATTAGTATTATTATTATTAAATTTTAATTAAATTAGTAATTAACCTGTGATGAAGAATATAATATTGCAAACGTATTCAAACATAGGAGTTGACACATTTAAGATCTAATCCCAATATATAATAAGATTTCTCCAGCTCTTGATATGAGATTTCGTGTGGAGCTCATATTCCAAGCAAAAAATGATGTCACCATCTTTTATATAGTAATAATTCTTGGTATTTTTTTTCTCATTGTTTTAATACTCTATCTCTTTTTCATTATAAATCATATTTTAAGAGAATTGAAGTATATAAAATATAAGTCACTTTATAGGTACTAAATATTTATTTTGATATTTATCCTTCATTAAATAGTTATGATGAAGAGAAAAAAAGAAATATATAATTAAAATAGATTATAATTTAATAAGGATAATATTAAAATATTATAGTAAATTTTGTAAAGTTTAATAAGCTTAATTACTTTTAACTATTTTTCTTGATATGCCTAAAATGATTAGAAGTGACTTATTATAGGCAATAGAGGGAGTATTAGCCAAATAAATCCAGTTCAATTAATTATTTCCATTTTTCTAACAAATGCATTTATATTATATACGCCTCATCTCTGTATAAAATTAAACTGAGAACTAAATACGTCTTCTCATATATTGTACAAAATTTAAGCTATATTATTTATACTTATAAATAGCTAGTATAACTCGATCACAATAAATTATATGTTTTGTATTCCCTCTACCCTATAAATAAACAGACTAAAACAAATCCTCATATATCTGCATCTAATTAATATTAAGAAAAAAATTGCCTCACATGCATGAGATCATGATCATATCTTAACTTTTAAATATAAGCGCATATATAAGTATATACATACATACATACATACATATATATATATATATATATATGTGTGTGTGTGTGGATGCATCATGCATCCATATAACTGAGTTTCATTAAAAAAATGGTAAAAAGGTTAAATGCTTTGTTATATATAAATTGCACAATTTTTATAATTTTTTTTTATCTTTATATATATTTTTGCCAAATCTTTCCTAAAAGTGAATTTTACTATCAAAACCAAATATTAAGGAGGATATTTATAGATTTCACTTTATAATTTTTTTTCACCTAAGATTTCACTTTATAATTGATGTCAGGTATTATATGGGTAAGTGATTCTAATTAATGTTAGTTATGGTTAACTTTAGTTTTTCAAATTTTATGAAAATAAATATATTTATTATACATAACTTAAAATAAATACATCAAATTAAAATAAAAAAAAAAAGAACAGAAATGAGAATAGAAAAAATGGAGGCTTAAATTATGAAAAAAAAAGTGAACGTATACACCATGTCTCCTTTTCTCTTGATATTCAAATTTTGAGGATGTTAATTGATTGAGCAAAGCTCTCTCTTGTATTGTTTTTGTCAACTATATATAGTAAAAAAAACTACAAAAATTGAGAATATATAAGTACTTTTTTTTAAAAAAGTAATTAAGTTCTTTATTTTCAAATTAAAGAGGCTATATGTGAGGTAGGAAAGTTCACTTAATTGCAAGGACTATGAAGGGTTAATTGCAAGCTAATTCTAACCACATGTGCATACCCTAATGTTAATTATAACATGAAATATTTATATAATAATAATGGTGGCATTATTATATAAGCGCTTGGACGGCTTAATTAACGGATCAAATAGCATTTGTTTTTGCTAATAAATTAATAATGTCAAACAGTTGGAGTAGTGCTTTAGTGATTCACTTTTTAATATTTTTAGAGTCTAGCGGATATATATTGTATTTATATTTAGAGTAAATTACACCTTTCTTTTTTTTTTTTGACCAAACACCTTTCTTGTTGAAATTACATAATTTTTCATCTATTTTTAAAATATATATATAAACATCTCATAAAATAAAAATTTATTTTACACTTTAGTCTAATTTATTGTTTTGACCAAAATAGCCTCGCTAATACTTAAACACTTTTTCTTAACTGAGTAAAAGTTAAGTAGAAAATATTAATATCAATCAATATAAATAATTATAAAAAATATAAGAAGCAGCTGCGTTGCCATTGTTCACAAGTTACGAACATCATAGTTCTTATTGGCTTCTATGCATTGCATGGACCCACTCTAGTTTTGATTAGTGAAAAAAATTTAACATTCCACTAAATTGTTCAGTGACTTTTTAGTTCAAGAAAAGTCTACATATATTTTTAAAATAGAAAAATAATTTTAAAAAATTGAAAGATATTTAATTGTGTAATTTACGGTATTAATAAACCCTTTAGGTTTATCCTTAACTAGAGGGCAAGTGCAAAGGTGATCTAGTTAACAGGAGAGTAATTGAAGAAACCTAGTTAGCGGTTATTATTGTCTTTTGCTATGAGATGTATAGTATGTGCCCACGTGCCCTAGATATAATAATACTTATTGAAGATTGAAAGTTAACTAATTAAGTGAAATAGTGAATAATTAAGGGGTTAATTAAGAAGGGGAAGTAAAGTCAAAACTTAGATGCGTCCTTATGTGTCTAGTTAGAATACGTCTTTGAGATGAGGGAATTGACTTTGCTGCCTCAAAAGTAGTATTTATACCGAGAGATTAGATCAGGACAAATGGAGAGATTCTGCAAATTCCTGGGTAGAGAAGAATACGTTGCAGAGATGGAAATTGATCTCTCTCTGAAGATTAGTGCTAAGCAAAAAGAGAATGAAGAAGAAGAAGAGAAAGAAACAGAAAGGGAAGTTGAGAAGGAAAAGATAGATCAGAAGGAGGATATGGATAAGGAAGAAGAAGCTGCTGAACAGATCACACAAGGTGAAATAGAAGAAGATGATGCATCAGTTGAAGTTTCTCTCCATAAAAGCTTTGCTTCAAGAAAGGTGCGTACTTATTCGTACTCGTTTATATTTTCTCTCCGAATTCATGAGTGCATGATCATCATAAAGGATTCAATTTATATTGTACAATACTCCTTTGTATCGTCACATCGTATATCTGATATATTTAGAATTTTCCTCTTCCTTTTTCCTTTTTCCATGTAGGCTATTGCTTGTTTAGGGAGTGGATGATATTCTCTCTCCCTTTTCCATTGATGTTGGTGATTGAAAATTTACTGTTAATGTATCATTAGTATTATTATTGCTGCGCGCTGATGTTATATATGTGAACATGTGTGTGTGTCACTCTCTCTCTCTCTCTCTCTCTCTCTCTATATATATATATATATAAGAGAGAGTATATTTGGGTCAGTAAAGGGTAAATATATATTATAATTTTGCAGGAGTTGAAAGTGTTGAAGATGGAGATGGATCGCATGAAAGAGGAAAACAAAGTGTTGAGGAGAGTAGTGGAGCAAACAATGAAAGACTATTACGATCTTCAAATAAAGTTGGCAGTCATCCAGCAGAACAATATTAAGAAGGTATTGAATTATTAATTAATTAATATATATATATAACTAATTAAAAAATCTCATTATTTGTTTATTTAATCATCTGAATATTCTTCATTGAATTGTGGTATGCCTACTTTATGCAAGATTAATAACTATAGATCTCATTTAGGATCCTCAAATGTCTCTCTCACTTCAAGGCAATAATAATAATATTGCAAACACCAGCATGAGTAGTGAAGAAGGACCACCACAACCACCGACAATAATCCCTTCAAACACTAAAATTATGGATGGTATTAGTGAGAGTGATTTGGGATTATCACTAAGATTAAGTACAAGTGCAGAAGATGGAGACAATAGTAATAAAGAAGAATATTTGGCTTCATCTTCAGTGGAAAACAAGTTAAATTGGATTACTGATCACTTGCCCGCTGGTGTTACTGCTTCTCATCATTATCATGTTGCCTCTCCTCCTAATAGAAAGGCTAGGGTTTCTGTTAGAGCAAGATGTGACACAGCCACTGTGAGTTTTCAAGATTTTGATCGCCAATCTTAATTAATTCTCTACTTTGACGATAATTATAATATATGTATTAATTAATGTCATGTTTAAATTTTGTATGTATAGATGAATGATGGGTGTCAATGGAGAAAATATGGGCAAAAAATTGCTAAGGGAAACCCATGTCCTCGTGCATACTATCGATGTACTGTTGCTCCGGGTTGCCCTGTCAGAAAACAGGTAAAATAATTATAATTATAGTTACATTTTGTAATTTATAATCACATTAATAGGATCTTATTTATAACACATATCGGATACTATAATATTTAAAGAAAAAAAGAGAGTATAGAGTTGAAATGCGTTCAACCCAACTTTCTCTTCTGTTTTCTAACTCTTAATTTTAGTTTATATACAATATTCTCTAGGATGAAAAAGATTTGGGTACCAAAGCCATATATATAAGAGAGATTCAATATGAATAATACTATGATTTAGAAATTTTTAAGTGTTTATTATTTCATCATTCAATGTGTATTTTTTTCCACATTAATCAACAATTTATCTTGAATATCTATTTTGATTGATGTGAACCTAACTCTTAGATTTTTCCAAATCATTTGTTTCTAATGAAAGATAACTGACTTTAAATTTTTGGGAATCATTATTTTGTGTGTTATCTGTTCAGTTTTATAAGCATGGTAATTACAACTAATATGAAAGGATAATAGGCTAAAAGGACTTTTCTTCTTCGCCAACAAAATAACACATTATTCAGGTTTTGTTAAATTATATTTTTTATTTAGGTACAAAGATGCATAGAGGACATGTCCATCCTAATTACAACCTACGAAGGAACACATAATCATCCTCTACCGGTAGGAGCAACAGCCATGGCGTCGACTGCTTCAGCAGCAGCTTCATTCATGTTACTTGACTCCTCCCAAGCCACCACTGGTGCTTCTACTTTCATCCCTTACAATAGTAACATCTTCTCTTCCAATTTCAGAACCCTAAACCCTAATGACCCTTCCAAAGGGGTTGTCTTTGATCTCACAGGCAACCCTAGACTGCATTTTCCTACTGCCACTTCCTCCAGTATTAATTGCTCAACGGCTCAACCATCAGGATTTTCTTGGATGCCAAACAGACTGAACATTGAAAAGCGGCTTTTTCTTAGCCCTAGAGATCATCGTGTGGTTGAGAGAGGTAAAGAAGAAGAAGAAGATGATAATAATAATAATAATGATGATAGTAATGTGTCGGCTGATATTGCCTCGGATCCTAAGTTTAGGGTTGCTGTTGCTGCAGCCATAACTTCTCTCATCAATAAAGGGAGCCATCCTAATACCATAGGATCTTCTTCTTTCGGCCCTATATAGGAGTTAATCTTCTGATCAGCCATGGAAGCTCACGTCACATAACTTTAATATCAGGTTTACATCAGATTGAATACAGAAGGGATTTCACCAGTCTTATTCTATCAAAGATTTCAATCATACATACATTCCATACAAGGAATGTCTTTTCTTGGTTTGTATGAAATAGAACTGAAATCTTAGACAAGACAGGACAGAAATCTATGAGTTTATGAAAATTTGAAACCATGTATCATGTATGTTTTAATGCCTTTTTCTTTCACTAAAATATATCTTTGATACTATGAAGGCTATGTGTATACATTAATTTGGATATATATATATATATGGAATGCTTTTGTTTTATTCTATTCTGTTTCTCCCTTGTAATAATTGGTCTTAATTTATTATATACTTATTGTTGACGTGAAAGAAAAATATTTGCTTGATTATTACTTGAATAATGGTATTATAATTGATATAGTAAAGGCTCAGGTATTTTAAACCTCTCTTAATTGATTGCATGTGCTGTTACTTTTGATCTATAGTAATTAATATAGTAATTAAATTAAATGTACTAATGTTGAATTAGAATCAAGTAGTTGTGCGCGTGTACTCTGTGTGTGTGTGACTGTGTGGACAGACACTTGACAATTGCAATTATTGAGTGCTTTTGTTATGTTAATAAGGATTTAACTTTTAAGTATAGCTGTTAATTGTAATTATTAGATATCCCTTGGAAGTAAAGTAGAGTTGAAACAATTTATTTTGGCTTTTATCTATATCCATATAAATAAATGATTTCAAAACGTTCAAGTATGTATGATTCTAAATTTAATTTTAAATATAATAACAAGCACTGGTTACTTTGGGATAAAATTAAATATACAAAACCTTTCTTAATCTAGAGGAGACTGGAATCATATATACATAATTTATCTTTTTAATTTTAAAATTTAACTATTAACGCTATAAACTTACATTGATCGGACAACTTTAACTCATACTCGGAGATTTGTCCAAAAATTTAATGGAATTAAATTAAGTCAAACATTTAAATTCTTCATAAACTAATTAAAAAGATTATTTGAACATGACCTAAAATAGTAGCACATAACACAAAGTTTAAATGAGTTTTTTTGAGAAAAAAAATCAAGTTTAAAGAATTTATTGTAATAGATGTATCACTATCATGTTCCATTGATAAAATAATGAATTAATTAGCTAATAGCAAAATGTGATCTGCATAAATTTTAAAATTTTAAAAAATCTATTGTGGAGAACAAAGAAATATTTGTATAAAACATAAATTTTATAAAAATCTTGACGATTTAATTTTAAAAAAATAAAAGAAAACATGGTTATTGTTGTGCTGACAAATGTATTAGTTCAATCAACATCCTCTCATACCTAAATCGTAAAATAAAGAATATAGCATTTGAAAAAGCAGGCCTAATTATTTCCCAATATTTTTTTTCTTTGTTGAGATTGCCAAATGATAAAATTTATGCAAGCAGAAGGGGCCAGGATCTCCCCTGCAGAAATCCAACTGCTATTGTTATGTAGTGGCAGTTTTCTCTCTTTTTTTTAATTATGAATGAAAAATAATTTTTTTAAGAATCATATATATATATATATTTTGTGTAGTTTTGAATTTTTTTAATATTTTTTTAATTACTAAAAAATTATATAAAACTGCAAATTGTAGAGATATAGTTTTAACAGTATATTATTTTTTTAATAAATAAAAAATTTAAAATTGTACAAAATATATATTTATATTATTTTTGAAAAAACTAATTTTTATTTATAATTTTTTATGAAAAAAAAACCGGCCACGCTAGGCAGGAGGGGTCTCACTTCCAGCAGAACAGACAACGTACAAAGGACACAAGTACAAGAAATTATTTATTTATTCAAACAAAAAATTAATTAAGGCTTCAAAGGACAAAAGACAAATGTATAAAACATATAAATCAAATTGGGATGATCTATAACATAATAAAGAACCCAGAAGAGAGAGAGAGACGCTTGAACGAAGACCGTTAACACCACACCCACCCTGAAAGAGAACATGAGCGTTCTTTGGGCTGTGATGGGCCCCCAGAACGAGCATGTTCTCCTAGAACAGTGGTCACTATATCTACGAAGCACCCTCTTCAGCCGAACAAACCTTCACTTTTGCAAACAGACAAAGAGTCGGAACAGAAAAAAGCGAAGACCAATGATATGCTGGCAACCATGGATGCTGAGGGATTCGCGCAAGACCAGATGGGCTTCGGCAGGAAAACTAATGAACAACCAAAACATGTACCGACTCTTTCCTTCAAAGATAAGCTCTTAAACTGAGCTGCCGGAGGTAGTAGCACAACCCATGCTGGAACAGGGGAAGAAGTGATAGTTAGGGAAGAGGACATCGCTATCGTTAAGGACAAGGTCATACCATCTATCAGTTTCTATAACAACCTCGCTCCACATACCTCCAGACTTGACCAAAATCTTCAAAATCTAACCAAACGCAACCCAAACATCTTAAAACAACATCTCTTAACTTCAGAGCAGCGGAAACAAGCCAAACAACATCAAAATCCGGGCTGGGGCCGTGGCCGCTACAGTACCGCCGTAGCTCCAGACCTCCCTCATTTTTCACTTGCTACTGGACTTTTTGGCACCGTGGCTGCTTCCTGGCACCGCAGCACCCCCTACTGCTTTTCACACTAGCAAAAATCCAACACCGGGGTGAAGTTCCAACGCACATAACTTTCTACTCCGACCTCCGATTGACCTGATTCCAACTCCTAGAAGTCAATCTAGTCTCAATCTATCCATAGACATCACTTTCACCTAAATCCAACTTTGTATAGAGATTTTGGATACCTGACATCGTTTTGGCCACTTTTTTACCAAAACTCACAACTCACCACTTCCATTTGCCACCAAAGGCAATTCAATCACTCGGGACCATTCACACATATCCAAAACCACTCAAACAACTTGTCCAAAGAGATTTCACTTTAAAGTAACTCTTCCTCTGAGATTTGACCCACTTGAACCCCATTTGACAAATCGGGTTACAGGCCCTAAATCACAACGACAAGGCCCAAAACCACCCTTGGGCTCACAAACACCATTAAACTAACTCCTCAACACCCCGAATCACATATACAACACCATCCAGCATACATAACACATACATAACCATACATATAACATCCATCCATATAGTCCATATCCATGTCATACGTCAATTACAAAACATTTTATCCTACTTGGCACAAGTTACAAATCCAAATTACACAAAAACTACATAGACCTAGTATTACCACGTCAGATACTACTCCCTCGTCTTTTCCAAACTAGTGCCAGAACCGTCATCTAAAAGGTTAGTTCATGAGAGAAGGGTGTGAGACAAGGTCTTAGTAACTGGGAACAACCACATACAATATATATATACTGACCCACACAGTCGTGCAGTGATAATGCTAATGAATGGTATGTATGTTTTCCCTCATACACGGCTAGAACCACGAGCTGTCGTCATCACAAGACATTTCAATAGATGATTCCCTTCCAACAGTCAGTGAAGATTGATTTCAGGACATCACCAAGCTCACCTTACCCTAATCCAACCCGGCCAATGGTTTCACTAAAGCTCGGACCATGGCTCTCATTTCCCTGGACCATCACGAATTATTAGTGATTTAGAGAAGGTGCATCCCCAAATCCACTACCACCTGGCTCTCCCAATGTGAGGATTTAATAACAAGGATATTTCATCATATCATATTATCCTCTGCCACTTGGCTCTTCCATGGAGAGGATTTAACGACAGGGATCTTTATCATATTATCATCTCATATCATATCATCATTACCTCATCATCAATCTCTCACTATGCAATCATATGGTGATAATACCAATGTCATCCCAACATGCCTCTACACACACACACACACACATATATATCATTATCATCACAAGCATCATATGGTCATGTTAGCATGCAATGGCATGTGGATGCTACACATCATACCTACACAAAATATATAATCATCACATATCAACTAGCTGTGCAGACCATAATATGTAGGAAAACCATACACATACATAATCAATATCATGGTATGAAAAGGAACATGCATGTATATATACATATATATCAACATATAATCACATAAAACAAACACCCGGTTACCTGAGGTTGTCAATATTACACACGCGAATTTCGCGAACTTCTCAAATTGTCCAACATGCTTGAACCCCTCTCGATTAACCAAACAACCTTCACAATATCACAATTCCTCAATTAACCATATATACCAATAAACCAAACATCACAATTCAACCAATTTAGGCCTAACCCAAGGTTCCAACAACCCTTTCATGCATCAATAAACTCTTGATGACCATTCAAACACTACTCAACCATATATAATTTGGATTCCCAAGAGCCCTAACCGAAAACAACCTAGGGTTAAGCTCAAATTATGTATAAACCCTTCAAAACTCACATCCAAGCAACAAGAACACCAAAACACACTTCCTTAACCCTATGTCATTTATTTGAATTGGTGGATTTCAGCCCAAACCAAAAATCTCAACATATAACCAAAAAACTCTAAGTTCAACCGAAGAAAATAGAGAGAGAGGAGTAGGAATCACTTACCAAAGTGAATTTAAGCTTTTGAGGTCCGAAAATCACTTCGCAAGGTTGAATCTCGTACGCCCTAGCACAGCTCCTTGTTGCTTACTCCATTTTCTTTCTTTTCCGTTCATCCAAAATGTTTCTGATTTAAACCAAAAACCCAACTCTTGCTGTGGCTCCACCATGTTCCGCCAGAAAACGCCACTGGACTTGCTCTCACCGTGGCGTGGAACTCAATTTTCCTCCACTTGAGTCTTCCTCTATCCTATTTCCTTCGGTTCTATACACAATGCCAAAACAAAGTCATGAGGGGTGTTACAGTTTCTCTAAGAGGATACATGACCAATGTTGGAAAATATGAAGTTTACAATAGTGGTTAAACCAATGGGATGAACAATGGGCTACCGGACTTTGCGCGACATACTTGTGACTCTGTGGAGAGCAACATGGCATTTTCAACTAACAGAACTTGAAGATAACTGTTGCATAGTAAAACTCCAGAACGAGTTCGAATACCAAATAACGCTACCTGGTGGGCCTTGGGTAGTGCTTGGTCACTATCTCTCAATCTAGCCATGCGAGAAATCCTTCTCTCCAACAACCCTCAAAATCAAAAAGGTGTTCGGTTGGATTCGTCTCCCTAGTCTTCCTTACCAATATTATCACAAAAGCTTACTCCATGCAATCGGAGGAGTTCTTGGGGAAGTATTGAAAATCGACTACAACACTGAATCAAAGTAGAAAGCAAGGTTTGCAAGACTCGCTGTCCTCACTGATTTATCTAAGCCACTTGTTGCAAAAGTCAAGATTGATGAGAATGCTTATCTAGTTGCATACGAAAGCTTACCAACCATCTGTTACCAGTGTGGTTGCTATGGGCACTTAGAAAGTGTCTGCCCAAAGAATCACAAACAAACACCTTCATCAGAAACTCCCTCTGCACTGCCAGAGTTACATGAGAACCCACCACCAGTGGATATGGCACGTGATCTAAGCCCGAATAGACCATGGATGCAAGTCCAGCGCAAAGGTAGAAGGAATGACAAGAGCACTAGGAAGGTGTCAGAGCTAGCTAGTCAGAAAGGTGTCATGGGTGGGAATAGATTTGATATCCTTACAGCTTCTGAAGATCCACACAAGCTGCAAGAAGAATAACCAACGCACCCCCTAGCATCCCTATAGTACAACCCTCTAAGCAAATTCAAGGAAGAAGCAAGCCTGCAGGAAAAATGAAGGTCGCATCCCCCAAGAGCAAAAAAGTGACCCAAAAAAACAATGCCCCCAAGAAACCCCAAGAGACAATTTTTCACTCTCAAGCCTACAAAGCCGTACAATCCACCACTTCCTTGGATGCTGACAAACACTCTGCAGTCACCGTACCCGCTCATAGAGAAATTCTGAAACCTACTGAAGCCTTCGGTAGTAAAGAATGGGGCCTTAACATGTATCCCATTTCGGTCTCACAGACTAACAAAGAAAACTTTGAGCCTAGAGCACCAAATATAAGTCCCTCTAAAGTGGGCTTTCAAGTCCAGCCCAACTTGAAGGTAAGGGGCAAAAGCTTTAAGTCCAGAAATAGCAAACCCCTAGACCTAAGCAATTTTAGTATTGGCTCATTTACCACCAACGACTCTACCACGACTCCTTCCGATAGCGAGGACACACAATTTCTTGATGTTCAAGATGATGACTTGTTGGAGATCTCTGATATGGAATGATAAGAATGCCTCATTACCTCTACTTTCATTATGTCAATTATCGTCTGGAATGTACAAGGTGCAGCTGATTGTAAAATGCAACGTACCCTAAAAACTCTTGTTAACATTCACAGAGCATTTATAATTGTCATTGTTGAACCGAAAATTTCTGGACTTGCTGCTAAGAAAGCCATTAAAAAAATTGGCTTCAATCGTTCGCATAGAGTTGAGGCCAATGGGTTTTCAGGTGGCATATGGCTGTTATGGGAGAATGACTAGGATGTACAAATTATTGATAATCATCGGCAATTTATTCATGCGAAAATTAGGTGAGCTCTAGAAGGGATTGAATTCCTCTTCACAGCAGTCTATGGAAGCCTAAATCCCACTGTGAGAGAATCCTTGTGGCATAATCTTTTAGAGCTGAATCGCCTCAACCAACACCCCTAGCTTTTGGCTGGTGATTTCAATGACGTGGCCTCATGTGAAGAACAAACAGTGGGTGTTAGACACGAAGGACCAGGTGACAAGTCTTTTCATAACTTTGTCAATAATTGTAGCTTAATTGACTTGGAGTACTCTGGCTCAACCTATACTTGGAGAAGAGGAACCACAATGGCTAGACTTGATTGTGCCTTGGCCTCTAAAAACTGGATATCTACCTATCCTCACTCCCATGTCCTCCACCTCCCTCGGGTTCATTCAGACCATCGTCCACTCCTTATCTCCTTGGGCCTTGATCGAGACCAGCGTAACAATGTAAAACCATTTAAGTTTCAAGCTTCATGGCTTACACATCTAGAATTTGCCTAACTTGTGAAAGATGGCTGGGCCGAGAAGCAAAGCCTACCTGGTAAGATCCAAAATCTCTCAACTAAAGCCCAATGTAGAAAGGTGTATTTGGGGATATTGGCAAAAGAAAACGTAGGATACTAGTACATTTAAATGGTCTTCAGAAAGCTCTAAAGAGACACCCCACCTCTGTGTATCTGCTTGAGATGGAACAAACACTTAAACTTGAATTCGAAGAGATATGCCTCATGGAGGAAATCTCATGGATGCAGAAATCCTGCCATGACTGGATTTGTTTTAGAGATCGAAATACATCCTTCTACCACACTAAAACCCTTATTCATCAGCGAAGGAATAGAATTCAGGCTCCGCGCAATAAAGAAGGTGTCTGGATCAATGATGATAAAGAACTCCGTAATCTTGCTGTCCAAAACTTCTGGAACCTTTACACCCGTGATTCTACATAGGACAAGCAGTACCACATCAAAGGCTATTTTCTCTTAATTCCCACTGTTGAGCTGAATTATCTCGAAAGGGATGTCACAATGGATGAGGTGAAAAGAGCACTCTTCAAAATAAAACCACTGAAAATGCTTGGGACAAATGGCCTACACCCTCTCTTCTTCCAGAGTCAATGGAAAACGATTAGTCAATCTATCTTTGACTTGATTAGATTAATCTTTGATGGGGCTGAGATGAATGAAAAACTCAACAGAACACTCATCACACTCATACCCAAGGTAGACCATCCACAAAACTTCAAAGACTTTAGGCCCATTAGCCTTTGCACAGTCATTTATAAAATTGTTACAAAAGTTGTAGCCAATAGATTGAAAACAATAATGCCACTCATAACCTCTCCTTCCTAAGCTAGCTTTGTTAAAGGAAGGAATATCACTGACAATATCATAGTGGCGCAAGAAGTGATACACTCAATAAGGAGTAAGACTGGTAAACAGGGATGGATGGCAGTCAAAGTGGACTTAGAAAAAGCTTTTGATAGGCTTGAATGGACATTCATTGAAGACACACTTATTGATGCAAGAATACCTAGTAGGCTCATCCAAGTTATCATGCGCTGTATTACTTCGCCCACAATGCAGGTGCTATGGAATGGTCTACCAACCGAGCCATTCTCCCCATCCCGTGGAATCAGACAAGGAGATCCCATCTCGCCCTTCTTATTTGTATTGTGTATGGAACGTCTCTCCCAGGCCATTAACTTGGAAGTCCAAAAGAAGAACCAGAAGGTGATCAGGCTCGGAAGGAATGGACCTCTACTATCACACTTATTCTTTGCTGATGACTTCATACTTTTCAGCTCAGTAAGTGTTGAGCAAGCTAACACGATTCAAATGATTCTTGAAAGATTCTGTGAGTCCTCAGGTCACAAGGTGAGCAATGCCAAAACGAAGATCTTCTTCTCTAAGAATACACATAGCCAGGTAGCCAAATCCATAAGTGATAAATTGGGATTCAACCGCACAGATTGCCTTGGCAAGTACATGGGAGTACCACTTATTCATGGTCAGGTAACATAAGATACTTACAGATATATTGAAGGAAAAGTGAGGGACAAACTCACCAATTGGAAAGCAAAATCCTTGTCACCAGCAGGTCGCATTACTCTGGCCAACTCCTTACTCAATGCAATACCCCTTTATGCAATGCAAACCACTGAACTGCCTATTTCTACATGCTGCAAGATTGAAAGAATGATTAAAAGTTTCATCTGGGGGTCGAATGAGGGGCAAAAAAGAATAAGCATGCTAAAATGGGATGACCTATGTCAACTGAAGCTCAATGGTGGGTGTGGATTCAAAAAGCTTGAGGATCAGAACAAGGGCATTCATACTTAAGCTAATATTTCAAACAATTAGAAAACCTGAACTATTATGGGTTCAAGTTATCCGAGCCAAATATGGATGGAAGGATGGTTCCACAGAAATAATCCAAAAGAAAAGAGGATCCCACTTATGGAGAAGTATGGTGCACCTCTGGCCAAAGGCTAAACTATGCTTCAAATGGGGAATAGGTGATGGTAATGATATTAAATTTTGGGAAGATGCCTGGTTCCCTAACGTTGGACCTCTAAAGCATCTTGCCTTTGCAGATGTTCCCACTGAGGAGCTCAAGGAACCAGTTATGAACTTTGTTGATAATACTGGACACTGGAATCGGTCTAGGTTCCAACACATCCTGCTGATTGTTGCCCTTCAACAAATTGCAAATACACAACCCCCTTCTCCCGACAAAGGCTGAGCATGGTGTGAATGGACTCAAACAAACAATGGCACATGCACTGTTTCCTCAGCTTACAAAGGCATCTCAACGGATCGGCTCAATGAAGAAAGCTCATCTTGGAGATATATTTGGAAGTGGCTAGGACAAGAACGAATTAAGACCTTTTTTTGGCTTGCATTGCAAACCAAACACTTGACGAACTCTGAAAGGAAAAGGAGACATATGAGTGACACTGCTGATTGTAATTTCTGCAATTACAAGGAAGAAGATATGAACCACATCCTCAAATTCTACCCTTTTGCAATCCAATGTTGGCAACAAATCATGCCCACTCACTTATAAAATAGCTTCTTGAATGACTCATACCAGAATTAGATGCTCATTAACCTCCAACCAAAGCAAAGCGGACCAAGATGGGCAATGATATTTGGCATAGCATGCTAGAAACTATGGGAAGTTAGGAACAAAAGGACTTTCACTGGTGAAATATGTACTTCTAATGCTCTTATAAGAGACATACTAATACATATAAAGCACACTATAAAGGCTCTTAACATGTCTCACATACTTTGTTTAGATCACAGGTAGCTTTACTGTAAATACTCTCCTAGCAGCTCTTGTTTTTGTGAAGCTGCATTTGATGTAATTGTTGATCATTTAATAAAATCCCTTCATTCCCAAAAAAAAAATTGGGATGATCTGAGTTTCCTTTTATTTCTTGCTCTGACAAAAAGAAAAAAAAGCTGGCACAAACAAGGAACATAAATTCATAAATTCAATATTTTTTTTCAAAGAAGTGAATGCATTATTTGCATTAAATTTGTATCACAATAGATATATTTAGTAGTGCCATGAGACTTTTTTTTTAAAAAACAAGAAGTTTAAGTGGGTAGGGGTTCACCAAAATTAAGATATGATCTCATGATTTAAAAAGTGTTTAGAAAAATATTTATAAATTATTTACTAGTAAGTTTCTCATGTTAGTAGTGAGATTTAAATCACGTCTTATGGAATATTTTCCTATAAGACTGTAATAGAGATCAAATTGTAATTTGAGTTTTGATGTGAACTATATGAAGTAATTTTCTCAATACATAAGGACCAAATTAATATATAAATTTGAATTTTGATTTAAACTATATAAGGGCCACATTGAAAATTGAGTGAACCTATGCATGAGGACCAAAATATTAATTTTTCCAGTATATAATAATTTTTTAGAGAAATGTGAAAAAATATAAAAAAAATTAAAATATTTAAAAAATTGGACCAATGTTCAACTCATTTTTAAGGTAAGGTAGAATTTTTTCAAACAAGATTAGAAAATTTCCAAATCATGATAGAAAAATTTTCTATTTCCACTTGATGTTAAAAAATTCTATCATTACTTGAAAAATTTTTACCTCGTTTGAAAAAATTCTATCCTATTTTGAAAATGGGGTGAATTTTCGTTCCATTTTTTAAATATTTTGATTTTTTTGGTATTTTTTCACACTTATACCTAATTTTTTTTAAAATAAATATTTCTAAATAATATGATTGATTGACAAACCATGATCACAATTCCTTTTTGGGGAAAGCTTATCATAGTTAATTTATCAAAGAACAAGAAGTTAAAATTGACGTTGTTTAATTTTTTTTCTTACAAAGAATAATTAAATTTAGGAGATACAATTTTTTTAATTTCATAAGAAATATTTATTAAATTTTTTAGGGATTGAGATTTATCTATTCATTGACAATATAAAAATATGAAATATTTTACTAATAAGATTTTAGTATAGGTGATAAAAAATTAAATTTTTTAAATATGTTATCCTAAATTTAATTTATAATCATGTATATGAAAAAACAACCTTTTTTAAAGAAGTAAAAATTCAGTTCAATAATTCCTATGCGTTCAAAGAATTATTCTTTAATTATTGGCTAAGGATGCCTATATATTAAAAAAAAAATTATGTAACACCCTTAAATAAAAGGTTTAATGGTGAAATTTACAATGATACATCGATACCAACAAAACATTCACCACCAGAAAGTACATTTACATTTGTACTTAATTGTCAGAGCAATAATAATATAATAAACTTTCAACATCACTTTATTGCTTTTAAAAAAATTGTGATGGTAACTCAATGCATATAAACTATTTCGTCATTTGTTTACCTTTTTTAAAATTAAATTATAATTTTTAACTATATTTTTTTAAAAATATATTTTTGATCAAATATAAACTATTTTTAAAAAAATAAAAAATAAGTTAAATTATAATTTTAAAAAAGGAGTGAAATAACTAGTTTTCTATTAACAAAATTATAGTTTTAGAAAATGAAAAATTATTTATTTTATATTATATATGTAAAAATATTTTTAACTTTTACCTTTTAAGTAGATTTTTTATCAAACTATAATTTTATAAAAAAAATATTTAAATATAATAACTTATAATAAATTTATTTTTATTAAATTTTATTTATTATAACTTAATTTTATATAACTAAAAACCAGGAAGATTGTCATTATTTTAAGTTACATATTCATACATGTACTGATGGACCCTCTTCCCTAGTCCCAGACTAACAATGATAATCACCATCAAGTTATAGTTTTTTATATTTAACATCAACCAACAACAGTCCCCCTTGCAACATTAATTTTTTTTTATAGATATTATCTAAGATATATGGTCTACATCGTTGAATCATTTGATGAGCTGGAAAACAAGGAATTGGAGGCCTAGGAATCAACATTATTTTTAATATTTAACTTTGTTTTCACTGCAAATAGTTTGTGAGTATACAGAATATCAATAATGATTCTTCACGAATTAACCATATTTAATATTCTATTATATATAACTTTTAATATATATAGTGAAAATATATAGTGAAAATTGGTTTAATTGACAAAAATATGGCTCATATTTCACACGACTCAAATCTTAATTTCATGAGTGATGAAAAAACGTTTCTTATTTTTATTTATATATATATATATATAAATTCACCTCTTATTTTTAATGTCTTTTACTATATGAATTCACTTCTTATTAAATTTGCCTTTTATTAAATGCAAATACATACTTTTCTTGGTTTTAAATGTAGAACACTTTTAATTAATTTATGCTTTCCAAAAAAACTAGATTTTTCATATATTACTTAGTCCACACAAATCAAAGTAAAGGTAGAGTTGGAAAAAATAATTAATACTATAATATGTTCTATGTTTTGAACAAAAAATCTCTTCTAAAAATAGTCCTATAATTTGGATGGGATGGAGTATCTAGATACATGCAGTTAATGATTTTAGTTTGCTTAACAAGTAATTGGAATGGGTGAATTGAATGAAAATTTAGTGGATTAATCTGTTCCTCTAAATTCAGAGGAAATAAAAGCAGCGTTGCAATCTGTGACCAGCCACGTAGAACGGATGCTCCTCAGGCAATCAACAGGAAAGTGATATGAGTCTGTTTTGGGGATTTCATGTGGAAACAGAGCAAAAAACTCCCGCATGCATGAAGATGATGGATCAAGATATATATATATATATATAGTGACCTTTTAATTAGGAACGAATTGCACCATCTCTTGACCCGTCTATATGTAACATCCATCTTTTGCCCCTCCACTAAGCGACACATCACCCACATCATGCCCCTTCGTCAAAACGGTGAGTATCACCCATTATGTTCAAATCACATGCCTTATCCAATCCAACTTAAATTATTATACCTAAAAAGTGGATTACACCAACTTAAATTGTTGTGATTGGTATACTTTAGTTGTAAACAATTTACCTTTTACTCTTATACATAAAGTCTAAGTACGAAGTGAGTCATATATGAATAACGTGATTTTCTAAAAATTTTATTGAATATATTGATATTGATTAAATACTATATAAATTGTTTTAGAAAAATTATATCATTTGTAATTTATAAATAGTATAATTATTAATTATAAATTTTATGTCATTGATATTGATATTTTCAATAATAATTTTAATTCTTGAAAGCAATCATGCGGTTCTAGCTAAAAAACATCATTTTCCACGGTCTTTTTGTGAAGGTAAAAGGAAACATTATCATTCTCTCTGTTGGTTATTATAACTCATATTTATTTATGACACATATATCTATAAAATTAATTAAAAAATTTAATATTTTCAAAAATTAATTTAATTTTTTAAAATTATCCTAATAAAATTATTATTCATTTTAAATATCTCTCTCTTAATTTCTCTCTATTATAACTTCTTTAAATATTCTAAAAAAATAAAAATAAGAAATAAAAATTAAATTATATATAAATTTTATAAAATACCTTATATTTTAAAATTAGGGCCCTAAACAATATGGCTTATAACACTAATAATAAGGACGAGATTAAGTAAATTGTGTAGTAGATACAGATGTGTAAGAGCGAGAGCATCCTAGTACTCCTATCCTGTATATACTACTACCAAACTACCTACCGCTCGGTGTCTGCGCGCGCCTGTCGCCACGTGGCACCTCATCGTTCTTCTGCTACCAACTCCAAGCAATCAATAGATTCAATGCAATTTCCACTGTACGTCCAGCCGTCTCTTTGATTCCATTCATTGTTTTCGCACCCCCGCATTTTCCCATTCACTGACGCTGAAAGCTCCCAAAATGGAGGCCGTCAAGCGAAAACGCGTGAAGCCCAAGCTCGACCGCCGAAACGCCATGAAGAACATCGACTACCAAGTTCCCCCCGCCTTTGCTTCTCCCCTCGACGATGCCTCCCCCGATTTTCAATCTTCCTCTTCCTCATCCCTCGATCTTTCCCCTTCCCTCGAGAACAAAACCAGCTTCCGAGTCCAGGGCCTTGACGGCGAATTCGAACTCATTTTCCGCACTCTTGGGCTCTCTGGCCCGGACGACTTCGCGATTCCGACTGATGCCTGGGAAGCCCAAAAGTCTCGCTATAGTTGGAGTTCTAAATCGTCGGATAAGAAGGTGGAGGATGAGAAATCAGTGAAGCTTGAATCTAGGGTTTCACTTAACCGTGACAGTGAAGTCCCTTGCGATGAGGGAATGTTTGAGAACTCTGATGTTCCTTCCGATTCAAAGCCTTTGGGGGGTGGGGGAATCAAGGGTGTAAGGCCTCCTGTCCTTTCAACGCCGCCGGTGAGGTTGCCGCCGTTGGTTGATGACGGGAGATCTACTTGGGATTTAATGAGGTCTTTATCTGATGGTGTTGTTCATTCACCGATTCGTGATGCGGTTATTAGATCTTCGGGTGAGGAAGATGAAGTGCGCCTGGAAGAAAATGAGGCTGGCGATCGAGGAATCGATAATGAGGAAGAATCACATCGTGTGACACACGGGGAAAGCAATCTTCTTTCAGATTCTTGTTCATCTACGTCCCACGACGACGAAGAAAGTGATGCCGGTGTTCGTAAGGATTCTGGGGTGGCAGACGAATCGATTTACAATGTCTCCCCCAATGGTTCATTTCGACGCATTTTTAACTCTTGGCAAAAGGGTGAGATTTTGGGAAAGGGGTCCTTTGGAACGGTGTATGAAGGCTTCACAGAGTGAGTATTTTTCTTTACTTCCTTTTCCATTCATGCTTTAATTAGTTCTTCATTGACAATGGATATATGAATGGTTTGAAATAACTTGGAAGTTCAAAAAAACCTTGAGGGTCATTTTATTAAACTTAAACTGATGATTTAGGAACTTTTTGAAATTTCAGTCCGTTTGAAGAAAGCAACAAAATCAAGGTAGTAAATACAAGAATACTAAAAGTTACATGATGAATTGAAATGATTATAAAAAATGATTATCTTATTTTTCTGTACTTCTGTATGTCCGAAATCTAATAGAGACGGAAGAGGTCTATTATCAAGTTTGTTGCAACCTTGCTGTTTGGTTGGTTCTCTATTTTTCTTGGTTTATACTTTACTTTGTTTTGACAGAGGTGACCAGTGCATTTTCTTTCCTGTAGTGATGGATTATTTTTTGCCGTAAAGGAAGTGTCCTTGCTGGATCAAGGAAGCCAAGGAAAACAGAGCATCTTCCAACTTCAGCAGGTGCGAGGGTTTAGTTTTCTCATCAAAGCTTATGGCTTATTCTTTATTTATTTATTCCATCGTGGAACATTTGATTAAGTGGAATTTTTTATGGCCTTTCTTTCAGGAAATATATCTTTTGAGTCAATTTGAACATGAGAACATTGTTCTATATCTTGGCACAGACAAGGTATGCTGTTCTCTAATTGGAAAGTCTCTTTTATTCCCCTGTAATAGGATATTCTTGGAAATATATATATATATATGCATTATTTTGAATGAGGCAATTTAAGTAAGAAATTTATAAATCTCCTAGCGTGTTCTTGATTGCTCTTGGGCTGCTTCAAGGGGGTAACTTCTTTCTTTGGGTATTTTAAGGGAAAAATAATAAATTCCTTTTCTTTTTGGACCTTAATTGTAATAAACCAAATTTGAAACAAACTTCCTCATGTGAGTCCCTTGAAGTAGTATAAGCTATCATTATCTATGTTTTGTAAGACTCTTGAAGTAGTATGAGCTGCCTATCTATGTTTTGAACTCACCTTATAGTTCTCTTTTTCATTTTGCCTCATCTTTCTCTGTTTGGGTTGCAAAGCTTCATGTATGTCTGGCCTTATTACTGGATAGCAGTTGCATTTCAAGTGTTCTTATTTCTCTCCTTTTCTAACTTTCCTTTCTTAGGATGAAAGTACGCTATACATCTTCCTTGAGCTTGTAACCAAAGGGTCTTTGGCTAGACTGTATCAAAAGTATCGTCTGAGGGACTCACAAGTTTCTTCATACACGAGGCAGATTTTAAGTGGTTTAAAGTATCTTCATGATCGTAATGTGGTTCACAGGTATGATCGTAATGTGGTTCACAGGTAACATGAGTGAACATACTATGTTGATGCCTCTTAGCAATATGATATAGGTTAGGTAGGAAGTGTAGCTAGTTTGATTAATGATATTTCATTGATGTGATAAAGGTTCTAGGGAATTTTGTTCGGTGCCTAATGTTCTACGGAAGGATATTCTTAAAAGTTTTGGGGGAACAGCAGTGGTTCTTTGTGTATATGTGTTGGTATCTCAAATTGTGGAATTTTATATGTGTGTGCAACTGGATGACAAGTGATAATTTTTATGGTGTATGATACTTAGGGACATCAAGTGTGCTAATATATTGGTTGATGCAAATGGGTCAGTAAAGCTTGCTGATTTTGGGTTAGCCAAGGTACCCTTTATCATTGAAACAAATTTTACATTCATCCCCCAGCCTTTTATTTAACTAAAAAAATGGGGTGGTATTATCAATGCAAATTCCAAATGCTAGCTGCTTGAATTTACTTTATATTGATATTTTATATTGACAGGCAACCACTATGAATGATGTTAAATCAAGCAAAGGCTCCCCGTATTGGATGGCCCCTGAGGTTAGCTGCTGCCCTTGTATAATTTGTTTATTATAATTCCTGCAAATGGATGAACTAGAAAGGGATGGTATAGCTGTCTAGTTCAGGTGTTAGGCTTGGTTTATGAAATGTTCTGATATGCTGAGAAAAAAACAAATTAAACTCTCTAAATTATTCTACTTAAGCATATGGTTCCATTAATTTTCCCATACCAGAGTGCATATTCACATTTTTCAACAACAACAACAATAACATTAGCCTTATTCTACTATGTGAGGTCGGTTATATGGATCATACGACGCCAATAGGCTCTATCAAATATCATCTTCTTAGATAAATCATTTCTCAAAAGGTCATTTCTTATAACTTCTCTTAATGTCCTTTTTGATCTTCCTCTATGCCTTTTGATAGGGCTCCAAATCATTTGATCAACTCTTCTCACTGGCTCCTCTTGTCCTCTTCTTTGTACATGTCCAAATGACCTTAAACGATTTTCCAACATTTTCTTCTCCATAGGTATTACTCCAACTTTTCTTTGTATACAGTTATTTCGTATCTTATCTAGTCTTGTATGACTGCGCATCAATCTCAACATTCTCATCTCTACTACACCCATTTTATGCTTTTGTTATCTTTTCAAAGTCCAACATTTACTACCATATAGTATTGCTGGCTTTATAGCTATTCAATAAAATTTTCCTTTAAGTTTAGTTGGTATCTTGCAGTCATAAATAACTCTCGATGATTTTTCTCATTTTAACCACCAAGCTTGTATCCTATGCATAACGTCTCTATCAATTTCACTATCATTCTGTAAAATCGACCCTGAATATCTGAACTTTGACACTTCTAGAATGATTTGCTCTCTAATTTTTATCTCTTAATCATTTCTAATTGGCCTCTTATTAAATTTACAATGCATATATTCCATCTTACTTCTACTCAAATGGAAACCTTTTAATTCCAAAGTGTCTCCATATCTCAAGTTTAGAATTGACCTCTTCTCTTGAGTCCTCAATTAAAACTATATCATTCGTGAAGAGCATATATTTTGGAATCTTCTCCTGTATATATTCTGTTAGAATATCCAAAATCAAATCAAACAGGTGTGGACCCAAGGAAGATCCTTGATGTAAGCCTATTCTTATAGGAAAGTCTTTTATCTCACCTCTAGGGGTTCTTACACTTGTTGTTGCCCACTCGTACATATTTTCTATGGCTCAAATATAAGCCATACGAACACCTTTTTTCTCCATTGCTTTCCATAACACATCTCTTGGTACTGTATCATAGGCTTTTTCCAAATCAATAAAAACCATAGGTAGGTCTCTCTTTTTACTCTGGTATCTTTCAATCAAACCCGTTAATAAATAAATAGCCTCTATTGTAGACTATTCTGGTATAAATCCAAATTGATTTTCCGAAATATGAGACTCTTTTCTTAGACTATGCTCAATCACTTTTTTCCAAAGTTTCATGGTGTGACTTATGAGTTTTATCCCCCGATAATTTGCACAATTCTGAATATCCCCCATGTTCTTGTATATAGGCAGTAGAGTGTTTTTTCTCCAATTTTGTGGCATTTTCTTAAACCTTAAAATCTCATTAAATAACTTAGTGAGCCACAAAACCTCCTTCTTTCTTAAGCACTTCCAAATTTCGATAGGAATACCATCGGAACCAATAGCTTTACCATTATCCATTCTTTTAAGAGTTTTTTTTACCTCTTCAACCCAAATCCTACGATAGCAGTTCAAATTGAGATCATCTTAATGAGTTGTTAATCCTTCGGTATCAATAGTCATGCCCAATCCATCATTGACAAGTTTATAAAAGTAACTCTCCCATCTTTCTTTGATATCATCATTTGTAATCAAAATTTTTCCTTTCTCATCCTTAATGCATCTTAATTGGTCCAAATTTCTTGACTTTCTTTTCCTTCTCTTGGTAATTTTGTAAATCTTATGTTCACCATTCTTTGTTCGTAAATTCTGATAAAATTTCTCAAAAGCTTTAGATCTAGCTTTGCTTACCGCTTTCTTAATCTCCTTTTTAGCCAATCAATAACATTTCTAATTTTCATCATTATTGCACAAATGCAAGGTTTTGAAACACTTTTTTTTTATATTTGACCTTCTCCTGCACAATCTCATTCCACCACCAAGATTCTTTATCTTTAGATCAAAAACCTTTGGATTTACCCAAGACTGCTTTAGCGGTATCTTTGATCCTTTTAGCCATCTCATCCCACAAGATGTTAGTACTTCCTTGCGAATCCTAATTACCTTCCTCCTTAACTTTTCTCGTAAAGGTCAATTGTTTCTCACCTGTTAGTTGCCACCACTTAATCCTAAGATTTAAGACTTTTTGACTTTTCAATTTACAGTTTTTAACCAGCACATCAAGGACCAAGACCCTATATTGTGAAGTTAAGCTCTCACCAGGGATTACTTTGTAGTCTTTACAAGCTCGTCTATTTGAGTTTCTTACCAAAAAGAAATCAATTTGCGACCTTTGGACTCCACTCTCATATTCACATTCTTCAAAATGTTATATTTTTGCTCCTTTGTAATTTACTGGAAATTTTTTGGTTAACGGTTACATAAATTTTCATACTACATGAGCTTACTCGTGACTGTATGAATCGAATTGTTTGATTGTAGGTTGTAAATTTAAGAAACCGTGGTTATGGCCTAGCAGCTGATATATGGAGCTTGGGATGCACAGTTTTGGAGATGTTGACACGGCAGCCTCCTTACTCTCATTTGGAAGGAGTATGTCTAACATTTCTCGATATGATATTTTCTTTATCTTAAAGTTTGGTTATTTCCTCTTTGAAGTGGGTTCATCTATTACTGACTGGATTTTCTCCTCTGTTCCCTTTACTTTCCCACTCTTACAAATTTCCTTCAGAATTTTAGTTAATCTCACTATTCAGATTTCAGACCATGAAGTTCGACAAGCTATACTTCTCTTTAAACGTGGATGACTAATGATATATATATTTTTCTGTTACAATAGATGCAAGCTTTATTTCGGATTGGTAGAGGTGAACCTCCACCTGTTCCAGAATCTTTATCAAAAGATGCCCGAGATTTCATTCTTAAGTGCCTGCAAGTTAACCCTAATAAAAGGCCACCTGCACACCAGTTAATGGATCATCCATTTGTAAAGAGGCCATTTCTATCTCCCATAAGTCCTGCTTCTCCACATATTAATAATTTACGGTTTTGAGGGCTCTTAACTTATGGATAAGCAATCTAGCATTTGTGTATTTCCACCAGGAAGGTCATACACATGCGCTATTTTCTATATTTCATCTAAACGAAGCATGGAGGGATATTGTTGCTGGGTTGACTGAGAGAATTTAATCTACAGGCCAGAGGCCAATGAAAGCTTTTCAAAGTGGGTGTTTCGGGTGGTGAGATCCATTAGCATGCCTATTTTGGTAAGTTTCCAGTGATTCCTAGCTCTAACTGGCTGTGCAACAAGTTCAAGTGAGGATTAGTCCTGCATTATGATTGAATTGACGGGATTATGGAAGAGGAAAGCAAGAGAAGACTAAATTAGACTTCCCCCTTGATTTTATTCTAAATCAAAACCTCCTTCTTCTCCATTTTCTTTGAGCATACCATTGGGTCAGCAGAATATATGTGACAATTGAAAAGGATACAAGGTATGCAGATATCTGCCGATCCACGCCTTTCAATCTTCAGCTAGTTTGGCTATAACCATGTTGGTCCCTGATGAAGATAGAATCAAGAGATGGGGCTTTGTGAAATTAAGAGTTCCAGTGTTCCAGGAAGATTTCAGCTTGCTGTGGAATGAAAAGCAGTGACTTTATTGCATTGTGAATCTTATTATTGGAGACTTGAAGTGGGGACTAGACACTCATCAAGGAGAAGATAGACTCGTTCATTCTCATCCGAATGCTCTATGGTGCGGTATGGTTACCCCATGAGATTGCATGGCCATCTTATGCGTCATTTGGTGAAGACCTTTTTTTGGATCTGCTGGTTCATACACCAGCTTTTGATGTTCATTTTCCAAAGCAATGGAGAACACATTATTTCACTCTGGGAAATTCTTGTGTAAATTCAATCTAGAGAGAACAAGTAAGCTAAGTCATTCATGATTTCATAATCGCCTTAGTTTATCTTTGTAGATCAATTTACCTATGGATCAGATCAAGAATTCATGTTTGCGATTGCCTTGCGTTTAAATTTTGCAGTCTTAACTCTGGTGCAGGTAAATGACAAGAAAAAAAGGTCTGGTGCAGATTGTGGCTTGTTTTTGGATACACTAGTCTATGATCTCAGCTGTAAAAGGCGAACCAGTTGGATTACGGAAAGGCAATCACTTCACTTCTCTATATGTGTGTGTGTGTACCCTTATTATAGTATATTTCTGTAATCTGTAATTAGAGCAGTGATGAAAGTTCATCGCTTTCTTGCAAGTAGTGTATAAATACTTGAAATGTTATTTCTAATTTGGCGGCTGAATTTAAAATTGCTTCATGCTTACTTCGTGTGGTCCCCAAGTCATATAACGATGATAATAGGACCTGCTCTTGGGCTTGTAAATTTGCGTTTATACCTCTATTTTTTTTGGATTTAGATCCTCTCCATACTTTCTCTCCATACCTCTCTCCATACGCAATCTTATCCATTGATTTTGATTTGAATGGTAGAGATCACTCATTGTTACTTAAAATAAAATATATTATTTATTTTAATAATAACCTTAAATAAGCATTATAAATTATTTTTAAGAAACTTCAACTCATAATAATAAATGTCAACTATTAAATAAAATATATTATTTATTTATAGATTATTTTTTTAATCATTGTACCACACAATCAATAAAAAAGATTGTGTATAGAGAGAGATATGGAGAGAAAATATGGAGAGGATCCAAATCCATTTTTTTTACGTTTATATTTGGTAATTTGTATTTTTCCTTTTTTAACTGAATTATTTATCAAGCTTTAGATTAATTTGAATCTAGTTGAGTATGATCTTTTTGAACAAGTTTCACCAACAAATATTTATAACGTGGCTATATTCTTAAGGTTTGGCTAGAATTTGAAATCATTGCTTAAGTCAGTACAATTCTAAGAGCTGAATTAAGCATTTGGTGGTATATTTATACCTTCTTAATGGCAAATTAAATATGCCCTTGACACTTTTCTACAGTGGTCGTTCATGAATATAGGGATGTGAAGTTAAGTGAAAAAATTTTTTTGGCCAGAATAAGAAAAGAAAGTATTGTATGATCATCATACAACAGGCATTGTTTAACACGATATGAGAAGTGGAACGGCTCTCTTCAGGATTTTTTTTGGCAGACTGGGAATTACTCGAACGTTGGCTTACAATAATTTATCAATTTACGCATAGTTTTAAAATTCGGAAAACATTGGTCGATCGGATCAGAAAAGATTGATGAATAGACTCTAGTTTATTTAGTCCATTTAAAATGAAATGGAAAATAACAGCCCATAATAAAGCAATAACCTCCATATCCCCTTCTCTAATTAATTTCCATAACCCCAAAATAATAAATTTCTGTAACTCCCATAATCCCTATCTGTGTTTAATCCCTTGTTTAATGTTGTGTTTCTGGATGAAAATAGCCCTCTAAGCTTAGTATAAATAAGGCTCTTGCATTGTAACTATGATCAAGCAATTTGAGAATCAGTTCACTTCAAGTAAGAGCATTTCCTCAATCAAATTCTGTGCTATAAAATCTTAAATCACAAAATCAACTTATAAAAAATTCATTGGCCCGAGGAGTATGAATTTTTGCCATTTTGGTTAAAAAAATAGGTGTACGGCTAATAAGTGCCGACAATGGCACAATAGATACGATGGATTCCTTTCAAGTCAGACGGTAGCAACTAACAGTGTAGACTTAGCTAAAGGGGAATGCTACTCTTATATATATAATTAAATTTAACTAATAAATTTTGAATAACCTTTTTTAATAATTGATTTGATCTAGTGTTAGTTAATTTTAACCTTGGTCCAAAAAAATACATATCAAGTTTTCCTAACACAAGTTAAATGGAGGTGACACTTGAGCTCAATTTTGTATTGCTATCAATTTGATATTTTGCAACTGTGTCACTTTAATACATGTTTAGATTAAACTTTTCATAATTAATTATGAGAATAAATGATTTTATAAAATTATTTATGAATATAATTAACTTTGTTAAAGTGATTTATGTTTGAATGTTTTTACTTTAAAAATGATTTTGAGAAAATGGAATATATTTGGATGATTTTATCAAAAACACTTTTAGATGGATAATCATTTGAAATGTCTAAAATTCCCTTGATCCTTAAATAATATTATTTTTTTAAATAAATCATTAATAACTATGGGTGTTTTTGTAAAATGATTGGTAAAAAATTTTAAGATCCCTCATTTAATGCTCCAATGGTAATAAGTGGGAGAGAAGTAATTCTGACAAAAAAAAAAAATTATACTTCTCCCATAATTGATTATTTCATGTATAATTGATTATTAAAAGTGTAAGCGTGCTTAGCAAACCTTAATAATAAGCAATTATGGAATCATATAAGCAATTATGGAGTGTATCCAAAGAGGCTCTTAATATGGCATCTATGGTTTCATTCGAACATTAAAGGGATGTAAATACAACCATTGCGGTCTTGTCCTCGGAAATCATACCCAGAAACTATATTACAGATACAGACTTTAAAAAGTAAATCTTGACTCAATGAGGTACAAAACATCGAAAACCACTAGTTGAAAGCAGAATAAATGAATAATCAACAGAGCATCCCTTTTCGTTTACAGAAAGAAATACTTGCAACACGTCCTATTATCACAATGCTTGCTTTCTGAAGTCAACTGCCACGGTTTGCATTAAATATATTACCAAACTGTGCTGGGAACGAGCCCCTGTATGCATCTGAGACAGCAACTGCTGTATCTGAAAGATCATTCTTCATCTCTGAAATTTTGGATCCAACATGTTCTCTGAGCTTCGAGACTGAATCAACCAGCATGAAAAGTTCTTGAGCACACCTCTGAATTTCTTCTTCATTTTGTTTAATCGCTTCCTCCAACTTCAATTTAGAGGCCTTGACAAACATGAAAGTTTATTAGAATGAAGTACTATCACATAAATTTGAAGACTTAACCAACGAAATAGCAAATGCATTGTTACAGAAGGCAAAACCTCAATTCATCCACATTCTGAACTTATTTTTGGAATTATTATTCAGGGAGGGATCGTGAGCAGGCTGTTTGAACTCAATTGTGCCCTAAGCTAAACAAACTCTAGTATGACCTGATGGCCCCTGAATCAGATCGAACTACTTATATGTAATTTACATAATTGTAATTTAAATGTGTTATATATACACATTAGAATGCAACCTTGATTTTTTTTCCCCCAAGCTTAGCTCAAACACAAGGTGCAGGAGCATTAGATTTAGAGACTATGTTGCTGATAATTAATTTCATGATCCTTATCCTTGGGCGTACATATGGTCAAAATCTCCCCCTTAAGCATTAAACTAGCTTTTGTGTTTTTTCTCCCAATCTTCCTGTTCATTCACCAATTGCCGAAAAACTGAAGCTGGCAAGGAATAGATTCAATAAGGATACAAGCTAAGAACACTGATACTCTCCCTCACGTGGATGCACGTGGACAACAAACTAGGCATGACACAGGAACAGCAAAAATAAAAAGTAGAACAACTAAGCTTAAAAAACTAACAATCATTCATATGTTAGCTGCCTATGATGTGAACCTAAGAAAAGAAATTAATTGAAAATCATCACAACATTAGAAAGTGGCATTCTATTCAATAAGATTTGTCCTAATAAGTAATAACTTGTCTTAAAGGAGAGAAAATGAGATGGATAATAGATGAGAAGTTAGAAAGTTACTTGGGTGGTTAGTTGGAGTTGTTTGGCTAACCACTTTACATATACCAATATACCAAGGGGTAAGGAGAACAAGCATATTGGTTATGGAGATTCTTTTCATCTAAATCTCTCTTCTTTCATCTCTCTTTCTTCTTTTTCATATCATATGGTATCGGTAATCACTTTCTCTATGTATACCAATGTACGAAGGGAGAGGAGAAAAGGTATGTTGATTAATGAAGATTCTTTTTGCCTAAATCTCTCTCCCTCTCTCTCTCTATCTCTCTTTCTTCCTTTTCATATCAGAATGGCTGGACATTGTTGATTTTATCCTGACTAGTGAATATTGCTTGCCTCTTTAAATTGATTGAAAGTATAAAACACAACAGAGCACTGACCACAACAGTCACCAACATCCAGGTCCGGCAAGGTGATACAATTCTTGGCCATTCAATTGCTTTCAAGAATATAGACAACAAACAAGGCATCATACCTTTAGAACTTCAGCAGCCTCTCCTTCTACAATGTCCAAGTCATGAGCCTCTTGATGGACATCCTCCAACATTTTCTTTGCTTCAGCTGCACATCTAGATATGTAATCCTGTGTTTCTTTCTTTAACATGTTTGATTGAGCTTCCATCTGATGGATAAATCATCATGCAGCAGAAGCAGAAGGTCAAACGACAGTCGTTGCACAGCAAGATTGTTTTTGTAGTACCCCCTTTAAATTCTAAAACCAACAAACAATGCAAGAGCACAACAAATATTTTGCGAGAAAACAAAGCACAGCAGCATTGCGCAACAATTGAAATATTTATCCAATACAATATTGTATTCCACTTTAAAAAGTTTACACCCAAACATTATACTGCTCTCTACGAAGGATGAGTATAAAATGGGCAGGCTGGTAGGCAACTTTGCGTGTGTGTGTGTGTGTAGACCTCTACTTGGGTTACAACTTAGACAACAAAGCCACCTTTGTAAAGAATGCAACAACATTACCCTTGCACTAACCTTAACCTCCAACATTCCCCTTCCTGCCTCCCAGCACAACCTACCCAATTTAAATCTGGCGCCACTAAGTGGCGTATTTGCATTTTTATTTTATATATTTTGTTCTCAAATGTTATAAAATGCTAATAAAAGAACAGCAACATCCCTATCTCTCTTAGTCACTACCTACATTGGGAAGCCATGATATACAAACCAATTTCACTTTGAGACTTTGAAGTTCCATAGATCAATAAGGTCATCACCATCATCTATCTAGCTCAAATAGTCGATCTGTTATTGTATTCATACTTATACTACCGTAAGTTAGAATCTTAACTAGTGCATTATAATACTATATACATGGCCAAAAAGAGCTTGCACACTCTATACTGTATGGTATAGAAAACACTAATATGAGAATAAAAATTAATATCACAGTCTAAAGTTTTAAAAATGATCCACTTACTTCCTCAATTTTAGACAGCAGCTCGTCATTGTTATTTCTTTTCCACTCAATCCTAGCAGCATTTTCGCTGTACTTTTGTTGAAGGGAAATTGACTCTTCCAGCTTTTTCATAGAACTCTTCTTTATGTCATCAGCAAGGAAGTTAAGTGCAGGCTTTAGTGTCAACTTGGGATTCATACCCATTATCTCAGCAGGTGTAGATCCCTTGGGATTCAACTGATACTGAACACCGTTATCAGTCTTCAACCTAGAAACACGTGAGAGAGAGTTTCGAGCTGTTTTTTAGAGATATCTAACATCAAGAGATAGAAATAACATTCACAGCATAAAAACAGTAAAATCATTTCATTTCAATAAAACTGTCATTGGATGTTATGGTCATAAAGTCTCATTGTTCTTCTGTTTCAGACAGCATTCAAATAAAAATTATGCTTATAATAACCAAATGGCTTGCGCCTGCTTACTGATTCAAGCCCTAAAATAACCTTAGAAAATGAATATGTAATTGAATATTAGAAGAAATAACCTCCTTAAGGCCTGGTTGCAGTCCAATACTAATGCCTCAAGGTCATTGATCTTGTGTCCGAGAGAAGTTTCAAGATCCCATGACTTCTCCTCCCAAGCATTCCTTGCAAGCTCTGCCTCTGCAATATCCCTCTCCACGGCCTGCAATTCCTTCCTCATCCTCTCCATATCCCTTGCATTAAATGTCTGCAACTCAACCGTCTTCTTTAACTCTTCATTTTCCTCACAAATCTTCTTGTTCTCCTGTACCTTGGCCTCCAGCTGCTTCTCTTTATCTGACAAAACCCTCTCCATCTCATTTATCCTCAATGTGAATTCCTCAATCATCTTATGGAACTTGTTCGCATCATCTTCCAACAGATTCTTTTCCCTCTCAAGCACTTCCCTTTGAGATGGTCTTGACCTCAACTCCTCACATTCTGCAGTAAGTTTCGCCATCTCTTCCTCCGTAGCTTTCACTTTCTCCACCGCATTCCCTTTCTCCCTCTCCAACTTCTCTTTACATTGACGGTCCAATTCATCCACAGCATCATCATCCCCCCTAATGTAGTGCAAATAGCTATTCAGCGAATATAGATTCAAAACATTTGTTTCAGCATATGACGATGCCTCGCGCAATGACGCGAGGTGATCATTGTACTTTGCGACCTGCACAAGCCAGTGAATAAGAGCCAATGTGGCAGGCCACTGGTGAGGAGTGGTTGGAGCTTTAAGAAACGATGTGTTGAGCTTGAAAGGGTAATTGAGGAACTTGAGGAGAGCCGGCAAACCATCTTCGATCTTCGACGCGGGAAAATCTAGCCGGGTCATGAGGAATTTGAGGGTTTCAGTGATGTCTTTGGCGGAAGGGTAAGCGGATTTGGAGGATTTGAAGGAAATGGGAAAGGAGAGAGAGGAAAGGTAGGAGTTGATGGTAGAGACCGCAGATTGCTGGAACGACCGTTCTTTGTAGAGGTCGACGGTGGTGGCGCGGCCACCAACGCCTGCGGAAGATGGGCGGCTGCTGGCGAAACTGGCATCGGAATCTCGGGCGGAGGGAACGAGAAATTGGCGATCGTAGAAGTCCACCGGCGTCGACGGCGGTTTGAGCGATTCTTTGGGTTGACGGCGACCGGCGGGCCTCATCTCCGGCGACAGTGCGACACTGGCTTCGCAGTATGTTTGGATTTTTGACGTGATTTTGGTTTTCCCGCTTATACTTGATGGGCCACGTACGAGATGAACATGTTCTGGACCGTCAGGGCCCAGGTGAGCTATATGTGGAGGAGTTAAAAGATGCGGAAATTTTAACAAAAAAAAAAAGGAGATAAGAAAAGAAAGATGCGGAGAACTCGGAGAAAATTAAGAGAAATGGGATAATTAAGTGCTGGAAGTTAACTTTTTAAAAAGTAGATAAATGACTCTTGTTTAGTTAAGCAAAATTATAGAACTTTCTGAAAATTTGGGTTTAACTTAGGAAATTGTATTTCTTAAACTAAACCTTGAAAAATTCTACTTCCTAATTATTTTGTAATAATTTTTAAAAAAAATCACTAATTTTTTAAGGCATTTATGTTATTATCATTAAAATATAATATATTTATTTGAAAAATAATTTAAACTCCTAAAAAAAAAATCAACCAAACATGTTACCATGAGCTTCTCACAAAATTAACTTCTTATAAAGTATACCAAACGATCCATTAAACTTTGGAAAAAATAAAAGTTTTCTACCCAACTTCCTTGATTCCTTGACTTTGTTTGGTTCAAAGTTTTTGAAGGATTTTTAAGGGAGGAGATCCTCTTCAATACCTTCCCCTTCCCATTTTTAATCTCCTCAAATTGAATTTTTTTTTTCAGGAAAGAACATAATGCATTCAATTCCTCCAATCTCCTCCTAAATTAAATAAGATTTTATTTTACACCTTAAAAAGATTAGTTTTTCACTATCGATTTGATAAGACCCTTGATGCTTAAAAAAAAATTTTATTAAAATTTCTCAAATTTCACTAAATAAAAAATTTTTGTAACACATCTAATCCCTTTCTTTTCAATTTCCTCCATTAAAAATCCATCTAATTACCTCTCATCCAATCATACTAATTGAATCAAACAAGTAACTTATTGACTAAAATTAGATAAGTTTTACATTTGTAATATTTTATATTTTTTTAAAAAAATTGCCCTTACTATTTAAACCCACAAACCCTTCAACACATCAACGTCTTTTTGCCTCCTCCTTTGAATCCACCATTCGTTACTCCAATGATTCCTCCCATCATTATCTATCTGCATTTCCAGTGTCCTCGACATTTTCTCGTGTCTTCGATGACTTATTTTTAAGGTTCCAATACAATGCATGAAAAAATGCATCTTTATTATCATATAAAATATATAGTAAATATTATATAAAATATATAGTAAATCTAGAGAACTGGACCCTCTCTAGCCAAGAACTATTCATCCGATAACTTTATCAACTTGGCATAACCTAATTGACTTCAATTTGGGATTCTTGATGGTTCCTTTGATTAGTTCCTAAACATTTTCTTCTTTGCAAATTATATGTAAATAACTCTAAGAAGTTTTACTCACAGCATGAATCTAAATCAGTCCTGATTGAATGATGTGAGATGGGAGATGGGAGAATGGCGGCATTTTCTGAAAGAGTATGAAACATCACCACAAATAATATCTTTCAACTCTAACGGTTTGTTTGGTTGGAGGAAAATGGGGGGAAGGGAAAGGAAGGGGAGGGAAAATGTTATTAAAATTTTTCCTCCTATCTCCTTATATATTTTCCCCCTAAATTGGAGTAATTTGAGGGAAAAATGTGTTATTGTGTTCAAAATGACCAAAATACCCTTCATTTTTTCATTATTCGGTCACACAATATACTGGTTAGTCTTGTCCTTATATTAACTTAAATAAATTAAGGGTATAATAGTCAAATTATAATTATTTTCCCTCCTTTCCCCTCCTAACCCAAACGAGGTAAAATTAAAATCCTTCCACTAAAATCCCTCTTTTTCCTTCCAAACGAAGTAAAATTAAAATTCCTTCTTTTTCTTCCCCTTCCTTTCTCTCCATTAAAATCCATTCCCTCCCTTTCCCTCCTTTGAACCAAACAGACCATAAATTCAACAATACGTTTTACATATCCTTGGTGGGCATCAGGTTGGGTGAATGGCTCACATGGTTGCTGGAGAGATACTTGTACAATTTTTCTCTGAGAGGATCTAGATATGTTAGTGCCTGATTGGTTCTTCTTTTTTAAAAAAAAATTATAGTTTTCAATCATGGTTTTTTTAAAAAGATATGTTTGACCAAATATAAATTGCATTTTTAAAAAAAAAATGGATTAAACTGTAATATTGAAAAATGAGGGGAAAATTTACTTTTTCTTTAACAAAACGTGGATTTTGGAAAAGAAAAAGCAAATTTACTATATATATTATATATTTAAAAGTACTTTTAACTCTTATCATCCAAACATATTTTTTGTCAAATTTACTTTTGTAAAAAGAATATCCAAACATAACTATTTAGTACTCATTTGGATTACCTTTTTATAAAAAATCTTTTAGAATAATCACAGTTTATAAAAATGAAGTTTGAATAAAAATAAAAAAGTTTATTGTAAACTTGTTTGGATAAAAAAATAAAAAATAATCAATAGAAATCATGGTTTGATTTGCATTTTTGCAAACCAAATAGACACTTACAATAAACTTACTTTATCCAAACTTCATTTATCTTAACTTAATTTTATAAAATTAAGAACCAAACGGGCCCTTAATCTAGTAAGTATTGTTCATAAGTTATAAATAATGTAACTTATTTATCAAATTTCACATAATGCACATCAAAATTTATCTATTAAAAATAATTATCAAAACTAATATATATAATATAATAAAATTTTTCGCATGTCTTACTATTTGTAAATTGTGAATAATGTGACTTATTTTTAATAATCCAGATAATACACAATGAAATGTATCTAGTTAATATCATTGGACTTCTAAAATGGGGAAAAAAAAAACGCTCTCAACTCTCGATAAGACTCGAAATTTTAGTTGGGATTCCTTTTGTACGGGTAGTTGTTACTAAGGAGCCTAACACCTTTAGGCCTGGGGAATCAAACCACTAGTAGGTACTGATAGGATTGGGTTCGTGATCCACTAAAAATGAGAGATTTTTCTATTATTGGTTGCTACCAAATAGGACTTTAACGACATAGAGATGAATCGAATCATAACCTCCAAATTAACATCATATATGTTGATATTGATGATATAGTTAATCTTTAATATCAATGTATAATATATAATGAAGTCAATATATATAATTGTAACTAGAGATGGAAGAACTTTGCTTTGGATCCTCTTGCAAATTTGGCTAAGGAGAGTGATTTTTCTCTTACCTGAACTCCTCGTACAGGTAATCGAGTTGCAGACTAGCTTGTAGTAGCAATAGTAAAGGGGGTGTGTCCTTGTTGATGGGTGGGTTTTTGACCGACCACCCCCTCTTTTCTCTGTAATCTCTTTTGATGTTGGATATGATAAAATTTCAAAGGCTTATTCTATTATTAGTGACTACGGTTCTTGTGAAAGGTTTGGTGTAGGCTAGTCTTAGCTTTTGCTTTCATTATTTTGGTGTTGTTTTGGTGAGACTCTGGATTCTGTTCTGTTTCCTCCTTTTATTAAAAAGATGCAATGTATGCTTTGGGGAAGAAGAGACACTTTGATAAAGAGAGAAAATAATAGTAAAAATAAAATTCTACCATCATATGCATGCTGCTTTCTTATGTGACAGTAAGGCACATTTTGTAAACTTCATATTCAATGGAGGATAAATAACGTAATCCATTAAAAATATCGAATAACAAATTATCTCTATATATATTATAGATGATTGGACTTGTGTATTATAGGGAATACCATATAAAAAATTACATTATTCATAATTTTTTCAACAATGTAATTTCTTATAGATTTCATATTTAACATATATATATATATATATATGTATATTTGTTGTAGGTTTCGTGTACTACATAAAATTTAAGACATAAGACACACTATACAATATTTATAGTGCCCCTTTGATTGGGGTTGGACAAATATGATTTTAAATAAAAGTGATTTTTACAATTGAATCAAATTGAAAGTGAATTTAGTTAGTGATAATTTCTGTTTAGATTTTTGTATGAAAAATGATTTTAAGGAAATTGATTTTATTTGTATATTGTTTATCAAAATCACTTTTGTTTACAAATAGTTAAAAATTTATCCTCTGGTTCTTGTGTGTGGAATAAACTTAGTTAGAAAATATTTATCCTTTATTCTCAGTATTTTAAAACAGATTAGTCTTCACTGTCAACTTATCACAAAAAAAAATTATTTTTGGATTTAAAATATTTAAAATTGAATCATTTTTGGAAAAAAAAATTTAGTTTAATACCTAGAATTTTAGAATGGTGATTCTTTCAATGGAGAAGAAAAAATTGGAAAAATTGGGTTTTAGTGTCAAAAAATAAAAATATTTAATTTTTGATATCAACTTTTAAAAAATTTCTATTATAATTTAGAAATTTTCTATCATGGTTAGAAAAAATTTTATCCTAACTCTAAAATAAGGTAAACTTTAATCTCATTTCTTAAATATTTTTTTGGTCTTTTCTTTTCAATTTTTTCAAAAAGATTCCGTTTTTGCAAAAATATTGAAACTGTAAAATATATATATATATATATATATTTTTTTTCTCCAGTTTATTTTCAGATCCTTCATTCTAAGGTAAGGATGGCATCATCTTCGTGACACTGAACAGATCATGTGATACTTCTGGAAAAAACAAAAACAGATCATGTGATGCCGTCATGCCGAAGTTCCGGTTATGTCGCGTGTGTAGGTACAGCGACCAATCAGCATTAGTTAGATAAGAGCGTAGCTTCCACCACCCATATCAGCGCGTGATCTAAAACTCTCTGTAGAGAGGCGTGTAAATGACTCTAATTCTACGACGTCGAGAAATTTCTCCTTTTCCCTCTCTTAACTTTCGCGAACTGAAGAAGGATCATGAAATCTAGCCCGCTCCTCCTTCCCGCCCCATAATACTCATACCATTCGATTCCATCGCCTTACCTTCCGATTCGTGCTTGAAATTTCCCCTTTCGTATTCCCTCTCTCCAACCTTGCTTCAAATTCGCTTCATTTTCATTATCAATTTTTCATTTCTTTTCTACCATACCCGCCTGGTACGACTCTTCCTCTACTTTCCTCTCCCTTTCTTCTATTTTTCCAGAAAGATTCTTCTAGTGTTTCGCTTGGTTAGCTTGTTTTGGTGCGGAACCGATTATATTATATTCAAGTCATTGACGTAACACCTTACTTTGTTTTTCTCAATTTTTCATGACCCATTAGGTTTTCCTGTATTTTGTCTCGTGCAAATTGAGGAAATGATTTATTCATTGAAGTGGGGTTGCTGGAAATATCAGCTGTAATATGAGTTTAAAGTGCATTTCTCAAATCTTGGGGGTTTTCTCGGCTTTCAAGCAGATGGGCATTTTTATTTCATCATCATGATCATAAGCACGTTCGTTAATTTTGTATTTAAATATTAATGTGTGATTGGATTTAAAATGGATAAAGTTAGCAACATGTGCTTCATACTCTACCTCCATGTTCTAGTTAATATTATATTGGTCTTGCGTGCTGTCTTTGCTTGCGAGTCTTTCCCATTGGCACGTTGCTTCTCTTTAGGTAATTTATATGATTCTCTTACTTTGTTTTTCTTCCTATTCAGTCCAGATACAAGTTGGTCGCTCAAAGTAATTTGTTGGATTCAGAATTTAGATACTCTCGAACCTCAAGGTTGGTGAGTTTTTCTATGCAACAAAATTTAAACTCTTGGACCATAATTTAAACTCTTGTTTTAATCATAATTGGCTGTGGCTTGTTCTTTCTGTATCAGTCAACTGTGTGTCAGCTTGTGTTCATTTGGTAGCTGCATTGTTAGGCAAACCAGTTTGTGGTTTATGTCATTTACTCTATTTTTCCCTAGCATTTTGATATTCTCTTGTTGCAAAGAGTTCATCTTAGATTTCATTCTCAATTAATAGTTTGACATTCTTTTTTTGAAAATTTCCCTTCTACAAGCTTATTACTTAGTTAGAACTTATGCTGCTAGTGATATGTGATAATCTGAATAATTATCATACTGATTTTGACTTCTTTGAAGTGAAGAATGTTTCTAGTGCCATTTTTATTCTTTCCTCCCACTTCCCGGAAAAGTCATCTATCCAACTTTTATTCTCTTTTTCACATGCATTTTGTGATGTAATCAGTAATTTTTCCCCTTTGTTATTGTAATTGGTTGTGTATAAAATCCACTCCCCAGGAAAAAAAAATCATGCATATGACTATTAGAAACCTTGGCTTTCAAAGTGGGATTTGTGGAGGATTCTTTTTCTCTTGGAAGTTATCAGTGTAAACTAAAATATCTTATTCTTTGTGGGGACAAAAGAAGTTTATCTTAAATGAATGTTGTCCTGACCTACGATAATGCTACATGTCAGCTAGAGACAACCATGCTGGTAAATTCATGAGCAGGTGGCCTGGCCATAATTTTAGGTAGCCATTTTACATTATTTTTGAATGCTTTTCCATCAGAATGCAGGTCTTTAGAAGTACAGATCCTGAGACTGAATGGGAATTGCATCAACTGTGCATGTAATTGTAAGCTCAAAAGTTTGGCATTTTGCTGCTATCTGATTGAATACTAGGTTTAAAAATTATAGTACAGCTTTTGATACTAAAACCAGAAATGGAAAAACTCAAACGGGTAAGGAGAAAGAGAAGAAAGATGGGATTAAGGCTTCATATCTTGCCACCTTGGGGATGTGGTTGTTCATGGTCAAGTTTGACTGACAAGTCTTCTAGATATTTGTTTAATTACACTTGTTACTTGAGTTTTATAATCAAGCTTAAACTCATCATAACTGAAAAATTACCATGTAGATTTGGTGAAATTCTGCCTCACCAGTGGTTTATATCTTTTGTGCTTTGTTTCTAGTGTCTTGCTCTTTGTCTGATTCTGTCTGTTTGCTCTAAAATATATATTGCCATTGCACTTATTAATGATCACTTCATTCAAATAAGAAGGTAAAAACAAGGGTGTCCTGCCTTGAATAGACTTTTATGGAAAGTTACGTATATTTTGTGGGTCCTGGTTTTATTACAGTGATTCCATTCTGAATTCTAATGAGGGATCTTATTTATTTTTGAGAATTTATGCCATGTTGGTGCTGGGGGTTCAACATCAAAACTGTGTGTATATATGCTTGTAGAATGTGGGGGGAGGTGTTTTTCCTTCTCTTGTTTTACTTTTCTAGGGACGGACTTCCTCTGCTTCCACTTATTCAGTTCACAAGATTTTGGATTCACCACAGGAAGACAGATTACTTTTATATGTTAGTCATTCTGATCTGAACTGGTTGAGTGCTGAGTTAGTTAATCATTGTTATGATTTCTCTCTATGGCCAGCATGAATTTGAGATGATTTATCCTAAGCCTTGTATTACAATCCTGCATTGTCGCATTCTTATATTGACATTTGGGAATATATTTATACAACTGGAAGAACTTTCTTATAATTCATGCGTCCAATACTTGAAGCACTGATCCTTTCACAATTTACATCAGAAATAGATAACAAGAAGTATCTACTTATTGCCTCTCACCTTAATTAGAAATAGATAATAAGAAGTATCTACTTATTGCCTCTCACCTTAATTAGAGTAGCTAAAAAATGTAGTATTTAGTTTGACAAGTCAGTATATCTATTTATCTCTTTTTGTAGTTTTAAATTTCAGGTTTTGTAACTTCTGTTGATTTTGGAAATGGCAAGAGGAAATAGGAGACGACACACAATTGCTTCCTGTCAGTTTTGGCGGACCCCATATCCATTGCCTGCATGCAAAAGGGATTTTTGTGAGACTTTGTGCCCGAAGAAATGCTCCTCAGCCTTGGAAAAGAACGATTGGGAAGATGTGACATGTTCTGTGTGCATGGAATATCCACACAATGCCGTGCTTCTACTTTGCTCCTCGCATGATAAGGGTTGTCGCCCATATATGTGTGGAACTAGTCTTTGTCATTCCAACTGCCTTGATCAGTACAAGAAAGCTTATACTAAAGTTGTCTCATCTAATGCTAGACAACCTATGCAAGGACTGACCAGTAATCCAGTTGTGCTGCCAGATTCAAATTCGCCTCTTGAAAAGAGTGAAATCACTGAACTGGCATGCCCTCTATGTAGGGGTCAGGTGAAAGGATGGACTGTTGTGAAACATGCCCGGGAGTACCTTAATGCAAAGAAGAGAAGCTGCATGCAGGATAACTGCATGTATGTTGGGAACTACAAGGAGTTGAAAAAACATGTGCGGGCAGAGCATCCCTTGGCACACCCACGCGCAGTTGATCCTGCTCATGAACAGAAATGGCAATTGCTTGAGTGGGAGCGTGAGCGACAAGATGTTATCAGCACAATATCATCAACCACTCCTGGAGCAATGGTTTTTGGAGATTATGTCATCGAAGGAAATCATAATGATCTCACTTCAGAAGATGAAGAAGTTGGGGATTCTAATCTTGACGCTGCTGAAAGAAGTGGAAGATTTCATATGGGCTTAGAGGCAATGAATTTCTTTTTGCTATTACATGCAGTTCGGCAGCGGAATGAACTTAATGTTAGTAGACGACTGAGGCCTGAGCTAGCATCCCATAGAATATCCAGTCAGGCCAGTGGTCTCCATCCAACTGTTGGTAGGGTGGATTTCTCAGATCAAGATGACAACAATGATAGGCACAGCGAAGGCCTTGGTGATGGTGCATCGCTGCTTAGCCGTCTCCCTCGCCATGGCAGTGGGAGAGTCCTGTTGGGTCGCTCTGGCAGGAGGCGAGGCAGACAGGCACACACATGAGGAAGAATGTAGATAAAGACCATAAAGCAGGAGGTTGGAGAATGAAGAGTTTGATAGTGGTATTGTATAGAGACAAAATTGGGTTAATCTAATAACATTTGCATTGATTATTCAGTTAATAGCAAAATTAGGTAGTCATTATTTGTTTTTCTGTTGTAATTTATTTTCCTGTACATTCCCACCTTCCTCCTAATACAAAATGCAATGCTTATTTTCAACCATAACTCGCTATACTCCTTTGGCTTTGCATATGGTTCCTTGGCTTTTACCGCCGAGGAATTGGCTCAGTTTGTATATCACAAAAGTTGATCCAAATAATCTGAGTAGTATGTGAAATAAAATAGGGGAATCATATTTTGGGACCAACAAGGAAAATTAATTACAAAGGAAGACTTTTGACTCAAGAATAATGGTAAAAATTAAAAGACTAAGTTGTAAAATTAAAAAAAAAAGTGATAAAAAATTTTGCTTTATAATTAATTTGGGATGGTCCCAAAATGTAATTCCCCCAATAAAATAACTTGAAAGTATTATAGTATGTCTTCTGACATTCTAAGTGATGCAGTATTCTATTTTATTTTCTTGATAGTAGAAATCTTGGTTGAGTTGGGTAATGAGAATCATTGAGGCCTTATCATGGTTTTTATAAAAATATTTATAGATTATCTATTAACAAATTTCTCCCAGTGACGCAGCAGAATTTAAATTCACATTTTTGTGGAATATTAGTATGAGTTATATCATTATCAATTAGATTAACTATTTTTTTTTTGGTAATAATTAAACCAAAGTGTATTTTAAAACTTGATGCAGTGTTTTAAAACTTGTTAAGAGTAATTTAACATTTACCAATCAAACGATGTGTATTCAAAATTTACATTAAATTAATAATTTATTATTAAAATTAGGAATTTTAAGAGTGAAAAAGTTTCATATTGAGTAGTACTTGGATTTGAGATCATGTAAATACAAAATATTTTTAAAAAAATTTTCTAATTTAGAGCTTGAGGTGACTCAAAGTAGACCAATTGGAATTCAAAGTGATTACCAGTGTATTAGATAAAAAATTTATAACTTGTACCATAACCAAATAAAAATTATATTATAAAATAGTTCTAAATTTTTATATAAATCATATTGTATTTTGTCCTTAAAATTAATATTTTCATAAAAACTTCAATAATTTTGTTGATTAATTTGGACCAACTTGGTCAACAAGTCAGCCCAGCACTGATTTTCTTTTTCTTTCATATTATGTGAGCAGAAATTTGACCGTATATAGTGAAAAATTTTCAGTGGTACAGAAAAATATATAGCGGAAAATTTATCTGTAATGGATCTTTGTCAAATTGAGCTGAATTTATGAATTATAATGTCAATTTAATTTAATTTTAACTTTTAGAATACATTTTTTTAAACCACTAACGCACTTTTTTTTTGGGCCAAACTCCAAAAGCACTTTCAAAATGCATTAAATCAATGTTTTTTTTTTATCAAAAATTAATAAATTTGTTATAAATTAAAGTATTCTCTATTCTTAAATCACTTAACAATAGATTTTTTTTTGCCAACCCACTTAAACAGTAGAAATTAAGTATTAAGTAATATATATAAACCCGGACCACCACGCTGGGCAGCTGCAAAACCCTACTACGCCTCCGGTGGGAGAAATCATCTTGTTAGGGTTTTGGCGTTGGAGTGAATACAAGCACTAGCAAAGAACCCAAAAGGAGGCATCACCACCGCCAAAAATGCCGAAGTCCAAGCGGAATAAAACAGGTTTTGCTCCTCATTCGTTTTCCTCTGCTCAATGGTCCCATTTGGTTGGTGCGGGGAATTTTGTTGATTAATCTTTGCCAAATACGCTATTCTGTTTTGTTTTGAGTGATCAACTTTGAATCTTTTGTTCATTGAGATTATAGAATCAGTGAGATTAAACTACATGCCTACACCTGGGTTAACATTTCTTATGTTGGCGGCTTTCATAGTTAAAAGAAACCATTGTTTTGGTGAACCCAAAGGGTTGTATCTGAATATAAGGATGGAATAGCAAAAAATTTTGAAGTTAATTAACTTTTTTTACGAGTTTTATAAGAGCAGCTATGAGAATTTAAATTTAAAATTAAGGAACGAAGAGGTTTATTTTCCGATTTGTGGTGTTTTGATATGTTTGTTTGTTGTTATAATGCAGTTACTCTGTCAAAGACAAAGAAAAAAGGGAGGGAACATAAAGAAGCAATAGTGAATGCAATCAAAGAGGCTGCTGAAAAATACAATTCAGTGTATGTGTTCTCTTTTGAAAACATGAGAAATAAAAAATTCAAGGAGTTCAGGGAGAAACTGAAATCTACCAGCAGGTAATTTTGATTTCTTCATATTCTTTTCATTTGAAGTTTTGTGATGTGTTTGTCGGAAAAGGCCAAAAATGTTTATTCACATTCTTCTTTTCATTGCTGGAAACTAAGATAAACCTTGGACTTGTTACTTATTGATTGAGAAACTTCATCAATTTCTCTGAAAATTGAGTTAAAAGTCATTCCCAGGTTCTTAATTTATAATTTAAAAAAGTAAGGCTCATATTAGTATTGGCTGTAAAAATCTTGTCTTATGAGCTGCCTCTTCTACTTTTGCGAGTGGTTCTAGACTTTCATTCTATAGCACCTGTCCATGGAATTTTTAGGCACCTGATGAATAAAATTTTACAAACGTAGGCAAGTGTTTGTTTTTTATGAAATATCTGGGCTCATCATACAAAGGTGATTATATGATTAGTAATTTTTGTGTGTTGCTATTTGTTGTTTAACTTTCAGGTTTTTCTTGGGATCAAACAAGGTCATGCAGGTCGCCCTAGGTCATTCTGCTGCTGATGAGATTAGACCTGGTCTTCATAAGGTTTCTAAGGTAGTCATTATTTTATAAGCCAAATTCTCATGTGGCAGTCTCTCAGTGAACTTATTTTCATGCAATCCTTCTTGGTTTATGTTTACTTTAGCTTCTACGAGGAGATGCTGGAATGTTTTTTACAAATTTGTCAAAAGAAGAAGTTGAAAGGTAAACTTTCGCCCTTCTCGATGTCATGAAACTAAGAAAGATATCATTTTGCCAAAAAAGAGTAGAGGGAAAGGCCATTGGACTGGGTCAATGCTGGTGTTATTTTCTAATATCTTGGGTGTGTGTGTGTGTGTGTGTGTGTGCACGCGTGCCTGCGCGTGCATGTGTGTGTGTGTGTGTGTGAGAGAGAGAGAGAGAGATCATCTGGTTTATAGGTGATATTAATTCTTGGTGGGAATAGTTAAAAATGAGTATTCATTCACATTACTAACTAATTTAAAAATTTCCAATTGTGTTTTGCAGGTTATTTAATGAGTTTGAGGAATATGACTTTGCAAGAACTGGAAGCACTGCAACTGAAAAGGTAATTTTCATGTAATAAGCTTCATTTTAAAGCTGTATTGGCTGGTGTGGGGAAATGGCTTGTTTCAGTTCTGTTAGTCAATGAGAAAATCTAGTTTGTCTCCTGCACTCATCAATTCTTTCATGTCATAAGTTGCATACTTTCATTCCAATGAATAGTATTTCATTGGAAGCTCCAGGGGACAAGGTTATGTTAGGTACATCTTACTGGTGCAATTTTCTTGTGATGCTATGTAGGAAGTGAAGCATGTTTGTTTTTGCATGTTCATGAGTACAGGATTGTGTAAATTGTTCATGTAATTTGTTTATGAAGTGATAGTGTGATACTCAAACAATCATTAGAATTTTTCAGGTGGAGCTCAACGAAGGTCCTTTGGAGCAGTTCACACATGAGATGGAGCCATTTCTACGGAAGCAAGGCATGCCTGTCCGGTTAAATAAAGGTGCATATTATTGTCCTTTTTTTTTCTCAAATATGATTTAAATGCAAATGTAAATGAAGATTTATCAATAAGTTATAAATTGCAGGAGTGGTGGAACTTGTCTCAGATTTTGTCCTTTGTGAAGAAGGGAAACCTTTGTCGCCTGAGGCATCGCGCATACTGGTTAGTTTGGTTGTTTTGTTACCTGACGCTCAACAACTTGACTGTTCAGAGATATTATTATTATTATAGGTGCATCATAAGAGCCGATAGTTTCTTTAATAATAGATTCTGGCTAACTATCATGTCAATATTTTTCTCGTTTTTCTTTTTCCTCTGCATATCCATCTATGGGAAATGAGGAATATCGACAGTGGATTTTATTGTTGGTCGGTAGAATATTGGGATAGATTCACGCATGCCAATTCGTTTGCTCTTGATGAATAGCTTGGGTCATAAGTGTATACGTTGCCTCTAACCCACGTCATCCCAATCTTCAATAAATTGCAATTACAAGACTTGTGCATTATGGTCTTCATTGTGAATAGTATAAAGCATTGCAATTTTGGTATTTTTGGATGTTTTCCACACTAATATGTGACTGATTTTCTTTGCAGCGTTTACTGGGGATTCAGATGGCTACATTTAAACTTAATTTGATATGCCGATGGAGTCCTGATGATTTTGAACTATACATACAAGGCCCCGATGACTCAGATGTTGAAACCAATTAGAATTTCAAATCCATTCACAATTTGAAGCTGGCGAAGATGATGTGCTTCTTGATTAATGGCTTACGAAACGTATGTGGTCTTCTGGTGTGCTGGCTTTTAGGCGTGTGCTTTGAGCAAGATATGAACTACTACATGGTTGACAGAAATCATGTTTGACAATTGTCTGTAACCTATATTTGTATTCCAGGCCTAATTTCTAGAATTTGTCCATCATTTCCGCGGCCCCCAGTTTTGTAATCTTGAATATGTTATCATAGCTGAGTGGCTAGATATGATTTATTTTGCTACGATTTGGTATGCACTCTGAATTTGTATCTTTAAGTATTTTTCTTCTCAGACACCTAGTTATTAATAGTCAATTACAGCCAGATCTTTATAGTGGATTGTAAACAAAGGTTCCGCCATTGTTCATGGTTTCTCTAGAATGACATTGGTTGAGTCTGATACTAGTAATATGGCTCTCCATCAAATTTTAGCATGATAAAATCCCAAAGAAAATTGTGAAGGAAATTGAGAAAGAAAAGAGAAAATTTATTTGGCAAGAAGAAGATAATCAAAGAAAGTGGTAGGCTATTGGTTGGCCCAAAATGTGTCAAAGTAGAGAATATGGTGGAGCAGTAATAAAGTCTCCGGAGGCTATGGATGATGCTTTCTTATTGAAGCTGGCTTGGGGTTTGTCTACAAAGGACGATAGCTTGTGGGTTAAAGTTTTAAAAGGCAAATATGATAGGGGCTTTAATGTCAAAACTAGGGTCAGTACTAAGCCTTCCAACTCTACCTTATGGAAAGAAATTACGAAAAGGTGGGAGATGTTTGCTGATAACATTGGATGGGAAATAAAGAATGGAGTTGGTACTTTGTTTTGGAAGGATAAATGGGTTAAAACCGAAGGTAAACTCATTGATAAAAGTAAAGATGACACTATTGTGGATGTGAATACACCCGTCAAAGATTTTGTGACTCAAAATGGTGAATGGAATATTAATAGACTTCAAGAAATTATCAATCCTCAATGTATATTGTGAATACATGCTATGTTGCATCCTGAAGATTCGCAAGGAAGGGATGTTATAAAATGGATCCCAAACCAGTTTGGTGAGTTCACGGTGAGCAGTGCTTATAAGATGATCACTAGAAGCCAAATGGTGGATGAGGAAGGGATATGGAAGACTATATGGAAACTGGCAGTGCCTAAAAGGATTCGAAATTTTCTTTGGGTGGTTGCTAATAGGAGACTCCAAACCCAGCAGATAAGATGTCACTGGATAGGAGAAGGAAGAATTTGTCCAAGGTGTGATATGGGAGAGGAAGATATAACACATGCGCTCAGAAATTGTCCTAACGCCTTAGAAATATGACAGCTTTTCATATCCCCACAGAACGGTAATGTGTTTTTCACTAACCCTTTTTTTGTTTGGCTTAAAGAAAATTTGTAGGTACATGGAGCTTTTGAACATGACACTAGTTGGAATATATGGTTTGCTACCATATGTTGGTTCATCCGGAAATGGAGGAACCAAGAGATCATGATGGAGACAGAGCATACTGCTTTATCTTACAAAGAAAGAATCTATCAATTCATAAGGAGTATGAAACGGAAAGAGGAAAATACAACTTCTGAGGTGTATATTCTGTATGATAGATTTATGGTTAAATGGTCTTGTCCATTGCCGGAATGGATAAAATTAAATGTTGATGGTGCAACAAGTGAGGATAGAAGTTGTGCTGGTGGTGGAGGAATTATTAGAAATGAGGACGTTGATTGGATTGGCGGCTTCATTTATAAAGTTGGCAACTGTAGTGCTAGTGAAGTTGAAACTTGGGCTTTTGTCACAAGGCTTCAAGCATGCTAGGAGTTGGGCTTCAAACACATTATTGTTGAGACTGATTCTCTCAACTTGTTCAGGCTATTATCACACCCAAACAATTGATGGGAGTAGATGACAGATTAATACAAAGACCAAGGGACTGGCCCAAGCAACAATGGGAGGTACTAGTCAAACATGTCTTTAGAGAAGCAAATCAATGTGCACACAATCTTGCTAGAATGAGTCTTCATAGGAATGTGGGATTCGAGTTTATGGCTACACCATCGGCTGAGTTGAGAAAACTCATGACTATGGATGCTGTGGGACCAGGCGAGCCACGTGATGTAGCAAAGAGACTTTAGTTGTTGTTTCTTTTCCTTTGTCTTTTCTTTGTTAGTTGTTTGTGTGTTTTTCTTCCTTTAGGTCTTTGACCTCGTTTGTTCACTACAAGAAAAAAGTACCAAACATGCATAATAATCATCTAAAGCAATCCCACAAAAACGAAAGCAAAATTAGTACATATCTAACCAACAAAGCATCACAAAATGCGGGGAAAATGACATAAACCGAACTCTGAAACAAAAGCGCACTCAAGAGGAACACTACAGACTTCTACAAGCTCATCCCAGTCAACCCATACACTTACGTTTCATCAAAGGTTTTTGGATGCTTGATTCTTATATGAACAAGTTTTGATGAGTTGTTACTGATTCCATGGGTGAATTATATATATAGATAGCTAATTCTTTTATGGGTGTATTTGCAAAAATTTGCGTTCAAATAGGAAGCTGAACTAATTCTCATTTGTAAAAATTTGAGTGTAACCTGGTGCAAAAGAAATTGTGGTACCAAAAACCAAATATCCCAATTTTTTGTCCGTGTACATTGAAGTAGGGTTTTTTTTTTCATCAAAGGGATACTGTAATTTATTTTAAGATTTTAAAAATAAGATTAATGAATTGCTATAGATAATTTGAGTTGGCTTTTTTTTTCTTTTTTTTTCCTCCTCATAGCAGTGAGTCAGAAATTCTTATGTAAACATTTTCCATTAAATCAATTAACGGAGTTAATGGAGAGGAAATTTTGTATCATGTTTTAAAAATTAAAGAATTAGAAAGAAATTTTTAAAAGTTATAGGACTAAATTAAAATCTATTACACAATAATATACTTTTTCCATTTATTTTTTTACTTTGTTAAACAAATAAGTAGGATATTTCTTTCTGCCAATTTCTTAGCAATTCAAGATTCATATTGACATGTAGTAACAACAATCTCAATTACAAGGATCAGAGTGGTTCTTCCAATTTTATGATCGAGCAATGTTATTTTCATAGCACGGATTTGTAAGAGAAGCAAAATACATCTTGTTTATTGAGTTTAAATATAACGGCAAATTATACTCTCTTTTAAGTAGGGTGTGCATGGGTTATTTATGGGTAACATCGGGTCCAGGTTTGCCCCTGCCCAAGGACCGGCTTAGCAATATCCTTGGGTTTATTAGGTTGAACAGGTTGGGTTATTCAGGTTGAACTGGTTTATTAAAAAAGGAAGAAGAAGACGATGACGAGATAAAAATCTAGTGAAAAGAATACTAGATCTGCGAATCTGGCAAGGCAATGCAAAACAAAGAAAGATGTGAGGAGAAGAATAAATGAAGAAGCAAAAGAAGGGGGTAGGGATCAAATTCACAAACCAACCAACAAATCAAATCATAACCAAACAAATTTGGATCTAGAGCCACAGAGTAAAGTGATTATACAAACAGATATACCATCTTGCTTCTGCGAAAACAAAGGGAAAGAAATATAGGAGCAGTCACAGGGTTGCCTTGTGCTTTGGAGACTAGTGACAACATGGCTGAGTGCTTGATTTTGGAGGAGGAAGATGACGAAGGATGAAGGAGATGCAAGCTAGAAGGAGCAAGATGGTGACTAAAGATGAAGGAGGAAGGAGGAGATGGTGACTGAAGAAGAAAGATGGTGGCTGTGTGATTAGCGAGAAGGAAAAAGATGAATCTTCCTTCGGTGCTCATCAGTGTGCTCATCACTTTTGGACCGTCCAGATCAATCTGAATGGTCCAGATTTAATTATATTTTTTATTATATTTTTATTTTATTAGATACAGAATTTAAAATAGATATAATTTTAGAACTGTCACCTTTTAAAAAAATACTGTTATTATGTAAAAAAATCAAAATAAAAAACTATAAATATAGACTGTCCAGATTTGATTTAGACGATCCAGAAGTGATGAGCACTGAAGGGAGATCCAAAAAAATTGAAGAAGGAAGAAAATAAGGTGGTTAAGGGAGTAAAGATGGGGATGGGGTAAGTTAAAAGTTAAAATATTAATAAATCTTAATAGATATTTATAAACAAAATATCTTCTCCAGGTGATCCAGGTTATTCAAGAAAACCAAACTCGTAACTCAGACCAGTCTAAAATTTTTCAACCCAATAGGACTTGGGTTGGGTTGGGCTCATCGGGTTAAGCGGGCCATACTCACCCTACTTTTAAATATGTTTATATTCTTACAATTAAAATGTTTAAAATAACTTTATATATTATATAAAAAAAATAACTTTCTATAAAATTAACTTAATAAGAAATTTTTGAAACAATCATTTGGAAACCGTTTGTTCTGTGCTGACCACAATTTTTCTTAAAAAAAAAATCTTCAAGGAATTCGCAATCATAAATGTATTACACAGTGTTTACTAATATTATCAATTAAAATTAATATTTAAACAAGTCACAGGAGTTAAATTATACTGTACTATCCTTATTATGTTTCCTGATTTTTTCCCTACACAATTTCTTACCTACATCTCTCATAAATTCTCAAGATATTATCTTACTAGCTATATAAGCTAGGAGGTTTATATTTCAAACTCCATTACGCTCGAGACACTTGCATGTAATTTTCTCTTCATATAAACTCATTGTTTAAAAAGGTGTAGTGTAAGATAGTGTGAAATATTTTGGGTCAAAAAAAATAAAGATAATATGAATTATAAAGCGTGTCTATTTGGAAATGAAAATTAAATCTTGAAAAACTCAAATGAAAATACCAACTTAATATAGTTAGAGAATTGCAGTGGGCTAGTACTTAGTAATGTAAATTAACAGCCTGAGAAAAATATTTATCTGATGAAAAACCTGTTTCCACTAAACACTGTTCATGCTTGAAGAAAACATGAATAAGGATTACACATTCACACAAAAAAAAGTGAAAAATAATCATTTAGTCCCGATAGTTTCAATTAATTTTCAATTTGGTCCTTATATTTTATTTTTTTTCTTGTAACTCCCTAATATTTTCTCCGTTAGTTACGTTGATCCCAACAGCTATACAAAGCTTAGAAAGAAGTCCCTTATTTGTCCAGATAGAAAACGCAGTTACCATTTTACTGATATGACTAACGGGTAATTGATGTGGTGGACATGCAAGCTAACACAAATGACATGGCATACACCTAAATTGGAAAAATGGATCTCCCTTCTCTTTTCTTCCTTGACTCCTACATTCCTTCCTCTCACATTGCTTCAAAGGATGAATCTGAGCATCACTTTGCTACATTGATGTGCACCTCATGTGCGAGATAGAACACAACTCTGCTAGGGCTATGCTGTCATAACTGAAGTTGGAAGGACGTCGACCTCATAGACGCATGAAAATAGCACAATCTCTGGAGCTTGCAAGTGAATAGAAACACATGATCTGTTTGCTCTACTTCTAACACATCTTCAAATTCCATACCTACGCTTTAAAATTCAAATTGCATCCCAAATTGGGTAAGCTTCTGAATTACATGGTTACTGAATAGCATTATGTGGTAGAACTTGTTGACGGCAAGAATGAAATGTTCTCACGATGCTCTGTTTTTGAACCAAAAATCAGAGGTTACTTTGTGCACTAGGGGACTAGAGGTTAACTATTAAGTTTGTTATTTCTATCTAAAACAGAGTTGAAAGATTTGATAAAGTTATTATATTAATGAAGCTTCTCTAGTTTATTTTGTTGTTTATTATTAGTGTTGGTTCATGGCAAATTCACTCTACACACCAACTCATTCAGAAGACCATCCAGATAGGCAGATACCATCATACATGTTGATGCAGACAAAAGCTTCAAGTATAACAAAGTAAGCAAACCTTGAATTCAGTTTATTTATTTAAAATTTTTGTCACATGAGAACATTTAGCCTAGGTCTTGGTTAATATATATAAAAAGACCTTCTAAGTATTATTGAGTATTATTCCTAGCAATTAGCATACAGATTTAATTCAATTGGCTTAGGAAAATGGCAAACCCAAAACCGTGAATAATGATATATATATATATATATATATTAGTCACACGTACATGACCTTTGAGACAAAATATTAATTATACCAAGATGGAACGATGCTGCCAATTCAACATCCACCCGATGGTAATATGTAAATGTGTGTGCGCGCGCGTTAAAGAGGCACATTTCATGAATAAAAGATTCAAAGCTTAGCACTTTGTTATGTTCTGATTTAATTTTACTCCATTTGCAGAGCTTGATAGGGACCTATCATAATGTTGCTGCATAATTCCACCAAGATGTGAGAGAAGGTGCAACTGGTGTGACCACTGTTAAGTTGTTCAGGTACCTACAAATCCTCAATTGGGTGCGCGTCATAGTCACCTCCCACCACCTTTATTATCTTCCTATGAATAAAGCTTACCAACCGCCTACGAGGTGTGAGGATGTCACCTTTAAACGGGGATTAATACATGTAAACAATTGCGACTCTAAGTATTGTGATTTAAAAAAAAATGGGAATTAATACATGTAAGCATTGGGGAAATTGGAATATTCAAAGATAAAAAAAAATAAAAATAAAAAGAGAGAGAGAGAGAGAAAAGCTGAGAAGTTTGAGACAGAAGAGCCATTAATCGAAAGAAGTGGAAGAAGTGAAGATTCACATCAAACAAAGCATGGAAATCAACAAAAAAAGAAGAGAAACCCTACTTAGCTTGTTTGAACCATGTTGATAAAGTGAGATGTCGAAGCTGTGCTTCAAAGAAGAAAGTAGAAGCAAAGGAAGACAATAGATAAAAGCACCCAAGTGAAATGGAAGTATAAGCAAACCACCAATGGGGTTCAGCTTGAATGAAAGCCATGACACAGACAAACCATTAGCGCGACAAGCTCCACCCTCTGCTTTGCTTCTCGTCTTAAAACCCAGATGAAATACTAGCCTCTACTTCGAACCGTAGCCTTTTATCCTATTGTTATGTCAATTGCCTAGGAGAAGCGAACAATGCCTGCATTATCCTATGTGTCTGCCCCACATAAGATTATCATTTGCCATGTCATAAAAAAAATGAGAGAGTTTTCTTATGTGGCACTTTTAGGGATCCCTTTTCAGTCTATGTGTAATTGTGAGGACTAACTGAGATAACAGTGAAGACATGAAGGAGTGAGATGAAAATTTTTAAACTATAAGGACTGAATTGAAAATTGGAGTAAACTATGAGGACCAAATGATTATTTTCCCAAAAAAGAAAAAAAAGAAAGAATCTAACCCTTGTTTTAGGATGATGCTATTAGTTTAGCCTTTTCATCCTCTTAAGAGCTTTAGCTCCTTCCGCCAATCTTCCAGTTTTGATAACTTCTCTAACTGATCTGGCTGCATGTTCTGCTGTGAGGTCTTCTGCTGTAGAGCTTCTGCTTGTCGAATCTGCACCCAATATGTGTCAGGCCATTAGTTTTGATTGATCAGGACCATCCAGATCAATTACAGAGTCATAATTTACTTAAAATGATCTTCATTTTTTTGCCAAGAATTGAGAGTAGAGGATCCTTATTGGAGCCTTTGCATGGAGGATAAAGTCTTAATCCAAATCCCTTAATAATTTGGGACAACCCCAGTTGGGGGCATCCAACAATTTTAAAGCCATATCATTTAGTATGAACGAAAGAAGGATGAATAATTAAAAAGTCAGTACCAAAGTTATCCAACACAATTATGATGATTATTGTAAGCATGGGAAATCATTGGTATTGAGCTAAGATGCTAAATTGCTAATGATGTATAGTTTGTGGAAAAGGAATTTGTTTACCACAATACCATTGCTAGTATTTTGCATTCTGCGTACAATATCTAATTCTCTGTAGCTTTTCTACTCTCTTTCCTCCTCTAAGCCTCGTTGAACTGTTTGCAATTTTATACCAGTCAACATATATGCGCGCTTTTGCCACAACCTCAATTATGTTTTTTTTTTTGGTCCAACCTCAGTTATGCTTTGGAAATTGTATATTATGCTCAACTTGTTAGGCCACACATATTACACTAAGAGAAGTAATAATTATTATGTAACTGTGCGAGAAATGCTCCCATGGCAAGAACATCATAGGTTGTATTAGTCTAATATCTCAACCAAAGACTCAACTGCTTCTAAGTATTAAAACACTAATTGAGATAATGAATTCTTCAAGGTTAGAAGTGCTGTACGTAAGTGTGAACAACTAAACGGGCACACATAAATCTACTTTTTCTGTTGAAAGTGATAACAGTTAGGAACCCATAAATTCTGCAAATGGAAGAGAGAGAGACAGAGAGAGAGGAAATTTAGTCTTCTAAATGACATATCAGCTAAAAATTCTGCAGAAGTCTTATACCTATTTTTGCTTTTGTTTTCTCCCAAATCAGTAGTTTCTACTCAGCCTCCAGCAATCATGCACTTCTAGCAGATGTTATTTTGTCTAGAAGCTATTATCGTCTGACAATGAATCTTGAGTCAACGGGGTAATCCAAATATTTTATTTTTTCCTTCCTATTGTAGTTTTTAATATATAACAACATTGTAACTATACCTTGTCTCTGAACTGTTCTAAACTCTGATGGCACACCCATGATTTACCAAGGACACCAAAAAGTTTACTTCAATAGGAAGAAGCCGCTGGGCAGTGTAAAAATAAATGTGCATCTGTTACATTGAAAAGAGTCTATCTAATCCAGGGCAAAATAAAGGGGCATAATTTTGTCATCCACCACATTGCAGCCTTAAATTGAGATCCTTGAGTTTATTAGTTTACTTTTACTTTAACAGATTTAAGAAAAATAGAAACAAAGGAACTAGAAGGCACAATGCCAAAGGAACAAGCAGTTCAGTTATCAGAAATGGCTTAATGCATGACTTAGATGAACAACAGTAGATTACAAAAAGAGCCAAACGCTATGCTATTCTCAAAAAACCAGCAAATGGTAAACATGAGTGGCATGGACATACAGCTTCTGAATAAGCTGGTCATCCAGATTTTCTTAAGAAACCCTAATGACACCAGATTGAGGGAAAATTCAGAATCTCACAACATGCAAGCGTACCAAATTAAGAAACCAATGTAATAACTCAGAGCTGATAATTCAATCTATACTACTCAGAACAAGTTACTTCATATTTAATTACCTTCTTTTTTAGTGCACGAATTCTTTTGTCAATATCTTGGCCTGGGTCTACTGAGTCTGAACGTTCCACAGAGTCAGACAAGGGAGTGACAATAGATGGATTTCCAGAAACAGCTAGCTCATTCATCTGAGACGACAAAGACGTGATAGATTCCGATGTATTATTTGAATTATTGTCTGGTGGCATTTCTTGCTTTCTACTATCCTCAGTCACAGTAGAATCACAGTTATTTCCCTTTTCTACAGCAGTCTGCAAGAAGAAAATGAAATAAAATACAGAATTATATTAAGTCTAAATTTGAACTCTGGAAACTATTTGTCTGTTCTCACAATGATGTCATGCTTTCAGTAATTTATGGCCATTCCACTACTTTATCTGACGCTCATCTTGCTTTCTGATATAAACTTAATGAACTAAAGGCATCTTCATTTTGTCAGACACAATATATGCACGCATTATGCAAGTGAAACATATAGGCAAGACAACTGAACAATTGAACTAAGTAGTTGCAGACAAATGGATATAGAAAGATGAGTAACTTATTTATGGCTCCCTCCCTTCCATAAGATTATCAGATACTACAGCTTTTCATTCATAACAAGGAAATTCAAGTATTCAAATGGCAGTGTGTGCTAGCTCTGAGAATCAGAAGCAAGCCATGAAAGCTCATCAATTGTTACAGCTTGCTAGATGTTTTGTTATGGCAGAAGAGCAGGCACTATTCAGCAATGTCATTTCTTTACATTACCATGTCCTATGGCCTCTAATGGATGTATCAGGAAGGGGTTACAATTCAAAAAAATTATTTGTTAGAGGGCTAAATGAGGAAATAGGTATGGATGAGGGGTGGGGGGATGACGCAGGTAATTATTAAAATATTTAATATTATCACTGTTTCCTTCTTTCACCACATTCACTTCCTATTTGAAAATTACTTCAATCGATTCAAGGTTAAACACTGTTGACAGCACTGTCTTCAATGATCAAATTATCTAATATTTTAGTTCGACATACCATGAAAGTATATATAATGTCGTAGGAGAGGTAAAATAACATGCCTGGAGCCGCTTCTCCTTCTTTCTTTCATTCCTTTTAACTGACTTGGTCTTAGGTTTTGCCTCCAATGTAGGATCATAACCCGGAGGTCCAATCTGTGAGGTCATCTCCTTTCTCAACTGCATCAGCCCAAATTGGGAAACGAAGAAAAAAACAAGGAAAAAGTACATATAATCAAGAAAACCACCAATGTAGCAGTGGAACATTTGTAAAATCTGTTAATCTTGTTCAATGGTTTGTATCTTAGAGGAGTTCTCTTTGTATTTGAGCATGCAGACCCAATGTGTTCTATGAATTATGTCATTCTTACTCTCCACAAGACTCAAAGTTTCTGAAATATTTGCTGTTAGATTATCGATACCAAAATAAGGCCACCACATTGTTCTCACTTCTCATCTACTTGATTTAGTTTTCCACAAACCAAGCGAAGTGACGTTAACAACATTGTTCAGTAAGCGTATTAACAGCAACTCCCAACAGCCCCAGTTAGTACTGCCGAGCTACACTCTCCATTGGCTCGTCTTTGGTCTCTCTAAACCTTAAAAATCCAAATCAAAAGCTTAAACGGTTCGAAAGGGGCAAAAAATTTTAACCCGTTTGGAAATTCATGAATTTTCAGGACCACCAAACAAAAAGGATGAACACAGGAATAGCAAAGATAAAAACTGTGACAAATAACTAACAATGTACAGCAACAACGATTTGGACATGGAAAGAAAGTGGTACCAGGGTGCCTTTGGATTGGTATTTGGCAACTTCTTCTTGAGGGACATAGCCAGCTCTGATACGAATAGGCTTTCGGAGTGTTCCATCAGGTCGACGAGTTGGCGCCAGAACCCTCTCTCCTTCTTTTAGGGTTTTGTTTAGATCTGCCAGTTGCTTCAGTTGATCTTCACCTCCAGGACTGGTCTCCATGAACGGATCAGCTAGAGCCAATTCCAATATTGGGCTCACGAAATTTCCATGAAATCTGATTTGTTGTGCTTAATTGTATTGTGCCATTATTATAGTATTGAGCAATGATTATTATTATTATTATTTGTAGTCAACAATGGTTAATCATTGTTGTTGTTATTATTATTATTATTATTATTATTATTTGTAGTCAACAATGGTTAATCATTATTTTGCAGTGACTTATGAGTGTGTATTGTACTAACCCGAAGGTACTTGAACAACCCGACCATGGAGACCGGCCACTCTCTTTTCAGTTTGATGATTTATTTTTGTTTCTCAATCTGTTTTAATTTTATTATTACAAGAAATTAGAAAAGAAAGCACCAATCTTTTCTTTCTTTCATCTTTTCTTGAATGAAAGGTAGGGTAAAAAAGATTTTGTCTAATGACCTCTGATGCGAGTAAAATTCCAAATTCTGAATTCTAGCCATTTTGGTTATAGTACATGATGTTCGAATTTCATGAATTAAAAAATAACATCATGATGGGTTATTACTTTTAAAAATTTAAAGAATGTGAATTGAACCTCTGATTTTTCTTAAACAAAAACTGTAAATTTAAAGGTGACATAAATTTGAGTTGTTACTTAAACCTTCTCATTTAGGGTTAAAAAATATTTGCTAAATACTTAATTAAATACGAATTTTAATATGCAGACTGTTTGGCATCATGGAGAGAATCCCTTATACATTAATCAGTTTAAATTGATTCAGTATGAAGAGAGTTATAACGTTAAGTAGTGTGTTAATCCTCATGTTATGTTTGTTACACGACGAAAGAACTCAGTAAGACGACCATAACAATTTATCCATCCATGATTATACCACTGCACAAGTCCTTTTGTTAAAAAAAAAAAAACAGAAGATGAATTAGATAAATTATCATAGTTTTAATTTTAATAAGACAGGCCCATCATAATTTGTGGATAGCTACAAACAAATGAAACATCACGAGGAGTCTAGCACAAGAACCACAGGACCCTTCATGTTCGATGTAACTTGATCTAATTAATTTGATCAAACCTTCATTGACATTGTTCTTTGTTGTTTAAACAATCTTTGTTTTTTTTTTTTGGGCCAACTTCTTGTTTGTCACAATCCCAGGTTCTCAACAATCAGGGAAAGCGACAATCATGTCCTACATTTTATAGGGATTGATGACCAAGCATTACAGATTGATTATCAGAACTTGGAACGCATGTTCTGCATTAATTAATTACAAACATAATTTTACAACGAATGCTCCAAAAAAGAATATGAGAGCTGTTCCATCCCTAATCCAATAGGAAAAGGAAAAAACAATTTCACGTAGCGTGTTGTGCCACAAATGTGAGACTCGACCTAGTTGGCAAAACAGTGAAGTTGTTGAGACGTTATTCCCTTTTATCTTCCTCTAATTCGTCTTCTTGATCAAAGGATTCATCATTTTCAACATTCTTCTCTTGCTTGACTAAGCTTAGCTCAGCTTCTTGCTTTGTCGTGGTTAGAGATCGAGCTTCGTCGTCATCAGATTCATCTCCCACTTCCTCAGAATATGCATATCTATGCATAGTTCAACAGAGGTAAATCAGCACAAAAGAATATAGATGACAGTCTTCCCTAGGCCCCTTGAATAAAATATTCCAACATGATTAGCCACGCCACAATACATCATTTCCAGTCTTGCTACAATAATATGCCAGAACATTCAGCAAAAAGTAGCCAAAGGCCATCTTTTCAAATAAATTTGAAGCCTCATTAGTTATTTCAAGAAGATGGGGTAGGTCATGAAAGTGTTAGATTAGCAGGAGAAAATAGCATGACTCCTGCTTGGGATATAAACAAAAATACTCTCTGACTCTGAGCACTAGCATCATAGAACGAATGCAAATTCGAATTACTATATGAGCAAAGTGACTACAGATATAAAAAGGAACCCAAGGCTAATTTCCTATTACCTAAAATCCTCATTGGTCCCAATTTTCCTCTATTATAATCCACACTAGCCCCAAAAGTGAAGGAACAGGGAAAATTTTATGGACAACCGAAAGCACTGCCATGCCCAAGTTCGACTTCTAGCCAGGCAGATCCAATATAGCCTTGGCATCACACAAGTATTTATGAATAATTTATTAGATATGATGCTTGTGCAGAGTTCAACTTGTAGCCAGACAGCACCAATATAGTCTGGACCTAACCCAGTAATATGCCTTGTCCATATAATTCCAAAGAATAGCTTCACAATCCTTTTAAAGAAGAAAGTTTTGTTATGACGGTTTTCTCCTAGCACAAGGCAATCTTTTAAGCTTCATAAGAGGACCAAATGTTAACATTCTGTCGTCAACTTACTTATGAGAATCCATTTCAAAAATCATTTCTATACAGAATATTGGCAATGATAAACGTGGGAAGGAAAGATTATGTTAGCTACTTCAGTTGGAAAAAAGAATGAACCTTTGAGAGCTTTGAGATGGGGCCCAGAGATAGCATATAACACAGAGCAATGCAAATGCAAGGATGTCCCAGAAAGCAGTGATGATCCAAGCACTCTGCCAGCGCTCATTGAAAGGATCCGTGGCTTTGAAGTATAGCTGTAGAAGTGAATGTAGCAAATGGTAATGGCAATTCAAATAACAAGTCAAACGATGAGTGCTTCCGCCAGCAAACTCCATACAAAAAAAGAAAACTCCACAAAAAGTTATCACTAAATAAAGAGATACCTTAAACAAAAATGGAAAACACAACTATAAATGGAAGCCAAGTAGAATTGAAACCAGGTATAATATACTCCTAGAACGTTCCTTTCAAGAATATTCTAAGAACAAAGAACACCACACTGCAGGAGATAGAGATGACAGTGCACTCATCCCTAGTGAGATAATATAGCCTTAATATGTTATCATTCACACAAAGCCCCACATATTGAGTCATCCTTTTGAATTGCTAGATTCTCTATAGCCATCAATAATCTTCTGTTACCTTGAAGGAACCCAAATAAACACTAGAAAAAATGAGAGAAACGGATGGAATTGAAATAACAAAACAGAAGCAAACCACCACAAGCACAGGGATGCCAATACACGGAAGACATGAAAATAAAAGAGAAGAAAAACAGTGCTAGGCCTTTGAGATGCTACCTACCTCCCAAATGCACTCCATAATTTTTCCCATGACTTTCTGCTCTCTCCTCCTTCACTATTTATTCAGTATTCCCTAACAAACTTCTAGAAACACTCACTGATAGCCAACATGTGTCCTTCAATCTTCCCAAGTCCCGGCCGTCTTAGGCCTTGCTGTCCATGTTGATTATATGGCATGTCATGGCATATCTTTCCCTAATCCCCTTGGCTTATATTTTCTTGCATATACCAAGAGTCCATCGTACCTTCACTCAGAGAATGAAAATCTATCATGTTCGAGGTTTGCTGTTTGAGCCTGGTTTTGTTGGATTCTTGCACCATTTCATCAATTTTACTTCTAATGCATGCACTCATGCTGTAGTTTCCTCCGTTAGGTTGAGGAGGTTATTATTGTAGTTACAGAATTACCAGTGATCCTTTGACATTGATCTTTTCTGCTTCCATGCGGTTAGCTGACCTTCTTGGGGTGTGTGTGTTTTGTGTGTCATCCAATAGAAATGTGATAGATGGTCAAAGGTGGCTTTATAAGCTATGATTTCATACTCAGTGTAGGTACAAAATGCTAGCAATTGTATGATTCAATATAGGGCCCACAGATAAGCTCTTAAGGAAGTATGCAGAATCTTTGGATTCCTGGAAACGATCACATTTTGGTACAGGGATCAAACAAAACATCACTAATCCCACAGAAACCCTATTCTCATTCCTATAGCAGAATATCTTTCTATTATGTTAAAAGACTACTTCATTCTGATAAAGGAAGAGCATTTATGGGCCAAAAAAAAAAAATGGAAGAGTAATTTTTATGATGTTAAAAGACCATTTTTCCCCTAATGCATTCGACAACTCTGATAAGGGTGTCAAAACAGAGAACTATACATCAGGTCAATTGTGAGACAGTTAAAGGTGCTATCTAGAGACTTGCGAGATAAATGGAAGTGCTGCCATCAGATGCATAACAACTGTGAACTCATCCAACGAATAGGGCCAGTTAGCTGTACAATTATTTAGAGGCTATTGTAATCAAGCAAACAGGAGAATAAAACTAGAGATTGCACTTTATCATAATTTTTTTGAATAACTTTACTTCATCCACAGGAATGTGAAGGTTAGGGAAGGAAAAATAAAATAAATATGAAAAGGGACGGTGAATTCATATCCAAAGTCAGAATCAGATTATTTTCTTTTCTTCTTTGGCAATAATGCAATATTTAAACTAAAAAAAATGAATATCATTAATTACAAGAAGTATTTTCTGTAAGATTATAATATGCTGATAATAACTCTTACCTCATATCCTATCCAAACAACTGAGGAGATCACTGTTACAGTTAATGCATTTGAGAACTTTCTATATATGTCCAGCTTAACAGAACTTCTTTTTGCCTAAAATATGATACCCAAAAAAAAAGTAAGAAAGTCAAATCTTTGAGGTAGAATGCTGCAAAATAGTAGGCATAGGTGGAGAGGGCACCTGTAACTGTTCCAGAGTTCTTGAAAGAGAAGTAAAAATCCACAATATCAAAAATGCATCCAGGAAAGCATCAGGAAGGACTAGAAGGAGCCTTGCCCTCCCTGATACATCATTGATGGTACCCACATATTCAGCAATATTCAGTAACTCGGATGCTAGAAAGTAAGTTATTCCAAGTAAAATAACCTTTGAGGTAAGGCCACCAAGAGTGGGTCGCACAACACCATAACCCATTGAAACAATGAGAATAAGAAGCCGTGCCACTGTTTTTCTTATAGCTCCAATGGTGACAACCCATGTCGTGAGTACAATAGGTCTCATTCCAGAACTGTTGAAATTGACATACTCAAAATACCAAAGAATCATCTCAAATAACCCAAGAGCAATGACAGCTGTAATACAGTGCTGAAGCTGCAGTATGTCCTTCCAAAACCTTGTGTACTGAAGAAACCAAACAAGGCTAAGGCATACATAAGAAATTGTCATAAATACATAAAACTTCTTTAAAGGGGCCATCCTACCGGGTAAGAACCCATCGGGGTTTTTCCAGATTGTCTTCCCACTCATTACCATGTCCTTGAGCTTTGGGTCACAAGCTACAAAAAACAAATTATACATTCCAGTCTTCGTGATGGAAACTTCTGTATAATCTAGATTTGTAGTTAAATATTTTCCACTGAAATGTGCATTTAAAATGACAGGCCAGTTAATGTCAGTTGCAGAAGGTCTCCTGATAACTTCCCCTTGCTTACAGTCTTCCATCTTGGCTAAATCAGGGGTGCAACAGATTGCCCGTTGTCCACCATATGCAGAACCACCAATATCATCACGATCAGCTGCCTCAAAAATTATAATCTGTAACAACCCAGTACTATGCTTCATGCGTTTGGCAGCAGTCTTACTTCTCCTAAAGGTGATATTCTCAAATCTGTTTCAAAGATAAAAAGTTAGTGTTTCCCCTTATGTTCAATGTCGAACTCATAGAGGAAACAATAAAACATAACCCATATGCAACAATTCCAAGAATACTTCATGTAAATATGTATTTTCATGCATCAATATCAGTTTTCTTGGCATGCATGTCTCTAAGGGGAAAAAAACATTGCATGTCTTTCTGAGGTCAAAAAAATGGGTCTATTGCTTCATAATAATTCCAGTAACATTTTGACAAAAATTGAGAGGAACTCGCCAAAAGGTTAACCTAACTAGCAAGGTAGCACCTCACATCTTGGTAAATTATAGCAAACTTAACTATTAGGACAGAGGATGAAATAGGAAAAGTATGACTATTTTGTCTTAATCCTCTATTCAGCTCTAACCCCAACATGAGTAGTTTCTTCCAGAGCAATGTGAAGAAAATATGTTTCCAAAATAAGTTTAGAAGTTACTACTCGTGTTTTTTTCTTTCTTTCCTTCTTTCTTTTTTCTATTTTCTGCTTTTTAAATCATTAACTACCACAATCGATCCATTTTATTTCTTGCTTCCTCTACTATTCAGTGACTACTTATGCTCAAGTGCAGGAAACGGTTTCATTTAGTTCATTTTGAAAGTGTAGCCTTCAAATTTAAGCAAAAAGAATTTTACATATTGGAACAAACTTAACATCACCGATGTATCAATGTCAGATACCATGAATCCACTTAAATCACAAAAAGAAAGTTAGAGGGAAAAAAATGCATAACACCATGTTTTCCATTTCCTATCCATCATCATAACAATTACGCCAAAGCCTAAGTCAAGCAGCGAACAAAATTATGCAACTAAGCAGACACCCTTTCAGATCAGTACTACCCTACAGTCTTCAATCCAACCCTCTTAAGAGATTATAATGAAATTATTCATAGCCCTTCACAACTTAATCTAAGATTTTGAGTTAAAACCGTCCATGACATACTATGAGAGCCTTTATGACAAACTATTCGAAGTTTAATCCATGGCACCCACGCTTAGCAGCTTAAGCTTGTGAGGTGTGAAAACGGTAGTTTCAGTTCGTGACAAATCCAAATCACAATCAGTGTGTAGGAAGAAATAAAGATTTAGAAATTACCGGATGTAAGAATGACCATCATTGATCGACGACGAGTCCGACGAAGGGGCGGCATTTAGAGAAGCTACGATACCTTCACTGCCACCAGAGAGAAGGTAAGCATTGCCCACTTCTTTGAAGGGCTCCTTATCGTAGATGTGATTGGAAGCATTAGCAGTAACAAGGAGGAGGGAAGCCGCAAAGATGAGTGCGAGGTCACGCACTAGAGATCTTCGTGTTTCAAATGCTAAATCCATGCCGAGAAATGCAGGATAGAGAAAGTGGGAGTAAGATTGGATCCGCGAAAATGGAGGGAGGAAAGAGAGAGTAAAAGGCGTGTCGGGGAGAGAGTGAAAGCGAAGGAAATTCGATATCGTTGAAGCGTCACTCTCCGAGCATGGGATTGTAGTTCACGCGCGATTAAGGCACGTGACATGGAGCTTAATTTTATCCTCCTCCTTTATCTGAAAAAATATATTTTCCAAAACAATAATAATAATAATCTATACCGAAATATGTAGATTTTCTTTTTAAATGAAAGGATACGAAAAATTATAAGGAAAAAAAAAACCACATAGAATTTATTACGATTAATTAACACTTTATAATCTAACAAAGGATCTATAGAGTATAGAAAATGAGACTAGAGGCTGTTGTTGGTTTGGATCTAGTTGGTACATGTATTTACATGATAATATATATGGTTAATGGTGATATTTTAATTCTAAATGTTCACAAGCAATCCTTTGGTAAGATCAAGCAAATGCTCAATTGATCACCTTGCCGCACTCTATTTATTGATCGTATTAATTTCTTATGTTGAATTACTATTAACTACCACTTTGTGAAACCCATCTCCCCAACAAATCTTGAATCCTTTAAGAATAACAATCATTTTGAGCGTGGTGCTGCTAGTCATCCCAATCGTTTTCATGAAATATTAATTTATCCTTTATTTGAATAAAAGAAAAAGAGAAAAATTTAAAAATAAAATAAAAAAGAATATAAACACCCGTTTTTAGATTCCTCCTTACTTTTCTTCTCAATATTTTCTTTTTCTATTTACCTTTTATTTCAAACAATGCCTTAATGCAATGACCCTGATAATCATGAATTGACATTCATAAATAGCTTCATCAGGATGTTATATTACGAGATTATTAGATATTTGGTGCAAGAATGTATAGTATAAGCGTTTATTTTATAATTTTTTTATAAACCATAATGACATATAATCTAAACATATATGTAGGGGAGTGATAAGACTATATTGGTTTTTAATGTGCGATAGCAACCTCGTGGGCAAAAAAAAAAGCGTACTAGTAGCCTCATAATCCCAAAAAACTACTTTTCTTTTTTTTTTTTCCTGCCATAGCTTCTTTACTTCTTCGCACCATATTCTTCACAGAAACCTTCAAGCACACCACCACCATGGTGGTGCACCAACTGCCACTGATCTGAACTCCAATGACTTCATGGAGAGGTTAGGTCACCCCCTCCTTGTTTGGAACCCTCTCCTTCCAAATCTCTAATGAGGACTGCTGGTTCTTGTGTAGTAATCACAGAACCCATCTTCTATTTCATATGAGAATGAATCATAATCATAAATAAGAGAGGAAGAATTTTCTTGTTTCTTCTTCCTCTTAGATTGATGATCCTGCTTTTATATCTTTGATGAAAAGGTTTAATGGTAAGGAGGACTTAGGCTCGTTGGAGGGTTTCAATCTAAAGCAAATTCATGAATTATAATGTACCCCAATATTTTGAGAACCAGATCGAACTTAATGGTTGGACCGGTTGAACTGTCACCTGAAGAGAAGAATGATTCAGTTTTTAGCTTTGGACCGTTTTAGGGGTTGAATCGAATTGGATCGCTTTGAACCGGTTATTGAGCCGAGAACTAGAGAGGTTTTCAAAGAACCGGACTGTTTTTTAAATTGTGTAAAATTTAACTTAAATTTATTTTTTTATTAAAATTATTAATTATAAAAATTATTAGAGAGTAAAATACTATTTTCCATTTTATTTTAAAATTAATAATTATAAAAATAAAAAATTTTAATGTATTATACTCCCCCGTCACAAATTATAAGAGAATTTTGATACTCTTTATTTATTACAAAATATAAAAGACATGGATAAAATTTGTGGAGTAATAAATATCATTTTCCTTTTATACCATTGAGTAATTAAGGTTGTATTGATAATTACTAATAATTAATTAGTCTTACTCAAGCTTTTAATGTGGATAATTCAGGAAAAAAATTGAAATTATAGCACAATTAATAAATTTAACTATTAAAAATGTGTTTTCCTTAATATAGATAAAGTAATTATTTATTTCTTATAATTGGGGATGAAGAGAGTATAGTCATTTTATAATATTATGGTCATATAGTATTATCATGTTAAAATATTTTAACATTACTTTCAATAATTTAATATATATTATTACTATGTGAGCATATTAACTTGTTATGAACTTGAACTACTTAAATTTATTTTTTTAATAATTTGATATTTTATTTTTATACATATATTTTATTATATATTATTATTTTTACTTAGTTATTACATCACTGGTTTGACCATCAGTCTAACTGGTTGAATCATAAAAACCGTGATCTAGTGACATTTCCAGTTTGACGTCTGATCCGATTTTTAAAACATTGATATACCATTTCCCAAAACATTGAAAAAGTAATCAAGCTAGCATTAAAATCTGATAAATGGTTTTAAACATATTTCTATCAATATTTTTTTAAAAAATTTAAAAGAGCATTTATAAATTAAAAATATAGTTATCCTGACTTAAAAGAAAGTCTTTTTAAAAAAATAAAAGTTCAAATAAATATATTATATTTTTAAATAAATAGTTTTTTTGTCAAAAAATTATTCAATATTATATCATACATCTCCAAACACTTTATAATATCATATTACGCAATACAATATGTTATGTTATGTAATGTCGCACAAAATAATGCATGGTTTTAGAATTTATCAGCCTTATACAATTTGGTCTTTTCCTACAGAACTAATGAATAAGATTTGAACTTCCACATATTAAATTTCTTTCCCTATCTAATCGTTATTATTTTTTTACTTAACTATTTATTATAATAAAAATGAAACCAATCGTACCCATATCGTATAAATATATAATTGGTAGGATTACTCGTCTATATCTCCGTATATTTTTAAGTGTTATTTAATTTTTTATTACACAAAATAATAAATACAATTAATAACCTATAGTTTCTTTTAAATTTACTAATATATCTTTACAAAAATAAATAAATAAAAATAATTAATATTATTTTTTACTTTTAAGATGAGATATGAGGATATAGGTAGAAAAATAGTAATTAATGTTACTTTAGAATTTTAAAATAACAAATAAAGAAAAATGAAAATTTTCATAAAATGTGACAGATAAAAAGAAAAGAAAAAGTAATAATTTCATTTCACAATTAAGTTATACGACACTTTAAGTAATTTAAAAAATTATATAATTATATAATTTGATAAATATAGTTAAACTTAAATACTTCTTCCATCTTATATTATAAGATAATTGAAGGAGTTTTACGCATATTAAGAAACATTTATCACATTCCTAAACTCCTAAAAAAATAAAAAATTTTAATTTTATCTCTATTAATTTTACTCATTTTATTAAATATAATATAAATTATAATACTAATAATACAATAAATAAGTGATAAAAATAATAAATCACTGCATGTTGTCTTATACTATGATACAATAAAAATCTCTCATGTTGACTTATAGTATGAAATAGATGAGTATAAATCTAATTGGTCTTATTTAAATCATTTTAAGAATTTTGACATAAATATTTTAAGAAAATAAATAAAATATTAAGTAAAAAAGAGTAACCCTAATTTAGTTATATTTACTAGAATAAAGTAGAATTAATTTCTTTCAAGAAAACAAAAAGGGAAAATGGAAAAGGCATAACGATTTTCTTTGGCCGCAAGGCAGACATAACAATTTAATACTTAATATTAAAATTACTCTAAATGTCTCATTTTACGCATCATTTTAAGATATTTCACACAAATCAATAAAAATATTAAATAACCTAAAATACATTTCTTCTAATTTAAAATATAAGTCTTATTTTAAAATTTTATTTTAGTCCAAAATAGTATAAGCCACATTTGATAATTTTTAGGGTATTAAATTTTTTTTTCTAATTTGTCATTATCCATAATTAAATGTAGGAGAGGTAACATACTTTAAATGTAATACATTAAATATGGATACTATTGAAAAATAATGTATTTTTTATGCAGATTAATGAGTAAAATTACTCCCTCTGGTCTCTATTATAAGATGTTTTTAACTATCGCACGTGGATTAAGAAAAGTTAGTTACAGTCTAAAATTAATGAAAAAAAATTCTAATATTTCCATTTTGCCCTTAAGGAGAGAATAAAAGTACATTAAATTGATAATAATGGTAGGAGAAGAGAGAAGTTAATTGAGACTTGTAATGAAAACATTCAATAGGGACAAAATTGAAATTAAAATTAAATTTATTACTTAACATCTTATATTTTGGACCAAACAAGTTTTCTAAATAACACCCTACAATAGGGACCGGAGGGAGTACTTTTCTTGATTCCTGTGTAATTAGTCAAATATGACTTATATTTTGAACTTGAAGGAGTAGTAAAATTTAATGGCATTTAACCAAAATGTCTTAAACTTAAATGCTAAAAAGACTTGCACTATACTCATCACTATTTTTAATGAAGGGCAAAATAAGGATAACAGACTTTAAATGTTCTAAACAAAATGTCCTACATTAAATGTACTCTACTCATCACTTTAAATGTTCTACATCAAATGAATGGTACTTTAGTCATCACTATTTTTAATGAATGGCAAAATGGTATTTAACCAAAATTTTCTAAACTTAAATGTTTTTTTTTTCTATTTGGTCCTTATTTATAATTAAATGTAGGAGAAATAATAAATTTTAAATGTAATACATTAAATAGGGATACTATTAAAAAATAATATATTTTTTTACAGATTTAATTAATGAGTAAAACTATTTTCCTTAGTTATTGTATAATTAATCAAATATGACTTATACTTTGAATCGAAGAAAATAGTAAAATGTAATGGTATTTAACCAAAATGTCCTAAACTTAAATATGAAAAATGACCTGTAGTCTACTCATTACTATTTTTAATGAATGATAAAATAGGGACAACAGAATTTAAATGTTCTAAACAAAATGTCCTACATTAAATTACTATGCTCATCATTTTAATGTTCTACATTAAATGAAAGGAACTTTAATCATTACTATTTTTAATGAATGGTAAAATGGTATTTAACCAAAATGTTTTTTTTTCTATTTTGTTCTTATCTATAATTAAATGTAGTAGGGATAACAAATTTTAAATGTAATGCATTAAATAAGAATATTATTAAAAATAATATATATTTTTTATAGATTTAATGAGTAAAATTACTTTGTTCCTATGTAATAGTCAAACAAAATTTATATTTTTTTATCAAAGAGAGAGAGTAGTAAAGTTTAATGGTATTTAATCAAAATGTTTTAAATTTAAATATTAAAAATGATTTGTGCTATATTTATCGCTATGTTTAATAAAAAATAAAATAGTAAATAAAATGATTAATATTTTATTAATAATGTAAGAAGATGGAAAAGTTAAGACATTTAAAATTTTTTTAAAATAAAAATTAAAATGGAACTGAAGGTAATTATGCTGGGAGGGAGTATTGTTTCTGTCCGTGGCACCAAGCCATGCACAGCATGCGTAATCACATACAAAATATTGTAGCTGTGCAAATTTTTTTTAATTTAAAAAGAATTTAAAAAAAATACCTTCTCTTCGTGATTTAGCCTCTACGCACATAATCGCGTTACGCTGGGAGACGTATCAGCGATCAGCGTTTATCTTTTGGGGCCCACAAATAGAAAGCTACTCGCTCTGAAAGCGCGTGTATTTCATTATCCAGCTCAGGTATTTTACGCTCGAATCTTTCACCGTTTCACGTAATCAATCACAGTCTCTTTCTTCTCTTTCGCTGCTTTTACGCAGCTTGTGGTCACCAATTGGGTTAGTATCATCAGGTACTGGATTTCAGCCTCCCATTCTTCGCCTTTCTGATCCTTCTTTCTTCTTTAAATGCTCGTATCATATATGTGTACATATATATATAAATATATTCCATTGCATGCAAATGCTTCAAATGGTTTCAATTTATGCATTGCTATGCTTATCGATGATCTTGTATCGATGCGTTAGTATTAATCGCCGTTGTTTTTTTTTTCCTTTGCACTTTAACTTACTTGTACAAATGCCTTTGCTGAATTCTCTTTTGATATCTTCCATTGTTTCTAAGTATGGAAGCCGTACGTATTGTTTTCCTGTTATAGTTCTGCCTCTCAAGTGATCGATCTTTTACCCCAATAAAACACCATGTGGTTCTCACATTAGTAATTACAAAAGTGATTTCAATATCAATCTGATCAACATAAATTTTTTTTCTTATCACTTTAGTACTTACAAATTATGATCTGGTTTCAATTTCATCCTTAGAAAGATACTAAAATGATATTATAAGAAAAAAATTCAGAGTTAAAAGCACATTTTCTAGAGATATAGAACTCTCCGTAGAAGTTTTCCCTTTCTGAATTTGTTTTAGTGGAAAGATTCAAATGTCATTTTAGTAAGTAAAAGGGGTGTATCAGATTTAATTTAGCTAAACCTCAACGGAGGTTAGTTAAAAAACAAAAAAAACTGTTGTTAACAATAGTCAAAAGAAAAGGCATTATTGAAATCTCTGGAAGATATTTATCGCAATATCAAATCATTAGATTGATAGTTGGACTCTGAAATGACAGCATTGGCATTCCTGGAATAGGTGGTGAAGCTTGTAACATGTCTGAGGGTGTCGATCCATTTCCAATGTTGGGAAGTGTTTACAGAGTGTCAGGTTCCGAGATCAATCGGTTGAGCCCAAATTTAGCCAAAATCAAACTGAATTCTTCACAAACAGGTGATTCCGGCAGGGTGAACTCATGGCAGCCACAAAACATATCTGATGATAGTGGTCCAAGAGCTTGGCATCCTCAACATCCTAGTTCCAATGTTTGGGGACATCCCAATGTAATTAACAAGCTGGGAAAATGGGGAAGTGGTGAATCAGGAGGGGCTGAAGGCAAAAGCCAGCAGGCTAAAAGCAATTGTCCTAGTAATCTAACTAGCGGTGGAAAAGGATCGTGCTTGTCTCTGAGAGTTGATACAACTTCCATGAATGGAAAGAATGATCAACACAAGGGTGAAAGAATCCCAGAACCCCACCATGCTGTTGAATATGAAAATGATGATGATGAAACGGTTCACAGGGATTCTGATATTTTGTTTGACAGTGATGATGATCTGTCTATGGATGATGCTGATGATGAGAGCCATGAAGAATGGAAGAAGAGCAAATGGTTCAGGGCATTCTTTGATGACTTAAATGGTCTGACCAATGAGAAGATAAATTCACAGGCAAGGCAATGGCATTGCCCTGCATGCCAAGGGGGTCCTGGTGCCATTGATTGGTACCATGGGCTGCAGCCCCTAATGAATCATGCCAGGACAATAAAAGTGAGGAGGGTAAGACTGCACCGACTGTTTGCTGAAATTTTGGAGGAGGAATTGCTCAGGAGAAAAGCTTCTATAACAATGAGCGGTGAAGTCTATGGTAGATGGGAAGGTCTAGATAAGCAGGTTAAAGATCATGAAATAGTTTGGCCCCCAATGGTTGTCATCATGAACACAAGATATGAGCAGGATGAAAATGATAAGGTACATGAAATATTGGTTTATTTGCTAATTGAGAGGAGTGTGTAGTCTTAGTTTACTTCTTTTTTGTTTTAAATCAAATATGCAGCTACCAAGTGAAGTTATTTATTGTTTTGTTACCAATTTTTAAATATTCTGCTGGAGTTCTTTTGTTCTATTTTTTAAAATATTGCTATATTCTTCTGTCAATTCACCTTCTTGAATTGAATTGTAGTGGAGTGGAATGGGGAATCAAGAACTTCTTGATTGCTTCAGCGAATATGCGGCATTAAAGGCTCGTCACTCATATGGTCCACAAGGGCACCGGGGGATGAGTGTTTTAATTTTTGAGCCATCGGTTGCAGGTTATTTAGAAGCGGTGCGCCTCCATAAGCATTTTAAAGAGAAGGGAAGACATAGGGAAGCTTGGAATTGTTGTCAGAATCCATTTGTCCCAGGTGGAAAGCGCCAACTTTATGGTTACTTGGCTTCTATAGAAGATTTAAATGTTTTCAACAGGCATGCTGGAGGTCTTTTTCCCTCTTCCATATTCCTTCACTTTCAATCTTCTCTGTCAATTCATTCATCTTATTTTCACAGGTGTAGATTGAGATCATTTATTATGATCATGAAGATGAAAATTATATATCTGTTTCCATTTGATAGAGCTGCTTTATGTTGGTCTTGTTATTTCTTTTATTGCCTTTTCCCCTTCTGCTTTCTGTTTAAAATTTTGAATGAATTTTACCAGTAAATCTATATTTTTCAGGGAAGTCAAAATTGAAATTTGAAATGAGATCATACCAAGAGATGGTTGAGAGCAAGATAAAGCAACTCAATGATGATAATCAGCAGGCTGACTATTTCAAGAGACAGGCAACTAAAGAGCAAATCAAATCACAAGCTCTTGCAGCCTCTTTGTGTAAAGTCAGTGAGAAGTTACGCCAGACTGTACAAGAAAACTGTGTTGTACGAGAACGTACTAAAATACATCATGAACAGAACAAAGAAGAGGTAATATAATGCTCTGCAGCTGAAATTAGCTTACTCTTGCCCCTGGAATGCTGCTTGCTTTGTCTATGAAGATGCTTTGGTGGTTCTAATATAATAAGAAGCATTGCACATAAAGACTGGTGAGGATGTTTTCTGTATTGATGGCAGCTATTTATGCTGGTGAATGGTGGTTAGTGTTTATGAAAGTTAACTGTTGCCTATAGAAACCTGTAAACTATCTATTTATCTCATTATTGCAATTTACTTCGTCTGTTTATGGTTTTATCATTTTCGTTTTTTGGGGGCAGCAAGGGTGTTTCTCACTTAAAATATTTTTTGGATTTGATGTTTCTTTAGATGGAATGTCATGAATTTGCAACTTAGTTATTTTTGTAGGTGCCACATGTCTGGTTGATACATTTTCTTCCTGGATTAGCAAGCATTCTGGGAAAACATTCTCTGCAGAGGCCATGAAGTATTTCTTAAAAGACTGAAATTATTCAAAGTGCTTATTATTTTTCCTCCTTTTTTTTTACGACGAGGAAATCCTAACTGGCAGAGCCCAACCACCCGTAAGGGTAGAGCCCGACTACCAATCGGGTAAAACCCGGGTGTAAACTAAGCTTGCAATAGCTCAAACCAAGTAACCGAGCCATTCAACCTAGTAGTTTGGGTATCTCTCTTAAAAGTAAGTTTCGTTAACCAGATCAAGACATCAAATGGGCCTGAACCCACAACACATTGCTTGCAAGGAGCCACCCCAACCACTAGGGTAGTGCCCGACGGACTAGTTTTCCTCCTCTTGAGCATAATGTTTTGGGCGATGTACTAATACTTTCTTGTCAGTACCAGAATGTTGTAATGGATTCAATGTTGTTTATTAAGAAGTGATGCAGAAAACTCGACTACAACTTTTAGGTACTTGTTGTCAGTTTCTTCATTAAGAAAACTGGAACTGAATTTTTTTTTCAACTGACCACGTGATTGGGCTTTCCAAAAAAATTCTTTCACATGTCATATGTATATTAAAAACTGATGGCAAGCATTTAAAGTACAACACTTAAATCTGCAGTTAGTGAAAAGGGCATGACATTCCAATCCTCTCTCTCTGTGTTTTCTTTTTGGGTAATCTTCCAATTCTCTTTTTTATTTGTTAATGGATAGTGGTAAATTCTTTCTGAATGATGATGCAATCCTTATTGTATATGACTGATAATTGTAATATATTCTCTTTTAGATGGATGCACAAGAACAGTTTTTCCGAGATCAAATCCAGATCATTCAACGAGCTTTAGATGCAAAGGAGCTTAACTTTGAGAAATTACAGCAGGATAAGCGAGAAAAAGTAAGACAGATTTGTGGACGCTTTCATAAGAGCGAGGACCAAAAGATAAGGTAAGAACCCCCCATATTCATTACAAGCTTCTCCTCGAGAAGCAGATAACATTTCAGAGATATGAAAGGGAGCTAGTGCATCCTTAAAAGATCATCCAACGAGGAAATTTAATTTTGGACAATGCTGAAAGGCACTCATAAGCATAATACAAGAGAAAATCAAAATGTAAATGATTTATATTATTCTTCTTTGATTATATATTTTTTCTGTCCTTTGGTCAAATAGACAACATTCTTTGATTTGGTTAGTAAACAAGATCCAATTCTTGATCTTCTGAACTTAGCTTATGACTCCTCGTGTTCTCCATTATCTTAAATCAACAGTGCGGAGAGAATCTCCAGTTTCATAAGGCTCCAGGACAATGAGATGAGGCAATTTGAGGCTGAGAGAGATAGACTGGTAAAGATTCATGAAGAAAAAAGGTTGGCTCTCAAGAAGAAGCAGTGGCAGGAAGAGCTAGAGCTCGAGAAGGAGTTTGAAACTGAACTGACACAGCTCATGGACAAGTTCACTTCAGGCCCGGGTGAGGAAGAAAATGACAGGAAATGAAAGCGGCAAGATTACATGCATCAACAAGGAGACCATACAGACACGTGACAGAAAGCATACTAAAGTTACAGATACTAGCATATCTATATGACATAAAAGATTCTATGCTTAGTCCAACCAAAATTTTACTTTGATTCACTTACCCTTCAAACAGGGAAAGAGATTGAAGTGGTTGCTATCAACAGTTTTGATCCCATTTAAGCTAGTTTGTTATACTCATTGGACTTGAAAGTTTTGCTGTGTTTTCACTCACCAAGAGCTAGTAATATAAACTTCGTAGCGTTGTTGGTTGAATCTACTGTCAACTTACGCTCCATCGGGAGGATGATACCAAAACTAATGCTTGCACAGTTGCATATACAAAAAATTGATCACGAATCTGTACCCAACCACAACCATGCTCTGTGAAGAATGTGAAAAACAATATAATAAAGGAGGAGGAGGAGAAGTCACTTTTCCAAATCCGGAAGTTAGAGAATTGCATAGGTGTGCCAATGCTAACGCTCTTTTTTCATCTTAATTGTTTGAGAGTATGGTAATTGCATAGAATTATAAGGAAGATGCTACTAATAGTGTATGGTTACAGTGGGAGAAGTTAATTAGGGATATCTTGCTTGTTGAAAATAGTTTTAATGAATTTTCAATTGCCTGAACAAATTTCCCATAAAGAGGATGTTTTGACTTTTAATTTTAGTTTTATTTGTGAAAATTGTATTAAACTATTTTTAGAGTTCTATTTTTTATAATTTATTGCACTTTTAGTTTCATTATAATGAAATATGAAATATTTTTTATTGAAAGAAAGAGAGACTAGTTCAAGAGTTTGGATATCGTTTCAAATTAATTATATATAGTATAATTAAAAAATAAAAATAACATATATATTGTCAAGGACCATTTCATTAACTTGAATTGTTGGGGCTCATGACTTTTGTCAAATATAATTTTTTTTGGTAAAATTTTTAAATATATATATATATATATATTTTTTTTGCTTATAATTTTTTAATTATCTTTAGTGTGCCCTTTCACATGAAAGTCCTTTGGTCTTGGAGGTTTGGCGCAACACTAGCCCAACTTACCTTGTGTTGAAATTTCAATTCCATTTTTTTTGGGGTTAAAACAGAGAAGGCTAAAACGCGCAGAATGTGTTGAAATTTCATTTTGATTTTATATATACGAAGAATGGTAAATCGAAATATATATATATATATACACACGAAGAGTGAAAAGGGCAAATGTTGGCCAAAAAGTAAAAAAAGTAAAAAAGAAAAGGGCAAGTGCCGGAAACAATAATAAAACTATTCACAGTATTCGTAGACCTTTACTTTAATAGCTACTAGCTAGTAAATCTTTTGAGTTAAAAAGATCCTTGACAAAGTTGTAGAGTCTGCAAGTGATTAGGCCTCCCCCATTTCTCTTAATTAAAAAAATGTCTCAGCGAAGATGTGGGGGACTTATGCCCACACTTCAAGGTACTTTCATGTGAGAGAGCATGTTAGGTATTATAATTACCCTATCCAACGAATATTTGTTTAATAGTTTAATAGCTTAACAAATGACTTAAATCTTTTAATAAGTCGAAATGATCCTTGGCAGCAAAGAGTATTAGTACTTGTCATGAAGGCTATGCTATCTTTTTTTTGTTAACATATATATTTTCTCTGTTTCTTAATATAAAGAATAAAAGATAAAATTATATATATTAAGAAAAATAATAAATTTATCTAGAATATAAAGTAATTTTTAAAAATACCCTCATTTAATGTTAATAACTCTTCTATCATACAATTAATATAAATAAATTATATTGAAAACATATAACCTTAATTAGAGGTATTTTTAAAAAAAATTATTAAATACACAAGACAAACCTCATTGTCCCTTATATTTTGAAACACTGAAACTCCCCCAATTATCCCTTATATTAAGGAATGGAGGGAGTATATAGTAACAAGGTCATGCTATCAATAATTCAATATATCACGTCAAGGATTCTGAGAGCTTAAATTATGAGATTTGATGATGTTTGATTAAGTAGTCTACTTTGCTCGAACTTAATTCAAACTTAATTATGACATGTTTGGTACAAAATGGAAATATGAAAAGAAATGGAATGAGAAAACTGTCTCTTATAAATATGATAAACTCTTTTTTGAATAAAATTATTTTTTCATCTATCAAATACAAGTTCTATACTTTTCTTCACCTTTTTCCTTTTGTCAATTAAATTCATTTTCTATATATCAAATGTAGCGTTATTATAAAGCCTCTAGAAGTTGTTTCTTGAAACATTACAAAATATTGCATTATACTTCTTTGAAACCACTGCAGTAACAGAAGTCTTAGAATAGTTCTTGAAATAATAATTATGGCTGACACTGATCCATTTCCAAGGTTGAAAAGTATTCATAAAGCCTCCAAGGTTAGTCAGTTGGGTAGGAGAGGCAAGGGTAAATCTATAGAGGCTGGAAGCAAATAAAAAGCGTTAATCCTAAAATTCCAAGTTATAGTGGAAATTAAAGGAGCTTTGAATGATAGCAACTTCTGCCCTTAACCAATAATATATACCTCCAACACCAAAGAACAGATCATCTTCCCTTGTTAGTATTGATAAAAGTCTTTCTTCTTTTTCCCTTTTGGAAAAGAATGGATCCTCCAAAATTTTATTAAATTAAATAGTCAATATTTGTGACAAAAGAATAATGTGGTTATAAAAAGAAACACACAAGAAAGATAAAACTACCTATAGCAACAGAAAACAAAAGCAACACGTACGTATAAAAGATAAGATATCAAGAAAACCATAAACATAAACACAAAAACGACTTGACTAAAAACACCTAAACCTCTAAAGTGACTAACACTATAACCTACACTCTGGATTATGAAATAAGTGAGTATGAGATTAATAGTCTGAAAGTGATATTGATATTTTGGTTGTTACTACCTCCAGCCCTTACTATCAGGATATTTTCACAAGCTTTACATGACAGCTTCGTAAGGCACATCAATTTTTTTTCGTAAAAGCCTTTGATTTAACATTTTCACATTTTATATACTGGACATTTTTTCTCATGAGTATATTGAGAGATCATTAAGGGTGAATTGAATTTTTTTTCAAATTTTTTACAATTTTATTAATCTTAACCAATTCTAACTGTTTTTTCAGTCTTCATAATTTAATTAAAAAGCTTTTATAATAAGAACCCGAGGTAGTAGTGATTACAATATTCTTGTATTTGGATGACTTTGACCAAGTTAACGGTGAGAAAACCCATGAATCACGCAGGGCTTCCTTCCATATGTGTTAGATATATATACCTATGAATCAATGCCAGAACAAAGCTTCAAAGAGGGCTCCATGTTTGCTTTCGTTCATATGCTGCACACACACACACACATATATATATTGAAGGCTCAGCACTCACATGGTCCACTAAAAAAGCACTGTGGTGCCTTTGATTCATGAAAAAGATAGTACTAGAATGAAATCACATGGTATATATCAATGCTAATGGCTTTAACTATATGTAGCCCACTCAAATGTCAACCACAATGTATCAGTTTTTTTTTTGTGGGTTGATAAAAATCTTAGTTGAGTTAGGTCCTAGTTGGAGATTTATTAGGATCAGGGCAAGCTTCATTATTCAAATAGCGTTCACGGAGATATTTACAAATTATTAATCTTGAAGGTCTTTCATTGGCAACAAGAAATTCAAACTCACACATCCATATGAAACATGAGTTGTATCCTCACTCAGAGGACTGATCTTACCTTTATTGACTATCAAACTGTCCTTTAGGTACCCCTGTGTGCTTCATCTAGCTCCACTTCCTGGTGGTGTACATTTGTGAATGGATATAACTAAAACAACTATAAGTGATTAGGGAAACTGAGATTGAAGTTTGAGATGAGGTTATACAAAGAGATGGTTCACAACAAGATGAAGCATGAAGGCGTTGACACAGAACAACTTGACTAACTTAGCATATATCTAAACAAAACCCAATTCATATTAAAAAAGTTAACAATTAATTTTTTATTAATTACTTTTATTGTCAAATTTAAGGACCGGATATTTTAAAATTATAATCAATCTATAGATTCTTTTTTTAAACGAAACTAATCAAGCCAAACCCATTTTTTTTGTTCTTTTAACTTGTCATAATTAAAATGGCCAAAATACCCTAGACAACGTACGGCTATCATTTATTAAGATGATTTGAAAAAAAGAAAAATCAAGAATATTTGCTGCGGGAAAAACTGTTACAATGACTAGATGATTAACTTGTTTCACCTTAAATTATCATTTTAGTCATGCTTAGGGCTATTGCTCTGTGTGTATGTGTGTTCTAATTAAAAGATATGACTCCACTAACTGCTCTTTACCTTTAAGCTTATCAATCTGTCTTGAAAGAACCTTCATTTAGATCATCATATATAAAAGTTGTTCTTTTGGGTAATTAAAAGTTTATGGACTGAGCGAAATTTTCAGTAAAGATTATCTTTATTAAAAGCTTATATATAGATATATATAGTCCTTTCATATTGACCTTATTAAGGTTATAATTCAAAATGATTATTATGTATGGCTTAGACAGCTTTAACATTTATGCATGATCCTTCTATGAGCTTGCTTGCTTGCTCATTAATTTGAAGACTTTGAGGCACTCTTGGTATATCTTCAAACTAAAATTAGCACACAAATGCAGACTCGGAGTTCACATGCATGCATGTTGTTCCAATTTAAAAGGCATATATATTCTGGTTCAGAGTCAGACACCTTTAGCATATATTCCATTAGGCTTTTCAACTTCTAATCATGTTAGGTTTCGTATTAAGTTGACCTTGATCGAGTTTATATCCTTTTGATATGAGTTTAAATAAAAATAGATATTTTTTTTGGGTGAGAAAAAAAATTCTAGAAGCATTGCACACATCACTTGCGTGCTGCTCCAGATCATAGAAACTTTTCATGTATATTATATAAAAAAGAAACAATTTTAATTTATTCATTTTTGCTTTTTTTTATCAAACCTCTCTTAATTATCTCATAAATGTTTCTATTTTTTTTATAAGATAAAATTTAGGTAAGTTGGTCCTAAGAGCTTATGAACTCATATTCTTGTGAGATATGGTTCGCATTCTTACCAATTGAATCAATCTTCATTTAATTTGGTTAAAATTCTATTTTTTTGTTCAAAGTTTATAAACTCCTATAAAGATCATTCAACAATTTTTTTTTTACTAGACACTTCATTCAACAATAATTTCTCAAAATTATATATATATATATATATATTAATTTTTCAAAAGAAAAATTAAATGATCAATATCATATTCAAGGAAATTTATGTAATTATAGGCAACTTTGGTCCCACCAATAGAAAGCATAATAATTGAAGGAGTGATTTAATTCATTGATAGCTATTCGAATAAGTCGAACTTTTCCACATAGAAATTATTAGAGCAATTGATTTATATTAATTACAGCCATAATTAAGTTTCCGAGTCATGAAAACTCTTCATTTCTTCTTTGAAAGCCTAAAACCCTATCATTGTTGCATCAGATATGTTATCATACATGTTGCACAGAGATAGACTTAATTAGTGTGTGTTTGGATAGCTTCCATAAGCACTTATGGGAGCAGATAAGTGATTATGTGAAAAGGTTGCTAAACACAAACTGTTTTTCAATAAGCACTTATACCGTAAATAAGTGTTTATGGAAAAAAATGATTTTTTCTTCTTATGATAATCACTTATTTCACTTTTTCTTTTCATTATCCACCTAATAATCATTTCAATACCAATATCCAAACATATTTCTTTTCTTAAAATCACTTATAGAGTAAAAATATCCAAACACAAATCACTTTTGACATAATCATTTATTCTTATAATCTATTATGAATAAACACTTATTCTCATAATCACTTATACATAAGTCAATCCAAATACACCCTTAATATAATTCTTAAAAAATTACTAAATCAATTGAAAAATTATAGACACATAAATATGATATGCAAGTCAATTTTATCAGAAAAATGATAATATAGTTATATTAGTAATTAATCTAATTTATAAATATAATATTTTATATTATTGTTCGATATAAAAAAACATATAACTATGAGGAATTTCAATTAAATATGAAAAAATATATAGATTAATTAGAGAGTTACATATTCTTTTTTCTGGCTTATCATAAAAAAAAGAGTTATATATTCTTGGATGAGAGAGAATTATATATTTGTTTACAAAAACCTGTCATGTCATTTTTTTCTGGCCGATAGAAGTCATGTTATTATTGGAAAACTATCCATGTGCCTATCAATTGAAGATAATCCGATACTACAATTTCGAGCCGAATGGAAACTTGCACCTTGGAATAAGTTAATTTACGGATGATTTAAGTACATCTAGAAGCATTTGTATAGGCTCATATAATAAGGTATATGATTTTGGTCCTGATATATATATTTGATTGATAAATCCTTTTCGAAATAATATAAAGGCGCATATATATATTTTTGAATTTTATATTAAGTGCAAATAACATTTTTAACATTTAAAATTTATAATAATGAATCTTCTAAAGCTTTTAAATTTTTTTATGCAGACAACTCTTATATGTCATGTTTGATATACAGGAATTTAGAGTAAGAAAACGGAAAAGGAAACAAATTCCTGACTTAAATAAGTTTGGTAGCCTGTAGTTTTGGTTCTCTAGAGTTCCAATTCAGGCAAAAATGCCTAAATCCATTTCTATCATTATAATGATGGAAACGGTCAGATTCTATGGAATCAAAATTTTGAGACACATCTACCCTCCACACATATCCTCCTTCAATCATCGACTATTCCACTATTGATGGCGTTCTCCTCCACCATCTGCCCTCTCATCCTCCTCCTCCACCTCGTCCACCTTCTGTGGATTAGGAATCAATGCTACCATCTTCTCCAAAATCTCTAGCAACGTCCTCAATCAAAAGTTAAGGGCAAACACCAACTTCGATCTTCTAGGTCTGCAGTGACACCGTTCAACGACTTCCATCTTCATGGGTTCTTGGTTGTTTGATGATGGGTGGTGGTGGTGTTCAACAGTGACATCATTCTCCAGAGATGGCAATAGGGTAGCAATGACGAGATCTGAGTCTTCGACGACGAGATCTACTGACAGATGATGCCATTCAACCCAAATCTCACCTTCACTCGACGGCCGATCCAGCTTCATGTCAAGATTCAGATCTTCACTCTTTCTGGTCACGACCATGGTGTTTGATGACAAGCAAGCAAATCTAATCTTTGCTCTTTCTGATATCTTCTTTTGGTTTTTGTAATAATTTTTGTTGTCTCTATAATGGCCATCGGTGGATTGTGGGGTGGGATGTTACCGGTGGGCTTGGTGGTCACCGGTGCAATTTAATGTGGATGGAGAGTTTTTTTTTCCTTCTAAATTTAATAAGGGTACTTTAGTCTTTCTATATTATAATACTTATATTAAAATTAAAAATTATATCAAGATTTCATGTTATACCAAACATATTTTTAAAACTCACTTCTATTCCAATTCCTATTTCGATTCTTATTTTCATTCCTATTCCAATTCCATTTAAATGAATTATATCATACCAAACACATCAATACGGTTCATTATTTTGTTATTTCACTAATAGAGCGTGACATGTAAAAAATTATCTGCATGTGGCTTACAAGTTATGGAGTTATTTTGTAAGGTAGATTTAAGGAGTTAATTTTACATAATACAAAATTTGAGAAAGTTAATTGTACAAAAAGTACAATTTAAGAAGGTATATATTATTATAGATGCATAAGTGAAATACTTAACATACAAGTCACACTTTTCTTTTCTTTTTTGGCCAGATAAGCCGCACCTTAATAAGTCATGAATAATATAATTTAATTATTCATCAAACTTAGTGTAATGTGTATATTTGGAGAAACTTAACATGTCTAATTGATTAAAAAGTTTGAAGAAAATTTTATACAATTTAACCTAATATAAAATGATATATATGTGAACTCCAACCACTAGCTAAGAGCACTGGGAGATTCGGTTTGCTATGTATACCAAGTGATGGATGATGGCTAAGTATTAAACTATACATAAATTAATTAAAAGTTTGGGAGTGATGGTGGTGGTGGGTGAAGCTGCTTATTATGGTGCGTGTACATGTGTGGACGTTAATGGTAGGATCAACTTATAGGGTCTCCATCTCAAACACCAAAACACACACACATAATGGTGGTCTCGCACTCTCATTTTAGCATTTGAATTCAATTCTTTTTTCCAACTCTGTAATGCTTGAAGGAATCCAATGCTGCAAAATAAATATAGGGTCATTTATAGCCAATGGAAGTTGAACAAGCAGAGCCACATGCAATCATTCCTGATCATCATCATCATGCTTTCATATTATGTAAAGTGAAATCCAAAAGGTACATACTCGCCATCATTACTGCCCAACACAAAAGTTTAATACATGAATACAAAAAATAAAAACAAACACACTCACTTTTCATTAAGTAACTTGAAAATTTTGTGTGGTTGCCCTCCACAAAAACAAAAGCAAAAGGAAAACAAAGAAAAAGGAGATATCTTGAACTAGAGTTTAAACTGGAGTTGTGTCAAAATTTATCAGAAATCCTTAACTTCCATATATCAGATTATTTTTTTATCCCTGTGAATTGAATGCCATGTTTTTTTTTTTTTAATACTGGAAGTATTCCTCACCAATAATTGATAGTATTCTCCTAGGAGTATTGAAAACAAAAGATAGATTCTTTTTAACTAAGTTTGCTCAACGTGTTGAAGAGAGGAATCAAAACCCTAATTAAGAGAGATAAGAGCCTCTCGCACTTACACCAACCTCAGGTTGGTAATTGAAAGCCATGCTTTGATTCTTTCACTAGCATAGTCTTCATGTCCACCCAGTTTTGTGGAGAAGATCACATGACGTGCTATAACCTAGCACAGCATTCTAGCTAGTACTTTCAGCATAGAAGGAATTAAACGTATAGAGCCGTATCTGTGCGTCACTGTCCACACTTCGTAAGAGCCTGCGAAATAAAAACCCGTAAGAGTTTCAGTACCCGTGTTAAATCTGCGAACCTGAAAAATGAAAGCCCAGATGTCAGATCGACAAATCTAAGTAGTCGGCAACAGAAACAAGACACAACTCTTAGGTGTGTGCCCATATATATATATATAACATGAAAGATCATAATTAACCGTATAAATATATAGTTTACAGTGCAGAAACTGATGAGGTGGCCCTCTAGTAGGTTTCTCAGAGACAGATTCGCAGAGCCCGTTTGGCAGACTGGCCATCTCCGATTGTTGTCACCATGGTATGTTTTGGGATGGGAAGAGATAAGAGATGAAAGGATCAAAGAGAAAGAATGTTTGAATCTTAATCAAATGAACCTTCCTTTTTAATTTCCTGATTCTCTCTTCTCAAATAGCACAACGGAGGTGGACAGAATGCCAAAATGGCTATGGAACAAGCCTCTGAGAAACCCAAGAGAGCGAAGAGCAGGAGACAGAATTAGGAGTTTGGAGATTGAAGAAGAAAGAGAGGTTGGTGGGTGGGTTAATTAAGGTAGATGAGATGGGATAAAAGGGAGAAAAGTTGATATAGTTGGATTAATTGTATCGCATGATGAGGCTTTGACATAAGGTGGCATTATTTGTGGAAAGATAATTAAGGAGAGTGAACAAGCATATTACATCATATATATATATATGTATATATAGAGAGAGAGAGAGAAGCGTGCATGGGGATGTAGGACTTATGGGGATATGGTGGGCGCTAGCAAGGCTTCTGTATGTTTTGAATACTTTGAAAGGTGAGTTGTTTTCTGGGAGAGTTCCCATGGAACATCATCTGCTTTAGTGCTTGGCGTGTCATGCGTTTTTCACACAAATTTTGTTCCTTCTGCAAATTAATTTAAGACTTAATTTGCCCTCCTCCTTCAATTTCCAAATAAACATAAATAAATAAGGAGACTTGGGTAGGTGAATGTACTTTATGTAGAGAGACAGGAGGACTATGAGTGGTAATTAATAATGGGACCACCTAGTACTGATTTTTTTCAGCGTCTGTTTTCACTTTTCAGTTTTCGGTCAGTTTCTTCATCCTCTGTTTTAAACTCATTTCTTTTTATTCTTTTAACTTTCACCCAGTGAGTATTCTATTATTTTGTCGCACTGCCTTGTCCCCGAGGCATGTTTTAGTACGTACGAAAGGTGTCTTTGAGAAAGAGAGAAGGAAAATTAAATACTAAATTAGATTAGGCTATCCTTGAAAATTTAGCACAGAATGGAATCAAATAATTATTAATAAAATATAATAAAATGAGATAAAATAAAATAAAATATTTTATTATTTAAAAATTTTATGGTAGGAAGGAAATAACCTTATTTAATTATTATTTAGAAGTTATTATAAAATAAATTGAATGGAATAAATTATAACTAATTTTTTAATATTATCCTTATTAATAAATTTAGATGAAAAGGCATGTGAATAAATTTTTGTTATTTTTTCACATAAAAAAATTCTTATTGCTAGCTTTTGTTTTCTAATAAGAATATCTTCCAACAACAACAATAATATGCTACAAAACAACTTAGTTCTTCCAATAATAATATTAGTAAGGAAGTGATATTAATTCTCTAAGCTCAAAACTACAAAGAACCATTTTTTTATTAATCCTCTAAGCTCAAAATTGTAGGTGATATCAGATTGGGATCCCAAAGCAGTAATGAAAAAAATAGATGAAGCCAAATGTTGCCGTCCAAAAAGAATACAGACAAACTAATATGGATAATATCAACAAAGGCATGATAAGCACTTAGAAAAAATTATATTTGGATGTGTCCAGGGTGTGCGATATCTATTATGCGATGAAAACAACTAAAGCAAGCTCAGTAAGGCGCTATGGTAGGATTATCTTCCATAGTGTAGTGGGAAATGTGAAAAAATATCATGAAGCATACATATATTTTTTAAACCTAGGGTAATTTTGTAATTAAAATAATTATTCTTGACTACTTCATCCTTGACCCCCCTAATTTAGAAGACAAGAAAAATTGAATTTAGGATAACCAATGATGGTTTGAGAGGTTACCCCCTGCATCTCATTCTCTCTTAAAAAAATCTTTTAAACAATGACTTAACCCATAAAGTTATTCCACTCTATCTCCTTTCACCCAAAAAAAAAAATTCCCAAAGACACTACTAATGTGTTTGGTTGACATGCACATTATTTAGGTTTTCAAGGACAAATAAGTATATGAAGTTCATTCACTTAAATTATGAAAAAGGAATTTTCTAATATAAAACTTACTTCTTCCATTCTACCAAACATATATACTATTTTTTACTTGAAAATAGCCTTTTCATGTTTCTCCCCTCTTACTCTATTTCCATTTTCTAAAAAATGACTTCAGCCAAACATGACTTAAAAAAAAACTTTTACCTTCTAGTGAGATTCCTTTCAAATAAATTTATTTGTTCATATATAATGAATTATGAAACAACAAATTAATATATAATTCAATATAGTTTGAAAATAAATCCCTTCAACTTTTGAATTCTATTATTGATGATTTTGAAAATTTATGTTATATTGAGATGCAATTATGCAATATACATTATTTAAAACGGAAAAAAGATCAAGACTACCTTATTTTGACATTTGCCTCGAATCAAAATTATAAAAATTGAGTTTTTTTCTATGTTCCCATTAAAAGTTAATCGACTGAATGGATAGGACCCATCAAGTAAAGTGCCTATGAGTTAGAATTAATTATATCATCCAGCCCTAATTTAGATTACTTTTATATATTGAATAACTTTCTAAAATCTTTAACTTTTCATATTTTTAAGCTCACTTCATTAAAAAAACTAAAATAAAAATTGATTTGCATAAGGCTTATGATCAATGACCGACAATATCCTTCTTAAACTTGAAGTTCTTAAAGTTTACTTTAGAAGGAATATCTCCCCTAGATGCACTTTTAAAATTGATTTGCAAAAGGCTTATGATTCTCCTAAATGGGAGTTCTGAAAAGAAGTCTTGGAAGGATTAGGATTTAACTCTAAATTTACTTAGTGGGTGCTTATTTGTGTACGAAAATTCCATGCCATCAATATCAATATTCGATCAATATTAATTTCAATGGAGGCCTGAAGGGTTATTTTTCCGGAGGGAAAGGGATTAGATATAGAGATCCTATGTCTTCTTATCTTTTTGTTTTAGGAATGAAATACTTAATTGCTGCAAGTGGCTTCCAAGTAGAAAGGATTCAAATTCCATCTAAAATGCCATAGAGTTCAATTAAATCATATTTGTTTTACTGATGATTTACTAGTTTCTTGCATGGTGATATTGCTTCATTGACCATAATCCAAGACACTCTTCGAAAATTTTATAAAGCATCAGGATTAACCATCAATGCCAGCAAAAGCACTATCTATTTTGGTGGAGTGTTAAGAAGTGAAATAGAAGAAATCTTGAATTGCTTGGCTTTCAATGAAGGAGAACTTCTAGTCACACACTTGGGGGTGTCTTTGAATTCCAAAAAGCTTGCATGCATGTGCTGATTACGAACCATTGATTGAAAAGATTGTCAGTCATATTAAACATTGGATTGCCAGACATCTCAGTTATGTTGATAGGGTCCAATTAATTTCCTCAGTTATATTGAGCACACAAAGATTTTGGAGTTAAATCTTCCCTCTACCACAAGAAGTACTCCATTGAATTCAATCTATTTGCAGAAGTTTTCTGTGGTTAAGTGTGGAGCAAAGTAGGAAGAATCCAATAACTTGGAATGCTATTTGCCAATTCTAAGGACAATGGAGGATTAGGTTTTAAGGAGTTACTATCTTGGAAAAAAGTAGTTTTATCTAAATTGCTTCTTGACTTAGCATCTGAGTCAACTTGTTCTACTGCTATTGATCAGTTAAAGAATATCAGTTGAAAAAAAAGGCACTATATGGCAAGTAACTTCTAAATCTACTGATTTTTTGTGGTGATTGAATCTTCTTAAAGTAAGAGATGAGTTTATGATTCACTTCCCAGAACTTGAGATTACAAATTTATTGATGAGACCTAAAAGGCAAAGATTACAAATAGTGTACTCCTGCTTTCATTCTTCCTACCCTTCTATCTCATGGAAGTGCGTTGTCTGGAATGATTATTCTCTTAAAAAGAAATGTCATTCATTGCTTGGTTCGTTTGTCATAGCAGATTATCCACCAAAGATAGATTGGTGAAAATAAAGATGCTCCAAAAGTGTTCAGTTCGCGCATCTATTTATGCAATGTGGCGAGGAATGATTTTATTTTCAAATAAGAAAGTAAATGACTTCAAGTTGAGATGGAAACATCTTTTGATAAATAAAAATAGGCATATGAAATCTATAGGTTTTTTTTTTTTGGCTAAATGGACTTACAAGATTGCTGGACAAAAGTGAGACTTAATATTTTTTGAGATATCTGGGGTATGCCCCTTTTAGTTGTAAATATTTTTGAGTTTTTTTTAAATATAATTTCTTCATTTTTCTTCAAAAAATAAAATAAAAATTAACAAAGAAATATTGTACTGTTCATCATTTCTTGAAAAAAATGACATCAATAAATTATATTAATAACAGTAATTATTTTAATAAAATATATCATAACTAGTTTTTATGCTTCACTTGGTTAATTTTTGAGTACTTAAACAAAAAGCAATCATTTAATTTTTTTTACTTCATATTTTTCTCCACGTACGAATTCTCTTAACTGAGTATTATTCTCAAGTATTCAATTGGGAGATCCAAACTAAATTTAAATGGTTTATATTTTAATATTGTTTGTTTTACATAAATTATTACTTTTTAATTTTTTTAGTTTAAAAATTATTCTTGATTTGGAAAAAAATGTCTAACATAAAATGAACAAATCATATCTCTCAACTATGCAGTTGAAAGAATTATTCATATAATAATAAGACGCATTGCTATTTGTTATTTTTTCTAAACAATGTATACCGCCCCCGGTGACTTTAGATCCTTCGTCTGCCATTAGGTGGATTCTTACCCGTTTAGGGTTGAACTATTAAGTGACCCTTTGCTGTGTCCCTTCTATTTTTTAATCCTTACGGGTCAAAAACTAGTTCTCAATTCTGGTTAAAAAAAACCAATTAACCCTAGTTCTGAAGAAAGCACCATTTGATATAATATGGACCTAATTGTAATTGGGCCTTAAAATTTTTATCATGTTTCATAGACTTAGAGCCCATGTAAGAAAATAATATAGAATTTGACCATTTGATATGATTCTCAACATGTTTTGCTAGGATGGCTATTATACTTCACTGTTCTGCTCCCTTTATTAAGGTGGCACCTGTCTATGTGGATGCCCTAGTGTTTTAAGATGTGTTGAGGAATTGGCCCCTTACAGCTCGTTTTGTTTAATTACCAAAGGGATTAGGTGATGTAATGTGAAAGATGTAAGGGGATATAATGTGATGATGATTACATGAAAGTTTGTTTGGTATAAAATTTAAATATGGGAAGAAGATGTTTATATTTTATTAAAGAAAAAATATAAATAAATAAAAAAGTACTATTTTGCCCTTAGTTAAAAAAAGAACTCCCTCTCCTATCACTCTCTATTCCCGACGGCATCATTGGCGACATCACTACCACCATCACTCACCTACACCATCACACCACCATTCTCCTCCCTCCACCTTCCTCCTCAACCTTCAAATCCAAATATTAGTAAAAGAAGGGGGGGGGAAGCAAATCTAGCTAAATCGGCCACGAAGAAAAATGGTGAGATCTAAAAAAAGGGGTTCCATATCGGTGATGGGATCCGCAGATTCAAATGAGGATGAGCTTGAATGAAGATGGACAAGGACTTGATGATAAGATCTCTAGGTTCCAATTCAAGCTTGGGCGAACACGAATTCAGGCGAGTATGAACGACAAACTCATATGAGGGCAAGGAAGAACTCAAACGGCTATGGACAAACTTGGGTGGGAGGAAGAAGGTTGTAAGATGGACGGATGATGGTAGTGACGCCGAATGGTGAAGAGAAGATGAGCCTTGCTCTGTTTGGCCTTGGACAAGGTGAAAAAGATCAAAGGTGGAGGATGGGTTTGTTATGCAATAAAGAAGGTGGAGGATAGGTTGTTTGGACATTTTGCACCTAATCACAGTGAGGTAATGAGCTTCACACTAATTTTTAGATGTGATGATGATTACCTAAATTAAGGTTAGAGAGATTACTGAGATGATAAGAAAAATACCAACTTAACGTATTTACTAAGATAATGTGATTAGAATTACCTTCACATACCCTTTATTAGAGCGAACTAAACGGGTTGTTAATATATAATTGGGTTTAGGCCTTCGGTTTCTAAAAAAAAAAAAGCACATGCACACGCTAGAGATATAAACATATTTAGAACATGCATTCTATCAAATGGTGCTAATTAATTTCTAATTCTATTTTTCCATTACATGGCCTCTAAGACTATGAAACATGGTAAAAGTGTTAAGGTCCAATTCCAAACTTTGTCAAGTGGGCTTTCCCCCCACACCCCCCCCCCGCCCCCACCCCCTTTGGGGTTGTACTCTACATCTCTACTGGATTTCCTACCCATCCTTTGCTTAACTTTCCTCAAAGACCTTTGGATCAATCCAATTAATCCTCTTTCTTAGCCCACTCTGTTGTGAGGGTCTTGGTTTTGGGTATCCTCACACCACTTTATAGTGAGGGTCATGGTTTTGGGTATCTTCACATCACCTTTGCGTAATGAGAGCTAGGGTATTTTCGCTCACTCCAAAATTGATTGAGCATTACAGTGGCCTTGGCGTTTAATAATGTCATGGTTTGCATTATGATGATCAGGACTGGGGCTGCTTTTGTCACCCCTTGGCTTTCTGAGGTGGCCATTCCGCAAATAGAATCACCCTGTTTGGCATCTGTCAACATTACTTGACCTACTCCGTCATATGAAGTGCTCAGGCCATAAGATCTCTAGTTCCAAATAAATTTCAGGGTTTAATTTTACTCTGAACATATTTTATTAAACAATGAAAAAACATTCACGAAAAATAATAACTAAGCGATAAAATCCATCTAAAATTAAAAAAAAAAAAAAGCATGGTTCATTTATCGGCTTACTTAGACCCAAACATAATATAACTATGTCTTAACTGACTAGGACTGTAAAACACAGTTCGGTCTTTTAAGAAGAATGTTTAGTCCTATACTCTAACAAAAGAAACATGTACCTTATTGTCATTTCTGATCAAGCTCTCATGGAGTCCCTCATTCTGCTTAGCAGTTGGTCTGTTGAAATGTTCCATTGGCGTTTTACTGATTGATGAAGAAAATAAAGATATAAAATTGGAGAATAAGGAGAATGGAGAAAATGGATGATGAAGAAAATGGTTTTACTACACAGCTCGTTGAATGGAAAGAATGGAAAAAATTGATTATGAAAAAGACGGTGTTACTGCATAGCTCGTTGAATGGAGAAAATGGAAGATGAAGAAAATGGTTTTACTGCACAGCTTGTTGAATGGAGAAAATGGACGATGAAGAAAATGGTTTTATTGCCCAGCTCGCTTGTATATGCCCATGCATGCTCCGCTCTCTTTCTTCTTTGTACATTTTCTTTTTTCTTTTTCTCCTTCCTTTTATTGATAGCTAGTTAATAAACTTCATGTTTTAATTTTCCCTTGAACAAAGTGAAAAAAATTCATGAAAAATAATAACTAAGCGATAAAATCCATGTGAAATTAAATAACATTAGGAGACATTGGCTTTGAAAAAAGGGGACTAATTGAGAGAATTATTAATAAAGAAAGACTTATTTAAAAAAATAGGATGTATATTTTGTACCTCCATTTCAAAATAATTATTATTTTACAATTTTTACAATAATATTAATAATTTTTTACAAATTTAACGGCTTACTCCAAAAACTCTAAGTAGAAAATCAGAATGAGATATCTTTAACAATGATTTAGAAATGAGTTAAAAACCCTAATTAGAATATTCTAGTACGACTTATAGCAATTTGTTCTCTAGTTAGTACATAGTGAACATTAAGCTCTTTATACAACAATTAATCAGACAAAAAATGTAGATCTATATGTTTTGTATGTGTGTGGTATACAAGAACAGTGGCAGTGAGAATGTCACACCATATGACGGGTACTTGTAGTAATGTTATGTCTAGATGCTTTAGTAGAGACCCAATCCATGTAATCTCACAAGCTAAGTCAGCCAGAGCCCCAGCTATATTCAAACTCTGCACTTCACTTGATCTGAAAATGACACACTAGTTCTTAAAACTCCGGGCCACAAAATTATCACCAAGAAACATGTACACAATAGCCGCCAATAGATTTTCTGTCATCTGGGCAAGCGGCCCAATCAGCATCAATAAAACTAGAAAGATACAAAATTTCAGACTGTTTGATATGCAAACCCAGACTTGAAGTATCCTTTAGATGTCTCAAAAGTCGATCTTTTTACAGCTTGTTGATAGATATTAGTGGAAGACCTTAGGAACTAACTTAACTGTAATACTAATGTCAGGTATATGTGGGAATTAGATGGGTTACGTGAAATAATGGAGACAAAAGAGGAAGCCGATCGATAAACTAAGAGACATTAATGAAGAATGGGAAGACTGACTTGATTATAAGATGCCATGGTGTAAGCCTCAAGATGGCTCTGACGAGAGAGGAGTGAAGGCGAAGCTTAATTACTGTCCCACCACACCACACATTCTCTCTCTCCCCTTCCCCTAAGGGAATTGTTGTGTACGTTGTGTTGTTTTCTTCTTGTAAAATCCACTCTCTCTTCCCCTTCCCCGACGACTATCTCTTTTTTAATTTTTTCGACTTGGCATGACCATCATAGTATCACATACAAATGATATTCACATATGTTAAGAAAAACAATTCCAATAATTTCTTTCTCACAAATCCATTTTTCATGCATATATATATATATACACATATATGGAGAAAGCATGAGTTAATCCTGTGGATAGGATTTGAGTATTCTCTCTCTCTCTTTATGCTACAATTAGAGAAAAGGAAAATCAAAACAAATATGTATAAATTAAACCTTAAGGGAAAAAATGGCTAAATATAACGGGATGAGATACCCTAATTAGCATTTATCTATGAGTAAACCACTCTTAGAGTTATCTCGACATAGAGAGGTGAGTGAGAGGGAGGGTGAAAGAGGCGAGTCGAATGATTTTGGGGCATGTGTACGGCATGTGGATTTGGTTATTTTTATATACTTTTCTCTATTATTTAGGGGAAAAAAAAGATATGGTTTATTATAATGTGCCATCCTATGATCCTATAATACTAGCCTTTTTTTTTCCTTTTCAGAGAAAAGGGTTAAGGTAAAAAAATTGTTGATAGCCTCCTATTTCAACACATAGTTCTCTCTTTTAGCTCTCTTGTTTTTAGCATAAAAAATTTAATATATTAGTAATTACTATTTTTGAAACATTGAAGATGCCAAAAATTAAAATATTAAAAACTAAACTGGTTATTGAACTATTCAAAATCATTGGTTTAAGATTCAGTAATTCAATTATTATATATATATATTTTTTTTAACCAATAGCCTTTTTTTTAGTTAGTACATGCTTTTTTTCCCTCTTTTCTTCCAATAAATATATATACTTTGTTTTATTGTGTCGCACAATACTTGCTTGTACTACTTGGCTTGGTATTAGTGGTTCTCTCTCACGGAGCTTGGGCACCATATAGTTAATTAACTACTAATATTTTGGGATGACGAAACATATTTTTTAAGTAATATAATTTTAAATGATTACTAAATTATTATAACAATAAAATTTATTAAAATTAAAAACATAAACACGATAAAAAATAATAGAATGATAATAAGAAAAAACATATAATTATTTTAATACAACCAATATCGATCTAAGAAGTGAAATAGTATTAGACATTTACCATTAGAATCGTACTCTTAACTAATAAAATTTTGAAGCAATTGATAAATAATTAGATTTCTTAAATATTTTATTTTGATAGATAATTAGGTCTCTTAAATATGTTGTTTTAAGTTAAAACTTACTTTAGTTATCTCTACACTTTACACTTTAAAGGAATTAATCTTCGGCTGTCAGTTAAGAATACCTTTAATAATACCTTTAATGTTCACCAAATAAAAAAAAATCATAGCCTTTAATTTTTCATTAAATAAAATTTATTTATCTATTTCATACTCTCATGAAATTTTGTATGATATCTTTTTCAATATAAAAATTACATTTAATTTTTTAAAATAAATTGTTTTCTATTTTATCATGAAGCTTTGTTTTACAATGAACTAAAAATATTTTTTCTAGAAAATCTTAGTTTACTCTGTCAATATATCACGTTCAAGAGCAATTTGTTCAAGAGGGTTGTAATTTTCATTTATATATAAAATATATATTACATGCATGTATATATATTATTTAAGTAATTTTCAATTTTTTTTGTTTTGCATACTTGTGTATATATATATATATAGAGAGAGTTGTAAACCATTAAACCTTAAATCAATGGTTTTGAATAATTCAATGATCCGTTTAATTTTTAATGCCTTAATTTTTGACACCTTTAATATTTCAAAAATAGTAATTACTAATAGATTAAATTTTTTATACTAAAAAGTAAAAACAAGTGACCCAAGAGAGATAACTACTGTGTTGAAATAGGAGGCTATTAACAGTCCTCTTACCTTAACCCTCTTATCTGAAAAGGGGAATTGAAGAAAAAGGAAAGTACTATAGTATCATAGGATGGCACATTAAAATAAACCGTATTTTTTTTCTTAAATAATAGAGAAAAGTATATAAAAATAACTACATCCACTTACCGTATAAATGCACCAAAATCATGTGACTCGCCTCCCTCACCCTCCCTCTCACTCACCTCACTCTCTCTCCAAATCGGGGCATGAGCCTCAAGATGGCTCTAATGCCAAGATAATTCTAACAGTGATTTATAGATAAAACCCTAATGAGGGTATTCTATTACAACTTATGTATATATATATATATATATAGTTGTGAAGTGGGCCAAAGCCCATATACATTGTAACGGAAAAAAACAGCCCATAATATTTGCACATGAAAAAAAAAGAATGAATAAATCACAAATATAAAATATAATACAATAATGTTTTAACTGAATAGGACTATAAAACATAATTTGGTCTTATGAGAAGAATATCCAGTCTTATACTCTAACAAAAGAAATACATACCCCAATGTCATATCTAATGAAGCTCTCTTAGAGTTCCTCAATTTGCCAGTAGTTGGTTTGTTAAAACGTTCCATTGGCATTTTGCTGATTGATGAAGAAAATGAAGATGTAAAATGGAGAATAAGGAGCGTGAAGAAAATGAATGATGAAGAAAATAATTTTACTGCCCAACTTTGTAACCAGCTATACCTCATTGTCATTTCTCAATAAGCTCCCATTTTCTGGATCGAGTCCTTCATTTCGCCCGTATTGAATAGTAATAAAAATTCGAAGATAAAGGCGGATATATATTCAATCTTGTGACATTTCTAACCAACTAGTTTAAACTATTTTGGTGAAAAGGATACTTCAAGTATGTAGTCTTCATACAACAAGTTAACATGGTATCACAACTTGGTTGTGAATGATTATGGAAATGATTACCTATGGAGGGTTTTGACCTGCCTTCCTCGAGAGTTCTAACTAATAAAAACTTCCTACTTCGAGAAAATCGAGTGAAGTGTCATTAAGTAAAATGTTGTAATGTACAACTGCTAAGATATTATTCCTAACCAACTAGTTTAAACTATTTTGGTAGAAAGGATCGATGTCTCAAATATATAGTCCTCATACAAGAAGTTTAACAACAGGCAAGGAATGAAAACATAGTAGAATATCCAATGAAAAAGAAAATCCCAAAGAGAGGAGTGAAGGCAAAGCACAAAGAAAGGCCTGTTCCACTAAGCCTGTTCCTTTAGAGAAATGGGAAAAAAAAAAGGATCGAGAAAGAGAAAGTCACTAAAAGGTGACTCTCTAGCTTAATCATTATAACGGATTTCATTCCATTCTTTTATTTTTTTAATATTTTTTAAATAATAAAAACCATAATGTATTATAGTGGTATTGTTTTAATTATATATATCATTTTTATTTTTGAAAAATAGTTTTAATAGTTTTCTAAAAGCATTATATATATATATATATATGAGAATAATATAACGGGAAAATACTGGGATGCAATGTGCATGGATGTGACGGTGCATTTTGTTTTCCAGTTCCTGGCCTTACAGTTTTTAAAAGCATTATATACTTAATACTTGTAAGAATAACTAGTGCACACGTGGTTCATTCTTACGTCATTGAACAAAAAATATTTTTAAAAATTACTCGCATGATTTTTTAGCTTATAAATGATTGTATTCACCTCGTCAATATTATTGTGCATTAATTAATCAAATAAATTATAATTAAAATGTTTTTAAAACTCTAAATAAATAATTACTACTTTAAAATATTTTAATTCAAGACATTAAAAGATAATACTATAAAATAAATAAAATTTATTTTAATTATTTATTTTAATTTTATAATTTTTATAGATTCATCAATAGCATGATTTAATTACTGGCATCATATAACCTTTATGGATTCTCCATTTAAAAACAGAAAAATTCTCCCATCTCATATACACTGGTAACATGAATTACTTACTTGCATTTTCCATGTAACATGAATATAACGACAAATATATTTTTTTTCCAAAGAGACTTTATGGAACTGAAGAAAACTATTTTCTCTCTCTCTCTCTCTCCTTCTGCCCCCTAACAAAATCTGTTGCGTTGTTTTTCTCTTGTACAATCCACACTATATCGTCACATTTGGTCATAGTTGATTTTTTTCTTTAGTGGTCATAGAGTAGGAGTATCCTTACTAGCAATTCAAACTAATATCTTTTAAAGTATTAAGAGTAAATGATAGATATTTTTTAATTAAATTTATTCCATATATAAAGGTTGCTTTATATATAAAAATTAAAAATTAAACTTTCAATCACTTATTTAAAGGTAAGAACTTTTCCCACTCATACTAATGTAAGTTAGTCATTCTCCTTTTGTTAATAAATTGAAAAGGTAAAGCCCATTGTTTTCTGAGCTCCTAGAGTATTTGTTGTTAATAAATGTAATTTTTCTAATTTATATTAATAAAATCCGGGGGAAAATTATTTGACATTTTGGTTTAAAAAAATTTTCTCTTCAACAAATTATCTCTTGAACAGATATATTGGATAGAGTATGTGTAGTTCATTGTAAGAAAAAATTAGCTTCATGATAAAATAAAAAATAAATTTTTCAAAAATAGTTTAATTTAATTATTATATTGTAAATTATAGTATACAGAATTTCGGTACTGCAATACAAAATAGAAAAATAATTTTATTCAATGAAAAATTAAAGAATGTAATTCTAATAGGAAATTTCTAGTACTGTATGACTTCAAAAATAGGTTTTTGTTATATTGAAAGAATTATATAAATATTTAATTATTTTATTTAATTATATTATTTTATTACTTTTATCTATTTTCTAATTTTAATAAATTTTATTGCCACAGTAATTTAATAAATATTTAAAATTATAATTTTTGTAAAAAAGAATTTCATTCATGAACACTCAACTAATGGGTATATGAGATTTCATGATTTATTAAATAGATAGATATATGTGTGTGTGTGTGTAATGATTAATATATTACTTATTCTTTTGCCAAAGGTTATAACAATTTTTTATACTAAAAACAAGTGAGCTAAGAAAGAGAGAAAAATTGGTGTAGTGGCTATGGCAAGCAAAAGATAAGCAAGCATGAAAAAGAGGGTATTATAACCACAAATAATTAAATTGAACATCAATATATATCAAGCCATTTATTCCAAATTTCAAAAAAGAGGGAAGTTGCCACAAAACTAATTAATTAATACTATCATCAAACCAATCCGTGAATTTATAGAACCAATCCATTATTTCCACATATTCCAATTATCTCAAATAACAAACCATATATATTATTGGAATTCACATGACCAATTATATAATCCACAGACCCAGAAATAACACATAAGCTTCTTATTCGAATTCATCTTCAAACTTAGTGTCAAACCATAATATTAATTAGCTTCTGATTCGATTTCCGAAAACCATAACAGAGATGGTGTCAGCAGCTAGGCAATGAACAGAAAAAGGAAGCAGAAAGAGGAAGATCCAAGTACTAATTGCCAAAAAAACGTGCGTTTCTCATTAATTTGAAAGCAATGAACATATATATGTGTGTGTATCTATCTATATTATACTCCCTCTGGTCCTATATATAGGACCATTTTAACTGAATCACGTGAATTAAGAAAGGAAGTTAAAATTAATTAACTACCTCGATTTCTCCGAAAATTTCAATCTTTTTCCAAAACTACTCTTATTTAATCTCTCTCTTTTTCTCTTTGAATACATTAAATAGGGGCATTTTTTTGGAAATGTACAATAAATACCACCTTGTATATTGTAAAGGATCTTATATTTAGTACCAAGATAAAAGGTCCTATATATAGGACCGGAGGGAGTATCTCCTAATTAAACTTGTATGACCTTAACATTCTGACACGTACGACACTTGTTGCAAAGTGTGCGTCCATCGAAATATGAAACGATCAAACTACTATGCTATTCCAAACATTGGTAGTCGATCCATTCAAATACTAATCGAACTTGGCTGATGAAATATTATTAATGTTGGGATATATATATATATATATATGTAAGATGAATAACATGAGAACTAAACAAATAAGATATTGCAAATTTGCAACTTCATCTATGAGGACCACTAAAGCTTAGGGTGAACTGAAGAGGACCTTCCATGCATAAAGAGAAAACCACATTAATTTCCTGATCCTTTCTTAAAACATTCAACAGAAAAGTTAACCATATTGTACTATTGTGGCTTCATCCAAAATTGCAGCCCCAAATATTGTCATCATCATTTTTGTTTCACTTGCAAGTAGAATTAAAGCTTCAATATTTGACCTATAGCATGATTCAATGGAATTCTAAAGAAAATTGGTTAATCTCTATGAGACATAACTATATATAATGCAATATAACCTCCTTCATTGATATATACAACTCATAATTATTTCAATAAGATGGTTTCTAAGGGATGCCCATGGTATGTAAGGGAAACCCAAAGCCCAAAGGTAGTTTCTTTTCTTCCTTCTTTCAGATTCCAAATTGCTTTTATGTGATGTTTGAACATCTATGCAAGAGGTTGTGTATATATGTATATATATATTGTCACCTAGTATACAAAATATACAAACATGCACTCACATATAGCCGATTAACACACATATATTGCCGATCGCGAATGTAGTTCTTGCTTGTAGGGTACTGATGCACAGAACAGCTATTAACTTGGTAATTACTCATTTAGCTTTATGTTTTTTGTCCATCACAATTCTCTAAGAAGAATTTAAATACTTGCTCTATTATGCATAAAAAATTGATTTTCTCATGTATACCTTTGATCATAATGTATTGTTTTTACGGTTTTATGTTCTTTTTTTGGAAGCTTAATGAACGTCAAAGAAGAAGAACAAACAAGCACTAGCAAGCGAACATGGATTGAGCGTTTAATGGATTGCTTTAATTTTCTGTATTTAGTGCCCATTTTGATTGATGGTCATGTTTCAATAGGACAAGTAGAGCATTTTCGAACCAGGTAACTACTTATTTAATTAGCTTCTTTCCATCTTTTATACCCAGTTAGCTTCTTTCATTTGAAAGATATGATTACACACATGATTTTATTCATTAACACAACTTGCAACAATTGAAATCATGCAGTATGATGTATCTCTCTTCTTTTAGAAGACATCACTTATTAATTTAAATATACAATGTTGCAATTTTTTTTTGCATATCTTTCTTTTAAATAACCATCTTGTTGAAGCATAATGAACGATGAAGAAGAAGAAGGAAGTATCAACAAGAAGCAGGCACATATCGAAGATGATGAAGAGAGAAGCATAATGAGCATATTCAAAGAAGAAGGAAGCAGCAGCAGCAGCAGCAGCAAATGGTCAGAGATTGGAGAAGATGCCTTGGGCTTGATTCTACAACGCTTATGCATCACTGATTTCCTTCGAACCCAAGCTGTCTGCACAAGTTGGCGATCCATTGTCACTAGATTTATTGCTAATAAGCAATGTTCTCCATGCCCACAAGTGCCGCTCCTTTTATTTAAGACAAAAAAGGGCGCAGAATACTACTTTTCATTCTTCAACTTGTCCACAGAAAGGGTCCTTCATCATACAGGTTCACCATACCATTGTTGTTATGGCACAATAGAAGGCTGGATGATCATGGTTGAATTCTCCCACAGATATTCTGAATTTGTTACCATCTTCTTCAACCCGGTGACAAAAGCTAAGGCCTACATGCCATCAAGGTTGAAATGTAGAACTAATACAAAAATTGTGACATCTGCAAAACCCACAGACCCAAACTGTGTTGTGGTGTGTCTCTTGGATGGAAGTGATATCCTCAGATTTGCATTCAGTTGGATTTCTGATAAGTCATGGACTGTGGTTGAAGGATATCGGAGAGAAGGGATCACATTCGCGGAAGCAGAGATTCTTGATGGGAAATTATATGCTTTGACTTCGTCCTGGAATGAGTCGATAATCCTTTGTGATTTGCGAAAAAAACCCGTAGAGCCTAAACAGTTAGCTCAGCTTCCACCAAGAAGAGCGAGATCAACAGGTAAAAGGGATGCTTATTTCAACTTTATTCATGAATATCATGGTTACATTCGTAGGTCTCTAGCTGTTGATGCTTCATCCGGAGAGTTATTGCTTATTTATTTGTTTGACAACTCAAGCTATACATACTGTTCTAATGACATATGGGGGAATGTCCTGAAGTATATCAATATTCCACCCAAATTTACAGGAAGTGAAGTGTTCAAGTTGGACATGAGTAGTGATGAGCCTCGTTGGATTGAAGTTAAAAACTTGGGAAATCGTATGTTATTTGTTGGCCTTAGGAAGAGCTTTGTGGTGTCAAACGTTGATCCTTATGGCCCAATCAAAGATAATTGTATCTATTTCTCTTATCTATTCTCATGTGTGAGTACTACAGAGCATTGGAAGGAGACGATCGTTGGGAGACATTGTATGACTGATGGAAGTATTGATTATCATGCATTTGAAAGATCAAACTTGGTTAACAATAAGCCTTATCCAATTTGGTTCATACCAAGTTTTTAGTAACTTTATATAATATTTCTCATATATCAAGGAATTATAGGTGGCGTTGTAATTAAGGCACAATTTTATTTTTACAACAGTTTCATTCTTCTATTATTTTTTATGCATAATAGACATTCACATATTTCATTATATATCAGTCCTACTACTTATAGAATTTCAACTTTATTCATGAATATATATCATGGTTACATTCGTAGGTCTAGATCTCTAGCTGTTGATGGTTCATCCACAGAGTTATTTATCATTTATTATCAGGAAGTAGGTGTTCAAGTTGGACATGAGTAGTGATATGAGCCTCGAACTCGTTGGATTGAGGTTAAAAATTCGAATGTTATATGTTGGGTGTAGGAAGAGTTTTGTGGTGAAACCCAGTTAAAAAACTACGATCTCTACCCCAGACTAGTCAATGGTGAAACCCAGTTTTGGCATTGTTTAAAATCTCTTTGAAATAAATCTATAATATTACAACTGAGAATTTTTATACAACTCGATCCGTACTTCAATATTATAGAAACAATCTAGAATTTCAAGTTTGAAGTCCACTTATATGTGTGCATGTCTCTTGGACTGTATAGAGTACACTAGGTTGGACACTTAGCTTGTCAATGCTAAATTGAATTGTCATATCGCGCACATATATTTGCATGTATGTATCTATACACACACACACACACACATGATATTTTTTCCATGCATTAGATTAAATTGTACCCTTTCTTTTGTGCACATGTCAATCCATAAATCATATAAATAGCTTTTAGTTTGTAGGATTTGTTTGCAAGGTCCCTCATACTTGTTATATGACAATTTATTTTCCCCATTATGCTATGCTATCTTTGTTTTGTTTTCTTAGTTGGCTAAGATTTCTGGTGTATTAATTCTTCATCTTATAAATTCTCCATATTCCTAAAATATCTCGCTATTTCAATGATGTGCCTCCATAGGAGGATTCTGAATTTTTATAGAGCTCAACAAGGTCATATGGTCAATGTAGCTATATTCACTTCATGGAATAAAGCTGATAATGTTATTGTTGCTGCCACAGGAGGATTTCCTACTTCTTATGAAGAAGTGGAACAGTTGTTTCATGACAAAGTGATTGTGATATTTTCAATCTTACCCGCAAAACTGGCATGAATGACTTAATACTGCATGATGATTTTAGTGGTTCAATAAACGTCATAATTGGTTATTGCTATCAAGCAACAATTAGTGATAATGTCCTTATCTATACATACACACACATATATACTACTTTATAAATCCAATCTGTAGCTTTTAGTTGGTAAAATTTCTTTGGCTTCAAACCCCACTTTTCTCAAGTACCTCCGTACGTTACTGCGCAAGTGCTTTTTTTTTTTTCGAATAAAAATAGAACTTTTAAAAACCTGCAATATTGTGTAACATGGTCAAATGTTGTAAATGTTTTCCTACATTAGACGTCCCGGAATAGAAAATTTGGAATCATTGTGGGCCTAACTAACTGTTCCTCTCTAACTGTGTGACTGCAGGCCTAACTAACTGTTCCTCTCGCATTGTGTGATTGTAGAGTAGTTTGCTATTTTTTTATTATAATGGAATTTGACAGTTTGACCGAAAAAATAGTAGTTTTGAGGAATCTCCTAACTACATTATAATGGAATTCAATATCACATCATCACTTGACTAAAATTCAAAAAATTACACTCACCAATTCATGTTCGCGTCACTAATAGGGACACTTGCCCCTCGTAAATAAATGGTTGCAGGTTTAATTTTGTGTATGAAACAAATATATATATGAAAGAGGTTTACACATTGCACTTAGTACCAAAGGAGATTAGTCTTGTTGTTGAGGAAAGACATTCCTAGTATTTGACCCAAAAAAAAAAAAGAAATTTAAAATGATTATTTATATAAATTTAAATTTAAAATCTGCATGTAATTGCAAATAATATTTAGATTGAAAAGAATATGTATTTTTAACTTAATATTATTTTCTTACTTAAAAAATAAGATAAGATTAGTACATTGTTAAAGATTAGAATCTAATTTCACTCTATATTTGATAAAATATTACTTAAAAAAAGTAAATTTATATTCTGAAATATAACTATTTTTAAAATTTCAGATGATTTAGTGTGATATATATTTTTTTGTGCATCTTAAGAAAAATAATAAGAATTAAAAATGAGGTGAGATGCGTTGTTGTTTTACTTGTCCAAATTTAGTCATTTGAGTCAAATTTAATTTTCGCATTAATTTTTAAGTTAAAAATAAAATGAAGAATTAAATAAATAAATAATAATTTCAAAAGCAAATCTCTTCTTTTTTTTTTTTTAAGTTATCTAAAAAATTACAAAAATTAAAAACACAATAAATTATATCTAGGATGCATGTGGTAGCAGAGAATGACTTTCTTTTGAAATGCCGCAAAAGAAGATGCACATTGTGTTGTCTCTATGTCTCCCACTCACCTCGTCAACTCAACTCCCTCTTCTTTATATCATCTTATCCATTCCAACTTTGACTTTCTCTGTCAATCTAATCTGATCACTCTTATATTGCATTTGCATGAGCTCCTTTAGACTTTGATCTCTTGATTATCTTGAATTTAGTATCAAATTTTATTACCATACACGAATTTTAAAGTTGATCTTAGGTTACAAAATTTATTTATTTATTTATTTATTTTTGTTTAAAGAGTCGAGCTCTTCCCTTCCTTTCCATTCTTCTTTAATAATCAGAAGGATAATTACCAATGAAAATGTTGTTGGTATGTAAAATATCCGAAAACTAAAAAATACGATTAGCATACATAAGTTTTCTTTTCTTTAGAGACAATTATTATATTCATTCTGCACATAAATGAACACATGAGTATTGAGACAGAATTAACAAGGTTTACTTGTAATTATTTTTTAACACACATAGGCATATCATAAGATGTGTACCTTCAATTAAGGATAAACTATACTCTAATAATTTGTAGTTCCATCATTTGCAATTACATTTTTTTTTTACCCAAAGCTGTTGACAATAGATGTAAAACAGTCATGGAGTAGTATTAAGACATTTTAACCTATAATCATAGTTTACCAAAAATAAATAAATGGCCTTTCTGACATAAACTCTTGATAACTATATTCTCACCCTTTTGCGTCCACCCTTCTACTCCTGTAGAGTATTTAGAAAATTAGAATCCTTCTACAATATACAAAAATATGAAGAAAACCAGATTTACGTCCTGTGTAGCTATTAGCCAAGAACTTCACATCAACTTGATTTCTTTTTTCTTGTTTTTTTTTTTTCTCTTGATTTGATGTTCTCTTCCCAGGTAACATATTTGGTTTCAAGGATTTATAACTTGCTCCTTTACTCATCTCTAATCTCCAAACGGGACTAGCGATCGCCACAGTGATTTAACACACGACATTATCTTCAAGTACTTTTTCAAGAGGGTTTTCCGATGCCCAGACAGCTGCATCGAGATATCCAAGCTCAAAGAGCTGGTCAAGAATTTCATCTTCTGCTGGCTCAAGTGCCCAATTGAATAGCTGAAATGATTTGAAGAATAACTTTCATTCCCCGATTGTAAGGCTAAAATTTCTAAGGTGTCAGCAATCAAATTCTCCAATTAAATCGTAACGCATGAAAGCTCTAAAATTCACCACCACTATTGGTCCTTTCAGAATAGCTTATCCAGTTCTTTATATACTCTTATTATCAGGTTGTCCAATTAAAAATATAAGTCTATATGATTCTCTAATAATAAACATGACAGACGTATGATTTAATTGAGAAGCCATACAATTGTCCGCAAAAATTGTACGCTTATCAGATTCTGATTTGAAAATATAAGAACAGCATAAGTTTTTTCCGATTACGATTCTATTGAAGGACCTAATAGCAGACACTTAAGAATTGCACTGATATTTTCTTATTGTTATTTCAACAACTGCAAGGTTACCTGTCGAGAAGTGGCCCTGTTTTCAGGATTGCAGTCTGGACTGATCCCTATTCCTGGCAATCCCAATCGGCTTGCTGGGAAAGCACAAACATGAACCTATAGAAGCAAAAAGAGCTTTATTGAGGTAGAAATGTGACAATAAATATGGAAAATCACAACTAAGTTCAATCATATTGAAAAAAATACAGAAAATACTGAATGTTCATAAACTGGAATAAAGAAATAAAGTGAAAATCACAATGGGCCGAAAATGAACTTGCTCACGATAGTTATCAAGTATTTTGGATTCGCTCAATTACACGGTCATATTAATTTAATAATTTTATAATGCTCCTCAATGCGCTTAATCTAAGGATAAAAACAATTAATCATTCAGACGAAACTAAAGAGTTTAACTAGTACACTAAGTCATTAATATACCGTTTGTGCAGCAGAAGTTGGCGGCATGAACAATGTCAAACCCCCATCAATGCATAGACGATTTCTAAAAATTGTTGCTGGCCTTGGTGCAAGGTATCTGAGGAGTGAATATAATTTGGTTTAATTCCCTTAATAATTTGTGATGTTGGATGGGAAAATAGCACAAAAATAAAGCAAAATAGTATACTAACAAATCACCCTGGAATAAAGGAAGAAGTAAAAACTGCATTGATGAGATCTTCCTTGGAATCAAACTGATCTACCAATAAACCCCTGGGTCTCCAAAGAAGCTGCGTCACAGCAACTGCAACAGAAGAAGCAATGAAATATGAAAAAATAAAACTTAATAAAATCCTAGGGGAAAAAAAGAGCCACCATTTTTATGGTCATCAAACAATCAAAGTTCTATGCGCCACTTGTTCAAGCACAAATTCTTTACCTAAAAACGGTTAAAAAAAAAAAAAGAGGAACTTCCAAAATAACCAGTCTTACCTCTAACTCTCCCATTAGATCTGATATGAGTGTCATCTGGCAAAAAATTTTCTAGAACATTACGGAGAACAGCCTGTGCAGAACAAAATTTGTACCAGAAGAAGCAATACTTGAGTTTCACAAGAAAAAATATCACCCACAAGCGCACACACTAAAATTGATATACTCCCTCCTTTCCAAAATGTAGAAGACATTTTCAAATATGTTTTGTTCCAAAATGTAAGAGACAAATGACTTTTGTCTAATAAATTAATGTATTTTTTCAATTTTATCCTTAATTAAAATAGACTTATTATTACGAGACATAAGTTAAAGGAGAATTAAGTGAGAATATTAAATGAAAGTATTTGTGGAAAAAAAATTTCTTTGTCACATATTTAAAAAGTCTAACTGTTTTCTTGATTCTGATGATTTAGTTATTTGTTTCCTATATTTTGAAACAAAGGGAGCAAATACCAAGGATTAATTCCACCATAGATATTAACTTCATTCAATTTTCACAACCCTAACATGCAAAGCTCACAGGAAAATATTTTCATTTATACAAAGACACTAGGATATGAACATAATGAAGTTGCTCTTTTTATTTTCATGTAGCCAATAGCAACAGTGAAATCGCTGGTCAGAAACCTGTGGCAGCCTGCATTACTGCAATATCTTAATATTTGTAAGGCAGACGGAATAATGGAAAGTGGTCACCACAAAATTTCTGCTTCAACAAATGAGAGTAAATACAACATAAGAGTAAGGGGTGCCACAATAAGGAAAACATTCAAAGGGTAATAACATAATATTCTCAAGCCTCACCTAAGAGTGAATTTCCTAGAGCAAATGCATTTTTTTGTTACTGAAGTTTTACCTTCACGTGATTTAGTCCCTGAAAATTTTTTAGCTTCAAAGACTAATGAATACCAAGTAAAAGAAAAATCCATAGTCATGAATTACGTAAGTAAAATTCAAATGATAGACATATGCACCTCTTAGGGACCAAAACACACATTTTCTATATTTTCTAATATGTTATCTATAAAAGCAATACTCACAAACAACAAAGTAATATGGTTACATAGTTGATCTTTAAAATGCTACACAAGAACTGTAAATTGGCTTTGGCTGCTTACAGATAAGACTAAATCAAATTCTTTTGGATCAAAAACATACCCCCAGCCGAAAGGCAGTTCCCCGACTCCGACAATCTTCAGCCAATATTTTAGTTGCTTTCAAGGCTTCTTCCATACTAGCTCCAGAGGCAATTACAGCACAGACTATAGCTCCAGCAGAGGAACCAGCCAATGGCGTGGTTTCCTGGTTCAGTAATTAAATCGAATAGGTCTTCATTTCAAAGGGGTATAATAGACAAACTTGCAGATTAAACATGGAAATTTAAGAGAGAAAAAATGCCAAACAAATATTGTATCGAGCATGACTTCTACCACTACTAGCAAAGGATGCACATTACTGTTTATTATAGCGTAGAAAACAAGGTACATTACAAATCGTTAAAAAGTATTCCAAATCTAGAGAATATCAAGCTCCAAAAATTTTAATAATAACTACGTATATTCATTTGAGCATAGATAAACTTATTGACCTCATCACAAACATCTATTTTAAATTGACGCTTCAGAATCACAAATATTCAATCTCGATAATATCCATAAACAAAAATCAATTGTCAAAATAACGGTAACATCAGACGTCCTAAACCAAAATTCATAGTTCACCTTAATGTAACCCTTCTCAATGAGAAATTTAGCCGCTCCAAGATGATAAGGAAACAAAAGCCCAGCTGCCGAGAAGCTAAACCCAGGGCTCGTAACCACGCGCCTTTCCCGCTCAGCCTCAACGTCCTCAACCCTTTGTTCCCACACGACCTCAGGCTCAACTTCATCCTCAATCACCGCCCCGATGCGATCCTCGTAAAATGCCCCTTTGTTTGTTGAACTCCCAAACATAGTCACAGAGCTGGAATCGCCAACGATGGTCTTGTTCCGGCCACTAATCAGCCGCGAAGCAAGTCTCAAGAAAATCTCGCCGGTGGCTACGGCCAATGATTTTTCCTCAGACGGAGGAGGAGGAGGAGGAGCAACGGAGTGTTGGACCTTACGCGGTGGCAAAGAATGGAGGGTGAAGCTGAGCGTTCGGATGCGAGGAAGAAGGAGATGGGAATTAGGGTTAGGGGTCGGGGTCGGGGTCGGGGTCGGGATAGGGGAGGGAAAGCGAACAGTGGAGAAAGAAGAAGCCATGAAGGAACGAGGAGAGATGGCTCCTTCTTCGGCTTCTCTGGCGTGGGATGCGTTTGCTAGAGGAAACAGAAGAAGCACAGCTACGGTTTTATGAAATCAGTGTTGAAAGTATAAACGGCATCGTTGGTCGCTTTTGGCTCTTTCGTTTTGGACTCGTTCGTAGACCTGTTTGATTTTCCATTTTATAAAATTAACTTAAGATAAATAAAATTTATAAAAATAAAATTTAAATAAAATAAATTTGTTGAAAATTGGATATTTTTTTATAAAAGTAAGTTTGATAAAAAATCTGTTTGGATGATAGGGGTTAAAAGTACTTTTAGATATATAATATAGAATAAATTTATTATTTTTTCCAAAATCTACATTTGATTAAAAAAAAATAATTTTTTTTCTTATTTTTCAAAATTACAGTTTAATCCATTTTTTATTTTTTAAAAAATTAGTTTGTATTTCACTTATGTTTGGTCAAATACATCTTTTAGAAAATTATGATTAAAAACCATAGTTTTTTTTTCAAAATAGACAACTCTCGCAGTTAATTTGTTTGTTTTTAATTTATTATTGCTAAACTAGTTTTGGTCGCAGAAAAAAAAAATTGATAAACTAGTATGGTTCCAGAATATTAGCTCGAAATATGAGAAACGTGTTATAAGTTATATTGATCAAATATAAGCTTTGTCATTTTCTTTGTTTGCCACGAATATAAGGTTTATCATTCACTTGTAAATAATATCATTTGTTACTTTTTTTTTTTTAGACATTTGTTATTGTTTTAATATTGTATATTGATTGATTGGTTATTGAAAACTATCAAAAAGGGGTTGGACTTAGGTCTCTTTGAAAATGACTTCTAATGTTAGGATCTGATAGGTTACTTGAAAGGAAATTGATGTAAAGTAATCTAATGATTTTTAATCAAATTTGTTTAGTAAATTATGTAAACCAATTTGTTTTTATTTTTAAATCAAATAAAAATAAGATTACCAAGGCTAAAATATGGGTGAACCTATTTGGTCAAAAAATTTAAAGTGAAGGCCACAACAAATTTTTCATCTTTTTTTTCAAAATCAATCAATAGGAGAAAATGGTGGACAAAAAAATAGAATGGAAAACTATCCCACCACTCTCCTCCAAATTCCTCTAACCAAACACACCCAATGAATGAAAGTGGCAAAGGGGAAATGGCAAAGGGGAAAGGTTGATGGTGAAGGAGGACAGTGTTGATTGGTGGGGAACGGTGGTCCGCATTGGACGACCTTTTAGTTAATGTTGAATTAATGACTGTCAGAGATTATGGAGGAAAATTAGAAGGTTTTGTATAAAAGCAAGTATTCTCTCTTATTCTCACCAATGTACAGACGCCTATAAATATTATTTATAGGCGAGGAGTAATAATACAACGCTCAACTAATCACCATTAATCAAGGATTAAATGGTAAAAATATAAATTAACATCGGCTATGATATTAAATAAAGAAACAACTACTCTCTCGACGCTCCTCCTCAAGTTGGATTATAAATATTTATCATATCTAACTTGCTCATAAGTCCTTAAAAACATGATGTGGTAGCCCTTTGGTAAAAATATCAGTTATTTACTCTTTTGTTGAGACATAATTCATACAAATGATTCATTCTTCAACCTTTTTTTTGATAAAATGCCTCTCAACCTTCACATGCTTGGTACGATCATTTTGAATAGGATTCAAGGAGATATTAATAGCAGCTTTATCATCACAATAAAGCTTTATTGGAAGATTAATATTCATCTTAATATCTTCAAGTAATCTTTTAATCCATAACCCTTCACATATTTCTTGAACTAAAACTCTAAAATTTGCTTCAACACTGATTCTTGCTACAATATTTTGTTTCTTACTTCTCCTCGTAACAAGATTTCCCCACACAAATGAGCAATACCCAGAGGTGGATCTTCTATTACTAGTAAATCCTGCCCAATCAGCATCAGTGAAATTTTCAATCTTAGCTTGTTCTCCCTTTTAGAAAAATAATCCTCTTCCAGCTGACCCCTTCAAGCATCTCAAGATTCGGTAGACAACCTGTAGATGATCTTTAATAGGAGAATACATATATTGACTCTCAATGCTAACAACAAAGACAATGTCAAGTTGAGTATAAGATAAGTATATAAGCTTCCCAACAAGTTTTTGGTGTCTTTCTTTGTTAACGGGTTCTTCTTAGATCTCAAATATTTTTCCAACCTTTATAGGAGTATCACTTAGCTTACGGAAAAATATACATATCTCTTCTAAAGGTCTAGATTATATTTTCGTTGAGATACACTAATACTTTTATGTGATCAAGCTATTTTCATTCCTAGGAAATATCTTAATTGTCCAAGATCTTTGATTTCGAATTCATTTGCAAGAACTTTTATCCACATAGACAATTAATATAATTTTCTTTCTTTCATTATGTCTTATGAATAGAGTATGATCAAACTAGCCTTACTTGTAACCTTCCCTTTTTAATACTTTCGTAAATCTTTTAAATCATGTTCTGGGAGACTGCTTGAGACCATACAAGGATTTTTGAAGTTTACAAACCTGAGTCTTCTAATAATGTTCATTATACAATCCCAGAGGGAAAGTCATATACACTTCTTCTGCTAGTTCCCCATTCAAGAAGGCATTTTTTATAACGAGTTGTTGAAGTGACCAATCCAAGTTAGATGCTAATGATAGAAGAATTCTGTTGGTGTTGAGTTTTGCTCTAGATGCAAAAGTTTTGATAAAAATTTATACCATATATTTAAGTAAATCCTTTAGTCACAAGACGAACCTTGTATCTTTCTATAGTGCCATCAGCTCTAAGCTTGACTGTGAAAAACTACTTACATAATGGCGGACCTACCCTCCTCAATTTAGGAACTTTACTTGCAAATATTCCTAAATTTTAGTAGTTTGACACCACTAATCATAATATTTTGATTCCATTAGACTAAAGTTTTAAATATATTTTGGTTTAAAGTACTTTTGGGTTCAAATTTCTATAGTTTAAAATTTTTGTGAAGATTTTATTAGGCTCAATAAATACAAAGTTGAGTTTATCAAACTCAAATCAGTGAGACCATACACTTAATCAGGAAAGTCCAAATAATTTTTATTCATATAATAATAGTTATTATCATTTATTAAAAATAAATAAAGTTGCTGATAATGAGTTAATTGTTCAAAGGCTTTAAAATATGAAGTCATGTAAATAACAAATACTTTTGGAAAATTTTTTTTATATATTTATCTGTCATTTTCAAATCCTAATTATTGTTTTTCTAGTTATACTCTTATTTATCATTTTAAAAGTTAAAGATAATATTAATCGTTATTTCTTATCTATCTATTTATTGAAGATCATATTAGGAAATTTAAATAAATTCCAATGTATTTATTGTACTTCTTGATGTGCTTGCTAAAATCTTAAATGGCACAAAAATAAATAGAGATAGTATGCAATATATTCAATTTATATGAAAAAAATTTATATGATTTTAGCTTATTTCATATGATAACAGTCAGTGTCATTTATTTAAAAAAAAATCAATTAATCCCATTAAGGGTGGAAACAGGTCAGGCCTTACCTAAACAGGCTAGGCCTGTGTGGCAGGCCTTAGGCCTGAGCCTGACCTGTTGGCCTATATCAGACCTCCTCTTAGGCTCAGGCCTGAGTCTTCAAAAGGTCTGGCCTGGCCTGAAGCCTATTTAAAGGCCTACTAAACTAGTAGGCCTTTAAACAGGCTTAAAGGCTTAGACATTGAAGGCTTTAAATAGGCCAGAAGCCTATTTAAAGCCTACATCAAGAAAAAAAATATATAACATGTAATATAAAGATTTTAACAAGTAATAAAATACATAATTCAATATAAGCAAAATATCTCAAATCATAATATTATTTACAAACAAACATGTAACATAGAGACTTTAACAAAGACTAAAGGAAACTTAAACAAACACGAGATTCTAAGAAATTAAAGTTTAATCATGTACAAGACAGCACAACATATGTACACTCAATTAAGTTCTTCCCCTTAATTCATTTTTGCATATCAGACTATATGATTTTGATGTTTCCTTCTTTGATTGTTCCTCTATTTTGGGGAGAAGACTGATGATAAAGATAAAACTTACATGGTGGAGATTGGATTTGTGCCTAAACTAGTGTAGTGCTATATTGTTTCCTCCTTTGTCAATAGTAAATCCAACATGCAATGGCTGAAAGAACAAAAGAATCCCATGAGAAGAGAAGTTCAGTCATTGGTAAGAAGCTATGGGACAAAAAACTTGAATAGAAAAAAGAAGGGAAATTAATTAAGATATGAGAAACCTCTGCTGCCTTAGCTGGGTGATCACTTATGCCAGCATCATTGAAGGAGAAGCTCATTCCAAAATTTGGTGAATATTCCTTTGAGTTTGAGTTATCTAACGGGTCTAGTCTTCGAGTCAATAATATTTTACTAGGGATGCTACGACCTTTGAGCAAGCTTGAAGATAAAAGAATATAAAATTGCTATTAGCTATATTTTGAGTTATATACTTTCCATTATAGATAAAACTAAACAGTAATTTGAAGGGACAAAGAAAATCGTTCAATCCATCAATCTATCTCAATTATGCCAACCCATAGTATCGACAAAGGATAATCATCAATATAAAATATAAAAACTCTTTGCAGCCAAACTATTCATAAATCGTAAAGTGTGACTCATTTGTTGTGGAGAGGTTAAAATATATATCATCTTCAGTGTTAACTGCAATCAGATCAGCCGAAGATAGACAGGGATTAAAATTCCAGTCCATAATCCTTTAGCTAGAACATTTACGAAGGCACCATATCGGTTAGAATAGAATCATAGATCATGCCCATTATTGAAGTCCATCAGGTTTGTATGAATCAAGCACTATAGAAGCATGTAAAATTTCATCGATCAGAAATAGTAAATTTGCTACTGTATCATCATCATGGCTTCGTAAAGTAGCAAAATAAATTTTCACTTTCAGATTCATGTGGTAGAATTAACAGAATCAGTTAGAACTTCACAGATTTGTCCAATTACTAGATGCTTCACCACAATAGTAAATTTGGATGCAGAGTAACTAGATGCTTCAAATGTCAAATTCATTTTGGATGCAATGTAACGAGACAGACCGAGTAAGGTGAGAAAAGAGAAACTTACTAGATGCTTCAAAAGCACGAGAGAGATGAGAGATGAGAGATGAGATCGAAGGTTGAAGGTTCTCCAAATTTCGGAAGCTCGAACTCAGTAAGGTCCTCCAATGTCCGGTGGTGGAGCTTCGGAAGTGGAGAGATAAGAGAGAGATCGAAGGTTGAAGATGCTGCGTCACTGCTAATTAAAGATGAGAGAGAGATTGATGAGCGATGGGTTGAGAGGAATGGTGTTACGTCGCCGATGGGAAGCTCACACTACTTTACGGCACTGGCTTCGGTACTAATGGAGGAAGGAGGCGTTGATGGGAAGCTTGCTTGGGTTCCGAAACCGATGAAGGAGGCGCCGGTGGAGGAAGCTTACTCAGGTTAGGGTTGAGCGATGAAGAAGGCGTCGGTGGAGGAGCTTACTCAGGTAGTCAGGTTAGGGTTGAGCGATGAAGGAGGCGCCGGTGGTTGAGCTTGAGACTTGAAACTTGAAACCGATGAATAAAGGACAATGAACTTGAGAATCGAGAAAGTAAAGGCAGAGGGTGCAGGGCTGCAGGAGACGGACTGAAAAAAATTATTATATTATAATAAATAAATTCAAATATAATTATATATGAAATATTATATATTATATTATATATGAAATATTATATTAAAAAAATGTAAACAGGCCTGGCCTGATAGGCTTCAGGCCAGGCCTATTTAACTAAATAGGCCTGGATTTTAGCCTGAACCTGGCCTATTTAAATAAGTAGGCCAGGCCAGGTTAGGCCTATTGTAGGCCAGGCCGTAGGCCCCTGATTGGGGTCCGGCCTATTCCCACCCCTAGATCCCACTGATCTGGGTCCTAGGTCCGCCACTAATATCCTACATGTTGTTTTCCTGGTGGTAATTCAACAATTTCGCATGTTTCATTTTTTTTTTTCAATGCTTTCATTTCTTCCATCACTGTTTTTTCTCCAATCAGGTGCATCAAGAGCTTCTTGTATATTTTTTGGAATCTTTACCCTGTCAAGATTAGTAGTAAAAGCACAATATTTTGTAGAAAGAGTATTATGAGATAAATAATTTTTAATTGGGTGAAGAGCTCAAGAATGTGTAGGCTTTCTAAGAGCAATTGGAAGATCTAAGTCAGATAGCTCCCTTAAATTCTTATTTTCTTGCTTTTGAGGAGATTCATTAACCGTCTCTAGTTCAAAGTAATACTTCGGAGCTTTGATGGGTTTTTTTTTTTTTTTGCCTTCATGAGTAAACTTGAACTTCGTTGTCAACTTCTCTCCTTGAGTTTGAGTCATATTGTGAGTAAACTTGATCATCCATGGCTTGGCAAAATGAAAACAAAGAAATTATGCTTTTTGATTCATACAACTCTGATCCAATCTCATCTATGCCTGAACAAGGAACTCAAATTTAAGGGGAGAAGTTGACAAGGAAATTCAAGTTTACTCACTTCAGTATTATCAAAGTAATAGAGTCCATCAAGCTCGTTAGCCTTGCCAATCATCTTCCCAAATGACAGGTCCTAAAAGATACAGATAATTGCAAGAAAATTAACTAAATAGTTTGATTGCTTAGTTGTTTTACTAATAGCAAGTTGCAATCAAGATCAGGAACATGAAGCACATTTTTTAAAATAATAAATTTAGATATTCTTATAGTTCCAATTCCAGCAATTGGAGCAAGAGTCACATATGCAATTTTTACTCCTAAATTTCCATTAAGAGCGGCATAAGTATCAAATAATTCTAAATAATCAGTCATGTGATCAAACGCACCCGAATCAACCATCCAATTAGTACCTTGACAAGAACTTTTTAAAGCTTGAATAAGTTACTTTTATGGGCTATAGATGCACTAGGAACTTGTTTCGGTATTGGACCTGATCCTTGCAATTGAGAGAGCATCTCCAGAATTTTTTCTAATGGCTTTTTCAAAGTACTAGCTGTAACAGACTTGGGCTTTTCTCCAGTAATTTCTTTTTTTTTATAAATTATAGGTATCTTCCTATTAGAGACAATTATATTCGAGATACGATCGGACACTAAATGTGGGCACCTCTCCCTATAGGAATTCGAACCTTGATTCGTCATGTTGTGAAGAACTAACCTATTCCATTAGATCCAACCTCCGTTGGTTCCTCCAGCTATTTTTCTGTTGCAAGAACAATGCTGGCTTGATATCCACAATTTTTTGCCTTTTTTTGTGACTTCCAATCTGTGGGCTTACCATGAATTTCCCAGCATGTCTTTGGAGTGGCCTCTCTTGACGTAATGCTCACAGAAGAGGCGAGCTTTTGGTTTTTTATTCTGGTCATTCTCTCGTGCAATAAGAGTAGACACCTCAGGCCCAGGCCCATTTTCTTCCTTCAACATTACCTTTCGTCGAGCTTCTTCTCTCCTTACCTTGGCAAAGGCTTAGCGTGCAGGAGGGAGTGGACTCCGGCTGAGGATTCTTCCACGGACATCATCGAGATTCCTATTTAATCCGACCAGAAATTCGAACACCCTATCTTTTTCGATTTTCTGTTGAAACAGAGTGGCATCTTCTGGGCATCTTCATTCTTCTTCACAGTTCATGTCTAGTTCTTGCCGGAGCGCAACCATCTCCACATAATATTCGTTCACATTCCTCTCTCCTTTTTTCATCTGCCACAGCTCTGTCCTAGTTTCGAATACCTGTGAAGCATTTTCTCCATCAGAGTAAGCTTCTTTGACGGCCTCCCGAACATTGCGGGCAGAGTTGAGGAACATGAAGTTATGCCGAATCTAAGGTACTATGGAATTAGCAAGCCATGAAGTGACAAGAGCGTTTTCATTCTGCCACTTGATGCGAGCAACCACATCCTTGGTTCTGGGTTCTTTGGCTTCGCTGGTGAGGTACGCTAATCTCCCTCCGCCTTCAATGGCGAGCTTAACAGCTCAAGTCCATTCCCGATAATTCTTCCCATTCAATTTCTCTGAAGCAATTTGGAAGGATGAGTTCTCCAGATTCGATCCCATAAGAGAATCGATCTGATTTGAACTCAATTCTTTGGATGCAAATGAGTAATTTTCTGTTATTTCTTCCATGGATTGATGTGCCAGTTCTTACACAGAGCGTAGCTCTGATACCATGTCAAAGATTATAGAGGAGAATTAGAAGGTTTTGTAGAAGAGCAAATATTCTCTCTTATTCTCACCAATGTACAGACGCCAATATTTATAGGCGAGGAGTAATAAATACAACGCTGCACTAATCACCATTAATTAGGGATTAAACGGTAAGAAAAATAAATTAACAACGGCTAAGACATTAAATAAAGAAACAACTACTCTCGACAATCACACACACTGTTTTTAGAGTACAAATGGTCAAACACATGAACACAATTTATGGAAGAAATTTAGATGCACACATATGTGGGGGGGAGGGGCACGTGCTAGCATACACAGATTTATAAAAATTAGAAGTAGAATGAGCTGCGTGCATCTACAAAGGGGACAACAAAAGCCACATTATTTACAAGTTAGCTATGAGGCCCCCTACATTCTGCATATTCTATATTGGCAAAATGACTTGCGATCGTCCAGCATCATTAAGCTATCAGTTGTGGCAGTAAATACATCAAAGAGGGACTCTGTAGGATGGATCCACCATTTTCAAAATGAACAAGTTACCTCTGTTGCCTCTCGATATTCTGTTAGGTCAATAATGCAGAGGAAAGATATTCAGATTTAAAATAAGCAAAAACAAGTCAGAATACATAGTTTGTAAAATTAATGAAAGTCATAACTATAAAAAACCAGTAATGAATTAATTACTCTATCATGAGGAGATTAAACTTCGTAATTGGGCAATTGGTGTGGTGTGACTAGGGTCAAATTAAGAATTTAAATCTAGGGTTTTATTAGCTCATTTTGTAACCTAGTAAGAAACATTGTGTCACTAGGATAATTAATAACTGTAGGCCTTGAGTTGGATATTATTTCACCTATCTATTATTGAAATATTGAGCTGATCATGAACCTTATCTTACTATACTTTTTCTACCACAACTAGTCATACATGCATACCTCTATATGCATGCTTTAAATGTAACACTAGATTTTATAAATGGATGAGTATAAAATTATGAACAAACAAAAAATAATTGCTTTGGTAATCAAAGAACAATATTATCATTAATTTTGTCCTCTACAGCTTCTCTTTGCATCATTTTAGTTCATACGAGCATGATTTAGTTTTACTCTTAGAATTTTTTGTTCTTGAAAAATTGGGTCGATATCAGTATTCAGCAACATGTTTGACACCTCCCAAAAGGGTAAAATTGAAACGAAATTAAACTCTCGAGATAATGAAGGGATACAAAAAAGATAGAGTATTTAACTGATACAGAAAACTTCTTCTCTGAGGGTTGAAATAGAACTTGTCTTAAGAAATATAATACTTAACCAAGTCCCATGAATTTGAAATTGAGCCTGTTCATTGGATACAAGTGTGTGCACATACACATATATGGAGTTACACTATTGATAAGATATGAATAATGTGGCTTAGTTTAGATTTCATGAAAAACACGAATTCCACAATCTAGTTTACTATTGTTCTTGATATTATTAAGTACATGTCCAGCATCTAAGGATTTTTTTTTTCTTTTTAATTCCTGAGAAATGAGAATCTAAGCACAGGTTTCTTGTCCCCGTTTCAGAATGATGTTATATTTGTTAGATAATCCGGATAATAGGAGGATTTACAGCAATAGAAGTTTTGTTAAAAAACAAATGGCGAAATGTGTGATGAGAACATGTGAGACGGACAATAAATCATGTAACATCTCATAACTCAAGGACTTACCTTAAGTGTTCATCCAAATAAGTAATTTCTATCTGACCACGACCACTCCCAGGTGATTTAATAGGTATCTGTGATCAGCATTTATAAAATCATATATCAGGAAAAATTGATAAATTGTGTGCATGCGCGCACGCAAAAACCAAAAGATGCATGTTTCATAATAAGTCTAATCAACGCTATGTTACAATGCATGTATCGGAACAAATGTCTGTCACAGAAATAATTATTTAACCTGTTTTCAATAGAAAAAGAGGTTCAGAAATCAGAACACAAACCATGAAACTTTATTGCCACGGGTTTAGCTCAGAGAAGATGGTATCTTTCTTTAACAATTTAGATTCAATTCCTTCACGAAGCATTCCTCCAGGAGGAAAATCCTCAATGCATTAGGCCAATGTGAGGAATTGAACTCTTTTATGTGAGGAATTGAACTCTTTTAAGACCGTTCAGAGAAGGGATTTAGTTTCAACTTTAATCAAATCATTAGCTAAATTTTCATATAGTTAAGTATTCATCTGCATTGGGATGCACAAGTTCAATCTAATATAAACCATCACTCTTAGTCAAAATTTCATAATGAGTGGATGGGATAAATAAGGGGCCAACCATATTATTACGTATGTTCAAGTGTATCAATGCATGTGTCTAGGATTACTAGATGCAGCTCATGGTGAATAAGATAATGGTGATTAATTTCGTAAACTCATTAATGTTCAAGAATTTTCCTCTTTTTTTTTTCAGTAAAAGAAAATTTTGGGAGGTAGATAGGTTGTTCCAGCTCTAACATCGGATATTTTCTGAGCATAAATGACCAATAAACCAAATATGAAAAGTGATTACCAACACATATAACCTACCAGACTAGCAATTTTGAAGAAGTCAAACTTGACAGCTACCCTTCTTGAGTTTAGAGGCACTAAATTGGCAGTAGCCTGCAGCAATAGTGAAAATTTTGTAGGTTTCAATATCCACATCATAGTGAATTTCTCAAGGAATCAAAAAGATTTGAAAACAATGAAAGAGAAAATTATTGAGTACATTACAAAAATTCTCTTTTTGATAAATCTCAATGTAACTGACTTGACTTAGTCGAATAAAGTTGTTATTGTATTACAAAAAATTCTCCTGAATTTTGCTGAAATTACATAGATCTCCCTTTTATGTTCAAAACCCAAACAAACTTTCCTTGAATTTTGAAAAACTCACACATATATCTCTCATATTTTCAAAATTTAACCTCCCTGAGAAGCAAAAAAATAAATTACTGAGATCTAACTTGAAATAGAAGTGAAGTTTGTGTTATTTTAACAAAACTTAGAGCATATCGATGTAATTTATTCTTTTTTAAGGGATATTTATTTGTGTAGGTTTTGGAAATAAAGGAAGGTATAAGTGATTTTAGCAAAACTCAAGGGAAATCTATGTTATTTACTGTTTGTTTTTAAAAATGTCTCTGTAGATTTTGAAAATTTCATCACAATTTGAGGAAAGTTCATGTAATTTACTCAAAATTATTTGTAAATTGTAAACCAAATGTTGAGATTTTGTTCTATAATTCATTCATACATATTAGCAATGGGAGTTTATCAAGGAGCTTGAACAAGGTCTTCTATAGTTTGTATTGGAATCTGCCACTGCTATAGATATGATTGTGACTCAAATTCAAGAGTAAGAAGTGTCTGTCTAACTCAAATTCTAAAGACTTTAAGTAAGAGGGCCCCACGCAACAACCAGTACTTCAATCCATTAGCCTATTGCAGATCCATTGTCTACCACAGGGTGTCTTAAAACGGACAGAATCTGGACCTACCAAAATGCATATCTTTGCTAGTGTCGAATATTAGCTGTATCCAATGATCCTGTTTAATCCCGTAATTATTGGAATTACTTCCATTGAACAATACATATCTATGGCAGATTTTGATTCCCATATCAACATATCGTTTTTACGTGGATTTTCTCAATGCTTACATTGTACGGCTGAACATTACTATGTTGGTACCTTAAAGTCCTATTATATATCAAATTTCTCTTTCACAAAAATGAGTAACATATGCCAACAGCTGGATCACACAATTTTTGCCTGAATGATAAAGAAATGTCTGAATTGACATTAATAACGCTTCCCAACAATGAAAACAGCTATTAAAGTAGGAGGAGTACCTGATTGTAGAATGGCCAAGTTTCCAAATTTTGAGCTCTCAAAGTATCCAGATTAATTGCTTGATAGATCTTTCCACTTGGTCGCAAGAATTTTGGCCTCTACCATAATCACAATCAATTCTCACTTTAAGAACGGAAATGAGTAAAATTAAGGAAGCACCAACTCACTCATCATATCATAGGAAGAAACAAAAAGAGAAATTAACTCACCCACCATATTAACTCAGAAATGGTGACCATATAAGATAGCTCACCCACCATATGAACTCTATACACCGTACTGATATGAATCATCAATCCCATATCCCAGCTAACAACTTTCTCAGGTAGTCTGATAAGTCGCTAAAATAGACAGTTTCTAGTTTCGACCCTTTTAGATCACAAGAAGAAACAAACAGAAAGTGAAAAAATGTACAAGGAACTGAATCTGAATACTTTTGAATTACCCCGTTTCAGAAGCTGGAGTATGAATCTGATATGTGATAGGTATGTTCTATATTGGGCAACAGTCAACTATTTAAGGTGGTTTTAAGTCTTGAGGCTCTTCCATCCATTAGGCTAGTAGTTTCTACTAGATTTTGAATTACTATAAGATTTTATAAAAGTATCAGCTTTAAGAACTTCTCTAATAACTTCCTAAAAACTAACAGTAAACTTGGTCGGTGAGCATATTCACAGATATTAAGATCTTTAATAAAAAATTCACAAAACCTGGGTCGCTAGATGTAATTTTTCCAAGGAGAAGATTAAAACAATTTACTACCATTTGTTTTCGCAGAGAAATGATGGTATTACTACAACAACCGGATAGAAAAGCACAAAACAGCAGTCAATATTGGCAGGATATAGCCACCAACCAAGTTTAATCATTGTTATACACTCACAAACCTGTGTTTGCAGAATCGACTGAGATGTTGTGTACAGAAGCTCCCATTTCCCATTCAGCAAAGCAGACTTAAGAGGCTCCTTGATAGAGTTCACAGCCTCAAGTTTACGAGCAATCTAGAAAATACCCAATCAATAAGACAAAAGAGGAAACAAATTCAAGGGGGTTTCAAAATTATGCATAAATTTCACCAGGTCCACACGTTCTTGATCCTCAGGGGTAGCGTTGGCGCCCCGGTCAAGAGGTGTTATTGTCTCGTAAAGCTCCTCCTTGAGGCTCTGAACATCTCTGCTTCTACTGAGAAAACCAGGGAAAAACGAAACCCTGTGGCGCCATTTCGAAGAATCAAAGGGTATTATGATGTGGGGGGTAGTGAATTTTGGGGAAAAGGAGGAGAAAAAAGGGTTTGAGCGAAAAACAGTAAGGGAAGAATGAGAATCAAAGGTAAATTTGAAAGATGGAAGAACATTATGTAGCTGAGCAGCAGAGGTACCGACGAGAGCCATTGAAGACGGTTAGTACGGCCGTTTGTCAGTTGCTAATAAATTCTCGTCCGCATATATTTATAGAGGAAAAATTTTTCCAGATTATACTATTGGAAGTTACCATGTATATTTTTAAAAAATATTTAGAGAGATTAATTAAATAAAAATAATTTTAAAAAAAATTAAAAATATGAGACAAATTAGTTATTTTTAATTAATTTTAATTTTTTTAATAATTATATAAAAAAAAAATTTCCCTTGTAACTAGTACACCATGGAGTATTACACAAGTTCTGGAATTCTTGTCAACTCGCGCGGGCTGCTGCGACTGTACAGGAAAACTAAGAATTTGGATTTTCTTTGTTTAACGACGACGACTCAGTGAAAAAATTACTTTATATAATTATAACTAAAATGCTTCTGCACAGAAGTACTTATTAAAAATTATTTAAACTTAATTGTATTCTATAACTATAAATAATGAATGAATGTAATATAATATTTATACTCAGAGAACAATATTATAATGCCTTAAACTTGCTTGTAAGCCATACAGGTCTAACACACGTTTTCAAGCACAAATTTTCCAACAAGTTTTTTTTTTTTCTTACCAACAATTTTTTTTTCACGAACGTGTGACAGAAATTTGAGTAAACAAAAGTGGAGAAAATGAGCATAATGTTGAAGTCAGCACAAGTACAAGCTACAGGAAACCTGCGATGGATAAACCATTTTCAAGAGGTTTCTTTCGACATCTTCTAATGTTTAAATTAATTTATTTATAATTAATTATGAGATAAGTGATTATATAAAAAATAATTTATATTTAGATATTTTCACCTCATAAGTGATTTTAAAAAAAGAAGTAAATTTTAGGAGTTTAAATAATTATTAGATATATAATAAAAAAAAATAAAATAAATAATTATGAAAAAATAAATATTTACCATAAGTAAAAAAAATTAGTTTATTTCATAATCACTTATATGAAACATAAATATTTATTAAAAAATTAATGTTTTTAACAACTTTGCAAAATAAATAATTATACCATGCTTATTTTGCCTTCCCAAACAGGTAAAATTGAAACATGATGGGGCCAAAAAGTACTTATGACCAATAGTGGTTTGCCATGCTTATGTTGAAAGTTCAAAGGATCCACTGACATGAAAATGTATATGTACAGGTACAATGCTTTGAAACGTCACTCCTTTGGTCTTTACTTCACAGAATCAATATTTCTTGAAGACGAGTAATTGTACTACGACAATGTGTTGCAAATGAGATGAACATTTTGTAGTCAATCCCAACAGAACCTACAATAAGATTCTTCTTACAAGAACTAACTCTACTTTATTAAAAATGTAAACAAAAAAACAATCCAGTCAACCAACACAACAGGATCAATGTAATAATTGGCCAAAAAGAAGTAGAAGAAAAGAATCCTCCTAAAACTTGGTTGACGTGGTGAAATATCTAGGCCCACAAGGCACCCCTTTCAGAGTTCTGTGGAGGAGACAAAATCCGCCAGGATAATCTAGTAGATTCTACAATGAACAGAAAAAATTGAGCAGTGTCTAGGTTTAAATCAGAAGAAACTAAGCTGATCCTGCAGCAACCTTCTTGCGAACAACTCTTTTTCTCCGCGCTTTAGGAGCTGATGATTCTGAGTTAGCCACAGAATCTGGACTACCCTGTTTGATGCCCAGCAGCCCAAGCCCAGATACAAATGCATTCTTTGATATAAACCATTTTGAAGATGGCTTTTCTTCGTTCTCAGAAGACCTCCTGTAAACTTTCAACAGGTCATCTGAATGAGCCAGTGGATCTACCTCAACTCCGAGCCAGGCACGCCTAGAGGTCTCTCCTAATTGAACATTCAATACCCTGCATAAAATCCACAACAAATGCTCAAACAATAGCACATCTAATATCCCACAACACCTTCTGCAAGTAATAGAATCAACTCTTAACACTTGCTAAATTACAGCGGCATAAAGAATCCAATACTTTGTGTATGAAAAGATCAGAGATGATTTATATACCATCACAACATAATTTCATCTGGAAATGCTTTTCCTTTAACAAAAGGGGAGGCAGCATAATGTAAAGAATGAGCACATATTGTACTAACTGCCAATAATGTCAGATATATGCCTTTCCATATTCGAAGCCAATTATTGAAAAAGTACAACTGTACAAGTGAAAAAACAGAGAGAAGAAAAAGTAGCAAAAACTGCAGCTGAAGAACTAAAAAAGCTACTGATTTAGTAGGAAAGACAGACCTCAATGCTGTGCTGAAGAACAATGCAACTCCAATAACATCAAAATGGCTAATCATTGCTCTATCAAATCCACATAACAGTTGGTATCTCAGGTTAGCATAGATTCCAAGGAAAGCACCATAACCAAGTGCATTACTGCTCACACTCGGAATTGTCACAGATAACCTGCTAACAATTCACAAGTCAAATGAAATATCATAAAATTAGCATTTAGCATCTCTAGTTCTACTAATTAGATGCAGAATTCTATATTTAGCACTTGACTGAATCAAACTTGAATATAATTGAACACAGTTGGTTTCATCTGCTTACCTTCCCTCCTTTTTATTAGCCAAAGTGCTTGACAATGCACCTTGTACCGCACCAGCAGTCAATCCAACCATGCACAACTCAGCAGCCTTGTATAAGAAACATTGGATTCTCTTTTGCAAGTCAAATTCTCTAAGTGGATAGCTCTTTTCAAATATGTTGTTCGGAAGTTTCTGCAAGGTATTTTGTAAATCAAACCGAAATGTGTTTCCATATGATCGACAAGGAGCAAGTGACCAAACAACTACTGCATTGCATGCTGCCACAGTCAGCACATTGATAAGTGCCAGATCCCACTCCAGCTTTATCCTAGAGTCAGATTAAAGTTAGCAAATATTAATTAATTAAATAAATAGTAAAATCATCCAATGAGAACATCAAACAAATTTTCAAATAATGTTAAAATAGATAACACACCTATCCTTACGGTTTTTAAACTCCCACCACACTGAGAAACCTATTGTAGCAGCCTCCTCTAATAGAAGCCTATACATAAATGCAGGATCTGCAAGCAACCTGTGCAATGAAACATTAGTGCATGTATATTCAACTACACACTTGTAATAAGAGTTAAACAGATGAGTGAAAGAGATTAATTTTGATCCGTAAATTCATGACACATTCAACAGGTTAGCTAAATTACTGAGTCTTACTAGACACATTCAAGACATCTATACACTTGTAATAAAGGTTAATTTGATCCATAAATTCATGACACATTCAAGAGATCAGCCAAATTACTGAGTCTTATAAGACTTAAGAGGACATCTACACCATGTTCTCTAAAGTTTAAAAAGACTGACTTCAGATATGGATGTCCACCAATAACATTTCCATATTCATAAAGGACAAAATGTGTTAAGACAATGAAGCCCACTGTTATACTCTCAGGAGAAATAAAACAAAAAGAAGGTAGATTTATATCTCTCTGTTGATTAGTCTTATTAGACATGAGAGGACATCTACACCATGTTCTCTTTTAAAAAGACTGACTTCAGACATGGATGTCCAACAATAACATTTCCATATTCATAAAGGACAAAAAATATGTTAAGACAATGGAACCCAATGTTATACTCTCAGGAAAAATAAAACAAAAAGAAGATAGATTTATATCTCTTTGTTGATCAGTGTACCTATGGTGAAATAAGATACACATACACCTACTATCAGGCTTCTTGTGGAAAAATACATGAGTCCTTCCTTGCCCCATGTTATGGGCATATATGGGTGTGACACATCATGCAACAACAAGCATTGATACAAATTCAAAGGATTCACTCCACAGTTAGAAAACCAGAATAATTCATGACCCTCCATATGTATCCCTATTACTACTCTCAACGGAACTAATGCCATGCTTTCCATTGCCAACTCAATGACCAGCATTCTTCATTATCACCTTCCAACTCATCATTCGCCTCCCTCTCATCTTCATGGATTCTCCCACTTTAATTTTGGTACAGATCACAATACATTATTCCCCTTAAAGGCTTTTAGGAATGCTAGTTATCTAATAGAATCTTAAGTACGAACACTGTTATTGCCTAACAGCTTCTAATAACAACTAATCCTAAGTAACAAATCTTGTCACCACTTTGCATTCAAGTAATTACCCTACCCATAGTCAAAACTACCCCTAAAGCAAACATAAATTATCTTATTCTATCCTATTTCCTACCACCATATATTTACCTCAACATTCTCATCTCCATAAGTTTAATATTTTGCACATGTAATCTAATTGCTCAAATAGGGCATCACACCACTAAGCATTGCTAGCAAAGCCAACAATGAAAGGATCTTAATCAAAGTTAATAATATATACACATATATAAGGATACTTTAGATAATTATAGCATTTTGGCCAGAAGGAAAATTTGGAATTCATTAGATTTCTAGTTAGGCTAAAATACAGCAAGTGACCAAACAACCATCAACTTTACACCACTTAAAATAAAAAGTAAAAAATAGGCAATTGACCCCTTAAACTATTCACATTGTGCTGATATAATTTCCAATTAACATTCTGTCTGAATCGTAACAGTTTGCATATGATATGAGATAGTCACGAGAAAACATATACATGTTTTATTTTTATCCCTTTCAATCTTTGTCAGTCCTCACCTACTTGAAATCACACTTGACAAATAATGAGGCTCCAGAGAAAGTCAAATCAAAATTGCTCCCTTTCTCAGGTTTTTCTTCTTCACTTAAAACCCTCCACTATCTTAATGATAGTAATAATCAGATCTCAGATGAAGCTCCAAGCATTGAACTCGATCCTCTTTCTGAGTCTCATCCAGACATCCCCTCTTTCCTCTCACACTTCCCCATCTCTATTGCTCTCTCTACATCCCCTTCTCTCCAGAATAATACAAACACAGATGACGTTTCCTTTTTTCTTTGCAAAATTGCAATGATAATAAATGTAACAAAAAGCCCGCATACAGGAGCACAAGTGTTACCAATTTAAACGAGAACACAAGGAATGTTCTCTCAGTACAATGTATCAGGTTTTGGGGTCAATTGCCCGTTTCATAAACTTGAGGTTTCTCAGACAACCCAAAATTGGTGGTGCTTTGCCTATTTATATTATTATTATCATAAGTTGACAGGATACATTTCATTTATATAGTCATCTAGTAACTTGCAAGAGAATCATTCTCTGACATTGTCATTTCCTCAATACTAATAATTGCAGATGGATTTATAATACATGGTTATAAGTTGATAAGGATCATAAGGATAAAACAACAAACTTTTTGGAAATGGCTACGCACTTCATTACTTTTTTTTTTTTCCTCTCAGTCCTCATATGTCAATATTTATTAATATGGCAAGAAGGACATTATATGCCAGCGACTTAAATGATTCAGCAAGACACCAAAGCAACTTCAACTTTGATCAATCATGAAGGTAATCTCATAGGAGCAACAATAATGAAACTCAATCATAGAATGCAGAAGCACTCACAACAGAACTAGCAGCTGAACAAAGTGAAGAAATAATACGGAAAGCATATCATAACAGCCAGGACTAAATGACCCAGCCATCCAGGGACTTGCATGTGTTATACTTGAACCAGCAAAATAATTTTTCTAAACGTTACTAGAAAATTGAAAATTGCAGCCTTTTGGGTGGCCATGCAAATTAGTAGAAATTCAACTCCCTTGCTCATGATACAGCAAAGTCAGTTGCAAGTTGTGATTGGCATAGTTAAAGGTGCTCGCCTTAGCAAATATGGCACTGAGGCGAGGTGCCAATAGACCTCAAGGTCTGTTGCTTGTTGGGGCATCGAGGCACGGGAACTTCATCCAGGTGCTTGATTGGCAACACCTTTAATGCCTTTCTACTGGATGAAAGTTCTCACCTTAGGTGCCTTGCACACACTAGGTTTATTTTATATCAATATACAACCCAGAAAACCCAACCCAAATTGCCTCAACCACCAGGTTAAGTATTTTAAATCAAGGTCAGCCTTTACAGATTCATGTCTTCAATAGTACATCGTTTATCTGACTATTATGCATGAATAGCTAATTCATATGTCAAAGGTTATCACAGTAGTTCATAATTATTTTCATTCACATAGAATATTTTCATCTTTTTTCTATTTTATTTCCTTGCTTCACTCAGGCAACCACTTCTCTAGCACCTCCTGCAGTCTATCACCTTTAGCATGTGACTACCTTGGTTTTGATAACAAGTAAATTCTTAAACTCTATCTTCCGTGTGCGTATATCCATGTGTGTGAATACACATACATACTAACATATATGTGTAAATATGTACATAATTTAAAGTCAACTCATCAAAAATAAAATTACCTGCCAATAAAAGCCCTTGACATTCCTTGTGATAGTCCTCGGGAAATAAACCTGCTGACAGTTGGCCTGGCATTAATTGCTAGGAATTTTACCATCTGAGCGGAGCTAACCAAACCCTGGAAACATAATTTCAGTCAGTCAACAGACATCTGGTTCACAGCCTAAAGGCAACCTAAAGCCCCAAAAATTACTCTACCATTTCATAAGCTTGCCGTAACCCAGCAGGCAAATCCATCATTGTTTTCTGCCACTCATTTAACACCGCATCCACAAATTTACGGTCAAATAGCTGTGTCAAGGACATAAAGAGTTTCATTTCTATATGAAATTGTGAATGAAAGCAATAAGAAACAAAGCACATATTAGCCAAAAAGGTTATTCTAAAATTACATTAATGAGATTTCTAACCTCTTCAAGAAGTATTCGTCTCCTAAACAAGCCACCCTCATCTCCATCCTCACCATCATCAAAGTCATCAAAGTAATCATCATCGTCACCATCATCATCACCTCCATCACCGCCACCATGATTGATTTTCTTTCCAATACCGCCCCCTCCTCCCCCAACATCAAGCTGCAAAGTTCAAATCACAGTCAACACAATAGGGAGGCCACTAGCACCATCAACAACAATGGACTGGTAATTGATTAGGATTAATGTTTACCTCAAAAATGTTATAAATTGAAATCACAAATTATTAGTGCGCTGCAGGCCGAGCATAAAACATGCTATTTGATCAAAGTTATCAACTCTCAAGAGGAAACAAAATTTAAAGAATTGAAAAGATATTAATGCGTTATGCATCACAAGTGCTGTGCAATAGGCTTGATTATTATTACTCTATCCTATAAACAACTTAATATATCGTTTACTTGAATGAAAAGACCACTGACTCAGTATAATAGCCTTATAAACCAGTCCAAGTAGTTGAAAGAGAGAGCTAACAACCTGACTTTCTAAGGAAATGCATTGCTCCAACTGATGACTACGTGAAGAATATATATATATATATATATATATAAACTTTATGGTTAATTTGAATAAACACATCTATTCAAAATCAAGAAGATAATGCTCTTTAACTAGAGATTCCAGTATTGCATCCATAGTCGGCAAGCAATCATAACTTATTGTTTTAGCCTTCGTTATCAGCAGAGATGAAAGGTAATATGGGACATTAAGTAAATGAAACACTCGTAAGATTAAGAAAAAGGAAAAACTCAAAAAAGTGTAATGTTATTTAATGTCGGATTTCCTGAACCCAAAAACAAGTATAGCTCGTCAGCAGTCGGGCGAAAGCATTACTTCATTTCAGTATCCAATTTCGTCCTGTATCCATCCATGATCATTTTCACTACAACACTCCCACGGGGGGCGGGGTTTTTCTTCAACGGGTCACCCGAAGAAAGGAAATAATTATCTAATTGTTTTCATTTTTGTTATTCTCAGAAGGTTAAGGTGTCCAAAGACATCATCCTCATAAAAAAAAGAATACTCAAATATATGCCCTATTGATCATTGCAAAAACTATAAAGAATAGAACAGAAACAGCTAATTGAGCATTCATTCTTTCACTTCCTTTCATCCTCATTAAAAATTCAACAACGACCACAAAGTATAAACTCCAGGTCTTCAACTCAACGTTTGGTCACTAACCTGAGGGCTAGACTTTGTTTGCTTTTGTGACAAATCGAGTTTGGATTTCTCTAATGTTACCGCACCAAGTGAACTGTATTTTCCCTTCATAACGGGACCCAAATTCATTGAAGAGGATGAAGGCAGCGAAGAATCGGGAGTACCGGTAGCTGCTGGCAAGCTGAGGCACCGTTCCAAAAAAGCCGCCGAGCCATTCTCCACCTCAGAGACAGACGAGGCTTTGACTACCAAAAGTCGCCGCCTGAGCTTGAAGGCGGCGGGCTTTACAACCGGCTGGAGTGAGCCGAGTTTCGAAATCGGCAGCGAGGGATTCGGCGGCAAGGCCTTGGTGGCGGCATGAGAGTTCATGGGCATAATTTGAGCCGTTTGGAACACCGCGAGTGACATTTGTGAAGGCTTTCCGTTTGGATAGAAAGAAAATCGAAGTAGGATTTTATCAGAAAATTTTCATCGGCGATGGGTATGGAATAGAGTTATTGGTGGAAGCGAGTTATCTCTCTCTAAAGAGAAGGAATTTAGAGAGAGAAAGTGGGAAGAGAGAAGGGTTTGGGGTTAGACGGATTTTGATGGAGTGGAAGATGGCCGACTAGGCGACAACCCAATCCGAAAGTCTTCTTCCGTAACCAGGTGAGTTGACTCGGACGACTTCGAACCGGTGGGCACGGTTCGCCTCGTCGTGTTGGAGCTATGACTCGCTGCACTGAGGCAAAATTTTCTTTTATTTTTTATTTTTATATTCATGAATATTAATATGAATGTAAAATTTATAATAAATCAGAATATAAAATAAAAAATTTAGAATAATTAGTAAACTCTATTATTCATAAGCCGTAATCAATATCACTTATTCATCAAATTTCATCCAAACTCACAGAGTTAATAATATGCTAAAATATATTATATTAAAACACAATCACTTAATATTATTTTTTATGAAAATTTAATATTATTTTTCACTGCTCCATTAATTTTATATTAATAATTAATTTATTAATCTAATTTATTTTATTCTCTTAATTTCATTTGAATTTTTTCACCTGTTAATTATATTTTGGCTCAATTATTTTATTGTTTATCATTTTCTCATAATTATAAACGTAATTTAAATCACTTAAACTCCTGTTTCAACCATGTAGACATTTTTTTCTGGCAAAAAAACCATGTAGACATTTTTATTGGCCAAATAAAACATATAGCATTTTTCTAAATAAAAAAGCAGTTTTTTTTAAATTAAACTTAAAATAATTTGATTCCATTTACAGAGTTGTTAAAAATCAATTAAGTTGTTACATCAGAATTTGATATGAAGATTTACTAATATTCATCCTAAATTATTTCATCCTTCGTTCGTGTTCCTTAATAGCATCTATTTTTATGGGGAAAAAGGTCATGGAACTATGTAGTATCGATATGGATATATATATTGAATATGATACGGTATAATATAAAAAATATAGTAATTTTTAAAATTTTATAATATGGATACGGGAAATGTTTATAAATATATAATATTATTTATATGTATAATTAATAAATTTACCCATTAAGATAAAAATTGGTATTAAATATTCTAAAAAGTATAGTATAAATGTTAAAATAAATTATAAAATATTTATAACAATTTTAATAGCCCTATTTTAATATAAAAAATTGAAGTGATGCAGATAGGTATAAAATGGTATAGATAGATACATATGCATAAATACGGTACGAATATTATATCATATCATATCATATCGTGTATCATATATGAGTGCATCTATTTTTTTGAAATATCGGTGTTTCATAGTCATCGAGTTATTCACTCCTAGGACACAAGCATAAATTTAGTTGGGAAAATTTCAATAGAATTTCAAGAAAACAAGATAATTTTAAAAAATTACCTCAATTTATCTTAATTTCAAAGTAAACCGAAATTTTGTATTGAAATTAAATTTAAAAGATAAAAGATGAAAATAAATTTCTTATATAAATGACTCATTTACAAATAATAATATATATTTATAAGGGACATAACCCCATTTACAAATCATAACACTATTAGTTACAAATGTCCCTATTTCACTTTTAAATATACTATTACCACTTTTAAATATACTATTATCATTTACAAATTAGTTACTTTTACAAGAATGACATTTTCATCTTTTACCTTTCAATTTTAATTCTAATAAGAAACTTGATAGTTTTTTAAAATTAGGATAAATTGGAACAAGTTTTTAGAATTATCTTATTTTTTAGTATTTAATTGAAATTTTTCCTAAATTTATCAGTCAAATTTATTAGCGCCATAATATTTTTATCTGTGTGAAGTTATAGGGAATAAGTTTAGACATAATTTTTAAGCTATTTATTGTTACATTTTTTTCATGAAAAATATAATTTGAATCTGTTCACCAAGAATTATATATATATGAATCTTAATGTCGTTCATAGGACTCATAAAGTGACTCTTGATCTTGCTAGCTTTTTCTGTAATATTTTCACTTTCATTCTATCTAAACTAATGAAATTATAATCATGGACAACTACTAAATAATTACTGTTGACTAAAGTGAAAATAAAGCGCACCTTTCTTTCAATATAATGAATATTACAATGTTCACCCAGTGTAGATTAGATTATCAAAATTGGGACCTAACATTTATTTATAATAAATAATATCTCATTCACTCACACAAAAAATAGATAAAAGAAAAAGAAAATGAGAGTTATGTTTTTTTGAGTAATAAGCTCCTCAATTTATAGTAGAAAAATGTATCTTTTTCAATCTCCATATTTATAAGATAAATTTAATTCTCTATCAAATCAACATAAAATTGAGAATATACTTAAAGTAAAAAGATTATTCTCTTATAAATATCCAAAAAAATATTAGGCTTCATGAACAAAAAAGTTGGCCATCAAAAGCAGCCTTCAGATAAATCTAACAATTATATTGAAGGAAGTGAAAGTAAACAATCACCTATAGTCTATCTATTATATATTATTACATATTATAAAGTAAAGATAGAAGATACAAAGTGTAGTTATTTCAAATTTCTATGCTATCATGTTAACTATAAAAAAATAAATTCACATATTTTAAATAATATTTATTTTCTCCTAATTATATATGTTTTCATTTTTTTTAATTTTGTATGATGATAAATATGAAAATTAAAATTAAATATATATTTAAGAGAAAATTATGATTTGATTATCTAAAATAATATTTATTTTCTAATTGTATATGTTTATCATACTCACTATTAAAAAATTTGACCTCATATATTTAAAATAATATTTATTTCCTGATTATATATGTTTTCATTTTTTTAAATAAAAGTCAAATATATATTGTAAAAAATCATGATTTGATTGTTTAGGTTTGTACCAATCATTATTTGGTAAAATTTATATGAATTTATATTATAAAATTTTTTTATGCATATTGTTATTTCAGACCTCTATATTATCACGCTAACCATGAAAAAAATCAGACCCACATATTCTAAATAATATTTATTTCCTAATTATATATGCTTTTCTTTTTTAAATTTTGCACGATGATAAATATAGAAATGAAAATCAAATATATATTGTGAGAAAATCATGATTTGATTGTCTAAAATAATATTTATTTTCTAATTATATATGTTTATCATGTTTACTATGAAAAAATCTGACCTATATGATCTAAATAATGTTTATTTCCTAATTATATATGTTTTCATTTTTTAAAAATGAAACTCAAATACATATTTGTAAGAAAATCACAATTCGATTGTTTATATCTGTATTAGTCATTATTTAGTGAGATTTATATAAATTCATATTATACAAGTTTTTTTACACCATTATGATATCATTTTTAGTTTTTGAAACATCTTTTAAGGTAAAATTTCATTACATTGCTTTCTGCAATTCTCTAATGGCAATTTTCATACTTTTCTCATATATTTTATCCCTTCCAGATAAAATGGAGGTAATCATTTCTTCTTTTGTTTTACCATCATCTTCTTCTTCTTTCAAAAATGGAGGTAATCATTTCTTCTCTTGTTTTACCATCATCTTCTTCTTCTTTCACTTCTTTGGTTATACTTATTTTTGTTTTTATATTATTATTTTCCCTATTTATATTAATGGAGAAGTAAATTTCACCAAATCTTCAAAAACACCAAAATACCGGTCTTTCATGAAGTTTTTTTATATCTTGACCTATATAATCCTAACAATATGGATTCTTTGGGTGTATAAAAAATTGTAAATTATATATTAAAATCATATAAACACCTTATAATTTGATATTATTTTAATTATTCTATTATATTTAAATATGTGGTCATGATACAAAGTATTTTTAGATTATTATTTCAATCGCATTTTTTTTTACATTTTCAAGGTGTTTAATTTGTCTTTCTTTCTTCTGTTTCATGATCATTCTCTCCTTTTGGATTCAAAGTAGGTTCCTAAAAGTGAGTTATTCTTATTATAACTTATCATTGGTTTTCAAATAATTTATTAATTTGAAAGAAAGCACTTGATTTTTTTCCTTTGCTATTGATTATTGATAAAGTTTTTTTTTATTATTTTTTTCTTTGTATGCTAGATTTTATAATTTAAAACTATTGCAATGCACTAAGGTGAAGGGTTTACGTTCAATTTATGGATATAATTTAGATTTTAATTATGATTTGGATTCAAAATTAATTGAATTTTATTTATATGAAAAAAATAATATTATCATTTTAATTTATTTGTTTAATTTTATATTTAACACAACTTTGTAATGAGGAATTTTTTATAACTTAGTATCATAATGTTTTAATTCTGCATCATATATATATATATATATATATCATATACATACTAGCAATTTGTTATTTTTTTAAATCATGTCAAGGGAATTAGTGCTGGAGTAATAATAATTTTTTTCATTATTATAATAATATAATTATAAAATATCAAAAGCATATCAAATTCATATTCATTCTATCATATTAATTTATATAATTATATATTGAAACTCTTCATGCATCACACGGATTTCGAATTCTAGTTATTTTATGATGGACAGTTGCCCTCCTTATTCTAATGAGTAATTAGGAATATCACAAATTAGAAGTGAGTTTTATGTATTTTATATAGTTTTAGATGATTCACATTTTTCATGACAAATATATGTAGGGTGTAACTTTATATATATATATATATATATATTGTGAACACCAACAGTACCCCTCAACTGATTACTAAAAATTGATTCCTTTGAGACTAGAGTTCTTCAGAGTGGATATAAATATTTGTGCTATGATAAATATTTGAGAATTTGGATATGAATAACTATTATAAATTTTTCAATAGTAGAGTAAATAGTAAACAACTCTGTGATATAGGCTGTGTGTAACTTTACTTTTTCACACATCAGTATCAGTACTATTATTATAAACCACGTAAGCATATGAAAGACTGATTTGCAAATGTTTATATGGACAAAGATTAATTATGTAACAATCAATAATATCAATATCAATAATCAATAATAATATATAAAAATAAAATCACTTATTAAAATCACTTCACTTACTACTACTGATTTAAGCATGTCCCTTTTTTAGCAGAGTACTATATTATTTGGATGGACAAGTGTTTTTCTTTTCAAATTTAAATGTCTTTATATTTGTACAAGAAAACTTTTATAAAATTAAAATAACAAAATACTGTTTACCTAATCAAACGTATGCTTCTTTTAAAAATCGAGCTTTCCCATGTACTAGGAGGTAAAATTTAATTATAAATTATAAGAAAGTTTTAAAATTTTTAAATTATATCGACGAATATAGAATAACATAAATTATGTAGACCAATTAACTTTCAGTTAAATCAATCTGTTATATATTTGGTTCAAACTTTGTGCATAGAACACCTAGGGACGAATCTAGCTAGATTGAGAGTCATGTGGGGCAAAATTTTCTTTAGCTTCTATCTTTTACACACATATAATTTTTTATGGTTAATATTATTAAGAATAATTCTTTTTAAATAATTTTATAACATAAAGAGAAAATCGTTAAATATATATAACATAAAAACTTTTTTTAGAAATTGTAATAAATCAATAATATGGATATCAAGTACTATAATTTTTGTTTAATTAATAAAGAGTCAATATTGAATAATAAAATCAGTTTTTCAATAAATTAATAAACGCATACTTCTTCCCTATTGAATGAAGGGAATTCCCTCTTTTTCATAGTAATGCCCTGAGTTCATGATTGTCTATTTTATCCTCTCACTACAAAAAAATAGACTTTTAGCGGTGACAAAAGTCGCCACCTAAAGTAGAAAAGTTGCCGCTAAAGGTTTTTAGCGATGACTTTTTGTCGTCGCTATATCGCCACTAGAAACACTGCCACCGAAAGTTTTTGGTGGCGAAAAAGTGGTCGCCACCAAATATAGTCATTTGGTGGCGACAATTGTGGTCACCGAAAACAAAAAATTTCACCGTTGAAAGATTTGTCGCTACCAAAGCTTAATATTCAACGGCGGCAACTGTTGCTGCTGATTGTTGTTATCAATCGCGACAAAATGTCGCCACCGAAAGTTGTTCTTTAGCGGTGAGTTGCTGTTGCTGCTGAAAATTCCATTTGGCGGCGACATCTTCTATCGCTGCTGAAAGTTGATTTTCAGCGGCAAGTTGTAGTCGCTGTTGAAAATGTTCCATTTGGCGGCGACATCTTCTTGCCGCCACTAAAAGTTGATCTTCAGCAACATCATAGAAGTTGCTGCAAAAAAGTCTTTTTGGTGGCGACATAAGGGTTGCTGCAAAGGCATACTTTTAGCGGCGACAATGTCGTCGCCAATAAGTTAAATTTTTTTTTAAAGCTTCTATTGGTAATATTAGTTGACATTGAAAGCTGTTACTCATCAAAATAATTTTTTGCTAACATTGAAGTTGTAATTAACATAATAATAATACAATTAAATTGGAATATAAAGAAATTAAAACCTATAATTGAAATTGGAATATAATTAATACCAATAATTGAATCAAAGACAAATTAAAACCTATAATTATAACATATTCCAATATATCAAAACCTATAACATAATCCATATACAAATTATCCAAATAATCCAATTCATTACTTAAAAGTCAAATGTATATCAACAAAATATAGATAACATGCAATGCATAAACTATATAAATCCCCATACATAGCAAAACTATCAAAAATTGCATGTCCCTACATCGGACATGGAGAAGGCGTTGATGTGGTAGCAAGAGTCTAAGATTGTCCCTGTAAAAACAACAAATTTAAACATAAATTAGCCTATTATATATTTAAGAACCTATGTCAAAAGTGCACTAATATACAATATTATTATCTTCACATTAAAAAAGCCCTTACACAAATTCCATGAAATATATTTGACAACTAACATTACCAAAAAAAAAAAAGAAAAGAATTTGACAACAAAGAAAATATACATAATAGTTTTTTTATATTCGATATATATTTGACAACTAACATACATGAATCTCTTGTGACAAAGGATCTGCCCACACCCGCTGCCCATCAGCATTCTTCCTTGTATGTTGTAGTTCCCATAGTCGGTCAGGCGGAGGTAGCATTCCAGTGGTGGGGTCTCTCTACAAATAATGTACAAAAGATAAATGCTAACTTGAAGTTGGAAAGATAAAGAAAAATAACTAAATTTAAAGAGAATGATATTTAACTCACAGAAGATTCTTCAATCTCTGCAAATGATTTAGGACCGCAAGTATGCTTTGTTATCTGTTTCTGTCGATTTGACTTATTTTTTACACTTTTATTCTACAAGAAAGTTGATTATTGCTCAAGATTGTAGGATTGAAGTAAAAAAAGTTGTGAATTTAAATTAATAATAAGGTACCTTAAAAGAAGGCGACCCAAAGTATCTCACAAGCCACTCCCAATCCTCAATACTAACACTAGGAGGTCGATTAGCCAACCTTTCCTCGTCAGTGGCATATGCCGCATAATAAAGCTTGTGCAATCTAGCCTTCCAATTTCTAAAAGTAGTTTGCATTGAGGCAAAGACAACTTTCTTAAACCTCTCCTCATTTTCTTCAATATCAAGTTCAAATTTTTCCTAAAGTACACATAAGTAGATATAAACATTTGGAATCATAAAAAAGAAAATATCATTCATGAATATATTTGGGAAAAAAATACTACATTTACTTTTAACCACATCTCCTCACCATTCTTTCGAAAAACACAGTTCCAGTCGCCATCTTAGAAGGATATTGTGGTCCTAAGAACTAAACCACAATGGCTAGCAAGAGCCCTAGCTCCAGGTCCCACAACTCTTAACATATAATTATGAAGTCTTACTTTAATTTTTCCTCCAAATCTTGTTCTCGAATCCAGTTGTTTTCCCCTGTAAATGCCTCTACCCCTCCTAGAATTGGAAGATTCTATCATTCATGCAAAAAGGAGAAAGCAATTAGATGTGATAAATTATGTGAATTAGTTATTTGTACTATATAGAGTTAAAGGAAATTTACATGCACTGCTAATTGGAGTAGGGGAAGAGTCACGATATGCCTCATGAAGCTGCAATAGTGGCTGCTGAGAAGAAATGCTACCTTGTATCTGAGGTAATAGAGATTGTGGATGAACATGACATACCATATGTGATGAAGTCACCTCATCTATGCTACTAGGCCTTCCCCATCCAGGATTATGACCTTTCCAAATTCAACCTCTCCATAGTGATGACATCCTATAAGATTATGTAACCAAGGTATTAAAAGCAATATATAACAATGGTGATTGTATATAATATTAATGGTATTAAAAAAAAGCAATATATTAATAGTATTAATATACATATATAATATTAACAGTATTAAAAAAAAAAGAAAAGCGAGTTCAATGGTGATTGTATACAAGCGTATGAATAGTTTTAAAAGTATACTGCAATTTACCATGAGACTAAAATATTTTCATCTAATTGAACCTTCCGTGTCACTTTCACTAGTATCAATCTCTTCTAATTCATTCTCATGTACTTGGTCCTCTTTTGTATCACTATCACTCTCATCTAGTACATCCTCTTCCTCACTATCTTCGTATACTGGTGATTGTATACCAGTGTCATCAATGAATCCAAGCTCTCCAGTATTATGATTATTTCTTCGTGATGGTTCACCCTTCTCAATAATGGCTTGTGGCTGTGCATCATCTCTAGATAAGTCAATGACAATGTTAGGTTGTATAGGACTTTCATTGTACATGTTCAAGTCAACCACCAGCTGTTGATAAGCTTCTTCATCACCCATAACATTATCTCCACCTACATTATTACCATCATCCTCAAGTGGCATTTTGAAGAGGTCACGTGGATTTGTTTTGACAATGACAAGCCAACCGCGCTCAACAATGTCATCCACATAAAAAACTTGCTCTGCTTGAGATACTAAGATGAATGGTTCATTGGTTTCTAATGAATATTGAGTGTTTATACTTGTAAACCCGTACTTGTCAACCTTATATCCCCTACCAATATGACCCACATCCCACCAATGGCACTTAAACAAGTATACTTTTCTATTCCATATGTAAGACAATTCATAAATATGCTCCAACATACCATAATATTCCTTTTCCTCATTGGTGTCATCACCCTTAACCATGACTCCACTATTTTGAGTTTTTTTTCCTATTGCACAATCTTTTGTATGAAAGTGAAATCCATTCACTATAAACATAGAGTACCGATTAACCACCCTCAATGCACCGACTGACAAATTTATTAGCGCATCACTTGCATTGCCCTGTGAACACACCTATATCACATAGGGAGAGAAAGAGCCATTTGTTACACAAATGGAAGATCATTAAAACAATTAACAATTGACATGAGCACCTAGGTTTAAAAGGCAATAACATACTCGTGTACAAAACCAATCAGGAAACTCCTTGTAATGTCTTTGCTCGGTCATTGAACTTTGTACTTCAAGCTCATTCCTATGCTCCCTACAAGTTTTCAACACTAGTTAGAAATCTTCAAATCATGGCAACATAACCTATCTAGATATAAGGTTAACTTACTCTATGTATGGCCAAACTTCTTCACAGTTGTGTAGCACATACATTCTTGCTTGATGAAACTCTTCGTGGGAAAGAGTAATTGATTCATAATGTCCTCTTGCTTGACCACTTCTTGTGAATATTGAAAAGTCATAATTATCATTAGAGATAACATCATTCCTATGTGGCATATTTAATTTGTTTGGCCAATTTTCCAAGTATCGTGAGCAAAATGTGAGACTTTCCTCTGCCAAATAACCTTCTGCAATTGAGCCTTCGGGCCGAGCCTTGTTGCGGACATATGATTTGAGTGTCCGCAAATACCTACAACAAGAAATTGCAACCCTTTGAGTACATTCCAATGATAAATGAAAAATGTAAATATCAATTACAGGATTTACACAACCTACCTTTTGATTGGGTACATCCACCGATACTGAACTGGTCCACCAGCTTTTGCCTCTCCTGCTAAGTGTACCGGCAAGTGAACCATGATATCAAAGAAGGCAGCTGGGAACACCGTTTCCAACTTGCATAATGTTAATTCTATCTGACACTGAATTTTGTCGAGCTCTTCAAAGGTCAAACATTTTGAACAAAGATTCTTGAAAAATTTTCCCAACTCTATTATTGGTTCACATACTTTCTTAGGCAACAATCCACGTATTGCAATAGGAAATATTTCTTGCAATAGCACATGGTGATCATGACACTTTAAACCAAATAGTTTTCGCTCACGAATGTTGACACACCTTGAAATATTTGATGCAAATGCATTAGGAAACTTTAAGTTAGCCAACATGTTGCAAAGGGTTTGTTTCTCATTGGGGGACAATGTATAAGAAGCAGGAGGCATAAACCATGTATCTTTATCATCTTGGAATGCATGCAACTCACTTCTGATCCCCAGGTCTTTCAAATCATGCCTACTATTCAATGTATCCTTTGTCTTCCCAACAACACCCATCACCATGGACACAATATTATTGGAAACATTTCTTTCTATATGCATCACATCAAGATTATGTCGTATCAATAAGTTTTTCCAATAAGGCAATTGGAAAAAGATGCTTCTTTTCCTCCAATTGTATGCATTAGCGTGGGAATCACGCTTTTGCTTTAGCTTTTGATTTTGACCTTTCCCCAATGTCACATTACCTAATCCTTGTAATTGCTTAAGTGTGCCATCTCCAGTTAAAGGTATAGGTGCAACCCTATGCTCTTCTTTCCCATCAAATGCTCTCTTATTTCGGCGCCATGAGTGATTGGGCGGAAGAAAACGCCTATGACCCATGTAACACAACTTGCTCCTCAATGAAATGCAATGTGTGTCTTTATGGCAGCATGGGCATGCAAATTTGCCTTTGGTTGACCACCCTGAAAGGTTTCCATATGTAGGAAAGTCATTTATCATCCACAAAATAGCTGCATGCATAATGAAATTTGATTGAGAGTGTGCATCATAAGTCTTTACCCCTACTTCCCATAATTCTTTCAACTCCTTAATCATTGGTTGCATGTAAACATCTATTTCATTACCTGGACACTTAGGGCCAGGAATAAGAAGTGTCATCATAAAGTATGGGTTCTTCATGCAAAGCCATAGTGGCAAATTATATGGTACCAATACCAAAGGCCAAATGCTATGATTGGTACTCATATTCCCGAAGGGTTGGAATCCATCACTTGCTAAACCCAACCGAACACTCCTAGGATCAGTTGAGAAGGTGGGGTATTTTGGTCAAAGGATTTCCAAGCAAGAGAGTCAGCTGGATGTCTCATCACACCATCATCTATGCGTTTCTCCTTATGCCACCTCATTTCTAAAGTAGTGTCTCTTGCCATGTAAAGTCTTTGTAGCCTAGGTGTTATTGGAAAATGCCGTAAGACTTTTTGTGAAACTTTCTTCCCCTTCTGTTTATCCGATTTCCATCTAGGCATCTTGCACTTAGGGCATGATTGTGCATCTGCATATTCTCGCCAATACAATATGCAATCGTTGCCACAAGCATCAATTTTGTTATAATCTAAACCCAAATCATGAATTACCTTCTTAGCTTCATAGAATGAGTTTGGCACTAGAGCTCCTTGTGGGAGAATGTCTCTAAATAAGGCCAACAATCCATCCATAGAAGCATTGCTCCAGTGGTTAAGGCACTTCAACTGAAGCAACTTCACAATGAAAGACAACTTTGACATCTTGCCACAACCTGGATAAAGTTCTGTCTCTACATCTTTCAACAAGTTATAGAATTTTCTGGCATCAAAGTTGGGCTCTTCATTTTCTTCTAAACCAACATCCATATCACCCACATTAGGAACTCCATATGCATCATATATCATTCTTACAAGGTTCTCCTCCTCAATAGTGTCAGCTTGTCCCACAACATTAGAAGTCCCAGAGTCTCTTTCAGATCTTCTAATAACTTTCCCATGCAAGTCCCACACCTTGTAACTATCCCAAAAACCCTTTTTCAACAAGTCAAGCATTATGTCGTTTCGTACTTTGAATTTAGTATTCATGCACCCCCAACAAGGACAACGTATTACATCCCTAACCCCATGCTGACTAAAAGCCCATTCAAGAAATCTATCTATTCCTCTAATATACGTTGCATTGGCTCTATCTTTAATAACTAACCAACTTTTATCCATTTATATTTCCTACATAACAATATGAGCCAAGTTTAGATAAGCGAGATAGCCAAATTGATATTTGAAGCATTATTAGTTTGGTTTATCATATTACTAAAACATCACATTCATCTTAACTAAGCATCATACTATTATTTAGCAAACAAGGCAACTATATAGAACTTCTTCTAATTTGTAGAGTTTATATAAAGGTCAGATTTGGTATTTGTTAACTTAATATGAGAATACAATAGAAAAAAATTTATAATATATAATATGCAATGAAAAAATTTATAATATGGCAAAAATAAATTAATGAGATTTATATATAATATAATATTATATATATATATATATCTCAAAGCACATCCCAACAAACCATAAGTAACAAAGTTGATGATTCAAATGAGGAAAAGAATTATACCTCAGCTAAGTTGCTATTATTTGAAAATGATAGAGGCTGGGCAAGTGAGGGAACAACTTGTCTTCTCAAGCTTACTTGCAAATGATACAACCGTCCTAGATTTCTCTTTTTTCTTTCAAATTTGGAGCTATTTGGTTGCTTGGGAAACGAAAATGTCCTGCCATTAAATTTTACAGTCACACCAAATTTTACAATCAACTTTCCTAGGAGCAAAAAAGGTACAAATTAAGGGGCATAACCCACTTTAAAGAGACCAGACAAAAATAATTGGTCTAAATATCAAAGAGGTTAAACTAGAAAGGAAAATATATATTATGTTAAGCTATAATGCAATTCTACCAGGCTTTTTTAAAAGAAGTATACACTATGTTCTATAAGCATATATTCATAGCCTTTTAGATATCCCAATTTACAGTCTCATCAAAGTTGTAGATTTCCAAAATAGTCACATACTTGTTATATATTCATCATCTAGCTTATCATATATATACACATCTAACGGTTAACCTTGAGGAGGATGAAACAAAAATACTGTTTGAGCATATTGAAAAGACTAACTTCACAACTTATGTCATCAATGCATCATCCTGTAGAAAATGATTTTGGTCAAATTTAGTAATATAGCTCTATGGTATCTAATAAAACAAAATCTATCAAATACTATTAGTGTCAGATAATGTTAAAATTATAAAAACAATGAATTTAACAACACAAAATCAAGTAGGCCTTAAAAAATTATTAGCATAACCTAAATAATAGTATCAGATATTTAAATTTAAAGGTAAATGCATGGTAAAAAGATTATTAGTTTTAGATTAGGAAAATATCTAAAAAAAATGTAGTATGAAACATTACAACATTGACCATTGCACCTATATTGTCGGATAATAAATGGACTTAACCACAAAAAATAAAGAATGGCACATAATATGCAAATAAAAAGATATTAATTAGTAAACATAGGATCAAAATGACAATAAGATCCTAAAGTCTCAAAATCATCACAAAGTAACAAATGCTACCATAAAGATTAGAAAATGTTCTATGTAATAATAGTAAGCCTAAAATTTTGTCACTTGGGATTTGGGAGTTGTGAGCTTAGCAAATAGAAAATTGATGTAGAACCGGTAACAAGAACAAGAGAGAACGGAAGGGAGAAAGAAGATGAGGGAGTGCTAGTGAAGAAGGGAGAAGAAAAGATAAAAGGCAAGATAATATATGAGATTTTATTTATTTAATGAAAACTAACCTAACATAATCACTGAGGACTTTATATAATATCCAAGAGGTATCAAGGTAACTTAAAAAATAAATTAAACAATATCAACAACAAATGATAGTATAGACAGTTTAATACAACTAGGATAATACAAGATAATATACAAAGTAACTAATAATGTGTTATTAAGCATATTTGTTTGGGATTTATATTACTTTCGTCATTGAAATATTCAATTAAAAAAGTACATATTTTTTAAAAATATATTTATTTCTTATATTAGTAATACAACTAAATTTTATCAAACAAATAAAGTAAATTTAAATTTTAAAAAAATTGTCATCAATTTTGTCTAATAATAATTAAAAATATTCTACCTATTCTTACTTCACTTTCAGAACATTTGTTTTTCAAATTTTCTTAATCTTACTCTCTACTCAATGAAAAAACAAAGGTCCACAATAATAATATGGAAGATAAATTTTACAAATAATGTAGCCACATTTTAAAAAATTTAATTATATAATATATTATAAATAATGTTCATTCAATTACAAGAAAAATACCATTACATATTTATCAATACAATATATATTTTTATATTATTAAAATAATATCTATTTTAATATTATTATATTCTTTTATTATTGCATGTCTCTACTTTTTAATTCCAATAAAATTTATTATTATATTATTTTAATAAATTTAATAGCAGCATCCGTATGCTTTAATAGTAGCATGTTAATGATAAAGAAAAGCAAAGAAAGAATCAGAACAAAGGGGATGGTGGGATGCAAGAAGGGAACATAAGATATGTATAATTAAGGGAAAGATACTTCATTGACCTACTTTATGAACCGCAAGAATCTGTAAGGTTGGCAAGTTATCTCTTACACCACAAATTTAAGAAATTAATTACTAACCACAGAAGGTAAGAACCCCAGATTGAAGAAGCACACTATGAGAAAAAGCTTTGCTCAGAAAATATTCAAAGTTAGAAGGAAACTATATCTATAATCGATAGCACGTTATCCAATAATATAATACTCACATTTCCTGATGCTAATGTTTTCAAGGGGGACAAACAAAGAATAGGAAGGTAGACAAAAACAAAGCAAATGAAGCTCCTGAGAGGAGAACTTGGAAATTTGATTGGCCTGAGAGAAACAAGAAAAGGGCAGTTTAGCAAATCAGAACTTGTACATGTCATCTTCCATCTTTAGGGAAGTGGAAAGGCTTTGATCAGACTTTATTTCATTCCAAAAGGAAACGAAATAAAACCAAAACCACTATCAACAAAATCATGATAAAATAATGATAACAATGAAGATAATAATATCCCACCAAAAATTCACTCACAATGCCGATGGAGGAGCAGTCACAATGAAGGTATAACATTAATTTTTATCACCTTGAAAGAAAAGCAGAAAATACGTTCAAAACTAAACCATAACATCTTGCCTTAGACTGTGGCCAATAAGCAGTACCTAGTACACCATCAAAGCATGGTTCAGCATGGTGAAATGCAATATGAACCTGAAATGCATATTACAGAAAAAAATATGCTTCTTGCATTTAATAGCAGCATTCATATGCCTCCTCTTCTCTGCGTCCGGCTACCAGGATCTTGTTGTGGACTGTGGAGTTAGAACATACATCTTGCAAGCATGTGATTCCAATTGCTCTTGTACAAAGTTCAAACCACTTCAAGTTAAGTGTAGAAATTATTCTCATATGCATCATATTGAGGCCTTAAGATACAGCAATAATTTATAGACAAAATAATGTTCAGGAGGGGATAATGAATAATAAAAAGTTAGGTATTTTGTTCTGTTCATGCCTTGGTTAGAATTCCATAAGCTGAGCTATCTATAGCTTGGATATCACACCTAATCAACAAAGGAGCCTTGTACATACACAACAAAATTACTTAGACAGCAGAATTCATTTCCTACAAAGATTTTCTAAATTTTTATATATGTTAAATCACAATGTTAGTATTCTGAAAGGAAATTGTGATGTGTATGATGTAATGTGAACATGTGGGGGTGAAATGGAATCTACGCCACAAAATAGAAACTGAATTATGAGAAGCCAAACAAATTGAAAGGCATAAAGAGAATTAAAGCTGAAATTAACATCACTTAATTAATTAATTGCTAATCTTAAAACTTTAATTGACTTAATATATATATATAATATAATGAACAATGCAAGTAACTCACAATACTTGAAATCTTCTCAAATTATTAAGCAAAGGAAAAGTTGATTCAGGTCCATTCAAGTCACTTATGCTCCTGCATATGAATTTGAGGTATAGGCAAACGAAGTAAGTAAATTTGTTTTGAAGTGCTAGTGCTAGATATGATATGAAACTTAAAAGTGACTTAAGTTTTCAAGGAATGAAATTCCTGAAGGAATTGGTCTGCTCAAGCCACTCCCTTCAGCCACTCTGTTAAAATGGCAATACCATTTCTTTAGATGAGGAGGCAACATATAATCAACAATAGAAAACTAAAACAATACTTATCACCAAAAATTTTTTTCTCACAATCTCTGAAGACTTGTCTAGTTCTGAATAAAGTTGGGTATTTTTCCAGAGAATTGATTGTCACCTAGTTGACTGAATCAATTAAAGGTTAAGCAACAGAACATGACTATTCATTCAGAGAAATAAACAAAACAATAAGTATGGGGTTTTCTTCATACATTAGTTTGCCCCACGATTTAAGTCAAGTAAGTTGTTCATAGTATAAGTCAAACATAATACTTCTTTTGAACATTCAGGCAACTAATATGGTTAGAATTATAAATGGAAATACAACAGGATGACTAAGTGATAACTACTCAAAGAGTTGAATGACAATATTAAGGCCAGATTTGGATCCTATTAAATTTTTAAGGAATTAATAGTCTCATTCCCTAAGAAATTGAGAGGACCCAAATTTCCTTAAACCACATGAGGGCAAACTGGATTTGAACAATACAATGGAATAATCGATAAGTTATCCTAAATAAAAATATACATCTACTTAATAGAAGGAAAATATTTGTTTTTAAATAAAAATGAAGCTTACAGATCCTTCAACGTAGTAAGCTTTGCAAAAGTTGCAGGTCTTTCTCCGGTGAAGTAGTTGGACGAAAGGACCCTAAAGCAACAGGAAATTTTGAAATATGGGGCATGATTATAAACTAAAAGGTCAATCAATAAGCATTATCATTAAACCCCTACAGGAAAATAAAATAGCCAGAAGGAAAAAGGCAGAAAGGAAGGGGCTGAACAGAGTCCATACCTGGAGATGGAGCTGAAACTGGAATTTTTGACCCAACTTCCAGACTGGTTGGTTTATCGTGAGCAAAGGAGGGGGCTGAGACGTACTAAAGGCGAGCGATGCTGAGAGCAATAGACAATGGGTTTCATTGAAGACCCATGAGCAACCTAATGAGTGGGTTTTGTCGGCACTGAACAATGAATAATATGATGAAGTGTGCGACGGTGGCTACGGATTCAGCAGCCGGGAGAGAAGAGACTGCCGTTAGGTTCAATAGTGTGTCTTTGGGGCTAATGGGGTTTTGGTTTGATGGCGTCGGTGAGTGTCAGCAGGGGCAAGGAATCACAGTGAGAGGAGAGGGTTTGCTGTGAGGGAACTGACAAAAAATTTGCCGTGATGGAGAGGATATTGCCGAGTGATCTTTTTTTTTTTGGCCACTGCCGCGTTATCCACTAACTGGGTTTTGGCCAAAACAAAAAAATAATAAAATAAAGGAAAAGAGGCATTATAGGACAGTGAGTAATTCCAAAGTTCTGGAAGTTAAAAATTTTCAAGACTGGAGAGTATATCACTGTCCTGGAAAAAAAAAGTGACCACCTTCCCTTAACCCACGGTCCTTGAAAATAATTTGTATTACCTTATATTTATAAAATTGCCACCGTGTAAATTTTGTAGGATTGTTATTTTTTGACCATCCTAGAATATAGTCCTAGATCACTATTTTGCTACTAGTATTTCCAATTTATCCCAAGGGACCACTTAGCTCATTGCTCAAGCCCCAATACCACAAAAACTTTATTTGCACATACTCACAAGTCACGACAAAGGACCACCTAACTCATTGCTCAAGTCCCACTACCACAAAAACTTTATTTTCACATACTCATGAGTCACGACAAACTACAAAAGCACAAACGCTAGACGTCCTCTCAAACATAGGGAAAAACAAATTTTTTTGTAGAAAACAATTTTTTCTTATCTGTATATAGGGCATTTCATAAGACCCCACAGGAAAATTAAGGATGCAAAACACTTTGAAGAAAACTAGAAAAGCAAAAAGAATTAAAGAAAACCAAAACCACAAAGCATAGGACTTCTTGAAACATACCTGAAGTATACGAGCATGACGGAGAAGACGAGCACCATGGAGAGCACAACTTGAACACAATCACAAAATGGGAATGAAGGTCAAAGAAGATGGGAATGATGGAATTGAAGTTTTAAAGAGGACGAGTGAAAATGTGGGGAGGATACGAACAATGGAATTGAAGGTTTGAAGAGGATGAGAGAAAATTTGGGACTTAGGGATTTCAATCTCACACATGACACTAGAGGTTATTTAGTGTGGGGAGTAAACAAATTTTGAGCAGTGCAAATGCAAAAAAAATAAATTTATTGCCACTAATTGGTTCGAACTCAAGCCATTGAATAATTAGTATCATTGCCTCTACCAATGAGATAATCAATGTTTAACATATTTGCATATTATAGTATATTTTTATATTGTCATATAAAATATATTAATAATAGACATATAGTATTAATATATTAATAAAAAAAGTAATATATGTAGAAGTAAACATATATATAAATATATTATTAATGTAATATATAGTATATATTAATATATTATATATGAGTTTATTATATATTAATATTAATAATATCAAAATATTAATTTAACATTGAAACTTAATATTATAATATTAATTTATTATTAATAATATATAAGATATATTTATATGTTATACTATAATCTTGTAAGCTTATCATATTAATATAACATAATATATTAATATATTATGCGATATGGTCTTTTGATATCATTAATACTCCACCACTACAGCTAGTTAATCAAGATCATTCAATGTCTAATATCCCTCATTTGGCAGGTTTAAAATGTTTGATTAATTCTCCATCTGATTGGCCTAATTGTTCAACCAGGGCCAAAATGGGATCTCTAACTAGGTCTAATACATAAATTGAAGTAATGGATGTAGATTGAAGACGATGAAGAAAGTGTGGTGAGAATTGATGAAACTCACCGGTAGATATCGAAGTTTGGAAATTAGTGATTTGTGATTGGAGAAGGCAAATATTGCCAAAACAAAGAATCCTGGAATCAATACAAAATAATAAAATATTGATATTATAATATTAACATAGTGTTTGGATCAAATGAAGAGGAAGGGAAGAGAGGGATCTCAATGAAGATGAGGGAAGAAAAAGGGTTTTAATAATTTTTTTTTTGTGTTGGGTTGGAGGGAGTGGATAAGAAGTATTTTAATTATTTTTTGTTTGGTTCAAGAGGGAGGGATCTAATTATGAATTAATTATTATACCCTTACATATAATTTCAATTCTTTTTATATCTTTTTTCCTTTACAAAAAATGTAATTATATCATGATTAATTACTTTTGTAATTTTTTAGTCTCAAAATCTTTTTTCTTACTTATCTATGATAATTTTTTAAGAGTAAAATACTATTATCTCCTTTTTTGTTTTGCTTTAATTGTAGAAATCTCTTATATCTATTGGCTAACAAAGTCAATACGTTACCACAATTAAAAATAGTCTTAAAATATTAGTATTTTATAATGTGATAAAAATTTATTAGCGAGCGTATGCATTTAAAATGTTACTAAACTAAATATATTTAAAAATTTTAAAATGATAAAAGTAATCAACTTTGTAATACAATATAGACAAGTCTAAAAATATATTTAGTAAAAATATCTTTTGGCTAACATAAATACTTAAATGATTCTTAAATATTAGTTATGTTAAAAAGGGGATATTTTGGTCCAATAGAAAGTTTAATAATATGGTTTAATGATCAATTAATAGTTTGGGTATATGGAAGTGGAATCTTATAAATAGAGGAAAGTTTATGTAACAGAACATTTAATTTTAAGGAAGGTCTACATAAGTTTTTAAAATAAAAGAGAAATTTCTATAATTAAGGCAAAGTAAAAGAAATGTCATGATATTTTACTCATTTTTTAGTGTTTTGAAAAGATTTTTTTACTAATTTTCATATTTTATCTCACTATAAAACTTAACATCAACTTAAAAAATTTTATTACAAAATTCAATTTTTATAATAGTGTATTAATAATGTTCAATTCAAATTATTTGATAGGGAGGTGGATGTTGAATAGAGTTAAGCATGAGAGACAAATGCTACGGATTTCATAATGGTCAAAACAATTTATTAATATTATAAATATGTTAGGGTAATTTAGAATGTATGTGTCAAAATTACATGCTCTTCCCTCCAAAAACCCAATTTTGGAGGAGAGCAAAGAGAAAAAATAAGAAAAATTTTTCACTTCTCCGCTCCCAATTTTCCAATCAAACAAGGGGAGTGATTTTTCCTCCTCATCTAAAAGAACATAAATAAATAATCTCTAAATTCAGCAAAATAAGAAAGGAAGATAAAGAATAAGGAAGGAAAACTTAGGAAATCAAGCTTATATATCTTAATTCTTCAAATCTTTCTATAACCTTTCAATTTTTTAATCTCGAACTGAGCTCAACCCTCTAAAACATTTTCAAATGTTCAAAATATCTCATAGTACTAGATAATTTTTACAATTTATATTATAAGTTGACTTAATTAATTTTCTTATAATAAAATTTATCTAATAAAACAAATTTATTACTTCAACTTATTAAATATTAGTTTTACATGAAAAAAAACAAAAATATAAAAATTACTTTTAGCGGCGACATAAACTTCGCCGCTAAAAGTCTTACTTTCTGCGACAATAAGATAGAGTCGCTGCTAATTATATTCAGCGGTGACAAATGTTGCCACTGAAAGATCCATTTTTTTGTGGCAACCAAAAATCGTCGTAGAATGTATGTCTTTTGGCGACAACACTAAATGTCGCCACTAATTGTCAACATATTCAATGACACCTTTATTATTGCCACTAATTATCGATTTTTGGTGGCGACATATACTTGTTGCCGTAGAAAGTTTGTTTTTCGGCGGCGACTCTTGTTAGTCGTTGCTGAAAGAGAGACTTTCAGCATCAACATCTCTAGTCACCGTTAAAAAGAGTACTTTTAGCGGCGATGGTTTGAGTCACCACTGAAAGGCCCTCTTTCAGCGATGGCCTTTTTTGGTCGCCGCCAAAAGTCGTCGCTGAAGATCCTGTTTTTTGTAGTCCTCCTTCATTTTTATACGATGTATTGGAGCAAAATGGTGGGGGCAGTGTCCATCTCTGTTAATTACATCAATGACATTTGATCCTAAATTGATCTAAATTAATCTGATCCAATATGACTTTTGAAAACTAATTAGTATTATCAAAAGAAAATCCATATATATTTGGTGAAAAAAAAAAGAAAGAATCTATTTTGCATCTATATTGTTTAAATAAAAAAAAAGTACGTAGGGATGGGAGATGTCCATATCCATTGTCTGCTCTTAAGAGAAGAAGCTCCACCTACCTATTGGATAATATGAGATTAATGCATCACATTAATCCTTGATCGATGGAAGAAAATACTCCCTCCTATCTAAATTATAAAATATTTTATATAAAAAGTTTTTGATAAAAAAATGTAGGATATTGGATATATTTCTTCCCATTTTACCCTTATCTTTGATGCTTTCTCTCTTCTCATTTATAACCCTACAATAATAATAGAATAAAAGTATTTAATGAGAGTAAAATAGGAAAATTGTACTTTTTACATTGATTTTAGGTGAAAAAATAATTTTCTTAATATACGTGTAATTAATACAAAATGTCTTATAATATGAATCAGAGAAAGTAAGAAGTACAATAACTTCACATTACTCCCTTCGTCGTATATAAGGTAATATGAGGGGTATTTTTTCCCATAACATTTAGTAATTTATTATTTTTCTCCCTTATTTATTGTATTATTAGTATTGTAACTTGTATTATATTTAATGAAAATAGTAAAATTAATAAAAATATAATTAAAAAAATTGTGACATTTTCAAGGAATTTAGGGATGTAATAAACCCTTCCATTACTTTATAACATGGGAATTATAGGGGACGGAGGGAGTATCTTTCAAGCATGCATTACGTACCTTGTATGTTTCATGAAGAAACACCAACAGTAATGGATAAAGAATCCCTTTATGTTGCCCCCAAAGCCATCCCTTTCATCCCCTTTAACCTCTTTCTTCTTCATAGGAAACCCTCGTTAACGTTCAATATGATTATATATATAAATACTTTCATCTTCTTCTTCGACACTCAAATCTCTGCATTCTCTCATAACGCTCCAATAATATTAATCCATGGACGTGATAGGCCGTCCTCGCGTCATCATCAATGGCGTTCGAAGAACCAGAACCTACCACTACTTCTGGTGCCAAACCTGCCAACGCGCCGTCAGAATCCCCTCCTCTGCTGCAAATCCTAATTTCTCTTTCTGCCCCTTTTGCTCCCATCAATTACACCTCGAGCTTGACATCGCAAGGCCGAGGCTACTCATGAATACTCCTAATAACTTACAGCCTTCACCTGCTACTCAATTGATGAACGGATTGGCTCTCATTCTGGATCCATTCATGAGAGAGCGAAACACTCGAACAGCTCAATGGGTTGAAGAAACCGAAGATGGACCGAATTCTCAGACCCGGATAACTCTCCGATTCCTGGGACCAACTCGTCCGCAAACGCACATTCCGGGAGCCACGGACGACAACTGGCAGCCTCCGGCGGTGGATTCCGCCATCGAAGGATTGGCGATGGTGAAGCTGACGGAAACACAATTGGCGAGTGATCCGAATTGCGCGATCTGCAAAGACGAATTTCAGATTGGTATGGAAGTGAAGGAGTTACCGTGCAAGCATTTCTATCATTGGAATTGTATCGATCCCTGGCTTCGCATTCATAATACGTGCCCTATCTGCCGCCATGAGCTACGAAGCGCTTCTTCATCCTCCTCTTCTTACCATGAAAACTTCTTACATTTTGATTTTCGATATGGGTTTGAGTTTGAAGAAGCTACACGCGGTTTGAATTGGCTATGGAGCCAGATTGTTTCTTTCAGGCCCATACGAGCAGTTTTGGAATGGACTCAGAGATATTACTTTGATTTCCAGGAAAATCATGATCGAGGAGGTAAGCTTCTGACTTAACCCAACTTCTATTTATCATTCTATTTATATAGTTAGTCTTTCTTTTGCTTTCTAGGGCCAGACAAAAAAATAGTCTCTTGCAAGTTCAAACTATACACATTATTGGAAGATAAAAATATGAACTAAGAAAAAAAGTACATATTTTTCTAATAATAAAAAATTTAGTATGCTCCATACATTTAAATAACATATAGCTCATGAACAGTGCAAATTATTTTAATTATACATTTTATATTGATAGTGATGATATTAATTTTTACTCATAAACATCTCAAACTTTACATTAAACTAGATGTGGTTCCCTTAATATTATATGAAGTTAATTTGAAGGATAAACTGCATTTTTCATCACTTATAAAGAGTACAACTTGCTATAAATTTAATATTTTACATAAATATATATATTTTTGGTTGTATACGTTTCACATATCACTTGCACATGCTAGGGAACTGGTGCTTATGAAACGCAAAAATGTCTTTTTCTTATTAATACATAGAGTTTCAATTTACTTGCTGACGATCGAAGTGATTAATTTGCCAGCTGTTTTTTAGACCTAATTATTTTTTAATTATTTTGGGAATTATTAATTATTTGATGTGTCGCCTATCTTGTTTACAATAATCTATTTAAGGATGCGAGTCAGGTCGGACGTTTGCTCGACTCGATATCCAACCCAATTATAATTCGTGTATATAGGTTGACCGTTGACCTAATAATATTATGATTAAATTTTAACTGAAGTTTTCATACATAAGTGTCAACAAAATTATGTACTTGCCCTAAAAAAAATCATAGGTTTTCAACAAGCATTTTTTTTCAAAAGATACACGACCATGAGCAACTTTGGTTATCATGGTAAGTCTTAATTTAAAAGCCTATATAACCTTGTGGTTCTGTGTTCTACTGCTAGTGCAACTAAAAGAGAAGATAATGATCAAGCTGGATCAAACAAAATTAGCTAATATAATTGGCTCATGCTTAGTCCATTTTTTTTCCTTTCTTCCCTTAAGTTTGACCTAAAATGATTAGTTAACGAGAATGTTGAGTTAGATGTGCCCTTGTAATTTGTTATAGATTCACACAAAAACATGTATGTATGTATAATATGAAAAAATATTGATAATATTTAGAAGATTATAAAGTGGGCGCACACACACATATATTTTTCCTGATTTCATTTTTTTTTTTGTTTATAAGCTTAAGCATCTAAGTTTTTTCTATATATGTATGTATGTATAAATTAAGAAGGATATAAAGTATATTGGCATATCAACAACGAAATGAGTAGGTATATATATTGTTGAGCTTTGGTGGATTGATTTAAATACATGCGTGACAAAAAGTTTGCGAGAAACGTGGATGCAGGTGGATCATGGTGGCGCTCATTGCTCATTATATAGCTTTATCTATGTCACCCTCATGCTGGAATCCTGCTGCTTCTGCTGATCATACAATTGATTAAAACTTATTTCAATGATTTGGTTATAAGCTGCAGGTACATGTGCATATTTATACTGTATACTTGGTTCCAAGAACATTGGTTGAAGATTGAACTGAAATCTATTGTAAATATGCTGACAATTTATTATTAATTGTTAAATATCTTGTGAAGCAAAGATCCTAAAGAAAGAAAAAATCCTTTGCATAATTTTTCAATGTTCCATGAGTCTTTCTAGGATAAAGACTCTCTCTAGTCATGCAATTAAAGGCAGATATCCTATGACCCAATGATAGAGGTGGGACCTATCACTGTATCGATCTCTCTTCTCACTCGAACATGGAGGATTTACATCTATCTTTCTCACGTGAATGTGAAATAATATGATGTTATTACCTGTGGAAGCAGCTGTGCAGGCCAGCAGTCTAGGCTTGGGGAAGTGCAAGATGCAGATTGTAGCTTCATACGAAATATACCGTATAAGAAAAGAATAAATTCAGTGCTTGGAAGAGAGGAAACAACCCATTATATGATAAATGTTGATATAGAAAGGGGAAAAAATTCTGTATATTCAATGAACTTAAGCATATATATATATATATATATATTAAACAAAGACATTGTAATTGTGTGTGTGTGTGTATTATATACGATAGGCATACACATATATAGACAACATATTTTTCTGCATCATATTGTATTTTCTTATTGCCATTTACGTTTTCGGGTTTTCTTTTCTTATTTTTCATTTTATCATTTTTTCGTGAAACAAATTTTTATTCTCTATTTATGAATAGTATTATGATGTTACGTATATGACTTATATTAAGCTTTATACTTTGTTTGTTTATACTTTTCTTAATTTTGAATAAGATATGTAGGTCCTATGAATATAAATTTTTTTGCATAATCATTCGGGTTGAAAACCTAGTTGTGTGTATCGCAAAGAAAATTTAGTATTGCTTTTTGTGAGAAATAGTTTTTCTTTTGAAATTTTGTAGTAATTTCTTTATTAAAATCATATAACAATTTTTTTGTCATTACAAATAATTATAACTTTTTAAGATTCTTTATAAGAATTTCTATCAAATTTAAGTCTTCGTATATAATTTTTTCATTAAAATAAATTTGATGTCTCTATCCTTTTTCCCGAAGGAAAAGCAGCGTATGTTTTTTATAATCCAAGCTGTCTCCTAAAAAATGACCAACGTCACGTGATTACCCTTAAGTACACAAACAGCAAATGTATTCAAAGAATCTTTAATTGCCCATGTCTCATCACTCACAGGCTATGGAATTTGCATATTTAATTTTATAGAATGGAAAAAAAGTATTTTTTTATTACAGTCAAGACTTACAACTACATGAGATTAGATGACATAAGTACATTTTTTTTATTACCATATCACCATGTTTAATATACATATGCATACATATATATATATATATAATTCTAAAATCTTTTGTCATAAATATTTTATGCCAATAATATAATCTAAGTAAATTAAAAAAAATTTATTTGGTGTCTCAAAACATGAAGGAAAAAAAGAAAAGCCAAAAAAAGTGCAGCATATAATACTGTTGATCAGCGAATCACTGAATGGCAATCCCTTATGAAAGTGAAGTTACTCCAACTAATAACCATTTTCTTGATTGCTACTCAATATGGTGAGAAAAGTTTGCCCTGATGGCATCTAAATGATCAGTGAATCTTTTATAGCGAAGCCACCCACTTTAGCAAATAAAGTGAGAGTGGGTTACCCATTTTTATAAATTTAATTTAAAGCAACGGATGCGAAGTCACTGCCAGCGAAGGGGGACAAATCTTTCCATATAAATTTTTTATGCATCTAATATTTAAATTTTGATCTCATATTTCTTCACCTCTTCAAATTTTGAATTCACTTAACCCCCAAGCTGCATTTTCAATTTTCTTCTACTTTTGCAAGAGAGTTTGAAATTTTAGCTTCATCTTGACACCCCTCTCTCGCTCTCTCTCTACAAATATACATACATACATACATACATACATACATACATACATACATACATACATACATACATACATACATTCATACATACATACATACATACATACATACATACATATTGTTTGAAATTTTCTCTTCTCTTTGCAAACCAATTTTTATTCTCAACTATAAAACATCAAATGGAAGGAGATTTTCTCTTTCACCCATATTTCTTCTTGGCTTAGACATTTTTATGAAATCGAAGTTTGCTTTTTCTTCCTGCGTGATAATATTAACGATATAAAGATTCTCAATTCAATTTTCCTAAAATTTGTAAATTAGAGTTTGGTTCTGAGTGAATGGAAGCATGAAAGAGGAAGAGAAAAAGATAGGATGAGGAAGAAATGAAAATAAAATTCCTCGGGTTAATCCTATTAAGCGTCATTCACTTTGGTCAATCTCTGTCTCAAGACTCTTGGAAGGGATCCAAAACCTGTCTCTTAAATTTATAGCTTTATACAATGTTTTGTCGATAAGAATACAAGAGACATTTACGTTCTAACACTTACCTTTTGCTTGGAAAGAGAAAAAAAAAAAGGAGGGTGATGAGAAAAAAATATGGACAAAAATTGAAAAGAAAACTATATTTTCTCTGGAGAGAAAAGTGAAAAGGAGAAAAAATTGAAAATATAATAATGCATGAGCCCCATATATTTTTTTTCCCAATTTTTCTCCCCTAGAATGAGGAGATTTTTTAGAGGAAACTTTCCTTCTAAAATTATCCTATCAATTTTTTCCATTTTCTTATTTTTTTTATTTTAGCATTATTTTAAAATTTTGGAATTAATGTATGAAAAAATTATTTAAAAAATTATGATTCAATAGAATAATTTTTAATCAAGAATAAAATTAAAATTATATTTTAATTTTAATTATTAATATAATATAAAAATTATATAAATAATATGATAGAATAATAAATTTTATTATATATAAATATTTTTTAAAAATAATAAAAGTGTTATAATTAATTTAAAATTAGTCATTTTTCTCTTCTCCTTATTTTCTTCTATTCAATTCAATATATTAAAAGAAAAACACTCCCCCCACTTTTCTCTCCTCAAATTTTCTTGTCCCCAAATTTTAAAATTCAGATTTCTTATGCACTTTAAAATAATTTTAAAATGTGAAATCTTTAGAATAAATAATTTATTTGTATGATCCTCAATGGTAACTTCTTCCATTCATTCATGACACATGACATATTTAAGTTCAGAAAATAACAGTGCTACGTTCTAAATTTTATTTATAGCATTACATAATTTATGAGCTTAATAAATACTAAATATTCCAAATTTTGAATTAGAAATTGCTATCATTTTAAGACCAAACTAAAAATTTGGCCTTCAAAATTTTATACTCTATTCTAATTTCGTTTAAACATAAGTGTAGAGAGAAGATGAACGTGTGACCTTTTTTCTGGATATTGCCGGAGAATTTGACAGTACAGACTCAGATGCGCAAAGAACCCACAATACTTTGGCATATCTTACACTTCATGGATACAAGAGATGGTTCTTTTCGCATCTACAAGCCACTCTTTGCTCTTAGTAAGAGTGCTGTTAGTTTTGATTTACAAAAAAACAAGTAATAGAAGCTTACGAAAAAGAAACATATAAGCATATCAAACTTTTTTCTTGGGGACCCACTTTTGACATGGTTATATATTTCCTCACTTGGTTTACTTACCTTTCATAGATCAAATCTATCTATCATTTTCTCATTATAACTAAAGGGGAGGCCTGCCAACTTTCTGGCTTTGACCTTTTTTCCGCTTCTGATTTAAAAGGAGGTTGCCTGCTAGTCCAAACAAAGATTTCAAAGCATCATTATGCCGTTGTCTCCTTGCTGGGTTTGAAGATCCTTTCATTTGGCAATATCTCCTTATGACATCATAGAGATAGGCAAAAGAGACCATAGATCAATAGCATAGAAAATGCCAATAGCAAGATTTCCCTTAGAGAATCACCACTTGCTGATGCTGCACCAAAGAAAGAAGAACAATACACTCATGTACGGATAGAAATAGAGTTTTTAAGATAACAAACAAATGTGGCTTGAATATGATGATTTTAGTTGCAAACAGACAAATTTGATAGTACTATTAATTTTTTAACAGTAAATACTAAAAAGTCCTAATCATTGTTATCAGAACCGGACTGAACATTGAACCAGACAAGAGACTAGTTCAAGGTTTAATGATTTAATCGTGATTTAACCAGGGTTAGAGCGGTAGTAATTAAAATAATATATTTAAAACAAATAATACAAGTTTAAACAAATTTTATGGCTTAATTAACTCTCAAACTAAACAATATTGAATTATCAATCTATTATTCACCACAAATAAATTATTAATCAGTTTCATAACTCAATATTTAAATCTAAATAAATTAATATTCATCTATAATCACATTATGAGTTCAAAATAATAAATTAATAATCTATTATTATATTATTTATTAAGTAAATATATAATTTTTAATAATTATATATCATAATAATACTATATAATATTATAATATATAAAAAAAATATTTTGTACTAAAAATAATGTTATTTTATCTTAAAAACTGAAAAAATGTTCTAAAAAATTTATATATATATATATGGGACGGATTCAAGACCGGTTCTACTGATTCATAACCGATTCTCACCCGTTTTAAGTTGTCCCGGTCGTCTTCCTTAAATAGACCAAACCAGGCACCAGTTATCGATATGATCGGTCAAATCCGCTGGTCCGGTCCGGTTCTAACAACACTAGACCTAATCATTAACAGCAACTTCCCAAGTAATCAATGTAATATGTAAGATGCCTCTATCTTAGATCATGTTTTGATGCAAAAAACTCGCTTCAGATGTCCCCATGGGGCAAATCAACTTAGCATCTTGATACTCCTTTTATATTTTTAACAGTGATGAAGCTAATCTTGATCATAGTTGCCTAGTTGGTACCAAGAATGTGCGTCAGAAACAAAAGTATAGTTCCATCATAAACAAAACCAAAAATGTCTTTCCCATGCAGATGCACATTCCGCATACAATAATCTCGCTATTAGTTAAGTGCAGAAAAATTAGTGATCAATTTGTAGTGATGCTCAGCTGTATGGATAGAAGTTAGGACAAACAGCAAAGTATTTAAGAGAATCTTTAAAAGGTCAGAAGCATGAGGTAAGTCTTATCATCAGCACTAACTGGAGCCAAGCATAAGAAATGAAAGGAAGGATCCTATTAGACAGATGAACTTACACGAAGATAATGAAGTAAGCGACCGAGATATTGACTTTTCAGCTTCAGCTGTTCCTTTACCCAGGCCAGGCTTGGAGCCATGGGATGCTTTAGTTATAGGTGCTGGAGATATCTCAGCTGTGGGGTTCACAGAATGTGAGGTAGGAGGAGCAGCAGGAGATGGAAAAGACGGGTTAGAATAAGATTTTGAGGATGATCTAGGAGGATATGAGAAGCTACTATATGGACAGGGATTAGGTGGATGCTCTGTCATAACAGAAGAAGGTGCAGGTAGGGATGCTTCACAGTTAAAACACGGGGATTGGTTAGCAATAGGTGGGGATGCTGGTGAGTGAGAAGCAGAATGATATGGAGAAACTGAAGGTTCAGAAGAATCAACAGGCTGTGGGGATGGAGCAGGGGAAGGAGATGGTGCGTTGCCATGAGACAAGCCCTTCAAATAAGATGATAATCTGACTTCTTTGACCTTGCCAAATTTTGAGTTACCACGGCCAAAATTTTTCTCGGTGAAGCCAGAAATTATATTAGCCAGTTCTAGATACCTCTGAGGTTTAATTAACCCAAAGCTTGATGTGACCGAAACCTGCACTATCACTGGGGGAGCTACCGTTGAGCCAATTTCATTTGTTAATTGAACATAAACATTCTGCATGAAAAGTAAAAAATGGGATCAAAGACAGTTTGAAATGAAATAGACAGGGTGCTGGATACCAGTACAAACAGCTTAATAGAAGCTTCTGATAATTTATTGCAGTATGTTGGTTTGATTGAAGGTGATCCAATGGATTAACTTTCTGTTGATCTTGCATGAAATTTTCAATTTATTTTCATGGAAATCTGGAGTACATTTGGGAATCATTAGGGTAGTATACAACGCAAATCTTCATCCATTTATTCAAAAGAAGACATATTCCAACTCATGATTTAGAATTCATTTTTCATGAACATAAAAACGAGTAATGATCCATCATCAGGTATCCCACAGTAAAATATCAAGCATTCCTTAAATTTGACAAAACATATTGTAAAGCATTGAATATATCTTCTTAAGCACTAATTTTCTGCAGCTTATGTTTTCTAAACTAAAATTTAAAGTCTTCCTTTCTCATCCAATGAATGTTTCAATACAAATTGCACAAGAAACACACCCGACAATAAAAGGTTATAATGGTAAAATTCAAAGCTAATCTCAAACAAACCAGAAATCCATATGCACTTTCAAAACCATATTGAAATTCCAACCACCCAAAATAAAAATGAAATAGGTTATAAGACTATACCTCATCAGATCTTAGAACCAAGTCCGATCTCAGCACACTCTTTAAGTCATCAAAACAATCCAGTATTCCATCTACTGAACTATTGAGAGTAACATTAAACAGAATCACGGGCATCTGAATAATAGGACCCAACTGCGCTGGTATTACAGTTATCCCCCCAGGAACTTTTGTGATCTCAAACATAGATGCATTCCCAAATATTGATGTTGTCAGAGTCAGATTAGATTGTTTGAGGAACAGTTCAACTAATGATGACCTCAGCAGACTCAAGTACACTGAATTTATTGGAACATTCACTGGATCAGAGAGAACACCAAATGTTACATCTGCCAAGTTAGGTATAACACTTTGGTGCATGGATAGAACAGCCACCTGTTAGGAGTAAGTAGCCTTTAAGTCACTTTCTGTATTTGAACTAAGAATAGAAAATGAGAGTAAAAGCTAGAGGAGAAACCTTTGTATTTGGGACACCTATTTCACTGTATATATCATATTCTAGTCTATTGATGTATGGAATTAGCTGTGAAACTGGCTTTTCCAGTTTGAAGGATGCCTGAACAGTAGCTGAAAATCCAAGAAAGAAAAGGTATCAAGTAACCCCAAAAAACAGTAATATTTGAAAAATTATAAAGAAGAAAAGTCATTCAAGAAAAAGTGAGGCACAGGTTTTAAGTATTATAACAAACCACATGCTTTGTGTAGCAAAAAAGACATGAAAAGAAAAGAACTTTACTTTCACCATTACATGGTTGCAACCTTAGAAGCGTTTACTCCACACTGCCAACCGTCAAAGGATTGGTCCATAAATAAAGTTATATATATAGATATATTTTACCTTCCAATTACATCAGCCAATCTTAATATCTCTGGCAAGTGGGAACAGTTTAGTATATAAACAAAGAATATATGGAATTCACAGTATTCGAGGATCCCTAATAACAGTTCCAATATTCACCAGCCCATAATGCATAATAATTGAAAAGCAATCCTCAGTGATCAAGCACCAATAAGTGATAACTCATTTACATCAGTAACTATTAAGAAGCATTTTGCATAAAATGATTTATTAAATATAAAATAATTGCTCATAGGGTCATCTGAAAGGGAGAAAGACTAAGTTATTCAAGCTTTTGGACTCCTGTAAAGAATGAAATCCATGACATAACAGAAAATGCACAGCAAGCCTGCTCAAATGACAATGAATGCCTGAGTTGTACGTCCAAAAAGGGGGGAAAAACAACAACAGAAAAAAAAATGTCTATCTGGCAAGAACAAGAATTTATATTTTGCTAAATTTTTATCATATTCTTATCTAAACGGCAGCATTAATTCTCAAAACATAGAAAATATTGACAATTTGAATTGTGGGTTACAGCAGAGATAAGCTGCATCATTCATTTGCATCAGACATATAATCATCAATTCATTATTCGTGAGTGTTGGCAATCAATGCAGCAGGATCTACAACAGCTCCTTTTCTTCTTTAGTTGTTCATGATAGTCAACTCTTTATTGCTATTGATGTCTCGGTTGTTTCCTTTTTAGTTTGTCAATGATTGCATATGTTTCCTTTCTTTTTTCTGTTACTTGATTCCCATGAACTCCATGGCATTCCTCTACCCAAATTGCAGTGGTAGAATCACTTTATGTTATGAACTTGTCTATTTGCCAATTCATATAAAACTGGTATAGCCAAAACAGCTATACAAGCTTTAGCAACAAAAGTAACTACAGAGACCAGATAGCAGCATTCACTGGCATCATGTCAAACATAGGGACCCCTCATCATGAGCAACAGTTAGCATTTGGTATTGTGCTCCACCTCTATATATCCTTGAAATTATCAAGTTAAATCTTTCATCCTTATGTCACATATGCTCCTACATGCTAGCTTCCATATGCATAAAGGGCTAGATATATCATTGTCAGAACCCATTAGCATAAATTGGAAAACTTTCTTCTTTGTTGGCACAAAATATATATATATATAAATTTAGGCAAACTCTATCTTAAATCAAATTCATTCGAAATGATTTTATATTTCCTTTTCAGTTTAAATCTCAAGAAACTTCATAGTTGAAAAGCTGACGTCAAAATGGGAGTTTCTTATATATAATATAGGTTTCATTAAGTGAAATTCATTTAAATGTGTGTGTGATGTGAACAATAACCATTAAATTGAATCGTATTCTTAATTTGACCCCAGCAAGGAAATGGATTTTAGACGTATGGCTTCTAATGCAAACAATAGATTCAAAATAACGTCATTTAACATGAATTACATTTGTATCTACTCAAGCAATATAAAAGAATGAAAAAACTTTTTAATTGTCTATCTATCAAAACTGAATTTCAGAAACCTAATTCCTGCCCAAAAAGTGATACAGCGATCCTTTTGTTTTTAATCCTTTTCTCCTCTTTCTTTTACCTAAGAGTGCTTGTGTCGCAAGCACCTCCACATGTGTAAAAGGCCAAACTTATATGTCCTCCTGAAATCTCTCTAGATCACAATTGCCAAAAAAAGACATTCTATCTGGCAGTTAGAGGTCCACAATTTTCTCTTCCCAGATTTAGTCATCCATCCCTATTTTTCAGTATGGGTGGCACAAATGAGTCTATCAGCACTTCCTAAGGTGCAATTGATAAGCTAATCAATTACAAAAACACTGGAAGTTTTATAATAAATATATATTTTTTAACTTTACATACAGCTAATGCATGTTTCCATATACAGCCTCTTAACATAGATACAAATCACAGCTAAGAACAGTTAACAACATACTTAGTTTCACGGATAATATTAAATACACACAAACTTCCAGGACAAATATTTGGAGATTTATATACATATCACATTTAGCACTCAACGAGAAGTCAAATCCATAGCAGCAGCAGCATAAACAAGACGTGTAATAACACAGACACGAAATTGTATTACCACTCCTAGCATGTGCCATGATATAGATTATGCTGAAAGAACTTTTCCCAAAATCTAAAAAGAAAAATTTTGAATCTATACATTATGTTTCCAAACTAACAGAGAAAAGTGATCATGCAACAATCTGGATAACAACTGCGAAGCAAGCCCTCCCCAAAGCAGGAGAATTCCTCAATTGAAAGAGAGGAGGAAAAGCTAGTATCACTTAGTTCATCATATCATAAACAAGATCAGACTTAGATGGACAAAATCCCCGGCAGAACGCCAGAGACCCATTTCTTCACAACTACCAATCCAAGATCACCAATAAAACCCTCGTGCACTGTTATCAAGTACATCAGGAACAAGAAAGAGAACAAGCAAATAGACAATAATTAGAAAACCAAAATCAATAAACCAAAACGTGAAATTACAAATTTCCATCAGCCAAAATCACCAAATCATGCCAATTTGTTCAAAACACAGTACAGAAAAACCTAATCAGAAATGAGGGAAGGAAGGGGAAAGCTCACCACTCTGCTTAGTCGCATCACTGGCATCAAACCAAGACTTTATCCCGTATCTAGGGTACAACCAGAAAACCCCAGAAATCAAAACCGACAGACTCAAAATCAAGACGAAGATGCACTTGAAACTGAACTCATTTGCAAATCTACGAAGAACCACCGAACATCCCCGGCAGAGAAGTCCCGATGAAGGTGGATTCTCAGGGTCATGGCTCTGCCGTTGCTGCAGATTTTGCTGTTGAAATTTCCCCATTCACAAAGCATCTGGAATCCCCAAAACCTTTACAAACTCTCTCTCTCGCTCTCTCTCTCTCTCTAACCAGAGGTGGCAACACGCAGTGTGTCCCTCAACAACAACGAGACGAAGAATGGGTTAGACGAGTGTACAAGAGACAAGTGTTGATGGTGGGCATGCCTATACAATTAACAACTAGAGAGAGACCCATTGTCGTTGTCCCCCCCTCTCTCTCTCTTAAAAAAGTTCACTATCCACTACACTCTACATACAAAGTAAAGTACTCTCCCCCCCCCCCCCCTTCTCTCTCTCTCTCTAGATTTTCTTTCTATTTTATGCAGACGATGCTTTTTAGGCTACCGAACGTTGAGGAGAAGCAAAGGTGAGAAGGAAAAGTATGTGAGAGCATAAAGTGGAGAAACCTGTATCAGCCATGTTGATATTATCATCGCGGACAAACAGTTAAATTATTAATAATTAAAATATAAACCATAAGTTAATTGATAATATATCTTCCATCCATTCAAATTATGTCATACTGCCGCAGCATATTATAAAATATTTTACAAAAATCACACATGAAGATAATTGACTTTTATTAAAAAAAAATTACTAACATTCCAAAACTTTGGTGTGGTAGAGTGTATTCATAACACCTGATTTAAAACATTCAAAAAAAGGATAGAAGAGATATCTGTATAATGAATTTATTAAACATATTTTTGGAAAAAATGCCTTAAATGATTTACCAAACCCTATAAAAGGATTTATATTACGGGGCCAAAAAGATTTATAAAAAGTCATATAATATGAAATGGAAAAAATATACTACTATATTCTTATATTTATAGTAGGATGAAATCAAATTTTAAATTTATCTTTTTTTTATCTCTTTCATATAATGAGATTTAATTCAAGCATATTTTATCAAAATGAATTTATTTTTTTAAATAATACATATAATATAAGGATTTTTTTTAATTGTTAAAAAAGGATAAAAATTTATTAAATAATAATCCATATAATAAATATAAATAATAAAATTCATAACAAGTAGAAATAATTATAAAGCATGAATGGTGCGGTTTATTCTTTAAACTTCAAACATAAAGAAATGTCTCTAATTTTTTTTTCTGTACAGAGAATATCAAATAAGATGATTTTGGTTAGTTTCTTTGTGTCATTGGGATAAGTGGATTCCTTAACAAGTCAATCATATCAAACAATGCAATTACATTGTATAAGCATTTTTCATTTTGCGTGCTGCTTTTGTGCTGAAGAAGCTAAGAAATTGACGAATGCACACCACGCACCTGGATTATCAATAACTAAGGAATAAATCAATAGAGTAGTGCGTTTGAGAAGCATAATGGAATATATTATATTATAAAATGAAACGAGAAAAGATAAAATAAAAAAATAATTTCACAATTCAAAAATATTTTCGTGTTTCTAATGCATCTAACCAAATGAATCCAAAGTTCATAAATGCTGCATTGAGTTTGCATTAAAAATAAATTCTTTTACTTGATAATGTTAGTTAATAGTTAAATTATTTAGCATAATATCCCAAGTTTGATCACTGACAATATATATGTAAAAACTTTTATTATATAAAATAAAACTTATTTTAATAATTTTTACGTTACTGCAAATGAATTAAAAATGAATTTTCTTCCAAGCCAGTGAGTTGGGAAGAATATCAATGCTCAAATGGAATCATCATTCTGATTTCGTACGACCTAATTCTTGTGACCGGGCATGTTCTCAATCTTAGTATAATTTTTTTATAAAATAATTTATAATCTTATAATTAAATAATGGTTAAGATACAACTTCTTTATTGAGATATACACCTTTAGGGCTTTAACTTTCTCATTAAGAATCACCAACTTGTCATAAAAATAACTCTGAAATGAATCATACTTGAACGTGATATGTCATTTCGTCGAAGTTGTGATGTCGGAGTTGGGATTAGGCAGCGAATATTATCAGATTCGCCAACGCTTTCCACCTCAACGTCACGTATAAGGTGGTGCTTCACTGTCCATGGTTGGGTTGTGTGTCTCTCTGTGTGTACCATTGGCGTCACGCTTTATTTTATTTTTTTTTATTTCAACTTAATTTATTCAGTAATAATTATCCCAATAGGTATGTGTTTTTCGAAAAGAAATTACATTTATATTAATTGGGGTTTCGTTAATGAAATTGCATCATGCTACACCCGAGTTTTGTTTTTGTTTTTCCCCAACTTTCTTATGATTCGTGTATGCTGTATCCACCACTTAAAGCTCTCATATTGTATTGTATTTTATTTTATTTTTCTTAGAATTTCATTCAGCTTGACATATTAATCTGGAAAATTATTATTGGAGACGCTAAATATCACACAGAAAAATATTCTGTCTATTTGCGAGAAGAGACGCCTTGAAGTATATACGTTATTTTAATTAAATAGTTTAATAATAGAAAGGGAAAATAGATCTTTTAGTCCTTATAATTTATACTCAATTTCAAATAGATCCCTATACTTTAATTTTTTTTCAAATAACTCCATATTGATTTAAACGTTATTGGTGTTAGACCCCATAGTTACAGTGTTAGTAAACTGCTAAATACTTATTTGGTTTGCATTTAATACAAACCAAATCATAATTTCTAATTATTATTTTTTTTATTTTTATTCAAATAGATTTATTATTTTTATAAACTGTGATTATTTTAAAATATTTTTTATAAAAAAATAATTTAAATGAACATTAATTTATTTAACTAAACATGACATGGCTACATGTGGATGTTGACCAGTATCTCATGATCCACAGTCTCAACTAGTCAACTTGGTCTGAAGAGCACCAGACAAACAAACTCATAACAGTACAATTTCTCTCTTTTACTGGTCTAAATAATAATCCTATTAGGAAAATACAAGCAAATGGCTAAAATCTTTTTCTTAGATGAATTTTCCAGACACCTCGAGACCCAAAAGATGAAGTAAGAGGATGAAAATAAAATCAAGAAACTTGCTCTAAACCAAGCTTCATTCAAATGCTTCTCATAGTGATAGTTTGTGGCAACTTGGATGAGGACCTGTGGCAGTTAGGGGTGTGGGTTAATGTTGATGAAGGTTAAGTTGAAATGGAAATGGTCACCTTCGCCAAAAGCTACTCTCTTTCCAGCCACGTCACAAGTTAACGTGTGCTATTTTTTAACGGTGTTAGTCCACTTTCAACACCTTTGAGATCTACATTTTAAGATTTTGATAGTATAAGGATTAACTATGTAACAATTGTAAGCTTTAAAGAGCTGTTTACAAAAATTTAAACTGTAGGGGCTAATTTAAAAATGAAGGTAAAGTTTAAGAATCAAAATATTACTTTTCCCTAATAAAAATATAAAAAGTTATATATATATATATATATGTTTATGTTATTTAATATTTTTCGAGCCTTTTTTCCTAAGAAAAGTTGGGACAGCTGCCCATCTTAATTCTATAGTGCTCAAATTTGACAATAATATTGAATACCAGAAAATTATATGAGAAGAAAAACAAAGAGAAAAGAGGTGATACACTTTTTTTTTTTATAAATAAGGATATTCACAGGGCTAAAGGTTCGATAGACATAATCTTACCCAATCACTTTAAGCCAACCAGACTAGAATCGAAATGAAGAAAAAGGCAGAAGAACCAATCTAGGATGGGCTCACATATCGGGCTAGGCACGGCACCAAGCAAAGTATTGCCTAATCCCATATCAACTAGATAAATGTAATATATATTTTTTATTTTGTTTTTAATGTTTTCTTTATTTTTAATAAATATTAAATAATTTTATAAGGTTATTTTCTTAATTATATCACATGTAATAAAATAATTTTATAATCATGATAAAGACTTTTTATTATCCCAATCTTTTAATTTTATTTCAAATTTTAAATTTATTTTTTTACTTAATATTATATAAAAATAATATATCATAAATGAATATTTTCAATTTTAATAGTGGTCCCAATATTATTTTCTATAAAAATATATTTTGGATGAAAATAATTATATTAATTAATAAACTAAATTAATTTATTATTTATTTAATTTTTAAAGTTTTTAAATTTTGTATTGTGTTTGATCCCATCTCAATATTGGTCCGATCTAGCCCAGTCAAGCATTAGGTCAACCAAGCCGATCCGACTGGAACCATGGGTGATTCTTAGGCCAAAGTGTATTTCGGGTTAGACACTATGCTAAGGTGATGCTGAAATTGACTCAACGTGTGAACAACCCTAATTAAAAATACTCTTATATTATTTTATGAAAAGTCTCTTCAAGATTTCATTTGGAACACAAGATAAATAAATAAAAAATCATTTTTAAAAATGAAAATGATTATGTATTATTTGTTTTAAAAGTATAAAAATATTATTAAATAATAATTATAATAACATAATAGATATTATTATAAATATGATACAATATGATTACATTGTTATCCTTGATAATAAATTTACTCTTTTGGTTCTTCATGGATTCTGGAGGAAAGGGAAGATAATTTCTCATCTTATTTAATTTAAAAAAAATTTAAGAAATTTAAGTAGGTAAAGAGAGTTACCCCTTTCCTCTAAAAGTTGGGGAGCTTTTGAGGAAAAACTTATAAGTAAAATTTATTGCAACAAAATTAACCTATAAAAATTTTAAATTTTCAAACTATTATTAAAATTCTTCTCCTCTACTTCCCTTCCAATTAAACCAAACAAGAGTCATTTGCCCTCCTCCATAAAATACCTCCCCTCCCCCTTACATTCATTTGATAAGTGACCTTTCAAGAAAATAATTCTCACATTCATTTGATAAATTTAATAGAACGAAAACTCCATTTGTGGTGACGTTTGATTAAATCCACAATATCAAATTATTACATTAGGTGTAGTCTGAAAATTTATTGTCTAGTTCAAAATTACTTGGTGATGCAAATCTTAGATTGTTTGAAACTTTGAAATAAACGAGATATGCACTATATATATATATTTACAATTATATATATAAATAGTGTGCTCCTGTATTGTATTACAGGGAAATAATTAAATTTTTAGAAAGACTTGAAAATCAATAATATATAACAAAATAAAACAAAAAATGATAATTTTTTTATAAATATTTTTTATTGATATGATCTTAAAACTGATATTTTATAATAATAAATAGCAACTAATCTTAATATAACTTCAATTGGGCAATGTTTATTTTTTTATGAACTATATAACATACTATTAGGCCAAATTCAAATATTATCATTTCAAATAAAGAATCAATATCCCAATGGAATTTTTTTTCATTTATAAAATTCAAACTCACTCACTATATCAAATTCCTTCCACCCGACACAAATGATAATTTTTTTTTAATTCCAGTTCTTCCAAGATATCTTAAAGGGGTGGTGTATTTTTTTATTTTATGAATTTATAAATCAAATAAATATATCCTAATGGTAATTCATCCGAATCTTATTAAAATATTAAGAAAATTTTCTAAAAAAGGCCCTTTTTTCACATTTGGAACCTTTCAAAAACAGAAGAAATCCACTTATTGTGGCTTTTGGGTAAATCAACGAGATGAACAAGTTGAAAACTTGTGAAATTTTCTTGGCCACTAATTTAGAGATAAGAACAAAAAAGCAAGAATGCTAAAATAATGTGACAATCTGGAATCTTCCAAGTGCAAGCAAATGCCAGAAATGGAATTGTATATAGATAACTTCATAATGATTAAAGTTTTGCATTTTTAATTGGACAATGATGGGTAGGTACCCCCTTTTCTTGAAGCAGTTAAAGCAACAAAATTGTAATCCTATCTTACATATTAATGGCAACGGCAATTGTAATTACTTGTTCCAAATTAGCTAACGTGGCCGAACTGCATCATTGAAATGTTAGAATTTTTTCCCAAAAAGAAAAAATTTTTATGCTTTTTTTAGGTTAGACTTTTTGTCCTACTCCATGGGTCATCCAAAAAGAGGATTATATAGAAATAAAAAATATAAAAGTAAATATCTTGGTCATCTTTTGCAGATTTGATGGTTTAATATTTGATAGCATAAGGTGTCATGGAATAAAACCTGTTTATATTTTAATACTATGTACAATTTTTGTAATATTTGTTTAGCCATTATTTAGCATAACATCAATATATCAATATATATATAAAATAAAAAATAATATTATTCATAAGTTATAAATAATATACTTATCTTACACTTTGTAAAACTCGTGGAACTTGCTACCTCATTATATAAGATGATATATCATATAATATAATGTTATTTTTTGTTAGATAAAAGGGTTTGAACTCAATATCACACTTCATCCTTAAAATCTAAACTATTTTTAGGCCCATAGAATGATAGTAGGGGAAATGACATTTAAAGACCAAAATTTGTAATTAATATCAATAACAGATCCATAAATTGTAAAATGCCAATAAGAGATTGAAGGTCCTAAACTTATCAGAGTTTAATGGTTGAATTACTGAAATACCTTCATTAAAATAAAACAACCACATGCTCGTGTTCCATAATTGCTCTGATTATTGTCTAACTTTCTCATATCCGACAAACTAGTTTCTTACAAGAGTGAAGCAGTGGCTATGCTCTGTTGCTCCGTCACTCTCTATTCGCTGATTCCATTACCCATCGCATCACCTCATCTCGTCTCTCTCGACTAATTCTTGTATGTTGTTTTAATCATCTTAGGTATTGATTTTTGTGTCTTCCTCTTCTTCTAGTATGTTTGTAAATGTCATCCCTTTCATCCTCTTCTTCTTCAACCTGTATTTTGGTTTCAGTTTTATTTTGCTAATTTTTGAATTGTTTCTTGTTCCTGCATTTTAGTATCGATTATTCATGTTTAGTTTTATATGATTCTTTTATTTTACTATAGTTTTGCTATGTTGCATAGATTCCTTAAGTAATAATTTCATTTTAAATAAGTAGTAAAAAGTAAACACTAGGAGATATAGTAGTAAAAATTGGTGCTACGTATTAATAGAGAAAAATACAGAGACAAGTATATTTTTCATTACAAAGCAAACATTAAATATCATTTAATCTGATTATCAATTTTCTAATGTTGTTCAGGCACAATTTCGACAATTTTGAGCTGACTCAGTTTGGTGGCAAGTGCATCATCTTAACAACAAAGTTCATGATCAAGTCAAAGCTAGTATATCAAGAGATGAGAGAGGCAAGCTATCCAGGAAAATGTGAAAAACAACGGCGTTAAGGATACTGATGTTTTGGATTATAATGTAATAGATACTGATGTAGGATAGTAGTATTAGGGATATTGATTTTTTTACTATTAATGTAATGGATACTTATGTAGTATACTAGTGTTAGGGATAATTATGTTTTGAATACTTGTATATCATTTTCAATTTTACATTGTCATTTCAATAATTTCACATTATTCCTCATAAACTTGACACTAAATTTTAACTTTTGTGTATATGATCATTCCTGATATAGACAGGCAGTAAATACAGTGTTTCAAGTGTTAAATATTGAATCTGATCACATGAAAATTTGGTGAACATAATTCCATCAGTATGAAATTTGGGATGTTCAGTGTCAAATCTTGAATTATCAGTAGTAAATAAAGGGTTCCGAGTGTTCAATACTGGATCTGATCACATGAAAATTTGAACATAATTTCATCAGTGTGAAATTTGGGATGTTCAGTGTCAAATCTTGGAACATCAGTGGAAAATACAAGGTTCTGAGTGTCAAATACTGGATCTGATCATATGAAAATTTATTTAACAAAATTTCATTAGTGTGAAATTGGGGATGTTCAATGTCAAATCTTAGAATATGAGTAGTAAATTCAGGAATCCGACTGTCAAATATTGGATCTGATCACATGAAAATTTGAACATAATTCCATCAGTGTGAAATTTGGGATGTTCAGTGTGAAATCTTGGAATATGCGTAGTAAATCCAAGGTTCCAAGTGTTAAATATTGAATCTGATTACATTAAAATTTGGTGAATATAATTCCATCAGTGTGAAATTGTGGATGTTTAGTGTCAAATCTTGGATTATCAATAGTAAATACATAGTTCCAAGTGTCAAATACTGGATCTAATCATATGAAAATTTCTTTAACATAATTCCATCAATGTGAAACTTGGAACATCCCAAATTTTCATGTTCACCAAATTTTAATGTGATCAGATCCAATATTTAATAAACTAAGTTATCCCAAATTTCATATTAATGGAATTATGATTAAAAAATTTTCATGTGATAAAATCCAGTATTTGACATTCGGAACCCTGTATTTACTACTGATAATCCAATATTTGACACTGAATATCCCAAATTTCACAGTGATGAAATTATGTTTACCAAATATTAATGTGATCAAATTCAATATTTAACACTCGGAACCTTATATTTACTATGCATGTTCCAAGATTTTATACTGAACATCCCAAATTTCACACTGATGGAATTATGTTCAAATTTTCATTTGATCAGATCCAATATTTGACACTCGAAACCCTGAATTTACTACTCATGTTCTAAGATTTCACATTGAACTTCCCCAATTTCACACTAATGGAATTATGTTAAACAAATTTTCATGTGATCAAATCCAGTATTTGACACTCAGAACCTTGTATTTACTACTGATGATCTAAGATTTGACACTAAACATCCCAAATTTCACACGGATGGAATTATGTTCACCAAATTTTAATGTGATCAGATTCAATATTTAACACTCTGTACCTTTGATTTACTACGCATATTCCAAGATTTCACACTGAACATCCCAAATTTCACACTGATGGAATTATGTTCAAATTTTCATGTGATCAGATCCAATATTTGACAATCGGATTCCTGCATTTACTACTCATATTCTAATATTTGACACTGAACATCCCCAATTTCACACTAATGGAATTTTGTTAAATAAATTTTCATGTGATCAGATCCAATATTTGACACTTGAAACTCTATATTTACTACTGATATTCCAAGATTTGACACTGAACATCCCAAATTTCACACTGATGGAATTATGTTCAAATTTTCATGTGATCAGATCCAGTATTTAACACTTGAAACCCTAGATTTATTACTAATAATTCAAAATGTGACACTGAACATTCCAAATTTCACACTGATGGAATTATGTTCACCAAATTTTAATGTGATCATATTCAATATTTAACACTTGAAACACTGTATTTACTGCCTGTCTATATCAGGAATGATCATATACACAAAAGTTAAAATTCTAGTGTCAAGTTTGTGAGGAATAATGTGAAATTATTGAAATGACAATGTAAAATTGAAAATGATATACAAGTATTCAAAACATAATTATCCCTAACACTAGTATACTACATAAGTATCCATTACATTAATAGCAAAAAAGTCAATATCCCTAATACTACTATCTTGCATAAGTATCTATTACATTATAATCCAAAACATCAGTATCCTTAACGCCGTTGTTTTTCACATTTTCCTAGACAGCTTGCCTCTCCCATCTCTTGATATACGAGCATTGACTTGATCATGAACTTTGTTGTTAAGATGATGCACTGGCCACCAAACTGAGTCAGCTCAAAATTGTCGAAATTGTGCCTGAACAACATCAGAAAATTAATAATCAGATTAAATGATATTTAATGTTTGCTTTGTAATGAAAAATATACTTGCCTCTGTATATTTCTCTATTAATACGTAGCACCAGTTTTTACTACTACATCTCCTAGTATTTACTACTTTTTACTACTTATTTAAAGTGAAATTATTATTTAAGGAATCTATGGAACATAGCAAAATTGCAGTAAAATAAAGGAATCATATAAAACTAAACATGAATAATCGATACTAAAATACAGGAAGAAGAGATAATTCAAAAATTAGTAAAATAAAACTGAAACCAAAATACATGTTGAAGAAGAAGAAGGTGAAAGGGATGACATTTACAAACATACTGGAAGAAGAGGAAGACACAGAAAAATCAATACCTAAAATGATTAAAGTAACATACGGGAATCAACAGAGAAACCAAAATATAGGAAGAAAGGGAAGATATAGAAAATTCTATACCTAAGATGATTAAAGCAACATACAAGAATCAGTGGAGAGAGACGAGATGAGGTGATGCGATGGGCAACGGAATCAGCAAACGGAGAGTGACGGAGCAACATAGCATAGCCACTTCTAAGAAACTAGTTTGTCGGAAATGAGAAAATTAGGGAATGATCAGAGTAATTCTAAAACATGAACATAGGGTTGTTTTATTTTAATGAGGGTATTTCAGTAATTCAACCATTAAACTCTGATCAGTTTAGGACCTTCAATCTCTTATTGGCATTTTACAATTTATGGGTTTGTTATTGATCTTAATTGTAAATTTTGGTCTCCAAATATCATTTCCCCATGATAGTATTTAGGATTTTTTTTTATACATAGTATTTAGGATTTGAAAATGTATATTGAACAAAAAATAATCATTTTTGACAAAAATATCTTTTATCAAAAAGTAAACCATATTTATCAAAATTTAGCATGATGTATAAATTTTTAGAGAAATAAAAACATTTCTATCATTTAACAATAAAAAAGAGGCAAATCCCCCAAAAATAAAAAGAAAAGAAATCGAGGTGTGCAAACCAAAAGTTAGGTTGGATGTTGGCCTAATCCAGTACCCAACTCGATTTTACAAAGAACTTTATCTCTAATCATAATGTCCAAGTCGGGCTTGTTGGGCATTTTGTTTTTGTATTGATTATACAAAAAATTATAAAAATAAAATTGTAATTAAGTTCTTATAAAATTATATTTTAACTTAAAAAATATGAATACCTATTTTATATATATTAAATGGAATAAAACCAGGTCAAGTTAGATTTTCTTTGTTTGGCCAACGGTCAAGTTAGATCAAAACTCGTTCTGTAATAAATTGAATCAGATGGATCTACCGGAAAGTAAAAATGAATCAAATAGAGTTGGATTCGACCCAATATCCAGTGAAGTCAATACCCAATTCAGCCCAACACACGAAACCCCAAGTGGGTTGTAACTTGTAACGCAAATCAGAGAAAATAGTAATAATAAAGTAATATTAAATATGCAAGTTACTATTATCGAAAAAAAATGCAAGTTACTATCATCCAAAAAAAAAAAATGCAAGTTACTTCCTACCCAAAAAAATGCAAGATTGTGACATAGTTAATAAGCAATTGAATTCCTTAAGCACACTATCTTGATTCGATTCTTAGTGGTGTGTATGAAAAAAAACTTTGTTAAGAGAGAGAAAACTTATTTTGGTAATTTTCATATATTGAAGGAATTAATCTCTAACTATCGATTGGGGGATATCCTTAATGCTCAACAAAAAATATGCAATGAACGATCTTTAAATTAAGTGATAAAAAATTCAATATTTCTTAAGTAAGATCTCAAATTTAAATTTTTTTTTTTGTCTCTATAAACATAACAGCAAGCTCATCCCATGTTCCATGGAAACACGGGAGCAATCTAGTTCCTTAATATAATACAAATTCTAGTCCAAAAACAACAAATAATATAATACACATTCAATTAATGAAAATTGAACATATTAAAATTTCTCTAGTAAATTATTTATTTTCTCCGGCAAATCAATTGGATTTCAAATCCCAAAAGGGCTTTCTTTTTGGGCCTTGCCCTTCATATGGGCCAAACTTGCATAGCCTGTACGTGTATCATATTTTTGTTAACACGTTTTTAGGGACTAAAATGCATAATAACACTGTCTGATAGTAAGGGCCTGTTTGATAGTGTTTTCTGTTTTCTGTTCTCAAAAACAGTTTTGTAAAACTGTTCTTGAGAAACTGTTTTGAAAACAAGAAAACAAAAAAATCTGTTTGAATAATTGTTCTCAAAATCATAATTAGTGAGTAATAGATGAGTTATTCAAAATTTATAACTTTATCATTAATGAGGTGGATGTTTCTTATCTTTCCTTGTGTTTTCCAGAACAAAAATTACAAAACACCTAAAAGGTGTTCTGAGTTTTCTGTACAAAACTGTTTTCTGTTTTCCAAAACAGTTTTTAAAAAATAGGTTTATCAAACATGTTTTCTGAGTTTTCTGTTTCTGAAAACAAGAAAACTGTTTTGCAAAACTCCACCAAACAGGCCCTAAATTTGCAGAATAAAAACTGTTTCCAATTCAAGCATGTGCAATAATCTTTTGCATTGGGTGTCTGTTAGCTAACATGACAAAATAGGATTATTTATATCTAAATACATGATTATTGTGCTCCTTAAAAAAGCAAAATTGATTAATTTAAATTCTTTGTTATTCAATATCTCATTTATTAGAAATAGGACTAGTAAAATAAAAATTGAAAATATATATGATAGTATACTATTTTTTTAATTTCTTTTTATTAGGATTTTTTTGTGTGGATATTGGACTAAGAGTATCTTCGAACTAATCTTTCTCAATATATTGATGGCAAAGTTAAACACTCTTCAAATATGTATACTCTATACGTAAAGATTAAAAATCAAATTTTCAATTATTTACTTAAGATGATACTGATTATATTACTTACATTTACAAGAATAAATAAATAAATAATATATTGGAAAAGAAATAAAAAATGAGTATAATGATAAAATATAAACCCCATAATCATATTAATTGGTGTCACTTTCTATTCAAATACAGTTGAAAATAATAGTAGTAATTGTCGCTGATGCAGAGAATATAAATAATGGTGAGAGAAGAGAGTTGTTGTCCATTTACAGAAGCAAGACACAACGGTAAGTCATCAATTTGTTTTGGTGAATAAGTTTGAAAGATGCAATTTTTTGTTTGCAAAACCAATAAAATAAGGATTTTATAGGAACATTGAAAGCCAACCTTTTTTACTTTACTATAAGATTAGATTCAATAAAGTCCACAAATTCATTCATGCATGTGTGCTGGTGAGTCCCAAAATTTCAAAGACAGGGTCCCACTCTTCCACTATGATTGAGATTCCTTTTCTATGAGTAAGATTATTAGATAAGAAAATGCCTTCTTTCATTCCTTATCTCCACCTTATATATATTTATTTATATATATATATAATATTATATTATACAAACACGACATTTCTTTGTCTAAAAAAACAACAGAAATAGATGCCCCAACGGCTCTCATCCTATACCAACTCTCTCTTTTAATGTTGGCCGAAAAAAAAAAATATCTCTTTTAATGAACTTAAATTAAAATTTTCTCTCAATTATTTGATATTTGACACTATAATTAATTAATTTGAATTACATCAAGTCCTAAATATGAATTATGGCATATTTTTTTACAAGTTTTAAATATGAGATTTTATTTAAGAAATATCAAATTTTTAGTTTGATTCATTCGTCAATATTTGAATTTAAATTTTTTTACCTATTTTCTTGTGTTGCATTTTCATAAAATAAAAATTTTTATTTTTAAAACCATTTTCTGACTCTTTATTTCTTCCTTTTCATAAACTAGAATAAAAAATTCCCATGTGAATTTAGACACTGAAGACTTGGTCCAGCATGGATTTATTAATTTATTTTAATTTAACTTAATTTCATAAATCGGAAAAAAAAAGTTTTAAAACATCCTTTATATGATGATTTCTCACCCACTTTTTTCCCACTAAACCGACTGAAATCATCTTCTTCAATTCTCAAACACACCCATAACCGGAAGGAAAAAGAAACAGAGGGAAAAAAAAAATGGAAGCTCTTCTCTCCCAATTCGCCTTCCTCTCAGATCAAGCTCTACAAGACAAGAACTTTGATCCATCCACCATAGAAGATCTCATGAAGCTCTTCGAGATTGAATCATACAAGGCCTGGGCAGCCATGGAGCTGGAGCAAGAGAAAGAGGAGAAAGAAGCAGAGGAAACTATGCAGAGGGCTGAGGACTACCTTGACTCCGTAATGGAATCCGCCATGGATGAGTTTAGAAGTTTCGAACTTGCGCTTGAGAGGATGGAAAAATCTGAACTTGATAGCCTCGTTGAGACTGCTGAAAGTGCCAGAAAAATGGGCAGGTTAATGGAAAAAACTGCTTATGTTGCTTCCAAAAAGTATATTGAAGCCGCTGTGAATTCTGCTACTGCTTCCATGAAATCTGCCTGGAAAGGAATTTCCTCTAGCAAGGTTCATCCTTCTTAGATTGGAACCGTACTGAAATGTGAAGTTCAAGACACAATAAATTACTGATTTGTCTCATTTTTCATATGCTTATTCTCGAAATGTACCAAACTTTGAAGATTTAGAGTTAATGAAGCACGAAAATTTCATTTGTTCTGGGTAGATCTGATTCAAAGGCTTAGCGTTTCACCCATCTTGACTTTAAACCGCTTGTATTGAACTGATTAAAGAACATTTGATTCAGATTCTGGGTTGATCTGATACATACCAAGGCTGAGAATTTCTGACACCTTACTTTTGAACACTCTGTATTTAATTGATTGAAGGGACTGAGAAATGTTGGATTTGCTTTCTTCTTTTGTTTTTCACAAATGGGTGGTTTTATTTTGTTTTTTTTTTTGGAGATGAAAATAGCTCCAGTTGAATCAGTCTTTATTTTCAGTTCTTATATGCTTGCTTCGGAAATGTGGTATTCAGAATTGAAGCGAAAATTTTGTAGTGAACGTTCAGGATCTAAGTAGAAAATTGCAGATTTAGGGTTCATGATGCATGAAAATCCTTTCATTATGGGTAGGTCTGATGTAAGGGTTGAAATTCCAGGCAGCAGAATCTTGAACATTCTGGAAAGAAAAATTATTTTTATTCCATCTTCTATTTGTTTTAGATTATTTTTTCTTTCATCCTAGACTAGAACTATTTCTTCATTGGGCAAATGGTAGACTCATTTTAGCCAGTCTTGCTTCATCCATAAAAGCTAGCAGTCTAACTTCTAACCATGTTCTAAATGAATGAAAACCTTTATTATTTACACTAATTTGAATTGGTAGTTTTTAATAATATTGTTTAAGGACCTTGGTTAAACTTTTGTCCTTCTTTGACACGCTATTAAAAAAAAGTATTTTATTTGTATACACTCGTTTAAATTATTTTTAATTTTTTAACAGTATATAATAATTTAATTATTGCAAAATTTTTTCAACTCTAAACTGTAAGCAAATTGTGATGTTGCCGTCAAATCTAGTCTCTATCATGAGTGAATGCTATATCAGCATCCAACTGCTAACTTAGCAAACAAAATATTTAGACGTCAATTAGTAATAATTATGAGAAAACACTCATAAAATACAAAAAGCAAGTTAAAAATAAAACGTAGATATAGAAATTATTTTTAAAAAAAATATTTAAAATCCAAATTAGAATCATATATGGATAAAATAAATGACTAAATTTATATATTTTCCCTATATGTATTATTTAATTAAAATTTAATATATAGATTTTTTAAATTTTTGTATGTTTAAAAAGTTAATATTTTTAATATATAATTAATGACTAAATCTATAATGTATTAAAAAATAATTCACATATTAACTTTTAATTGAAAAATAACACAAAAAAATACATAAAAAATATATATAAGTATTTTCCTAAAATAAAACCCACATTTGTGACACATATGTTTGTAATCCTTTTTTTTTTGTGCCAGTTATGTAATCTATTAATTTTTTTGGGGCCAAATATGTATTCTATTGATTGACTCAATGTGAATTTGACGATATTATAGTAGAAATTAACGTTGGAAATTGTTTAATATATATACACACACACACACACAAGAATTTTTTTTTAAAAAAGTATAGAAATTTAATTCAAAAGCTAGTTAAAAGTATACAAATCATATTATTTTTTGATATAGGAATAATTTTTTTTACCCACAAATAGGTATAATTGGCTCAAAATTTTGTATTTCACCAATATAAATTACATAATAATAAAACTAAAAATCTATCTTTAGCTAATTTATTATTTATAGTATATATTGCGGAAAATCATAATTTCAAAGTACCAATAATACTTTATCAATTCCAAGTTTTGAACAACCTTGTCAATGCAAATAAACTCAAGTAGCAAAATGGAATCAATGAAGCTTCAAGGGAATCAAAGTATCATATTCTGTTTGGACATACAGTATATCAATATATTCATATATGTAATAAAATAAAATTTATACTAAACTATATTGTTTACACATTACAAGCGTTATTTTGGTAAAAATAAATGTTAAAGGACAAATCTATCCTAAAAGTATTTTTGGAGAAGTTATGAATACCCTAAACAAATTTTTGGAACAATATTAATAATTATATTTCAAAATCAAAACAATAGCACCATGTACTAGCGGTTAATGTTAAAATTATAATGCTAACCCATTAGTTAATTAGAAAATTTATCAATTTTTTTGATTTTAGAATAAAGAGAATTTGAAAAAGGTAAAAAATAGAGAAAATTTGAGAGATGAAAAAAAATGAAAAATAAAAAAATGAAGTGTATTTTATTTATTCATTAAGAAATATTTATATAAGACTATAGCTAGAATTAGTTAAACAACATGAATAGAAAAGAATATTATAGACAAAATCTCCTTAACAACTTAAAAAATTTATGTAAGATTTGCACAGCTCTTCCAAAAATACTTTCCTAAATTTGCCCATAACCCTAAAAAAAAAAATATTGAGTCTGATATAGGAGGGTTGGAGTGTGTTCAGCGCCCTCAACCCTCACAATATATACAATTATATACACACAATCGCGCGCAATGAAAAAATGGAAATGAGTCAGTGGAGATCTCTCGTGTGTTGGTTGCTTTTCCCTTCCTTCTGTCTGAGATTGCCTTCGATAGCCTATTGTGTTTCTACTTCCAAGTTTGGTGTACGGAAGCATCTGAGACACTCCTTATCGACTCTGAACCCAAGATGCTATCTTTAGACGTCAAGGTACTCCTTCCTCAAATTTCCTCATTGGGTTAAGCTTATTGCGTTTCTCCTGTCGAGTTTGGTGTACTGAAGCATCTGAGACTCTGTCCTCGTCGACTCTAAAACAACCCAAGATGCTATCTTCAAGGTACTCCTTGCTCACATTTCCTCCTCTCTTTCGTACATCTACCTTCCTCCTCTCTTTCCCTTGTTCCCTCAATCTCAACTCCTATCTTCATCCCCATTCCCCAAATCCATCTAACATTCGCGATGCTGTCGCTGCTGTCAATCGCTTGCTCTGTCAATGTTCCCCAATCTCTATACGCCATATTAGTAAGATTTTGGGATCTATCATCAAGATGAATCATTATCCCGTGGTTATCTCACTTCTTTCCCAAGCGGAGTACAAGGGGGTCACGCCAGATTTGGTTATTCTGAGTATCTTGATCAATTGCCACTGCTATGTGGGTCGGATGGATTTTCCTTTCTCATTATTGGAAAAGATTCTCAAGATGGGTTATCAACCAGGTACGGTAGCTTTGAATACACTAATGAATGGACTCTGTTTTAATCGAAAGGTTGGCATAGCACTGGAATTTTCCAATGAATTGATGGCAAAAGGATTTCAGTTGGATGAGGTTACTTACGGCACTTTAATGAGTGGGCTATGCAAAATTGGGAAAACAAGATCTGCTGTTGAATCTCTCAATATGATAGAGAGATATGGAGCTAAGCCTGATGGTAATTATGTACAACACAGTCATTGATGACCTTTGTAAAGATGGACTTGTAACGGTGATGCATGATTTGTGTTATGAAATGACTGATTGTGGGATATCTCTGAATGTTGTCACCTACACTATTCTAATTCATAGTTTTTGTAGCACAGATCAATGGCGAGAGGTAAATCAATTGCTTGATAAAATGGCATTGAAAGGCATCAATCCAGATGTTTATACCTTTACTATACTTGTTGATGCATTATGTAAAGGAGGAAGGATCATAGAAGCTCAAGCTGTGCTTGTTAGAATGATGAAATGCAATGAGAAGCCTGATGTTACTACCCACCATGCTATAATCGGTGGCTATTTTTTGACCAATAATATCAGTGAGACAAAGGAAGTATTTAAAAGGATGATCAAATGTGGCTTGACACCTAATGTTATCAGTTATAAAATGTTGATCAATTTATATTCTGATAATAAAATGGTTGAGGAAGCCATGGATCTCTTTAAGGAAATGAAATCTAGAAATTTGGTTCCTAATATTGTAACTTACAATTATCTTATTGATGGCTTGTGCAAGTTCAGGAGAATTTCATATGTGAAAGATCTTATTTATGAGATGCATGACAATGGTTATTCACCTAATATAATCACTTAGAATATCTTCTTAGATGCTTTTTTCAAAAGCCAACATTTTGATAAGGCAATTTCATTATTTCAACAAATTGTCGATCAAGGAATTCAGCCTAATGTTTACACGTACACCATGCTTCTTGATGGTTTGTGCAATGGTGGTAGATTAAATGCTGCCTTTTCCAACATCTGTTGACTAAAGGCTATTGTCTAGATGTCAAAGCATATAGGCTATGCTTGGTAAAAAGAAAGTTGGTTTCAAAAAAGGGAAAAGGAGAGAAAAAATCCATTTTAATATATTTGGTAGCTAATTATAGCTCATCCATTGGAAACTTCTATGTTTTTTATAGCAAATAATAGTTCTTTCGTTGGAAACCAAATACATTAAGATATATTTTTTCTTTCCTTTTCCCTTTTTTGAAACCAACTTTCTTTCTATCAAACATAACAATAGTGCTATGATTCACGAACTTTGTAAAGGGGGTTTGTTTGATAAAGCAATCTCCTTGCTTGATAAAGCGGAAGAGCATGGCTTTGACTTTTGAAGTAGTTATTCAGTTTCTTCTTGAAATAAATGAGTATGATAAGGGAGAGAAGCTTGTTCATGAAATGATTGCAGAGGCTTGTTCAGGAAATAAAACAAGGAGAAAAAACATAGTAGCAGGGTCTTTTGGACAAGGCTACTCTCAATTTTCTTTTCTGTTGAGTATAGTTGAAGTTTGAATCTTACAAGTGGATGAAAGGGGACCTTGCTCGTGTTGCCAATGTTCTTCCTATGCAGAAGTTAGTTCCACACATAGATTAGCTGAGGCAGAATTGAGAGAATTAAAGAATAGGCGTTAGTCATCCTATAATGGTGTTGCTTAGAAGGGAAACATGCTTACTGACTGCTTTTCAAATGCTAAGAACTATGCAAGAACTAGAACGGCAATTGGAAGAAGTATGCTGATCTTCTGACTTGCTCAAACTCTTTCATTGTCCTTGAAAATAAAAGAAAAATGTTAAACCCTTTTTATATAGAGATGGCATATGCAGTTTTTGATATTGGAGAGGTCTTACTTTTAGTATAATATAATGAGTTGGGGGTTGGTTTATTTAGCATTTATTAGAACATTATCATTTACATAGATTAAGTTCCTTGTTTTCTTCTAATTCCTTTTAGTTAATGATTCCCTTTCTTTATCTTGAGTTGTACAGATTTCCTTTTCATATTCTTTTGAAAAAATTACATTTTTTATGACAGAAAGATGGAGGGAACAGTAGAAAAAAAAATTCTTCAAAAATGTTGATAAACTGAAACAGAAGCATAGAAAGATTGAGTGTTATCTTGATTTATCTTGAGACTACTGTCCAGATTCCAGATGTTTGGTACGGCACAAAAAGTTTCTGCATATATAATAGTGCTCCTATCAAGACAGGTGTTTCGCTTCACCTTTAGACACCATATTACTGGTTGAATAGGACTCATGGAATTTTTATCTCTCAATTATGTGTTGCTTAAATTGACTAAAATAATCAGAGATAAAGTCATGAGGATTGTAAATATATTTTTTTACAATGGTAGAAAGTTTCCAGTATGTCTTACTCAGCTGGTGTTGTAAGAATGCTCAGCATGCAATTCCACTGGGTTGTATGAGAAACGGGAGGGAATATCTGTCCTCTGGTGGAGATGCAAGATATTCTATAACCATTAGGGAACACAAAGTCTTAAATCTAAGTCTATGTAGGAGACATGAACATAGATAGCAGGGTTTTCTGGGACAGGCTTCTTAGTACAATCTCAAGATATTTTCTGACATTTGGTAGAAAGAAAATGGGTTTCAACAAAGGGAGAAGGAGAGAAAAAATCCATTTTAATGTGTTTGATTTCTAATAGAAGAGTTATTATTGATTACTAGATACATTGGGGTTTCTAATAGAAGAGTTATAATTCCTTGCGTTGGTTTGTGTGAATCCTTTTTTCTTTCTCCTAGGTTTTAGATTACTGCTTATGAAAAGTTGCCAATTTCTCATCTTTTGATTTGTTTGGACTGGTAAATAAGTCTATTAAACTTTTCTCTTTCTTCATACGGGATTTCTCTCCCATGAAGCTGTCTGTGGAATATGTTTATTTCGTGGGAAAACTAAGGATCTTGAATGAAGTCAGGATGAGTCATTAACTGAACTTAGTTTAGCTAAAATGAGAATCAAGAATTATATGCACAGACATTTATCAATTCAATTTGGATTTCAGGTTCAAAATATCTTGTTGGCTTGATCGGTTGGGGTAGAGGCCTTGAATGTAATTGAGATATTGCCATATTTTCCAATTACAAGCACAACCGTTTATCAAATCTTGTTAGTCTTTTTAGCAACGCCTTGATTGGTTGGTCTGAAATGCCTTGCATCTCATTATACGTAGCCTATTGATGAAATGTTTGTGTTTTATCAATTACTATGGGGTTAGTTTGATGTTCTCTCAAATAGTTTTGCTCCTTAAGTTCTTTTGTTAACTACTTGATTTGAATCAATATTTGTTCTGCTGGGAGACCTTCAAAATATTATTTTGAGCTTTGAAAAAGAAGATTTTTTTCCCTATTTTGAGGCTAACTTGAGAAATATAGTAAGGCCATTAAATCTCAGGTGTTAGGAGATGCCTTGGGACTTATCACAATCCTGATTACCTTCCTATAGGCAAAGGCATCCGTCGTCTCCTGTGGGACAAATGTATAGCAGGAGGAGCAGAAGAGATGAAAGTTGATCTCTATATTCATCCTACTCCTATAGCAGGTAATTCTGTTTACACTTTTGCTTTCCTGGTGTAACCTATTCCGGATAATCTGATAAAAATGCTTGAAGCTAGTTTTAGTCAGATGATGCATTCATGCATGCAATTCCTTCCTCTTTCCTTTTTGTGTCTTCTCTTATGCATATGAATTCTCTAAATTTTACCGAACTAAGCAATTTTACTGAGTAGTAGTTAGAAAACTTCCCTTGGTGTGCAGGGACAAGCTCATAAAGAGAAAGGAGAGCTCTGAAGGATGTGAGGAGAACTGGAGGAAGGTCGAAGAAGCTCCAAGAAGGGAAGCTTTAGAGCAGTAGAAGAGGGAGGAGGATCCATATAGAGAGCTAGAAGAGCTCCAGAGACAAAGAAGCCATGCGTAGGAAGAAACTAGAAGAGGGGCAAGACCGTTTGTACCAAATGAAGTTGTTGGATAAAGCAAATCCTGACCAAAATTGTCATTTGCTCTTGGATCAAAATGAGTGTCAAGTAACTATTCGTGTCTAATTTTTTCCCCTTTCTTAACTTGGGATTGAACCCATCAAATATTGTGTTGAACTTAAAAGACTGATGCTAGTATGCTATGAACTTATTTGCTACTTTGTGTCTGCATAATCTGAAGCCTTGAAGGTTCTGTATTTATGTGCTCTGCAACTATTTCCAGTTTCCATTAAGCATGATTGGTTGTTAGAGTTCTGGTCACTCTATTGGATATTTATTTATTTATTTATAAATACTATTTGATATTTATGTATCCATGGTCATCTGACACTTAACAAATTTAGTACACACATATACTGTTAATACACTGTTGATTAGCCATTTTTTAAGCTTTTTCCTAGTTGCTGGTGTGTGTGATTGTTGAAATTTGTGCAAATCTCAGGTCCACCTTTAGTTTATCTTGTAAGGCCGGATATAAGATCATTTCAAATGATTTATTTCTCTGACCACTTTTGCTTTGAAGCCAACCATCATATGGTGGTTAATGTTCATAAAAGAAACCCAAAAGCCAATTTCTGCTTGCAATTATATTGTATAACCCTTATTTATTTAAAGGTAGATTGAGAAGAATTACTTTCTCCTTCAACATTAAATTGATTAATTTCAAAAGACGGCACCCATGTAAATATGATTGTGTCTGTTTGTGTTTGTTTAAAGACAGGAAGTTTAAATTCGTATATAAGAATAGTGCAGTGGACAAAGTATGTTTTCATTAGGAAATGGAAATTACATATCAACCTCTCACAATCTCTAGAAAATTACCCGTTACAAGAACTCCTCTAAATTATATATAATGAAATGGAAATCACTTATCAACCCCTCACAATCTCAAGAAAATTACCCGTTACAAGAACTCCTACAAATTATATATACTATATATAGACAACAAATTTATTGACTCAATATGCACAAGCAGCCAGGACTACAACTCTTCCACAAAGTCCTTTTTGTTCTCTTCCCTACTGTATCAAATTCAGACACTGTTACTCTTCTGTTTCTTTTTCTCTGAATTTGCAATGTTGTCATGCTGAATCTTTGCTTTGTTTGGAGATGAATAGGTAAGAGGCGTGATTCGCTGCAGCTCAGGATCAGGTGAAAACATAAATGGTAATTTACTATCATCCATCTTCCTAAATGTTATTGAAATCCTGTAGAAAGAACAAAGGTATCAGAATACAAAACCAAGAAAAAAAAATCAATCATATATTGAGAGTTTGTAAAGCATGACTAATATGTTTACATATTTTGTGATTTGGTTTGCTCTACCCAACTTAGAAATCAGTTTACCCAAGAATTTTTGGCAAATATGTATTGAAAAATTCACATGACCTTTTGGTGGGGACAGATGGAACGCAATGTTTTGCGACGTCAGCTCCATTGCCATTGAGAACGAACACTGATCTGCATAATCAAAGTGAACATTAGAATGTGTAAATATTAAACGAGAATTGACCAAAAACATAATTCACGCAAATCTACTCACTACTTATGACACAGGAACATGAAGGTTGTAACTAGTGTTCAATGTTCAAAATTTGACAATGATAACTTTAATTCTGACATTTTCATGGAAGGAAAGGGCATTGGAAGAGAAAAGTTGACCAACCAATCTGACATGCTCACAAGTCCATCCATGATTGGTTTAATCTACAAATTTCATGTAGATCAAGTCTATCTAAAGTTTTCTCAAGTAGGAAGGAAATGAAGCTTACCCTACTGGCAAAGTGATAGGAACAGGCCCTTGGAATTGTCCAGCACCTATAACTTTCAAATTTGAACCAAGCACAATATCACACTCAGACAAGAGTGAAACCGTCGAAAAGGGTCGCACAAAATCGTGGTGATCGATATGAGGTGGAATGCAATCCCCTTCATCGTATATGTTCACAATGCAACTATTGGGGATGCATGTTGGAGGCAGTATATGCCACTTTACCATCCTCTTGATCAATTTTTTGAATAAATTCGGTATTGGATCAACTTCTTCATCTCTTATAATGCCAGGAGGATTTCCATATTTGTCCTGCAAGATTTTCCATGAACCCAATGAGCTAACATATTTTAAAAAAAAAAAAAGAAACACAGAATTCAAGGAGAGATGGAAAAGGAAAATTACAACTTACCACTGCATAATTATAGCAACAACCAAATTGTATCGTTACTCTCCCTTTACCACGCATCCACTTCCTAGGTTCTGAGTAGGTACGTTCTACAAACAGAAAAATCCAAATGGTATCAGTGTGAGAACAACATTTTCTCAAACTTAAAACATGACAAAAAGATGATGAAACAGAAAATTCTCGGGAGCCAGAGTATACTTCTAAGTTATAAATAACACTGATTTCCCTCCTAACAAGAATGACTACAAATATCATAGCCATTCTCTCGAGAAGAATGAGTTTTAGAACACAGATTCAGGAACCAGTCAATTTACTATCTTAGGCAGAGCACAATGTGTGGAAAGTGAAAAGGTAACTTAAAGCTGAATTAAAAAGTTTATGATGATGCTGAATCAACTTTTCCAGTCTAACATAAGAAAGAAAAACAAGTGCTATTGACATTTTCAAATAGATGGCTATGTGTCTATATTAAGTCTCACTTCTAATCAGGGAACAAATGGCTTACTGCATGTAATGAAGCATAACTAGTCTATAGACAAAGCTATACAAATTCTTTCAAAATAAGTTCTGATATTTAGAGCTTATAAATCACTTAAATGCTGGAATCACTAGATTGAAGAACTGCAAAAGAATAGGAAGGGAGAATTTCTATGCACATACCTTTAAGTTGCCCATTTCGACCCATCTGTTGCAGTTTATAAACATACTTAACAATATTCCTTTGCTCCTCAGCATTGAATACTTGAGTGTGAAGCTCAAGTCCTTGAAGAACATTTATGGCTCTCCCATCAATTCTTTCAGTGTGAACGAAGTCCATTTTTCTGCCAACCAGTGAACACCTAACCCGCTCCTTTTGTTCCTCAGACAATCCACTTTCAAATGACGAGTCTCCGCCAATTCCATCATTTAACAGCAAGTCTAAATCAGATGGCATCAAAGATTGTCTTTTGCGATTCAAATATCTTGGTGAAGAATCAGAAACATATCTATTATTATGCTGCTTCATCAACCAAGGAAGATCGTGTCTTTGGACATAGTTTCTTGCACCATCCTCTTCTCTATGCTTTCTGGGGTGAAATACTGAAGCATTACCATTTCTGGACTTGTAGGATGCATCTCCAAAAGATACATAGTCATCATCATCCGCATAAGATGTTTCATAGTGTTTTCCTGCATTTACATTAAGCACTAAATCATTAATATATTATACAAAAGTAGAATAAAAAATACTTTTATTCTATTATTATTCATTTATGTCACTTTTTATTTAATTTGTAATCAATTGATTTGCCTTTTAAAAAAAAAATGCTCTAAATCCCCATGTAAATGCATGGAATTAGAACTAGTTTATGAACAAAAAGATAACAAATAATGCATTACCATTCCGGGACTTGTAGAATGGATCTCTAGAAGATACATAGTCGTCGTCATCATCAACAAACGAAGTTTCATAGTGCTTTCCTGCTTTAAAAAGGTCTACATTTAGAATATAACATATAATGCATAACTATAAGCTAATGTTTGGTGTGGCAAAGTAGAATAAAAGTACTTTTATTTTATTATTATTCATTGATGTAACTGTTTATTTATTTTTTCATCAATTGATTTATTTAAAAAAATGCATTACCATTCCGGGAACTGTAGAATGGATCTATAGAAGCTAGATAGTCATCATCATCACCGAACGAGGTTTCATAGTACTTTCCTGCATTTAAAAGAAGGACTACATTTAGAATATATAAGATAACAGATAATGCACAGCTATGATCTAATGATTGGTGAGGCAAAGGCAATATTAATTTAACAACTAAAGTACACGCACAAGTACAACATTGCAAAAATCCATAAAGGGAAAGAGAAAGAGATGGCTGAAAAATGGTAAAATTTGCCAGCGATTAGTTTTGATAAAAGTTAGAATTAAGTGAATTAAAAAGATTAATGCACTTAAAAGGAAAAAAAATTTACAGATAAAAAAATGCAGAACTCACATGAATACCTGCAAGACTGGAAAAAGTCACTAGAAAAGGAAACAAAGGGGAATAGTTACATTATTCTGAGATATTTACAATCCTATACCAATTTGGTAAGTGAAGAAAAAGGAAAAAAATATAAATGATAATTGATACAGAGAAGAAAGATAAAAATTTATGGAAAAGAACTAAACGCATTCATAAAATTATTGTCAAAAAAATTCAAACTTGATAAGAAGATCAATTCTTTTAAAGAATAAAAGACAGAGGCAGAAACCGAACCCAGTGGACAGGAATGGAAGAGTCGAAAATGATAGGAAGAGTGAAATAACAGTAAAAAAATTCAAACTTGATAAGAAAAAAAAAACTAACAAAAAAAATTCAAATTCAAATTTAAACTTGAAAAGAAAAACACAACAGAACTCATCACAACCTGCTCGTAAATGTTAAGAAACAGAACAGAGCTTTGAGTAAAAGAAAGGAAAAGAGAAGAAGTTTAGTTACTTTTACGGAGACTTGAAATTCGAGCATGAAGACGAGCCTCACAGTGGTCGCAGAAGCAATCAGAGAGAATCTGCAATATCTGCTCCTTCGTCAATGACTCCAAGAGCTCCATGCACCGCCGCTTCTACCGGAAATTCCCTTCAGAGATCAAATCTCAGGCAAAGCAATACGAGAGAGAGAGAATGAGTTGACTGACTTGACTTCCTTTTTGTTTTTTTTTTTACAAAGACTTGACTTCAGAAGCGAGGCCAAGGTAAGTATTTATTTGAAAAAGGTTTCCTAATTTCTTATCACTTTCCTCCGTGCCGGCTGTGCATCAACCCGCTAACCCGGTCAAACCAGCCCGACCTGATGTTATTGGGTTCATAAAAATCTGGCCGGTCTAGGTTGCGGGAGCCATTGGACTCAATCAACCTGGACTGGCCCGGTTAGTCTTATTAAATTATAAAAAAAAAATTATTATATAACATCAATTGTAAAACCCAATTTTCCCAAGATTTTCTCTCACACTCACATGATCGCACCCTTTTTCTGGCTTCACACTCACGAGTCACAACTTCATTTTCTCTTCTCCTCGCAGCATCTTCTCTTCTTCTCATACCATCCCTCTCTCACTCTGAGTCACAGCCTCGCATAGCACTTCCAGATCCAATAGCCGACATTGCCATTAAGCTTCCCCCTCATGCTCCCTTTGTCTCCGGTCGCTCCTCTCTCGTTGTTACAGATCTTCCTCTTCAATTTCTTTGCTTGTTGAAATAAGGGATGAAGAAGATGGGAAAGAAGATGATGATGGAGGAAAAAGAGGATGAAGACATATTCTCTCCCCAAAGTTTACGTTGTTCTGCTTGTGCCTCTTCTGGTTTTTTTTTTTTTTCTTTTCTATGTTATGGTTACTCTTTCTAGAGTATAGATCTAGCTTTTTTTTTTGTTTCTAAAGAATTTTGCAATTTAATGGAGTTCTGGAGATGATTTTCTTCTCTGATTTGCTTTCTCTAAAATTATGCCATCACAAATGGGTAACTCGGATCCTGGTTTCTTACCCCAATCTGGTGGAAAGAAAATCGGTCCGGGCTGTGGGCTTATACAAACCTGGGGTCGAACTGGCCCATGCACAGCCCAACCTGCAATTAATCAAATACACTTTTTTTTATGAGACCAATTAATCAAATATACCGCAATCAAAAATATAAAAGAAAAATCCAATGTTGTTTAGTGTTTATTTATAGTTTGCATGTGTTATTTTGAATAATTTAAATATAGAAAGGGCATTTTGAATTTGGCAAACTCATTTTAAAGATGATATTTTAACCATCCAAATTAAAATTGAATGGTTTAGATTTTATATTATTTTATTGTTAAGGCTTTAATATTTTTTATTTAAATAGAAATATAATGTAAAGTAGAGATAAATTCTTACAAATTAATTTAATTTTCAAAATAAGTATTTTTAAACAAATCCGAATTCTACATTTATCTGCATAGAAATTATGAAATTTAAATAGTATTTATTTTTATTGTTAAAAGGTAAAATGAATATTTTTATTTTAAAATTATTTAATTTTATTTTATTATGTGGAGTGAGCTAATTCTTAATATTTATTATGGATATGGATGATTCTAAATATTTTATTAAATAAGTATTATTAAGTTTCATTTATTGATAAGAAATAATTGAAAATTAGATGCAATATGATGGATCCAAATTGAATTAAGAAAAATCTACTGCTCGGAGGTTGGAACTTAAAGTAATTTTTTTTTAATTCAACTTATAAATTGAATTTTCTTTGAAGAATCAATATTATACAAAATTATAATACTTATTGATAAATTATTTCTTAATTTTTAACTTAAATATGACTTATTTTGTCAATGTAACTTCAATTTATTATAAAATTATAATAAATTTATGTCAAAATTTATTATAATTAATATATATTATTGGTGAAAACAGATATAATTAATTAGTTTGCTATATACATAAATACTAAAATTTGAACATTTAACCACTTTGTTAAAAGATAAAAGTTTTCACCACTCACACAAACCAGAATTAGTAGTAAATTTAACGTGTATATTGATAGCAAAAGGCTAGTATAGTGTCAAAATTACATATGGGATAACCACAATGGTTTTTTCTATCCAGAACCAGAACTTTCGAATTCTCCATCTTGTTTGAGGGGTATTAAATTTCGGACTATAATTCCAAGCTTTGCTACAAGAAGAAGCATTCAGTGCTTTCCCTTTAAACTCAACATCAGTCATTCATTTATTAATTAAAGCCAATCTCACTCGTTCCTCCATATATATTGTATACAATTAAATATAGAAAACTAACTACCAAATGACTTCTATATAAAAATGAAATTAAAAAATATATACTAATCTTCATCATGAATAATGTAAGTTTTTTTCGCCATCCATAAATAATGTAATGTAAATCGAAAATAACTAAAATTGAAAACAATTAAAATTGAGTTTAAAAGGTGAAAGCATCAAATGCTTTTCTTCACAGGAAAGTACTGGGTCGCAGTTCATCAAATTCTTTTTATTCAACTAAACCACTATGGATGTTATGCTTATATTTTTGTTTTAATAAACTATATTATTTATTTACTTAAAGTTTAAAATATATTACAAATTTAATTCATTTTTAACAATTTGATTTATTCTAAATTAATATATAGTTCAATTTAATGTAAACCTAATAAGTGAAATGCATGTCTTACTTGGATCAATTTCTGACCTTGCATTTTTCACACCTGTATTATATCTCATCGTTCATTTTTCACACTTGGATCATATCGCATCATGCATTTCTCATAATTCAAAATTGAGTCAATATCAAAATTTATTCTCAAAATGAACTATTTAAGCAGTAAAGAATGCAACATTGAAGTAGAACATAGTTGTATATATCATTTAACTATTTCAACATTAGTGAAAAGGCTGGAATCAAATCCAAGATAGGTTTAATTCTACCGTTAGAAGTGACCCTAGCTAAAAAGAACACCGCATAAGTTTACAGTGCAACAATTCATGTTAGAGGCAGTATGCCACTTAACTATCCTCTATCATTTTCTTGAATAAATTTGGTATTGGATCGGCCTCTCTTTATCTATGCCAGGAGGAGGATTGTCATACTTGTCCCGCAAGATTTTACATTTATCTAATGAGTTAGAATATTGAAAAAAAAAACACAGAAAAAATTCAAGAAGAGATGGGAAAAGCAAATAATTACTAACTTATCACTACAAAATTGAAGCAACTACCAAACTAGATTAAATTGTTACATGCCTTTTTACCAGGCATCTACTCTCTAGGTTTTGAATACATACGTTTTACAAACAGAAAAATCCAAATAATACGAGTGGGAGAATAACATTTTCTCAAACTTAAAACATGTCAAAAAATGATAAAATAGAAGAGTTCCTTCATGGCTTAAAATTATAGTGAAGAAAGAAACTAATAATGATTTTATATTCGTTTTACAAACAGAAAAATCCAAATAATACGAGTGGGAGAATAACATTTTCTCAAACTTAAAACTTGTCAAAAAATGATAAAATAGAATAGTGCATACCTCCATGGCTTAAAATTATAATGAAGAAAGAAACTAATAATGACTTTATATTTTTTTAATATTTTTCTTCCATATTAGTTTTTTTCCTTAATACAGTATTAGTTCTAATTCTTGTGTTTTAACTATGCATTTTGTTTAGTACATAAAAAACAATACATCTTTTTCTTTGATATTAAATCGTGTATAAGATATTATTTAATTGAGATTATTAATATCAATGATATAATTTTATATTTAAATATATCTTAACAAAAATAATATGTCCATTATACTTCTTTAGAAACCGAGTTCATGTCTCCAAAAAGATTTTTTGTAATATCTAAAACATTGTGACAATTAAATCATGGGAGGAAATAAAAGAAAGAAAACCATTTTTTTTTATCAAAAAGAGAAAACAATTAGAAATTTGATAAGTTGCTTAAATTAATGCCAAGAAAAAAAAAATAATGAATATAAAATTTAAAGTCTATAGCAAACTACCCTATTCAAATATTATGGTTAGTATGATACACATAAAATTTTATGTAATATACTGGAAAAAAGTATCTAATTGATCCTAAATTTGCTACCGATCAAACATTACAAAGAGATACAATGATGTTGAAAAAAAATTAAGTTTCGCTCACTTAATATTTAATAGAAATAATTTCTAGCCTCATTTTTTCCTTTTGGAGCATAGAATTGCGAGGAAACAAGTCAATATGAAGGAATGTTTGGAATTAAATTGACCCGAAAATGAAGCAGTCATAAGGTAAAATTTTATTTTGTTTGGTATCTGCGACCACAAGCATACAAAGCAATAAGCAACTATACTTACCACATTAAAAAAAACAAGTAAACTAGTTTGCTCATTCTTTTTTAAGAATTAAACTCAGGTATCTCAAGTGGATACAAATGGATCATATCAGACCATGCATTTTTAACCCTAGGATCAATATCAGAAATGCATTTCCACACTGCACTGTTACACTTGAACCCACTTCCAAATGCTATTTGCCAAACCCTATCTCCTTTCTTCACTCTCCCTTTTGCCTCCAAATAACACAGTTCATACCAAACTGAAGAGGATGAAGTGTTCCCAAATCTGTACAATGCCATCCTTGACGCCTCCCCATCTTCCTTCTTCAGCTTCAGATTCTCCTCTATTGCATCTATCACCCCCTTGCCCCCTGCATGTATGCAAAAATGCTCAAATGACTTTTTAAAGCTTGGCACACATGTTGCCTTCTGGTTGTCTCCCCCCAGGATTCTCCGGCAAATCACCGACCACACGTAGCGAATCTGCTCAGAGTAAGGCAGCACAAGAGGGCCTAAAGTTGTGATGTTGGTCCTTAAAGCCAGACCAGCCACTCGCAGAAGTCCCCTTGATAGGGACACTCCTACAACTCCAGCTTCATCAGGCTCTTGGTAAACACACTTGTAAGCTTCATCATTTGATCCTAAATGAGTCCTCACAAGATGTTTCAACTCATACTTCGCCATTTTCCTATCTTGTTTCTTGTTAGATAGTAAAATGGCCGCTCCTCCCATTTTGAACAGCACATTTGTAATAAGCTTGGATTTGGTATTGCCTCTGTAACCATTTGGAGCTACAACTTCCATACTTAGAACCAAGGCCAAAGAATTCTTGTGAACTCTGAGAAGATCTTTGGCTAAGCTTATTGATAACATCCCAGCACTACATCCCATTCCACTGAGGCTCACACTCTTTATATTGCTTCTGAAACCAAACTTGTTGATGATCATGGAAGTTATGGAAGGGGTAGGACAGAACAGGCTACAGTTTGATACCAGGATGTCTATGTTCTTAGGATGGACTTTGTGTTTGGAAAGAAGGTCTTGGACAATGGTGAAGAGTACCATTTCAATCTCTGCCTGAGCATGCTTGGGAGAGTCATCAAGTGGGAGCACATGAACTGAATCTGGCATGCAAGCTTCAGGTCCAATTCCAGATCTTTCGATCACTTTGGTTTGAAAATCAATGGCTTCTTCGGAGATGCCACAGTGCTCACAGTGTTCTAGAAAGGTGGCAGGGGGAACTCGCTGGTTGTTTGGGGGCAGAAAACAGACAAAGTCAAGAAGGTAGACATTTCTTGACCTTAAGCTTAAAAAACACAGAGCTATGAGAAGAATGGACATGGCTGCTAAGGTTTGTGTCAGAGTGATTGAGCCTTGAAGCAGTACAGATAGCTTTGAAGAAAGAGATGAGCATTCAGATAGAAGAGCGTCCATTGTGATGATGGAACTACAAGTACATGGTTAGGACCTTGGTGGTGTGATGATATATTAGTTCAAGGAATCAAAAGAAGTTTCAAAATGCAACTATGTGATATCTCTCTCACACAAGAAGTGCTATTCCCATGGTATATAAGATGGATATATATGGCGCGATAAAAGCTGCATTTACAAGTTGTGCATCTTTCTTCCATCTAAATAGTAGTGTTCCATTAGGAAATGGCTTTAATCACAAAGTTTTCATGACAAAAGTATATCAACAACCTGTATTTAGTAGTTTGGGTGAACTATCAGATACTTGTGAACATGGTACATATACTGATTGAACCGCTAATACATCTGTGGATGGGCAGGCTAAATTGGGCCAAATTTGGACCAAAGTCCAAACTTATAGATATTGGACTTGGGATAGTATAGATGAAAATTTAAATAATAAAAAAATTATACAATTATTTATATTTTTGTATCAAATTTCTTTAATTAAAACGTGACACGCATATGGTTTAATGATATTATAGTCCTTAAATAATTTACAAGAAGTGCTATGTTGAATCTTATATCCCATATGTTGGCCAAAAAAAAATCTCATATCCTATATGGTTTAAGGTCCTAGTTAGATTTATCATCAGTATTAGTAGCCACTCACGACACTTCTGTTTAGTGTTTATTTCTCTTTGATCACCGATCAGTCTACACGGTACTCAACAACCTGTATTTACTAATTACTATTTAGCAGTTTGAGTCAACAAACATATATTTGTGAAAATATTTTTGTTGCAGTATAACCTCAATTGAGCCCCTGATATGTCTTTCCGTGGGCTGGCTAAATTGGCCCAAAGTTCAACTTTTGGATATTGGACTCACGATGGTGTAGATTAAAATCTCAAATTATAAAAAAAATTTCAAAAATTAAATAATAAAAAATTATACACAATTATTTATTTTTTTTTACATTAAATTCTGTGCGCGAAACATGGTAAATATGGAATTTTGAATAATATTACGATACATGTTTAGTTGTTAAATTAAGGACCCATAATACATATGGGAGGGAACAAAAGTTCTAAGAACATCTGTCATCTGGTATGAGGATAGTAAAAAACTAAGAATAAAAGTTACTTATTTATTTTTTTGGTGAGAATAAAAGTTATTTTTTTAAAAAAATACATTAATTACTACTATTTGACTAAAAAATTAGTTTAAGTCAGAAAGTTCTACCTACTTTTTGAATGTTTTATAATATTTTTTTAAAAATAATATTAGTTTATTAATGCATTTTCTTAATAAAAATATTTGTGTATTTAATATGAAAATATAATATTTTTATTTAAAAATAATTTAAAGTCCAAAAAACATAAAAATAAAACACAAACAAGCGGCTCTTGGCTAGCCCCGCTGGTCATCAGTATTAGTGGTCACTCTGCACTGTATAGTCTTTCATTTTTTTTCGATCACCGATCAGTCTTCACGTTTTCACGGTGCTCCTCACCATCAATCCACCATCATCGTCCCTTCCACCATCCATGGGTGCTCCGTACCCGACCCCCATCAATCCGACCCAAACTCGAGTAGGGTGGATCGGCATCGGCGTTATGGGTGCTGCTATGGCCTCTCGCCTTCTCTCCGCCGGCTACTCCGTGGCGGTCTACGCTCGCAACCCATCCAAGGCTCTTCCTCTGCAATCCCTAGGTGCCCATGTTGCCGATTCTCCCGCCGAAGTCGCTCGATGCAGCGACGTCGTATTCACCATGGTAGGTCACCCATCGGATGTTCGATCGGTTGTCTTACAAGATCCGAAGTCAGTTCTCTCTGGCCTATCCCCTAACTCCGTCACCGTCGACATGACTAGCAGCCACCCTGATCTCGCTAGAGAGATTTTCACCTTAGCGCGTGAGAAAAATTGTTGGTCTGTGGATGCCCCAGTCTCTGGAGCCGACATTGGTGCGAGAGATGGGAAGTTAGCAATATTTGCTGCTGGTGAACAAGCAGTGGTGAAGTGGTTAGAGCCCTTATTTGAGATTTTAGGGAAGGCTACGTATGTGGGTCAAGCAGGGTGTGGACAGAGCTGCAAAATAGCGAATCAGATTACAATAGGGGCCAATCTGATTGGTTTGAGTGAAGGGTTGGTGTTTGCAGAACGAGCAGGGTTGAATGTGAAGCAGTTTCTGGGAGCAATCAGAAGCGGGTCTGCTTATTCCAAGGCGCTTGAGTTGTATGGGGAGAGAATGATTGAGAAGGATTTTAGGCCTGGTGGGTTTGTTGAGTATATGGTGAAGGATCTGGGAATGGGGGTGGATATTGTGGAGAAGGGCGAGGATGATAAGGTTGTGGTGTTGCCTGAAGCTTCATTATGCAAGCAGCTCTTCTCCAGTATGGTAGCCAATGGAGATGGAAAGCTTGGTACTCAAGGTCTTATCTCTGTTATTCAGAGAATCAATGGGAAATGAGTTCTCATTCTCCATTTCCTTAAATGGTGGGTATTGGCATTGCAGGTTTGGTTCTTCTAACTCATAATGTTGTATTTGCAATGGGAACTTCAACTTTGTGACGTCTGTATTAAATTGAGTCTTATAGAATTTCATGTAAGGTATATGTGTGTTTATGGCTTGTGACTTTGCTGCTTTCTTAAAGCCGCTGTAATATAACCAGGTACATGAAAACAACAAATCTTGCGTCTGCAGTTTCACATTCTGTGTATGAAAATTGTATGAGGAGCACCATCCAACATGCATTTGATTTGATTTATTGTTGGAATTTGGATGAAGAAAACTGATGTAAGAGATGAACAAGAAAAAATGATGATATATATATATTCTATTGAAAGATGATGATTATTGAGGGAACTGAATGTGGGAACTGGCTTGCACACCATGCTCATAACATCACTAGTGATTTTCTAGTCATTATGCAGCAGCCTTCAGGCTGTAGACATATTTTGGACAATGACAGAGGGAATAGTGTTTCCCTCTCGTAGTGCTTTGTCTTTTCGTTGGGGTTATCATATCCTAGCCTTTCCTTTTCCCAAAAAAAAAATGAGGATGATTATACAATTCAGAAAAATGATAACAATGAATGATAATGTGGACAACGTGAAGTCCCAAGGTAAACGTGAACAACAATGAACTCGGGTGGCAAGAATCCAAAGCGATGATTGATGATGATGAACCCATATGGGTCACGCTGATAAGTGACCTTAGGTGAGATGACGACTAAGTCGATGAATTTTCCTAACTCAATAGAATGAGTAAATGGCCATTTTTATAAATAAGGGCCATAACCTCATTAAGTAGTTAGCTGTAACTAAATTAACTAATTAACTAGATAAATATTTCTCAACACATCTTGATAGGCATTGGAGAATATGGATGCCTAGCAATCATAGGGTAAACAGAACAAATCGATGCTGCTTGTAGCAGTACCTGAGATTTTTCACGACCTTCCTTTCTTCTATTGGTATGTTAACCCTCACAGGCTTCTTCCACAAATAGCTTAAACATTTGAGATGGTACAGTAGCCTTTGAAGTGCCTAATCAAATTTTCTGCATCACCACCTCTTGTTGGCAGGTCATTAGCACGCATATAGATGCACAGAGGAATCTGTAGAATCTTCTGATCTCAGATAAAATGATTCTTTTAACATTTGCTTCACTTATCTTATGCTGAGTTAATAAAAACATCTGCACTGAACACAAACAGTTTTGACTAGAGATAACTACAGATAGATCAAAATAGCAGCACCTCAAAGTTTGTAAAAGGACGACAAAAAACCATGGGCCAAAATGCCAAAACCAAATGCCAATACGAAATACTATATTATGAATATGATATATGATACAGTATCATATGAAATAGTGTATTTACCCAACTTATATTATGCGCCGAAGTTGTGTCGATTGAATTAGGTGTGCTCTTACCTTTTTATATTATCCACTTGAGTCTTCTTTACCTTATCAGAAGTTATTATTTTTCCCAGATCTTCAAAGATAAGATTTCAAGGAAACGAAGATATCGTGTTGGAAGATTTATGACCAAAAAGAAAGAATAATTGATATTTGAGGTCATGCATTGTTTACTCGTTGGGGCTAAAGCTAAAAGACTTGCAATATATATGTGTGTGTGTGTGAATATAATATATTAAATTATAGAAAATTATACTCTTCATCTGTATTTAATTTGAATTTTGTGTAAATGTCTGGAGCCTTTTTCTTTATCTTTTTCTTTTCAACGATCTTACTTTAGTATAATATAAATTTTTTTATAAAAGGTCACATATCACATACTTCCTCCATTTGATAATGTATGAGACATTTTTAAATATGTTTTATTCTAAAATATAATAAATAAGTTACTTTTGTCAAATAAATTAATACATTTTTTCTAATTTTACCCTTAATTAAAGTAAATTTATTACAAGATATAAATTACTCCCTTCGATCCTTTTTACAAGAGACTTCTAACTATTTTATGTAAATTAAGAAAGTTAGTTATTTTCTTAAAATCTAAAAAAAAAAACCAAACATTTCTTTGTTTTTTTTTACTGAATCGAAATCTCGATCCTGAGAAATGATGGTCAAGTTTGTGACCACTGGACCAGGCGCCCATTAGTAACCAAACATTTCTTTTTTATTTCTATTTATTATAATAATGCAATCCACATTAAATAACACTTTCAATTATTATGAAGTTGAAAAGTGTGAAATCAATTGAAGGAAGACTAAAAATATTATCATTTGATTAATTGAAAGTGTTTTTTTCATCTAAAAAATCCAATAACAATTTAGGAAAAGAAATAAATGATAAAGGTAAAATAAAAAGAATTTTATTAAATATTACAAAGTTTCTTATAAAAAGAATCGGAAAAAACTTTTGAAATGTCCCTTATAAAAAGGGCCAAGCAAAATAAAGGAGAGTTAAGTAATATTCCCTCTGGTCCTATATATAGGACATTTTGTCTTGGTCTTAAATATAAGATCCTTTACAATATACGGGGTGGTATTTATTATGCATTTCCAAAAAAATGCCCCTATTTAATGTATTCAAAGAGAAAAAGAGAGAGATTAAATAAGGGTAGTTTTGAAAAAATGTTGAAATTTTCGGAGAAATCGAGGTAGTTAATTAGTTTTAACTCATTTTCTTAATTTACGTGATTCGGTTAAAATGGTCTTATATATAGGATCAGAGGAAGTAACATTAAATTAGGATATTTGTAAAAAAAAATACTTTATAACATATTTAAGATGTCTGATTATTTTTTTATTCTGATAATTTAGTTATTTATTTATTAAGAAATTGAGTAATGAAATTAATTCAAAAGACATACCTACAATTTTGAAATTTTCAATAGATATACCCAGGTATCAACCTGAAATTAAAATGAGCTGGACAATGTCAGTTTGCCCTCGGGTCAAAGTTGAAAATAGATTAAATCAATTGGGAATAAGAGAAGATTAATTATGAACAAATGAGAATGTCTGAAAGAAATAAAAGAAAATTAGTTGAGAATAAATAAGAACCAGTTGGAACTAAGAAAGTACAAGCAAAATCAGCATTTCCCAAATTAATTTGATACCTTAACATTCGTTAAAAATTCCGCATGTATGTTTTTTAAATTAACTTTTTAACTGTGATTTTCCTTTATTTATAAGCCATTTCGTATGATGAATGCATTCCTTTTTTTTTTTTTGGGAATCACATTTTGGGATCAAGATCTCAAATTAATCACAAATGAGGATTTTTACTTAAAAATTCAGTAGTAAAAATGGGAGACTGAGTTATAAAATTAGAAGAATAAATAATAAAAAAATATGTTTTGTAATTAATTTGAGATCTTGCTCTCAAGATATGATTTTTTTTTTTTTTTTTAACCACAAAGCGTTCATCGTTATTAATGCAATACATGAACCACATCCATTCAGAATGGCTCAATGAACAAGAATCTTTTGGGTATTCCCAGGAGAGGTGGCTTCCAGATACATTGCACTGCTGTCTGTACTACTGATGGAACTTTTACAATGTTATTATGCCGTACTGTAGGTTATAGAAACTGAGAGGCTGGTTAGTCGAGTTTTTGAAAATAATTTCTTTTATTTAAAAAAAAATAAAAAAAAACTTGTTTAATAAATTTATTTTTTATAAATTATTCTGAAAAATAAAAAAATAGAAAAATTAGAATATTTGTACGGTGTTTTATAATTTTTGTTCTAAAAAATATAAGAAAAGATGAAAAATAACTGCCTCATTAATGATAAAATTATAAATTTTAAATAACTTATTTATCAATTACTAATTATAATTTTGAGAACAATTATTTAAATAATTTTTTTTTTTATTATTTTTAAAACTTATTATTGAAAATAATTTTACAAAACTATTTTAAGAATAATAAAATAAAAAATATTATAAAATAGAGATGATTTTCCCAGTGGAGGCCATGGTTCTAGTTTTGACCTTATTTTTGAACCTTAATCATAATATCTCTAAGCTCACCAGTTGTTGCTTTTGTAACTATTCGATGAATTTATGGACCCAAAAAAAAAACTATTTGATGATTTTGAGCATATGATTAATTGATCACTCATTTATAAAAAATTGTATTTTCTTTAAAAAAATATTGATTTCCTTTACCTAGATGCAACAATCATATTCACCTTAAATTTGGCGGACTTCAACTAACATGTTATTTATAATTAGAGGTGGATTCTGTATATTACATAGAATCTTAGATAAATCACACTATTTATAATAATGAAGAGTGTAACTTCTTGTAAATTTATATATAAAATTAGTAAAATATATATAAATGATTGTATATAATTGATAGGGTTTAAAATTATCACCAATCAGTATTTTTTTAATAACACTTACTCCTTGGGGTTAGGCCGACTCTCAGTATTTTTTTAATAATACTTATCAGCATTGAAAGTTAAACTAGTCCATGAAAGGAGGAGAATGAATCTTCCAAAGTTGAAATTGGTGAAGTTGATATAAAGTATCATAATTATCAACCAAAAAAAAAAACACACACACACAGAGACAGACACACAATATCAATACTATATATGTATACTATAGTTTGTATATAATTTCACCAATTTTATAAATTTTTCATTTCAGATGACCTAAATCTCACAAAAGAACGTTGGAATGATAGGATAAGTCACTCTGAGGCCAATCTAGTTAGAAATACTGAAATACAAAGAGAAGGTTGGTACTCAGCATGCATGAGAGCAACACTTGAAGATGCGCATTATGAAACACGTTTTATGTGAAGAAGGAATTGAGAAACAAGATTAGCCTAAGAAATTTCATTTTTTCAACTTTATTTTTATTTTGTTATTTTTGGAGCTCTTTTTATTTGAAAAAAAAAATGTATTAAGAATCCATGAATAATATTATGATAGGTAAAGAGTCTAAAGACTTTATAAAAGAATTAAAATTTTTTTCAAGTGTCATAAAAATAAGCTATTACTTATATTTTCTAAAAATAATTACGTTCTCTAAAGTTACAACCCTATCATTCTGGTATTATAAAATGTTTAAAATTTATGAATACTTTTTTTTTGGATGATAAATTCAATTATTACGTACTTATATATTTTTATAAGTTTTAATACTCTTATAATTTATGGGAAATATTCTTTGTTTATTCATGTGCTTTTGTTATCTTTGATCTTTTTCACCTATGGGAAATTCTTATATATTTTTAATTAATTAAGTATACTCTTTGTTTATGTTAAAATTTAATTTAGCATAAGTAGGCGGGTTGTAAATTTTCTAGATTGTGAATAGAACATGAGAAATTGTTTGAAGAGAAATTTGTAAAAAGAGAGAACAATCTTCACCTAAATCTTATGAATCAAATTTTCAACAATAAATTGAATTGAATTTAAAATATCTGTCATTGAATAGGAGAAAACGAATTAAAATTTCAACATATTATTTTGATAACCATGCCAATCCACTCAGTACAATAACCGTTCTAATTACCCACATGCCAATCTATACTGTTACCTCTTTAGGCTTAATTTCGGAGAAGTAATTAGGTTTAGTTTTATATGATCACAGTTATTGTCACTCATTAATTATTTTTTTAAAAAAAATAAAATTAAATAATCCCCAGTACTAGTGGCTTGAGGTTTTGGCTCGCCACTGGTTGGTATAAATTAATAGTGTCTCAAAGTAAGACCAACACACCTATGAAGGAATTAATGTTATAAATATAAACGCTGATATATATATATATATATGTATGTATTGGATTAATTCAACAACCGTGAGAAGAAGTTCGTCAAGTTAGGAACTATTGCATTCTTTTATGCAGAATAAGGTTAGACGAATTGTTCTATTTGCTATTGTATTTGTAGCTGCAGTGGCAAATCGCACATGGAAAGAGAGGAATTACATTATGTTTATAGAAATGTACTCCAATCTTCTCAACCACAAATTTTTCTGATCAATTAAGGCTTAAATATATGTAAAAATAAAATCATATGTTCTCAACAAGGTAAGACCGATGGAAATAGAAAATTTTAAGAACTTGCAGTATTATATAAGATCACAAATCTTTGTTCTTTTACATATGCTTGTAAATATTTTGCCTCAGTATCGATTTTGGAACGGAAGCTTAGAAATTAAACCCTCCCAAGAAGATGAATGGCCAAATTAACTATTCCTTTCTATTGTACGTGAGTATTGACGGTTTTTTTTTAAAAAAAAATTGACGCTTTCGGAAAGAGAAATTACGATTAGAAGCTAGTAAAGTAAATTAATTATAAAGGTAAATTTTAACGGGTAAAAAGTGTTAAAATATAAAATATTAAATAGTAAAACCAAAAAAATAAATAACAATAGATCTTATTTTATAATAAATTTATTATTTTGATATTAAAATGTAATTTCTTCATACATAATCAAAATGTTATACCAACCGGGCCCTTGTCTGTTTTGAAATCTTTACAGATAAAGTTGAATTCCCCCTTCCTCAAATAGAAGTTATAGAACACATCACATGCCACACATGAGGACGAGTTTCGACCTCAAAGTGAAAACTGTTGATGTTAAAAAATATGGACCACAGCACCGCCTACCAGCGCCAGATAGAGATTTTGCAGTTTGCTTCCAGGTTCTCTGCATCCAGACTCCTCCCCTTTCCTTTCTCTCTACTTTTTTTTTTAATTGTCATGTACTATTCTTATATGTGGTAGGGAAAAAAATAAATTAAAAAAAAAATCCATCTCAATATACTTAATTTTAAATAAATTAAAAATTTATTATTGGCTATCAAATATATTAAAATTTTCAATAGAAAAACTATAATTTTCTCCCTTGGTTGCAAGAAATGATCTCTCTTGATATATATACTTCTCCTAATTAAGTTTACACCACATATAAAAGTTAAGAATTTAGCTTCCAATAATTTATTTAAAAAATGAGAATTTCAATCACTCAACCAACTTCAGTTGAATCGGTGGCACTTTTAAATTCAATAGAGTTGAACATTAAAATTCCATCTAACACCTACACTTGTACACACACTAATAATAATTAGATAGAGGTGATCATGAAGCCAGGTTTGACTATTGTCTGATATCCGGCTCGATGTGATTTGGGTCAGTATCGAGTTGTCCCGATGCTATATATATATTTTAAAAAAATAAAAAAAATATTTAATAATAAAAATATATTTATTTATACTTAAAAATAGATTTTCTTAAAAAATAATCTTAGAAAAAATAAAAATTTTCAAAATTTATGAATATTTAATCATTACACATTATTTTTACATAAATATTAAGTTAAAAAATTAATTCAAAATTTTAAAAAATTTGAAACATTAAAATCTTAAAAAATTTTGATAATATTTACATAGTAAATATATTATATTAGATACATAAAGAAAAAAATTCTATAAAATTAATTAAAATATATAAAAAAATTGAAAAAAATTAAATATATATAGGTTGGGTCGGGCCGGGTTAACCGAATACCGGATCAAGTTGTGCGGCCCTATAATTAGGTATACCATATTATTCCTTGACGTAAAGTGCTTATCTGCACCGAATTCAATGGGAAGGATTTGTTTGTTGAAGTGAATTTCTATGGTTGCCAATTTTTGTCCCTTTATTTTAGTTTGAACATCATTGTCATTCTTTTTTTTTTTTTTAGGTAAAATCATTGTCATTCTTTCTCTATAAAAAGCACACCCCTCTCCCTCTTGGAATCCAAGCAAGTGTATGCATTTCTCTTATAGTTACTTGTCTCCCTCCCCTGCGCTGCTATTCTGAACATATATCACCAAATTCAAGTGGTATATTTCTTTTTCCCTTTTATGTTACCATTTTTCTCCAAACTAATAGGTACTTATATCATAGGTAAGAACAACATTCGAGTTTTTCATTATGAAATTAATTAATTAATTTATATCTTTAATATCAATATAAAATATTAAATTTATTAAAAATTATACTATTTATAAGTCATAAACTATACGACTTTTTTTAAACTCCATGCAATTTCTTTTTATTCTTTCAATCTTTTTCCACACATTATACATGTATTATGTGCAACTTTTTTTTTAAAAAAATAACTCAATCTTTTTTCTACACGTCTCAATAAGATTTAAAATATAAGAAAAATAAGTATAGTTCTGCACTTTTAAATTATTTTCTATCTGTGTAACCCAGAAAAAGATATCTAGTTTTTATAAAAGAGCATAGCATAAAGGGTGAACTTATGTATGACATTTCTTTTTTGCTATTTATTCATTCTTTTCACTTCAAATTATATAGTAAGTTTATAATAAAATACTCTAGCAAGAAGATTCAAATTCATCAATTATTTCATATCTTTGAGTGCATGTAAACATAACTGTTTCCTATTGAATTAATATATATATATATATGTATGTATATATGTCAATTGTCAATTCTCATACCAAATTTAGTGAATCCCAATTATATACACATTATGTTACTAAAATAGTTGTAAAGAGAAACTATTTTGAATGAATGTCTATTGACTTTTTCATTGAAATGTGTTCCTATTTTTCTTGTTTCAGCCAAACAGAGGAAAGCAAATGGAGTTGGACTTGACACCCAAGAAGGCTCAGTACATGTTTGAGGGAGATGGTGGATCTTACTACTTCTGGCCGAGTTCTGAAATGCCACTTCTGGCTAAGAATAATGTTGGTGCTGGTCGACTTGTGCTTCAACCCCGGGGCTTTGCTCTCCCTCACTGTGCAGATTCTTATAAAATTGGCTGTGTTATTCAAGGTCACAAATTTCCATAAATTTTGAGCTCTTGACGCATATTCTTCATTAGCATATTTCACACACACACAATATAATATACTTCCTCCGATGCCTATTGTAAGAAACTTTTTGAAAAGGTTTTTTATTTTTTTTTAAAAGAAACTAACTTCCATTGTCTCAAGTATTAAATAATAATTTTTTATTTTACCCTTCTTCCTTAATTACTATCATATTCCCCAGGTATTAAATGATTAATTTGAGACTCAATTAAATATGGGCATTTCTAAAATTTATTTTCATATTATGATATATTAATTGCAGTTAACTATTTTTCTTGATCTTAATAAATTAATTATTTGTTCCTTGTACAAAAGACCAGAGATAGTATATACATTTGGCCCCTCTCCCCTATATAATATACACCACATACACACATAATAAATATATATAATATATATGCATTTTATATCTTATTGATATACTCACTCTATTTCAAAATATAAGAAATAAATAATTAAATTATCATAATCAAAAAAATAGTTACATATCTTAAATATATCATAAATTTTTTTTTTCAAAGATTTTCTCATTTAATATTCTCACTTAACTTTTCTGTAACTCAAGCCTCATAATAATAAACATATTTTAATTAAGGATAAAATTGAAAAAATGCATTAATTTATCAAATAAATGTCATTTATTTATTATATTTTGAAACAAAATATATTTAAAAATATCTCCTACATTTTGAAACGGAGATAGTATCTAAAAGAAATAAAATATATATTTTATTAGTTTATTAAAATATTTTTGTTATTGACTAATTAATATTAACTTTTCATGAAAAGAAAAGAATGACACTCAATATTTATATTGTCTATGTTAATCCATTTTTTTATAAAATTGTTTGGATTTAGTTATCATAAAAATATATTCACAAAAATATAGATTTAATTTTTGTTATTTAGTTTACATATAATATTAATTGAGAGTTGTTTAAGTGTTAAACATGTAATATTTAAAGTATCTATATATATTGATTTATTTTTACAAAATTTGAGAATATGTCCTAATTTTTTTTTTCAAATCATCAATGTATCACGCCATTTGTAAATATATTGAAAATACAAGATATTAATACTTTTCTTATATTTTTTACTTAAAATTAATATATTACATATATGGTTTCACTTTGTATATATATATTTAATTTTTAAAATATCATATAATTATACATAATTTATCATTTCATATTTTTTAAGTTACAAAATCATTTTGAAAAATTAATTATGATAAGTATTAAAAAAATTAAATTAATAATACAAAATATATATTATTTTTCAAAAATCTGGCCCCCACAATATTTAAGCTACACTCACCTCTGTTCTTTATAATAGTACATTGATACATTCTGTACAACTTAAGAGAAATAAACACAGCAATGAGTCTTATTATGAATTTATCATTGTGTCTATTTCTCTTTAACTAGTTGTGCAAATTATACAATTGGAAAAAATTTATGTTAAAGTTAAAACTTAAGAGAAATAGACATTACAGTGAGTCTGATCTGGACTATTAAGTTAAATACAAAACATAGACAATAAAATAGCAATGCATCAAAATATTAAAGTATTTATCTATGGCATTGTCAAAGGGCTGCAGGCCAACTTGTTTAATTTATCTATTGGAAACTTATTATAGGCATTAATTAGGGTAATTTAAATGAGGACCTAATTGGTTAAACTCTTCTTCTTCTTCTTCTTCTTCCATAATAAAGGAATTTGATTTTTAAGATTTGAGATATAAAAAAGTTAGTTTGTCTTGACCTATTTAAGTTAGTGTTGTTAAGGTCAGACTTGACTTATTTTTCTATATTATTCGTGTATAATGTCACCTGTTCAATGGATCGCTTGACAAGTGGCACACTCAAACAATTATTCATTGAAATTTCGCTGCATCATAGTCTTAAGTTTTCTCAATGCAGGGACTGATGGCATAGTTGGGTTGGTGCTCCCTAACACAACTAAAGAGGTTGTTTTGAAACTTAAGCAGGGAGATGTAATCCCAGTACCTATAGGAGCAAGCTCATGGTGGTTCAACAATGGAGACTCTGAACTCACCATAGTCTTTTTAGGTGAAACATCTGAGGCTCATGTCCCTGGCCAATTCACCTACTTTTTTCTAACTGGAACCCTAGGTGTTATAAGAGGCTTCTCCAATAAGGTCACAACCAAAGCTTACAATTTGAGTGAAGAAGAAGCAAACAAACTCACCAAGAGCCAACATGAAGCCCTGATCCTTAAGCTTCAGGAGGGCCAACACATAATGCCTTCCCCTCAAATGGACAAGACCACAGAGATGGTGTACAACATTGATGCTGCTAAACCAGACCGTCGGGTCAAAAATGGTGGGCTGGTCACAACTTTGACAGAGTCAGAGTTCCCTTTTGTTGGGGAAGTTGGGTTAAGTGTGGTGAGGCTGAAGCTTGAGCCTAATGCTATTAAGGCACCATTGTATCTAGCCAATCCTGCAGTTCAAGTGATTTATGTTGCTAGAGGAAGTGGGAACATTGAGATTGTGGGGTTAAATGGTAAACTTGTGTTGGATTCTCAAGTTGAAGCTGGTCAATTGATTGTTGTGCCCAAGTTTTTTGTGGTTGCAAAGATTGCTGGTGAAGATGGAATGGAGTGCTACTCTATCTTCACTACCAAGAGGTAAGTTCCATTGTTGATATATTAGCTTGATTGAGTGTTTGGGTTTGGGAGAGCGTCAAACACTTGAGTCTTTTACTTGTTTGAATTTTGGAAAGAAATATATAGGTAAATTTAATTTGACACTATATCTTAATCTAAAACCTTAATACCTCATGTCCATATAAAGGCTAATTCCTGTGTAGATTTTGGAAGAAATATATAGGTAAATTTAATTTGACACTATATCTTAATCTAAAACCTTAATAGCTCATGTCCATATAAAGGCTAATTCCTGTGTAGATTTTGTAACTTAGGCTTTTTTTAAGTTTTTCTCCTCTGGGCTCTGAGCCCAATTTATTACCCCAAAAAAACCTTAAAGCAATAAATCCATGGGCCTTTTCTATTTACTTTTTTCTTTTACCAAAACCTTGTCTATTTACATACCACTTCATTAATTAGTTCAATTACATTTAATACGAGACTTCTTGTCACTCTTTACTCGCATTTGACCCTAACATTGAGTTTTTCTTTTTATTAAATGTATTTGCAAATTCCTAATTATATTAATAATTTGTTGTTACATGATCATGTTATTTGAATGACTTGCAGGCCTGTGTTTGAAGAGCTAGCTGGAAAGTCATCAATATGGGAGGCCATATCTCCTGAAGTGCAGCAAGCGTCTCTTAACGTCGAATCAGATTTTGAGAAGCTTTTTTTGTCCAATATCAACAACTCCACAAATCTCATTCCTCCAACTAAATAAATGCTTGCACATCGTCTCATTTATTATGTCCCATTCTGTCACTTTTTTTCTCTATCAGTTTTTCTTCAGATTAATTAATGATTTTATAGGTCGTTAATTAGTATGTTAATTTGTGTTTTCATGCAGTAACTTCCTTCATGTGTGAATTTTTTCCCCTAAACAGTGTAATGACAATTTAATTGCCATTTTGTTGGCCTCACAATTTAATTGTTAGTAACTAAGAGAAGTCAAATCAACAAGAATTGGGTCAAGTGGAAGTAAATCGATAAAATCATGAGTTCAAATCTTGTGAATAAAAGGATCATATCAAAAGAATTACTTCATATAGAATCTAACAATGCATTACTTTGGAATCGCTCTAGTGATATTGAATATTGACTTCTTGTATAAAGGAAACTTAAAAAATATTTATACGGGCAAACCTTTGCTCCCTTACCATTTTTTTTAATTAACAACCATATGATATTTCGTAATTATTTTGAATTCTAATTAATCTAAATCTAGTTACAATTAAACTTCATTTGGGTATTGATCTCTCTCAAAGGTGTTTTCTACATTCAAGCTTTCCCCCCTATCTTTGATTATGCATGAACCATATCTTTTATTTTTATGCAATTAGCTGGTGTTTGGTATTATCAAATAAAATTTAAGTATTGTTAAATCTAATTGAAAATAATTCTTTTAACCCTCAGTTTGATTCGAGGAATTTGGAAGCGAGAGGAGGAAAATAAAAATTTTCAACTCTATTTTTCTCTCTAATCAAACAAGAAAAGAAAGTATTTTCCCCCTCATTTTTAGACAAAAGAAACAAGAAGGGATAAGAGAGGGAAAATGCTCCATTCCTTTATTTGGTTTGATAAAAACATATAATGGAAAAATTTTCCTTTTCTCTCCTTACCTCCAAATTTCTCAAACCAAATAGAGGATTTGTGACTTTATATCATCCATAAAATTTGAATCCTCCATTTTATTAAACAAAATCGAGTTTCTTCCACTAAAACCATCGAATATTTGGTTTAGCTATATCTTATAGAGTGAATAAAACAAACGACAATCAAGGACCTGTTTGACAGTATTTTCTGTTTTATTGTTCTCAAAACAGTTTTGTAAAAAGTGTTTTTGAGAATAAGTTTTGAAAACAAGAAAACAAAAAAAATCTGTTTGAATAATTGTTCTCCAAATCATAACTAGTGAGTGATAGATGAGTTATTCAAAATTTATAACTTTACCATTAATGAGGTGGATGTTTCTCACATTTTCTTGTGTTTTTCAGAATAAAAACTACAAAACACCTTAAAGATGTTCTAAATTTTCTATTCTTTTATTTTTCTGTTTTCCAGAACAGTTTATAAAAAATAGGTTTACCAAACAAGTTTTCTGAATTTTCTATTTTCAAAAACAGAAATACTATTTTTAAAAACAGAACCAAACAGGCCATAATATCTTATTGAGCCATTTCAGGGTGGAAATTAGTGGTCATGTGGAAATGGAAATTTCAGCAGAAAGATATATTTTAAAAAGATCAACATTTGCCGACAGTGTTATTGACAAACATAATAAAGCATTTTAGGATAGACATTATTTATATTATAAATTAGTCGTCATGGTGATTGAAGTGTTAATTTTTGGCTATGGAATTACTTGGACGGTGAAGATGATATTACGTGACTGATCTGTCATGCACACTCATTCTTGTCTCGGTCTAGCTAGTAGTTTAATTTGGACACTCTTTCCTGTCTCAAAACGTAGCACGATTTGAATCGTCCCAACTTATCTAACGATAAGAAATTAATTGATGATTATTTTAGGGAATTTCACAAAATTTTCACTTGAAAGAAAACGAGAGTGGCCAGAAAAGATAAGGGAGATTGAACAATTTTGCTTCTTTGAATAATTAGGAGCCGCATATGTGGTCCGCCTTATCTTGATTGGTGTCGCCGGTTGATGTAAAATACGGCGAAGAAGAAAACACATCAACACCTCGTATTGATCCACTTGGACCACTTCATGGGGGAGATTAGTGGGCACGTGTTAAAATGGAAATTTTAGCTGAAAGATATATTTAAAAAAAATTAAATATTTGACCCTCTTATTTACAGTACTGCTTGCATGAACCGATATGAAAAATATTTACATCTCTTGCGGCAAAGGAGAATATTACAAAATAAGTATAGCATAAGGAAAAATCTCAAATTTAATGTCTTAAAATTTTGAATTAGAAAAAAGATTTATGAGTGAAAAATGATTTATAAATTAATCTGATGTCTTTAGGATATGATTCCAGAAGTAGTCTCAAACTCACGTATATACTTTTTCACAGAATCACTGTCCATATATGTCCTAGTATTAGATATAACTTTTCTTCATAGAAGCGCTAATTTGTCCATAGCGCTTTTGCATCTTTCGTAAATATCCGCACTATTCTTTTAGTAACATTTTTTCAGAAGCAATACTTATTGGGTTATTAGAGCCCATTTCTAGTGTTGTAATTGGTCATTTAATGCACGGAAATTAATAGGAATTTTAGCAGAGGAAATTAAAATTATTTATGCTCCCTCTCATATTAAATATAGGTAAAAAATTACTTTACACACTGTAATAAAGGTCATTTAATATGTAATAAAATAGACTTTTAAAAAAAATTACCCTTAATTAATGGTATTTTTCTTTATATTAAGTTAATTGATGCTAAGTGATTTGATAAGACGTATTTTCGGAATACCATACATGTTTATTGATACAAAAAATCTACTACCTTAAACAAAAATGATTTTCTTTTCTCATATTTTAGACCACTTCTACCCTTTAAAATTTGCTTATATTTGATATTGGAGGAGGGAGTAATTGTTAAGTATTATTCCTAATTTCATGAAAATCTATATTGAGTGCCCTATGGGATACACAAGAAAACGAATATCACTCTCTTAAAAGAAAACTCTGAGACAAGGAAGATAACAACACCTCACTAGCTCTCTTGGTCCATTTTATTTGTTGTTCTAAAAGTGAACGACAACATTAATTAATTCTTTTGGTTCATTTTATTATGATAGAGATGGGATTATTGGTCGTGTCCAAAAATGAAAATTTCAGCAGAAAAATATCTTTAAAAAAAAAAAAGAAAGAAAGAAAGAAGTCTAGATGACTCTATAAAAGCACGACCCCTTGGCTCTATAAAATCCAATGCTAGTGTGTATGTGTGTGTGCGCGAGGGACTCTGTCGTGCCGAAATAGGTTTGTAAAGAAGAGTTGAAGAGAAAGCGTTTGAAAGAATCTGTCCCCGTAGAAATAATTGGTTTCATTGAAGTGTGTTGCTATTTTTTGGTTGTTTCAGCTTAAAAATTAAACAGAAGAAAGCAAATGGAGATGGAGTTAACACCAAAGAAGGCTGAACCCCTGTTTGAAGGAGACGGTGGATCTTACTACTTGTGGTCAAGTTCAGAGGTGCCTATCCTGGCTAAGAATCATGTTGGTGCTGGTCGACTTGTGCTTCAACCTCAAGGCTTTGCTCTCCCTCACTATGCTGATTCTTCTAAAATTGGCTATGTCATACAAGGTCACAACCCTCTATCTCAGACTCAGTTTGTCTTTTTATTTATAATTACAATTATATTATGAGACCCATGTCTTCCACGAAGGTTGATGTGAGCAGTACTGATTATGCATATCATCCTCAAAAGGCCACAAGCCAACTTTTATGCTTCATAACATTGGGCTAAGTTTCTCAATAATGGCATGGCACAAGCAGGGACTGATGGAGTAGTAGGGATGGTGCTCCCCAACATAAATAAAGAGGTGGTTTTGAAGCTCAAGAAAGGAGATGTAATCCCTGTACCTCTCGCAACAGTCTCATGGTGGTTCAACAATGGAGACTCTGAACTCGTCATAGTCTTTCTGGGTGAAACATCTCAAGCCCATGTTCCTGGCCAATTCACCTACTTCCTTCTAACTGGAACTCAAGGTATTTTGGGAGGCTTCTCCACTGAGGTCATATCCAAATCTTACAATTTGAGAAACAAAGAAGCCGAAAAACTCACAAAAAGCCAGAAAGGGCTTCTGATCCTTAAGCTTAAAGAAGGCCAACACATGCCTACCCCTCAAGTGGACAAGACCAAAGAGATGGTGTTCAACATTGAAGCTGCAAAACCAGACCATGGCATAAAAAATGGTGGGCTGTCACAACTTTGACTGAGTCGGAGTTCCCTTTTGTTGGAGAAACTGGGCTCAGTGTGATCAGAGTGAAGCTTGGACCTAATGCCATTCAGGCACCACTGTACCTAATGAACCCTTCAGTTCAATTAATTTATGTTGCCAGAGGAAGTGGGAAGATTGAAATTGTGGGGTTGAATGGAGAACTTGTGTTGGATTCTGAGGTTGAGGCTGGTCAATTGCTTGTTGTGCCTAAGTTCTTTGTGGCTGCAGAGATTGCAGGTGAAGACGGATTGGAGTGCTACTCTATTCTTACAACAAAAAGGTGGGCTTTTTCCCTTATACTAAGATATATTATTTATATATTATGAATAGTGCAGCTTATTCATTAAATTTCAAGCAATACACTGGAAAACGTGCCTAATATTTATGTATAACAAAATCTATAAGAAGATGTAATATTCACAAATTATAAGTAGCACACACAGCTTATTAATTCTTCAAACTGATACGTGGAAAAACATGTTTTAGTTATATTTATAATTTGTTATTATATTACTTGCAGGCCTTTGTTTGAAGAGTTAGCTGGGAAGTCATCAATATGGGAAGCCACATCTCCTGAAGTGCAACAAGTGGCTCTTAATGTGGATCCTTGTTTTGCCAAGTTTTTCTAGTCCAATCTCAACGGCACTCATCCCTCCAACTAATTAATTATTGTGTCCTTTCTTGAAGTGCAAGGATAAATTTGATAGACTTCTTCTGTATTTTGTTGAAATTGCATAAATTTACTGTTATTTTCAAAATTTGTACACACATATATTTCCTTTATTTTTAATGGAGGTTTGATTATATTTTAAAAATTAATGGATGATTTATGCAATTTCAATAAATCTCAGAAGAAGTCTATGAAATTTTCCGTTTCAATCAGAATTTTGTGTATTGAAAATAAAGGGAGTTTTGCATGATTTCAGCGAAACTCAATGAATGTTTATGTTAGCTGTGAAAATAAAGAACTATGTGTGTGATGATCAGTTCAGTTAAATAAAGTTTTTGTATTTTCCATTATTTATATCAAATTCTATCGTTTTATCTTGTTTATTTCTCTTCACATTAATTGAGCTCTTTTTTTTTTTGTCAACTGATTAAGCTCTTTATATATATGTTGTAAGTACATTAATATGTGATTTCCCATGTTAGCTTAATCCCTGTGTTCTATGTGTTTTATAAATTATATGAATAAATGAAGTTTATAAACTTATAATTTTCGTTTTATGTGAGGTTAGATAAATTTCCAGACCCAAACTAAATATAATCATCTGGTAGCAATTTTGAAATTAACAGTATTCATCAATTTTTTTTTTGGCTATGATTGAGACTCTTTATTAAATTTATATATTAATAAGTCAATTTGTCCCATGCATTTGTATGGGAATTTAAAAATAAATAAATAATCGCATATAATGATTAGTGATTAGTCACATCATTAATAAAATGATGGTGCCTGAATGAATTCCTAATCGATTTAATCATTTGAAACCATACCGTAAAGCCACACGAATTTAATAGAATATTGCTTGGATAGGACTAATAATTCAGTTCTCGAAGAAACACGAATTTAATAGAGTATTGCTTTTATTGGACTGGTAAGTTCTCGAAGATACTTCTTGTTCAAATCTCATCAATTTTAACTTCTAAAATTAAGAGCGGCTTTGAATTTACCAAAAATTATATGTAATTTTTTAAATATATTTGGGATAATTTGAAAAAAGTAAAGTGAAAGGGAGAAAGTCTCACATTGAATAAAAATAGCTATCCAAAAGTTTTTATCAGAAATGAGATATTACACATGTTATTTTAAGGGAATAAAGTGATTTTAAATATTAATTAATATTAATATTTAAATACTTAGCACTTACCATATTTTGTGAACATTGGATCAAAATAAAACCATATTTTGTGAACATTGGATCAAAATAAATCTAACGGTGTGTGTCTAGTTTGGTGTTTTTTTTAAAACATATAAAATAAATTAAATTAAATATTAAACGGATCAGAAATGGATTTTTTTCTAAAATCAAAACGGATATTTTATTATCAAATCAGAAACAGATTCCAACATTCAAAAACAGATATTTTTTCTTTTAATTGCCATTAATTTCGGTTTCATATTCCTCTTCTATATTTTGAGGATAGACAAGAAATACAGACGCATAGGAAAATATTCTTCAGCTTCCTTCTCTGCTCTCTTAATTGTTTCTTGTTCTGCATCATAGATAGATACTCGAAATTGATGTATGGTATTTAAGATGTTCAGAATTACTCCTAGAGGTGGTTCGCAGGAATCCTACAACAATCTAAGTGGAGGCAAATTAACATCTTATGGATGGTGTACTGTCACACGTTTCTGGGTAATGATAATTTCATCTTCTACATTCTTGTATAACATTTACTATGAAGTTCTTGAATTGAAACTTGATACGCATATATAAATACTATATCACTTTTACAGACATGTACATGATTTGAAATATTGGCCATATCCGAGTTTAAATTTTCAGAAGTAAGATATCTCTACTTAGGAAGTCATTTCTTCTAAATTTGGATCTTCTAAAATGAAAAATCTTTAAAATGTTTGATGAATTGATAGATGAAAAAGACTAAATGAGCCGAGATAGAAGATGTAAGCGCTATATTTTAACCTTAGAAACAAACTATGCGGGTGAATCTATTAGAACTTTTGTTGGATTTATTTAAAGTCCACCTTTGATAGCACAACTCATTTTTCATAAAATTTACCCAATATCTTTTTAGATATTTATGAGAGAATATTTTTTTTTAAATATGCTCTCAATTTTATGTTGATTTGATAAAGAATCAAATCTATCCCATAAATACGGAAATTGGAAAAGATACATTTCTACAATTCTCTTACTCTCTTCCACTCTTCTCTATTCTCTGTGAGTTTGTGTGAAATGTTATACAATATGGACAAAGGCTAGATCCCAACTTTAGTGATCTAGCGTATATCATGTAAATATTCTAATATTCATCAGTATGCTCGAAAGAAAGGTATAATCTATCCTCACCTATAGTCAACAATTTTGAAGTGTAAAACTTATATGAAATTATTAATACACAAAACACCAAGGGCTTAATTCAACTAGTAGATGTTATACCAACTTAATCAAAGATCTCAAATTCCAAAAAGTGCAGCTATGAGATCCAGAATAGTAGATGGTTTGATACAAAAAAAGGATTATTAATACACAATTAGTAAAAATTATTTCTTTTATTTTAAAATATCTATCACTTAAAAATTTCAATAAAGTATTAATTATTTGTATATCATTTTATCTTTCATTAATAAAAAATAAAGGTAACTTTGGTAAGTCTCTTTTGATTCAGTTTTATCACATTAATAAGTATTTATTACTTTTCTTTGGATAAAAAAATGAAGATAAATTAAACTAATGAACACCTTAAATTAAAAGGTGATACTATACCTATTAGGGATAATTAATTAATCCATTCTCATAGTTTCACTCTTTTTAAAATCAATCCCTGTAGTTTAGAAATGTTCCAATCAGTCCCCTAAGTTTCAGCCATTAGCAAAGTTGATCCATGGACTTTGAAAATACTAGGTAGTCATCCCTTACTCATCCGATGTGGCATTGACGACATTAATATTATACTAAGATGGCAAACTACTATTTTTAATAATTCCAAGTGAGATGCAAAGTTAGGAAACACAATAATTCATTGTTCTCTCCTCGTTTCACCATTCACCATTCTCGTCGCTTCAACACTCAATCAAGTCGAGCTGGCATTTGAAATTAGGTATTGCACTAGAGTTTCCAATTTCTCCCCCACCCCCTTCTCTATGACTTCTCATTCCAATCGATTCCGTGTGTGGCAAAGTTGCAATTTTTCCTTCCCTTGTCACTCGTTGTTCATGGTTGCCTCCTGTGGATTTGGAGTGAGGCATTTTGAAAGTTCTTTGTCTTCGTCAAATGGAAGATAATATATTTCTAGACAACTTCATTTCACACCCTCTAATGGCAACTTTACCCTCCAAACAAGAATACAATAGCTATAGCTAGTTGTCTTTTTTTTTTTTTTACCATAATAATCCACACTTGAAGCTCTTTCATTTTTCTATCGAATAATGCAGGCAAGAGGTCAGAAGCCATGGCTAGAGAACTACTGCTTCAAAAACTCACATTTCTAAATATTTTATATTGTGAATGCGTCTTTGGTTTTGGGAATATTGTTTATGTTGTGGGGTAGGCAGATGTCAATTGTAGTTAGGATGTTGTTGTGGTGGGTTTATGTTATGTATTGTGATGTTATGTCAGTTGAAGTCAGATGACAAATTTGATGTAATGCAAATCCATTTCTAAGTAAATAGTTATTCATTTGGACTTTTGCTGTGCAACTTCCAAATAACAAGAATATTTTTTTTGGGATGAAATATTATAATGATCTATTAATAGACCATGGAAATGTTCAAATCCTCATGTAAATTGTTTTCGATCAATCCTCATATAGATCTGTTTAGACTGAGATGTCTATATGTCTAAAAGGGATCCCCACTCAATTCAATCACTCAGATTAATAACACTAGGGGAATCCCCAACACACTGAAATGGATGTCCTCCATTCAGTTATAATCTATTTTAATTATAAATGTTATATATTTTGTATTTAATACTTTTTAAAAAAAGATAAAAAAAATAAAAAGAGAAAGAAAATAAAAAATGTAAAATTAATAATCATAATCTTTTAGTTTCGGCTTAAAGAGATTTGCTATCAATTTTTGGTTTATATATTCTATTTAATAGCAAGATTATAAAAATTTCTTACTCAAAGTCACCCCTCAATGAGATGGAAGAGAAAAAAAAAGGAGTCTGAGTCTAGACATTAATTCTCATTGATTGTTGTTCATTTTTGGTAACATGTAGTAAGGAATGGGAAACAAGTTAGAAGTTTGCTGTGGAAACAAGGTGGGGCTCATCCATTTGATAATGGTGTAAAGATTGAGATCCAATTGTTGCTTTACAAGCCTTAATTTTTCCGTTTCTAAGACACCTTTGTCTCACTAATATTTTTATTCTTTAGTATCTCCTAATTCATTGCTATTTCTGTCCCACACTAATTGGAAAGCTTTAGGGAGCATAAGGCTTGATCAAAACTCTGTGTGCAGAGCAATGGTTCAGGAGGTAATTCAGGAAGCTCCTATTATACACATTAACAAACAAAACATCACTAAGAGCGGGTTGTTAGTTGCACATGGATATACATACTATTATTACACCATTGTCAAACTCCTACTCATATAAAGCAAAAACCACAATTAAAAGGCTTTCTCTCATATTAATACTTAATTTCTTTGCATCTTCTTTATTTCAGCTAGTAATCTTGGTATAGCTGCATCTAAGTCATGCTATGCTATCTTCTGGCGGAAAAAAAAAGTCATGCTCTGCTATCTCCCTATGCTTCCTTTGCCTCCCAATTTGACAATCGATTTACTCCATCAAAAGCCCAAAAGCATCCTTTGTCTTTCTTCCCTTCCTTTGACCGGAAAAATGATTATTTGTATTTTTTTTTACATTGAATCTCACTTGTACCCGGATAACATGCTGCTTAAGACAGCAGTTTGCCATCTCAACATAAGATTAACGCAATTACTGCCACATGGAACGAGTTAAGGATGGCTAGATAGTATTTCTGCAGTCCATAGATTAACTTGGCTAAAATTAGGGACTTACTTGTAAGTTTTTAAACTATAGGGACTGATTTGAAAAAAGTCTGAAACTATGAGGATCTTAATTAATTTTCCCAATCTATTAATGTTCATTTTTATTATACTAGAAGAGTCAAATACTTATCTTTAGATCTTACCTTTATTACCTAAACTAACCTAAGGTTATTTATTAATATATTTTAGTTTGGGGAGAATTTAATATATCAAAACATGTCAAGGCTTTAATACAAAAATGAAAATTTCAGCAGAATAGATTACAGTATTTAACTTATAACTATACAATCTAGATTACATTCTTTTATCTTATATATATAAATTTTTAAAGAGTCCATTTATAAAAATCTCTAGCTCTTTGTTTCAAATTCTCATTAATGTAGGATTAGAAGGTCGACTTGGAAACCCACAACCCTATTATACTTAACAATTTTCTTTTTTGGATACGATTGGAAAGTAACCTTTATCAACTCTATATAATAACCTTTTCCTAACTAATTAATTAGAAGCCGTTGGCCAAAAATAATAATTAGAAGCCACAATTGAAATTGTGATATGGTAAAAGAAACGCACTACAATATATTTAATATAAGCCAAAAAGGTTAGAGAAAGATATGGAAGGGTATTCATAAATCATAATATCAGTATTGTACAAGAAATGGAATCACCATCCCTAAAATTAAATAAGACTTACGTAATTGTAGAAGTGTTCTTTCCTTGACGCAGCTACATTCTTCCCCTCCCCTGGTGTTTTTCCCTCTTTTAAGTTTTTGTAAGAACAAAATACTTACAAAGGATAATATTTGTCTATGGTTTTTAAAATCAATTCTATTTTATGTTAAGAATCTTCTTTGTAAATTTTCTTCTAAGTAATTTATTTATACTTTGTAGATTTTGTACTTTTTTAATTTAATACTATTATATCTATCGTTTTTACCTAAAAAAACATTGTTGAAGTGTTAACTCTTGGCAATGGAACTGCTTGGACGGTGAAGATGATATTACAATTCAAATAAGAAAACGAGGGCATTTTTTCTTTATTTCCTTTCTTTTGTTTGACTTGGAAAACAAATAGGATGAAAAAAAATTTTCCCTTTCATTTCCTTTCCCTATAAATTCCTCAAATGGGATGTTTTACAAAATTTTCACTTGAAAAATTCATTTCAACAAGAATTAATTATCACATATGATTGTCTAGAAAAGAAAAGAGAGAGTTAACGGAAGGCTATTTCCGTTCAAGGCATACTAATCATCAAAGTGCTTTTTATTTCTCTGGTAAAATATTTTTTCATTCACGAGGCTATCAAACCTTAGGCCTGAACAATTTTGCTTATTTGAATAAGGCTTTCTTGATAAGGCATTTTTCACGCATAAGCTATTAAACCTTGAACAATTTTGCTTCTTCGAATAATTAGGTACCACGCATGTGGAACACCATATGTGCGTGACTAGAACAATTTTGCTTCTCTGAATAATTAGGAACTAGATACGTAGTAACCCTCATCTAGCAAATTAAGGATGTGGGGCCTTGAGGTCGGTAAGGCAACCGCCTAATAACTATGCATTATAAACATTGACATAAATTATTGGAATGCTATGAGCTAAATATTATTTTTTAAAATATTACAAATTTTATTTCTCAGTATTAATGTTACCGAAATTAATTATCTACTTACACACATCTCAATTTAATAAAAACACATTTCAATTTAATATAAATCAAGATATAATGTTATTATTATTATTATTATTAAACATAAGGTGGCAGGCTACGCCCACAACCCAATTCCCCTCCCCCACCCATCATCGGATTCCCCACTCCCCCTACAACGTACTACCCTTATCCCCCGGGCCCCCCACATATAATTATATAATTATAATGATATAATATATATATATATATATATTGTATTTATATTTATAGTTAAAATATGTTTAGTATAATATAAGTGATTACTAAAATAAATTTTATCTGAATTTTAAAAATTTTAAAATGTGATAAAAATTTAGAATTTTGTTTAATTAAATTAAAAGGATAATTATTTAAAAAAATCTCTATAAAATTATATTTAGTTTAAAAGATATTAAAAACTTTAATAAAACTCATTTATTCTACATATAAGATATTTTTCTTTAAGATTACTTTTAGGATATGAAGTAGTATCTATTACACATTTTTAAAAAATATTTTTATGTAATTCATTCCAAATAGAGAGAAAGAGATTAACTCACATTCTTAATCCACATAATTCGATTAAAATAGTCTTATATTAAGAAAATAGAAACCTCAATACCAATTGAGATAAATGATGAGATGTGAGGAGAACTTTTTGAAAGATATTAAAAAAAATCTAATTATAAGACCATTTTTAACTGGATCATATTAATTTTTTTAAATATATAATAAATATTAGCTCATATCTTAAAAATGATATTATATTTATGATTAAAGTAAAATACCTTATATGTAGAATATATAAGTTTAATTAGAATTTTTAATATCTTTTAAACTAAATATAATTTTATAGAGATCTTTTAAAATAATTATCCTTTTAATTTAATTAAATAAAATTATAAATTTTTTATTACATTTTGAAACTTCAGATGTGATTTATTTTAGTGGTTATTTATATTTAATAAATATATTATAATTATAAATATAAATATTATATATCGTTATAATTATATGGGAGGGGGAGTGGGGGTCGGGGAAGGGGAGGGGATAGGGTGGCAGGCACCTTATGTTTAAAAAAAATAATAATACCACATTTTGATTTGTATTAAATAGATATGTGTGTCAATAAACAATTAATCTCAATAATATTAACAATCAGAAGTAAATTTTGTAACATTTTAAAATATGATATTTGACTCATAGTATTTGGATAATTTAGATTTGTATTTATCAAAAAGCCCCTAAGCCTCCAATTGTTATAATTATTTTTTATTAATTATTATCATAAATATATGAAGAATAAAATTGGAGGGGATTGCTTTTATATATAATTAATTAATTAATTTTTGCACAATGTAACGCAACTGCTATTTTTTTATACATATTAGATCAATATATTTCTTCTAATGAGAGTTGACGGGAAGAATTTTTCAAATAGAAAACCATTTGTTTGTTTTTTATTTGAATCCCATAAATTTAAAACTTTGGATGATGATGAATTAAAAAATATTTTGTATTAATATTGAAAATTATTTTATTATTAATGAACACTGAACATTCTAGTCTCGATAGTCTTGTTTTATTTTTAGAATTAAAAATATTGAGAGAAATATTAACATAAGAAATTAATACACTCAAATTAAAGTCTTAAACATTTAAACTACTTGAATTAGAAAAAAGATTTATGAGTGAAAAATGAAAATGATTTGTAAATTTGGTGTCTTAAGGATCTGATTTAAATATAAAACATTTTATTTTGATATTAAATATTAGATTCTTTACAATATACGATGTAATATTTAATATGTATTTTCATTATATGTCCCTATTTAATGTATTTAAAAGAGATAAATATTAAATAAGGATAGTTTTAAAAAAATTATATTTTTTAATAAATTAAAATAGTTAACTACCTTTAACTATATTTTTTGATCCACATAATTGGGTTAAAATTGTTCTATGTTAAGGACCACATGGAGTAGTGTCTTTTTCTTTTTTTTTCCTTTTGGCCAGAATTTAAGAAGTAGTGTCATACATACCCCTATATAATATATATATATATATATATACACACACACATTTTTTCACAAAAGTACTTTCTCCATTTTTTTATCCGTAACTTTTAAAGAAAACTTTTATTTAATTTTATTTATTATTTTAAATTTTAAAATAATATTAATTATTATTTTTCAATTATACCTTTATATATAACTTTAAAAGTTAAAGATAGCATATTAATGATTCTTTTTTTATTAAAAAAAAACTCTAACATATTAATAATTGTATTTCACAGTATGTGTGAATGACAAGTAGAAGAAAGCGAGGTAGTATTGTCCATCTTCCTTACACAAATAGTACTTCTTAATGGAGCACTAACAATGTGCTAACAAGGCTCCATTTTAGATGCACTATTTTCATTCAATAGCACTTTTATAAGAGACGCTTACTTGTATGTAAGATATATGTGCCATGAAACATCTAAATATTTATCATTTGTTTTAATTCTGATTTAGAGATTAAGTGCATAATTGGAATTAAAAGAGCTTAAATATTTTATGTGAATCAAACTAGAGACTAAATTGCATTGGGTGATTAGGGACCAAATTGCAAAGAAAATTGGACAGTATAATTGTAAATATTAATTATTAGCAAAAAGACAAAAAGGGGACATAGATGTCATTTTCTCAAATAAATTATTTGTCTAGTATTTGCTAAGACAAATTATGGGAGATGATTCAGGAAAACTATCGTAAGAAATTATATTCTAATAAGTAAAATTGAAAAACAGATATATTGGCCAGAAAATTGATCTGAAATTTCATAATTCGTAAATTAATAAGAGTTAGAAAATAAGTTTAGATCAGGAAACTCAGATATATTATGGCATAAAAAGAAATATTAGATTTTTTTATAAGGTTTAAATAGCCATAGAATCGGTCTAATAAATATTGGATCAAAATCGAAATTCGAGCTCAATAAGACTATACCTATTTTATAATAAGCCAAGAGTACTATTCATGAAGGACCAATAAAGATATAGAAAACCCTAATAGTTCTGGGATGATTTTTGGAGGCCTAGAAGTATTATTGACAAAAATAGTTCAAATCAGGTCAAGAAATAATAAATAGCCAATAAGTTCAATTCACCCGATTTCCAGATTGATTAAATTATAAGTGATCCATTAGATTATGAAATAATCAAGAATAAGTCCAAAATAATTTTGGAAGGTTTATAATAATTATCTATGCAGAGAGGTTACAGGAAAAATTAACCAAGACTAATTTTATCGGTATTTTCGGTTAAAGCCCAATAAGGTAAAATATTTTTCTAAAATAAATTATATGGGCTTAGAAATGATTAATTAAGGATATAATGAGTTTGAAATTTATATTTTAAATATATTTATGTATAAAAAATTTTACCAGACAAAATTTACATAATCGGTGCCCAAAAACCCGGTATATGTTGAAATTGGGCCTAGAATTAAATGGTTTAAATCCAAATAATTAAAAATATCATCTTGGGCTAATTTTGTCCTCAAAATGTCGTGCAAATAAGAAGAAAAATGAGTGGAGAAGAATTAACTATCATATATGATATTATGTAAAAGATTAGAATCAAAATTGTAAGTTTGGATGAAATAAGCTTATGCAAGCATAATGATGTAATATTTGCCTTAATTGGAGATGAAAATGGCATCCAAATTAATGACAAGAGAGGAAAAATTAATTAGATAATAATTATGTGAAGAAATTAGAAGTATGGAGGAGAAAAGAGGTGATGCAGTGTAATTTTTAAACTTTGGATCAAAATTAAATCCAATGGATGGAGTTGCTTTTTATTGCCAATAAATAAGCCCTTCCTCCTCTCCATTTTTCACACCAAATTTGAAATCCCATCATATATTAGTGAGAGAGTGAATTATAGAGAGAAGAAGAAGAAGAGGAAATGAAGGTTTGCAAGTTTAAGGTAACATTTTTTCCCTTTTCTTGTATTTTATTTTTGAATGATTATTTAGATCTTGTATTTCCATGATTGGTAGGTAGAAAACATGTTTATGTTATAAATATGATAATGATGTTAGATCAAAATGGTGAAAGAATAATGAACATGCTATAAATTTGCATGAATAAACATGAATATGTGAAGAACATGATGAACATGCTAAAATGTGCCTTTTGATATTAAACGTTACTTTACCAAAATGAAATTATGTTTCTTACAATTATTTTTAAATATTATGCAAAGAATGAGATTATGATGTTATTGAGATTTTCTTAAATTTTATCCCACCAAATATCGAACTATGATTAGGTTTAAATCATGTGAAAGGTAAGGAGATAAAGACGGATTCATGAAGAAATATTTAGAAATAAGAAGGATATTTTGGATGCTTATGTAATATCAAAGTTTAATGACATTTTATGTTACAATTATGTAAATTACGTGTGACTCTTAAACAATGAATAAAAGTCTATTTTGGATCAATTTTACATGTATTATATGACTATTTTTGAAAGAATGTCATTATGAAATTTTATGGAATGAAATTTGAAAAGATTAGGGTAAAAATTGTAAGTAAATTCACAAAATTTATTGTAGTGATTTGCCCAATACAATTCCAAATTAATATTTTTTTTCTCATAGAGTATTTTAAGAGATGAATTCAGCAATTTGAACCACCCTTAAATGATTTTTCTGGAATTAGTTATAATTTTTTAAAATTCAACTAAATTATTATAGTTACTTGTAGGAATTTTTTTTGCATTTTTTGAATTTGGCCCAAATTTGCTTCCAAATATATCTAATTGGAACCTAAGCCACTAAATATGAATAGTAAATAGTTCCTCAGGTTAAGGTTTTGACACGCTGTTAGAGTTCATTTTTAACATTGTGATTGGTCATTTAATGCGCAGAAATTAATGGGAATTTTAGTATAAAATAATATTAAAATTGGTCGCATTATTCTCAATTTCATGAATATCTATATATCTCGTGCACTTTGGGATACATAAGAAAACAAAATATTACTAATTTAAAAGAAAAATAAAATCATATGCAGAGGGAAGGAAAAAGACATAACCTCAATATCTCTTTTAGGACCACTTTATTTATTGTTGAAGTGAGATTACTGGCAGTGGCACAATTAAAATGTGAAATTAATTTCAGCAGAAAAGTATCTTTCAATAAAAGAAAGTCCAGATGGCTCTATAAAACCCTCCCCTTGCCTCCATAAAACACAATACTTGTGTGTGTCTGTGCATGTGCGTGGGACTTTATCTTCCTGAAACAGGTCTGTTTTTAAAGTGTTCGAATGAATGAATGTCTCCGTAGAGTCAATTTCATTGAAGTGTGATGCTTCTGTGGTTGTTTCAGTTAACAGAAGAAAGCAAATGGAGATGGAGTTAACCCCCAAGAAGGCTGAACCCCTGTTCGAAGGAGACGGTGGGTCTTACCACTTGTGGTCAAGTTCTGAAATGCCTCTTTTGGCTCAGAATAATGTTGGTGCTGGTCAGCTTGTGCTTCAACCTCAAGGCTTTGCCCTCCCTCATTATTCTGATTCTTCTAAAATTGTCTATGTTACTCAAGGTCACAACCCTCTCATTTCTTCTCTTATTCACAATTACAATTAGAATATGAGACTCATGTTTGTGCCAAATCTAATGTGTTCATGCATATCATTTGGTGAACTCCTAATAGGTTTCAAGCACCTGATTTGGAAAAACAGGAAAAGTGACGCTTTTGCCCCTGGGTAGATCAATTGGAATTGTGTGGTTCAATTGCAAGTTTCTATGAATGATTTGTAAATCCCTATGGATCAGTTAGAAATGGATTATGATCAGTTGTTCGAGGAATGTCCCTGATCTACAATTATTTCTAATCCCATATGGGCAAAAATGTCTTTCTATATTTTTCCAAATCAATACCTTAGAACCTGTTAGGAATTGACAAATTCTACGAATTGTTTTTTGGAAATACCTTATTTTTATAAATGCTGGTTAAAATTTTCCCTTCAAATAATCATGTCTATATATAACATTGCCAACTTGGCCAAATATTCTTTTTTTTACATGATCAGAATATGTGTTATTCAAGCTAGTTTGCTTTTAGGCATATAGACAATTAGGCCCATAAAAAACAAGAAAGTTTTCTTTTTCTTTTTTTCAAAAAAATAAAAAAAGAAGAACTAGTTTGTTTATTTGGGCTCATTTAAATATCAACCCATCACAAATAATGTTGACTCGTTTTCTTAAAGTATTTCTATGTAACTAGTCTCAATCTCTCTTCATTTGTATGCAGATTCAAATTCTTTTAAACAAAAATTATATGAAGTTCAAAAAACAAATTCACAAACAGTCACATCAATATAAAGTAAATTCTTTGATCGACTCATGTGTTTAATATGAGAGTTCGATAAGTGGTGGAATAATAACTTCTCTTTTTGAAGAATTTATGCTTCATAACATTGAATTTCCTCCATGATGGCACGGCACAAGCAGGGACTGATGGTATAGCAGGGTTGCTGCTCCCCAACACAACAAAAGAGGTGGTTCTGAAGCTCAAGAAAGGAGATGTAATCTCAGTGCCTCTTGGAGCAGTCTCATGGTGGTTCAACAATGGAGACTCTGAACTCATCATAGTCCTTCTAGGTGAAACATCTCAAGCCCATGTTCCTGGCCAATTCACCTATTTCTTACTAACAGGAACCCAAGGTGTTATGGGAGGCTTCTCCACTGAGCTCACATCCAAAGCTTACAATTTGACCGACAAAGAGGCAAAAAAACTCACAAAAAGCCAAAAAGGGGTTCTGATCCTTAAGCTTAAAAAAGGCCAACACATGCCTACCCCTCAAATGGAGAAGACCAAAGAGATGGTGTTCAACATTGAAGCTGCAAAAACAGACCATGGCGTAAAAAATGATGGGCCGGTGGTCACAACTTTGACTGAGTCAGAGTTCCCTTTTGTTGGGGAAGCTGGGCTCAGTGTGATCAGAGTGAAGCTTGAACCTAATGCCATTAAGGCACCACTGTACCTAATGAACCCTTCAGTTCAATTAATTTATGTTGCTAGAGGAAGTGGGAAGATTGAAATTGTGGGGATGAATGGAGAACTTGTGTTGGATTCCAAGGTTGAGGCTGGTCAATTGCTTGTTGTGCCGAAGTTCTTTGTGGCTGCAGAGATTGCAGGTGAAGATGGAATGGAGTTCTACTCTGTTCTTACAACAAAAAGGTGGATTTTTTCTTCTTCTTTTTTTTATACTAAGATATATTATTTACATGTTATGAATAGTATAACTCATTCTTTAGATTTCAATGAATGCATAGGAAAACGTGTTATATATATATATAACAAAATTTGTAGGAAGTTGTAATATTCACAAATCATAAGTAGCATACACAGCTCATTCTCCAAATTGATATATGCAATACACAGAAAAATATGTATGTGTGTGTGTGTGGAAAAATTGTGTTTGTTATATTCATAAGTAGACTTTTCCACGTGCGCAGGATGTTTTTCATGCACAAATTATTTTATTATATTACTTGCAGGCCTGTGTTTGAAGAGTTTGTTGGGAAGTCATCAATATGGGAGGCCATATCTGCTGAAGTGCAAGAAGTGGCTCTTAATGTGGATCCTTGTTTTGACAAGTTTTTCTCGTCGAAACTCAGCAGCAGCACAGATCACGTTCCTCCAACTAAATAATTATGTTTTGTGGGTCTTTTCGTGGAGAGTCAGGATAGCTTTATATTTTAAAAATCTAAGGGCAATTTATATAATTTCAATAAAACTCAGAAGAAGTCAATGCAATTTACTCTGTTTGAAAATAAAGGGCGTGTTTTGCACGTTTTGAATGATACTCAATTGATGTTTCATGTTTATGTAATTTTTTTTTTGGTGGGTCTTTTCTTGAAGAGTAAGAAGTCTATGTTATGTTAGTTTCGAAAATAAAGAAATATGTGTGATCAGTCCTTAAAAATTACATAGGAAGTTTTTTCTTCTAAATTTGGATCTTCTAAGATGAAAAATCTTTAAAATGTTAACGAATTAAAAGAGTGAGATGAAAAAAAAAAGAATGAATTAATTGAAATAGAAGAATATAAATCCCTTGTTATTTTTAATCTAACCGGACAAGTTAAACAAGCTACACTTATGAAACTATTATAACTTAGATTCTTTAAAATATGAAAGGACTTTAAAATAAAAGAGTGACACAATTACTAAAAGTTATACTATATTCACTTCTTTTATTTTCACTTACATCTTAAAATTTACCACTCACACGGATAAGTAATATATAGAAATGAATTTTTTTTTAAATTTTGCCATTGGTAGAGAAATGAAGTCTAGAAATTGAAACAAACGAACAATAAAGACTTTGAAACGCATGCAAAATCCTCTATCCTCAAGGCAAGATTCTCCCTATGAGTATTATAATGGTTAAGATAAAATCACTTTGAAGAAATATTTAAGGCAACATAGAGAGAAACGCTCAGCAAAATAGTGAAAGTCTCGTCATAAAATGAAGTTTTGGATAAGAGAAATAAGGTGTATGATTCCACATATTGTTTTTCCTAATTGATTGAGTGGAAGACCATAACAAATTTCATTTCTTAGAAGGGGCCTAAGGGTTGTGAACCAAACCAAGACTGTTTTTAGAAATTTGGGATCTATTCAGTTTTATGAAAATGTTAGTTTGGTTTAATTTTTTATTGGTTTGAATTGATTTGAATTAAATTTGAAAGAATTATTTTTATATTATTAGTTATATTTTTTTAAAATTTTATTATTTTATGATATTTTAATCTTTAACAATTTGTTTGAAAAATTAACTAATGTTTCTAAATTCTAATTTCATGTTAAAAATAAAAATGACGTTCTTATGTTAATGATTATTTTTTTATATATTCTTAAATTTAGATCTTTTACTATAATTTTTTTATTTTGTATGGAAGTTATAGTTTATGTTTATATCTAATTTATTTTTTTAAAATAAAATAAATTCAAAATTAAGGACAATTTCTTAAAATAATGATTTTAATATTTTTAAAGAATAATATTTTTATATCCAAAATAAATTATTCATATCTTATGAATAAATAATTAATAAAATAATATATATAAAGTTTGGGTCTGAAAGGATTGAAATCAATCAAACCAAACTACTAATTTTTTTTTTAGTTTAAAATCTAAATCACAACTTACTATTAATCAATTTTGATGGATTTATGTCATTTTTCAATTTGATTAGATTCAACTTGACTTGATGTGATCAACTTAATTTGATTTGGAACACCCATTTTAGGCTTCCATTTTCTTTTTCATTTCTATCTCTTTTCCCTTCTTGGGACCAAGTAGGGACACAATATTTTTTAGGTATATTTTTTAATATAATTTTCCATTTTAAAAGTTTCAATATGAATAATATTTTATAAAACATTTATGATAAATCATATTATCTATAAATTATAAGTTATCAAGAATTTTAAAACTGATTTTTTAAACGCTGGCTCCGGCAAGGATTATTTCATTGTTTTTTTTTTTTTAAGGAATAGAGAAAATGGGCGGGAAAAATTCTCTCCTTCCGGCGCTTATCTGCTGCTTTTTTCCCCCACACGAAGACTTCAAATTCCCTTCGCTTCCCTTTGTTAATTTTTCTGCATCAATCAACTCTCTCGTTTCTTATCCATTCCATACACTGTCACCGAACGGACAACCAAAGTGATGTCCAAGTTCGAGTACCCAAGGCTTTCGCGCCCCGAGATCACTGCCATCTTAGCGCAGTTTCAGATTGCAAATGTTTCCGAACAACAACTCATGTACCCAAACATGGAATTCGTGTCGGATCTCTACTCCATGGTTCTCAATCATCTCGATTCTCTCCCGGAGTAATATTTCCTCGCTCCTATTTAACCCTATTATCATTCTTGCTAATTTTTGTGCCTCGCTGTATCTAATGCTCCGGTAAATGCATAGAGAAAGGAAATTTGAGCTTGAACTGAATGTTCTCATGTTAAGGGATGTCATACAGACATCAAGGGGTGCTTTTTGAATGCCGGATAGATATTTTTCACGGTTTTAGTTTTGCATGATACAGCAACTTTATACTATTGAATAACTGGAATTCAAGAGGAAGATGTCCGTAAGTACCGTTTTGATTAATCTCCTCTTCCCCAAAAATTCAGTATGCATTCATGAGTGCATTTCTGGTTTCTTTTTTATTATTCTGCGGCAGGGGAATAATCTGAGTTTGGTGGATTACGCTTAGAATTTACTTGTAAGACTCTGAAAAAGTGGATTTTCCCCACTTTATTCTTTGGTTATATGTAATGGAAAAAATTTATACAGTTTTTTTACATTCTTGCCATGAGGCTTTCCAATTAAAACATAACAATTGTATGAGTCTCCAATAATAATTAGTGATAGTTTTTGCATACAAATGTATGGTTCTCCGATCAAGCCGTACACTTTTCATATTATTATTGAAAAAATATTTGTTCTGTTTATTTTGATGATAAGGGTATAAGTAACTGTATATAAATTTAGTCCATATTTAATCTAGGGCTTATCCATTTGGAAATCAGAACATTTAAATTTTAAAATTATGTTTGCTCTCACGCTGTTTCCTTTGTTCAAGTCATTCATAGTATTAGAAATCCCATTTTACTTTTTCTTTAGTTGTTGCAATCTTCTTTTATTTACACAGTCTCTAATTTGGACAGGGAAGACCATGAGCAGCTTGAGTTTGCTGCTCTGGAACATCTTGAGAACCCAGACTTTCATGTTGACTCTGTCCGGGTAATGAAGCTATACAACAGAATAAAAGAGGTTGTGGGCTCATTGGACTGCCCTAAGAACTTTACCCTCAAAGATCTTTTAATGCCGGAGACTGACAGAACAGAGTTTTTCCTGGGTGCACTTCTAAATTTCTGTCTGCATAGGTGAATGTTTTTACCTTGGTTTATGTACTTTTACAAAATTAGGAAAACATAGAAAGTAGAAGCCTTAAAATGTGGAGGGGAAGAAAATACATTCCTTAATGAGCTTATTTCAGGATATTGTTGAAGTGAGGTTCTTGGTTTAGAATGGAGATTTCATATATATTTGTGGTAATTACTTATAAAAAAAAACCCTGGTTAATAGGTTGAAACGCTACAGAGGTCATTTGCAGCATGGAGTCACGGGAGAGGGTGTCAAAGTAGTTGTGTTGTTGCTATCTTATGGTTTTTTTTTTTGAAATCTTAGAGAAGCAAGAATGAATTCGATTACAGACATAGTGGATGAAATCAACCTTCTAGAGGATCAGAAAAGAGATCTGGAAACAAAGATCTTGCAGGTTTATAATTGATACCAAAATTGTTTATATTTACCTGACTATCTGTGCATCAGATTGCATCAGATGTTTTCAATTTTTCATTACAGTTGAAGTCAGAAATTGCTGGCTACAATGAAGCCAGGGAAAGGGAGACAACACTTGTTCAAGAGGTGGATGCCAAAGTGAAAGAATTGCATCGAACTGTTGCTGCCCTTAACAACAACCAGAGCTCCTTGAGAGCTTCTTTTCGGAAGTTGAAGGAGAAGACGGGGGAAATGGATGGGAAGGTGAGTGGTTGCTAGAATTTAGTAGATGAATGGTGAAGCTAAAGTATTTTGATACTCCAATCTGAAACTGTTGGTGAGCATTTGAGCCTTTGAAGCCTGATATCTTTGCCCAACTAATATGCAGATTATCTCTGTTTGTTTTCTTCTTTTTTTCTTTTTTCGGTTTCTAGAATATAGCAATTGTATCTTTGACCTTTCGATTTTGTATTTTTCCTCTTTCCTTACCTTTTCCAGCGGGATTGACTAGCTTCATCGTGGTCTCTCTCTCATTGCCTATTTGTATAGTTTTGGACCAGATTATGTGAAAAATGGAAATCCTATTATGAGAAATTACATAAACCTCTTATTTACCACCATTGAGTTGAATCTCTCTGGCAAACTTTCTACATTGTTTTCTACAATCTTCTTTACATTGTTTTCTACAATCGTCTTATCTGAAACTATTTCACCAAAACTCTTCAATTGATTCACTTTTTCAATAAATCTCCCGAATAGTTGTTGATTCTTTCATTTAACGGCTTCATCTAAACTCTTTTACAGAAGATTCTTGTAGTTACTTCCCAAAAGACCTTTTTCACTTCGTATGATACCCTTCAACCAATTTTTACTATAGATATGTTACACACATATCAGAAATAAGACTCTACTAAATTTCTATGAGAATATATTTTTACATAACATTTAATTTTCCACCATATTAATCTCAACTGTGAGCTTTTGGTCTGATAGCAGATGCAAATTTCTTACTCCTTTGACTAATAATGGAATCTTATCATAGCGAGTTTTTATCTGTGGCAAGAACTGATTACATTTTATATCTCAACGATGGTGATTTTGTAGAATATTTGGAAAACACAAAGGTAGGGGAGCCAAAATTTATGAAGACTCACATAGGGCTTATAGTGTTCATTTCCTGCTTATAAGAATTAGCAATTCCATTATATTTTTTGCGTAAATTATATTTCATTTGCGTGAAGATGATTCTATTTCCAGTTAGTTCCAGCAGAAGATAGGTTTTCACTGCATGCCTCATTGTAGTTTGGTACTCTGCTTGTTACTAGCTTTGCTTCAATTTGGTTATTGAGAGCTTGTTCTTTGTTGTCAGTCTCATTCTCTGATCCCTCCAGTTGGAACACTGTGAGGCGTGCTTTTTGCTCAAATTATATTACTTCTCAATTCTCAATTATTCTAGCATTCATTTTCCTTTTCTGACCCCAGATTTCTGCTGCGGAGTTTACCCTTGTACAAAGTGTTCAAGAAAATGCAAATCTACGTTCAAAAATTGTTCAGTCCCCTGATAAATTGCAGGTACTATTTTTATTTGGTTCTTAATTTTCACTAAACAACATTTAAAAGTTTGTCCATCAAGTTTATTGGTGTTAATAATTCTGTGGTTTTTTTGCAGGCATAATTGAAACAATTAGTTTTGATGCTTCTTATTTACCGATTAGTATATGGTTTAGTTTGCCTTTCCTACTTTGATTTGCTTGGAGCGAATTTTTCATTTTTTAATTACTAGACTCTTTTTTTTTTTTTTTGTACCAATTACCACAGCAGGATCTAATTCTAGTTTTGGAAAAGTTTCAAGTTTTAGTACTGTTGCCCGTTTCCTTTACTGCATACTTGAAATTTACTAAATGCAAGATTTTTTTTTTCTTGTTTTGAAACTAGAATTGCTATAAGCACTTAATTAGTTGCTGTAATTTATCAAAAGTATAAAAAGAAATAATTTGTTCAGACGCTTTTCATTATTTAGTTTGCCTGGTGCTAGCTGTATTAAAATAAGTTGCACCCTTGATCTAACTCATATAGTGTTATGTTATTTGCACAAGCTACTACACATCAATGCTTATGAAACAGTTTTTTCATTTTGCATTTGTTTTTTTTAGAAGGTATTGCAACAAAGTGGATAAATTTGTAATATGGTTTGACCAGCACGTAAGGTGATTTAATGCATACAATCATATTTGTCAAATTGAGGCATGTAACATAAATTGGAAACATTTTTGACTCTTGCATGGTAAGATGTATCTGATGGTAAGATTCAGCGACAAGTGAAAAATATCTTAATATAGAATATGACATGTTAAATGTGAATTTCAGAACTCCTCCTCAAGTTGGCAACAACTTGGATCTAGCTTTATCAATCTTTTTTCCAATCTTAGTATTTTGGGTCATTTCTGGGCAGCTTCTCCATTTAGGTAGTCATCCTTCCCATTCTCACAGATGAACATGATAATGGATTGACGTTGAAAGTTGTTACATTTGTTTAGTTTGTGACCAGTGATATTCATTGGTATGTTGTTGGCAGTCCCTTGATTGTCTGAGATGCCATCTCAATTGGCAACAGACTTGTCTTTGTTCAAGGCCATTAGGTGGCCATATTCTGGCATGAAAGTGGACCAGGCCTATGAAGCAGTGATATCATGAAAGGGTTCAGAAATTGATGCTTCGATTCTCTCATTATTCAAGTCTAAACTGGGTACAGTGTAGAGAGGGTGGGCAGCTTCAGGGTGTGGGAAAAAATTGAGAAATAAAGCATATTGAAAAACTTAAGTTCTGCTTACAATAATAAAAAAGGAAATAAAATGTTGGCCAAACCAGCAAAATGAGGAAACAAATAGAGACATAAAAGCCTGAGAGTAATCATATGTTAAACGTGACTTCCAACAGTTATCTTTTGTCCTTTTGGCTTTAAAGGTAATATCAAAAAGTGATGTCAGTTTAGAATAGTAAATAAACAGAAACATATATAAGGAAGGAAAACATGCAGTTTATTTGGTGGGGTTGTAGAGCTGGAATAAAAGAAAAAAAAAACCTAGAATAAACATGCATCTGGTGTTTTGCCCCACTGATTGTTACTGCTAATTTTGCCCCACTGTGTTATAGATTTGTTACTGCTGTGAGGTTAAACTAAAAATGGATGTTTGTTGAAGTTGATTTGGTACCTAAGACTTGTTTTCCATCGTTGACTCATGTAAATTCTGTTACTCAATTTGGCATAGAGAGCATTGGAGGAGAAAAAATTAGCTCGAGAAGGAGCTAAGAGTGCTGAAAGATCGGCCATGCAAACTTTCCATGAGAAGACTGCCCTTGTTGACCTTTATTTAAAGGTATTTTAGCACGGACTAAGCCTATTATATTTTCCCTCATTTCCATTTCAGGCCACAGTAAAGTAATCAACTTCATATGCATGCTCTTTTTTATTTTGCCTGTTATATTATGAAGACTATAGTTTTGCCAAATTAATAAAAGTATTCTTAATACCTGAATATTAATCTTGAATAAAAAGTTCAGAGTTAAGTTGCCCTTAGATTTAATGTAGATATTGTTGTTCATTTCTTTATTTGATTTTAATTGGTTAAATAATCTGAGCACAAATACCTACAAGAAATTTAGGCATTTTCTGATCTCATAACACAAACCACTGATAAATGTAGGAATGCATGCAGGCCATGCAAGATCTGATGCATTTCTTTTCTCAGGTTTACAGGAAAATGTCGAAGCACTTTGCTCAGATGCAAGCCATGCAAGATCAGGTGTCAACTCTAACTGTGACTTACAGTTTCTATGAATTTTGCATGAATGCTGGGGAGACTGAAACCTTTTATTTTTGTTAGTTTTCATTTGAATTAAACTCACAAAAGAGTTGCTCCCCTAATGATATGAGATACAGTGTGGATGTAATCTGTTCTATCCTTTTAACTTAATCATTACACCAAGCATTTTGTTTGATGTCACTAGCAACTCTTACAGGTAAATTCTGCAAAAGAAATTGAGAAAAATCTTAAAGGTCTGAAAACTAAAATCAGTGACGAAGAAGTTGTGGAAAAGTCACTTGATGTCAAACTGGTTGAACGAAAAGGAAAGGGTAGGTTCTTGTTCAAGCTATGCTGCATCTCCATTATCATTAATGGTTGAGTATCGATGTTTGTTGTTTTGTACTTTTAATTTTCCCCTTTTCTTTTCCCTTTGTTATCTTTTCTTAGTTGAGCAGCTGGAAGAATTGATGAAACAGTTGGAGAAAGAAAGGGATATTAAGTCTGAGGAAGCAACTACACACCTAAATGATGTGAAATTGGAGGTTGAATCAAAGAGACATGTTCTGGAAGAAAGACAGAAAAATGTTGAAGCTGTGTTAGCAGAGGTACCATGCTACCATCTCTTAAATTCCATTATAGTTGAGGTCAATTTGATGAAATGACAAATCCGCCGATCAACTAATCGCCTAGTGGCACCAGTGCTCTCTGAGTGGAGGGAGGTTATGGGGATCAAGTCCCACCTATGGCAAGATGTCATTTTGGGTGTGTGAGTAGGTGTGTATATTGTAGTTGTCCAAGTCCAAAAAAAAAAAAAGATGAAATATCAAATTGATCTTATTTCTTTGTCCGTAATTAATAGGTGGATGCCTCAAATATTACAATCAAATCAGTCAAAGAATCTGGAGCAGCTAAACAGGAAATGTTAGTTGGCAAATGTGAAGAGTTAACCAAAGAGGTACATTACTACTACTACTACTATTATTATTATATCACCATCATCATCTTCGTAAACCTGTGAGGACTGATCATCTGCGTGACATAAGTAGCTTGAAAATACACCCATAATTCCCTTCGAAAATGAAATTGGAAATTGAAACCCAGTTTCAAAACATGACCTTTATTAGATATACCTTCTATGTGGATTCTACATTATTTATATTCTTCACTTTCTTTTATGGTGAAGGAGACAGTCAGTAATTGTGCACATAGGAATTACTTGAATTCTTGCTCTTGACATTGCCATGTTACTTGTCCTTTATTTTCTGATATTTCATTAATTGGTCGTTGTAATACTAAGTAGTAACCGTCAAGTGGGTGACTAATAGTATCGAGTTCAACAGTTGTAAAGGACGCATACTTTTTCTTTCCATTAACTATTAGAACAGGTAATGGCAGGTTTGTTAATAAATGAGTCAATATTTGTGGGGAAACTCTTACAACTAAGGGTCTGGACAGGTTTCCTTGTTCTCTCAAGATGGGCCATTTATTTAATACTAAAGCTTGAGGCCTACTAGTACTCCTTCAAGGTGGTCTAATTCTAAATTTATAAATTATTTGAAATAAATATTTTATATAAATTCAATAGTGTTAAGAAAAATAAAAATTATTTTCAATATTCACACATTAGTTACTAGTTTCATGTGATTTATCACAGTGGCTATTTTTCAAGGTAATTTTGCATAGAGCCAATTGATCAGTTATTTAATATTTTACTATAACAATGAGCTTGCTGTGGTAGTGATTTCTTTTCTTTGACTGTGTTTGTCCTCTTCTATGAACTTCATAAAAAATTTTCATATTTACCAACCTTTATGATTGGTTTTGGATATTTGATCCCTCTTCACTTAATTCAGACCTATTTCACAAAAGAAAATAAAAATTGAATTTGGTAACATCGCACATGTGGATCTGCATTTTCTTTATTCTTCGCATTCTTTTAAGGGGAGAGAGCCAGTAACTGCACATTGGAAGTGCCTGAATCCTTGCTCTCATATTGCCATGTTCATTGTGTTTTGTTTACTGATATTTTAGAAATTATTTCATTGTAGTAACTGGTAAATGGGCTGATTATTCTTTCAGTTTCAACAGTATATATACTTGCTTAACCATATGATTGAATCGGGGTCAAAAGCTGATTAAAGAAGCAGGTAACTTACATTTCACATCTCTCTCTTTTTTTAAATGTACATGTAAGCATCTAAACTCTCCATAAACTCATATTGCATTTCTTTACTTTTGTAAAATTGGACAATATGAAGTATCATTTCATATGTTACAATTTGTATGGTGCTAGTTGCCCTACTGCATATAGTGTCTAGACTTTTCAGCTTTGATTTCATCCCGGTTTTGGGTTAACTATTTGTGCACACTCTGAGTCACTGGCGTGTTAAATGCTTTGGTACCACCGGCTTAAGCCACCCATTGGATCTGTGTTCCTTGTGGCCTAATGATTCCATCTAATCATTTTTTGTCGTAGGTGTAATGCCTATGAATGCATGAGAGTTTGTGACTTGTGCCGGAATCTTACTTTTTGTTTCCAAATTCTAATAAAACTGGTTATGGCAGAGGTGTTAATAAATAATGGCCCTCTTCATATCATCACATAAACACATTTGTGGGGATACTCTTACTAACAAGGGCTTGAAGCCTTCGCTGAACTTGGGCCATTTGTTTAAGACTTAGGCATGAGGCCCACGACTTGTCCTTGAAGGTGGTCTGAATCTATGCTTAATTTAATATCCAGCTCACTGTTGGCATGTTATAAAGAAGCTAGTGGCTGTATGATGTTGTCCCAGCTGTACATAGTGCTGAGAGTAATGCTGCTCACACCTTGATCCCGGCAAAAGGGCAAAACAGGTTCTTTAAAGACTATTGTACAAAGAAAAAAATACTATTGTAGAAATCGTACCCGATATTGTTTTACCATACTATCAAAAGATTGAATGGTTCGCTAAGTATATGAGAAAAGAGCATCACTCCAAGTAATGATCCTTCAATTCCTTACCTTTTTGTGATCAATCCTCATATGACAGCTGTTTTTACTAGTTCAAAATTGTTGTGATGGTCCACAAGTGACTACACCATTTTGACATGTATACAGATTTTTTTCTTTTCTTTTTTTTGTGCTTTGGATATTTAGAATTTATCTTACATAAAATAGATTGGCCATGCGAACTCAAGATTCTAGTGGACCAGGCATTCTATATCACCCAAGACCCCATCAATTCTGCACTTGTCTAAACCCTTCCTGCTTTATTTACCACCTCTGAACAAAATCTATCCCTGGCTCTATAGAGCTATTAGTAGGAAGTCTTTCAATTTCAAATTATGTTGGTGGTATTTGTTTCTACAATTTGATGCATAGCGGCTTAGCATTTAGGTATTCTCCAAAATGTTGAGGCTTGCATCATTTTGGAAATCTGGCAGAGGATTCACTCAGTAATATTTTAAGCACATAGTTATAAGTTGGATTTCTAAGCCTCATATTAATCATATACATTGATGATAGACATTTGACATCATGTCATGAGGGAATAGTAATGATTATTATTTACATTGCATTTGGTACGAAGGAATTGAAAGGGCGGAAACGGAAATGGAAAAGGAATTTTGATACAAGTATGTTTGTTAGTCAAGATTTATGATTACCAAGAAATCACTTTCCAGCAAAATAGCCTAAACCACATTCTCTCATAATCACGATGGAATCGGATCAATTCCCTGGAATCCAATTTTTGAGACCTCTCTTCCCTTCTCATCATCACACCCCCACCTTCTTGCCACACCTCCGCGGCCCCCACCATCTCCCCCACCTCTTCCATGGAAATCATTCTTGGAGACCTTTCTACCCTCAACTATCACAGCTCCCCACCGTCGCACCTCACCTCACCTCACCGGTGCACCTTCGCCTCCCTTTCACTCCTCTGTCTCACTTCCACCCTTCACCCCTCTCCTTCCATTTCATGTTCGACAGCACCAGCTCTACAACGGCAGCGACAGCAATTCATATTCAACGGCAGCGATAGACTTCTACGAGTTGCTGCTTGGGTGGTGGCCAAGTTGCCAATGTTTCTCCTTCCACATCGAGGACATCTTCCCCATTGCTATTCCTCCTTCCATTTTGTGTTCGACACTTCCATTCACGAGGAGCCTTGATTATTGTCATCTTCGATTTGTGTTGATTCGCCGCTGATTTGTGCTGTTCTTCAACTTTCACTGTTGATTTGCTCTAGATCTACCTCTGTCGTTGTTGTTGTCTTCAATAACATCTTCCCCATCCTTTTTCTTCAACAGATTAGGGTTGTGAATTTGGCCAATGGTTTTTGTTGGTTATTGCTGATTTGCAGATGGTTTTTTTATTGATTTTTGATGGATTTGGCATGTGAAAATGGTGGTGTGGGTTAAGGGTGATCTTAATGGTGGCCTCCGACGAAAATGGTGTTGTTGCCGGCGGCTGGGGTCTGATAGATTTTTGTTATTGGCGTCATTTCATAATATAAATACATATTATATCAATATCAATTAAAGATTATACTACATTTTCATTAATATACCAAATACACATTTAAACCCACTCCCACTCCTATTTCTATTTCTATTCTCATTCCATTAAAAATTATTTCGGCATATGAAATGGGACATTAGTGGTTAAATTAGATGAAGTTCTATAAATACTTAAATAGTATTCTAAAAGCTAAAATTTCTGTTCAATATTCATGTATAGTTTACTAGTTTTATGTCATCTAAAATAGTTTATATTTTTCAATGTAAATGACCTACATAGAGCAAGTGAATTAACTTATATTGCAAGAAAGTACCTGCTGTAGTGGTTCTTTGTTTTTTTATCATATTTTACCTATTCAATCAAAATGGATTCTTTCTTGTATTTTTACTTCTAGTGTTGCTTTTCTCACATACCTTCTTTCACATATTTTTGCTCTCATATTCATAAAAAGACATCAAAATCTTGATCCCTCTTGTTTGGAGGGCCAAGATGCAAGCAAAATTATACTTCTTTTTTAGAAGGAGCAGAAAGAATCGGATTGCTCTTCATGTACTTATCAAAATTTTCATATCTAAAAGCTTTTAGTGATTGGTTTTGAATATTTGATCCTTGGACTCAAATATTGACCTCTTTCCATGACAGATCAGGTTTTGGTGTGTAGTCCCACAAGAGTTTTCTAATGGTCGGAGGACCTTCTTCCTTCTAGGTGTTGCAATTCTGTAATTCCAATTGCTTCAACTTTGATGCATTTCCTCGCTGACAAGGAGGCTGGGGTCATTGATTTGCTTACGTGTGAATTGGAACAGATTTAAGATTTGTATATATAAAAAATCCTCAACATATTTATTGCTTTTTGTTTTTGTTTCTTTAAAAAGATTTAGGATTAGGATGTCTTTCAGTGTATTATAGAGTTGGAAGAGTAAGCTTGTGAAGATTGCAGATTATTATAAATTTTATATTTTATATTAATCTTAATGATATAGATATTGATGATTTTAGATATTAGACATTTAGGAGGATGAATATATCTTAATATGATTAATTATTTCAGGCATGTTTGGCAGTGTTTTTTTATTTTATTATTTTTAAAACTGTTTTTGGAAAATAGATTTTGAAAATAAGAATATAAAAAAATCTGTTTGAATAATTGTTTGTAAAATCATATCTAGTAAGTGTTAGATGAGTTATTTTAAATTTATAATTTTACCATTATGAGGTGGGTATTTTTTACTTTTTCTTGTGTTTTTCAGAACAAAAATTATAAAACATTTTAAAGATATTATGAGTTTTTTTTTCTTTTATTTTTTTTTATTTTTCAGGACATTTTATAAAAAATAGGTTTATTAAATAAGTTTTTTTATTTTTGAAAACAAAAAAACTGTTTTAAAAATAGATGTTAAAGAGACCCTTTTTTTTTTTCTTTACAACAATTATCTTATTCTTATCCACCTGCATAAATGTTTTTCTGTAGATTGCATGGGCTATGGAGAATGAGTTATAGTATTCATACTTGATAGAAAAGGAAAATCTAGACAATCTAAATTGATTGGATGGTCGAAATTGATTTATGATGAATTATATTTTTTTGGTAAAAAATAAAGGAATTTTGATCCGATGAATTGTCATTTTGTTTGGAACGTGAATAGTTAAAATTGAATTGTCAAAGTTTTAATTTAAAAATTGAAGATTCGGATTTTATTTTGAAAATATAAAATCAAGACATTTATAGGATTGAATGGTCCAATAAGTTGTATACTTCCTAATTTTCATTACACATATAAAATGGCATATGGTTGAACATGAATACGTACATAAGTACACACATATGTAGGTATATATGTATGTATGCATGTGTATGTAAGTATAATTAAACTTTTAATCATTAATAAATTAATTATATATTAGGCATGTTTTCTAGTGCACTATAGGAATTAAAGGAATGACCGAATGAGCAAGTTATATAGATTGCTATAAAATTTATATTTTATATTGTTTTAAATCTAACAATTACTTCATTTCGATACTAATCTAACAACTACTCTCTGTTTAAATGTTTTTAAAAAAATAAATTGAGGTGGCTCATTGTGATGCAAATCCATCGTAACTGTTCGATTTCATGCTCATTTTTGAAATGTCTTTTTCCATGATGGCAAGCTTTAACTCCTTCCATCTTTTGTTTATAGTTACCTTGATACTAAAATTTTTACCTTTTAAATCCTTTCACGACTTCATAGCCTCTAACTTTCGAACCAGAGGAGTAGTTTTATTTTCTTTAACTGAAATTTGGGGCGTAAAACTTCGAAGCAATGGATGTAATTGGTGTGATACATAGACCAGACCAGTGGTGACTAGCACCCTCAATTAGTTGGGGGCAACATTTTTTTAATAAATGACAGTATCTATTACCATATAAAGATAAGTTAAAATCATATAAAAATTTTTTTTATGTAAAATTAAAATTTATGAACAATCAGCTCATTGTTTATATTTTTCTTACAAATTATGTTAGTTTGATAGTCTCTCAGCTTTTTCTTTTACTTATTTGAGTTTAAAAAAAATAAAATAACTGTTTTTATAAAATTATTTGAGGATTTGAATTCGTTATATTCTCTTCTTACAAATTGCTTTAACTTTGTGTTTATTGGATTTAGTAAAATCCTAACAAAAATTTTAAATCATGTACCAAAAAAAAATTTGACCGTCTAATAAAGTCAAAATATTAAGGTGAATGGGATCGAATTACTAAAATGTAGATGTATAATAAGTGATTTGCCGACGGGGTTCTTAATGGATCCACCGCTGACGTAGAATAGCCAGCTAGCATGAGTGTGTCCCTTGCCTTGTCGCACCACCACATAAACACAGTTTGTTTTCCGAAATTCGAACCCGCTCTGCTATAACCCATGAAGAAAATGTTCCAGTCGAGCAAACTTAATTCAGCTTTTTTACCCCTTTTTGTATTGGTTAACATAATAACCAATGTGGAAAGTAGTATTTTCTTCGTCAGTTTTATGACCCATGTTGAATGTAATAATAATTTCCATGTAGTTTGCTCCTACATGTATTCCATAACTAATCTAAAAAATCCATTTTAATCGAAAGTTCCTACTATCGCAATACTTTTTCCCTCCCCTCTGATAAATTTTATTTATTAGCTACATTGTACTTTCACGTATCTATTGAAGATGTAAGTAGTTTTAATTAATAATATGGTTTAAGAGGATGCAAAAAAGCCAAATACGTACAATCAAGGAAATGGGCCGGGGAATCAAAGATCAATTTAATCATAATTTAGGATCAAAACATTTTAAAATTTTAATAAAAAGCCTAATATCCTTATGAAAAAAAAAAGATTCATTGAAATTACTTAAATACCCTTGGTATTCACTCCCCCTAATAGTTGAACTCACTCTGCTCTGATTCCCATGAGAAAGAAGACTTCTTTCCCCAGCTTTAAAAAAAAACAGAAGAAGATCAACAAGAAGAAGAAGAAGAAGAAGAAGAAGACTTCTACCGTCATCGGTTGCTACGCCGTTAACATTGCTTGCTCCCAACCATGAATCCACCAGGCTTGTTTCTTGGTTCGATTAGTAGCGAGAGCTCTTCTCTTTCGGATTTGGCCGTTTTTTGTTAGTTGGGAACAAGATATCTGGTTGTAAGAGTTTTAATGCCAAAATCATATAGATCTACTAAGAGTTTTAAGAGCACTTCTCTTTGGACTTCATTGTGTTTTATTTGAAGACGTACGAAGAGGAAGAAGTGCAACCTTTTTTATTTTTCTGTCATGTTATTGTAATATTTGAATGTGATTCTTGGAATCGATAGCCATTTTAATTATTGTTTTATCTAGCAGGGACGCCAAACTAAGCAAGAGCCAACTCCTAGGAAATCAACATATATACCAAATAACTTCCTATATGAACTTTGATTAATAATAGTGGTTGAGCTGAATGAAATTAATGTTTGAAAAATTTTGAAAAAAATTTGCATAGAACCCAACAGAATGTGTGAAAATTTTTTAAAAAATGAAAAAATTACACGTATGGTGGAGCGCATGACACACATTGTTCATGGCTTAGTCCAACTTCCTATGTACAGTTTGATTAAGAGTCATTGAGGTGAATGAAAAAAACTCGATGAATACCTCGTAAATAAAGTTGAATGTTTGAATCTTATAGATAAAATAAATCACGATGAGAGAGCAACTCTCAAATCCGATAATACTAAAATCTAGAACTTTGATAATACTAGATATCATTTAATTATACCAAAAGCATATATATATATATATTTATTTTACAAAATTTGCATATTTTAAGGAAATCTTTTTGTACTCATATGCTAATTAGGTGGTACATTAATTTTCTTTAAATCTTTATCCAGGATCTACCTACTTCAATGAGAAGATTTATTGGGTTCATGACTAATCTGATCGAATCTAGAACAGTCTATAATACTAGATATCATACACTACACACCAAAAATAATTTTTTTTGCAGTTATATTTAGTATTTCTTTGCAGTTTCTAACAGCAAAAGATTTTAGCGCTATGCAAATTTCGCATTGAGTTGATAACCACAAACGAAAGTATATTTTTCCCTTGCAGTTGTTTGTAACAACGCAAAGGAAAGTTGTGAATACTGTATTTTGTCCGGACTTCATATATAAAATTACAGAAAAATCAATACCAATTTTCCTTTTGATGCCAATTTAAATGTGATTTTATAAAAATTAAAAAAATAATAACAATAAATAAAACATATGTTCTCCAAATCCAATCTTTCTTAAGGTTGTAAAAAATCATGTTCCTTTCTTTAATCTTTTAAATCAATCAAATTGTTTTCCTATCTTTTATGATAAGCAAAAAAGTTATATCTCTATAGTCTTAAAAAAAAAAATTCCATCCCTTTATTTTGACTCTTCAAAAATTTCAAAAGGGGTTAATCATTAAAAAAAAGGGGGAAAACTAAACAAAACAAAAATAACAATTAAAAAAAAGGAAAGAAGAAAGGAAATAAAAACAAAAATAAAATAAAAAAAATTGCATTAAAATAAAGTAAAATAAAAAAATCATTAAAAAATTGATTTAGGGGGGGGGGGAGTGTGCTGAAACTCAGCGTTTCAACCCCAAAAAACCTGAGCCCTAATTCAGGGCTCAGGCATGAAAGAAATAGGGGGAATATGGGAGGTTGAGGGAGTTAGGAGAGACCTACGTGAGCACGAAGAACAGAGGAGCCGCGAGGAGTAAGAGAGAAAAGGGAGCAGAGAAAGCCTGGCACTTGAGAGAGCAGCACGTAAGGACGAAGAAGGCAGAGGAAGACGTGCACAAAAAAAAGAAGAAGAGCTGCAGGCAAAAACTGAAAAGGGGGGCGAGGAACAGAGGAAAAGGCAATGGCAGAGAGGCAGAGCAGGAGGGAGACCTGCGCGAGCCTGAAAAGAACAGATGGAGCCGCAAAAACAGAGGGAGTCAGGGAGAGAGCATCACGCAAGCATGTAAGGGCAACGGGAGACGTACACGAAAGAAAAAACAGGGGGAGCTGTGTCCGTGAGAAGAGGAGAGGGAGTGAAGGCTGTGGGAGAAGAAATAAAGGCCCTGAAGAACTGAGGAAGGGGGGAAAGACAGTGAGCAATTTCGGAAAGTTGAGAGGAATAGAGGAGAGTTTAAGGCACACCGAAGACCCTAAAGGGCAACCAAAAGGAAGCTCGGTTGAAATTGCAAAAGGAAAGAAAACTGAGACAGAGCAAAGGAAGACCAAAGCAGAGTAACAAGGGTGGAGAATAACAAAAACGATTTCTTTCCTACCTCACCGTCATTTGGGTCAGTTTAATTTACTTGTTACAGTTGGATCTTTTTTTTGGTATAGGTTTCGTAGGAGAGTCTATAGTTCCATGCGCCTGTGGTCTCTGTTTTAGGATTGGACCTATGTGGCCAATTGATTGATTTAATGAATTAACTGCCCACTGCATTGTAGTTTCATCTAGAGTTTTTTTATGTTGTTTCTGAAATCTTGTTGGTTGTGGAGGAATTTTGTGTTGACCATTAGAGGCTCTGCCGTGAATTCTTGCTCGGATACATTACTGTTTGGGGTGCCTGGTTTGGAATGATTGTATAGGATCAAAAGGGGGACCTTAGGCTACTGTTTACATCCCTAATCTGATTTGATTACTGATAAAGCTTTTAGGAAAACATTACTAGTCATGTAGTTTATATCCCACCTGGTTGTTTGATATGAGTATAGCATATTTGCATAAACAAAAAAAAGGTTCCAGTGATAAGTTTAGATTGTTTTGATGAGCTGGAATGATGGGGTTTTGCAAAGTGGTTTTTCTTGGCATTGACCTCGTTTCTTGAAAGGATTGCATCATTAAGACATTAGCAAGAATACTTGTTTTTAAAATGCATACAAGGAAGGGAGCGTTTGTGGTCTATTATTAAGTTACTGTAGAGTAAAACATTAAAGAATTAGCCATATTGTCACATGGGACCGCGAGTTCTTGTAGATAAATGGATTGACTTATGTGGTAAAATAGATAACTTTTGGCCTCACAAATTCTCAATAAATACAATGATCTTACTTTTCTTAAATCCCTTATATATATTTTTAATTACCCGAATCCCTGAAGATTTCATAATTTTCGCAGGTATCTTAGTTGAGTGTTGTCACGTGAGACTGTGAGTTCGTGCAGATATACCAATTGGTTGGGTAACTTGTTTTAAAAATAATAATAATAATAAATAAATAAAATAATAACAATAAAATAATAACAAATGAATAAGTAAATAGTTGGCTTAATAATTACACCACATGAGTTTTGGAATCCACGCAGGTGTCTAATTACTGAGTTATCATGTGAGATTGCGAATCTGCGTAGATATATTTGTTAAATAACTTTCTTTTTAAGAACATAATTATATTTCACAAAAAATAAATTATGATAATGTAATAAGTTTTTTCCAATTTTCTTTAAAAACGTATAATAAAATTATCATTTGAAAATCGAATAATAATAGCATTTCATGACTTATCACTTTAAAGTAAAACCTTTATATCCCGAAGTTTAGAACTCCTGCAGGTATTTGAGGGATTAGTCTATCAGACATGACTGTGAGTCTGTAAAATGTAGATTGATTTTTCCCAAAAGTATAAAGATATTACTTCAAAAGTCAAAAAAAAAAAAAATCAAATAAAAGCATTTTCTAAAATAAAAAAAATATTTTCAAAATGAAATAAAACAAGAGTAAGTAAGCAGAATTAAATCATCTTTTGTAAATTAAAACACACCAACTCAATCTCAGAAAATTATTTTGTTTGCAAAAAGATAAATTATTCTCAATTAATTTTCTCTTATTGCAAAAATTATAATAAAAAATATCAACCAACTGACACACATTTTTAGCCTGAATTACGTAGACTTTGATCCCCATCGCAGGGTACGTAGGCCCAAGGCTCTGATCCTGGGTCAAGTCCGCCTTTGTAAATAAATAAATATTTTTCAATTTATTTTCTTAAATTCCTTTTTCCTTATTTTTTTCTAAATCCCCTTAATTTCTAAGTTAATTTATTTTCCTTATTCTGTTTTCCAAATTTCTCAAATTTTCTTAAATTCTTCTCAACCCTTATTCTTACATGTGAATGATAAAAGAAAAATTAAAATATATTTATAGCCATGTTAATTTGCACAATTAACGTAAAGTAACTGTTCCTAGGGACGGGTGTTGTGGGGTGCCTAACACCTTCCCCACACACAATCGACTCTTGAATCCAACTTTGATTATGCAGGCCATCATTTCCTCTTTAATTTAGTTTTCCAAAGTTTTCCCTCAAAATTTTGGTTGCGACTCCTCACAAGTTTGTTTTTGCTCGAAAACATGATTTGTTCTTTTTTTCCTTTCGTCGCTTTTTCCGGGTGCGACAAAAGTCATTCCTTTAAAAAAAAACAAACAAAGAAAGAAAAAACAACAAAGATGATGGATTTGTCTGTTTCCCAATCCATACTTCCACCACCACACTAATATTTGAAATGAGAATAAGTAACCTAAAGAGCATCATGTTTATTATTTTTAATTTATTAGTAAATTTTGAATATACAAAACCAATTCAGATCTATAGTGAACAGAGTCACAAATTTACAAAATGAAATGAAATCTCCAATATCAACATAGTTAAAAATTCAAATAGAGAAGCACAAATACAGATTCAATGAAATTGAACATCTAGACCTTGGTTCGATGGTGGCATGGACATGGAACTTCAATTGATAGCATCCTAGATTTGATAACTCATGGTGGCTTAACAAATTTAGCCTCGACTCGGAGCTTGAAGAGGTGTAGGGAATGGTGATAACGAAGGGATTTGGGCTCAAAACTCATTGTGGATGAAGAAGGATGTTGTAGTCATTAGTGGAGGAGGACGCCATCTTTGTTGTTCTGAGTCCTATGCTTTAGATGAGAGATGAGAGATGAGAGAAGGAAGAGATAAGAGGCATCATGGATAATGATGAGGGATGAGTGAAAGAAGATATGAGAATGAAAGAAATAGAAAAGGAAAAAGTATATGAGTAATAATGTCAATTAATTTTCTTTTCATCAACACCCAAGAATGATTATCATGTGATGTGTTTCTTATAAAATAAAATATTAAATTTTTTTTTGCGGTTTTTTAAAGGAAAGTGATTTTCTTTTGCGGTTATTTGAAGTACTACAAAGAAAAGTTAAATTTTCTTTTTTTCTTTTTGTAATTGTAGTGACTTTCTTTTGTGGTTATTTAAAGAACCGTAAAGGAAAATTTAGTTTTATTTTGTAACTGGATTGACTTTTCTTTGCAGTTATTTAAATAAATATAAAGGAAAACCCGAACTTTCCTTTGCATTTCCTTTAATAACTGCAAAAGAAACATTGCCCACATTTTCGCCTTGCTTTTCTTTGCATTTGCTTGTATAATCGCTAACGTTTATACAAAAAAAAAAGCCATTTTTGGCATAGTGATATAATTATACCAATATTTTACAAAATTTACATATTTTAAGGGAATCTTTTTCATATACTAATTAGGTGGTACATTAATTTGATTTAAATATTTATCCTAAATCTACCTTATTTCAACAAACGGATTTATCAGGGTCCAAAGTTAATTTGGACTGTGGATAGTCAAGACCTCTAGTTAAGAAGTATAACCCCCTACTAGTTGAACTAAATGTTTGGTGGTAGAAACTCCCTCTTTTATTTTAAAAAACATTTTCTATATTTTACAGAATCTAAATCAATTAATATTTGGAACTTTTATTTTTTAATTTTGAAAAATTAAAAAATACACATACCGAGCACAAAGTCACAGTGTTGATGGTTTTGTGCAACTCCTTATATATATATATATATATATATTTTGATTCAATAATGGTTGAGTTAAATAAAAAGAACTTAATCAAAGTTGAAGTTGAATACTCACAGTTATGGATGAAAAACTTTCAAATCCAACAATATTCAAATCAAGAATAGTTGATAACACTAAAAATCATATAATTATGTCAAAAATATATAGTTTGCAAAATTTATATATTTTAAAGGAGTTTTTTTCATATATTAATTTGGTGAGACATTAAGTAATTTGCTTTGAATGTTTAAGCTGATACTTTTTTTAATTTTTTAATTTGTGATACTATATTTGATTAGTTTGTGAGCTCCCTTAAATTTAATTTTTTTGTTATTGTCTAGCAAAACCAATTAATAAATGTGTGTGTGAAGAATGAGTAGAAATTAAAAAAAACAAAAAGACTCCACCAATAAGGTTATGAAGTAATTTATAGATAATTAAATTTCTTAAATATATTATTTTGGATTCAATCTTTAACTATGTATATAGAAAATATTTGATTGAGAAAAATAAAAATTTATTTCAATAATTTCTTCATCTAAAAAAGATTTATTTTCAGCTGTCAATTGGTAAATACGTGTTAAAAAACAACACTTCTCTGTAATAAATCCAAATTCGTATTTATTGTGGAACTCCCTCTTTTTATTTATTGACCGACAGAAACTCCCTCTTTTTCTTTTTCTTTTTCTTTTTTCTTTTTTTGAAGAAGAAAACATTTCCCATATGTGACAGAATCCAAATCAATTAATATCTGGAACTTTTATTTTTACTTTTTATTATTTAATTGTGCTGATCTGTCTTTGATTTATAATGTTTTCAATATAATTTCCTCTGTATTTATTATTCCTATAATCCTTATTTTTTTAAAAAAATATCCTTAACTATTTTTATTATTATATTAAAAACAAAGTTATAATTTCATGCATAATCTCAATTCACTTACCATTTAGTGAATAAAATTAATCTTATATCACACATAAAGTTTACTTAATCAATAAAAATATAAATTGAAGAAGAAGTTATTATTTATTAATCCTATAATCCGTATTTTTTATTATTCCTATAATCCATATTTTTTTGAAAAATATCCTTAAATATTTTTATTATTATATTAAAAATAAAATTACAATTTCATAGATAAGTGTTTATAATCTCAATCCACTTACCATTTAGTTAATAAAATTAATCTCATATCACACAAAAAGTTTACTTAATCAATAAAAATATAAATAGAAGAAGAAGTTATACACACACAAATATATAAGTATGCACAATTCTTAAACAGAAAATATCAAATATAATATTTTCACGTAATTTCATAAAAATAGCCTTATTTGTTTGTTTATTACAAGAAGCAATATGCATGTGAGTATGTGACGTGCGTAGTTGTATGGTTTCATTAAAGCATTACACGTCTGGCCAAAAAAAAAATTAAAGCACTACAACCAAACCTTTTTCTCACTACAGTTTCAAAAATCAAAGCCACTAATTCACAGCCAAACTCCACGTAGTCACCATGCATGCTCTCTCTCTCTCTCTCTCTCATAATAATAATAATAATGATGATGATGATGGAGGAAGTAATAGTTGGGTTTGTGAAATAGTCAAAAGCTAAATATTTAACTAAAAGAGTTGGTTGGTCAAAAAAAAATAAAAGAGTTGGATTAATTTTTAAAGTATTGGATAAAGTATCAAGTGTAATGGGTTTGTGAATTAGTCAAAAGCCAAATATTTAACTAAAAGAGTTGGATTAATTTTTAAAATATTGGATAAAATATGAAGTGTAATATTTTAGAACTAACAAAGGCTATTATATCTCTAAACATGATTTTTTTTTAGAAAAAGATATATTTCGCTTATTATAAATTTGAATTTAGTGGTGTAAATATGGGGTGAAAATGTGAGTAGTGTTAATATTTTTGTTTTTGCCCGAAAGTATAGTGTTTAGAGTTCAAACTCTTTCAAGGTAACTATAAAATTTTGAATTTAAACTTACTAATAATTAGTTCGATTTCCATATAATTAATGGCTTTCCAAGTATATAAATTTCAGTCTCAATTAACTAATTTGGATATTCTTAATCATAAAGTTATTTTGAATTTAAAAAAAAGAAAAAGTAAGTAAGAGACTAAAAATAAATCAAATATTTTGCGTGTTTTATCTATAGTAAAATTCCATATAATTAACCATAATTCTTTTTTGATAAGCTGGAAAAAACTAATTAACCATAATTCTAATACAATGTACACATGAATATGGTGCCTTGGTCGTGAATGGATATATATATATATATATATCATTAGTGGGTTTACTTTTGTAATAGAGATTTCCTTTGATTTTATTTAGTTGTTTTTTAATAATTTAATTTCAAAATAAAATAAAAAATTTCGTATTACTAACCTTGTTAACTATGTTAATAAAAAATACTAATAAAGTATTCTCATGTGTTAATAAAGTATTTTTCAATGTCAATGCTAGCATGTCATATTGATAGTCATATCATTAATGTTATTTTCTATTCATTAATCATAGGCCTAAAATACTTTTAAATAAAAAATGAAGGATTAAAAAATAAATAATTACAAATAACCAAGTTTAGAACAAAATCTAAATCTTATGATTCTTTTTGTTATAAAAAATGAATTAAATGAATGTCCCAATATCAAAGAATGCATTGTCAGTATCTTTTTTTTTTTATAAGATTGTCAGTATCTTTTATTAACATAGTTAATGAGGTTAGTGATAAGAAATTTTTTATTATATTTTAAAAATTAAAAAATTAAAAAATTAAAAAAAATAAATAAAGTTAAGGCACCAAAATAAAATCTAGTATAAAATTAAGAAAGTAAAAGTATGTTTTGCCATAATATTACTAACTCATATCAATATGTAATGTAAAATTTTTAAAAAACCAAAACTATAAATCATAGGCTTATAGCTCATTAGACTTCGTGTAATTTAGTATATTGTTGTTTACCCCAAAAGAAAAATCCAACGAAACTTGGTATTTATTACCATTCATAAATAGCTTTTATTAAAACCAATGAGTTCCCTATTTTTGTCTTTAATTTTATTCAAGTTTTTAATTTGGTATCTGCCTTAGGAAATTTAATGTAATATATATATATATATACACACACACTCCCCGGTTTAGCAAAAAGTGTGGTTTTAGGATTTTTATATAGATTAAAAAAATTATTAAATAATTTAAATTGTTATAAAATTTATAATATTTTAATAAAATATCCTTACTTAAATGCTCAATTTCACAAAATAGTACTCCCTCTCATTCGTAAAACTTGTTATTTAAGTTTTTTCTATAAATTAAGAAAATTATTAAATAATATAGAATATTATAAAATTTAATAATATTTTATCAAAATAATCTTAACTTAAATGTCTTCTTAAATTATCTATTTGATATTAACGAATAATAAAATAGTAAAATAAATAATTAATGTTTCATTTTGAAAAATCTCAAAAGTCTTAAAATAATAATTTTTATGAATAAGAGAAAAAATAATTAATATTTTATTAAAATTTTAAAATGATAAATATTTTAAAAATTCACAAAAATGACAACTTTTTAAGAATGAAAGGCAATATATGCGACAAATATATTATTCACACCAGTTCTTAATAGACCATCTTTTCTTTTCTTTTCTTTTCTTTTTCTTTTTCATTTTGAAAAATGGACGTTTCGCTATTATGACTCTATATTATTACACTGTCTCCCTATTTCTTTCACACTACAAGTTCTCTCTTCAACCTTCTCTCTCTCTCCATCTCTTGCTTAATTTCTCTGTGTCTTTGTTCAGACTCATACTGAAGATGGCGATGACGACCAGCTCGCAAATTTGCATTCGAATTGTTCTGGCCTTTCTCCAGTTCCTGTCAACTGGTTTGCCCAATTCATTCTTATGCTTTCTCTGCAGAGATAATCCAATAGCTTGCTTGCTGGGTTTATTCTATGGAGAAGCTGAGTTTTCAAACCCTAGCTCAGATGTACCTTGAGATTTATACCCTCTTATGGGGTCTCCGAATCTCAAGAAAAACATCTTTCAGGGAACAACTCCCCTCATGCGAGAGGGTCAGAGTTGTGTGTGCGTGTCATAGAAACATGAGATTTACGTACCGCCTTTAATTCTATCTTAATTAACTCGTTGTCTGAGTTATGAAAGAAGGAAGCTCAGAATATCAGGGCATCGATCACAAGGGATAGCTTCACCTCTTGAAACTCCGGAGCTTTGATTTCTTTGAAGTTTGCATTTGCTTGTTAATTTTTTCAAAGGATCACGAGCTTTCAAGAAGCTTTCTGTTGTGATCGATCAAATTCATCTCTTGAGATTTAACCTTCATTATAAACAATTTTTTTTTTCTGGTTTCAGAAAGTAGATTGGGGTGAAATTTTGCAATGCATCTTGCTGGCGATATTGTGTTTGTGTTTTTGAGGTTTTTTTTTTAAGGTTTCTCTCTCATAGTTTCTGAATAATTGGCAGTTCAAACTACATCTAGTTCTGAGAAAGAACGCATCAAAAGCATTGCAAAGAATCTCAGAGAAACTTTCAATATCAAGCAGTCAATGGTCGACGAGGACAAACAAAGGCCGGCGCCGTCTCTGGTAACCTTGTTTAGTACACCGGAGGATGAACTCGAAGAACTCGAAGATTCCATATCTGAGGAGCCTCCAAGTTCATCTGCACCTAGCAAACGCCGTTCTTCTTCTAGAGGTATATAATAGATAAATTAAAATACCCCATGACGTTTATCTCCTTTTCTTTCTTGTTAAACACCATCTTGAATAACTAAAATATCATCTGAAAAATGCAGTTCAGAATAACTTGAAAAGTTCGAACCATCCCTATGCATGCGTTGATTGAATATGAACGAACCCCACTTCTTTCAGAAGATGAAATATTCTTGAATAGACTCCCTCTATCATAGCTAGCTAGGTTGCCCCAATCATTTTCATAGATACTGAAGTCCGGAAAACTTTTCACTAAAACTGATATATATGCTTACACTTCTCATATATAGTTCGTGTTCAGAAAAGGATAAATATGCCTTTATGTACTCCATACGGAACCATTAAATATAATACCCATCATCGTTATTGAAAATATTGATGCATATATCTATCATTTAATATTACTGCATGTGTATGAGTTAATTAGAGTTTATATATGTTTGGCATGAACTGCAATGCCGATCGATAGGTTGGAACATGGTGAATTTCCGCAACGAATTCAAACAAGCAGTGTTAAAATATGGAGGTCTCGAGTCTCTGGTTGGTCAAAACAACCCCAACAAGAAAAGCAATGTCAGCAAAATTTTTAACCAAGCTCTGGTGGTATGAATATATCTGTGTGTGTTCATCACTACCCATTTATATGTATTTCTGTTCTAAGAATATATATATATATATATTTATTTATGGGTGTTCACTTACCATTTGTACAGGTGGTCAGACAGGAGGGACCATCCATGATTAACATGAAGGATGTTGCTGAGGCACTTAAAACTCTGGGTAACATCATAGATGATTACATATATGTCTATTTATGATCGATATGAATTTGATTTATCCTTCTCATGTCATGTGTGTGTATCTTCAGTTTCTTCACAGTTCTTCTGGTTGCATGTTCTTTGCCTCAAATCTAAGCACTTCTATGATCTGTGCAGGAAACAAGGCTATGGAGACTACATGTTATTCCAAGGCGGTCGAATTCTATAGCTGTGCTATCGCGATTACTCTGGACAATGCTGTCTACTATTGTAATAGGCAAGTTCTTGCTTCTATATATACAATTAATTCTCAATCCTTAATCAATGTTCATTAATCACTATTGTGCTTAATTAGTTCTTCTTTGTACAGAGGGGCAGCATTGATCAAGATGCGGAAGATTTATGAAGCCGTTGGAGACTGTTATAAAGCAATCGGCCTTAATCCAAACTACACAAAAGCGTACTATCGCTTAGGTTTAGCTTACAGTGAGCAAGGAAGATACTTTGACGCTATTTGCGAGGGTTTCTTAAAAGGTAATTAATTTGGACGTCTTGATTAATTTCACTTACTCTTATTGGAAATCAAACCAGATCCTAATTTGAAGTTCATTCTATTCATTCCAAGTTTAGGAAAAGAAAGGAGAGAAAATCTCTTTCAAATTGACTGAGACTTGAAATAACCACGCCACTAAACCTAATATAATATATGTATTCTTGCACATTATTGATCGCTTATATTTCTAATGTGATCCATTCCTGGTTTATTTGTTCTGTAAAATGATGTAGTTTTGCGGCTAGATCCCAAAAACAAAGCTGCCTTGGCCAACATTGAGGTACGTACCCATAGTAATTGATGCAAGTGTGCTTAAAGATTAATTCATTCTAACTCTAGATATTTTTTTTTGTAATATCATAGTTAGCAGAAGAAAGACTGTGGCAGCAGTTAAATTGGTTGGACGATGAGGTATAATAACCGTGCACATATATATATATATATATTTATGTATAAACTATTAAAAGGGAAGTAATATTATAATATAAATATCAAGAATGTTGTTTAATTTGTTAAATATGTGTGAGGAACATTGAACAGCTTGAGAATCTGAGGAAAAATGGTTCAATTAGTCGATGTCCAAAATTACCGATGCCAAAGGAAGGCACAGCACTGGTGTATCAAGGGAAAGCAGAAGATGGTGTTTCTGATAAATTTGTGTTGGTGGAGGAGGAGGGAGCCGTTGATACTTCCAACATGGAAGAGACCATGAGCATGGCTGAATTCATTGACCTTTTCTCTCGTGCCAATGTAACTCCCTAAGTGCACCTACCTGACCTTTTATATATATATATATCCATCAAATTAAGTGAGCCTGTGTGTGTACATATCTAAAGCATGCTTGCTTATGTTATTAATATCAAGCGAGAATGAGCTTGCTTTTTTATAATTTATAGAGTTTATGTCTATTTCCTGATTTTCTATGTTGTCCGGAGAAAGAAAACCTTAATTCTGTGGAATTTTTTTTTTAAATTTCCAAAACTTGCTGCATAACAAGTTTCAAACTGAAGCCATTACACTGTTCAAAAGACTCGTGTGTGTGTGTGTGGGGGTGTGCAATCCCTTCCTACGGCAGTGAATAATGAAACTCAAAGCTAAAACCAAGGAAATTCAAACTAGTACTACTATTACATAAATATGTTGAGGTCATTAATTTGAAGTTTAAATAATATTAAAAATATTTGATGAAATAATACAAAATGAATTCAAATTTTCCACATTTATAACCATCTTACCTAGACTAAAAGGGCGGGGGGGGGGGGAATTCAAGTGTACGTGGTTTTAAATATTACAGCTACTGATATTTTGGATACCGATAATATTTTGCATTATTGAATATTGAATTAATGTGATTTGATTTCCCCCTCTGATTTTATATATATGAATTAATTGAGATAAAGGGTGTATGCAAAACATATGTCTGAGAAACGGAGAGTGTCGTCTGATATTGGGACCCTCATTCTCAGCTGAAACGGAAGAATCTTCCCTCTCACTTGATGCCCTGACCTTCCTTTTTCGTTCGTTAATATTTTGTTTTGTTTTGCTGTTCACTTCTTCTTGTTTCAATTTTATATATATATATATATATCCGTATGATCCATCCTAGCTAGCTTCCTCCCTTGAATGCATTGCAGCCTACTTTTCTTGCTTTATCTTCCCTCAGATCACGTAACGGAAGATTCTCTGCAACCAACCAATTAGTCCGATCCTCGGGATCTGAATTGTTCACACCTTATTTTCATTAATCTTCTCTCTCTCCCTCTCTACAATCAACCTACTTCCTCCCTCAGTCTAAGTTCATAAAAATTGTTACTTCGTCCCTCATTATGTATGTGATTTTCTAAATGAATTTTAAAACCAAAAATACAAATCATTTTGTAAGAATATTAATTATTTTATTTTAAAAATATTCTTTTTATAAATTATTTTCTAAAATATTAATTACTTTAAAAAATATTACTCCTTCTTATTCTTTTAATTTAATAGTCTTTTAAGAATATTTTTTGATCTCTAATATAAGAGTTTTTTTAAGATTTAATGAAGCATCTATCTATATTATTTATTTATATATTATAAAGTAGAGGTTGAAAGTATGAAAAAAATCTGACTCCACATATTTTAAATAATATTTATTTTCTAATTACATATAGTTTCATTTTTTTAAATTTGATATCATAATAAATATGAAAATGAAAATCAAATATATATTTATAAAAAAAATAAAAATTTGATTATCTAAATCGTGATTTGATTGTTTAAAATAATATTTATTTCCTAATTATATATATTCTCCTTTTTTGAATTTAATATTATGATAAATATGGAAATGAAAATTAAATATATATCTATGAAAAAATCACGATCAGATTATCTAGGTCTACATTAACTATTATTCGATGAGATTTATATAAATTTATATTATACAAGTCTTTTTACACTATTATAAAATTGTTTTTAGTTTCGGAGGGACCTTCAAAAATAAGATTTCATTACATTATTTTCTTGTGACAAGTTTCATACTTTTCTCATATATTTTATCTTTTCCAAATAAAATATGGAGATAATTATTTCTTCTCTTATTCGACCGTGATGTTCTTCTTCCACTTATATTCGTACATTGTTTTCATTTTTTTGTTATACTTGATTTTTGTTTTTTATATTATGATTCTGATTTTTTTCTCTAATAGAAAAATAAATTTGATCAAATTTTTCAAAACACTAAAAATCTTAATCTTTATAAAGTTTTTTATTATATCTTGGTGTATATAATACTGATAATAAGGATTATGTGGATGTATAAAAAATGTGAACTATGTGTTAGAATCATATAAGGTTTGTTTCAGTTTGGTTTTTGTTCAAAATCAAATCAAACTGAGCCTTTAAACACCCTTAGACATATTAGGGAAAATGATAATTTTTTTTTTTACCTCAAACTGAAACCGGACATCACACATACACACATACACATGTACCGTCATTAATTGGATACAACGTAAACTGCCTTTTTTTTTTTTTGACTGGGTGACCACATTATAAATTTACATTTATTATGAATCTTGGTCATGAAGTAAAAAGTACTAAATATATAACAAGATTTTGTTGATTTAATTTGCTAGATTTATTTCTTGCCAAAAAAATTTGTTAGATTTTTTTTATTTAATATTGATTGTTTAGGTAATTTAACTCTCCATCTAGACAAGGTAGTTAGGGTTCCTTGGCACCTCTTCGATTCTTCAAGAAATTAATCCCAATGGACAAAGATGTGTAGGTCTGCTTTAACTCTTCTGCTCTTCTCTCTCTCTCTCTCTGTTTATATATATAGAGAGAGAGAGAGACACACACACACATGCATACTGCTTGATGGTGCAAGTAGTGATAAAGCGTTCGCAAAATATGATAGTTCCTTGAAGCACTAGTTTATGCTACTGTTAAAATTAGCAGAACAAATAATACGGATGCAAAAAATTAAAAATAACTAAATTGGAAGCCATTGAGGGTTGAATTTACTGAGTTTGGATTAATAACTAATATATTCTATAAACATTATAATCCTCACTTCACCAGAAAATGAATCACATGCATGTACTTGTTTACTATTACTAATTATACATCGCTAACTGGTGCAAAGAAGCTTGGAAATCAGTGCTATAAGGTAATTTAGCAATGGCTCAAGGAAGAGCCTTAGTTGAGAGTAACATAATAGGAAAAAAGAAATCATCATATTTTGGTTTCATTCACAAAAGAATGATTAGAGAACGTAAATAGCATTAATTTCACATTGAAAAGCACTATTTGGTCCACATTGATCGAGTGCTACCTGCAGTGTTGTGTGAGTACAGGCTAGCCTTTCCTGCTTATGTTTCTCGGAAGCATTCTAACAAGAAAAAGCTTTATAAGGTTGATCACATTAATGGTTTGAAGTCCGTTTTCTCTTCATTTTGAAAGTTTCTGAATATCATTGTGCTTTGCTTATCAATGATCAGTTCATTGAACAACCTATGCTCACTGCATATGTTATCTGATATATGTATCTGATATGATTCATTTGTGTCTCTTTTTATGGATACATAACTGTTTGATTGATTGCAGAGAATCGAAGTTGATAAAAGGAAAGACAGGAGCTATTTTTGCATATTAAGAACTTGGACTCAAGTATCGTTTTGAGTTCTGTCTTCTACAGGAGTGCAAGCTGCATCCGATTTTATCACAAAGTATAAACTCGTCCATATATTTCTATAAAATTAACAAAAATAACTGTACAGATCAGAAACTAATTACAATAGAACAAAGCCATTGTTTGTTGCAACTCTTCTGTAACACAGTATAGGCCTTTCTTTATTACATTTTTACAGTAAAGTACCTAAGGTAATGCCCTCACCATAGGAGTTGCCTTCACTGAACTTTTTCCTGGAAGTCCTCCTCGTTTTACACTGACTTTTGCCTGCATGGAGACCATAGTAACCATATCAGATCAAGACTGTAGTTATTGTAAAATAACATGCAAATCAGAGTTGCAAAAACAAAAACGCAACAGAAAAGAAACTAGAAATTATCCACAACACTTCAAGAGAGTTAGCTGAGTAAAATAGGGATGATCTCTTCCAATCAACTTATGATTGATTCTTCTATGAAGCACTTAAATCCATAGGGAAAAAAATATTGAGATGGCTCAAGAAAAAGATTAAATTGTGGTCAAAGCCTCAGGACACTCTTGGCTGTAATAGAAAAGGAAAAAAAAACAATAAAGCCACAATACAGGTGAATATCAAGGTGTAGAAAGAAGGTAGGATACTTGAAGGTGTAAGGTCAACTAATTTGCAACTCAGGCTTGTATGACATGTTAACAAATCAAATGACTTAAAGCTTGAATCATATGATATCTAACAAGCTGTGATTATTAGTAAAAGGAAAAATTAACAAGGAGACAAATGACAAGGGCATAATTACCCATGAAATGCTTAGTATATTGTATATCAGAGAAGCAAGTATAAAATAATCACAACAAATTGTTATGAAAGCTCAAAAAGAGAGAAAGAAAATTTCCTCATATATAGCTGCCTTCTTAAAAACTTTAGTAATGGTATTACTTTGTATTTTCATTCTACCAATACTTTCCAAATAGACATAGAGAGATTTTAAAACGAACCTGCATGACACCTGAACCTAATGCCAATGCATTCTGTTTAGAGTCATATCAAGGTTTTTGCCCCCGAAACTATTCAATTTGAGGCATTGTTCTTTCAGACAACTCAAATTAAATCCATTTCATTGTTGTGTGCACTAAAATACCTCTTGACAACAATGCTTCTCTTCGCAAGCATGAAGGTCAAGAAGACAGGAACCATTGCAGCAGATAAGTGCTTAATTGTGTGGCCACTTACAGCATGAAAAGTCAATTTGAAAATCACTCTATCAGTAGCCTCTCCCACCCTAGCTATCAGAAAAAATCCTGCAATGACTTCAAATGATTCTTTGTATGGGTGGTATCTATAATGAACTTGAATGGATGTATGAATACACACACACACACAGAACTCAAACCTGCGGCCCAGAACCAGTATGTTGAATGTGAGTACTTTGGAGGCACCAAATAGCAAGGAGAGCAATGGCAATGCATGGCACAAATTGAAAGAGAGCGTAAAGACGAAGATCTTGAAATAACCTATATTAAGAACAGGGGTGGAGGACAATAAAAGGGAATTATTTGCAAGCGGTATACCTCAACATCATGCAAATTCAAGATCTTTGAAATGCAATGCTTGACCTTAAATGGAAATCATTTAAAGGATTTATTGCAACATTAAAATTACTAGTTTAGCTTTTGGCATTGTTCAAACCACTCCTTGATTTCATCTCTCAATGAATGTTTCATCTCTGACAACTAAGTCTACAGAAATAGTAAACAGTGTTATGTGTCTGAAGAATAAATATGTTCACTTATAGAAGAAGGAATTCATCAAACAGTGCCACTGTGACTTGCAAACAACGGTTGCTGGATAAGCAAAAGAACTCGTGTGAATAAAAGAAACAAAGCAGGAAGCTTGCCTCCAATACACAATGCTCAATATACCCGCCATATTTAAAGGTATAATTGACATCGTTCCCTTCTTCTCATCAATTCTTTCAATGATGAATATCGCTAGGACTGATGCGAAACCAACGGTCATCTACAATAGTAGACAGCTAGGAGATGAAAAGTGACATATTCAAATAGGAAAAAAGGGATCAAAGGAATGGACTTCTATGATGATTAATTCAACTTTCTTAGAAGGAACTCACTGGCAATCTATCCCATACAAGGTGAGAATCATTTGGCTTGAGATGATAGTATGAAGAACCGAATGCAACAGTAGTCATGCCAACAAAAAAGCACGTCCATGCCCATCTTTCACCTGGCAAGCTTTTGGCAAGTACATCATATAATTCACAACTCACGACAATCATATGCAAAGGCATATAGTTTATAAAAGAAATTGGTTGTGACAAAGTAAAATACCTGATCTCAAAATAATTCCCATGATGGCAAAGTATAAGCCCAATGAGTCCAATAAACAGAAATGGGAAATTTGAAATCACATCAGGTGCATTAGGAATGCCTACCAAGACATGACAATTTCTTCATTTTCAAACTTTACTGCAAACAATGAGGAAAAAGAAGGAGCAGACTACAATTTGATTTCTGTTTGCCCTCTTATACACAGTCCCTGAATATTAGTTAATGAAGCAACAGACCCACTTCATTTTATTTTAGTACTTTTGTTAAGTGATTAGGATACTGAAAGAAATAACTTGTTTGCTGTTTCAAGTTAAAAAATGAAAAACCTCGCACTCAGATCACATAAATACCTAAAAAGCACATATCTACTTCAACCAAGTTCACATTGTTTGAATTAACCCATATTTCTGTTGTCAAGTCATTAGGATACTTAAAGAACTAACATTTTCGTTATTTTCAAGTTAAAAAAGGAGAACCTTCCTCTCAATTCACATAAATACCTAAAAAACACATACGTACTACACCCAATTTCACATATGTGAATTATCCATGCAGCAAACACAGGGTAACAAATAGTCCAACAAACAATTGCACCTATGAGGATGATGAATATTTCAAGTTGGCTCAATCAAAGAAGGGCTAACCGAAGAATTGGCGTTTGTCAGCGAAATCATGGTAGTCTTGATGCTGAGGAATTCTTGGGGTCACCTTCATCAATACAAAGAAGAAGCAAATAACTGCAGCTACCCATCTGTATATGGTGCGATTTTCCATCTTTCACGTACAATGGAACTCAAAGGAGAGAGAAAGAGAGAGGAAGTGAACGGGAAGAGAAGGGCGGTGGTGGCCACCTGCTTATACCCTTCACAAAGCGGTGCGGCGCGGCGGTGCCTTTGTCCATTGTTGGCCGAACCCAAGCGGGCCCGCTTGCAAGCGATCAAAAAGAATAAGTTTCATAAATTAAACAAGAAAAACTAAACGCAGAAGTTGATTACAGGTTGATGAACCCAGTATTGACGACTATGTAGCATAAAATGTGCCGACTCGCCAGTCAAAAGGGATTCGCGCTAAATTTTTCCTTCCGTGTATATCAAGGTTTGATTATCTTGTTTCCTTCTTCTTAAACCTGAGAAAAAAACAAAAGTACAACCGTGATGCTCCGTGAGAACTGGGAAATGAGTCGTGTGAATAACATAGTTCGTCATATAATTCTATATTTTATGTTGATATGGATGATAATATTAGCAACTAACGTTTTTCTTATGCATCGCTTAAAATCTGAAGTATCTTACGAGCAGGCCATGAATAATACAATGAGTAGATAGATATATAAATGTAACATTGCGCCAAGAGTTTAACACATGACACTATCTCCTTTTTTTTTCTCTATATAAATCCAAATGAAAATAATAATTAAAAAAAGTTATTTGAAGAGTGCCCTTATTTTTTTAATATTTTAAATATATACAGAAATATTGTTGGCAGAAAATATATAAAGAGAGATAAATATTGAAAAAATAAAAAAACAAAAATTGTATGGAGTACAATGAAAGATATGGAGACAGATACAAGAATGAAAAAAAAAAAAGTTCCATGAAGTGTTCTAGTAATATGTTCAATTTAGACAATCCAATTTGCGCTTATTTTATCACACTCATAGTTCTTTTGCATCTTGTTAAAAGTAATTTTAACTATTGATTATTGCCCTTCTTCATTCTCTTTCTCTCTCTTTTTTTTGTTTTTTGGTCTTTTTTTTTTTTTCTGAATGAGCATAAAAGATATTTCCTAATTGACAATATTTCTCTTTTTTTTTTTTTATAGTATGTGGCTTTCTTTTTTCAGAAAATTTGGATTTAGTAAGAGACAGATTTAGTGAAATACCATGAGAATCCATCCCATTTGTCCATTTGCAGCTCATAAAAATTAATAAAATAGTATGCTTTTGTTTGTGCTATTTAGCGTGTTCATTTAATGGCAAATTAATAGCTACTATGAACTTTCACCTTCTCTCATTAAATTCGTCTCTTACTAAATTCAAATTGGTTAGGATATAGGTTGCATTTTTTCCTTTGATTTGATTGTGCGGAATCAAAGAATTAAAAATTTCTTACATGTTATTCTATTTTTTTTTTAAAAAAAAAGACTATGACAAACCTAAAAGAGATTACATGTCATGGTTCTATGTGCGAAGTGAGTGAGCCAATTAGTTTACTCATTGGCTTTTCTGAACGTATGATCAATTTTGACTCTCCAAGCTCTCATAATGAGATTCCTGGCTACATCAATAATATATCTCCATGGATGACCATTTAAGATACCACATGTTATGAGATTAATGGCCTCAATAAAATAACTACGAACTTAAACCTTCTTGAAACCGCTGTTTTAACAGAGTTTGATATCGGTGTTAAAAAGAAAAAATAACAGTTTGATATCATAGAGAACAATGCTGAGTTCCACAATAGTACTTGGCATTTTACCCATCTTACCCACAAATCCAAGGATCCAATCCTCACTGTAGTCTCTGATGACTCCACCACAGCTGCCTTGTTCTCTATGTTATTCTATTTTGAATCCCATAGTCTTCCTCCTCCTATGTAGGAAAATTCCATATACTCCTATACTATCACTTCCATTAGAGGAACCGAGTTTAAAAAAGGGATAGGAAGTATCAATGTATTGGGTCTGGCTCAATAGACGACCAAACTAGTTAGGACTGGAGAAGGCCCAAAATTCCCCTCGTTGGTATCCATGAAAAAATGTTCCATTAACACTTTCAAATTTGACATTAACCCTTCATATTTACCTCTGATCGTTTAACTTGTTGGAGTATTGACACGTTTACCTTTGATGTCTTGTTTGGTGAGGTCCCCTTTTTCTTGGAACCCTGGCGCTTCACGATAGTTTTGGGGTTTAATTCCTTAGTGATTTGTTAGGTATTTGTCCTTCTTCTTGTACCAAAAAAAAAAAACATTAACCCTAGGCAAAAAAAAATCACATTAAATCCTATTAGATTTGTAGAGGTGTAAACTGGTCACATAGTTCATAAAGCTATTCAATTTAGTCCGTTAGACCTTTTTATTTGAAATTAAAATGATTCATCCATCCTATAAAGATAGAATTACGCATATATAATAGCTAACAATAAGAACTTTCGTATTTTCGTTTCTCAATTTTATTTTTTTTAATTGAACAAATAATTTTTAAAATCTACTCGGCTATTTTTTTTTCCTTACCAAAATATAGTCCGAGTGATAGGGATAAGATATTTTGTAAGCACTATATAAAGTTCAAGCCCTTTACCCAATGGAAAAAATACTTAAGGAAACTATTTTACGATTTATTAAAAAATTAAAAGAAAATTAAAATTAAATTTTAACCCTCAAAAACACCTTCAATTAATATGATCATAATATCAATATCTAATACCAAGAGTGAAAAATACTTAAATAAGGTTATAAGTTTAATGGTATGTGTACAGTTTAAAATGAAATTAAATATAATGATTATTAATGAAAACATGTAAGTGAAATGGAATCAACGTTTCATTATTTAAAAGTTTTAATGGGGAAAAATGATTTTATTTGATCACTATTTAAAAGTTGTTATAAAAAAGAATGAATTGATTGCATTATAACATTTTGTCCCAATATTATTTTTATAAATTAATTTAGACATAAGAATTAGATGTTATTAATTTGAGAAAAAAAATTAAATTTGTTTTTAAGTTGGTGAATAGACACTTTATGAGATTGCACATGAAAGAATATATGAGAAAAAAACCATATCTTGATGTAATTGAGCAAATAAATAATAAGATTGATGTAATGGATAGGCGTGGGAAGAGAAATTGCTGTAATTAAAGATGTAATACGTATTTTTATAAGATCAGAAATAATTTTATAATTATAATGTTAATTCATGAGATTCCATCCTTATTAGTCCTAAATTTGAAAAGATAAAAAAAATTAAGCTTATGATGACTAGTAATAGCTTGAGAGTCTAGCCCTTACCATTTCATTGTTCTCTGCAAAATTTTTCTAGATAATAGGATGAATCCATTAGTCATTCTACCTCACTGTATCTTATTCAAATACAAACTTCCAAACGTATACAAGACCTTGTGGATGAAAAGTTATCTTTGCCAGGGTACAAATTCCATAATATCCAAGTCTAATTTGATATCAAATAATTATAACAAAAATATCTAATCAAATTTAAATTATAATTACGGAATTTTTTTTTTAAAAAACAACACTACCTAGTACCTACAGTCTCAACTCTATACCTGCTGCCCGAAAAAGAAAAAAACTCTCAGGGATACCTAGGAAAAACATTGATATGATGTAAATACATAAGATATTAAGGTTTAGCAGGTCCTTTATATTTTTTATTATTCTTTTTGGCCAATGCAGCAGCTCCCTTAAATACAAAGCAAAACCCAAAACAAAACCCTTCATCTAATAAACTCCTTTTGTAGCCTCCATAGCCAATAGCTCGGAGAATTGAGTCATGGCGCAGTCTCTGGAGCTATTGCTTATACAATTCTTAATGCCCGACAATGATGCCCGGCGTCAGGCTGAGGACCAAATTAAGCGACTTGCTAAAGACCCTCTAGTGGTTCCGGCTCTGGTTCAGCATCTCCGCACCGCTAAGACCCCCAACGTCCGCCAACTTGCCGCCGTGCTGCTTCGCAAGAAGATCACTGGTCATTGGGCCAAGCTCTCTCCCCAGCTTAAACAGCTTGTTAAGCAGTCCCTCATTGAGAGTATTACAATGGAGCACAGGTGAATTTACCATTTTCTTTTCCTGTTTTGATTGGGTTTTAATTGATCATGTGGTAAACGGGCACTAGGCTAATTGAATTGTGTTCGTTTCTGCCAGTGTTCGATGGAACATATGCTCATTCTATGGAATTTGACTTAAATTCTCTGGATACCCATTTTGTAAAAACGAGAGATTTCTACTGAATGTAATAATTTTGACTTGAACGAGCCAAAAAAATAAAAGTTGATTGAAAATACCAATTGATTTTCTGCTATGAAGTTTGCTGTCTGGTCAGTCAACAGTGAGGAAAACTAGGATTAGTTGACTTTTCTTTTAATAGTGAACGTATCTTCTTAATAATGCATTGAAACTTCGTGAGCTATCATCGATTCCTGTGATTCATTACAATCATGAAGTTATATAGGATGATTCCATAGTATATTATCTTTTTCTTAAATTTGTCGTTATAGTGCATGGTGCTATTGCCTGCATTGCATATGTTCTGGTACTTCTGAATATAATCCCTGGTCACCATCAGGTAATCTTATGATAATCTCATATCATAATATGCAGTCCTCCTGTAAGAAAAGCAAGTGCCAATGTAGTGAGTATCGTAGCAAAGTATGCTGTTCCAGCTGGTGAGTGGCCTGATTTATTGCCCTTTCTGTTCCAATGTAGTCAGAGTGCACAGGAAGACCATAGAGAAGTAAGTTCATGACACTCAGAAGTCATCTAGTTTCATTCATTTTTGTTGTATGATCATGTTGTCTTTTGCTGTTGGTTGTTTCATTTTTCATAATATGGTGTTATAAGCTCAAAAGCATAACCATTAAAAACTTGTGATGAAATGTGAATGCAACTAAGGCCTTAGAAAAGATGATCTTACATGGTTGGTTGTCCTATCATGCATGTATATGAGAGGTCTACAAAGTTTTGAAGAAACTATCTTTTCCACTGAAATTCTGAGTTTATCTGATTTGAGATCATGGCTAGGTGGTGCCCATGTTACATTTCTTTGATCTTCTCGGAGATACTTTTTTCATTCATGATCAGTTTTTGCTATGATCATGAGATCTTATGGTGAGGCTGGTGACCTTATTTGCAAGAACCTGACTGAAGTTTGTTTCTTATTTATTGGAGATGCATTTTTGTTTTAGAATTATAAAATCTTTGAGGGCAATGCTTCCTTACGATCTAACAAGCTCCCATTAGGCTGTAAGGATTAATTTTACTCCTTAGGGTATGTCCTCACTTGCCAAGTTGATCACTAATTTAATTATAGACTATAGAGTCGAGAAAAGGGGATTAGTGCCTCTATTTTATTCTCTCTCTGTCTCTCTCTCAAAGGTGTTTCTTCTATTAGTTAGTAGCTTAAAATTTGTCTTATAAATGCTCATACTCCTGTTTGTTAAACTAACATCTAACAAAGTATTATGCTTATGGAATGTAAGGTAGCATTGATTCTCTTCAGCTCCTTAACTGAAACAATTGGGAACACATTTCGGCCACATTTTGCAGAACTGCAAGCTCTTTTACTCAAGTGCTTGCAGGATGAGACTAGCAACCGTGTTAGAGTTGCTGCACTTAAGTAAGTTAATAACCATGTTTGGTGTTTTTATTGTTGTACAAAACAATTATGATGATTTCCCATTGTTCCTTATCAAGAGCTGTGCCTGCTTTGTTAGGGCGGTGGGATCTTTTCTAGAATTCACTCATGATGGGGATGAAGTGGTATGTACTTTTCATTTCACCATAGAAATCTTCTGCAAAATAGAAAATGTAATTGGGATTTATATTGCTATAACTGTTACTTGTATACTGTTAAGAAACCCTGTATTTAATGAGAAAAAAGTAAAGGGTCTCTGTATTGACTTAAAGAACTTTTTAACTTAGAAAGCTTAATGCACTGAACGTGATTGTTGATGAAAGTTAACTTTCTGTTGCCAATCACCACTCCTTAATTCTAAAATAGAAAAATAAGTAATAAAAAGAAAGATAGGATCCCTTTTGGGCTGATTGGTATGCTTGAAAAGGTGGGGGGTTAAATTTCATTTCTATTACCTTCATTCATTGTCACTTCATTTCTATTACATTCATTGTCACTCAAGATTTAATGTGAATATTTATCTATCTCACACTAAGCAGGGGAACTAAATAGGGATAATCAATCTGGAAATTTGAGACCAACAGCTTCTTGATAAGTTAAGTTAGTACTTGACATCACCTGATTAAAACGTCTAAAAAAGAAAAAAGAAAAGGGGGAGTGAAGGTGAGTAAGAAGCATAAATGAGGGAATGGAGAATGATAATTGCAATGCTAATAGACAAAAAGGTCCTATGAATGCTAAATTTAAATTCACATTTTTTTTCATCTTTTTTGAGGCATCCTTGAAGAATTCTACTAAAAAAAGAAAATGTGAAAATCATTTTGGTGTGTATATATATATATATTTGGTACAGTCATTTTGGTATACTATATGAAAATTTAGGGATATTTTGCAATTTTGGGATATTATTTTTCTTTGATTGGTATTAATAGATAAAGTTTTAGTGACTGTTGTCATTGCGCACTGTGGTTTGCTACAGTTTGGGCTGTTATGGTTTGTGAAAGAGCAACTCATGTTGTTTTATGAAAATTAAGGGGGTTAAGGGTGATTAAGGAAATAGGGACAGGGGTATTTATGTAATTAAATATACACCTCTATTATTAGTATAAATAGAGGAAGGATATGTAGATGTTATTATGAATGAATTAGTACTTTTTGGTTATTGTGTTTCTGAGGCTCTTGCCACGCATCACATGTGTTAACTGAAAACAACTTTACCTGACCTACTTCTCTTTGTTATCTCCCAGCAGCTCTTGTCAACCTGTTCTGTGTCTATTGTGAAACTGGAAGTTTTTATTTTTCATGCAATTTCTTGGTTACTTAAGTTGCTTCTCTTACTCTATTTAGCACAATCTCTTGATCATCTGCAACTTCATTTTGTGTATTTCTCATATTTGCTGACTTAAATATTGTTATGTGTACAGGTTAAGTTTCGTGAATTTATTCCCAGCATCTTGAATGTATCACGGCAGTGCCTCGCCTCAGGAGAAGAAGATGTTGCTATAATTGCTTTTGAAATTTTTGATGAGCTGATAGAATCTCCTGCACCTCTTCTTGGAGAATCAGTCAAATCTATAGTGCAGTTCTCCCTTGAGGTTTGCTCAAGTCAGAATTTGGAATCTAATACACGTCATCAGGTGGGATAGGATCATATAGTATATTGTTAATTGGCTATGGCTTTTGTACTCTTGCTGTATAATCATTTTTCTGACATACTCATTCCATGTAACAGGCTATCCAGATTATTTCATGGCTGGCAAAATACAAGTCTAATACTTTGAAAAAACATAAGCTTGTCATCCCTATCCTCCAAGTTTTATGCCCTTTGCTTGCTGAATCAACAAATGAGAATCTAGATGACGATCTTGCACCAGATCGAGCTGCTGCCGAAGTTATTGATACTATGGCTTTGAACCTATCAAAGCATGTTTTTCCACCAGTTTTTGAATTTGCTTCTGTGAACTGTCAAAATGCAAACCCAAAGTTTCGGGAAGCTTCTGTTACTGCTTTAGGTGTCATTTCAGAAGGTTGCTTGGAGCATATGAAAAACAAGCTCGAACCTGTTCTCCATATTGTCTTGGGAGCTCTGAGGGATCCAGAACAAATGGTGAGAGGGGCAGCATCATTTGCTTTGGGTCAATTTGCTGAGCACTTGCAGCCTGAAATTGTATCCCATTATGAAAGTGTTCTTCCTTGCATCTTGAATGCCCTTGAGGATGCGTCTGATGAAGTAAAGGTACGCATTGGAAACAATAATGATTCATTCTTAGATCATCTGCATGTATTTTGAGTGTTGTATTTCCATTTCAAGCAGGAAAAATCATACTATGCTTTGGCTGCATTCTGTGAGAACATGGGTGAGGAAATCCTTCCTTTTCTAGATCCTTTGATGGGAAGATTGTTGGCAGCTCTCCAAAATAGTTCTCGAAATTTGCAGGAGACATGCATGGTATGGCAATGATTCAGTAAATATTGTTTTCCCACTCTCCTTTGGCAGGAAGATGGGGAACCCCTCACAATCTACTAAACGGAAAGGAGCATTATATTGTATTAATTTGATTTTTCCACTGGCTGCCCTTTGCAGTCTGCCATTGGCTCTATTGCATCTGCTGCCGAGCAAGCATTCATTCCTTATGCTGAAAGGGTTCTAGAGTTGATGAAAAACTTTATGGTGTTAACTAATGATGAAGATCTCCGTGCACGTGCAAGAGCTACTGAACTAGTTGGAATTGTTGCAATGTCTGTGGGGAAAATGAGAATGGAACCAATATTACTTCCTTATATAGAAGCTGCAATATCTGTAATCGCCTTCAGTGCTCATCATTCGAGTTTGATCACTTTCCATGTCCCTGGAGTTATTGATTTGTTTCTATTTCATTCAGGGCTTTGGACTTGAGTTCAGTGAGCTCAGAGAATATACCCATGGATTCTTCAGTAATGTTGCAGAGATTTTGGGTGATAGTTTTGCACAGGTATGCATATATTAACGTTTTACATGTTTCTTATTTCAGACCTTAATCTTACAAGTGAAATTTGTGCTGGTAAACAGTATCTTCCTCATGTTGTTCCACTTGCATTCTCTTCCTGCAATCTGGATGATGGCTCTGCTGTGGACATTGATGAGTCCGATGATGAAAATGCCAATGGATTTGGAGGAGTTTCATCCGATGATGAAGCTCATGACGAGCCAAGAGTTTGAAATATAAGTATTAGAACTGGAGTTTTGGATGAAAAGGCAGCTGCAACCCAAGCTCTTGGCTTATTTGCACAGCACACAACAACTTCATATGCTCCGTATCTTTTAAATATATTACTTACCTTTCTTTTTATAGTTACATATTTCACAACACAATCAATATCAAAAACAGATGAGCATGGATTCTTTAATTAACTTTAAGTTACTTGGAGGAGACATTGAGAATTTTGGTGAAACACTCTGGTTATTTTCACGAAGATGTTAGACTTCAGGCAGTCATTGCTTTAAAACGTAAGTAGATATGATTTTCAGAATGCTGTCTTGTTTCAAATATTATGCACATATTCTACTTTTATTCTCTTCTGCTGAATATTGTGTGTTTTTCATGCATGGCACAATCCTGGTTCTTACATTAAATAATAATTTCTTGTTGGTTTAACTCAAAATGCATTTTACCATGTGTAATGCTTCCTTAATGATGCAGAATACCTTGTCCTAGAATCCCATGAATCATGATAATGATCACCTATATAAAGAAAATGGGGAAAAATAGTAAGAAGTTATTTCGGTGGAAGTACAATGCCCTTTAGTTTGGACATGGAAACTTTACATGTTTTTCAATGCAATTTGTAGATGACTTGATGGTTCCTTTCTGTTAATTTTGTTCTAAAATTTCTTAGTTTTTCCTTAGAATTTATATAATCGCAGCATTGAATGCTGATGGATGTCTGATTTTAATGCAGACGCTATAACTGCAGCTCATGCAATCTTCCAAAGTCAAAATGTAAGTCTGCATTATTACTTCCTATCCGTTTATATTCCCTTTTTCCTTTCACAAGTATGACCAATTGTTTACTTAGTCTCTTGGTTTCCTGTCTCTATAATTTGTGCTCTTCATATTTTTAATTTTTCTAGAATTGTAACACATTACTATTTCAGTCACCATTTTTATTGTAACTACTAAATATCATACAAAGAAATATGCCTTTTCTCATTGTTCTTCAATGGTTCTTCTATTGTAAGAAATCTTACTTTCATTTTTACTTTGTTAAGCACTAATGCTTGTTTTTTCAGGAAGGAGGCGCTAAAGCAAAAGAAATTCTTGGTAAGAACAAGAACTAGAATAGTTGTATTTGTTTTATCTTTCTATTTGTCATAATAAGCCAGTCCCTTTTGTTAACGTAACCTTTTAAGCTTTTTAATCCGACAGATAAAGTGATGGATATTTACATCAAGGCTATGGTTGAAGATGATGACAAGGAAGTGGTTGCTCAAGCTTGCACAAGCATAGCTGATATCGTTAGAGATTATGGTTATTCGACTATTGAGCCTTGTAAGCATGCATTTAACTGGCTTTATTTAACCTATCATTTAAAGCCATATGCTGATGCTAATAAGATATTTGCTTTTGTATTTCTATTTTTTTTACTTTTGCTCATTTTAGACTTGCCCAAGCTTGTTGAAGCAACTTCATTATTGCTTCGGGAGGAATCTGCTTGTCAGCTGGTAGATTCAGACAGTGAAATTGATGATGATGATGGTGAGCATGATGAAGTACTTATGGATGCAGTTTCTGATCTTCTGCCTGCATTTGCAAAGGCCATGGGTCCTCAATTTGCTCCCATCTTTGCTCATCTCTTTGAACCTTTAATGAAATTTGCAGTGAGTTAGAGATCAGAAAATTTCATTATCTCTCTCACACACATTTAATAATTAGGTATCAATTATAAACATTATACTTTCTGTAAAATGCAGAAAGCTTCCCGGCCACCTCAAGATCGAACCATGGTAGTTGCTTGCCTTGCTGAAGTTGCTCAGAACATGGGTTCTCCTATTTTGGAATATGTGGATGTAATTTTATTACCCTCCTTTTCCTTTGGCTATATCATCTTTAATGCTAGTGCTTATTTAGAGAAATTTAATATGATTCTTAAAATGTTATATGCTTATGTCCTTATACTCAGCGAGCGATGCCCTTGGTACTCAAAGAACTAGCATCTTCTGAGGCAACAAATAGAAGAAATGCTGCTTTCTGTGTTGGAGAGTTGTGCAAAAATGGTGGTGATTTTGCTGTGAAGTATCCTTTACCATCTCATCTATTTGACTTTAATAAACTCTTATCTTTGCATTGCCTATTGTGCTAGGGCTGGCTTATCATAGTAACAGTTTATATGATTTATTGTGTCAACCAGTATTAGTGTTGACTACTTTATGGCTCGAAGCTCCTGTTTATGTAAACCAATTCCCCTTGGTTTAACATGTCTTTAACCCAAGACCAGATACTATGACAATATATTGCGTGGCCTTCATCCCTTGTTTGGTGAATCTGAGCCAGATGATGCAGTGAGGGATAACGCAGCTGGAGCTGTGGCAAGAATGATAATGGTGCACCCTGAATCTATTCAATTAAATCAGGTAACCTCCAGCTTTCTTTATATGCCTAGTCCCCATATAAATTAAAACTGGATTTTTCACCAGAAAAAAAGTAACCTGTGATTTTCACTTTTCGTGTCTTTTCTATTGGCTTTTATCTAAATGTCTCTTGGATACATGTGACAGGTTCTTCCTGTTTTCTTGAGAGTTCTCCCATTAAAAGAAGACCATGAGGAGTCTATGGCTGTCTATAGTTGTGTCTCTGCTCTTGTATTATCATCCAATCCCCAGGTAATTGTTTCTTTTAAGAACTTTTCAAATGCTTTCCTTGCTTTATTGTTTCCCCATGTGGCATTTAACCTCTTCTAATTATAATCCAGATCCTCTCCCTAGTCCCTGAGTTGGTTAATCTTTTTGCTCAAGTAGTGGCTTCACCTGTTGAGACCTCTGAAGTTAAAGCTCTAGTAGGCAGAGCATTTTCTCATCTGATTTCATTATATGGGCATCAAATGCAACCCCTTCTAAACAATCTACCGCCTACACATGCCAATGCATTATCAGATTTTATCCCAAGGAGTTGATATGGCAAGAAAATGGATTTTTTTTCCTCATTTTTTTTACATTTTACTTGCGTAGTTTGTTTTTGAAGGAATGGTTTTGTTATACATATAGTGCAAAGCGCAGCTGTTCAGCCTTAGCAGAATATCATCACTTATACCAGGTATGAATATTATGCTGTTGTATATATAATTGCCCATAAAACACCAACAACAACATTAGCCTTATCCCATTATGTAAGGTCGGCTACATGGATCATACGACCCCAATGGGCTCTATTAAATACCATCTCCTCAGATAAATCATTTCTCAAAAGATCATTCCTTATAACTCTTCTTAGTATCCGTTTTGGTCTTTCTCTACGACTTTTGATAGGGTTCTAAGCCATTTGATCAACTCTTCTCATTAGCTCCTCTTGCCCTCTTCTTTGGATATGCCCAAACTATCTTAAACGATTTTCTACCATTTTCTTTTCGATAGGTGCTACTTCAACTTTCCTTTGTATACAGTCATTTCATATCTTATCCAATTTTGTATGACTACACATCCATCTCAATATTCTCATATCTGCTACTCTCATCTTATGCTTTTGTTGTCCTTTCAAAACCCAACATTCACTACCATATAGTATTGCTGGCCTTATAGCTGATCAATAGAACTTTCTTTTAAGCTTAGTGGATACCTTGCAGTCACAAATAGCTCTTGATGCTTTCCTTCATTTTAACCACCCAGCTTGTATCCTATGCATAACATCCCCATCAATTTCACCATCACTCTGTAAAATCGATTTCAAATATCTAATTTTTGACACTTCTGGAATGGTTTACTCTCCAATTTTTACCTCTGAATCATTTCTAATTGGCATTTTATTAAATTTGCAATACATATATCCCGTCTTACTTTTATTCAAGCGGAAACCTTTTGATTTCAAAGTGTGTCTCCATAACTCAAGTTTAGAGTTAATCTCTTCTCTTAAATCCTCAATTAAAACTATATCATCCGCAAATAGCACACACTTTGGAATTTCTTCCTATATATATTCTGTTAGAACATCCAAAACCAGATCAAATAGGTATGAATTCAAGGAAGATTCTTGATGTAAGCCTATCATTATAGGAAAGTTCTTTGTTACACCTCCAGGGGTTCTTACACTTGTTGTTGCCTCCTCATATATATCCTTTATGGCTCGAATATAAGCCACACGGATACCTTTCTTCTCCATTGCTTTTCACAATACATTTATTGATACTCTATCATAGGCTATTTCCAAATCAATAAAAACCATATGCAGGTCTCTCTCTTTATTCCGATATCTTTCAATCAAACCTCTTAATAAATAAATAGTCTTTGTTGTAGACCGTCCTGGCATAAATTCAAATTGATTTTCTGAAATACGAGACTTTTTTATGAGTCCATGCTTAATCACTCTTTTCCAAAGTTTCATGGTGTGACTCAAGTTTTATCCCCTGATAATTAGCACAATTCTAAATATCCCATTTGTTCTTGTATAGAGGTACTAGAGTATTTTTTCTCCATTTCTCTGACATTTTCTTTGACCTTAATTGCCCATAAAACACTATAAGCAAATATTGATTATAAAGTAATTGTTGCAAATTCAAAATTTGACCATTGTATCTTCTATAAACCAATTGGAAACAATAAATTTTTTTCAGTATAGTTTTCCACGCAGAGTCCAATTTTGCGGGTAGTTTTCTGGTACATGCATGCCTTTCAGTAATATTTTCCTTTTAATCAAATGCAGCAATCAGCTGACCTTTGGTGATTATTTCTGATCATCCTGCAGGTTATCATCGCCCCTTCTAGCGCCTTCTCGATTTTTCTTTGGAGAAGCCTTTTGTTTTTACCATCTGGTTTTATTGTTCCTTGTTTTATTATTTATTTTTCAAGTGAATATTCATTAATTAATTTTCCAAGATTAAATCTTTTTCTGCCTATTGTGTTAAGTTTTACTGGCTTGGAGGGTGAGAGTTGTGTTCTTGGGGTTTATGTCCCATTGATGGAAACCTTTTTCACAAGTATGATGGTGATACAATGCCCAGTTTGGCGTATGCAACCCTCCAACAACCCCACGCCACAGCGCCCCCCCCCCTCCCCGGGCCCGCAAAACACAGTTTGGCGTATGATAGTGTCTTTGGAATATTTTAAATGAAGACAAAGATTAAGATATTTTACATTTTATTACTTTAAATTTAAATATTATGATAGTTATTTAATATGAGTATTTCAATCCTTATCCTTAAAATAAAGGGTTATCCTGTTTTATAATTCATGCCTATAAATATATTGTGAACCGCAGCAAAATAAACACATGACGTATTATTCTTACCGAAGAGAGTTCTCCTGAGTTTCTATCACAAGAGTTTTCAAACTTGCTCGAAGAAGTCTAGGGTAAGTCATATCGTACTTATTTTGGGGATGATCGTTAGATACCAAAATTATAAATTACTAATTCCTATCAAAACATTTCAAAATAATAGACCTAAGATCTTAAAGTGATAAAAAAATGAAATTAAAATTTTAAAATTCTAGAACAATATTGTAAATATTTTTACATGTTAGCATCAAATTTCTAAAGTTCAATTGTATTGTTCTCTGTAAATTCTTAGAATATCAATATAAAAATTTTCATAAATAAGTATCAAATTTAAGAAGACCAATGTGAAATTTTAGGAAGTGGGAAGTTTTATTGTTTTACATAAAATTTAGAAGATAAATATGAACACTTTAACTAACCTTCTAGAATTTGAAATGGAATGATGAAAATAGGTAAAAAGACTTCACTAATGAAAATAATTAAAAAGATTTCACTTTCAAAGATTTTTATTGATTTTGTTGAATTTGATACTTACTTGTTAAAAGTTTTATGCTAATTTTTCAAGATTTTATACAACATAGTGAAAACAAGTGTAATGAAAATGAACATGAGGGACTGGCTTGTGAAAAATATTTACATTACTTTTTCAGAATTTTAGTTTCATTTTTTATCATTTAAGAATCTTTAGATCCATTATTAAAATTTTAAAATGTTTTGGCATGAAATTATAATTAATTTCTTATTTTGATTTGTAATTGTCATATATTAAGATTATAAAAATTAATTTGGATTGTCTCTCTGTTTTTTTGGGCCAAACAATTTGCATCCTTGGTTAGATGTTAAAACTTTAAACGTAGTAAACATGGTTGAAGGTATTCATATTCATACATGTTTGAATTCTTCCCTGTGGCTTGTACAAGATTGAAAACTTACGATACTTCATCTTTAAATTTTACTAATATACGGGGAAAGAGAACGATAAAAAATAATTGGTTGTATTTACTTATCTAAAAGCATGCAGAATCTATACATTCCCGTCTCGATTGAGAGGGTCCTTATTTGTCTTTTCATATTTATCATATACATTCACTTTTATATTTCTTAACTTAAACTTGAACATGTTTGGTTTTTAATTAAATTATTAAATTATGCATGAATATCTTATCCTACTATTTATAATATATAAATAAATAGTTTAATTTAATAGTTGTTTTATTGAAAAATAATTTTTATCATTGAGATCAAATGAAAAAATATAATATAATTAAGAACTAGGAGATGAGATGCTGCCTCCTTCAACCGACCATGCTTGTTGCTGGTTGTTCCCAAACACATCTTTTATCTTTTATGAAACTTGTGAAACACACAACACAAACGAACTGGTAAGTGGTAACAAGTGAGAAAGGAAACAAAAATAGTTTTTTGTTTCTTATTAATTTTGTCTTCTTCAACCTCGTTTAAAACGTGCAGGCGGAAAATCCAGCTGATCCTTGAACATAGAGCGGAAAAACCAGTTTCCCAAATCGACGACGACGACGTCGAAAACTGAGAAATTTCACCAATTTCTCGGGATATTCTTATTCGTTGTTCTTTAACTGCGTCATGGATCCAGAACAGACGTTTATCCGCGTGCAGGAAAGGTTTTCGCAGATGTTGACCCCCAAAGTTAGAGCTGTTATGGAGTATTTGTACCTGTTCATAGCCATCACCTTATTCTGTATTCTCGTTGTTATGCACGCCAATTACGTCCAGCAGGTACCTAATTGTGCTTTCTCTCTCTCAATTTCAGTTTAATGTTGCTCTTTTAGGGCTTTTGAATTTCCATTCTTCGGCCATGATTCCGTATGTTTTGATAATGAGTTTATTACTGTTGGGCTTTGAATGGCCGAGTTACTCGAAGTGTTTTATCAACTCGAAAACTCTCTCCATTTTCGTGTGTCTATGAATGCTTAGGATGTGTGAAGGAAATAAGTAAAACAATAAATCAGTTTCAGTTTTGAACACTATAGATTGCTGTAAATAGATGTTTCCTCCAAATTTTATAGCTGCCATAGACTGGATGAATATCTTCTTGCGGACGAGCTTGGTTTATGGGTGCACAGTGAATAAGAACACGAAGAATGTAGTTGTGTTTTTGGTTTAAACGGAATATAAGGATGGTTGTTCAAAGATTTCTTCCATTTACGTCTTTGGGAGAGGGTTATTTTTATGTTCTCTTTGTGATTTCCAAGTATGGTTTCATTAGGGGATAGTCCTGTGGTTCTTTTAATTAACGTGCACCTTATTTAAATTTTTGCCAAGGGGAAACATTTTCCTGTATGAATGTTTTGTGTTAGGGGGTAACTTATATTATCTTGCAGTCTCTGTGTGGTCTATGAAGTACTTTGCTGGATTTGAGTTTCGAGAAGTTATTTGCAATTTTCTCTTGTTATTATTTGGAAGAGAATCATATTTCTATAATAATTCGGAAAAAAAGTCCATGTTCAGTGCTCTGCTGGATAATGATGACAGCAACCTTATTCCCTAGATATCTAAACCTATTATTATTGTTGGGTCTTATGGATGCAATAAATAAGACATGGTATTAAAATGACTTAATGATGGAAGATTCTCACTGAACAAGTGTCATGGAGCTTTGGTTTCATGCATATGGATGAGTGTTTTAGGAGGGAGAATTAAGAAAGAGTAGTAAGTGGCAGTATGTCGTTAATACACTTAGTTAGTTTCAAGTAGTTAGTCAGTTAACTATCACTAACAATCTTTGATATGGATAGCAATGTAGCAGCTGTAAGAAGCATGGTATAATCTGATTGAATTCACTCCTTTTCTCTGGTTTTTCTTGTTCCATGTCTCTTCTATTCTCTGCTTCTTATCAGTGTGTTATATAAGTAGTAATCATTTGCTTTCAATTTCACTTAGTGCTATAGTTTTACCTTTATTTGCTCTTCTAACAATCCTGTTTGTCTTGCTCTTATTCTCTTTCGTAGCAGTACTTAATTCCTCACTTTCAAAGGCTAATACTTGTTCTTTTCTTTATTAAGCCCGGCTGTTCAAGTGAGCTCACGGGAGTTGTGTCAGCGGATGCCCAACTTATTCAAATTAAGGTATATGTTGCCTTTCATTTTCTAATTTACCCTTATAAATTAAACTTTTAGTAGATAAATAGATAGTACTACAAAGAATAAAGGGAGAGAAATCTGTAACCCTCATGAGAGATGCTTAAAGAATACTTAAAAAGGCAAAATAGATAATGGTGTGAGTAATGATCACATAACATAAACATTATCAGATTCAGTATTTTGGATATTAAAATGCGACAACTAGAGAAATTGTAGTGATATTTAAGTAGGGAATCTCCCTCTTGGGATAGATATTACGACACTTAAACATAGTGGTTTACACTGCCAAACAAGTCTCAAAGTGACTAATGGCACTAATCACTGGATCAAAAATACATTCACGGAAGCAAAACAAGAAGAAAAGATAAATAAACACCAGCTTTTGAGAGGCCAGTTCTCTCGCTGTTCCTTTCCAAAGACTCTCCCCCTTCTTTCTCTTCCTTGTCTCTATAATAAGTTTCTGGAAGCTTTTTTAAACCTTGTCATTTCTGTTTTGTATCACAGTTTATGCTGAGATATGCCCTTTTGTCTGTTCTAGTGATCTTCATTAAGATTTAGCAATCAAAAAGACAGATCTAGGCATAAGTTGTTATAGATTACAAACACAGCAAGGTTTAAAATTGTGATAGATAACAGATCTAGGCATAAGTTGTTTTTGTTATCTACCATTTGGGAGGTCATTCTAGCATGTTTATTTGTTTGACTGGACTTCCAAAGTTTATACTAACTTAAATCTCCCTAGTAGATCACAAGTGTGGGCTTGTGGACAAATAATGAATCTGATTCAACCAGAGTAGATGCTCCTGACACAACAACTGTAGCAGATAAAATAGAGGTTTCTGATGTGGATGGAGATGGGATGACATTTTTGCCTGCAAAGTTTTGGTTGAATTGGGTTGGCTCAGGCACTTGGAGAGGAAAATCAGCATTCAAGTTTTGGAAGGCTGATACAGAGTTTCTTGATCATCAAGCTGAAGTTTCTATGAGTAGTCAAAACTCTAGGCCAGTGGTTGGAGATGCTGTGGTCAAAGTTGATAAAGAGGAGTCACGAAATAGTTTTTCCTTATCAGCCAAAGAGACATTGAAAGCAGCAATTATGCACTTTGGTAAGAAGTGGTATAAGCGTATCTCATTTGTTTGGAGACACTTGATAAAGATATTTGGAAGTTTCCGGAAACTTTGGGTAAGTATAGAGTGAAAATATAGTTTTCCTTGTTGCTTGATTGGACCACAATCCATATGCCTAATGCTTTATAAGATTTAATGATTGAATTTACTCAAATTTCTGCTGTTTGAATTTTGAGTGCAGAATATTGCTGGTATACACTTAGATCTTGATATTCCCAAATGGATGCATATCCTTCACTTGGACAAGCTTAGCTCTAGTGCAGGTAAATGCATTTGTGTAGTAGTCTGCTGGTCTACTTGCATCTGTTTCTTAAACAAAATGTACCATATTTTTTTGGTAAGAAAAGTTTACAGAAAAATAATCAGGAAACATAAAAGCTTCCCCCCTGGTACTTAAAATGGAGACCTATGAATTATATTTTATATCAGATGATCACTTCTTGAGTCTTTGCATTATGGATTTGTCCCTAATGAATGAAGTTTTTTACTCTTCCGCCCCTCTTTCCCCCCTGTACTCTATAGTTCAATTAGCTCTATTTTTTTTTCCAGTGCAATGGCTTGAAAAGAGAAGCAAGGCATTTGAACCAACATATTTGTACACTATGGAAAAGGTATAATATTTTTCCTACATATTTCAAGTTGATAAAAACTTTAAGCTTCATCTGCTGATCACGTGTTCTTCTGTAGGGATTTTTCTTGTTACCTGAAAGTGCTAAGTCTCATCATCACATACATACTATGAACATTAGCATATCAGCTCGGCACCCCTGCTTTGGAAACAGGTTCATCTCTCCTAATGTACTTCTATCTGTTAGCATGATAAATTGACAATCTGGTTTTGGTTTGAAGGTGACTGCTTATCTTCAGTGACAACTACAGTGTTGTAGGCCTGTTATTGAGATTTGTAAACTGTATTGCTGATAAGAAAATCTATTCTAGCATTTTATAATATTTATTGTTTCTAAATTTTTACTGTGCGTTCAGGTTGATTTTTTTTTTTAAATTTCCAGGTGGCAGCAACTGCTTATAAACAGATTTGTTGGATATGATACTATTTTAATGAATAGTTTGTTAACTTCTTCAGGTCAAGGTAATTATCTGTTCTTCAGATAAACCTGTGTATGGAAAATAATTGAGTTAGTTAATTAATTCAGTTGAGAAATTTAAAGTGAATAATGTGGTAGTTGAAATAAGAAAACTGAAGTTTCCCTGAAGAAAAAGGTGGAAAGTAAACAAAGAAAGTGGGAGAAAAACGAGAGAGAAACTAGTGTGTAGTTGTTTGAAATTATCTACTTCTTTTCATTATTCTTATTATTATTTAATAATTAATTTACGTGCTTCTAATATCATTCAGTAAATATGCAAATCATGTAAGGACTTTTTTCATAGTTTCAGTGACAAATTATACCAATAGAAAACAACCCGTAGTTCTCTTGGCTATCCTTTCATAAGTTTGAACATTTATTTAGTAATTATGGCTAAATTTGTTTTGTGACTTTCTTACAGGTTATCTTTATAATTATCAAACAAAGGAATTTTATAATCTTAGTTATGCACAAACACCTCCCGAAGGTCCTGCTAGATATGGAGGTTTGTGACTTATCTTTTCTTACACAATGGAGCACTGTCCATTATGAGAGATGGCATTAAATGGTCACAATTTCAGTTTTGTTATTTTCCCTTGTTTGCATGGTGATATTCTACAGTTTATTTGGGAATTAAAGCAGACATGGATGCTTAAATCTAATTTTTGCTATCAGGTTGCTTTGATTATCATGTTTAATCCTTACTGGTAAGTTTAGGTTTGGATGGTATGAATGCTAGCACTATTGCGGTAATGATTTATTGCTTAACACTAATATTAAAACACAAGAAATGAGTGCTGCGCTGTTCAATATTTTGGAGCTAATACAATTTAATGAGTATAATATGTTATATGACCAATGAGCTCCCTTACCACCCAATGGTAAGTCTATTAGGAGTGCCATAACAATGCTTTTCACAGTATGGGATGTTGATGTTGGGTTATTTAGATATTAGCCTAGTCAATTAGTTTTGACGGTTATGTTAAAGTGGTATAGAGGATTCAGGGAATGATACTGTGAAAAACAAAGATGATTAGATCAAAGGTTTCATTTATTGAGTAAGAGATGAATGCATGGGATGGTGGTTTCTTTGGAGGGGGTTATCTCAGATTTCCATAGAAATTGCAAATTGAGCTTCTTTGCTGCATTTTCATCACTTAAGCACTCGTGATTTTTTCCCTTTACTTTTGAGGGTTATTTCGTTGATGTCTTAACTGTCTTCTTCTTCTTCTTCTTCTTCTTCGTTAAAACTTCCTTTTGTAAAAAAAAAAAAAAATCATAAAATGTTGAGAAGGAGAACAAGAAACATGGATGGAAGTAATATTAGAAGTTAAGATGGTGAATTGAGTAGAGTGACATGTGGCTTTATAACTTATTTTCATATTGAAAAACAAATCTAAAAGGTTGAGAAGGAGAATGAGAAATGTGGGTGGAAGTATGATAAGCCTCTCATTACCTATCAGAAGAGGAAGCCACGTGACATTTGAATTCATTTTTATATTAATTTATTAGCAGAATCTATTTAAATTCTTTAGTTTTCAGTGTAATTTCTGCACTATGCACGTACTACTAAAAGTTAGGAGTCATGAAGTCTGTTTCAAGTCTTACTATGCATTAGCACATGTTTGGGTCCATTATCCTTCTTTTTAGGAGTAGTTGTGAGTGGAGTTTAATCAGTACGTTGCCTATAAATATCTTATGACAGCATTGTATTGACATGAATGGATTTTATCAAAACCTCTTCTATTTGAGATTCTCATTTTGGCTATTAGTGTTCTTGAGTGAGATACTTACTCTAGTGTGTTGATAGATTTTTCCCTTCCTTTAGTCTTTTATCAAAGTAGTATGGGAAAGGTGGGGTGGCAAATTGAGTAGAGTGAAATGTAGCTCTAAAACAAGAATGGAAAAGATCAATACATGTAATGTAACTGATGAAACTTGGATAAATACTGATTGATTAGCCAAAGGAATTGGTTACAACTGTTCTATGATAATGGAAGAGGAAAATCACACAAAACAAGCTAATTCCTGTGGTCACAGCCAAAAAATATAAAGATAGCAGACAAGAAAATGGAAAGAAAAGCAGCAAAGACCCCTAATGCAGGCTTTCGATAGGCCAGGCTCCCTCCTTGCCAAAACCTGAAATCTTCCTATGTCCTACACACCCCTAAAAAATGCACACTTGGCTCCATTCATTCTCTCTCCTTTAGACAACAACATTATTGGGCAATCAGCCCTCTTTGCCCCATTTCCTGAAGAAGAACCTTTGGGCCCCGCTTCTAGTGTGAACCTAAACCACTATTCCACTGGGTCCATTAGTAATTCCAGTAATTGTTACCTAGAATGTACATCGCTTCCTTCTTGTTATCATATTTTACTGGTCTCTATCTAAAAAAGTTCTTATCTCTTCTGCTATCCTTAGAAAGCCAAATCCCTGTAAAACTCTATTGCTTCATCCGGCATGGTGATATACAACAATGATGCTATTGGTTTTGCTAGCAACAATGATGCATGATGGGCCTTGACGTTGAATGTGGCTGGGGGTGGTGGCCTGGTGGGGCCTTTCAGTTATGCATGAGATTGAATGGAACTATGGGGAAGCAGTGTCTGTTAACTACTCTGGCAAGAAGTCTGAAATTCTAAATGAATGAGGTTAAGTAAATTGGTATTGATGGATAAGGAGGGCTACTCTTGGTGATAAAATTGCAATGAGGGACATTAGGGACTTACAAAATAACTAATATACTTGTGTGCCTAAATTCTAAAAATAATTACATGTTTTACATTATGTCCTCCCTGTACTTAGGCATGTAGGGATTAGGCCAGACCGGCTATGATACCCAGTGAATAATACTGAAATTTTATTCGAGATAAATCTATGTAATACAAGAAAGCCGTAGATAAATAAATAGGAGAACTCTGTAAGGAGAGGCGCTGGACAGAGGCTCTAAAAAAGGAAAGAAAACACACTAATTACAGGAATAAAGGTAGCAACAGACAGAGCCATTAAGGCTTCAATGGACAGAAAAATAAGACATAAAAGTGCATATTTGACCTTCCTAAAATAGAGAACTAGCCATTGGAGATTAAACCAGCGCACAGATTAAACCACCACATCTGAATAATAAATCACCATATCAGAAGAGTGAGCCACCAGATCTGATCCACACAGCATTATGCATGCTCATTACCAGCACAAACAATTAAGTCATTGCTATATATAGGGCAATCTATGTTTGGGTTCTGGAATAAGAATCTCTTGTAGATCAGCATTTAGCCCTGCTAGCTCCAACTGTGCAGTGTCTTTGGAAAGACCATAATCATTACCCAGTAATTTTTCCTTTTAAAAATTCAATATCTGAAAAATAATCTGCTTTTTTCTTTGTTTTCTTTCATCATGCATTATATTGTATTTTGTGGAAAAATTGCATCTATTTGATTGTTAGTACTAGTATTTAGGTTTTTGGGGTCTCTATGTATTCCTAGAGACCTTTTAGTCATGGTTTTGTAACTCTTGTCATAATGTGCATGCTTTTTGTCTTTTTTTCAATGCAGACTACCTTGTAACCAAGTGTGGAGTGCTTATGATGTCCTTATTTGTATTTTTCACTACCACAATGTCAGTGTCATTTACATTGAGAGAGACACAGACTCGCATGCTGAAATTTACAGGTAGTTATTATTTTGTCCTGTGAAGAGATTGCTTTTTCATCATGTGAAAACTATTTAGTGATTCCTGCTTGCATCTTTTCTTTTTTTTCGTTTAGCCTGATGCTATGTGGATCAATTGCTTGGTTTCAATCTAAATCTCTTTACCTAAAATAAACTTTAGATGCAGTGATTAAATGGTCAAGGGTCTTAAAGATTATGACCTCTATTTAGAAGGATTATCTTGAAGGTCATTCATCTTTATTAAAAAGAAATCCAGAATGTCCTTCATCCACTAAAATTTCTGGATCTAGTATGCTAACTGAAGGAAGAGTTTCTTGTGACATTCATCTAATGGTGCATAGTTTTTCTTGTTTTGGGTCATTCTATTCTGCACATTACATTGGCTTTTAACTTCCGAAAATCTTTGCAGTCCAGCTTCAACACCATGCTCGACATCGCCTTCCAACATTTCAACTGATCTTTGTACACGTGATTGAATCACTAGTCTTTGTACCTGTAAGCATTCACCCTTGTTGACTTTTCTCAACATTGTCTATATTAACTGTTTAAATCATTTGTGTTATTTCTCTTCATGGTTCTTACTATCTTAACTGATAAGTTGCTTGTTGACTCTGCAGATTATGATTGGTATTCTATTTTTTCTCTTCGAGTTTTATGATGATCAACTGCTTGCTTTCATGGTCTTGATTCTCGTCTGGTTGTGTGAACTATTTACTCTCATTAGGTATCTCTCTCTCTCTCTTTCTACTTACAACGTGTATATTGTGTAAATATAATTTGAAAAGGTGTTATCTGATAAATGTCTGATGGTTGTTGCTCAAAACCATTTATTGAGTTTTATTACAATTTAGACATGATTTCATTAGCTGAAGTCAAGAGCACTTTTAATGTTAGCTTTGGTACTATGGGGCAAATTGATCACCAAGCAGTACAAGGATCCAATTTCTTTTGTCTGTATGTTAGTTTTAGCTTCCAGAACTAATATAATCATTTGTTGTGTCAGAACTGTTTCTTTTCTGCCTTTGACCATTTAATCACTTCTCCTCAGAAGTTGTGGTCAAATGTACTTGGCCAAATTAGGGTTTGTTTAATGGGGACTGCAGCTCAAGGAAAGCTGTACTTGACTTGCGTTTATTTGCCATTTTGTAAATTGATTCTAATAACAGCAGTGTTTAGCCGATGCTGAATGTATGGTGTAATCTTTTGACATGATGGTTGGCTTGGTTTTGGGGTAATTATAGTATCCTATTGCCTTAAAGGATGCCTTTGAATCATGATTTTGGCAACTTGGTTTGCAACAATGTTTCTGTCCCGCCAGTTATGCTTCTGTGCATATCTTTGTAGTTGTGATAGTCTTTCATGTTCTAATATTACTGTGCTTGTCATAACTTGCAGTGTCCGGACACCAATATCAATGAAGTTCTTTCCTCGCTTCTTTTTGCTGTATTTTCTGGTTTTTCACATATATTTCTTCTCTTATTCTTATGGTACGATCATATTACTTTTTTTTTTTTTTTTGGTTTAGTTGAAATCAATGTTAATTGGAAATAATTTGTTTCTATAATTTTTCCAGGGTTTTCATATCTGACTCTCTCTACAACTGCAGCTTTTATGCAACACCTTATTCTGTATTTTTGGAATCGGTTTGAGGTGACATTTAATGGCTTATTTATATTGAAATAAAAAAAAATTATATTCTAATATTATTACATTTTAGAAGCTTTCTTTCTGCTCATTATAGAAAGTGGTCATACTTTGCTTATTGAATAGTATTGTGCCTGTGCTATGTTACTAGGTACCAGCATTGCAAAGGTTTATGCAAAATCGACGATCACAACTCCAACAACACCCAGATTTCCATATCACCTCCTCTACGATCCTTGCATCAACATTGCACATCACAAGATTGAACACAAGGAACCAAGGAATAGTTAATCCAGATTTGACCTCTGGGGCAGGGTTAAGGCCTGGATTGGACCCATTAATGCCTCAGAATAGATCAGGAGTTACTGAACCTCAAGGGCGGTCAGAAAATAATCCAGACAGGGGAGCCAACCCTGTACCGTTTCCGGGTCAACCTGACCTTCAACAACCAGAAAGCGGTCCCAATCCCGGATCCATGAATTCATTCAGTTCTTTGTTGTTATGGATCTTGGGAGGTGCTTCTTCTGAGGGCCTCAACTCATTTTTTTCCATGTTCAGAGATGTGAGGGACCAAGGACAAGTTTTTGCTGAACCTGCTAGCCCTAGGCGTGAAAATCAATAGACTCAACGGTAGATAGATGTGGAACATTTGAGATTGAGTGGAAGACCTTCTTTGTACAGAAGTGATGTAAGTGATATAGGTGGCTGGACCAGAGGAAAACAATAGTATAACAAAAAGAAAAGTGTCTGTCATCCTTTATATATATTTTTTGCGGGAAAATGGCTGATTGTTCCTTGTTGAATCTTTGGGGACTACGCTTTCTGGCTCTTGGCATCTCCTGCTAGAAAATGAAGCAAAGGAGTTGCACCTAATGGATTCCATTGGAGTCGTATGAAGAACAAGAGTGAATCATTTTCATGGGGTTTCTTCTTGCTTGCCTTGCAGGGCTTGAACCCCCACTGATTTAGGTGAAACTTCTTGTTAGCAACTACTCAGCCTCGCCGTTTCACGTCACTCTTAAGTCAATCTTTGTTTGCTTGGCGGGTGACAATGTATGTCATTACTGTATTAAAATTATTCTCTCACTAATATGACAATCATGTTTGTATTTAACTAAGTTAACCTATTTTAATATTTTATCACCACATTTTTTTGGGGATAAACAGAATGGGAATGAGGAAAGGCGTTAATGTGTCACAAAATACTTACATAAGTACAATTATTTTTTGAAGTTGTATTAACGCACTCATTAACGAAATCACTTCAATCAAATATGACATTAGGATCATGATTATCTCTTTCTTAGCACTTGTTTGGTATCATTATTAAAACCAAGTTTTGGGTGAAAATTTGGTTTGATTTGTTTTGCATGAAGTTTGGCTAATTTTTTTAATTCCGTTGGAAAATGATTTTTCAGCCAAAACGTGGTTTACGTATAAGTAGTAATAGAGCTGCTTCTCCGTTTTATTTCTCCATTGTTATTTCTTCATTGTTATTTGTATTTATTTTAAAATCAAATAAAAATATATCAATAAAAATGAGAAAAAATAGAAAAATATAAAATTTTTATAAACTTTTTTCTATCTAATGACTAAAATGTCCCTTCAAAATTTTAATCTTTATGGACTATAACTTGTAAGAAAATGTTACACCAGATATATTATGTTCTCAATTAAATAAATATAGATTAAATTTTAATTCAAGTAAATTAAATTAATTATGGGATAGAGTTTAAGCTTAATTTGAAAAAAAATTATGAGTTTTGTCAAAACCAATTTTTAAATAAATCATCCAAATATAAACACGTTAGTTCAATACCAATTTTTATTATAACTACGTTGCAAAACCAATTTTACTAAAACTCATTTTTAACTAACTAAAAACCAAACACGCACTTAGTAGACAACAAGATACTACTTATCTTTCTAATCTCTCCATTCTCTTAGATTATATTATATTATGATATAAGCAATAACAAATACGGTCATGACGTTAGGAAGCGCGTTGTTCGTTTCAAAACTAACGTTAATATAATTATTAAACTTGAAAGAGCATCCACAACTGAATATGTAGATATTTTGCATAAAATTAAGATGGGGCTTAGTTAATTCAAAATTGTATCGGAAGTTTTGGCAGACCCGTTGAAGGATGTAAAGAATGACAGAGTTTTCCCAAAATATTACCTCACTACATTTACATTTTCTTTACTTTTACAAACATGTTCTTTTTACATTTTTTTTTGTGAACAGTTTTACATATTTTAGTTGACATATAAAATTGTCATATCAAATAAACATGGACATCTTAAATGTCATGGAGCGCACGATATTTTTAGAAAAAGAAAAAAAAAAGGTAACTAAACACCATTTTAGAAGTTATCATGAAAAATATAACTAATATTTTATGAAAATTAACAAAACTAAATGTGATTTTAGATCCCTATATTTTCAGTTTGAAACCGTAAGATAATAATGTCATCTTATATCTCTAATCTCTTAACTAAGTAGGTTCTCATGCATTGTATAGAATGAAAAAATGACTTGCACTTTTCATAATCTATAAATATTATAATTCCCTATAGATTTTATATTTGATATTAATATTTATATATTAGATAGTACTCTACAATCAAACATACCAAACAAATCTAATCTTATATTATTGAGTGTTGACAATTTTGTGCAGCTAAAGGCCTATTCTAAGAAAATGAGATCAAGAGCCAACATATATAGTTGGCAAAAGAAAAATGGTCACTAACCGCAGTCTTGTAGAAAACTAACAGCTTCTTCCCTTTGCTCATCACTTAATTCTGTGGGGAAGTTGATAAGGAACTTAATGTGGAGGTCACCTCTTCTCCCATCTTGTCTGGGATTAGGCATCCCCTTACCCTCAATAACCTTCTGATATCCAGGGTATATGACAGTATCCTCAAATGGCATAGTCATGGGTTCTCCTTCTATTAGAGGAACTGGTATGGAGCAGCCTGTGAGTGCTTTCACCAGAGGAATCTCAACACTTACTTCCAAATTGTCACCATCCCTGCGGAACAAAGGATGGCCCTTTTCATCAATCAAGAAGACTATATCAGCAGGAAGGTATCCAGGTTTCTCGTCGCCTTTTCCCTCAAATGTAATCGTTGTTCCTTTTCTCCATCCTGGTTTTACTTCAATCTTTAGTATTTCCTCCTCTTGGACAATGATCCTTTCACAAAATAAAGTTCAAGTGTCATTCTTCTAAGCATCTGCACACTTTCTCTTTTTCCTTTCCCTTCTCTCAGAAAATTGCATTTATGTTCTTACCAATTGTCATTGCTCAAAATTGCAACTTTTAAGTGTGTATTTGGGGTGGCGTTGCGTCGCCCAATGTCACGTTTGGTTAACCAAGTTGCCTAAATTAAAACGTACTTGGGGGTGGCACAACACCCCACCCAAACTACTGAGTTTCTAGGTTATCATTGTCGGAAATTTCAAGCTATAGAAGTCCTAGCAACATAGAAAATTTCTAAGCAAGTACCGCTTTTCTATCAGAAAATTGCACTTTTTTTCTTAACTGTCATTGCTCAAAATTCCAAATTTGAAATCTTCTGTATCCTATCAATACTCCATATCTACCTAAATTTCCCAAGGAACATTGCTTGTAAATGTCAAATTACTGCAGTTTCAGCAAACTTGGAAATTTCTCTTCAATAAGATTATATAATAGAAACTTAAATAAACAGCGTGGACACACAAACATAACACAGAGCATCACTTTTTTCTTCTTGCAAATTGTCATTGCTCATCATTACACCTTTGAAATCTTTAAAATCCTAACCTGGACGGGACACAACAAAATTTGAAGTATCAATGTATAATTTTAAGTCTCATATCATGTCTAACATGAGGGTGTACTCCTTTTTTTCAAATCTCCTTGCTTTATAGAGTAACATTGTTATAAATGTCAAATTACTGCAGCTTCAACAACCTAAGAAATTTATCTACAATTAATATCTCAACAATGGAAACATACCCGGGATGCTTGATAACATCTTTAGTAATTTTGATCTTTTTGACTGATCCAAAGCACAAGTCCTCAAGTGTGCACTCAAGTTTCATCTCAACTGGTGGGGGTTTCCGCCTCACTGTTGATTGTGAGAATATGATTGGTGTTGTGGACATTCCACTTGTGCTTCTAGATGGAGATGCTGAACCCCCATCTTTTGATGGGGAGACTGAAGGATTCGGAGTTTGAGGCTCATAGATGCACCTGCGGCTCAAGTTTCCTGATGGAGAAGCCAAAGGGCTCGCTGTTGTGGTTGCAGAGGCTCTCCTTCTGCTCATAATCCTTGATAGTGAAGAAGCATCTATATCAGAAGCAGAGTCTGTTCTAATGCTTGCATTTCTTGAGAAAAGTGTAGGTGTTGTGCATTTTCTGCTTGGATGTCTAGACAAGTGCTCTTTACTTGGTGTTGGCGTTTTGGATCTTTTGCTTACAGTTTTACTTGAGAATAGATTTTCACCCACTCCTTTATGACGATCATCGAACTCAGAACTAGGAACTGTCATTGGCTGTTGAATCAAATACTAAGAGAAAATCAGATAAAGACTTCAAACAGTAGTGAAGGGTAAGAATTTGTGAACGAAATAATCTCATCAAGGTGGAATTGTTCAATAAGGATTCTCTATAGTCATTGAAATAATTGCATATATTCTATTTGAAAAGAGAATGATTAAAAAAGACAAAAATGAGTGTAAAGAGAAGTGAACCTATCCACAATCACACTTTTTTGTATTATTCTTTCTTCCAATGCATGTATGTATGTAGATTATTTGTTTCAGAAATTATTGCTTTAATAAGCATGAATTCACAATGCAACACAAACACCACAATAAGTAGTATTTTGACAGAAGATGCTGGACTGCATTAAAATTTGACAAAATAAACCAGTATTCTTGTACAAACTCAAAATTTTGCATTATGACTTAATACAAACACGTATCAAACACAACGCAGCATGCAAAAACATGAAAATGTACTAAATTAAAAATTGTTTACAGCAACAATCCGGGCGATTTAGATGTGCCTTCTCAAATGTTTGATGTGACGACCGCCTCAAGATGCAGAAACTGAAGAGGTTATTACTTACCTCGGAGGTTTTGTGCTTGCAGAAATTCTTATCGCGGTGCTTTTTTGTTAAGAGCGATTTGCATATCTCTTTGAACGATGGTTTCTTTCGGATCCAATCCCCCATTGCATTGGAGATCGAGAGACAGAACGAAAGGAAGCTGACATAAAACCCAAAGAAGATTTGTTTGGCCGTTTGAGAAATTGCTAGTTGATCAAATACGAAGGAAATAGGGCTGTATGTTTGTTGTCTTTTTTGTGTACGATTTGTCAGTTTGTTGAAAGGCAAAATTCTATCACAATAGGATAATGTTAATGTTAAAAAAATAATAATTTATTAGTAGTTATAATTTACATTAATTTTTCAATTCGATCCTTGTAATATGTTTAAAACTATCCTTATACTATATCAGCCATTTAACACTACAGAATTAATCTAATAACTAAATATGTTTTTCGTGTATTGCATTTAATTGGTAAATTTCAGGAGTTGCTTGGTAATTTGTTGAAAAGTATACATGGTATATATTCCAAGAAATTAATTTTTCAAGAAATTCATACATGGCATGTTTAATTAATTTTTTATTTTTTGATAAATTTAAATTATTTTTTAAATAAATATATTGTCCTTCAATGTTAATGACATAAACATCTTTTTATTTCATATTTCTTAAAAAACTAAAGATTTTTTTAAAAAAATTATTACAAAACACTCCAAAGGTAAAACTTCTCAAGGTTAGTTTCATCAATTTTGTGAGTTAAGACCAACTTTTCACGAAGTTTTTCTCTTTTTTTGCTTACTAAACAAAAGTCATTTATTTATTTTTTGTGAAATTTAATTTTTCACTAGTGGCAGATCTAGGATCCTGCACTAATGGGGATGCTATATTTTAAAAAATAATAAAATAAATAATTTTTGTCATATAACAATATATATATATTAAAATTATATAAATGTTTAATATATATATATATATAACTGAATAAATTGTATATGGTGAGATTTTATTTATTAAAATTGTTTAACAATCAACCCATAATCAATAATAACTTATGCATTAAAATTTTTCCAATTTCTATTTAAAATTCAACAAATTTGTAATCCACATATCCTAAATCATATTTTAAGAAAAACAAGGAATACTTTTAATTAATTAAAAATAAATAAAAACATCACATATTAATAATCATAATTTAAATAAACGCATATAAAAATACATTCTTCCACACAAAAATTTGAAAAAGGTAATGAAAATTAATATTGTGGTTTTGCTAAAAAAAATAACAAATAATTTTTCCAATGTAGATACCAAAACAGAAATGCGCAACCCAAGTGGTCAACATGCCTAATCTAATCAAGTACGTATTTTTGCAAACAACTCACGCATTAGAAGTAATTAAATGGAGAGTAAATTGTGAGGATGGGTAATGTATGGATATGGAAGCTTGAGTTTGAGGAGATGGTGATGAAGAAAATGTGGAATAATAGGAAAGGACTTGCTGCTTTGGCCCCCGACGTTGAAGATCTGGAGCAAACAGATCGATGAGGTAATTGAAAGATAAGCATTTGGGTTCAAATCCACCAGTGGGTTCAAATCCAATAAAGCAGTAATGGAATTTCATCTCTAAAAATAATTAAGGTTCAGGGCTTCAAGAGAATCAGAGTGAATTGAGATGTTGCTTAAACCTCGTGGTTGGCATATTGTGAGACCAGTTTTAATTGCTTGAATAGATAGAAAGCCAACTAAGTTAAGTTGTGTTTGGATTAGATTATGTATAAGTGATTATGTTAAAAGTAATTTGTGTTTGGATATTTTTATCTCATAAGTGATTTTGAGAAAATAAATGTGTTTGGATATTGGGGTTTAAGTGATTATTGGGTGAATAATAAAAAGAAAAAATGAAATAAGTAATTATGGGAGGATAAGTGATTATCATAAGCTGAAAAAATCAGCTTCTTCCATAAGCACTTATTTGAGGTATAAGTACTTATTGAAAAGCTATTTTCATTTATCAACTCTACCACATAAGCACTTATAGACTATGAAGTGCTTAAATTTGCTATCCAAACATACTATTATACGTTGGAAACCCACCCCCCAATTACCTACAACACAGTCCCTAAGCACCCCCACCGCAAGCAGCATTTATGTTGATGCTATATTGGGGACCCATCAACATCCACCCCACTAATATTTAATCTTCCATCAATTTATATTATAAAATATTTTATATAATAAATTTTTTATTTAAAATATTAGATATTAAATATTTTATTTTATTTTATTCCTATCTTTAATGTTTCATTTATTTTATTTATAATCTTATAATAATAATAAAATAAAATATTTAATAAGAATAAAATAAAAAATATGAATATTTTTTATATTAATGTAAATAAAAAATAGAAAATGCAGTGAAGTTTACAAAGTACTCCCTCTGATCCCATTTCTAAGATGTTATTTTTCATTGCACGGGTATTAAGAAGACATAATTATGCTTTTAAATTTATAAAAAAATAGTATAAACTTTTAATTTTATCCCTACTAATTAAAGACTGAAATAATTTATGAAACAAAAAAAAATTATTAAATAAAAAATAAAAAAAAATTAAATAAAAAAACAACACAACTTATAAATAGAATAAAGTAAATTTTTAAAATACTTGTAAATGATAGTACAGGGAATATAAAATTTTTGGTAGAAAATAATGACTGACACCACAAGTCAGTCGTCCACTTCCACCCGTTGACTCTCTTTTCGTATTTGTCAAATCATTAGTAATAATGCCATTCCTCATTTGACTCTGTGACTTTATGCTATCTCTCTATCTTGGATGCACAATTTCATACTTTTACATCAAAATCATGCACTGGATTTGGATTCTACGATCATCTTAGACACAAGCAAATCGTGCTTATTTTAAACATAAAATTTAAGTAGTTTAAATTTATTCTAAACAATGAAACTTTCATTTTTTATTTCATTATTTTTAAATTAGACATATTATTGTCTTTATTCTACGTTATGTTTTTTTAAATTAAAAATAAATTATTTAAAAAGTAAATATAAAATTAAAATTAAAATATTACCTTTATTTTTGAGGTAAAAAAAAAATATGATTTCAGATACTTCATTAGATTGTGACAAAAAAAAAAGACTTCTTTAGATTAGATTTCAATGAATTATAAATGTTAAATGCAGGTCTGAATAAAATAAGCATACTCGTTAGTCGTTAAAGGTATAAATCACTCAAGCTCCTTCATAGTTAAAAGCCTTCTTCATTGATTTAAGTAATATTGAATGTCAATTTCGGCACATGTTATAATTAATTTAATTTTCTTGGGAGAATAAATATAAAGGGCCATGTATGATTTATTAATACTCATTGGTAGACTTATGATTTATTAATCTAAAGCATGCATGGATCAAACATTAAATTTAATAATTGTTTTAAATAAGAATCAATTGTGTAGACGCAATCACATTTTAAGTCTGAGGAATTAACAGTTTAAAACTAAAAAAAAATGGAGATAAAAAAACAGCAGAAGAAACAATAATAATTGATGGTGTTTGAGAAAAGACAAGAATATTCCTAGTTTATTGATTTGGATTGGACGTGAAAAATATCTTAAAGCTATTTTCTTCCCCGTTCGTTTTATTACTCATTACTACCATTACCGTTCCAACTTGTGGAGTGATAACGTCAAAGCGTAAGTAGCATCACTTGCAGCCGCCCACGTAAATGCATCACGACAGCGAAGGCGCGTCCGTAACCTTACTTCCTATCGGTAGCATGTATTTCGATTTCTGCTTTTTTTTTTTTTAATAATCTTGCATTTGATATTATAAATATAAATTAATTTATATTTAAACATTGTCAAAAATCTCATAGCTTTTTAATACAATTTTTTTATCCACAAAATTTAAATTTGATAACTTACTTGTGCTATCTACCTTCATATTCTTTCTATTCCATTCAAATTTCTGCATATTTTTATATACTTGCATATTTATTTTTTAATAAAATTTAAATTATTTACATTAATGTAACAAATTAATACTTTCATCAATAAATTGATGTCATAATCAATGTTGTCAGAACCAGACCGGACATTAAACCGGACAAGTCACTGGTTCAAGGTTCAATGGTTCGACCGAGGTCGAACCGGGGTCGGACCGGTAGTGATTAAAATAATATATTTAAAATAAATAATATAAATTTAAACAAATTTTATAACTTAATTAAAGTCTCAAATTAAATAATATTCAATTATCAATATATTATTCACTACAAACAAATTATTAATGAGTTTCATAACTCAATATTTTAATTTAAATAAACTAATATTCATCTATAATCATATTTTGAGTTTAAAATAATAAATTAATAATGTATTATTTATTATTTATTAAGTAAATATATAATTTTTAATAGTTATATATCATAATAATGCTTATATAATATTATAATATATAAAAAAAATATATTTTATACTAAAAATGATGCTATTTTATCTTAAAAATCAAAAAGAATTTTTTAAAAAAATTTGAAAAAAAAAATAAATCAGAACCGGTTCAGAACCGGTTCTACCGGTTCAAGGCCGGTTTCACCGGTTTTGGACCGATTTTCACCGGTTCTGAACAGTACCGGTTGAAACCTATGACCGGACCGGACTAGGGACCGGTTCCCAATCCGACCGGTCGAACCGACCGGTCCGGTCCGGTTTTTACAACAATGGTCATAATGTTCAAATATTCATGCACATGAATTAATTTTTAAAAATATATATTTTCAAATTAATTTTTTTGGGCCTTAAATTAAGTTAATTGACTTTAAAGTATTGGAAGAATTTTGACAGCGAATACTAAACTTCTTATTTTTCAAAATTAATTCAGCCAAAGAATTTAATATTGTCGGTCCCATTTGATTTGCATTTCGCCGCCCTTTTCTAGAACCTTAAATATATTTTCATGACCAAAATTTGTACTATTATTAGTTTGACCGTAGTCTCTTACAAATAGTGCGTGGTTACACGCGTCCCGTCGTGACCGCTCTATTACACCTAACCCAACCAGCAGCCAGAGAATCTGAGGAAGGAAGGAAAGGCAGAGCTTTAGACCATCTATCCTTGGTGATCGTCTCTTTCTTTCCGTCTTCATTTCGTCTTCCTCACTCCACTCAGCTTCTTATCTCCCTCCCTCTCGTCTTTCTTCTGAAACCCTGAAGTATAACCATAACCAGAAGCTTAACACAAGAGGGTGTGACAAAAACACAAAAGATATGAAGATCGTTGTAGTGCTTCTCTTTCTCTTCTTCTCCATGTTTTTTACTCTAAGCTCTGCAGCTCCTCCTCCTCCTCCTTCTTCTTCTCCCCCTGTTAACACATCCTCGTGTCCCATGGATCTGAACTATGTGCTGAGAATCCCATGGAACGCTTCCATGTGCGAAAACTTCCATCCTTTATCATCCTTGGATGAAACTCGACAAAGCCATTGTTGCCAAACTCTACTCTCCGTAATTGCTGTAGGGCTTGCTCATCACCTTAAAGCAACCTCTATGTTCAACCTCCAGGATCTTGCTACCTCCAAATCCTGCATCCATGACTTCCAATCTAAGCTCTCTTCCCTCTCTCTCCCCGATTACCTCACCTCCGTTTGCTTCAACCCGCTTCAATTTGTGATTAGCCCTAACGTCTGCGCGGGTATCCAAACAATTCCAGATTGGATCAGGAAGCTCGGCGAAACGACGCAGCTTAATCAGGGATGTAAAGGGGACCTTACTGATCTTACTCTCTGCGGTGCGTGCGTGGCGGCGGGGTATCAGGTTCAGCAAGAACTCATACAGATTGATGGTAACGCTTCCCACAGCACAGATTGCTTTTATTTTGCTGTTCTGTACGCTGCTGGTATTGTGAATGAGTTTGGGCCGGAGAGTAATGCTGCTGTGTCTTGCATTTTTGGCATGTCGGTTTATTCGTCTGTGGGTTCTGAAGGGAAGGGTCACCATCAAGCTCTTGTTTATGGGTTAACCGGAGCTGGGGTTGGGTTGTTAGTCATGTCTGCTTTGTTGTTTCTGTATCTATGGTATGATAGAAGGTGGAGGAGGAGGAAACTTGAAAGTTTTAGGTTTGATATTGATCCTGAAGATCAAGGGTCTAGGCCTAGATTGAGACCAAATACTGGGTCAATCTGGTTCAAGATTGAAGAGCTTGAGAAGGCTACTAATGGTTTTTCATCTAAAAACTTCATAGGAAGAGGTGGCTTTGGGATGGTTTACAGAGGAACTTTGGCTGATGGATCCGTGGTTGCAGTTAAAAGGATTTTGGAATCTGATTTTCAGGGGGATGCTGAGTTCTGCAATGAGGTTGAGATTATTAGTAATCTGAAGCATCGTAATCTGGTACCACTTAGAGGTTGTTGTGTGGTCGAGGAGGCTGAGAGTTATGATGAAATAGGTCAAAGATATCTTGTTTATGACTACATGCCCAATGGTAACCTTGAAGACCATATCTTCCCATCGCCAGGGGGCAATCAAAATGAAAAGAGATCACTGACTTGGCCACAGAGGAAAAGCATAATCTTGGATGTGGCAAAGGGATTGGCTTACTTGCATTATGGAGTTAAGCCTGCCATTTATCACAGAGACATCAAGGCCACCAATATACTACTTGATGCTGATATGAGGGCAAGAGTTGCAGATTTTGGGCTTGCTAAGCAGAGCAGGGAAGGTCAGTCTCATCTCACTACTAGAGTGGCTGGAACTCATGGATATCTAGCCCCAGAGTATGCACTATATGGTCAGCTTACTGAGAAGAGTGATGTCTATAGTTTTGGTGTGGTTGTTTTGGAGATAATGTGTGGGAGAAAAGCTCTTGACTTGTCTTCATCAGGATCTCCAAGGGCATTCTTGATCACAGATTGGGCATGGTCCTTAGTGAAATCTGGGAACATAGACGGGGCTCTCGATGCTTCCCTCTTAAAAGATGGTGATTGCCCTAGTTCAAATCCTAAGAGCATAATGGAAAGGTTTTTGCTGGTGGGAATTCTATGTTCTCATGTGATGGTTGCTTTGAGGCCAACAATTTCTGAAGCTTTGAAGATGTTGGAAGGCGATGTCGAAGTTACACAAATCCCTGACCGGCCTATTCCTCTTGGCCATCCTTCATTTTACAATGATGCTAACAATACTTTTAGCATATCTCCAGCATTAAGTGGCCCGAGATTGCATAGTGGAGACATGCTCAGGTAATGAACAAGTCAACTTAGTGAATTCTTACATTGCATTGAAGTCCCTATGAAGCTGGGAGCTGTTTTCACTATAGGGCTTGCCTCAAGTTTAGTTGAATCATTGTGATAAAATGACTTCATTTGAAGTTCCTAGCCTGATGAATATCATGGGATAGTTGAATTTCATATCACCAACTGTTGTCAAGATCTCAATAACTGAAGCTTCCAATGCCAATAGCCTGCTTGCGCATCTATGAATTCTATACTGATGTGTGAAAGAAACTTTGCAAGCAGGGAATTACTAGAATTGGTGTCCCTTTACATCAGCTATCAAAGACTATGATTTACTTGAGTAGCTGAGAATAGGTATAAGATAAGAGGTCTTAAATTGGATAGTTATTTGGTAAAGTAGGGTTCTGCAGTTTCATTTGTGTTCTCCCTCATTTTCTCGGTTGGTTTTACTTGAAGGCTCTTGCACATAAAAGGAAATGTAAATCCAACTGTAATTGAAGTGCTAGTGTTGCTTTTACAATATGAATAGAGTGGGCTGTTTTTACCTATTCCTTTCTCCTCAGCAAACCCTGTCATGTTCTATATTGCTTGGGCTTTCATATACCATATTGGATGTCGATAGCTATTTCATCATTTGATTAATTTGCAAGGCTGATGGCTATACTTAAAACAGGTTCAAGGGAGATAGTTGAGAACTTCAGATGGTTCTGAGGCCCAAGATCTAACTTCCAAAACCTTTTTATTTTCATATGTCAGCCATCAACAAAAAGTTCAAACTTTTGTTTTTTGTTTTCTATTTCGTTTGTTCCCTTTTATTTTCTCCTTGGAGAGCAGGTTAGAATATTGAGATAGCTTTCTGCAGCCTTGTAAATATTCTACATCGTGCATATAGAAGATTTTTGGTTATAATGTCTTGAGACTCTTCAGATTTGAGGGCTTTTTCCCCCCTCAGTTAGGGACAAGAAATCGTGGCAAGTTCAAGTTTTGTGTAATTTAGGTTGTGTTCTTACTTCTTGCTTCAAGAAATCTTTGAGGAAAACAAGTATTCTTGGGAAAAGTACATGTTTTCATTCATACAGTAGAACACAGAAATTCTCCATTCCAAAAAAAAAATTGAACTTTCTAGGTTGTTAATGTCTTATTATATTGATGTTAGAATTTGCTGCAATTGAATAATTAACAAAAAAAATTGAAGGAATATTGTTATATTAAAATGCCAAATTATTGGGCATCTCCGCTCTTTTTTGTCTCTGATGTATTAATATTTTTTTACACCTGTATGAATTCTAATATAAATTATTTTTTTTAGTTGAGCTGAACATGTTTGGGTTGGCTCCAATATTTGCCTTGTTCAACGTTTATTGGATTATACAGGATTTCAGATTTGAAGCTCCATATCTAGGTTTGGCAAGTACCTTAATGGACCTAGTAGTTTCTTTTCTTTTTTTGTTTGAAAGAAAATGGCTAAAATTATAAAATTATCGCTGAGAATAAAAATGATATTTTCTTATCAATCTTAATATTTACAATGAGGACCACAGTTAGTTTTTGCACAACTGATAATGAGAGTTAAAAGCCACATGAGGCGCAGAATGAGGTAGCTATTTAAGTAGACATGAGCCACACGAGCGTGAAGCACTAATGTGCTTAACTAAAATGAATGATCGATCACAATTTTAAATTCTAATTAATCTAAATTGAGTCATGATTAGACCCATATGGTAGGAGTTTTCTTAAAGACCTTTTTTATATTCAGATGGTCTTAAATTAAAATATCATGCCTGGGAGACCCTAAACTCTTCCACTAAATTCGACGCCTACCAAAAAAAGAAAAGAAAAGAGACATTACAGAGCCTTTACTTCACATAAAGCAGAAGTGTCAGGACACAAAAATCTGAGGTGCAACAAGTCAATTTAATCCAGCTCAGCTTAACAAATCTGAAAATTTCCTCCATTTGTTACTAAGGAAAGAGTATAGTACGTCTGAATATAATATTTTGTAAGAGTATGCATATTTCGTCATGTCAGTGACAGTTTAGTTTATAAATTTCCTGCCCAACTTTTGTTGGTTTGTTGAATCATTTAACTTGTGTATATTTCTTATTTACATTTTAGTTCTCTTTCTTCATGCTTTATCAACATCATTTACCAGTATGTTTTTGTTTTCCCTTCCAATTTATGTGCGTGTTAGAGAATTAGCGTGTTTGAAACCTAATAAATTTAGTTACAGTATTGCTATTTATGCAAAGAAATAGGCACCCAGAACAGTTAAGAGGTGGAAGTAGTTGAGTGAATCTCTACTCAGCTTATGGAGAAAGAAGATGAATAGTTGGGAACAATTTTTAGTTTAATTTAATTAATTATTAATATGACAGCAACTTAAAGAAAGTTTAATCAGTTATTTGAAAATAAATATGAAAGTTTTTAAATTGAACAATTTAAAAAAAATTAAATAATGCTACATCCATCATACGTACTGTAAAATTACTGTCTGTTGGGAGTTTGACTATAAAAAGTGTAAATATATTTGTGCATCCCTAAATGTTTAGAAAAACTTTGCACAAGTTTTTTTTTCTTGTTTTAAATAAACAGTTCTTTCTTACCCATGTCAAAATTAAAATTAAGTTATATGTGTGGGTCAATCAATACTTTACCAGGTAAGCTGTATGTATGGGTGGGTGTATACATTCACTAGGTTGTGTGTTTATTATATTCCTAACCGTCATTTTATTCACAGGCTAGCTTGAAATAGATATCAGGCTTAGCTATGTCCGGGTCCCATGTGCCAAGCTTCTATGTGTATGTTATTTTCTTTTCTTTTCTTTTATTCATGCTGAGGAATTTCTTTATTTTCATTTTTAGGAATTTTGAAATATTTCAAAATATATTAGTGTTGTTATCAAACAAAATTAACAAAATCAATTCACATATTGTATGGAATGCGTAGTGTATAACTTTTTTTTCTTAGTTACAGAGGAGGATTTGAACTCCAAACACTACAAATACTCCGTGTTACCTTTATCATTAGAGTTAATCCGATGCCTAACACATAATACATATTTTTTCTTATCGATGCTCATAACCGTTAAACTTTTTTTGTTTATTATTAAATTAGAGTATGAAAACAATTTTTATATCAATAACAAGATTTCACTGAAAGCTTGCCATACATTATATGATTTTCCTTCGAGATATGTGATTTTTTTCATCACAAATGCAATTTCCCTAGCTACTCCAATTCACGCCTTCCGTTGATAAGGATACATACCATTATGCAGGTAATATAGACCAATCACAGATGTTAATTGCACCAAAATTAATTGTTTTCATACTATATTTTATTTAAAAAAAGTTTAATTGTATCAATAAATCAATACTCCAAAAATAAATATGAACTATATATTAGCTAGCCACCGGAATTTAGCTCTGGTAAACCGTAATAAGAGCAAGAGAAAATATTCAGTGTTTCTCCTCTATGAACTATGCATTTCATACACTGAATATATCACACTGTATTGTTAGTTTCTCAAGACAGACACAATAACATATTTTTGAAATATTCCAAAATAGCTAAAAATATTTATAATAAATTTTAATAATGTGAATCAAAACAAAGAAATTCTCTACCAAGAATTAAAAAATAAAATAACATAAACAAGCCTAGCACATCATACCCAAAAATAGATAACAAACATTATGTTTAGAGTTTTTATTCTATATGTAAAGCTATGATGCCTAAAACGAAAAGCGCAACCACATCTCAAGATATCCCAAATGTAGACTTTATGGACAATGGAGATATTTGGAGATATCAGTGCGTTCCATTTTAAGCCTCTAAGCTTCATGTATAGCAAAAAGAATTTTAAACTCCATTTATTTGAGGGATTTTGGAGGAGAGAAAATGGGAGAAAAAATAAATTATTTTTTTTTAAAAATAAATAAAAGAAGGGAGCACTTTTTCTTCTGTCTTTAAACAAGATAGAAAAGAAAAAATATGAGTAAAAATATTTATTTTTTTTATTTAATTTAAAAAAAATAAAATAAAAAATTTTCTTTTCCCTTCCCTCCCCACCAATCTCTCGTGCCAAAGGGAGTCTTTACCAAAAACAAATGATCTCATACAAAACCGAGGAGGACAAGATTCAGATTATGAGAACTATTTTTTTCTTAGCACCTCTCGCTCAAACTCTCTGCTTCTTCCTCCTTCTTCTATAGCTCCTCTTCGTTTCTTCTTCTCTTCTCTCCATGATCTTCAGCCGTGCTCTGTCTCTCTCAGTTTATCTGCCCTCAATTTCTTCATCTCCTTTGCTTTCTTCCCTGGAGCCCCTCTCTATTTCTATAGACACACAAACACAACATAAAAGCTGTCGGTAAGGGAGGGTACGGTGAGACTCTTCTTTTTCTGGTCAAAAGTGACTGTATACTCTGGATTTGGATATAGGATAGAGGCTAGAGATTGAATATAAAAAGTGAAAATGGAAAGAAAGACTGAATAAATACTCTAAGACTTTTTTCTCATGACCTTGACTCCTCCAAATACTATTAAATATACGTCTTCTGCTGCTTTATTTTAAATAATGACATCCTTTAGGGGCTCATATTACTTTCATTTTGTCTATTAATTTGTTCAAAGTAACTCAATCAACAAAATATTTCAGGCGCCTTCACTTGAACATTTTTCAACTTTTTAATTGAAATAATCCTTAATAGATAAAAAAAAAAAATACCAACTAATCAACAAACAAGTGAAATAGATGCCCTTGCGCATGGATTTTAATAACCATTCCATAAGTTGATGTTGATGATTGAAGCCCCTCTACATTGCATCTCAAGCACAAATAAGCCAAAATGTGCCCTTTCAATCTTGAGGAATTTGATTTCAACACAAAAATTTGGATGTTGATTGAAAGTTTTTTAAATGTATTTAAATTTGTGTGTCAAAATCAAATTCCTCCAAGATTGAAAAAGCAAATATAGTTACTTGAAATATAGGGCAAAGAGCTTTCAATCACCATCACCATTAATTTATGAAACTATTACTAAAGCCAATTCACAAAAGCATTTATTAGCACTTGTTTTTTTCTTGGAAAGTTTATCTGTATGTATGGGTCTCAAGAGAGAGATGCTTTTATCCTTAATAAGTTGGTATCATGCATAGAGTCCCAAGTGTCAGGTGCGCGCCTGATGCACACAGAAAACAGTATCGTTTTTACTAACTGAGGGAGCATTTGAAACTTTTAATTTAAAATCAATTTCAAAACATTGAGAAGAAAAAAAATCTCAAAAATCAATGTCAAACTTTTTGTTTGGTACCAATGTTTTGTGACTGATTTTAAATTAAAAATTCCAAATAGCCCTCAGTTAATGAAAACAGCGCCGTTTTCTGTGCGTATCAGACATGTATTATAAGAATGGGAATCAGACATTTGGGACTCAAATCTGTTATGCACATGCTAATAAATTATTTTGAAAAATGGTTCCAGCAAAAGAGTTGAGGTATACTAGAACAGATGTTTACCTAGTGATAATTTAAACCTGCAATATTTATCCATCATGAAGTTGACGGAATGTCATTATCCTTATACACACGCAGCACTCAACCCATCACGGGTTCAAGAGTGAAAAAAAAGAAAAAAATCATAACTTTTTCAAGATAGATTTAGACCCAGTGAGAGACAAGCCTTAATGGATGTGTGGGTCAAGAAAACATCAATAACACAAAGCAGACAATGCATAGAAATCTAAGCTGTCAACTTATATATTACAAATGGAGCAGAAACCATCAGATAAAGAGGAAAACTCCTCTAAAACCTCCATTATTTAGTCTCCTATCACACAGAATGAATCAAATCAACACAAGAAGGCTAAACAGGGTTTACCAAATATAGACAGCAAGCTCAATTAACACACTAAATCGCGCACATACCGATGCATATTACTCATTATACTATCCCACTAATGAACATGATCCCAAACTCTTGACTATGTGAGTAATACAATAATACACTGTAGCATTAATAAAGCCATGCATGTGAAGTAGAAGGTGAAAACCATGGATATCTATAATTCCATTTAGGAGCTAATTGTAATGGGATAATACATCATAATGTCAAGTGGTGTGTATAATCATGCATTTCAACAGCAGCAAAAGGGAAGCCTTTTATCCAAAACCAAAGCCTCGCCAAAACAGAACATATGTATCCATCAACTAAAACAAAAATTTTTGCGTGGAAAAATTTTGGTATGAGGCCCGGCTTAGAATTTCAAAGCATACTTCACAGGTGCAGCAAATACACCCAACCTTTAGATGGAAAAGTCATGGGTAGATGGTTCATTTAAAAGCATAAAACAGAATATGAATATGCAGCAAACTGATTAAACTGGTTTTGGCATGGGAAATCATGGTGCTATAACCCTTCCTCATCAGCATGACAGCATATAAACAGGAAGCATCCAAATCAGTGTTCAGACATAGGAAATCAATGCCATATGACCAACTTAGATGCTTGAAACAGAAAACGATAAATGTAGCCACCAAACACAAACTTTGACATGCATTGCAACTAACAAGGCCAGTGGTTTTGCATGTCCACACAGCTTCAAGAATGAAATCTGACTTGGAAACAAAATGCAAAAAGAATCCTTTATGATGAAGGTGAGTACTTCTTCTTTTATTTTCAAAATAAAAAGTATGTGAGCTTTTATGATTACGGAGATCTTTTGCTATTTCGTTCAAAGAATGGCCCCACACCGCAAAAACATTTAGTTCACTGCCTCATTGATTCTCACCCATTAAATATACATCATCGGGTGCTTTATTTTAAATAATGACATCCTTTAGGGGCTCATATTACTTTCATTTTGTTTATTACTTTGTTCAAATTAACCCTATGAACAAAATATTTCAGGAGCCTTCACTTGAATATTTTTCAACTTTTTAACTGAAATAATCCTAAATAGGTAAATATATATATATATATATAAAACAAACTTATCAACAAACAAATGTTAATAGATGCCTTTGCGCATTGATTTTAATAACCATTCCATAAGTTGATGTTGATGATTGAAGCCCCTCTGCATTGCATCTCAAGCACATATAAGCCAAGATGTGCTCTTTCAAACCTGAGGAATTTGATTTCAACACAAAAATTTGTATGTTGCTTGAAAGTTTTTCACATGTATCTAAATCTGTGTGTCAAAATCAAATTCCTCCAAGATTGAAAAGGCAAATATAGCCAATAGTTAGTTGAAATATAGGTCAAAGAGCTTCAATCACCGTTAGCATTAATTTATGAAACGATTACTAAAACCAATTCACAACAGCGTTTATTAACACTTGTTCTTGTCTTGTAAAGTTTATTTGTATGTATGGGTCTCAAGAGAGAGATGCTTTTATCCTTAATAAGTTGGTATCATGCATAGAGTCCCAAATGTCTGATGTGCGCCCGATGGACACAGAAAACAGTATCGTTTTTATCAACCGAGGGAGCATTTCAAGCTTTTAATTTAAAATCAATTTCAAAAACATTGGTAAGAATAAAAATCTCAAAATCAATTCCTACCTACTTAAAAACTACTTATTTTCATTTTAAACTTTACAATTCAAAGTTACATATAGGTTAGAGAACCAACACTGATCAAGTTTCAACTCTTTGTAATCTAAAATGTCTACATTCATTTTGGGTGCCAGATAGCACCACAATCAAGGTAAAAGAGCTTCAAACAAGTTATAACTTTTATCTTATAACTAAAATAGTCATTGAATCACACTTTATTTTCATTAGATAAAAAAGGTCAGAGAATATGGCAATATGCAAAGAGAGTAACTACAGTGGAAGGAACAACTACTTACTTAGGTCCATGAATCAGAATAGCAAGATCTTTGACAACTTGTCACCATCAACTTCTGTACATAAGGCTGTAAAAATTCAACAACAATTCAACAAATTAATTTTTATATATATAGCATGAATGCATTATTAATTGAACAGAGTAATTGAAATAGCACGATAGCAAGTTAGCAACCAGCAAACCACTTACAAACTGATAGCAATCATATTTGCTTTTGCTTTGTCGTCTCTTTCAAATTTATAGAATAGAAAGAAAAGAAATACTGTGAACATCAAGTGACAGATAAATGTGAGAAGCCATACAAGTGAAGAATAAAAAACTTGAAACTCAATAGAGAAATGATATGATCCCCGCCTTCTTTTACACTAGTAATACTTACTCTCCTCCAATCTCTTGCACTCCCGCTCACTGATTCTTCTTCGCCGTTCTCTCTTCTTTTTCCTCTGTTTCTTCCTTCTCTCCTCTCCACCTCTCTCCCTTCCTCTCTCTCTCAATCTCTCCCTGCTTCTCCCTCCTTACACTTGGATCTCTCCTCCTTCTATTGCTTCCTCTTCGCTTCTAATTTAGCTTTTTTCTTAAAATAAAATATCTCGGCACTTTTATAAAAAAGCAGTCAAATGCAATCTTTGACTGCAGGAAAGAATGCAACCTGCAACGTCTGGGTGGGATGGGGGCGTCTGTCAGGAAATTTATTTTTATTTATTTATTTACTATTTTATTTAAAAATTATAAATAATAAAATATTTTTTATATTACGTAATTATGTATTCCTACAATTTTATCTTATTTTATATTGTTTTTATTTATATAATATAACTATATAAATTATTATTGCATAATATTTAAATTAAAAAATATTTTATAGTTAAATAATTTTAAAAAAAATATTTTTTTATTTTTAAACTTTAAATATTTAAAAAAAAAATTCAAAAGGCAGGAAGGAGGCAGGTGGTGTCTCCCGGAGACGCCCCGAGCCTGTTTGGGTCTAACGAAAAAGACCAAGTTTTTTTTAACTAAAGAAAAGGCTAAGTGTTTTTTTTTTTTTAAGAAAAATTAAGTCTGCACTTTTTCAAGAAAAAGCAGTCAAAAACTGCAACAACAAATACTGCAACGTCTGTTCTTTTTCATGAAAAAGCAGTCAAAGACTGCAGAAACAAAAACTGCAGACGTTGCAGTAATTTTTTATAAAATAAACTATTACAATTTTTTTTGGTTAACTAAATTATTATAATTTTACTACAACAGACATCTTCACTCCACATGCTCCTCAACATCCCAAAATTTGATTTATCAAAAAAAAAATCCCAAAATTTGACTACGAATATACTACAATCAATTGCTTCTGGACCGAAACTATTGGGCTACTTCAAAGCCCAATACTTTCTGAACTTAACAGCCCAATATAACCAAAATTAGTACCATCCGCTAAACCCGCTTGGGACATATGATAATGATATTGTTCACAAGGACGTCCAACATTAACATCATTAATACATAGCTAACATAACATAAAATTTAACAACACTTATTCAACTAATTATCCAGTCAGCAAACATCTTAAATTAACTAAAACTTGTAAATATGCATGAAATAATTAAAACCACCAACTATGGTGCTCATGACATGGTAAGCCTTTAAAAGCTTAAACTTGTGCTTTGCTACTATATATAGATATATATTAATCAGATAAATAATTTTAGGAAGTATAAATAATTATTATTTTATAATTTAATAAATAATTATCATTTGGAAGTTAAAAGTAAGCAATTTTATTAATGTAATAATTATGATGTTTTTATTTATTTGATAGTAGGTAGTTAGGTAGTACATGTGTGCATGCACCTGAGTGAGCCGTGCATGCAACCATGTAGGTGCAGGAAATAAAGTAACAAATTAATATGCTAATGGAAGGAGTAATGATCTGTCATTTGATTATCTTTTTGAGACTCGACTAATTCGGATTGAAGTAATTTGGATTGAATTACATCAGGTCCCAAACAAGAAAAAACTCTCATAAAGATATTTTTTTACATTTACATTGTCTCAAATCCAAAACAAGGAAACACACACCCATTGGTTTTAGTGATGGCATGCATGACTCACTCAAGTGCATACATGATTATTTGATTCAATGACCATGAAAATATATACCAATATTTCTTTTGAATTGCTAGATGCCCTGGATGATTGTTAATCTAATCAATTTTTTTTTTCTAGTTTGGAATTCCTGGAAGTCACTGCTGGTTGAATGTGAATATAAGGTGATATTGAGTATGGGATACTTTGGACTGTTATGTTTCATAGTTATATTGGACGACTCACTATAGGAGCTAAACTGGTTTTGTCTCATTTTCACTGGTTTTCGATTACTTTGAGGGTTATAATGCTCTTAAACTCATTTGATTTGAGGTTTTTTTTAAATGTAATTGAGGTTTTTTTAATGTAATTAGAGAGCAAACCATTCCAGAAGTGTTAAAATTTAAGTATTTGGAACCGATTTTACAGAATGATGGTGAAATTGATGAGAATGTTATGCATAGGATACAAATTTAAGATAACACCAGATATGGTACAGATAAAATTACTTCCTTTCATCGCAAAGATGATAGAATGATAAAAGAATGTAGTAGAATGATACCACAAGATCACATTTCACCCATAACCATCTTCCTGGGAGGGCTTCATATTGTTCAAGCTCACCACAAACCAATTGCTTAGAGGTGACTCCATACCTTTTTGCTGATTCCTCATGCCAAGAAAGGCCATTAACTGTTGCAAGATGGAACACACGTCGACTTATTTCACCTAATTTTCTGATATCTAAATGTGCTTCTCATTACATCAATTTTATTTTTATTGTCAAAAGTTATTACTATTACATCTATTTTTTATGTTGCTGTGCGTGTATGTGTGTAATATGTATGCAGCTTGTGCATCATACATTATAGCTTATTGTAGATATTTTTATTTTTATATCATTATACATGTTTCATTAAATGAACTCTCTCATATAATGAAAATATTTAAAAAAAAAACTATTGATAATTAACTTTAAAAATAAAATTGAAATTATTGCCCCCCACGGTTGGCTTTGGAAAACGTGGTTGATATCTTCCAATATTGGCTATGAAATTAGAAAAATGGGATTAGTCCACGCATCACGTTTTGAGTATAAGACATCGGAGGACACCCCCGCATTATTTAATTAAATTTTGATAATGATTTATATAAAATATTAAATTTTATTTAAAAATTGATAAGTATATTAATTTTTAATACGCAAATTAATATCATTAGACCACTATAATTTTTTCAGAATAACTTATAATTTATTAATTTTACATCTTAATTCATCTATTGTTCTCAATTATTTAATAAATATATATATATTTAAACATTTTATCTCATCAAGTTGGCTAAAAGAGTTATTTTATCTTTCAATTTGTTAATCCTAATAACATTGGCATGGTCCGTCACTCTTCCATCAAAGCTTTTCACTCCCTCTCACATCTGTTTTAAGCTGAACATAAGATGGTTACTAATAATGGGATAAGTTAATGATAATAATAGAAATACAATTTTGGTTGAAAAATGAATCAATCAATGTGGGATGAAGAATCTAATGATAAAATAAATTCTAAAACTAGTTCAAGTACACGGAAAAAAAGAATCTAAATTTAACTCTTGAAATTTGAAAATACTCCAATAGCCCTCTGACTACAATTTTCTTTTCATTATGTCATATTTTTATTACGCCAATTTTTGCCCAACCTAATCTTCAGTAAGGTAAAATAGTGAAGTCTGAATGCCATAGAAATAAAGTTAAGGAGGTATTTTATCATTGAAGCATCTTACTGAATGTACTAATTAACAATTGATAAATTGTTTGCATAAATTTAAAAATTTACAGAGTTCAATAACAATTTAAAAAATTTTGTACATCGCTAGAAACTTAGATAAACTTTGCACAATTTTTTTAAACAATTAGTTCTCATTTATATCAAAATAAAATTGTGTGAGGAATGGTTTTGACCAATTATAGATGAAATGTGAATATATATATATATATATATAATGATTTAGAGGCAAAAGTACAATTGGAACAATTTTGTTGAGCCACTTGGGATTCATAAAATATGGAAAGCATGCCATGTGGAACAATAAGAGATCTCAATATTATTTATATATTTGTTTAACTAAATTAATGCACCCTGAAAAAAATGCTTAAAGTGATTAATAATGTCCATTTATAATGGAAATGATTATTTTAACTATTGCTCATTAAGTTTTGAAACTATAAGTTAATTATCAATTAAAACATCAAATCAACAATTAATATTTGAAAATTTTTTTGGTCATATATTTGAAAAGTTTTTGAATGTGAAACTACATCAAATAGTATGTTATGACACTTCTATATATACATACAAAAATTACAAGTGAAAAAGAGATAGTGGCACAAGAAGAGTTGACGGGACTCACGTTGCAAAGCTCATATGTTTCTAAATTTACTATTCATTAGATAATGGAAATATTCAAATTCTACATATATTTACTATGTTATTTTCTTCTTCTAATACTTCATTCATTTTGATTATATTATCCATTTATGGGCTGAGCCTTACGAATTGACTTTAGTAAGCTCTGAAAACATTTTTATAGAGCAAGCTCTAAAAAGTTACATACGAACTTTTTTTCCGTTTTTTGAAAACAAAATTGTTGGATCTTAATGACCAAACCTGACCCAACCAAGTTTGCTATAGGTTCAAATCAAGGCCCAAATCTGTTTTTGTTTTTTTGTTTGAATGAGCTAACATTCCTAATTTTACTAGTTTGAGTTGCTCCAGCATAGTGAGTATGGTCCATGTCTTTATTTTTGGGGCTATGTGTGTGGTTCTTGTTGACATCTTCACTTCTGACTTCTGATTTACTTGTATTGTCTTATTAACAAGTGTTAATTATAGGGAAAATAGTTAGAATGGCTTAAATATAATGTTTTGAATTCGAGGCTGAATATAGATGTTTTTAGGATAACTTCTCCCCATATGAGACTGAAAATGACTTGATCAAAAAAATATTGTCTTTAATTGTTGTTACTATCAGACCATGTTTAATCCCAATTTATCCATATTGCACTTATTAATGTATTTCAGAATAAATGCGGAAAATGCAACAATTTAGACATCTAAAGGTCCATGAGAAAATTTAAACTCTTTTCTCTATTGTGAATTAAAAACATCTCCTGGCAGCAGAAATAATTCTCTCCGAGGTGTTAGCAAAGGTAAGCTCTTTTAATTTTATTGCTATAAAAAATAATGCACAACAAATTATTCATCATGACCCTACGGCTCTCTAACATTATTCAGTAGTGCTGTTATATCATAAAACTATGACAGATACGCACCCCTTTTTCCTTTCTCTTCAGGATCCTTTGGTGGATCATAACCTTCAGGACCATTTTTTTTAGTGAGCCTTAGGGCCATGTATTTGATGTCATAATTAGAATACAAAATACGTAACATCACAAAATTATGATGCAATTATGAGAGAGGAATGGGCAGAAACCAAATACATATATATACACACATAGATATATGTATATAAGGGTTAATTTCACAACCACACTAAAAGCCAAGTTACCAATATGCCCAACCCTGATGAAGATTAAAGAGAAGAAATGGAATGCTAATATTATGCCTTATCGGTTTTTTATTTTTTTTTTTATTTTTGGCCAGAATGCATTGTTGGTTGGCAGCATTCAATTTTCATTTAATTATGGTACACAATACTTTTTTTTGGGCCAAACAATGGTACACAGTTATTTGTCCCTACAAATTTTGGCATTTGGATTCTTTTGTAATATTGATTAAACGGTGGAATATTTAAATAAATGGGATGAGAATTTATGGCATTTTATTTATATTAAAATATTTCAATGTATTTTTAAAAAATTTCACTAAATAAAAATATTTTAATATTTTTGTGCTAAAAATATTTTGCCATATTGGCTATTTTTTTATTTTCATTCAACCAACAATAAAAAATAATTAAATATCAATTTTTTATGACATAACAATTGTAATTATTTCATTACATTATTTTTTTAAAAAATTAGTTACTTAAACTTATATGCTTAAAATACTTTATTTTATTCTAATCAAATTAAGACAAGTGGTGGTCAAAATCAAATCAAGACAAGTAGATTTTTTAGGCATTACTTATTCTTATTCTATAACTGACTCTTGCTATTAATATTGTGAACTTATTTTTAAATTTTGAATCCATATCTTTTGATTTGATCAGATAAAAAAACTACCTTTCTATAGCCGAAGTACCGAAAACTATTTTTTATTCTCATTTCATTCACTTTCATATTTTTCATAAAATTAATTTTGATCTAAATAATATTTAAAGACCTTGAGGCTCGTCATAGAGATCAGACACAATATAAATAAAGCTATTGTAGTATATATCACCTTAAAAATAAAAACACCAGATATTGCTTTAGCATATAATATATTATTAAAAGTATTTGGAACTTAAGGCTTGGGAGTTTTGGATGGAAGGAAATAAAATGATCATTAATATAATATAATATAATATAATATAATAGAATGAAATGGAGTAGAATGGAGCAAAATGTTTCATTATTTAGGAATTTTATAAAGAGAAGGAATAGTCTTATTTAACCATTATTTAAAAGTTATTATAAAATTGATGGAATTGAATGGATTATAACTATTTTTTTAATATTAACCTTATTACCAAATTTAGATAAAAAAGTGTGTGAATATATTCTTCTTGTTTTTTCACATAAAAAAATTTGTATTGCTTTTATTTTCTAATAAGAACATTTTCTAATAACAACAACATAATAATATGCTACAAAACAATTTGGTTCTTTCAATAATAATATTAGTAAAAAAGTAAAAATTTTATCAAATAATAAAAATAATTAAATAATAATTTTAAATTAATAATGAAACCAAGGTAATCCAAAAAAAAAACAAAAAATAATAAAAAAATTGGTTCTTATTCATATATTTATAAACTAAGATGCATTGTCATTATTCTTAGATAACATCAAAATCCATAAATTCTTCTTTTTTTTTCACGTAAAAAAATTTGTATTGCTTTTGTTTTCTAATAAGAAAATCTTCCAACAACAACAACAATAATAATATGCTGTAAAACAATTTGGTTCTTCCAATAATAATATTAGTAATGAAGTAAAAATTTTATAAAACAATAAAAATAATTAAACAATAATTTTAAATTAATGATGAAACCAAGGTAATCCAAAAAAAATAATAATAAAAAACTTGGTTCTTGTTCATATATCCATAAACAAAGATGCATTGTCATTATTCTTAAATGACATCAAAAGCATTACAATTTCCTTGTACATCAAATTACTGTTCTTTAAGCTTTAACATTCCGTATTATATGCATATAAGCTTTTGTTAACATGTTTCTATCAAGTTATAATTCTTCTAAAAGTGCTCAAACTTTACTTTCCGACATAGTATGAGCTTGTTTGCTCTTGACCAAGTCTTTAGAACACTTATTAAAAACTTCAACAATATCATTTAAAAACTTAGCAAACATCTCAATGCTAGAATCTTCATTTATAACCTCGCTCTTTTTTTTTTCTTGTTTTTTCACATAGTTGTGGTTCAATATCTTGCTTCCGGAGAAATTTGTACCTCTTTATCATTGTTTACATCAAAGTTAAGTGGAGTGGCCTCATTATTAGGAAAAAGAAAACTAGGAACTGTGTCCAAATTTTGACTAGGGTTAATAGGAATAACAAAAATAACATGCAAACTACAAAGAGCCATTTTTTATTAATCCTCTAAGCTTAAAACTGAAGGCGACATTCGGTTGGAATCCCAAAGCAATAATGAATAAAATAGATGAAGCCAAATGTTGCCGACCAAAAAGAACACATATGAACTAATATGGACAATATCAACAAAGACATGATAAAGAATTTGGAAGAAAATACACATGTATGTCGTGTCTAAGGTATGCGATAACTATTATGTGATGAATACAACCAAAGCAAATTTACTAAGGTGCTATGTTGGAATTATCTTTGATAGTATGGTGTAAAGCATGAAAAATACCATGGGGTATGCATAAATTTTTTATAGGATTAAAGGATAATTTTGTAATTGAAATAATTATTCCTGACTACTCTATCTTTGACCTCCAATTTGGGGAACAAGAAATATTCAATTTATGATGACTTGAAAGGCCATCCCATTTCCTGTTAAAAAAACTTCAAAATAATGACTCAACCCATAAAATTATTCCATTTCATTCCCTTCTATCATAATAAAAACTCCCAAACACATTCTTAGTCCCCATCTTTTCCTATTTTTTTTGGTGAAAAGCAAGTGTTATAGTCCCCACCTTTCGAGCTAAAGATTGATATGATCTCACGTAGCATTAATCAATGAGGGCTAACCCATTTTCTATCCCCTACATAATTTGTTTTTGTTTTTTATTACCAACCGCCTACCCAATTTGTTCTGTCCTATCACTCTACTATTCATGAGAGCCCTAAGTCTACTTGGTAATATATATATATATATATATATATTATTCATGAGACTGCCAGCTTCTTCCTTAGAAATATGCAAATTCTTCTGATATATTCTGAAGACCATTTTTCTTTCATTTGCCCCTTGGAAACTCATTTTTCCTTTCTGAAATCATCAAAGAAATTGTGTTGAATAGAGAGGGATTTAGGCTCATACAATCATCACTCAGGCTCTAGCTTGAATCAGAGTCATCAGAAACACCATAATGTTTTGGAACAAACCTCAGTTGTACACCGTTGGGTGTTTTAAGTTATAATGAAAGATGAAAATTACGAGTCTTCATCTTTCAGTCTTTAGAATGTTTCAAAGGCTATTCTTCCACCGTTGGGTGTTTTAAATTATAAAATTAGAACCCAATTCACTCAAAAAGGTTGAATCATATCTCCATTGAATACCAATACCAGCCAATTAGATTTGTGGAATTAATGTCAATTAATCAGTTGTACTCACCTGCATATATAAATAGAGGAAATTTTGAAATGATTAAAAACTAATTAAGTAATCTTATTTGAAGAGACCTATGAAACTAATCGTTTAAATCAGACCATCAAAGATAATTGATAATATCATCAGATAATTATATGAGAGAGAAATTAATAGAAAGCAAATTCATATAAGGATTAATTTCTCAATTCCACGCATGCATGAACCTAAGGTTCCATGTGATTCGCATAATGGAATATTGGCCAATGGAATGACAAAGTGAATAGAATGGGATAAAGTAACTTTGTAAATGAAAAATGTTTTTTTGACTATAAAAAGAAGTGATAAAAGAAACTGTCATTGTTATTGTTAAATAATGGTCGCTAGAATGCAATATCTATTTTATATCGCAATCTTGGTGCAACCAATTTCTTTTCCTTATTTTAAGGAGTAACCAAACGGGGCCTAAAAATTCCCAATACGGCCTACCCTTATGAATGTAAAAGAATTGAAATATCATGCATGATTGGTTGGAGGCATTTAATTTTCATTTGATTGTACACAGTGATTTGTCCCAACAAATTTTGGCATTTGGATTCTTTCAAAATATTAATTGAACAGAGGAATATTTAAATAAAAGGCGTGAAGTTTGGTGGCAAAAAGAAAAAAAAAGAAGTGGCGTGAAATTTATGGCATTTTATTTATATTCAAATTCAAGTATTTTAATGTGTTTTAATTTTTTTTTACTTGAACAAAAAATAAGCACTTATATTTTATACCAGAGATATTATGATCACATTCAGGTATTTTTTTTTAAATTTTTATCAACCAAATTTAAAAATAAAATCAAATGTCAATTCCTTTTAATTTCATGCGGTATATATATTGAACATAATTACTTTATTATGTCAAAATTTATTCTGTTCTTATTTCATTCATTTTTTCACAAAAATATTTTATAATCCAAATAATAATCGTAAATCATGATAACCCATAAGACAATATATATAAATGAAGATATTATAGTATAAAAAATTAAAAGAATATATATTAATTTGAAATGTTAACCCATCCCATTTTTAATGCATTCGTAGTTCTAGACCTCACCTTTTTCGAGTCTGATCTCAAATAGCATTGATTAATGGTAGGTCCTATCTCCCTAAGGAGACCTATTTTTTCCCCACCTAATATTCAGTGTCACTATCACAGTATCACTCAATAGAACTAGCCAGAGAACCACACCTTCTTCTTCCTTCCCCACAAATATGCTAAGTTTTCTTATATTCTGAAACCCCGTTTCTCTCCTTGTCCCTGTCTTTCTTACTTTCTTTCTAGGATATTCCTATTCCTATCTCCTTTCTGAAATCTTCCAAGAAACTGTGCTTAGTTAATGGAGAGGAATTCAGGTTCATATAATCATCACGTAGCCTCTAGCTTGAATGATCAGAAACATGAGGATGACCTAGAACAGCCTCATCTTGAACAAGACTATGAGTCCCCATCTTTCAACCTTCAAAATGTTTCAAAAGTCATCCTTCCTCCATTGGGTGTTTCAAGCTATATTCAGAACTCCATTCGCTCGAAAAGATGGATCATATCTCCCATGGATACAAGATACAGGTAAATTAAACCTAACCCAGGCCACTTGATCATTTGAACGCTAATTAATCAGCTATACCTACATGTATAATCAGAATCTAACTAAACATATTTTTACATATATTGCACAAAGTTTGAGAAATTAATGAACTATACTGTTTATATATAATAAGGTAACATGCTATAAATTTTATATTATATATATTAAATATTGATCACTTTTAAGAAAATTTCAAAATGATTGAGAACTAATTGAATAATCTTATTTGAAAGTAATCTTTTAAATTGGATCTTAAGGGCATCTTTAATAAATATTATTTTGTGCAGGTGTTGGGAGAGTTTGATGGTGCTTCTGGTAGCATATTCAGCATGGGTTTATCCCTTTGAAATTGGGTTTCTGAGGTCTTGTCCAATGCACAAATTATATATCGTGGACAATATTGTTGATCTCTTCTTCGGTGTCGATATTTTTCTCACTTTCTTCCTCGCTTACATTGATCGGACTACTCAACTTCTCGTGAGAGACTCAAAAAAGATCGCTCTCAGGTTGGTTATATTCCTTAGCTTTTTTTTTTTTACCAACTGTTAATCCTCAGCTTAAATCTCTTATATTTATATATGAATGCATTTTCAGAAAAAATGACATAAAAGACCACACTCTTCTTTTTTTTTTTGTTTTTTTCAATGTCTTGATGCTGCGCCTAAATTTGTCATATTGAAAAGTGGGTCCAAAGTTTCTTAGGTGTTGAAAAGTCAAATAGGCTGGCTAAACCCAATTTAAAGAATGGGCACACCAGTTTGACTTACCAAACTACCGACACTGAAAAGAATATAAATGCAAAACACGATGCCAATATCTTAAGAGTAGATTATTTTATAGGTAAAAACAACAATTGATTTGATGAGTAAAAAAGAGAGATTGTAGTTGAAAAATGAGTGAGTGAAGTATTAAAAAAATAGTAATAATAATAATGAGAATAATGGTGTGGTGAGATATATAGGTACGTATCATCATGGTTCCTAATGGACGTGGCATCGAGTATTCCATACGAGTTATTGGGGTATTGGTTCACAGGCAAACACAAAGTGGGTCTTCCTTTCTTCCTTTTGGGCATTCTCAGACTTTGGAGACTCCGAAGAGTGAAGGAATACTTCACCAGGTTATGTGTTTCCCCTCTTTTTGTTTATATATAATTTAATTATACACGCATTCTTCAGTTCAGGTTATATATGTGTTTGTTATTTTCTTGATTATGATGGATGATTTTTTTGGCAGGCTAGAGAAAGACATCAGGTTCAACTATTTTTGCGTCAGATGTGCCAGACTCTTCTGTGTATGTTATTTTCATTCTCGTTGAAGAATTTCTTATGCCATTTTTCTTTTGCATTTCACTTCTGGCCAAAATTAGTCTTTGAAAATTAAAAAAATAATTATGGTATTTACGTGTTGCGATTCAATGCTTTGTCTAAAGGAAAAGCACCGTATGCTTTACAATCTCAATGGTCCCTGCAAGAATGTGTTTGTGTGTGTGTGTTTTTTTTTGCGTATGCAAACATCTAGTTAAGCGAGTACAAAATCGTGTCAGTTGAACTAAGTACGTGGTGGTTCTCATACTGCAAATTCTTTTTACAATATGAAACATTTCTCTTTTTTAAAAAATAATAATATTAATATATAAAAACAATAAAATAAAAAATTTAAATTTGTACAAATATTTTCAAATGCAAAATAGAGATGTCTTTAACAAGTTGTCAAGAAAACATAAAACAAATTAAAAATCTATTTTTAGGATAAATATCAATAATTATTTTCATTCACATCACTAAGATTTTCTATAAGGAAGAAGTCATTTCCTGCAATTGCAGAAAAATTCTTATTTTATGCATCTTTTTCAATAACAAAACGAAGTTTGAAAAGATTGAAAAAAAACCCATAATTTAAGAAGTTTTCCATGTATATGTATGAATGGTAAGTAAAATTACAACAATAACAACAAACAGTATTATCTCATTATGATAAATAGTAAACCTTCAGTCATTGTAAATTTAATTTACTAAAATATATTAATTCTTAAGCTATTTTAGAATATCTTGAAATAAATTAGTGCATTGTGAAACATATAGCAAAAAAACAACTAATGATAAAAATGCTGGAATATTGTATACATATAATAATAACTACAAAATGCATGTTCATTTTTGGAGTTTTAATTCTTCATCAATTTAAATCTTTTTATCAAAAAAAAAAAAAAATAGAGCTTGATACAATTTTAGCGTAATTTTTGTGCAGGTAACATTTTTTATTGCACACTTTGGTGGGTGTCTCTATTACCTGCTCGCTGATGTATATCCTAACCAAGAGAAGACGTGGAAAACAAACTTAGGAGAAGCAAGCATTTGGATCAGATACATATCAGCTATGTACTGGTCCCTCACCACCATGACCACTGTAGGCTATGGTGACCTTCATGCTGTCAACTCAGTGGAGATGACCTTCACCGTCGTTTACATGCTCTTCAACCTTGGCCTCACTGCTTACCTGATTGGCAACATGACAAATCTTGTTGTTCAAGGAACTTGTCGTACTATGGAATTTGTAAGCATCACTTCCTACTAACTATTTCATTGTTTTCTTCTCCTCTTCTCAATTTAGGTCATACTGTTGTGCCCTTTGGACATCAGATGCATTTCCCTCTTCAAAACTACTAATAACCTAATCCATTGCAGTAAGTAATACAGATCACCAAAATTCATAGTTAATGCTTCAACATAAATTCCAGTTCTTATGTTTGATTTTACTTCCCTAGTTCTCTATGCTTTATCTGGAGGCAGGTATCTTGGACTTTTGCAAAAAGAAAAATATCACTGGAGCTACAGAAAACTAAAACTTGATGTATATGCATTTGGTCTAGAGGAACAACATTGAAGCGGCATCGAATTTCGTGTGTCAAAATCGAGTTCCTGCAAGGTTGAAAGGGCAAATCCTAGCTTATATGTGCTTGAGATACAAGGCAGAGAGTTTGAATCAGCATCAGCTTATGGAACAGCTACCAAAATCAATACGCAAGAGCATCTGTCAGCACCTGTTCTTCCCAACTGCAGAGAAAGTTTATCTTTTTAAAGGTGTCTCAAGAGAGATTCTGTTGTCCTTGGTATCATACTACATCTTATTTCTTTAGCTATTATGAAACACTTCAGTTTAAAAGTTTAAACCTATAAATAAAGGTCTATGAATACTCTTTATCATAAAAAAAGTTGAAGTACAATTCGAAACTCCACCTTTTTAAGTATTAAGAATAGCTTCAACTCGAAAATTTAAACAAGTAAGAGTTAAAGAATACTTTTTAATATAAAATAGAACTGTAATAAATTTTTAAGTGTTAGCGATTAAGCTTTCCTATAAAAACATGCTAAGTAGCTCTTTTTTCTTAATAGAACATTGCATGCATGGGTGTTTTAAATAAGGTACTCTACACTATCCCTGACTTGAAAATCTAGAAGAAGATATTTAGGAAATTTTACCTAAGTCACATGTCCCTCACTCTAAAGTTCTCTGAGCTATGGGAAAAGCTCAGGTTCAAAATTTTGTGAAAATTAAAGTTAATTCACAAAGTAAGAAATGCCTTGGATCAAACTCCCAACAATTTGGTTAGGAAAGCTCTAATACAAAAGGACCATTTTAACTAGAAAGTTCAAAATGTTAAGTGAAGATTCATGATTAATTTTGTTAATTGAGTCAATTCCACAAATTAATATGCAGGTTGCAAAAATGAAAGCAGAATATATACCACCAAGAGAGGATGTTATCATGCAAAATGAAGCGCCAGAGGATGTTTACATTATAGTGTCAGGAGAAGTGGAGATAATTGACTATGTAATGAACAAAGAGAAAGTTGTAGGAACTTTACAAAGATGGGACATGTTAGGAGAATTTGGTGCACTTTGTTGCAAGCATCAGAGCTTTACCTACAGAACCAAGACCCTCACACAGCTCTTGAGGCTAAAAACTACTGATCTTACACAGACAATGCAAACTAAAAAGGAAGACAACATACAAATGCTCAAAAATTTCCTTCAGGTAATGAGGGTAGTTTTGCTTGTGGTAGTCTCGCTTCAAATCATATCTTCTACTGTTATATAGTCATACATTATAAGAGGGTGGCACAAAAGAACTTGACTACTTAAAAGGTCCATTTTCACTTTTTATACCCATTCTCTCTTTTCTGTCTCTCTTAATACAGTACATACAATCACTTCTGTGACTATAGAAAATCCATATTAGTCATATTTTCTAATTAACTCAGTTCATGTGATCCAAATGTAGCATTTCAAGCAACTAAAGGATCTAAGTACTAGAGATTTGATGGTTAATCGAAGTGGGGAAGATGACCCAAACTTGGCTATGAACTTGCTAACTGTGGCCTCAACTGGCAATGCTGCTTTTCTGGAAGAGCTTTTGAAGGCAGGTGTGGATTCTGGTGTTACAGACTCCAAAGGAAAAACCTCATTGGTGGGTTCATATTTGATATTCAGAACCTTAACCTTTACGTGTGTGTGTGTGTGTGTGTGTGTGTGTGTGTGTGTGTGTGTGTGTGTTTAACAGAAAGATGAATAGATATTTATTCAATTCAGAATTGATGTTACATCTCAGTAGAAACTAAGTGTTAAGCAATACAGAGTAATAATCAGGATCATCATTCATGAGCTTTCACTACATATTTTGGCTGAATTATTGTTTACCCCATTGTAATTCAGCTTAAAATCAGTTTGCTTCCCTGTGGTTTGAAGTGTCACTCAACCCGTTTGGTTCCTTATATCATCACTTAATCACCTCACGATATTTTTTATCTAATATATAACAAATTCATTGGAGATAAAAATTTGTTTCCATATTTTGAGGATTTTCATAATGTTCTGAGCCTATTAGTAGAACTAAGTTAATTTCAATTTCCTATTGTCATCTTATATAGAGCAGTGGCTCTAGAAGATTATGAAATTCGTCAATATATAAGAGAATCATCCTTTAAAGAAGGAAGTTGTTCTATCATTTGAAATTTTTTATATCGAAAGTAGGTCAGAAAATGCCGTGTTTTGATTATATGGTAACTAATATCACAAGTAAGGTGGATGACATAATATGAGCTATCAGAAGTCAAATTAATTTTTGGAGAAACCATAGGGAAAAAAATTATAATTTAGCTTAAGTGTTTTAAGTCGATCAATTCCTTTACAATAGATGTAACGAAGTGAGAATGACAACTTTAAAAATAATTAATAACATATTAGTAGTAATTATTTGTCAAAAACTAACAATTAACTGTGATGCAGCACATGGCAGCATTAAATGGGCATGAAGAGTGTGTAAAAGTGCTACTTAAACATGCATGCAACATACATGCAAGAGGTATACTATACCTATACCCTTTCTTATACATTTAATTCTCTTGCATCTTCCTCAGTATATATACTGACCATTCATGAGGTGCTTTATTCTCTTCCAAATTTGGCAGACATGAATGGGAACACTGCACTATGGGATGCCATAGCTTCAAGGCATCACTCCATATTCAGAATCCTCTACCAGCTTTCTGCACTCTCTGATCCACACACAGCAGGTGATCTCCTACGTAAAGCAGCGAAAAGAAATGATCTAACAGTGATGAGTGAGCTTTTAAAGCAAGGCTTAAACAGAGAGTTCAAAGATCACCATGGCCTAACAGCAATGCAAGTTGCCATGCAAGAAAACCATATGGAAATGGTCCAATTGCTCCTCAGGAATGACTCAGATGTTGCTAGTGCACATACCCATGATTTTCCTACAGATGAAACCACACCCAGTAAGGTTGTATCTAAGGGGCATGAAGGAGAAGGAGAGCAAGAGCACATTTGGGGAAGATATAATAGGCAAATCTGTTCAAGAGTAAGCATATATAGAGGTCATCCTATATTGAGAAGAGAAAAAGGTTGCATTGAAGCTGGGAAGCTGATAAGGTTGCCTAAGTCAATAGAGGAGCTCAAGAGCATAGCAGGTAAAGTTCCAGTTCTGGATATCTACAAAGTTTTGATGTCTCAGCATATAATTTGATTAGGCTTACGCATGTTGTCTTCTTCAATAGGTGAAAGATTTGGATTTGATGCAAAAGATGCTACGGTGACCGATGAAGGAGGAGCAGAAATAGACTCCATTGATCTGATCAGAGATAATGATAAGCTTTTTATCGTTGAATAGCCATAGTATATTGCATATAGTAACTATGAACTGCCACATATTCAAGGAACGCTCACAGATTTCACTCTTCATTTCCAAGCATGAATCATATGTATCTCCTTTTGAAAAAAAAAAGGATAAAACTGTAAATAATCTCATGCTTGGTCTTCCATTATTTTGGAAAAAAGAAAAGGCCTCTGTATTATTTATCATTTAATATCCGTGACATAGTTGTCTCCAAAAAATCTCATCATGAAGATATTTCAGCATCTATTCCTAATCTATAAACTATATAATATCCTTTGGTATATATGAACATAAATGTTGCATATGCCCCCTCCATTCACCTAAAAGGAGGGGAATCCTTTTAGTCTTAAATGTTATCCTTTTCATGATGGCGAAGTTTTTTTTTTTTATTTAATTTGGCGTATTGTCATTTTGTTAAGACTGAACCATTCACCTTAATATGACGGAAAGCTAAGTAGCAAAAGAGTCCAATCTTAGTATATGCAATGATTTATGATATATCCAAAATTATCACAGAAAATTGAAGTCAATTAACAATGAACATCAGTTTGAACAGAAATTTGTGTTCAATATAATAGACATACGAAAGATTTGATAAAAGCAAATCCATATAAAACTAGATCATGAAACTCATGAAAATGAATACTACCACATACCTTAAAAACACATAAATTTAATTTAGTATTATAATATTGTCATCATTGTTGTTCAGGCCAACCAGCGTACATCTCTACTGAATTCACCTTGTTATGAAGAGAAGAGAGCCACTCGAAAATAAGAGATTCATAAAATTGCAAACAATGAGTGTGGTCTAAGTTTCCAAACAAAACCTGATTGATCATCATGTCCTTCTGATAATGGGCTTGCGGGCTTAATGCTTTATTTTTATGTAGGGAACCTGATTGAGTATGGGTCTGAGTTCTTGTATCAACAAATTTGGAGAGGGGCCTAACTGAAAATTGATATTCATTAAAAAAAATATAAAATATTACTTTCTTTTTACCAACCAAAATGTGACTTTTTTTAGGGGATAAAATCCGCCTAGTTATAACTCGGGTCAGCCCATACCCACAAACGTGCCAAAAATTAGGCGTTTTCATGAAGCCTTTCAATAAAGAGAGCCACTGGAAAGATTCAAATGGGAATCACCAACACAACGGTCGGTGCTATTTATAGACTTCAACTTAAGCTTATTTCTTGCTTTGGCCAAAAAAAAAAAAACTTAAGCTTATTTCCTGCGAAAACTTTGCCATGATCAACTTAGCTCGACATGCCTAAAATTTTGCAGCTCCTCTTCTGCTTTTTAACGCACGTCCCCGATTTTAATCCTAAGAAATTTCATTATTTTCTTAAACAACAAGGGCTCATCTTAACTTGAGCCATTCCATTCTTTCTTCCTTTAAGTAGCCCACCTCAATTTTAGCCCAAACTCAGACCCATGTGCTGTCGGGGCAACATGGTTTTTTTTTTTTTTGGTCAAGGGCAACATTAGTGTTCAAGAATATATTTGTCCAAGTCAAAGAAATTATTTTTTTATTCTTAATATAAATCACTTTTAACCATTTCTTTAAAAAAAAAAAGTTAAAAATTAGTTACATTTTTAAATTTATCAAAAAAATATAATAATTTCCAATTGTTTTTAGTCAAATTCCAACATCAAAGTAATTATTTTTAACATTCCATAATATTTAGAAAAGTGACTAACTGGTCAGTCAGAGGGCACATCTTAATTGCAAAGCAAACAAACCAATGGCATATATGAAAAGAAAAAAATTAATGTTACAAACATTTTGTAAAGTGACAAATGTTTAGGACTAAAAAATCTTTTTAAAAGGTGATTAATATTAAGGGTCAAGAGAGTATAGTATTAGAGCCTAAGCCCCATAAAAAAGGCATATATTCAAAGTGTGAGAAAAAGACAAAATAACAATTCAATCCAAATTAAATATATCACGTTAGAATTTTATTCATAAGCCAAATTCAAAAGATTTCTAAAAAAAAAACAAAATTGATGTACAATATTATCACTTTCTTTTTCCCTATCTTCTCATTTTTACCTCTTCACTACCTATCTATTGGTTTCAAGTTACACAACAAGACCAACAGGACTAGAGATCAACTTGTTAGTTTTTAGTTTGTTTGGTTTTTCTTCCAAAAATTTGACTACAAAACTAGGTTTTCATTTTGTTGTGAATGTTTGGGTGTATCAATAGGATCACATTGGAGTCGTGATTTAGAAGATAAACAAAGTTAAGATAGAAGTGACTTTGATATTGGTTTTCCGTTGACTTTAACAAGATTTAAAAAGAAGTTAGACAAAAATGGATCAATAAAAATAAGAAAAAATAGTAAATTTGAGAAAATAAAATTTTCATAAAATTTTTTTTATCAAATAACTAAAATGTCTCCTCAAAATTTTAATTTTTATAAATTATAACTTATAAAAAAATATTATATGAGATAGACTATGTTCTCAATTAAATAAATATAGATTAAATTTTAGTCCAAGAAAACTAAATGAATCATGAGATAGAGTTTAAACTTATTTAGAGAAAAATTATGAGTTTTATCAAAATTAATTTTTAAATAAATTATCTAAACATAAATACATTAGTTTAAAACTAATTTTTATTATAATTATCTTATAAAATCAATTATACCAAAATCTATTTTTAATTAACTGAATACAACTGACTTTACAAACTCGAACGGAGAGTTTTATACAGTGTCGTATCATGCTAAACGGCACACGACTGCATAGGTTTAATCTGTCGTTTATGCCTTCGATTTTTTCGTTTCCTCTTTCGTCCCGTCTCCCTCCCTTCCTTCGTATCCACACCCCACCAACCTTTTTATCATTGTTTTCATTCTCTCCTCCTTTTTCACTGAACTTTACCGAACCTTCTGTTTCTCCCTCATCGGAACGATATAGAAAAAGTGCCCAAGTGCGATATCGGTGAGGTCCATTATGGGCTCTAAGGACTCGACCACGGTGCGCATTGATGGTCGAGCTTAGCCTGATGACTAAGGCATTGGTGAACCAAAAGCCACCACCTTTCTTGCCCCTTCAATGGAATACTGACCCTCGAGTCTTGGATCCATTGTTCTTTCGAGTTTGTGAGTATCTTTCCGGAGAGGTCTTGCCCACCCTACCAAATCCTGCTCTGTCGAAGGTCGATTCCTGTCCACAGATCTCTTTCCTGTAAGTAGCTCTAGGAGAACTACCCCATAGCTGTATATATCGTCCATGGTTGTTAAATGTCCTGTGTGATATAGAAGATTGAATTTTTTAGATTACCCTTTATTAATTTTTAGCAAAGGATAAAGGGTTCGGCTTAAAATGGAATGATAAAAACCTGTCATGATATACTCAGGAACAGCATAGCCATGGGTACCCATATCTCGAGTTGTGATATGGCTCTGTTCTTCGTCTGGACCGTCCATTGTTAGCCCAAAATCAGAGAGTTTAGCATTGTAATCTTGATAATTTGAATATATGTATGTCAGTTTGAGTTTGATTTTAGGTAGAAGTAGAAAGTATTGATGATTTTAATAGTATCTGGTGGTTATTGAGTGACAATTTGATAGAACTTACAGGCATCTAATAGTATGTTTGAGGCTTTAACATCTCTGTATATGACTGGTTTCTCTTCTTCGTGAAGAAAAGCAAGACCCTTTGCTGCCCAATTTCTATTTTGATTCTTGTTAACCATGGCAGGGCTGCCAAATAGCCTGCATTTAGCAGAAACAAGGATCAATGTGTTTTTCATTTCACTGTTTAAAAAAAAAAACTTAGTCTCTGCTTCATTAATTCAAAACGAGCGAAATATGAATTTAATTACCTTTGAAAAGCTTCCGACAGCTAGATTTCCTTTGAGGTTCTCACAATTTTTTTTTTTGTTAATGAAGATGTTGAGCTCTTGCTAAAATTACCCATATTATTGAGAGGTTTAAAATAATGTTGTTATTTACCAACCACTCCCTATGGCCTTGTTTGCCATCCAAGTCTAAACACCTTAACCGCTACAACTTGAGGTTTCAATCCAAGCCTGATGTTGTCACAAATTAAGCCTTTATACACCATCCCAAATCCACCTTCTCCAAGAACACTGCTTTTGCTGAAGCCATTAGTGATCTCTTGGAGCTCCTTGTAGGTGAAAACATGAAGAGTTGATCCATAAACAGAGTCAGATAAATGACTCATGATAGAGATTGAGGAAGCATTGCTCAAATCAGAGAGCAATAGTCTCCTAAAAGGTGTCTTTTTGGAAATTAGAGTTGGATCCAAGGACAGGTTATTATTCCTGGCCTTGAAACACCCTAGTAGAAAGGTTTTGAAGGGCATATTATTCTATAAATGAATTGGCTATGTATGTGAATATTGAGTTTGATAGCTTTATCAATTAGAGGAGCCTTGCTTTTTATAGATGTAAGGGGCAAAGCTCGGATACAATATTGCAAAGACTTATGATAGTGAAGCCTCAAAACATGATGTCATTACTTTCTTCTTTGCCTTCCTATTGGCCAATACTGTACATTATAAAACCTGGCCCAACATTATAGAAGTCAATCTATGTATGTAGTGGTTTAGAGTTCAAACACTGTCAACATGCTTTTATTTATTCCGAGAGAGAAGAGGGGGGGGGGGGGGGAAGGAGGGGGTTAAGTAACACTGTTTAGATATATTAGATATATTAATGGCTGTCTAAAATGGAATGGGAAGAGGACAAATAAGAAAGCTGGCAGGTTATGGCAATCATTTTCAAAGTGGGATGGAAATTTTCTAGAGCTAGTTAAGATCATTAATATTATTGTAGGAGACAAAAATATACATTGTTGATGAAATGAAAATTTTTAATTGGATAGGAAAATGATATTGGCACAGTCATATTGACTTTAATTATTGAAATCTCAAATTCTCTTGGATGTTCATACTTCAAATGTATTACATAAGCCAGCTTTGTCTTTATGCACTTGACCTTATTATTCTACACAGCTCTTTCTTTGTTATTTTCAGCTTCAGGGGACTTTGGGAGATCTCTTTTTCATATTTAAATCTTCTATAATTGCAAATTGATTGGATGTAGTATTCTCATTCCAAAGCTGAATAAAATTTAAATTCATTTTAGTTTATATTATTGCTAAACATGGATGTTGAAAAAGGGGAGCGAAAGGGTTAATTTCTGATTGTTCACTGAATTATTATTATCATCTCTACCAGAAAAACCTTAAAAGAGACAAACAAAAGAGCTTCAGCTAGCTTCTGCATATATAAGTGTTAATCTTATTGTAGTGCTCTCATAATTCAAAGTCAAATGTATTTTACACCATCATTATCCTCACTACTTACTGTTTGAAACAGTTCTTGGTAACTTCACTGTCAAGATTAGGGCATTATCAAGAGTAGTAAAATTAAATTAAAATATATTAATTACACAAAACAAACTTACTGCGAGTTCTGCTTCTGAATAAGTTCGTTGGTAAAAATACCTCTAATATGACGATGAGGTATTTATCTTGCTTCAGTCACTCTCCTAATTTTTTAGAGAATATCCGATGGTCGATGTTTAGATTAACTTAAAATGTGCAACTGTGGTACTTCAATTCAGCACCAGTTGAGTCATAGCCTAGGATTTTCTGAGTACAGCTTGAGACAATGGATGCTACTAATGAGTGATCTGGTGGACATTATGTGTGCTGGGTCAGTAACATGTCACTAAAATGGCCAAATCAGCATTTTTATAATCTCACAATAAGAGGAAGGGAATGGTTTCCAATCCATCCTTTCCCCTTTTGTCCCCCTCATTCATCTTCCAATTATACTCTTATAAAATTAATAGAATGACAGCATTGTTCTAATTAGAATAAAAAGGGCTGGTTTACTGTTAAGAACAATCTAAAGGGACCAAAAGTACAGTGAGGCCATCATTTTTTCCATCTCCCATTCTCCCTTGAAAAAACATGGACTGATGCTTTTTAGGAATTTCCTGCTTCCTTAAATTATATTGGCTATGTTGGCTTCAGAATTATATGATTGTTATTTAACAATTCAATATCTGACTTGTTATTTAACAATGCTTCATTAGTCTTACTATCTTAGCTTTCTATCAAGGCAGCTGGAGATGTCTCAACAAAGTGTAGATTCGAAAACTGAGCCTGATCCAGGCAATTCTAAAATGGGTCTGCCTAGTAGTGATAAGCTACTGACTGCTACAGTGAAGAAGACAGCATTGAGAGAGCTGCCGAATGATAATAAAGTCACAGTTTCAGCCTCAATTGGAAGCTCATCAATTTTAAAGGACAAGGGCCGCTGTATTGATTCTAATAATGTTTCTGGCACCAAGAGACCCTCTTCTGAGATCCCAGTTAATCACCATCTCCAGCAATCTCCAGGTAATAATGCTGGAAATGGACATCTTGTATATGTCCGTAGAAAAGCTGAAGCAGAGTTGGCAAAGAGCACTGCTTGTGGGAATCCAAGTATTAGTGCCTATTGTCCAATATCAAGTTCAAGGCAACTTGGTGAAGATGAGAATGCTCAACCAAAATCCCAGATAAAGGAGCCAAAGGTTTCTTGTTTTCCTGCTTTTGCTCCTTTTCCAATGACTTCTTCAATGAGCTCATCTGGAAAACCTTCAGTTCCTTTCTCTATTGGGAACCCTGCTATGAGGTTAGCACCAGTTGAGTCCAATTTTGCAACAGCAGGCCCTACTACTTGTAATACAATAGGATCAAAAAATGCACACTGGGAGGAGCGATACCACCAATTGCAGATGTTTTTGAGGAAATTGGACCAATCTGACCAAGAAGAATATATCCAAAGTATGTCTATCACCCTAGGAGTATTCCTCAAAATGCTTTCTATTAAATTTTATGTATTTGATATAATCTTTTTTTCTGATAGTGCTTCAGTCACTCTCCTCAATTGAGCTCAGTAGACATGCTGTTGAGTTGGAAAAGAGATCAATTCAGCTTTCCCTTGAGGAAGGTAATGAAACTTTATGCTTCATTTGTTTCTTTCATGTTCATGGGTTAAAAAGAAAATATTCATTCCTCAATTGGGCAAGGCAATTGACATGGAGTGGCGCTTTAGGTGTTAGCTCAAATCCTATAATTATTTACTTCATATTCAGCAAGTCTTGGATCCCATATAATGGGATAAGGCTAATGTCGTTGTTGTTGTATTCAGCAAGTCTTGGACCCCACATAGTAGGGTAAGACTAATGTTGTTGTTGTTGTATTTAACAAGTCTTGGACTTGGAATAACTTTGATGTCATTCAGTCGCTGTCTGTGATGTCATTGGTGTTTGATGTCTCTTTCAAAATTTCAAGTTCTTAAGATTTTATTTTTGAATTGTGGTATTAGTTTAATAAGTTAACTGTCACCTTCCATCAGCTTCTTCTGACTATGGTTAATATCGAAGGCTACCTGTGTTCGTAGATGAATGATTGAAATTTAATAGCTTTTACTCCTTATATTCATTTTAAAAGTGCCTAAATGTTGTTCACTTACGCAGTGTGGTATGCCAAACAATATGACAGTTGTTTTGTGCTATTCATGCTACGTACATTAGTTTGTTACTGCTTCATTTACTGAACCTTCTTGCTCTTGCCTTGCTCGCTTTCATTTCCACTTCAGTCATGGTTCAGCTAACTACAGGAACTTTGAGATGTTTAAAATTTAACATTTTGACCTTTTTTATTGTTTCTCGTGGCTTTGAAAAATGAACAACCTATCAGAATTTGTTTATCATGCTCATTATAGATATCATATATTTTCATTTGGGCAAAGTTACAGTTATCAGCATTGTCAAACTTCTGCGTGCATGCATTCTTATTAAAGAAAGGGGAAAAAAAAAAAAAGAAAACAAATTCAGCCCCCAATATACTTTGATATTAGCACAGCATGTATTTTTAGACACTAAGAAGCCTAACATTAGCTTGCCTGTATTATCCAAAGAAAAGGCATCAGCTAATGTGAGCAGCAGCAGCACATACATTAAAACAATGAGGTGCTAATGAATTTTCTGACATTTTCAACTATGATGACAGCTAAAGAATTGCAGCGTGTTGCTGTTTTAAATGTCTTGGGAAAATCATTGAAAAGTCTCAAAGCACCAGGAGATAATCACAACTGTTCAGAGAAGGCATCATTATAAGGAATGCTTGATTGTATATTTCATCAGCGTTGAATTTTTCTTCTGATCTTTCTGCCCTCTTAGTGTGTATTTACTTATGGTGATTGACTGCCCTTCCTTGCCTTTCATCAAAATTTCAATTCTCTGTAATTTTCAATTATACGGCATGTTTAAATAGATGTGCATAGGCAGGGTACGCATGTGACCAATTAATCTGTAGTTGATATGTAAGGAAATAGGTAGACATTGGAGGATTCAAAGAATTAGGACCCGTTTGCCTGCAAGAAACGGGCTTCTAGGGAATGGAAAAAGTGATGATTCCATCAAGTTGAAGCATTTGGTTGCAAGATAATGTATTCCTATGGAAAGCTGATTGCCAGATTTGTGGGAATGCTCATTCTCTCCAAAAAAAAAAAAAAAAGTGGGAATGAGCATTCCCACAATTGAATCAAAATGGGTACCAAAATTGCCTCCATTTATATTGCTCTCAGGTTTGTTAATCCTTCACATAAATCCCTTGTATTCATATATTCATGTACTTCAAGAAAAAACACATACAAGACCATACTTTCTGCATGGTGTTAACATCTTGCCATTACTCTCATAATCTGTTTTTTTTTTTTTCAATATCTCTAAATATATCATATACATCCATTTATAAGAAAAATGGTTAACTTTCTTTTTTTTCTATAATTGAATATATCTTTATAAACATAAAGAATTTAAACCTAAATTTGTAATATTAAAAAGTGGTACCAAATCTGAAGGGTGTTTTTTTTTTTATTCAAAGAGAGAGGGCTAAGCCTCAAAATAAAACAAAAACTAGTGTATACACGTGGGAACAAAAGTTCCAGGCATCTCAGTGAAGACCAAACCCTTAATACATTCGGGTATCACATCAATAAAGGTGAATTAAGGTGTTGTAAATGTCACAAAAAGGTTAAACCCAATTTAAAGAATGGGTCCGTGATGTTTGATAAAATCAAACTGTCGACACTGAGAAAAATTAGAAATGCAAAACGAGATGTGCAATCTTGAAAATAGATTATTTCACCGATGGTAATTAGATTGAGTGAAAAGTATTCAACCCAGCTTGATAATGCTTGAATTTGATTTGATAATCCTGGATACCAGCTAGTTGATCTCACTTAGCTTAACAAGCTTGAAACAAAGTCTTCCTTAACAACATGGTTCTTACACTGAATCATTAACAATCCATAACTCATTGAATTTTGTAAACAGGATACAAAATCAAAGAAATAAACAAACATTGGATAATATCAACAGAACACTTTAACTTGGACACCACCAATTAGTTATGACATCATCGGACCTAAATCACCAACCTTCTAGCAACCACAGTATTTTATACATCTGTCTAATAATTTGAAAGGAGCATCTAATATGAAGAAATAGAGAATGATGGAAAGAAGAGATAAAAGAATGAATTACGTGGACTTACCCAGGCACACTACTATGCAGGCAAGTTAATTAAAGCAGGAAGAGTGCTATATTAATGAGAAGAAAGGATGATGCATGTCTTGAAAGACCGAAGACGCTACTTAATGAAGATGCTGCAAGAGTGCCTCACTTGATGGCTTGCCAGATTTAGCTTTTGTTCGATGATATACAGGAATTTTGTTGATAACAGTGGTGCCTTAGAAAATGCTTAACAAAGAAGATGATGAAGCTCATGTAAATCTAGTGGTTCATGAAATAGTGAAAGCTCACTTCAAGATAGAATAGAAATGAAGGAAGTAGATGTATATATCTGTGTGTGTGTGTGTGTAGAGTTAAAAGTTGAAAATGTGGTTCAAGATAACGAAGATGAAACCATGAAGAAAATAATGATGAATAACATATATATATATATATATATATTTCCTTCATTTTCTTCTTCATCGTCCTTCTCTTCTTTCTTTCTACCCTTAACAAATGCTACTAACAACTGAATACAATTGTTTATCTATAAAAAATTACTGAATACAAATTTAGGAACACAATCTAGCTATATGGGGCTCTGTGTGTATACACCCTAGCTATATGTGAATGAAAATGAAAATGGAGATGAAAATAGAAATATGAATTTTTTTAACTACAATCCATTATTTCATCGTTTTTTGAATACATCTACATACATCAATATAACAATGGATATATATATATATATATACACACACACACAAACAAAGAGGAAGGGAGGTGATTATCATCTGCACCCACGTGTAATTACGAGCTAGATGAAAGTTAACCCAAAAGATTGGGTTTTTTTTAATCCATGTGATGATTATGATTTGGGTAACGCTTAAGAAGCACGAAAAAAATAATAATAATAATCCTTTATAGTTCACCAAGAAAAAAAAAACTTTTATGTCTGTTTTGTTTTTGGTGCCAACCAATAAGAAGCTTGAAACCTCTTCACGAGAGAAATAAACAAAAGTTGGTAGTATTTGGTTTAATTTCTCGCCTTCTTCTGGTTAGGGTTAATTTTAAAGGACCCATGACTTATTGGATTTGTTTGTCTCTGGGCGGAGAGAAATGGAGAATCTTTGGTCACGTCACCCCACATGATTTTTCAGTTCGGTCATTGCTTCTCTTTCCTTTACTCATTCTTCTTTTTTTTTTTTTGATGAAGTACTCATTCTTCTTTCTTTAAACCCTCCTTTGATCTTCAATGCTACAAACCAGACGTATGTTGGAAATCTCTCTCTCTTTTTCACGTCACCCACCAAATATACGATTATTATTCATGGACTTAAAAAATGGGAAAAATGACAAATAAATATATTCAAGAGACAAAAATTTCAAAAACATACCAAAAATTTGTGTAATTCTAATTGTGTACTAAAGTAGCTAATTGGGAATATTTTTTAAGTTAAATTCCATTTTTAGCCCTTAAAATTAGGGATGAAAATATATGATTATGAGTTACAAATATACATAAATTAATTGGAAATCCACAAAAAGTAATTGCAAATAATCTTGCAGTACATAAAATATAGTCAATAGTCCATTTATAAATAATTTTCATAAATTTGTAACTGGTGTTTAGATATTTATAATTGATACTCGTACATTTACAAGTAATATCTTGATAAATTTAATTAAGGGCAAAACAAGAATTTTATTACAAAAATTCAAATTAAGTTCATTGGTACCTAATTGGAATTATGCAACATCGTTTTTGCAAGTAATATCTTGATAAATTTAAATATATTTAGATGTCATTTTCCCTGAAAAATATTGTCAATAGTAAAACAGAAGAGTAATTAGACGACGCTGTGTGACAGCTCATCAGATAATTAATTTCACCATTGTTGGGATCAGCTTTGCATTTCCTCAGGTCTCTGTTGATCTTTTGATGCAAGTTTTGGACTCACCCCTAAGAAAGAAAGAGAAAAAAAAAACAGTGACACGAATAAACACAGATAGTGTTTTTTTTTTATACAATAATTACTGTACATTGTTAACACTAAGCCATGTATGCATAAATTTCTATTTATTTTTTCATGCAGCTTTCTTTGGTGTTTCACTTTTTTCATTTTTTGTCATTAATGTTTTGTTTTATCACCTTCACCTGTCATACTTTTTTTTTTAAATAGGCAAGTTAAGACGTAGTAAATAAAATATTTCCCAACCAGAATTTTCATTTAGAAATTTAATTTATTAATTTATCCTACTTAAAAATTTAAAATAGGATCCGGTTAGGAAATATTGTCGTAACTTTTTAAATTTAATTTATTATTTTTCCTTTACCTTTCTTATGATTTGTAAAAAAGTAATAATAAAAAACTAAAACGCTACGCATTGTAAGTTGGTAAGGTTACATGAGAGAACCCAAAAATCTCAATTTCCCCTTTTAGAGCTTGATAAGCCAAATTATGATTTTTAATTATTATTATTTTTTAAATTATCTAAATAAATTTGTAATAATTTTTTTTATTTTTATTTAAATTTTATTTTTATAAATTATAATTATTCTAAATAATTTTTTATAAAAAGGGAAACCAAACGTAATGATAAAACGTGCGCCACGGTGAAGGGAGATTGGGGCAGAGAGGGGAAAGCGACAGGAGAAGAGGTCTCCGTACGTGGCCAGGTAATTGATAGAGAGATTGATTTGGACCAACCAGCCTTTAAGAAGAGTGATTGTGAATGAAGGCAAGGCAACGGGAGAGAAAAGAGGGTGAGAGCATTGTAAGAAAGTAAGGAGCGATCAGAGTTTGAGGGAGACAAAACTAGAGAACAGGGGAGCTGTCCTGATCGTGACCGTGGAAGGGAGGAGAGCCCGAGGAGACTGAAAAGGATCCAACGATTGAGATAGTTCGCCGGCAACTCTTCATCACTGTTGCAAGTCGTCCCCCATAGTAGGTTTTATTTTGGTTGTTCCAATTTCAAAATCTGGTTTGTGTTTTGTATTGTGAAAGTGTTGCACAAACTCGAATCTTGGTGATGCTCTGTTTGAATCTTGAAAATAGACCTTTTTTGGCATATGGATGTTTCAGTTGCGGATTTCCGTGAATCTTGTAACTATTATTCCTTCCTTGTAAATATTATTATGTATTTACACATATGCTTTGAATGGGATTGGCGTGAGAAATCAAACACTCTATCATGGTGAAGTTGAGTTGATGCATTCTTGGTTGACCCACGTCTAGCATTACAAATGGCTTTTTAGGTGGATGGTGCATGACTTGAATATGTATTTTGCTGTTCATGTGCTAAAAATCCCTAAAGATTTTCATTAAGATTAATTTAACCCTGGAAGTTCCTAATGCACGGTTGTTTTTATATGAGTCCCAAAAGATATATTCATAATTTTAATAAAACAGAGCAACGTGATGTTCATCCATTGATCCTTAACACTAATTCCCCCCATTTTATCCTTATCACTAGAGCTAACTCTAGTATGTTTTTAGAGTATTGTCGTTTCATAAAATGAAACTGTTTAATCAAAGTATAGTTGAAATTTTGGTGCAGGTAACATTCTTTGTGACATAGTGCCTCTCTCTCTATTACCTGTAGGTGGATATATACACATAATGAAGGGAATACATGGATTGGTGCGTTAAGTCCAAATTTCAAAGAAACCAGCTTTTGGACGAGATATGAAATACCGTCATGTTTTTCAACTTTGTGTTTGGTGTTACTTGAATGGCAACCTGACAAGTCTTATAGTTCAAGTAACTGAACCTGCCGTGGAATTTGTAAGCATCTGTTCTTTCTTAGCATTTCATTATATTGATTACAATATCGCGTATCCTAAAATGTCTTATTATGCATATTCATTTTGGTCCAGAAAAGAAGATTGAGGTAACAATAAAGTTTGTGCATCTAAATCAAATTCATCCAAGATTGAAACACTAAATATTGACTTATATTTGTTTAAAATATAAAGTGGGAAGCATGAGGACAATGTTTAAATCCTTATATCCTGAAGGAGAGCGACTCATGGGCTCATTAGGGAATATCTGGAGGAATGCTTAGAGACGTTGGTCCTCTAAGGAATGAGATTGTTTTAGAAGGGTCTGGCTCTAGTTTGATCTTATTTTCATCCGTTGTTAGAACCATGAACCTTGCTGCAATAAGTATCTTCTAGGTAATCGAAAATCAACGCGTGAGTCTTGTACCAGCAATTCTGGCAAAAACTTTCTTTACCTTGAGTTTTCACCACCAAGCGAGGGGGAAAATTGAAGTTCTGCATCTGACTCCTTACCGTGTGGATTGTTAATCATGTGTACGGAAGGGATTTTCAGCAAGGCATTGGACATAAATCTGTTTTCATCCTATCAAGGATTTCAATCGACGTGAATGTTGCCCTCTGACTGGTCTTTGTCTATCAAGGACTAGCCAGCATGTGTCTGTCTTTGGTTTCTTCCATTCAATTGATAAGCGACAGGTTATCCTACAAAAGATGGCCTCATTGGTTGAACCAGTGTTCTTTTTAGCATCATGTCCTTTTCTTGCACTACTTCTGGTTCGAGGAGCAGTAATTTTACCTTCCGATATTCCTCGGAATTTCAGCAACTCCATGCATGGTACCAATGGCCTGTTAATCACCCACATTTATTTTAAACACATTAATGTAGAGGTGGAAAAAATGAAGGTAGAGTATATGCTACGGCAGAGAACATCATGATCCAAAATCAAACATATGAAGTATATATATAATAGTGTATGGAGAAGTTGAAGTAATTGGCAAGGAGATAGTGTGACAGACTTAACAGACGATGTATATATTTGGAGGAGCCGATGCATGTTGGTGGTTAAGTCTCGAGCTTCACGTATATTGAGCCAACTTCTCATTTTGAAAACTGATAATCGCAGAGTGTCACCTCTTCTAAGCGATCGCCAGCCTCCTCAGTCACATGTGCAGGCTGGGCCCTAAACTTCATAATGTAAGGCTCTGTTTCGTTTCACTTCTAAAAATGAATTTGACCACAAAACCAAGTTTTAATTTTAAAGTGGATGGTTGGGGGTGTAAAATGGATCACATTGGAGAATTGATTTAGAAGGTAAACGGAGTTGAGATAGAAGTAACTCCAATATTACTTTTCTATTGACTCCAACGAGATTTGAAAATAAGTTATATAAAAATATATTAATAAAAATGAGAAAAAATAGTAAATTTGAAAAAATAAAATTTCCATAAAATTTCTTCTATCTAGTAATCAAATTGTCCCTTCAAAATTTTAATCTTTATAACCCATAGTTTGTAAAAAAATGTTATATCAGATAGACTATATTTCCAATAAAATAAATGCAAATTAAATTTTAGTCCAAGAAAATTAAATTAATCATGAGATAGAGTTTTAACTCAATTTAGAGGAAATATGAGTTTGTTAAAATCAATTTTTAAATAAATCATCCAAATATAAATACGTTAGTTTAAAACTAATTTTTATCTTAACTAAATTACAGAATCAATTTTATCAAAATTTATTTTTAATCAACTGAAAACTAAACGGGTACTAAGTCATGCTAATTGCTATGGTTCTGTTGGTCCATCAGTAATTCAGTATAACTCGACTACGTATCATACAAAAAGCCGTTTTAACATATTACTTTTGCAAATTTCCCTGTAAATAAACCTTTCCTTCCTTTATTGGTGTTAATTCGTGATTTCACATTGTCTCAATGGAAAAAAAAATGTCACCTCATTTAATACACAAAATCACCTAATAATGCAATATGAAGTCCTATAATGAAACGCAAATTATTTTTATATAGATGCTTTGGCCAGCCAAGTGCATGGTTTGTTATTAAATGGATTTTAAATTTGCTAATAATTTTTTAGTATTATTTTCTACTAATATAATTTTTTAATTATTATTTTCTACTATATTATACTTTATTTTGAGTTAAGGTTTTATTTTTGAATTTTTTCTATAAAATTTTATAATTTTTTTAGTATATTTTCTTTACTTTAACACAATGATTGTGTGTCCTGGGTTTTTTTTTTATGAAGACTGGGCGTTATTATATAGAATGTTAGACCTGCTCCAGTTGAAGCTAATGGGTTCATGTGGTGCTATATTTTCTTTAAAATTGATTCCTGCCCAACGTCAATGGATTAATGAGAGGCTAATTTATGGCTTGAAATGTTAATTTACATTATTATCCTTGCATATTCTACCTCCTCTAAGCTAATCTGACGTTACATATGAAAAACAAAATGCATTCAACAATAGGCACAAAATCTCCGGCCAAAAAAATGGCCCAAAATCAATTGGAAGTCTCCAACGTTGCAAACTGCATATTAAAACAAAAAATTTAGAATTGCTTTTTATTTTTCATTTTTAAACTAAAATAAATTTTGAACTCAATTAAAAGTTTTTTATTATTTATGTTAATTAAAATTTTATTATTTTAATTATAAAAATTATTATTTTTATTGAAAATTTAAAAATACTTTTACAAATTAAAAAAATAGAAATAAAGATTTCAATATTCTATTGAATATATGAAAATATATATTTTGAATAATTAAAAAGTTAATAATTATTATTTTAATACATTTTACACTATGAGTATTATATTCATTTAATAATCTTTTTTTATATTTTCTATTATTTTCATTCATTCATTTAATACCAAATATAATTATATATCATTCCACCAAACCCTATTTCCATTATTAATTCTCATTTTCATTTCTATTCTCCTCCACATACCCACCCAATAATTACGTGAACCAACCTAATGGAGCCTAAAGATATTTTGATTCTTTCAGGAGATAATGTGACTTGACTTGACTTGACGTTATCTTAGAGAAGCAAATGAAGCTTTCATATAATATAAGCATTTAAGCAGAAGAGCTACAAACTATGAAATAGGTGAACGATTGTTTTGTTAATTAAACAAAAGCATTTTTCTTTTACGAAAAAAAAAATCTCCTCCTCCTTGGATGTTGTTGCATCGTAGAAAGAGAAGCAATTTTCTGAAAGGAAAAAAAAGAAGAAAAAAGAAAGAGAAGCAATTGTCGAGGTAAAATCTCTCTTGACTCAAGTTGCGTGAGAAGAATAAAATAGTCCTATATCCTAGCAATATTTATTAACAAGCTCTAAGGAAATTTGGACAAAACGTAAATATATACTTCATTTTCTCCATGTTATAATAACAATAACATTAGTCTCATTTAACTAAATAAAGTTGACTATATCGATCATATCATATCAAGGGACTCTATTATTCATCATCTCTTTAAATAACTTAATTATTTATCAAGAAGTTCTACCTTATAATTTTACTTAGTGTTCTTCTTGGTCTTTTTGTATGCCTTTTAATAGAGCTCCAAGTCATTCGATCAACTTTTCTCACTGGTTCCTCTTATCCTCTTTTTTGTACATATCTAAACCATCTTAAATGATTTTCCACCATATTCTTTTCGATAGGTGCTACTTCAACTTTCCTTCATATATAGTCATTTCGTATCATATCCATTTTTGTGTGACCACATATCCATCTCAACGTTCTCATCTTTACTACTCTCATCTTGTGCTATTGTTACTCTTTCAAAGCCTAACATTCAATATCATATAACATTACTGACCTTATAGCAGTTTGAGAAAATTTTTCTTTAAACTTAGTTGGTACTTTGTAGTCATAAATAACTTCTGAAATTTTTCTCTACTTTAACTACCTAACTTATATACTATGCATAACATCTTTATCAATTTTATCATCACTAACATCAAATATATATATATATATATATTACATTCAATAAGGGTAATAATGGAAAAGGCTGTAATTTTTTTAACAAATTTAATTAGTTAATCAATTTTTAACTATTTTCATTGCTACATGTAAAATTATTAAAATATAACTTCTATTATACACCGAATACACATACAAAGTCTTACCATTTTAAAAAGTTGCTTGACACGTTACCGTACAAAACTTTGTTTTTCCCCCGGCCAGGATCATACAAAAGTTTTCCGACACACATTTGCTTAGAAAGACAAAAGGGTCAAATTAGTGAGATGAGCAATATTGCAACAAACTGACAAAAGTTTCTCTTTCTTCATAATACGGACACGAAGGAATACTCAAAAGACAATTTCTCCGGCTCATCTCTCCTCTCGATCACCACCGAAGGCATCCATGGAAGAAAATTTCTAAATCCATCCTTCACACTAAGGGAGAAAGAAAAAGCTGAAAATTAACCATTCCAAAAAGGAAATATATATATAGTTACAATCTCCAGAGGAGAGCAACTATTGTTCAATGAGCTGTACAAAAAACTGCAGCTTTTTGTCATCTTTATGAACATGATATATAATTATAGTAGGTGGTAGTATTAAATGAATGATTAATTAACTCTCATTGGGTGATATTGCATGCATGACATGCGTGAAAGAGGATATCCATGCTACATAAATAGATACGTACTGGTTCAGTGGTTCGCTCAGATCATGTTTACATGAAATATGGGGTGGTGGTAACAATACACACCCACACATACATATGTATGTATGTATGTATGTATGTATGTATGTATGTATGTCTTTAGCTTTTTGAATGATGACATGGACTATGTCTTATTCACGTTATGGGGAGTGGGAAATGGTGAACGAATTTGCATTTTAAAATTGATTTCTTCATGATTGATTTGGCTTCTAATTATTAGTATAAATAGAGATAATATTAATTGCATGGTGGGTTGTGATTAAAACCTTACCGAGGAATTTTTTTCATAATAGAAGTGCCATAGAAATGCTTAACAAGATGATGAAGCTCATGTAATTGTAGTGGATCATGAAATAGTAAAATTAAAGTTTCACTTTAAAATATATATTACATATTTTGGGAGCGTTATCAAATTTTAATTTTTTTTTTATATTTTTAAGTAATTAAATAGTTAGTATAAATGAAATATAAATATAGTATATACTAAATATTATATTTTTCCGACTATATATATAAATATGGTACTAATAATGGAGTAGTATGGTTAAATATACAGCTGCACTACATCTTTCTGTCAATATCATCGTCATCATTATGAGCAAATCCCAACGACTCATAAATAAAACATCATCCCACAGTGCCATTCCCATGTAGAGTAATGGTCAGGCGAAGCAGTGCCTGAAAGGTAAGGTTGATGGAAGCAATAATCATAATAATGGAAGCAGAGTGGATAAGAACGAATCCTCTGTTGGTATGAAATATCTTTTCTGTACGTGAAACATAAATATATATATATATAAAGACTTTTAAAAGTGTGTTGGTTTTGTGCTTGAGCTTAGCTGTATGCTTAAGTACCCACGTCGCAGGTGATCCCATGGGATTGGAGGGTTAAAGAATTAGAGGGAATGATTGAAGGTGAAGGCCGTCCCATTTTCATGCTATAAAGTAGGACCACTACTGCCCATCGTCGCATTTGAACACTGCTATTTTATTTTCTTTGATTCCTTCCTACATTTGAAGTGGCAGACAGTATCTGCACAATACAAAAATTAAATAAATAAATAAATATATATATATATATAATATCAAATGAGCGTTTATTACCCATCCATTTTCCTACCTACCCATATTAAAAATTATTAATTTATTAAATATTAACATTACACAAAAATAATAATATGAAAAGAGAAAATAGGAGGAGAGAAAAGAGAAAGGTAAGAAAAAGATATTTTCTCATCTTATACTTAAATGAATAAGAAAAAACCAAGGAGAAAAAATGTGACTAATTTTATGTTGATAATAATACTCTTATTTTTAGTACATCAATTTATTGAATATATACATAAATTTTATATCTATATCTCTCGTATCTATATTTTAAAATTTTAAAATTTATTATATCAGACATATCATGTCATGTCATACCTGATACCTATACCCATATAAGTAGGACATCGCCTGACCCCCTCTCGCCCCGTCATTTTTTTAATATATAAGTTTAAAAATGAAAAAAATATTTCTTTTGAAAATTATATAGCTATAAAATATTATTATTTTATTTTTTCTTTAATTTAAGTACGATACAGTAAAATTTTTTTTACAATTATATTGTATAAATAAAAAAGATACAAAATAAAATAAAATTGTACAAATACATAATTTTATATGACTCTAAAAAATTATTCTTTATTTATAATTTTTAAATAAAATAGTAAATGAAAAAATTTCCTACCACCCATCTCACCTAAACGTTGCAGGTAAGGGCGTTAATGAGTGACATTTGGGGATTAAAAACCGAACCTAACTGAAGGAGCCTTATCACTTATCAGTTTGAATTTTAATCGATTTGGTTCAGTTAAACGATTGGTTTGGTTTAGACTTAATTTATGCTTTTTGAGTTTTTTTTTAAAATAGCATCCTTCTTAAAAAATTAAATTAAATAAGTCACATATAGATATTTTATGAACACAAATTATATTTAAATAATTTACTAACTAATATACTTTAAGAATATTATAAAGGTGGAATAAAATAAATGTGGTTATGAGTAATTACGTATATTTATGTATTATAATTTATTATAATATAATTATCAAGTGTAATTCCATTTATTTCAGGTCATATTACACTAATACCAAACCAAATCAAATCAAATTGGTTTTAGTATAGAAAAAAATTAAAATAGATCTCGTTTGATTTCAATTTGGTTTGGAATGATTTTGACAATTTGATTGGATATGATAAATTTGATTCGATTTTAAATAGCCATGTTGCTTGTAGTAAAAGACTGCATTTGACTACTCTTTTATAAAAAGCATTTTGACTGTACCTGCTATGTTGCAGAATCTCCTGTCGGTGCTCATCAGAATTGATGAGCACCATGTTCTTATCACTTTTACACCATTCAGATTAATCTGAATAATTCAGATTTAATTATTTTTTTTATTATATTTTTATTTTATTAGATACAAAATTTAAAATAAATATAATTTTATAACTGTCACTTTTTAAAAAATATCATTATTATATAAAAAAATTAAAATAAATAATTATAAATTTGAACCGTTCAGATTTAATCTAAATAATTCATATTTGATGAGCATATTGTGCTCATCAGAAGCACCAAGGGAAATTCCTAGGCTGTCACCTTGTCCTCTCATGCCCATTGGGGATTAGGGTTTATAGGGCTGAATGTTTTGTTCCTTTTCTTTTTTTAATAATTATTTTTAACTAAATGAAAAGGGATTTGGTTTATGATTTTTTAAGTAAAACAAATTGCAAGATTAGGAGAAAATGATGTGAAAGTTAAAAGGAAACGAGGCAATCTAAAAAATAAATTTATTTTTTCTCATAATTAAATCACAAAAAAAAGACTAACAGTGAATTTTTTATTTTTTATGCAAATTATCTAACTGACCGGAAACTTAATAACAAAAAATATATATTTATAATTTTATTCAGACAAAAGAGGATGTTCACGTATATTTTTTTCCTGATATTGAAAGGGATGAAAGGTGTGCATATTCCTGCAACAGCATGTGTTTGTGAACTACCGTTTTTTTTTTGGGGTGATCTTTACGATCTTTCCCCCCCCCCCCCCCCATTTTCTACCTTATATCCATCTTTTCCCTTTTCTATTTATTTGTTAATAATTGTAGCAACAGAAATGAATCATCCTACTATAATTTTATCTCAAGTACTGTTTGGTTTTAAGATGATTGAATTTAATTCAAACAAACTTTTAACGTGCAATTAACATATCTGATAACCATTATGGAATATTTTGATATCATGCTTCACGTAAATTGATCATTTCTATAGCTAGAGTAGAAAAAAGACCCGTGAAGATAAAAAGCTGGCAGAGGTCCGTCATAATAATAATAATAATAATAATGGAGAGAGTATATATGTGTTCCTAAAGAAGTTTTGGTAATCACATGCACCAGAGGACGTCTGCAACTGCAAAGGCTGGCATCGATGACCACAGAGCCAAAAAGAGGAAGCCTTAAACACAGTTTAGAGGAAAATTGGGGTAATTAACTTTAACTAGTGCAATCTATCTAATTACCATTATGGAATATTATGATATCATTTTTAAACACACACATCCCCTCCCACACTTTCTCTCTATACCCAGAATAGAAAAAAGACCCGTGAACAAAAACGGCTAGCGGAGGTCCGTTCGGTTGCTATGGAGAATAAGTATACTATGACCATCAAAATAATTATCAAAAAAAAAAAAAAAGAATCTCACCCCCGGCAGCCTTCATGTTATGTTTGTGTGTCTATAAAAATAGAGAGAGGCTCCAGGGAGGAAAGCAAGCAGAGGAGACGAAGAAATCGAGGGAAGACAAACTGAGAGAGACAGAGAGCAGGGCCGAAGATCATGGAGAGAAGAGAAGAAGAAACGAAGAGGAAGCTATAGAAGAAGGAGGAAGAAGCAGAGAGTTTGAGAGAGAGGTGCTAAGAAAAAAATAGTTCGCATAATCTGATTCTTGTCCTCTTTGGTTTGTATGAGATCGATCATTGGTTTTCGCTTAAAAGTCTTTATCCTATACATACATGAAGCATAGAGGCTTAAAATGAAACGTACTGATATTATCAGTACGTTTCATTTTATGTCTGTGTTATTTGTAAGTGCTTTCACATCAGCTCTTATTTATACTTTGCAAGTCCTACTGTACTGTATAATCACCCTCTCTAATTTGTCACGACAGTGCCTGTATGTAGCTGTTTTCGTGCTTGAAGTAGCTGAGGTAATGTGCTGCAGATCAATGCTTCTAATTATCATGTGGGTGGTTAGTTTTGGTGTCTTAGTGGCTTCTTCTGGAGAGGTAAATACAAACTGATCAATTGGAGTAGTTTAAGACTTATCTGCATGGAAATTTTTGTCATATTGAATTTTGGTTTTGCGTCAACATAAGCCTTTTGATTCCGAGGTGCTGCTATGCTTGTGGTGTTGCTGTGTTCTGAATTTTCTTTCCATGCGAGATGAGTTTGATGAATTAGGAATTCTTGCTTTTCTTTTGGGCACATATCTTCTCATTTAAATCCTTCAGCTTGGTGCTCTGCTCCGATGTTTTCTTCTCGGCCTACCATGGCCTTTTATTTTATTTTATTTATTTTTTTAAAGATTTTGGTTTGCTTCTTCTGTCTTTTTCTATGTGCAAGGCAATATCGTTTTGGGTCTTACTTAATATTTGGTTAAATTCGTTACTCAGGCTAAAAATAGAAAAGTTAAACTCGTTACCTACAAATTAAATTACAACTTAGTTTTGATATGTTGAAAACTTTTATTTTAATAAATAAATTTTGCAGAAAATCTAATTTTTTGGGGATACACAAATAACTTTATGACATTTGAAAGCAAACAATGAACTCTAAAATTTTAAATTGATGCAAACAATTCCTCTTCTGTAAATTAGCTAGTCGATCTCTTCATTCACTAACGCTTTTATAACAAATTAAATATGATTTTTATGACATTTGTTTACCAACTCATTCTCATGACATCTAAATCCAACTCTTTAATAGCTTTGAAAATTGGAAGTTGGGTTAGAGTTTTTATTCTTCATGTGAAGCTATTAGTCTTGAAACAAAATACAACAATTCCTCCAAGTATATCCATTCTCTGTAAAGTCTTTAGGATTTTCACCTTATTTATTATAGGGCCAATGACTTCAATTTTTCCAGATATTATTATATAGAAATCTTTCTATGCTTCATTTTGAATTATGATATCTTCCTCCTCTCGCATATATTTTACTTTCATTTTTGTCATATGTTCATTAATTTGTTCAAATTAATTCAGTGAATAAAATTTGTCACAGACCTTCACTTAATATTTTTGGACTTTTTAATTGAAAAGATTCTTAATAGGTGAAGAAATAAAGAATAATATGCATGATGTCTCACCAAAAAAAACAAGAGTCTCACAAAAGAACAAGTTAGATAAATGCTTATGTGAATGTGGTTGAAGCTCTTTGTCCTATATTTCAAGTAACTATTGGCTATATTTGCTTTTTCAATCTTGGAGGAATTTGATTTTGGCACACAAATTTAGATACATTTGAAAAAACCTTCAAGCAATATCCAATTTTTTGTGTTGAAATCAAATTACTCAAGGTTGGAAGAGCACATCTTAGCTTATATGTGCTTGACATGCAACGTAATGGGGCTTTGGGGCTTCAATCATCAGCATCAACTTATGGAATGGTTTTGGGTCTTATTTAATACTCCCTCTACTCTTTAATATAAGATCATTTTAACTAAATCACGTGAATTAATAATTAGAATTAAAACTAATTAACTATCTCGATTTCTCCGAAAATTTCAATATTTTTTTAAAACTACCTTTATTTAATCTCTTTCTCTTTCTCTTTGCATATATTAAATAAGAATATTTTTTAGAAATGTATAATAAATACTACCTCATATATTGTAAAGTGTCTTATATTTAGAATTAGGGTAAAAAATTATATATATATATATATATATAGAGAGAGAGAGAGAGGATCGGAGGGAGTATTTGATTTTGTGTTGTAGTTAAATGGTATGAAATTTTGTACCCCTGTCATGGTTTCGGTCTTAGAGCTTCTTACTTAGTTGTCCAGAGACTTTATGTGAGAGGTACATTTGTAGGAACACGTAGAAATTGAGGGACATGCTTTTGGTTCCGCTGTTCTCCCTTACTCGTGAAACGTTATCTCTCCCTCTCTCCTTATGAACCATTCGGGGTACTACTATATTAGTGTTTTTTTTTCAATAAACGCACTATAATTGTGAAATAATTTAAAATTGCTCAAATTTTTTTAGAAAATTTTAATGATGTCAATGAAAATAAGAAATTTCTAAAAAAGAATAAAAAAATAAAATAATATAAAGATTTGAGAGGGACTAATATGGGTCATGATCCCCCTAGCCAAGTGTTTAATTTTTGCTTTATTGTTTTGTCAAAATTTTATATTATATGAAGATTATGTATTTTTGGCCACCCAAATTTATATTTTATTTTAAAAGTAAATTAAATTTTTTTAAAATCAACACACTTTCTCTTACTTTACTAACATTAGCTTTACTATCTTTTTCTCTTTTAATTTCTCTCTCTTTTTTATTTAAGTTTCCCTCACTCATTTATTTTTCACTCTCTTTTACTTTACTCTTTCTTTTTACTTTTTTTTATTCTTTTCGTCTTCCTTTATATGTTTTAGGGCTTTTGGTTTGACTAAAAATTAATAGAAAGATAGTCATTATTAAATAATGATGCATGTTTATGAATTAATGGATGCATACATACTGCATAGGCGTTACGCATGAAATTTAGTTTTTGATCTGTGCCAAATGTGTTTTTGATAATGTTAGGTCAAATGCCTGCCTCTTGCTGCTTCTTCTTTTGTGATCCCTTACTTGAATATGGGTTCCCTTTATTTTTGTATATATATGTGTTTGTGTTCTCTTTATTCTTGTGTGTATATATATACACAAGAATAAAGGAAACACATATATATTCAATCAAATTAAATATAGTGTTCTTCCCTCAAAACAAAATATAGATCATAATTTCATAAGCTGCATGTCACTAGAGCACTCAAAATATATGGTTAGTTTTTCAGTCGTAAAGGATATTTGAATCTTAAGGAACATCCCATCTTAAACTTATTATTAATTACTAAGCTAACTCAGGTAACCAATACATATTACATATATTTTTTAGAGGTAATATTTTTTATTACAACATTTTGTATGGTAAGATATCTTACATATATATGCATATGCATTCTTTCAGAGAAAGAACATTGAAGCAATATCGAAGTTTGTGCATTTAAATCAAATTCCTTCAAGATTGACAGATAAAATATTGGTTAAAGACTCATGCATGGTAATGATTTTCACTTACAGCTCGTTTGGTTCATTTTCAGAGGAGTCAGGAATGTAATGGGAAGGGATGTAAATAAAATACACATGAGTTTATTTGGTTTGACATTGGGTATATAAAAAATAAACTCATTTTTTTATCTTTAAATAAATATAAATAAATAGCAATGTACCAAAATGCTACTGCTGAAAAAAAATTAAAAATAATAAAAAAACCCTTCCGCTTCTTCCTTCCTCACCGCTGACACCACCCCATTTACACTGGAAGATTGAAGCTCATCCTATACAGATCGCCGGCTAGCATCTCCTTCTTTAAACGAAACAAGCTTCACACCCAAACACGAACGGATTGAATCAAAGGAAGATTGAGACTTCAAGCACAGCGATGGTGGGATGAGCTTCGGACGAGAAGAACGAGCTTCGCGAGATCTGTGACTTCAAAGACCTGAAGAGGTTGTACGAGATCTAGTTCACTAGAGAAGGCCGCTGCTTCACACCCAAACACAAGGACGACGTGAGTGAAGGTGAGGCTGGTGATGACAATAGTTGCCGGAGATCGCCGGAGAAGGTCATCGGAGAATGTTGTGAATCAGAGGGTCAAAGGGGAAGATGATGATGAAGAAGGGAGTTCTGGCAAGAGAAAAAAAGACAATGATGCATTTGTGATCTTATTTTTTTATAAGGGCAATATTGTCTTTTTACTCTCATTTACAATCATATAATCTCAAATACATAGCTTTTGGACAGGTTTGTCATTTACATTCAGAGGTGTATTTAGGTTTACGGGCGTAATCCTATAATCGTGTAATTCAGTAAACCAAATGCAGCCACTCATGTAATGTAATCCTATTTACATTACATTACTCTCATGAATCTGAACCAAATGGGCTAGGCTAGTGTTTTTAAATTTGTATTTAGCAATGCTTACTTGCTTGGCAACCTATCAAGTTTTTTGGTTCAAGAAATTGAATATACCATAAATTTTGTATCAATCTTGAAAAGCTTTAAAGTTTGAGTAAATATTTTTATATTCATATGTAAGAATTCACCCTTAGAAAAGTAAGAATTAGTGACAAGATTTTTGTGATAGACAAAAATTAGCCACTAAACTTATACATTAGTGATGGATTAGTTATAGAGTGTAAAAATTGTCGTTTTTGATTCTAAATTTACACATTTATTGAAGGAAAATTTCTCGTCACTAATTTCCATTACTAAAACTAATCATTAATGGCAGATTACTGTTCAATTTCACAAAGTTAACTACAGATACACATCCGTTACTATGTCACCACGAAATTTCAAATTTAATAACAGATTAGTGATAAATTTTTTAATTATTAAAATTAATAAAAATGAAAATAAATAATTAAATAGAAATTTAGTATATTGGTCTATCAAACGTAGAATTAAAATAAAAAATGTAAATTTGTGCTAAATTTTCATTTTCCAATAAAATATTGTACATATATATATATATCTTAAAATATAAGTATAAAGAATGAATGGTTCTCATAGTTCAATTGGAAATGTGTTTAAGGCTTTAAGCATGGCTTGTTTGAGAAATTTGAGGCAAATAACGCGAGAGATAATGTAGCTGGTGCAGTGGTGGGTCTCGGTGGGCTGGCAGAAAAAAATATTTGCATGTCGGTATGTGTCTGTGTACGGGGTTGAGTCCTTCATTACAAGTTGTTCTATCGCCCCTGGTCTTCATTAAGTCTAGGAAAAAAAATCTAATTGTAAATCTTCAAATCTAATTGCAATGATCAACAAACAAAAAACAATTAGAAAGGACATTGAAAAAGATCTCTTAATCCTTAAATAGGTCAAAAATCCGCCTGTTGTCCTATTTTGAAGGATTGCTTGCAGGTGTGTGTCTATGTACGTACATGCTTGAGTCTTTCATTACTAGCAGTTCTCTCGTTCCTGGTCATCTGTAATCTCGCACAGGTTGCGTCTTTGATTTGTAGCTTTAGAATAGAGGTAGCCACATTGGTAAAAATGGGGGGCTGGTAGTAGTCTAGTAAAAGACAATGCGACCCAAATATGTGAATCCCCATGACCCTTTAGCCCTTTAACATGGATCTAGTTTCACTGTTGTTCCCTTTCTTTCCCTCTTCTGGTTTTGTTTCTTGATTGTTATGAAATAGGTAGTTCTACTTTTTAATTTTTTTTTTAAATAAGTTTAAAATAAGATCACCAAATTAATATGGAGCATAAAGAAAATGAGTCCTCCCTCCATGGAGCATAGCTGTACATAATCAAAGGCAAGTTCATGGATGCAGTAATTCCATCTACTTGAAAGATAGCCAAAAAAGAGTGTTTAAGGGAGAGGAACAGATTTAGGAAGGGGAGCATAGGAAGAAAGTCGAGAGTGAGAGGGCGAAATGGAGAGAGCTAAGAGATTGAAGAAAATGAGTCCTCCCTCCATGGAGCATGATTACGTATAATAAGAGTCAAGTTTAAGGATGCAATAGTTCCGTTTGCTTGAAAGGTAGCTGGAAGAGTGTTTGAGAAAGAGGACGAGATTGACCACGGTGAGTAGAGGAAGAAAGCCAAGAGAGAGGGCAAAATTGAGAGTGCTGAGAGATTGGGATAAGAGGAATATCAAACTGTGCATGGAGGACACGCTTAGTTTCATGCTTCCATCATATTCACATTCACTTATGCTAGAACTTGAAGAGATACCATAAGTAAAATATTTAAAGCATTGAGTTTATGTATTTCTTCACTAATATGCCTCTTATTTTTCCCAACTTTATCTTATGTAATAGACGTATAGAATTTGGCAATGCCAAGTTCTGTCCAATTGTATTTGGTAATTTTTAAAGTATAATGATCATTTTTATCTACTCATTTCTTTATTCTTACTCTTCATTTCCAAGCAATACGAGTTTAATTGTAATTTTATTCTAATTTCAATTGCTTGATAAGTATTCCTTGTGTCTTGGGTTTTCTTTTGTTTTATTATTTCATATATATTTTTTTGGATTATATGTTTATTATTTTCACAACCATAATTGATTATTCTATTGACTGGCTTGAAGAAAACATCAACTTCAAATACTTCTGTCTTAGATTTACGAGACTTTTATGTGTATTTCATTTTACTCTTTAATTAATTCCTTTTTAAAAATTATTCACATCATTAAACACTACTACAAACACTTTATCTTATTCTTTCGAGAGCTAACCTCGAAGGGCTAATACATAGTAGATGTATATATTTTTTGAATATTGTTAATATGATACCTGTCACGTAATGGGCCTCAGCTCCAATGAAGCCCATCTATGTATGTTTCTACTTGTTTCTATGGTTAGGAACTCTAGTTAGCCCAACTTACTATAAATACATGTAACCTGACTTGATTCAAGAATGAGAGTTATGATACTTTTATGAAAGACTCTACATATTGACAAGCATTAATGCTTTACAAAATTATTTTATTTTAATTAGAGTATAAAAATAATTTTGTTGAAATTTTGACACAAATAACTTTTTGTGACCCATTATAGTGAGTGTGCTTATTACTTACTAGCACACCTATATGCAAACACAAGAAAAACATGGATCAGAATCTCAAGTCAACTAGTCTATTAAAAACATAAGGAAACTTTGTATTTTTTCTAAAGCCAGGAATATGGGCCAAGCTCGATGGGTTGATCCATTTAGCCTAAAGAAAATAACAGGTTAGATTAGAAATTTGGGAGCTTTCATAAGAAATGGGTTTTTGAGTCCGAGACCATTTGGTCCAGCCAAAAAATACAGCTCATTCTATAAATGGGCACCCAACCCAAATTGTCACCCTTTGTATGGTGGGGTATGGTGACATTCACTCGGTCAACCTACCAAGATAGTGTTTACATTTTTATTTATGCTTTTTAATTGGTGCTTACCCAAGTACCAATTTGTCAACTCTGATGAGTCAACAATCTGAACGCACCATGGAGTTTGCAAGTTTTGTTATCTTAATTTTAACATCTCATATTCTAAGATGTTACTTTTAAAAACTTGATGTCTTACATATACTAAGATGCATTTGGTCTAGAGAAAGAAGATTGAAGCAGTATCCAAGTTTATGGTCTCACGTTCAGGCCAACTTAATTACGTGCATTTTGACTCTCACCACTATTTTGGTGAGAAGAGAGTCATTCAAAATGAAGTGATTCTAAAAAAAAATCTTTCACCTGGTCCAAACAAAATTGCCATAGTATTTCTCTTTCTCTCTCTCTCTCTTCTTTGGCTAACATAGTTAATTTTTCGTATTTGCAAGTCCGTCTAATCACACTCCATTTATTACCAAGTGTACCCAGATGAAGTATTATAATTTTGTTTTTTAACAAGCATATTTCAGTGAATATAATCAAAAGACAAAGTAGATTTTAGATTCCGATGATAGAATGGAAATAACAAATTTAATAATAAAAAAAATAGTATAAAGAGATGATAAATTATAGATTAATGATTAGAAAAAGAGAAAATTTCAGATAAATACCAAAGAAGTAAGATATTTTCAAAAAGTAATCCCAATTTACCCTAATTTCAAAAAACTATCAATGTAATTGAAATTAAAATTGAAAGATAAAAAATGAAAATGTCTTTCTTATACAAGTGATACATTTGCAAAATAATAGTATATTTGCAAATGATAATGTTGTATTTGTAAGTGAAATAAACTCATTTACAAATAATACTATTATGATTTGAAATTGAAGTTGTGCCACTTGTAAATATACTATTATTACATGCAAATGAGTCATTTACACAGAAATGATATTTTCATCTTTTACCTTCCAATTTTAATTCCAATTACAAGCCCTAATAATTTTTTAGAATTAGAGTAAACTTAGTTTACTTTTTAAAAATATTTTATTTTTTTGGTATTTATTTACAATTTTTTCTTCGAAGAACATGATATATATTACAAAAAAAAATTGAGAGAAAGAGAATCTCATTTACTTACTCATACATTCATACCAAATGGGCTTCACAAAGGATCCTGAGCTGCAGCGGATCCTGACGCAACTTTAAAAAATTATAATGCTGATCTAATTTCTTCTTCTACTTCTTTTGCGTATGTTTATCTAAATTTCTCTATCTTTGAAATCAGATCTAATGCAGCTCTTTAAATTGTTTACATAGCTTTTGGATTTGGTATACATTCCAAGGGATATGCACCAACCATGTCCCATTTCTAAGGGATATGCACCAACCATGTCCCATTTCAATTGCTTAAATGAAATTTGAAACGTTTAGATTTAATTATTTTAATTTTATATTTTTAAAATTAAATAAATTGATATTCATAAAGTTATTATTATCTTGTATCCTGCATCATATAAGAAAAATTTATTAAATTTTAATTAAATATAAAAATGTGGATCATCTAAATTTTATTCGAATGATTCAGATAAAATGTAGACTGAGTACATAATTGCACATAAAAACAAGAAATTGAATCTAGTACACATCTTTGCTACTTATTGATAATTATGTACACATCTTTGCTACTTATAAACAAGAAATTGAATCTAGTACATAATTCCAGCTGGACAGATTTGGCATCAAGCTTTGTAATCAATTGTAACTGAGTTATTAAAAATTCATTACTAGAAAAATTAGTTTTAGCGAAGGAATTTAGCGAGGGATGAGTGATCCCTCGCTAAATGATCTAAATAGTGAGAAAATTAGCGACAAATTGTAAGTTCGTAACTGTTGTTAAATTTAGCAAGGGAATTAGCGAGGAATATCATTTTCCTCGCTAAATTAGCGAGTAATTAGCAAAAAATTTTTTATTCCTCACTAAATTATTATGAATAGTGAGGAATTGAGCGAGGGATTTGTCCCTCGCTAAATTTTTTAAAATTAATTTTAATATATTAAAATTATTTTATTAAAAATTTAATTTTAATGAATTAAAATTTTTTTAATAATTAAGTTATAAAATTATTTTTATTAGTTGATTATTTTAAATTAATAAAAATAGTTAGATTAATTTTTATAACTTGTTGGCAAAAAATGAAAATGAAAATTCATTTATTACAAAATTCAAAATATAAAGTATTTTATGATATTAATAATTGAAATTATAATATATTTTTATTTTTTAACAATATATTAATTTATAAATATATATGTATATTAGTGTGTAGATAAATAACATATATTTAATATTTCATATAAAGACTGCAAATACATTCCAGTTCAAGTCGCAATCATGGTGATGTGGCATGGGTGGCAGGGTGATGTGGCTGTAGTGTGGCAGTGATGTGGCATGGGTGGTCGGTGACATGGCAATGATGTGACGTGGCGCGGTGTTGGTGGTGACATGGTAATGATGTGGTAGTATTGAATTTTTTATAATTTAGCGAGGAATGAGTTCCTCGCTAAATTTAGAGAGGGATTAAATCCCTCGCTAATTTAGCGAGGAAATCAACTCATCCCTCACTAAATTTAGCGACGCGGTTTATAACGACCAAATTAGCGAGGGATAAAATCCCTCGCTATTTTTAATTTAGCGAAGGAAAAATGGCATTTAGCGAGGGATTTGTCCCTCGCTAAATTACTTTTTTCTAGTAGTGATTGAACTGATCATTGAATCAGTTAAAATAATGATTTAAGATTCAATAATTTAACTGTAATTGAATTATAAATTGATAATAATAAAATTAAATAAATTTATTATTATTATTAATCTAAATAAGTTAATATTCATCTATAATTATATTTTAAACTCAAAATAATCAATTAATATTCTATTTTCATATTATTTATTAAGTAAATTTATCATTATTGATAATTATGTATTATAATAATGCTTATATAATATTATAACATGAAAATAAAAAATATTATTGCAAAAACTAGTGCTATTTAGTATTAAAAATAATATTATTTTATTTTAAAAATTAAAAAAAAAAATTATGATCGGTTCAACCGTTTCCAGTTGGTTCATTATCGGTTTACATCTGTTCGAAACCAATTTGACTAGTTTTTAACCCGTTCTCACCGGTTAAAAAATCCTCTAGTTCCCCTCTTCATCTAGAATGGACCTTGCACCGATTCCCAGTTGAATTGGCTGATCCGCTCTAATTTTTCATACACTATTTGTAACATAAATAGAATTATATCTGTTGGTAGAAAAAAAAAACAATAGAATTATATCATGGAACTGTGTGGAATTACTTCTTCTGATTCGTAAAAATAGTTGTTTTAAGGTTTTTCATATGGATCAAAAAAACTATTAAATAATCTATAACATTATAAAATGTGATAGTATTTTACTAAAATATTTTTAATTTAAATATTTTCTTAAATAATGCATTTAATATTAATAAGGGTAAAACAGTAAAATAAACAATTAATATTTTATCAAAATTCTAAAGTGACAAATATTATAATAAATGTTAAAAACCTTAAATTGACCATTTTTACAAATTAAAAAGAGTATTATCCAGACCAAAATGACCCTTATCTAGAATCGTTGGGAACATGCCTTGGCAAATACATTAGTATTATTACATGCAAATGAAGCTCCTCTAGTTTAATGGCAAGGAGAGTTCACATCTTTTTTTCAAATAACCAAAATAGACTACATAAAAAATAAAGGAACCAAAATAGACTATGTACGTATTGTATGACAAATTCGAATTTTTCATGTAATAAATGAGTTTTTCCCATGAATTAAAAGAACAACAAAAGATTTATAAAAAATACCACTCTAATGGTGTGATATAGAAATCTATTTAATTGCATATCTAAATTAATGATATGAAATTACAAGAAGAGTCAAAAGAAAATGATTGATGATGATGTGATATAAATTAATGAAATGATGAATGGAAATAGGTCTAAACTACTTGGGGATCCTAAAAGCAAGTGTGTCATGGGCATTATTACATAGAATGTTTGACTCCATTAATGCACGGATATTTCAGATTGCTTGATATATTTGTATCGGATACCTCTTCAATATTAATATATCTATGAAGTATCCACTTTATTATTTTAAGAAAAAATAAAAAATTAATTTTTAATACTATCTGATATGTATTCAATCCAAGTCGATATGGTTTGACACTTTTTAGATATTTTATGGCATTTTTTTAGAAATTAAAAAATATTATATTTTATTTATCAATTAAAAAATATTATTATATTTTCTTTTATTATAAAAATATATTTTTCTTATCGAAAATCTAAATAAATTCCTTTTATCTTTTACCTACTTATACTCTAAGTATTACTAGAAGGTTTAATGCTATTACTTTTGGTTTGCTCTTCGTCATGTTGTGAAAGGAATTGGAGTACCTACTCATTCATTCATTTATTCAATAAAAAAAAACAAGTTAAATCATAAATGCGTAAGACTTGGTTTATATTTATACTAATTTGTGACTTTTGACTAGAAAAAGTAAGGAATATGAACACAAAGATATTAAGATGTGGGACATTAGTGAAAATGCATGGGATAACTTTGATAGTCCTGAAGTTTTGGAAATAACAACTTTATCTTTTGATGAACCAGATATAGAAGCTGTTCTATTAACAGATAATGGCTAGGGAGGAGATAAGACTGATATTATTCTTATTAGTAAGAACTAAGCAATAGGAAAATTGATAATAATTTTATATGTTTTGCTTAGTATTTAATATTATTAAAAAAAATAAGTGTGTTCCAAGTTTGGATTTTTTTATTGTAATTATATTTTTTATATTTTATGAATTATTTTGTATTATATATATATATATCTTAAAAGTATTATATCCTATATTTTTTATTTGGTTGTATCCACGTATCGGATATGTATCATTTCCGTGCATCATAGTTTGACCTTCTCCTATTGAAACTAATGGGTTCATTTGGTGCTATTTTCTTTAATGGAATGAGAGGCTAATTGATGGAATGAATGAGAGGTTAATTTACATTATTATCGTCGCATATTGTACTACCTCCTCCCATATGTAAAGCAAAATGCACTCAAGAGGCCACAAACTAAACTGAAAGCCTCCAATCCGGTTAAACAAAAAACTGAAAGCATCCAACGTGGCAAAATGCATATTAAAACAAACAGTTTAAAGTAGTTTTTTATTTTTCACGTTTAAACAAAAATAAATTTTGAACTCAATTAAAAATTACTTTTTATTTTAGTTAAAATTTTTAGGGATATTGGACCTTTTGGTCTTCAAAGTTTCCCCTAATTTTCATATTGGTTCCTAAAGTTTCCCCTAATTTTCATATTGGTTCCTATGATTTCATTTTGATCAAATAGCTCCTTATAATTTTATATCATTAAAAAATTGATCTTTAATATTTCAAAAACTTAATGTTTTAATTCCTCTATCATCTATGATAGTATTAACACGGTTAAAATTGAGATGATATGGCTAACAGTTAGTATAGTTGGATTGACATACAGATAATTAAGGCTAATTGGAGTATTTTTTTTTTAGAAAAAAAGACAAACATCCATTGATGATTTAGAATTTTATTGTTATGTGCCTACATTTTTGAAAAAAATAAGTTCAATAAGTCTTATAATCTATGTATCAATCTAAATTAGCCAACTATTAACAACATCATCTCAATTTTAACAGCATTAATACTATCTTGGAGGACAAAGGGATTAATTATTGGGTTTTTGAAATATCAAGGATTAACTATTTAATACTCCCTCCGGTCCTATATATAGGATTTTTACCTTGATCCTAAATATAAGACCCTTTACAATATATGAGACAGTATTTATTATATATTTTCAGAAAAATGCCCCTATTTAATATATTCAAAGAGAGAGAGAGAGAGAGATTAAATTAGGGTAGTTTTGAAAAAATGTTGAAATTTTTTAAAAAAATTGAGGTAGTTAATTAGTTTTAATTCCAATTCTTAATCCACGTGATTCGGTTAAAAGGGTTTTATATTAAGGAGCAGAGAGAGTAATATAAAACTATAAGGATTTATTTGATTAAAATGAACCTATAGGAACCAATATGAAAATTTGGAAAAACCTTGGAGAGCAAGAGATCCTTTATCCCAAAGTTTTATTATTTTTATTGAAAATTTACAAGTACTTTTACAAATTTAAAATAACTATTTTAATATTTTATTGAATATATATATGTCAGAAATATATTTTGAATAATTAAAAAGTTAATAACTATTATTTTAATATATTTTGCTGTATGGGAATTATAGTCATTTAATAATATTTTTTTATTTTCTATTATTTTCATTCATTTCTTTCTATAACATACTAAATATACTTATATATCATTCCACCAAACTCCATTTCCATTGTCATTAATTGCCATCTCACATTGTCATTCATATTCCCATTTCCATTCCCACAAAACAATTCCACCGTGACCTAATCAACAAAACGGGGCCGAGAAATATTTTGAATCGCTCCAATCATCAGCATCAAGTGATGGAATGGTTATTAAAATCAATGGGCAAAAGCATCTCTTAACACTTGTTTGTTGATAAGTTGGTTTTTTCTTTTTACCTATTAAGTCTCAATTAAAAAATTGAAAAATATTCAAGTGAAGGCTCCTGAAATATTTTGTTCATTGGGTTAATGTGAACAAAATGAAGGTAATATGAGCCCCTAAAGATGTCATTATTTAAAATAAAGCGCTAGAAAATTTATATTTAGTGGTACTTGGAGGAGTCAAGGTCATAAGGGAAAAGTCTTAGAGAATTTACGAAAAAAAGGATATTTGGAAAAATTGGTGCATTTTATTTCAAGCCTCATAGCTTTACTTACATAGCAAAGACTCTGAACCAATTTCTAATTTTCAAAACCAAGAATCTCAATACGTCAATATGGTACAAACCAATAATGGAGACAATAATACACAAATTTCATTAAAAATTTCTTCAAGTAATGGGTATTCAACCAATTATGGAAGCGATATTATGAGTTATGTTATTAAAGATGACATAAGGTAAAAACTATCTTTCCATTTTCACTTTTTATATTCAATCCCTCTTTTTCATATCCAAATCCAGAGTATAGAGTAACTTTTTGTGTATGTAGAGAATACAGATTAGTTAAATGATTTAGTTCTATGACTCGGTTTATGTGAAACAAATAGCATTTCAAGCACCTAAGGAATCTGAGTATTAGTTCATTGGTGGTTAATGAGTGTCGGAGTAGAGCGTAGGGAATTAAGTTAACGTAAGCATGGCTGTGAACTTGCTAACTATGGTCTTAACTGGCTATGCTGTTTTTCTTCAGGAGCTTTTGAAGGTAGGATTGTATTCCAGTGTTACAAAATTAAAAGCTCGCTTGTTCACCCAAAAAAAAAAATAATTAAATTGCCCTTCATGTAAAGTAGTATTTTATGTTCTACTCATAAATGTGAGGAACCATATATGGTTCCCATATTTGAGGAAAGTAGTATCTCCATGGAAATAAGATTGATGTCTACCAAACATGTTAAGGTTTCTCTTTGTGAGAACGTCTTATGTACCAAAGGTAGCCTTAAGTACAAAAAGTTCCAAAGTTTATCTCTATCTAGTAAAATTCTGGATATATATCTACTAAAATTTGAGGTCTGAGCATGTAATTTGAATAGGCTTATGCACGTTGTCTTCTTCAATAGGTGAAAGATTTGGGTTTGATGCAAAAGATGCAGTGGTGACCGATGAAGGAGGAACAAAACTAGACTCTTGAGAATGAGATGTATCTCCTTTTGGGAGGTTAAAAAGAAAAGAAAAGAAACATGTGAAAACTGTAAATAGTCTCACGTTTTGTTCTTCCGTTACCTTCGTCTTGTGGACAAAAAGAAAAAGTCTTTTCTAAGCTGATTTCTTGTACAGGCAATTATTATTATCATAATTTATCTTTTAATATACGGGACATATATAGTTATGTCTCTAAAAAATGTGATCATGAAGAAGATATTCCAGCATCTATTCCGAATATAAAGATGATATATAATATCCGTAGATATATGAAATTTAATAGTCTTTTATATCAAATCGCCAACCGCATTCTTATGACCAAAACAATAAAAAGTACCTTGGATGATAGTAGTGGTTTGAGTCAACAAAAGGATCGAGTAACTTCACTATTATTTACTATTTGGATTTGGATGATACTATATATTCTCTCATAAAGAATATATATATTAGAATAACAATGGGAAGATTGATAATACAGTACTAATTTTCATGAATATTTGACATATATGCTTTCTTTGGAAAGTTGCATTTGCCTTCCATTCAGCTAACAACAAGGGGGAAAATCGAATCCATTTCATATAAATATTGTCCTTTTCATGATATCGTAGTTTGACTTTGATTTGGTGCATTGTCCTTTCGTTAAAACTGAACCATTCACCTCAATGTGATGAAACCACCACAGGACAAGCTGCCAATCTTATTGTATGCTACAAGACTAGCACAAAAAATTCAAGTCAATTAACTATCAACATCTGTCTAAACATAATGGTAAGCGAGTGACAAGATATAGGTGAAGATTTTATAAGAGAGTGACAAGATATAGGTGAAGATTTTATAAGAGAGTGACAAGATATAGGTGAAGATTTTATGTTCCCTCACCAAAAACGAAAATGGATTTTTTATTTCAGTTGGAACGAAAAAGGGTTTTAAAGTGCAATATGATAAGCATACTAAAGACTTGGTGCATGACAGTAGACCCAAATGAAACTAGACTAGATTGCTAGCCCAAAATATAAAGTGCCATTGGACGGAGGATAGCACCTGTGGAAGATGTTGTATGGGAGAGAAAGATATAACTCATGCACTCAGAAACTGTTACAAAGCTACACAGATTTGGAACACATTTATACCACCTGAAGGAAGACATCAGTTTTACACTGACGAATTTTCTGTTTGGTTCTTTAGTAATTTGCAGGTACAAACAAAATTCGAAGATGACATCAACTGGAATGTTTGGTATGCCACAATTTGCTGGTTCAACTGGAAGTGGCGGAATCAAGAGATTATGGAAAATAATGAAGTTATGAGTCTTAATCACAAAGAGTGGATCAGACAATTCTTGAAAAGCATGAAGTGGAAAGAGGATAACATGGTGTGTGAAAATCAGCTTAGACGTCACAGAATGATCATTAAATGGAAAAGCCCACCTGCTGGATGGTTAAAGTTAAATGTAGATGGTGCCATGAATGTAGAGCAAAATAAAGTGGGTGGAGGGGGAATAATCAGGAATGAGAAAGGCGAATGGATAGGAGGTTTTCTGTGCAGAATGGGAATATGTAGGGTGCAAGAAGTTGAGATGTGGGCTCTTATCAAGGGTCTTGAATTGTGTTGGACTTTGGGACTAAAAAAGATCATAGTGGAATCAGATTCAGCAACAACTGTGAGGGACATTCTAAACACTAATAGAGAACCACAAACAGACAGAAGACTCATACAGCGGCAAGGCAACTGATTCAAAAACCATGGGATGTACATATTCAACATACATATAGGGAAGCAAACCAATGTGCACACTACCTCGCAAGAAGGAGCCTGTCACAGGAGATAGGTTGTCAATTTGTCGCTACGCCAACGCCTGAGTTACTTCAACTCATGAGCTTGGATTCCGCAGGCCAACGAGTGCAACGCACTCGTAGCTGATGTTAGTTGAGCATTTTGCTACTTCTCTTGTTTTCTTTTAGGTCTCTGACCTCGTTTCCTCACCAAAAAATAAATCTATCTCTTTTGATAAAATGAGTCATTCAATACAAAGGAGTCATTTAATTGGGGGGAAGGAAGAAAAGTTCAAATTTTTTCGGAAGTAAATTAATTGCTCTTGTTTGATTCACTAGAAAATACTCCCTTCGATCTTTATTAGAAATCACTTTCTAAAATTTTTTTATAGTTACAGATATAAGTCACAATGCAAATGCCTTTTGCAAATTACACTCTATAACTAATATAAGGTCACAATTAGCTCAATTTAATTAGGAGTAGTTTTGTAAAGTAATAAAAAATTTTTACTAATTGATGATTTTGACTATTGTTTTAATTTGTGTAAAATAATTGACATTAACTTATATTAAGAATTAAAAGCAGTCGTAATTTATTAAAAGTTGGAAACTCAATCACCTAACTTCACGGATAATTAATTAAGAAAGTAACTTATAGTAAAATTCAAACAAATTCTACTTTTCTAGTATTTTATAAAAATTATTCTATTTCTACGCTAGGCCCCTTAAAAATATTAATATTAAAAAGCATATTTATATATTTAACATTAAAAAATATAACATAAAAAATAATATATTTATTTAAAAAAATATTTCAAACTTTCTTAAAAAAAAAAAAGTAAAACAAGCACATCAGTTATGGAACTTCTTGAGAATTTAGGATGTCTGATAAATTCAATAAAGTGCCCCTAAGATTCATAAGAAAAATCCTTTTATATGCTCCAGAAAAAAAAGGTTGATGAAGTTAACATTAGAATTTGTAATAATCCACCTATCTCTCTATTAAAAGACCAAACTTCCACATGAAGCATATATCATCAAAATATACATATATAATGGCTATGTATAGTGTATCTTATTTTAGACTCTATGCACTGCATAGAACCCACTATCTAGTTTTTTATTTATTTATTTTATGAGAATGTTAGTGAATAAGTTTATAAAGGGGAACAAAAAAAGATTTAGGGTTCATTTAATGCACAAAATGAAATATAAAATAAAAAACTCATTTGGTAAATAAAAAATGACTCTCATACTTTAATTTTAAAAAATTATAAAAAATTAAAACATATTAAATAATGATTACAAAAGCGTAATACACCTGGCAAACAAATTGAGGAAATGCATCCACAGCCTTGCCTCACTCAACGGGTCTTAAGGTACAAGATATAGGTTCAACTTAAGCAGCATAATTTTTCTTTTGCATAACAAGGCAAAGGATACCACAGTAAGCACTACAGAGAAAAGATGGGGTCGGTTGGAAGGAATTCAAGATCCTGCCAAGTGGTCCTCATATTCGGAGCCATGTAATTGACAGTGTCAGAATCAGAAAGCATCAACAACCGTTGGATGTCTTTCTTCAGATCAAAACATATAATAAGTAAAGTGTAACTCACAAGCTTCCAGCCAGCAGATTTGGCGATGAGCTCTGTAACGTAGATAGAATTGTATCAGTGAAGCCTTTTATGTTTGTAGAATTGTGGTCCATACCAGAATGACCCTTATCTAGAATCGTTGGAGACATGTCTTGGCAATATATATAATATTGCATGCAAATGAAGCCCCCTTAGTTTAATGCCCAGAATAGAATGTTGGGACCTAAAGGAGAAATCAGAATCTGCATTGTAGTATGTAAAATAATCCCACTACACAGAACCCTATCATTCACTTCTTTTCTCAAAGAGACCAAAATAGACCATGTACGTATAACTTTCTTTAGGGCTATAAAACCAAAAAGATGCACTGGGAGGGATGGTGATTAAAACATGGGGAGGAGAGAGAAATGATTAAAGAAGCCAAACAAAGCACTCAGATCGAAAGGGGAACCAAATCAAAATTGAAGAAAGAGAAGCAGAATCTTGGTCAAAGTTTTCAAACTTTCATACTCACCAAACACAAACTAATATCATACATAGACCTTGAATTTTGTTAAAAGAGCTCCATCACCGTTGTACTTCTATCCAGCTGGATTTAGATTAGTCAAAGCTTAATATAATTTCTAGATGCTGGATAATTTGATATAAAAAGAAAAGAGAATCAAGACTATTGATTTTTCTCTCAAGAAGTGAAAAATAATGCACAAGGTGAAAATAAATGTCAGGAAGATTGTAAAAGATCTTATGGACTTGTCATGCTGCATATTTGTGCCGTAGTATATGATTATCTCTTTAAGACCTCCATTTCCTTTTTCTGTTTCTTTCTGCTTTCTCTTTCCATGTCTTTATTACCAGCCCGCTTCACAATAAAAACAGCAGATTCCCAATCATCCCCTCCACTCTATAGGAAACAACCATGATTGCACCCAACAGGACCTTTAGCCATAGAAACCTGAGCTCCTAAGCTACCCACTTTTTTGATTGCTTCAACTCTCATAATTATATATACCCTTCAATCTCCATCACCCTTCCCTCAACCACACCCTTTTTCCTATCTTCCACGATGGGTTCTTCATGCACCAACTCTTCTGTCAATGGCTTCTACAACTTTATTGCCCAAGGACTCAATGAGCTTCATCAATCCCTCCTCTCGAACAACTTCATGTCAATCCAATTTCTTTCAGGGGTCCTTTCATCTCTCCAATCCTTCCATTCCCAATTAACCACTTTGGTCCAAAAGCTTCGCTTGCCCGTTGGAGGAAAATGGCTGGATGAATACATGGATGAAAGCTCAAGGCTTTGGGATGCCTGTCATGTACTCAAATCTGCCATTTCTGGAATGGAAAACTTCCATTCTGCTGGCTCTAACATAGCTTCCTCACTCGATGGCCACCATCATTTGACTCCAGAGCTTGCACGGCAGGTTGGTATATATTTATGTACATGCACACACATCTCAACAAAGCCTTAAACCCAAGAAAACAAATCATGTTGTGAGTTTATATTTCAGTTCAGTCTTATTTAGTCACCGAAGCTTTCATTGTGTCATTTCCACAAGCAGGTTATCCGCGAAATAAACATTTGTCAAAGGGAAATTCTGGGGTTGGAAGAGGAAAACAAGAGCCTAACAGAAACAAGAATCCAGGCATTGTCCGTGTGTCTCAACCAGAACATCTCCATGGAATCAAAGCTTAATGGGTTCAATGGCTTCCGAGGAGTTCTGTACGCAATGAGAAGCGTTAGCTCGTTGCTTCTGATGATTCTGTTCTGTGGGCTCGCTTATTGCTGGTCATCCTTCTGCTTCAATCACCAAAATTACGAAGAACAAATGGTTTTCTCATCTGTGTTCGTGGTTTCAATGGCGAATTTGAAGCAGAAAGTGGCAGAGGAGATAGATCAGATTGATGGGCAACCAGGGATTCTGCTCTTCGAATTTCAGCAAGCGAAGATAGCAATGGAGGAATTGAAGGTGGGGTTGGAGAGAATAATGGCTTTTGAAGAAGAAGAAACGAAGATTAGAGAAAAAGTTGAGAACTTGAAGAGTTGCTTTGGGTTGTTGAGATTTGGGGTAGAGACGATCACCGGACAGCTTGATGATTTCTTTGATGAGATAGTGGAGGTAAGGAAGAAGCTTTTGGACATGTGTAGTAGTCAGAGGTAGATCATACAAATTTTGAATCTTTCCGGCGTGAGAAAAGTAGTTGAGAACAAAATGAAATAAAAATTTTAGAAAATAAAATCATGTTGAAATTAGAAGCAATGTCACATATCTTTTTTTCTGATGCAATTCTGGTCTGACCTTTTCCTATTTTTTCGGGTTTTTTTTTTTCGATTCATTTTCCTTCTTGAATATGAATTGATTTGCAAGCTACGCAATGGTGAAGCCTTGAGGAAGTTTTTGTGTGAAAAGTGAAACTGAATAAACCACAACATTGTTGGTGTAAAAAAAACAAAAAAAGAATAAACATCACACAAGAATAGTTCTTTAATTAATAAAATTTGAATTTGAAATTTTATTTAAAAATATAAAATTTCTGTCATTTAGTCCAAGCATTCTTAATATTGTAGTGCTATATTTTATTACTTAAATAATAAATTAGTGACTATAAAATTATTATTTATATAAACTTAAAAAATTTTATTGTTAAATTTTAAATGTAATTCCATGTACATTAACCTAAGAAATAAATATACTATAAAACAATCTACCCTGTCCCTAGTAACCAAAATTTTAGTTTATAAAAAAATATATATACACACTATAAAAATTTATTATAAAAAATCTTATTAAAAAATTGAAGAATGTGTTTGAAACTTAGAAATATAGTCACATTAAATATTTGATGATAGACATTTACTGTTCTTTGTAATCCTACCTAATTCGATTCGGATTAGTCTGAAATCCGATAAATGCTTCAGTTGAAGTGAAATAATCCCAAAATACCTGATAGTTTGATAAAAAAAAATTGAAGAATGTGATTCTAGCTTTGAGGGAAAGGAAAATGACATTACATAGATAAGAAACAAGAATATTGAGCAACTTCATGAGAAAGAAACATCTTTCAGGAGTGGTATTCTCTGCCTGTATTAGAGAGGAGAATATATAAATATATATATATATATATATATATCCAGAAGATAATGAAGATAATATATGGTAATGATTTTTTTATAGATATATGATAATGATTTTGTTTATGATACTAGATCATGCAATATTTTATTTAAAGTTATATTTCTGAAGTCAATGAGAATATTTTGTGAAGCAATGGGATAATCTGAAATCAATACTATTCTTTCATCAAATAAGTGGCTTATATTTGTCTACATACCAGATAAATAACCAAGGGAAAAAAATTCATTTCACTTAAATAAGATTGGGAGTTTGAAATTTTTAAATAAAAAAATACATTAAAAGAGTTACACTAATTAAGTCCGATAATTATCAAATTTGATTATGTAGTACCCGGTACCCAATAATTATATATAAAAAATGAGATAAATAACTTGAGAAACATGTAAACTAATTTAATTTATTTGCATTATTTTATTTTTTCCATTTTATTCAATTATGGATATTAAACTGACACGTTGAAAACAAAAAATCTCTAATCATGATAATAATCGCAACTGACCCAATCGAAAGAAGAAATATATCCTTGACAAGCGTTTGTTTTTCTTTAAAACTAAAATTTTATGCGTTAAACACCTGTCAAACATATGTTTAATTACATGGTTTACGATCATAATATCACCTTTGGAATTAAAAAAAATCATTTTGTTTTAGCTGTTGCATGTTTTGAATCATTTCCTGCAAAAAGATTACCCATGTACTGATATTTGTATGTGTGCAATATTAGAATAACAGACTGGCAAAATGATTATATTGATGATAATTTGACTTTAGATGATGGCTTAGTGACTTGAAAACTGCAAGAGAAGAACCCAACTGGTACGGCAAACATAAATCAGATCACAGGTGCAGCCTTTTCTTAAAAGATAACAGTGCCCAACGTGGCTAGGAATTATAGGATGATATCATCTCTCATGAGAAAAAAATTACACTTAAAGATTTTAAGTTGAAGATATATATATATATATATTTAAATTTTTAAAATCACTTCAAATATAAAAATAAATATTTTAACTAAAATTCATAAAATTGAAATTTTTTGTTGATTTTTCTTCTTAAATTTTGTACTCAAATAAATATTTCTCATAAATTAATATCATATTAAAAAATTGAAAATATGCTCTGAAAAAAGTAGATAACTTTTAGAAACGAAGTTATTTTTAAGTCTTTATAATGATAGGTATCTCATAATAAATGGCAAACATGCAGATTTTTCATTGGCAAAGTAAATTTAAGAAGGGTTTTCACATGAGAAAATAAGAAAGTGAAAAAAAAAATTAGAATGACTAAAACTTGGAGAAAGAGCATTATGCATAATTTGTTACCTACCCACTAGACAAAGTGACAAACAAGTAAAACAATTACATTTTAAAATAAATGAAACACTGAACTTCACTTTTTTGAACTCCCTTTTGCTTCTCTAATTGCCTAGTTCACATCTGATTTCCTTTAAGCAACAATGACCTCACACTTTTGAGGGATTTTGTTACAATAATCTAGTTCATGCGTTCTATTTAACTAGGTAAGCCTTCCAGGGACTACGCAGAATTTTAAAAATTAATCAAATTATTTACACCTTGAAAATAATGCGTTATAACTTTTATTTAAATATTAATTGAGTGATGAATATTGATATACATTGTCTCAAGAAAATGAATCTTGATCATAAACTAAAATACAAAAGATAACTCTTAAAAGATTAACTCATTGAGGGTTGAACTATAGGCCGATTCTCTTATATGACATGTTACACTATCAGTTGCACTTCTTCAAACCAGTTTGGTACCCTGATAAAAAATAATTTTGTCCTTACATTAAATTGACATTTTACATTTTAGGACCAGGCATAGAACTAAATATTCATTTGATCCCGAAATTTGTGTACCTCTGAATTAAGCTACAAAATGGAATCATAGAGGTATTGAAAATAAGATGACAAAACAGAGTAGTAGTGTAGATAGAGCATTAATTCCTAGGGAGTAACAATAATTGATGGGGGAAGCTGACATTACAGAAGAAGCAACAGCATTATGCATTCTGAAATGGCCGTCTTTGTCAGCATGGGGCAACAGTACAGTTAGAATCCAGATAGAAAAATGAAGCAAAGAAAGAATCATAAGAGAGAACTTTTGCCTCACCCAGGAACTATCGTACTCTTTAAATGGCCAAATGGCCTTCTTTATGCGTGTACTGATGTGAAATGCCCAATTATATTCATCCTGGCTGTCAAACAATGATGGGCACAAACGTGCTGATAAGACAAGGTGCAGAGACAAAGAATACATCCATGAGTTGAATTAATTTCATAAAGCACTCTCTTTTCTTTTTTCTCCTGGCTTGCCACTGTTACAGAGTACTAGTATTATATATTATTAGGGTAAAGTTTCTCTTCACAACACGAAAATATTAGATATGGCTCCTACTCATGCTGCATGCATTGAGTGCAAGGAATCATAATCGATTACTGCTAAATTTTACTATGTACAGCTTGCATCATGGCATCATAGAGGCCAGTGTAGACATGGTACAGCTTCGAGAGCTAGTGGATCTTAGTTATGGATAGCTCCTACTTTCTCACAGATTGTTTGTCCCATAAAGTTATCTATCTGTCTATCCAAATGTGTGTTCGTGTGTGGATATAACTTATAACAAGTTATTTGGTTTGGAAAAAGTAACTGACTTATCTTGGACTTGATGTATGGCATGAGAAATGATCCATTAAGTATAAAAAAAGAGAATAATAATAATAATAAGAGACACTGTATTGTTGAATAATAATAACAAAGACGTGATAAACATTATAAACAATATTACTTTTCTGTTTCCGTTTCCCTTGTGCAACTAAATTACAAATCTAGTTGGCTGTGGTAATTTCTTGTGATGACAGTGGCAAGGGTCCTCCTGTCACCATGTCGCCATCACAACCTAAGCTACAACAAGTCAAGGTAGCTTTTCATGATATATCCAATAGCATCCACTATTTCAGTACAAATGAACCTACAATCCTGGAAAACTACAATTCAGACCTATAAATAGGTACAATTCTAACATTAAAATTTATCCAGCCATTAATAATCCAAACAAACTCAACTCCAAATTATTTGACCATCTCGTGTGTAAGTCATCTGAAAAGATCTTTCTATAAATAAATAAATGTTAACCACTCAAGTAGTGAGTTTCATTACATTCAAACTTATTACCATAACACCATCAGGATTAAGCTGCTTGATGTTATTTCTGTTACATTCAAACCTATTGCCTAATGTTCCCAGCACACATCAGTGACAATTTAGTTGATGCATTAGCTTCCTAAACTGAATTACCTACAACACTGTGACCCTTTTCTCATCCCCCATAACTTTGAGATTCTGATGGTCAACTGAAAGATAATCTCCACTTCCCATGATGTTTTCCTATTTTCCTATTGAATCTTTTAAGAAATTTAATGTTCTTTCCTCAACAAGGTATTCAAATTGTTAAAAAATATAAATATTCCCCTGTACCTAGACAAACACATATTTGCTGGAAAAATGACCCTTGTTAACTTCAATTAGTACTATCCACTAAATATGGTAATAAAGATTATAAGAATTTCATTCAAATTACTTCAACAACCTACTAGATCGCTCAAACAAAAAGCACAAGCGCTCAGAAGCGCTTCAGGTATTAAAGTTTTGACTTAAACAAGGACAACAAAGCTTGCTATTTGATATTTTAATAAATTAATAACAAATAATAATAACAACAAAGACAACAATTGAGTTTTTAACAAGTTATACACAAGAAATTATCTGTATATTTAATAACTTAAATGAACAAGGGCATGGCATACAGGAATAAAAAATAGGTCGAACTATGCTTTCAGCATCAAAAAGTAAAAGAATCCAAGGCATCTAACCTTACTATAGGAAATTAATTCCACTAAGCAGGCTTACCAAAAAATAATTCTGTAATCAAATGGATAGATCAAAAACCCAAGTAACCCAAAGTCCCAACCTCTATAATTGCTAGAATGCTGCAATTAGGAGGCAAGGCAATGCCTCACTGCAGCAAAATGTACTGTGAACAAAGAAGACCTCAACAACAGTACACTGTGTACTTTCTGTACCGTATTGTGATGCAGTATATAGTGCAAAAACCTGAGAATATCATGAGGGGTGCAGAGCTCCGGATGTGATATGCAGACCACGCAGGCTTGTTTTTGTAACAAGCAAGCACAGTAAAATGCCACTGAAGCAGAAATTATCAACAATGGTCATGTACCAGATTGATCTTGTTCAGTTGCCGAAACCCGGCATTGCAAATTGAATTGCAAATGCTTCAACCCGTGAACAGAGCTCCATAATATCCTTGTTACTCTCAAGATGCTTCAAAACAGCCTGCAGCTTCCCATGCTCTCTCAGCAACTTGCTTGCAATTTGTACAGCCCTGAGAAGAAATTCAGCCAGTGTCTCAAAATCAGCCTCCAGGCACCCTCTTGATGTCATTGCAGGGGTACCTGAGAAATAGCACATCAAAGGCAGTCATCAGAATGTAGAGTCCATCAGATATGCCAAGCACATTCAGACATGTTAAATTATCACATACCAATTCTTACACCTCCAGGAGTTAAGGTTCCATTGTCGTCAAAAACAAAAATTTTGTTCAAAGTAATATGACACGCCTCACAAATCTTCTCATAATATTTACCTGTGAACCCAAATAAAATAAAATTAAACTTGGACAAAAACCTAGGGCTTGTCACAATTTACAAACATAGAAGAATCTAAATTTTTGCAGTTGTCCTCAAGAAGTAGAAACATATCCAAAGGCACAAACAACAAAGTGTTTAAATAATAAACCAACATAAGAAAGTCCAATAACATATTAACATATGTAGCCATTCTCGTTACTAAATTGACAAAATTCAGAAGCCAACTAGTTTGGGAATCCAAAGCGTTTGTCACAATTGGATTCAAGCATCTCTCAAGATGATAGATAAACAGCATCAACTAACAGCATTGTGAACATAAATGAGGAAGGGTACATGAAGCTAATGATTTGTGGTTGCACCAGCTCAATACCTCATCAGTGCCAAGGCATTCTATAAGGTATAAAGCACTAGAAGCACCCACCTCTGTATGAGGTTCATCCACTTATCCTCATTCAAATTACAAGACAGCCTTTGGTTAATTGAGCGTGGAGATTAAAGGATCGTTCAGCCAAATAAGCTCCCTTATACACACTCAGTTAAGCACACACGACAAAATCTGCAAGTCAATCTGAAGTATGACTGTGTTAGCTTCAACGGCCGAAGGAAAAACAGAGACAGCAAGACAGGTGCTGCTGAAGGACTCTTTCCTCTGATTCTACATGTATTTCAAGCCTTATAAAGCTATTGTTTTCAAGTCAACTTAAAGCCAAATTCAAAATTATAGTTACAGTCAACACTGCTTTGATAACTTAAGTGAACATTCAAGCCCCCCTTTTAGTTTAAGGTCACGCATACAATATTTAGTTCCTTACATAGCCAATATGACAGTATCCATTCTCTGTAACACTGTGTTTGGTTGGGGGGAATTGTGGGGAAGGGGAGGGGAGGGATTTTGTTAAAATCCCGTTGTTTGGTACAATAAAAATTGGAGGAGAGGGAACATTTTGTTCCCTTCCCCATGTAGTTTCCCCACCCCCCACCCAAAAAAAGGGTTAATTTAGGGGGGAAATGTATTTTTTCATCTTAATTTGACCAAATTGGCCCCCAGACATTTCTATATTCCCACTCTCTCTTTTTATGAATTTGTGAATAAAAGCGTCAATTCCCTCCTCCAAGTAATGTGTTTTCATATTAATTTTTACAAGATTATCTTATTAAAAGTAAGATTTGAATTCAATATCAATTGAAATGAGTTAAATAATACATAATTAAAGTGGCCAAAAAAAAATGTAATTATATATTCATACAAAATAGAAGAAAAAAATAGAGGAAAAAGAGAGGGCAAATTAACTTAAGTATAAGGGTATAATTGTCTATTCATAATTATTTTCTCTCTCCTCCCCTCCTAAACTAAACAAAGTAACATTAAAATCCTTTCTTTTCCTTCCCCTCCCTCTCCCTCCATTAAAATTCCTCCCCTCCCTTTCCTTCCATTAAACCAAACACTAGGTTACAAACTCAAACGCTATACTAAAAAAATATTCCTGTTTATTTTTCACTACAAATCTCACATTCCATTTCATATCATGAAATATGCCTCTCAGACCCTTCAATTATATCTTTTTTAACATCATGCATGAACTCTTAACTTAATTCGCATTGAAGTTTATTTTCTTATTATTGATTATTAATGGCTGCATAATTTGTTTAACGACCTCTTTTTTTTTCCCCTTTCAAAATGATCACCTCAATTACATTCAGTTCAGTTAGGAACTCAATCCACCCCTCTGCATCTGTCTTTTGGGGGTTTGGCATCCCAAGTCACCTCATGCAGTCATGCTTGAGTCTTGACAACCCTGAATATAACTAGCCAATAATAGAATGAATCATATACATAGCAAGAATAATTTAAGCTCCAAAAATAGATACAAGCTACGTTTGGTATAAAATTAAGACAGAGTATGATCATGGTCACCAGAATTGACCAGAATGTAAGCCATTTTTTGACATATAGTTCCAACCAGAAATCTATTCATAATATATGGAACAAAAAGCCCAATAACCTTGGCTCAAGTGGGGGTCCTAATGCACCTAAGTTTGATCCTTTACTCGCTCCTTTCCCATGCCTTGTGCTTCATTTATATCCCAAAAAAAAAAGAAAAGAAAAGACAAACTGCGAAAGGCAGAAAAAGTGATACATCATATTAACTTCAAAAGAAAGGTCATTTTGGCTTTGGGACAGCAATCACAGAAGATAGCGATACACCAGGCTGACCAAAATTAACCCAAGACTGCAAGCTACTTCTAGCATTTAAGCTAGACCGGTGACCATTTGAAGATATGCAACTTTTAGATCATTTTTCTTTATGTGAATATATTGATGTTCCTAAAGATGTGTAACATCAAAGAATCTCACACAACAAGTGAACTAAACCAAACTTGTATGCAAAACAACAATCAGCATAACACTCAAAAACTAAACATCCAAATCACATGCCTTAGAGTCTAAAATAGCTGTAACATTAAATAATATGGCAGAAATGCATTATATTAAAATGCGTACGATCATAGAATCTAACCCTATCAATGAACTGAAACAAACCCAATGCCAAATGCAGACAAATTGCCCAAAAGTTGGTTTAAAGAACGTGTATATTAAAAAAAGAAAGAAGCAACTTGAAAATGCCTGCAAAATATGCATGTACGGGTCATTATAATACCTGTCAATCCCAGAGGCCTTAAATCCCAAAGTAATAAATGGTTGTCAGTACCCCCAGTCACAAGTCGGCAATTTCTTCTCAATAAAGCAGATGCTAAAGCTTGGGCATTCTTCTTCACCTGCTGCATATATGCCTTATACTCAGGTGTGGCCACTTGTTTTAAAGCTATGGCAAGAGCAGCAATATGGTTATTGTGCGGTCCCCCTTGCAATGATGGAAAGACAGAAAAATTTATCTTGTCCTCAAAGTCATATTGGTCACTTTCATGTCCCTGACCCCCTCTCCTCCTCGGTTTCATGCCCTTCCTATAAAATATTATGCCTCCCCTCGGACCACGAAGACTTTTGTGAGTCGTTGAAGTAACAATATCACAACAATCAAAAGGATTTGCACATTCCTAGAAAGACAACAAAACCAAACCAATGAAACAGAATTAGTTCAAAGATGAGTAACACGCATGAATTACTATTTCATGATGCAAAAGAAAACAATTTACTCAAATCAGCGCTATACATAAATTTCATATCAGTCCAAGGAATTTAATTTAAATAGATATTAACATTAGGCTTAAAAACAAAAAGGCATTTTAATAGTTAACAAAATAAAGGGGAAGGAATTATTTTAAAATGAAGGGAAAATATTGCAACCGCCGTAACACGTAACGTTAAACAATTTAACCAATAAGTACCAGCAGTGCCATGTGCAGCAAGCTGCATTCTAAATTTAACAAAGGTTAGGCAACCAGGAACACTGCACTCCAAAATTTTTATTTCTACACTACGAAAAGTTATTTCACACCTTGGCTGCAATTAGCCCACTGATCTGAGCCATGTCACACATTAAAATAGCTCCACATTTGTCTGCAATATGCCTAAACCTTGCATAATCCCATTCTCGAGGATATGAGCTGCCACCACAAATTAGAATCTTGGGACGAAAATCAAGTGCCCTTTCCTCAAGCTTATCAAAATCAATATAACCCGTTTGTGGGTTCACCTTGTACGGCAAGCTCTCAAAGAATATTGACGCCCCTGAAACTTTCTTCCCATTTGGAGTATAGTACCCATGACTAGTATTTCCTCCAGATGGTGTATCCAACCCCATGATACGATCACCAGGCAACAGCAGTCCCGTGTATACAGCAAAATTAGCTGAGGTACATGAATAAGGTTGGACATTGACACCCCAACTTTCGGGGTCGAGATGGAATGCGGCCAATGCACGTTCACAACAGAGCGTTTCAATTTCGTCAATGTATTGATTCCCTCCATAATATCGCGCCCCTGGCATTCCCTCGGAGTATTTATTCGTCAAGTGGCTTCCAAGAGCTTCCATCACAGCTCGACACACAAAATTCTCGGAAGCTATCAACTCAATCCCTTTAAATTGCCTTTGCTTCTCCTTCTCCATTATCGAATAGATATCAGGGTCCGCAACTCGTAGGTGTTGGTCACCCCATAATCGAACAGCAGCTCTCCGCGTCTCAAGATCAGGTTCGACCAAAACCCTCTTGCAATTTGAAGAAGACGATGATGATTCGCTATCTCTTCGCCTCTTCAAGCACATTGAATGACCAAGAATACGAAACTCCTCGACTTCTCTATCTTCATCAGATTCTACTCCCAGGCTCCCATTCTCCGCTCTGTGATTCTCCGTATGCGGCTCCAACAATTGGAGCGGAACCGGATAAACCGGGTGCACAGGATCACGGGGGCTCGAGTCAAGCTGGAGCGAAATGGAGTCGTCAGCCATTAGGGTCCGGTGAGATGTGGAAGCATGAGAAGAAACCCCAAGAGACAAATTCGATTGAGAGTGGGATAAGTCCATAAAGATTGGCAATACGAAACAAATCCTTGAGACTCGATCGGTGAAATCTATTAGTCTATGCAACAGGTGTCTGTACGATACAACACAAGGCACAATAGTGACAAAAGCAAAAACACAACCGAATAGAGGGTTTAAAGAAGGTGTAGCAACAGTGCTTGAAAATGGTTTCTAAGTAGCACGAAGAATGCGTCATGGAATTTTGCAGGATGGGAGGGTGAGAAAAGCCCTAGCCCTAATCTAATTTCAGTCGTTCAATTCAATAAACGACCACTCATGAAGAGAAGCGGACAAGTGGGGATGGGGGAATGTATCCGGACGCCTCTGGCTTGGTTGGGATGTTGGCTCAGTAGTGATTCTTTTCCGCTTTATTTATATGATATTACTTACTAGGTTTTATTTTTTCAAATATGTTATCCTCTCGAAGGGCAGAAGGCCAAAATAATGAATTTGCATTAAACTCCTCGTACTCATCATCCAAATAAAATTTGGAAATTGGATGGTTGAAATTTAAAATTTTTTATTTTATTTTTAATAATAATATTATTTTTTAAAATGTAACAGTTATAAAATTATTTTTATTTTATGTTTTACATATAATAAAATAAAAATATATTAAAAATAAAATATTAAAAGTAAATCAAATATGAATTACCTAATTTTAATTTAGATAATCCAAATCAATGATAGGCATTCGGTGTTGATAATCATCAAATACAAATTCCAAAATAATCTTCTTACAAGGTAAATGAAAACCAGAAAGGCGGATGAGTATCAAAGCAGTTCCTATAATATTTTATATTAAATCTCTTTTATTTAAACTTTTTTTTTATCAAATTTCTTTTACCTATGGTTTTAATTAAGGGTGTTCAAGGGTATGGTTTGGTTCAGTTTTGGGTAAAACCCGAACCAAACCAAACCAATCGGTTTGCCTATTCTTTGAACCTTGTCGGTTTAAATTTTAATCGGTTTGGTTCGATTTTTTAATCGGTTTGGTTCGGTTTGGTTTAGGTTTGGTTCATGTTTTTCGAATTTTTTTAAATAACATCATTTTTCAAAAATTAAATTAAATAGGTTACATATATATATATTTTTTTAACACAAATTAAATCTAAATAATTTATTAACCAATATACTTTATAAATATTACAAAAGTGAAATAAAATATGTGTGATTATGAGTAATTAGGTAAATTTATATGTTATAATTTATTATAATATAGTTATCAGGTGTGGTTCGATTTGGTTCAGGTTTCATTGCACTAAAACCGAACCAAACCAAACCGAGTCGGTTTCAAAAAGAAAAAAACCGAATATACCTCATTTCAATTCGGTTTGGATCGGTTTTTGTCGGTTTGGTTTGGTTCGGTTCGGTCTGGTCAGTTTTGTTTGGTTTTGAACACCCTTAGTTTTAATCAGACTATGAGATCATAGCTCTAATATTTATTACAATTTCTATCTATAAAATTAATAGGTATACGTATGTAAAAGAAAGTTAATAGATATACGTAACTAATTATTGAAGCTAAAACTTATTTTTTTCATTTTTTTTGCTATGATTTTTTATTATTTCCTCAACGGGATATTATACTTTTTTTTTGGCCCATAGAGAGGACTTTATTTTCTTTTTCATTTAACTTGTCAAATTTCTTTTACCTATGGTTTTAATCAGACTATGGCTCTAATATTTATTACAATTTCTATCTATAAAGTTAATAGATATACTTGTGTAAAATAAAGTTAATAGATATGGAAAATCCCACCATCCAACAAGAATATTTTTAAATTAAAAATTATAAAAGTTAAAATTTTTAAAAAGAACATAATTCCTTATAGGTAATAAAAAAAAATCTTTGACCAAAATACCCCTTCCCCTTTTCCCCTTTCCTCCCTACCTCACTAGCACCAGCGACATCGCTAGAGGTCTAATCACTCACAATATCGCTGAAGGTCTAGTCATCAGAGATCTAGTCGCCAGAGCTTCGATCGCTGATAATAGTACCGAAACAATAAAATGTTCTCACCTGGAAAAATAGTTATTGCCATTTGAAAATTTAGTTATCTCCACTTGAGGAATTAGTTATCGCCAGTTGGAAATTTGGTTATTTTCACTTGGGAAATTTGTTATCTATACTTGGAAATTTAGTTATCTTCACTTGAAAATTTAATTATTCTCACTTGAAAAATTTGTTATCATTAGTTGAAAATTTAATTATTCCCACTTGGGAAATTTGTTATTCACAATTGGAAATTTAATTATCTTCACTCAGAAATTTAATTATTTTCATTTGGGAAATTAGTTATCACCAGTTGGAAATTTAGTTATTCTCCCTTAGGAAATTTGTTATCCACACTTGGAAATTCAGTTATCTCCACTTGAGAAATTAATTATCACTAGTTGAAAATTTAGTTATTCCCACTTGGGAAATTTTTTATCCACACTTGAAAATTTAGTTATCTCCATTTAAGAATTTAATTATCCCCACCTGAAAATTCAGTTATCTTCACCTGGAAAATTAGTTATTTGGGAATTTAGTTATCTTCATTTGGGAATTCAGTTATCTCCACCCTGGAAATTAGTTATCCTCATTTGGATCCACCTAGAAAATTAGTTATCCTCACTTGGAAGTTTCCAAGTGTAGATAATTAATTTTCCAAGTGGATATAACTAAATTTCCTAAGTGGGAATAACTAAATTTCCAAATGAAGATAACTAAATTTTCAACTGGAGATAAATAAATTTTCAAGTATAGATAACAAATTTCTCAAGTAAGAATTAGATGTGGGAATTCAGACTGACTCTGCTCATATGGGCTAGCCCGTCATGAGCTGGGCCTAAAAGTCCGTTTATAAAATGGGTTGTGTTTTTTCAAACTTAACACATATTCAATAAGCTACAAACTAGCCCATGGGCCCGTATTTTTTTAATATTTTATTTAATTTAACATTTACAAAATAATACAATTTTTTCACATACATAATTATTTAAATCAACGCAACTAAAACTAACTATATATTAATTATCAACATCATCATTAATCATCACCACTAAAATCATTAATTAAGAAAAATATTTTAAAAAAATACAAAAAAAAGAAAATAGGCTAAACGGACCTGCTTGCAGCCCATGCGGGTTAGTCCATTTTTTGGTGGGACCAAATGGATTCATGCTCAAAAGCTCATTTCTTATAAAAACTCCCAAATTTCTAACTCAACCCATGGTTTTCTTTGGGTTAAACAGACCAGCCCATTGAGCTTAACCCATATTCCCGTCTCTAATGAGAATAACTAAATTTCTAACAAGCGATAATTAATTTTTCAAGTGAAAATAACTAAATTTCCAAGTGACAATAACTATTTTTTCAGGTGAGAATATTTTATTGTTCCTGCATTATCACCGGCAACCGGAGCTCTGGTGAACAGACCTCCAACAATGTCACCGATGATTGGACCTCCGGTGATATCGTGGGTGCTAGCGCCGGTGCCGGTGCCGGTGAGGTAGGGAGGAAAGGGAAAAAGGAAAAGGGGTATTTTGATTAAGAACTTTTTTTAAAACACCTATAAGGACTTAAGTCTTTTTTTAAGGATTTTAACTTTTATAATTTCTAATTTAAAAATATTCTTGTTTGAGAGTCATGAAATAAGATTTTCTCTAATAGATATACGTATCTAATTATTGAGGCTAAAACTTATTTTTTTCTTTTTCTTTTTGCTACCAATTTTTATTATTTCCTCAAGGGGATATTATATTTTTTGGGGACCATGGAGAGGACTTTCTTTTTTGGGCTACGTTATACACTTATACTACTCTAAGATGTCAATAAATTTCTTGTTAAATTTGTCAAAGATTGAATCTCTTCCCCATCTTTGCAATATATATAGTAAGTGACAAAGATGCCAATAATTCCCTTTCCCTTTATTAATATTCATAATGTACTTATAACCAACTCGGATTGACTAAAAACACCAAAATCACTATCAATCTCAATTGATACATTTGTTACTTTTCCATCTAATGTTATATTACGTTCCAATATCTCATAATGAAATTCATAATTTCGTCAATAATATTTCTCAAGGAATGATTCTTGGAGTTATCACAAATAATGAGATTTATCAACTCAATTGAGTCGATACAAATTGTTAGCTTTATGAATCCGTTATCCTATCAAAGTTTAATACATTGTAAAATTGCAAAATGCTCCACTTCGATGCCTAGTATATATTTTCATTTTATAACACAATTAGATATTTTTTGTTCCATGTACAAGGAAATTAATAACTTTAAAAATGTAGCAATGCAAAAATACATAGTGTTTAAGAAATACAAAAAATATATATCACTATAATTTATAATAAGTTACACTCTTCATAAGTTTATAGAGTAAATAATAACTTAAAAAATAAAAATACCACTTGGTAAAAGAAATAATATCACTCATTTTTTAGTTTTCTCAAGAAATTGTATATAATCAATCACTTGACAGTTGGCATCATATTTTTTAAATTTTCTTTGTATCTAAGAAACTTTGAAAAAATATACTAACATTTTTATTATGAAAAAAAAAGAATGAAAATCTAGAAAAAAGAATGTAATAATACGGAAAAAATGAAAAATGCATGAAGCCCAAAAGCAAAGTAGCACATGAAGGTAGGCCCTTCTGGCAAAAAAAAAATGAAGGTAGGTCTGAAGGGCATATCGGATATTTTGAAATTAAAAGTAGAGTACCGTTGAGGTTCATGCTGACGTGGCCAATACCTTCCCAATCCTCGTCTTGGTTAAGAAGTACTGTCATTTTAGCATTTCGATCCATTCAGAATCTACTCCTCCTCTCCCATTTCCCCATTTTCTTCACATCTCTTTAGCAAATCCCATACGCTCTCTCTCTCCCTCTCTAAACTTATAGAAGATTCCAGAACAGAATCGAATCTTCGAAAACCTTTCCGCCTGAATCGCACAAAATCCCTGACATACGTACATTTTTCCTGCCAATTTTATCTATTCATCGATTCTTCACCGTGTTTGCAAATTTTGCTTGATTTATATATACTTCTCTTCATATATCCGTCGATTTATACGGACACGTACGTACGACGTCTCAACTTTTAGCGGATGGCTGCCGGAGTGAAGTTGCCAGTAGGGAGAGCTGGTGGTGGCGGAATTGCGATGGAATTCCCGGCGGGGGATGAGGATGTGGTCCAGTCGCCGCCGAGGTTGCCCAAGAGGCTCCGTCGAAGGCTGCTTGATGTGGACTGCAAGTCCCCTAGTACAGTTGAGGAAATTGAGGCCAAGCTACGCGATGCCGATCTGCGTAGACAGGTGTCTTATCTTCATCATGCTGAGCAGTTTGTTTGGTTGCTGGGAAAGTTTAAGGGACTTAAAAGTCTAAAACTGAAGTCTTAACAATTAAGTCTTCTAATTTATGTTTAATTTTTTTTATTTTTTTGGGCAATTGTTTTTACTCTGAGATGCGTATTCAATTCTACTGGAAGAAAGTTTATATTTATGAGCTGTTTTTTTTTTGGAAAATTTATTGAGTTCTAGTACTCAGATTCTTGATGATTTCCTTTTCATTCCATCTGCTGCCAAAAGGAGTTGCTGACAACTCCTTCGTTTGTTATCAGCGAGAAATTTCGATTAATCTGGAAAATTTTAATGTGTTCTGTCATGATTTTTTTTCCCATCTTCATTGCTTTATTCCCAAGTATTGGTGTGGTATATCATGGTTCCCTCACTCATCTAGCTTCCGTTTTCTTTAATCAACTTTGCCTCTCTGTTATGCGTTATTCATATTATTTTTGTTTTTACTCTGCAGTCATTTTTCTTGATTTTTCTGTTTTTACTTTGAAAAAGAATTCCATATTTCATCAAATATTGAAATTATATGCATGTTTGAGTGTTTAGAAGATTCTTTATTTTTTTTTACTCCCTTAAAAATATTAACCTTCCGATCAATTGTGCTATTCTTCATGGCCATGAGTGTCTTTAACTCTTCTTTGTTGCAGAAATATTATGAAAAGCTCTCAAGTAAGGCACGTTCAAAGCCAAGAAGCCCCTTAAGGTCTTCCTTTCAAGAGGAAGATCGTGGCCTACGCCTAGAAGCAAAGTTGCAAGCTGCTGAACAGAAGAGGTGGGTTCTAAATGTTGGATGCTTTTTTTTTGTTGTCCTTTTTTGAATTGTTTATTATTTATATAAACGTGCCGTTAATGTCTTATCTATGGCAGTGGTCTTATTGTCCAACCTATTTTATTAATCTCTAGGTTAGGCAAATTGAGATTAGAAATTACCAGCTATTCTAAAACAACATATTAAACACTGGTTAGGCCTGTGCAGTAGTAATGCAAAATAAGAAATTTTCACATTTTATAAATGATATTTTTGTGGCCCTGTACTATGAGAACATCATGTTAACAGCTTTTGAAATGTATTTATAAAATGTTTGCTTCCAGTCATAAACAGTTGATTAATTAACATGATCTCTTTCTTTATTATTATTTGTTATGCTTTATTTGTATGATTGAGCCATAATTCAATGCCTAACTGGCAGGTTGAGCATTTTGGCAAAGGCTCGAATGCGCTTAGCAAGGTTGGATGAGTTAAGGCAAGCTGCCAAACTTCGTTATGAGGATGAGCGTGTGAAGCGTAGGGCAAAGGTAGAATCACGTGTTCAGCAGGCTGAGGCAAATAGGATGCTCATCCTTAAGGCTTTCAGACAAAGAAGGGCTAGCCATAGGGAAAGGTATTCTCAATCATTGTTGCGAAGGATGGTTCAGGAGGAGTATGTACGAGCCGCAATTCACCAAAAGCATGCTGCTGCTGAAATTAAACGCCTTGGGTTGCTGGAAGCTGAGAAGAAGAGGGCACATACTCGATTATTGCAAGTGAAACATATAGCTAAATCTGTTTCTCAGCAGCGTGAGATGGAGAGAAGGAAAAAGAAGGATCAGTTGGAAGATCGATTACGAAAGGTACGCAGATTGCTTTAAGTTATTTGTGTATTTCTCTGTCCAAAATTTTTCCTATCTCACTTGGGGGCCTTTATGACATAACAAATGTCTCATGGAGTTTCATATTTTGATTAGGCAAGAATACAGAGAGAAGAATATCTCAGGCAGAGGGGCAGGTTGCATGGTTATGTGCAAGAAAATTGGAATGAAACTCACAAGGAAGCCGAACTTCTTTCCAGAAAACTCTCAAGGTTATTTGAAATTTAAGAAATTTGGATATATCTATTGCTTTGTTTGGAACCTTTGCTAGCGTCCATTGCTTTGCTAATTTGTCTTGAGTCATAGGGCTAACTAAAGTTATGTATATTTTTGTGTGTATGCTAAATTTACTATTTGAAGAAACCCTCTGCTATCTTCCACTGCTTTACTCTTTTTGTCGTTAGTCATTTTGAAGGAGGGCTTCAGTTAAGCTATAAATCTGTATATGCTAAATTTACTGTTTGAAGAAAACCTCTACCAATATCCACTGCTGTACTCACTTCATCTTGATTCATTTTGAGGAGGACTTAAAGCTAAGCTATAAATTTGTATATGCTAGCTTTACTATTTCAAGAAACATTGTTCTCTTGTACGCAAAAGATGTATTCCATAAAACAGAACTAGTGGTTATGTTGAATATCTTCTTGGTTGTATCCTATGCAAGGGATGCTATTGTGCTATATTTATTTTGTTTTTCAATTTGTAAATATTATTGTGGACCATCTACTAAGCTCATTTCCTTTAGGTGCTGGAGGAGTTTTGTAAGGTTGAAGAGAACAACTCTCACTTTGGCAAAGGCTTTTGATGCATTGGGGATTAATGAAAAATCTGCAAAGTCAATGCCTTTTGAGCGAATTGCACTTCTTATTGAATCAACTTCTACTCTTCAAACTGTGAAAGCTGTACTTGACCGGATTGAGAGCCGCCTAAAAGTGACTAGAACTGTAGCTCCTGCTAATGATTTCTCTAGTTTGGATAATATTGATCACCTTCTTAAACAGGTTGCTACCCCCAGGAAAAGTGTTATCCCCAAGAGTTCTGTGAAAACCAGGGAGGCAAAGAAAATAGATTCAGTCAGGGAGTCAAACAGGAGCCCTGACAAGTTACCAAGGTATTTGGTGAGAGTTGTTCTCTCTGCTTATATGATATTGGGTCATGCAGATGCCATTTTCAGTGGAATGGGAGAACGTGAAATCGCTCTGGCCAAATCCGCCGAAGAATTTATCCAAAAGTTTGAGTTATTGATAAAAATTTTATTGGAAGGGCCAATACAATGTTCTGATGTTCAGCCTGACTCAGCAGCTTCAAAATGTTGTACATTCAGGTCTCAGCTTGCTGCTTTTGATAAAGCATGGTGCTCATACTTAAGTTGTTTTGTGATTTGGAAGGTTAAGGATGCTCAATCACTGGAGGAGGATTTGGTTAAAGCTGTTTGCCAGCTTGAGGCTTCTATGATTCAAACTTGCAGGTTAACTCCGAAAGGAAATAGTGGTCGGCTTACTCATGATGATATGAAAGCTATTCAGCATCAGGTGAATTCTCCAGTCCTATCGCTATGAAGTCTCTTTTAGAATGTTTGTTGTTATCATATCACTAAACATTTAGTGAATGACTTTGGAGACTTTGTGTGGTATGTTGAGGAATGTTAAATATTTAAAGGATTTGATTTGTTGATTGAGCAAATTTTCTAACACCCCCCCCCCCCACCAAAAGAAATAAAAAAGCCCCAAAAAAGGGGCCCTTGCTGCCATCAATTGGGATGTTTTTGCCTTTAACTGCTTTCTCATTGTTGCAACCAAGTTTTTGGGAAGTGGTCAATTGCTTTTTTTTATCTTTATTTCGTAGAATCAAGTTTAAAGCAGTTATGTCAAATTTCTAGAATAGCATTTCAATTTTTATGCAGGTTGCTGACGGTCAAAGACTTTTGAGAGAAATGGTTCAGCACCTGAGTGGCAATGCTGGGATTGAGCATATGGAAGGTGCACTATCTGAAACACGGTCTAGATACCTTGGAGTGAAGGAAAACAAAAGTCTGTTGGGGTCCCCAATGACTCAGTCTTTAGCTCCAAGTCAAAGCCCAACAAACTTCTCTCCTGTGCTTTCCATGGTTTCTAGTTCAGGTGAGGGAGGCATCCTAGTTGAGGGTAACCAAATGAGAAGCCATGTAGTTCGCACCCTATTTAAGATTGCCACTACTTCCCCACTTGAGGGGTCTGCCATCTCTGAAATTAGTACTGGTTCTGATGATCAACTGGGTTCTTCCATTAAAAAGTTGGTTACAGAGAATGAAGTTCTTGTAAATGAATTTCTCCATCAGCATCACCATAGTTTCTCTGATGGTCTGAGTGATGCTGATTTCAACCAAAACAGCATTGAGGTTCACATCTTTTTACAATTGTTATCATCAAGTTGATGGCTGATTTGAGATGAACTAATGATTCTGACCTTTGATTGACTTGCTCACTTTTATAAATTTAGGGTAAGATAAAAGAGACAATGGAGAAGGCTTTCTGGGACAGCATCATGGAATCTATTAAGCAGGACCCACTCAACTATGATTCGGTTGTTCTACTTGTGAGGGAGGTCAGGGATGAAATTTGTGAGATGGCTCCGCAAAGCTGGAAGAAGGACATTTTTGCTGCAATTGATGTAGAAATTTTTTCTCAGGTAAGCCTGCATTCCCTCCCTTTCTGCCTTTGATGATTATTAGATGCAACTTTGGTATATTCCAAATATCTTCCTTTGCTGATATATTTTTCTTCTGCCTACCTGAAGGTGCTGAAATCAGGAAACTTGGATGTTGATTACCTTGGAAAGATTCTAGAATTTTCACTGGTCACTTTGCGGAAGCTCTCAGCTCCAGCCAATGAGGAGATAATGAAGTGCACACATCAGAGATTATTTGCAGAGTTGACTGAAATATGTCAATCTATAGATGAGTCAGGCAATCCATGTGTTACAGCCTTGATCAAGGGTTTGCGATTTGTCCTAGAACAGATTCAGGTGTGTTTGCATATCTGTACAGTACTTCTCTTACAAGACTTGTTTCGTCTATTGAATTTTGAATCAAGTTTATCCCTTTAGCTTTATACTAATGTTAGTGATAATAGAAGTATGAGTTTTTTGCTTCCTGAATCCGGACTATATATAGAGGCTGCTTCAGATGTTACGAATACTCTGAAATTGCTTGAAGAATTAATTTCAAATGTAGACTTTTCTTCACCTCTTGGTTCCTGAATTTGGATTACATGCGAGGGTTGCTTCTGATCTAACAATCTCTGAAATTATTTTAAAGAATTGTTTCCAAGTGTGAATTTCTTAAATTCACATTGAATTGCTTGAGATGTGTTATGATCACCTAACAGTAGTGATAAGCTTAAACTTCCCTTGAATAATGCTTGTAGAGCTTACTTTTATGGAAAGTGCACTGGCATAAACGCATCCTAGCTTATGTTCGTGGCTCTGTACCTAATTGGTTTACAGTTGAGGAAGTTTTGACTTTGTAATATTTGTTTACTTGGTTTTACATCATGTGATATAATGAACTGTTAGTGCAGACTTTTAAGAAAGAGATAAGCAAAGCACGCATAAAGCTAATGGAGCCTTTGATAAAGGGGCCTGCGGGTCTAGATTACCTCAGGAATGCCTTTGCTAACCGTTATGGATCTCCATCTGATGCCAATACATCTCTGCCTTCAACATTAAGATGGGTTTCGTCTGTTTGGACTTGCAAAGATCAGGAGTGGGAAGAACACGTAAATTTAACATCAGCTTTGGAAGGCTGTGATAGTCCATCTCAAGGGTGTCTTCCTTCCACCGTTCTTCAAACTGGGGGAAACATTCTAGTCAGAACATCTGGCACTCAAAAGCCCTTTTCTACTGATGGTGCTACTACTGCAGGTATAAATCGATAGAACACTGAATCTAGATTCTTTCACTCATGCTAAGAAACAACATGTGCTGTTACAAAGTATTGAGGTAGACGTGCTCTCTGTCTGTTTATTCAGGTAATCAGCAGCCAGAATGCAAAGGAGAAAGAGTTGATCTAGTTGTTAGGATTGGTTTGCTAAAGTTGGTTAGTGGTATATCTGGTCTGAGACGAGAAGATTTACCAGAAACACTATTTCTTAACTTCTCTAGGCTGAGATCTGTTCAAGCCCAGATTCAAAAGATTATTGTGATTTCTACAAGGTAGAGGACGGATAATATGTCATAAGATTGTTACAGTTATATGTGGGCCAGAGTGCTGGTTTGAATGCTATGTATTGTGTACTGATCTGTGAATTCTTTTATTTCGAAATTGCAGCATTCTTATATGCCGGCAGATTCTCCTGAGTGAAAAAGCTTTTGACAGTCCTGCAGATATGGAAAACATAATATCTAAGCGTGCCGAACAACTCATGGATCTCTTGGAGCGTGTTGAAGATGCCGATATTAAAGATATTGTAGAAGTGATTTGTGAATTGGACAAAGTTGAGGATGAAGTCAGTGATGCTGCTGGGCAACTTCAAGCAAGGAAGGTAGTTGCTGCCGGGATGATAGCTAGGAGCTTACAAGCTGGGGATGCTGTGTTTGAAAGAGTGTTCAATGCTGTCTATTCAGCTATACGAGGAGTTTTGTTCGGGGGAAGTGGGGCCCCTGGGAGAAAATTGTCCGAAATGGCTCTCCGGAAAGTTGGAGCTGCTGCCCTGACTGAGCGGGTGGTGGAAGTTGCTGAAGGTTTGATTGTGGCCGCCACCATAACGGTTACGGTGCATGGGCAATGGTATAAATATCTGACTGATAACATGTAATGCAATTTGAAAGTTTGACTTCAGAAACAATTACTGAGATTTGTAAATATAGCAGTTTGTAAAGTTGTCGGCTATGTATCTTAGTTTACGCATTGTTCATCTTATATATATATTTTTTGATAAATTTTTTAGGTAACGCACACCAATATATAACAGACAGCTATTGATGATAATTCTACTGCTCTGGTTGCCACATTTGATTTTCTCTTGTTTTTGTACCAAATGCCAGAAATAGTAAGGTTGCTCCATCCTTCCCAAGGTAAAGAGTGATGTTTGACGGCCTCTCAAGATAATTGGGTTTTCCTGATTTCAAACAAATTGGACACTCATGTGAATGGCTTACGGAGAAGTTTCTCAAAGTCCAATCTGATGTGGACTCGGCCTTGTGTTTATTTATGAAAGCAAGCTTGAAAATGGCCTCCATCTGTTTATCGGATTCAACATCTATTTTTGCTAACATTTTTGTGGATGCCATTCAGGGAAGAAGATCTTAATTTTTGGTTGGGTCTTCAGTTAAACTAATTTACACAAACCAACATAAACAGTTAAAACTAATTAGATGATTAAATTTGTTATAAATAAATTTTTTTCCAGAAATTCCCCTTATTTATTGCCTAAAACTTATACCATATGTAATTAATGATCTCTCATATGTAATAAGGGGTATTATTGAAAAAAAACCTTACTAAACAATCCTTATTTGTCTCTTGTATTTGAATTAAGGGAGGTCACTCCAAAACCTCTTATATTTGATACTGGAGGCTTAGGTAATCGTTTTTTAAATGCACAAAACATACAACCAATAAAAATGTCCACAACTTATCAAAAACTAGAATTATTTCTCATGCTATGCACGAAACAATATGTGTATATTATCAATTTATAACTTTTTATAGTGAATGATAATATGGATTTCGTGAATTACATCAAGTATTAATTTTTGGCCTATTAAAATAATTTAAATGGTGATATCTCACTGTCAATATGACTTTATTAATAGGTAATTTATAAGTATTTTTGTAAATATTTTTTAGTAATGGAATTTACCTTACTCTGATAAATTCTTGAGATTTAACTCACTAAGCTTTTATATATAATAAAATAATTCAGTTACATATATTTTTTTGTTAAAATGAAATCTCCAATATACTAAAATAAAATTAAATTATTTAACCAAAAAATAGAATTAAATATATATACATATAAACTACACTATAAGTCATAGAATGACTCATTTCTCAGGCTTATGCACACTCGTCAACGTTAAAAAAAATCCTAAAGTATAGTTTTCTAAATTAAAATTATGGAGAATCTATAATTTAAGAAAGGGTAAAAAGGTACTTTCACCTCAATTTTGCCGTACCAGCAGTGTGTGGATATTGATTCTGAGCTCCCACAGCCGGCTGCACACAAGGAAGAAGCGCCGCTCAATAGTGAAGAACTCCATAATAGTTGACCTGTCCGTCTTCAACTTCATTGCTTCGACTTTTTCATTTTCTTCCTCTGCTTCCTTTTTGAGTTTCATTAGCAATTTTTTTTTGTTCGTGTTTCGCTTCTTATTCTTGTTCCGCCGAAGACAGTATATTGCTATTTGGGTTTGCAGTTCCTCATTTGTGGGCTCCATTTTTTTCCCTGAATTCTGAATGTACTAAGCGTAAAAACTCGCATTTCTTCGTTTATGGGTTCTATCAGCTTTAATCCTTTTGATAATTGGTTCCGAAAGCCACCAAACCCCATTCGTCCCCTAAATCTTTTGGGTTTCTGGGACTCGTGTTCTGTAAAGGCACCTCATTCAAGTTCTCCAAATTTCGCTGCCATAAGCATCCCTAGCATCTTCAGAGGAAAGCCAAAAAAAACATCCAAGGATGAACCCGGTCATTACAGGAGAATGGTTGAACAGTTCTTCTGGGAGAGTGAGAATTTACCCGATTATAGACACACCCCTGAAGTTGAGAAGACCTTGAATGATGACCCAATATTCGAAAAGAGAGAGAACCCCACTGAAGAAGAAATCAGAGAGAATGAGAGGGTCCTGCAAGAGATAAGAAATAGCCCTGTCATGCAGTTCTTGGTTAGAGCAGAGGAAATTGCAGACAAGATGAATGAATTGGAGCTAAAAGAGAATGAAAAACCTTATCACAAAGAGGATTGGGAGCTCTGGAAGGCGCTTCCACATGTGCCTGGATTGGATGGGCGACCCATGCCAAGGAAGGCTCTGAAGACGAAGAAAGAGGCAGATGATAAATTCTGGGATTTTGCGAGGCAGTTTTTCTTCGGGCTGTGGGGGTTTAAGCAAAGACCTTACCCGCCTGGTCGGCCAATCGATGTTGCTCAATCAATTGGGTATAAGCGGCTTGAGAAGCGGTACTATGATTGTAAGTCTGGGTACTAGAAATGTGATTCATTTCATGCACAGGGATGATAATGTGCCTGCATAGATGTATGTTGAAGAGCTAACTAATGAATTAGTTACTGAAAATAATAAACTTGTAACGCACTGGACCTCTTGTCAATCGACTAAGAATGCCTAAAAGATTTACACTAACAAATTTGTTATTTGTGTGAACTAATTCATGCAATTTTAATTTTTCTAAAACTACAACTAAATAATGTTAATGATATTTAGGGATCAATTTGTTAGTTTACTATGTGTAATGGGTAAAGCCACTATAGCTGGATTTAATTATATATTGAATTACAATTAGAGGTGAATGCTGTCTTTATATGTTTATTTATATTTTGAGATGAGAGTTGAATGTGGCATACCTTCCCTCCCATAATTGTTAGTTGAAGGTTTTGTGATATCACTCATAGCAACCGATATAATTATTCCCTTAATTTTCTTCTTTAGATTTCTGCACGCAGATGATGTTTTCATTTCTGTTGTTACAGTTATCATGAGGAGTGGAGGATGGTTCTATAAGGATCGACTGGGACGTACACGGGGACCATGTGAGCTGATTACTCTTAAAACAGCATGGGGTGGTGGGATAATTGACAAGAATACCTTCATTTGGGGTGAGGATATGGATGAATGGGCACCTATCCACATGGTTTATGGCTTGGAACGTGCAATTGCTACATGGGAAGGTCTGTTAAGTTTCAATTTAGTGTTCCTTCTTACTTTCTTTAGTTTTCTTCTGTGGCTTGATAGGGAAGGGTTTTATTTCAACGAAAGAAAATGCTCATAAACAAACTTAAATATTTTTTATTGATAAAGATTGCAGTATACAGAACCAGGTGGTCAAGTCTCACCTCTTGTGTTGGAGAAATTTGATTCTTGGTTTGGCTTTTTTCAGTTAGACTAGGTGCTGCAGCAACAGCTTTCCTTCACAAACTGCAAAAAGGTATACCCCCATGGGTTCCTCTTAAGGGACATGAAAAGAAGACTTATAAGCAGCTCCAGGAAGAGGCTATAGAAAGCAAAAGACGGGATTTAGCAGTATTGGAAGCTAACGATGGTGTTTGGCCCGGAGTTAGAATTCCAAGTCATGCTCTATTTCTTTGGGCAAGTGGTCCTGAATTGACCACTATTTTGGAGGAGGATCACATGCCCAACAAATACATTCCCAAAGATCTTAGGTATGTATATGCTTAGTGTATCACAAATATAAAATGACTGTGTTTACTTTCTTGGCATTTTCATAAGTAAAGATCTTGGGCTATTGGCTCTTGTTGCGATGTTAACTAATCTGCATCGGTTTCTCTCATGTGTGATAGGCAGCAGTTGGCTAAAATTATTCCTGGGTTAAGGCCATGGGAAGTTCTGAGTTTTGAACAAGCAATGGATCAAATAACATATAATGGTGAGTGGTACCGAGAACCTCTTGGTTCGTACAGTACTGGTCCTCCATACATCAGGCACTGGAATAAGGATGTTATGGTATGTTTTTTTATCTGAGCAGTATTTGAATTCCTTTTTCCAGCTGCTGTGTGTTTTCCCCCCCTTTTCTTTTATTGTTTGCCTTGTATTTATGACTTACCTTATCAAATTTGACTTTTCTTCATGCCTATTTAGTTTTTAGTTTGTCAAAATGGAGTTTTGGTAGAATAGATTTTGCAATATGGTTATTGTGAAAATTGGTTTTGGACTAACGTGGCTTTACTTGAAAATTGATTTTGGCAAAAGCGGTTTTGTTTGAATGATTTTAATCAAAAGCACTTTTGATATGTAATAAATTTTTCCAACCACTACAATAATGTTGCAAACTTGATTAGCCAATGAAGAAGTAACCCTGCAGCCACTTCTACCTAAACCTAATTTTGAGAAAAAACCAAGTTTCTAACAGGATCCAATAAACACACCCAAACACATCAAAAAAATAACAAAACCCATTTTTAGGCCAAAATTTGGTTTCTAACATGAAACCAATCAGGCACTTCATATATGCTTTCTCCTCGTCCTCTGGCTAAACCAGAGGGAGGTTTGTTACCTTCTATTCTACTTCACCTCCTGATCCATCAACCCCCCTTCTCTTATTGAACATATAAAATGAGAGGAAGGCAATTCCTAACTACCGGTCAGTCTCACTCTTTCTCTAGAAATCTGCTCCTTTCTCACCATGACCTCAAACATGATATACTATGAACCTTATTGACAGTAACCTTTTTTTTTTTTTTTGAGTGTCAACAGTAACCCTTTGGTTAAGTTATTACAGATTCAGAATGATGCTAGATTGTGAACAAGTTTTGTTACCAGTATCCTCTCAATCTAATATAGTAGCATATTAATAACTGCATGGTCCTGATTTTTGCTTTCAATAAGAACTTGCCTTTGGCTTGTCTTCTGCCTATCATTGCATTTTATTTGCTCTGATTTTTTTTTTTTTAATTTTTGCAGAGATTGCATAAGTTATTTGACACTCTTAACACTCGGGTGTATAAGAAAATGGAGAGGACGATTCCTGGCTTTGATAAAATAATGAATAAGGTGATGAATGATTATTTGGATAGACTTACCAAATTGGAGGAGAAGAAAAAACAGAAGAGAAGTGGCAAACTATAACTTTTGCATAGCCTAGGTTCTGCAAATTAAATGGTAAGACACTATTGTATTTTTTAATATAATTATCTAGTATTGATTACTATCGGATTATATTCAAATATTGTATTTATGGTAAGACACTATTGCATTCATGGTCACTAGTTTATATACACTTTCAAACTAACAAATTTGCAAGTTGCAGGCACAGAGATGCCTTTGAAAGCTCTGAAATCATAGACTATAAAATTTGCATGGTCCTGTAGATCTGTACCACAACGTTTTGTGATATCACTCATAGCTTTGGAACATTTCAGAAACATAAATCCATTAGTTATAGAGCATGTATTTTGATTTAAGTGTACCTTAATTATTAAAATAGACAAGCCCAAACACAAGTGCTGCTTTTAATACATCTTATCGTGATAACTAATACTGCTGCCCTCCAGATACACATACAGGCTTGTGGCTTGAAAAGCAGTGTCAAAAAGATGGACATGAGCAACTTGTTTTATCTATGGTATTACCTCACATTACATAGAAGGGTGAAAAAACTATTGCACGTTTCTAGGGTTTGCATATTATGTACGTTAAGTGATACATGCTTAATTGCTTGCAACTCAGGAACACGAGCCACTTGCCCACTTGGGCGTAGCCTATTAGTATTTCCATGTAAACGTGAAAATTAACTAAAAAACACACAATGTAATCATGTATATCTCTGGGGTTCCCATATTATATGTCAAGTGACAATAAAGCCCGTCTATGCTTGTTAGCATTTGCAGAGATGGCTGCAAGTGTCTGCTAATGTAGGAATGTCGCTTGAATACCTCAAGTTCATCTCTTTTTTATTAATTTTTTTCCTATTCTGTGTTCACTTTGCCATGCTTATGAATGTGATTAATCTTTGTAGTTTCCCAAAGTGATGCTTCACAATCTTTATGTATCTTCTTTTTAATGTTTCTTTAGGATGTATTTTATTTCTTCAGCATATGCAGACTTCATTACCAGGCATGCCTAAGAATGAAGTAATAGTTATCTGACATACTCTGATTGCTCTGAAACAGTTGGGGAATCAAGGCAGGGTGGACAAGTGTGATTTGAGCAGAGTGACCTTCTAGTATAGTATACTGCTTCTTTGCATTAATTTGACTCTTGTAGTTGATATGAATTTTGCTTATCTAGTTGGTCTGTCACTGTGGTTGACTTCTGCACTGGGGCCATGTAATGTTAGTTCAATGGAGTAGAGTCTTCCTTACAGCTTTCCAGTGAGAATTGAACTTGTTCTTTTCTGGTATTATGAAAGCCAAGTCTTCTGCTTCAACTAGAATATTGAGAACAAAAGTCTTTTTTTTTTTTAACCAAAAAAAAAGAGCCTCTTTTATGTGACTTAATTGAACAAAATTAATTGAACATCAGTCACAGAAATCTAAAGTAGCCTCTTCTATATTCTGTTTCATTTCTGTGTGACAGCAATTTAGAATGTGCTCTTCAATCCTCATGCAACCTGGACTGGCTGAATGCCTGAAATAGTTTTACCACTTCTCTTGCCTTCAATAAACTGAAAGGAGTAAATTAAAGCATTACGCACTGTGTTGGGGGACATCTTATCAAAGAATTTAGCTGGCATTCATTTCGGTTACTGCAACATTTTTTCAAGTACAATCTAAAGGTAAATATTTATCCTGTATCAAATCAAGGTTGAGTATCATGATTTATTTTATATATGAGATATTACAAAGTTTGAAATTGTGGCATCATTTATATTTCTATTTCACACTATTTATCTTGGACACCTCTTGGTTGGTGGCTTCAGTTATTCATAGATGAATGATATGCAGTGGCAACGGCAACAAAAACAAATAAGATTAGCATTATTTCACTGAGATGATTATAAACTTAGTACTCAATTCTCATTTGAAGTTAGATTACATAACCTATATCAAGAAAAAAATTACATAATGGCATAAATAGGAGTGATTTCTATTGCTCAAAGTAAAAACTTGTGAGAACAGGATTACCTGCAGCAAATGAAGTTCAGAGTAATTGTATATAATTTATGTTTTATAATTACATTCCTGCTGCCGAAACATTAAAGTGTCACCCAAGAAAAGAGCCACGTTATAAAGTTAAACCTAACAGTTTTGAATCATCGCAGTAGCTTTCATTTTAATGCTGAAATTTACAACTTCAATCGTTATCATCAACTTGTGATATTCATTGCATTACATTTATTCATTGTCAAATAAAAAGCAACACATGTATATGCACGGCAAATTGACATGTGTAGTAGTGTCAACAAAAGTATAACACCGTGTGTAGAAACAAGCCACGAAGTGAATCCTACCATATAATATATACAACCAAATTTAGAAAATCACTAGGATGGAAGACATCTCACTATCAAAACACAATACTAATATTTTCTTCCTGCGATCCTAATATATACATAATGGCTACCGTGACATATAAAAGGTTATTAAAACTGGTGTAGGATGTAGAGCAACTTTGTCTTCTGTTCAGGAATGCTGTCTGAAGAAGGCCTTTATCGCCTAACTATACGCCTTGAACGGCACAATGCGATAATATGGATGATAGTTACAAATGTAGTTGCATAGAGGTCAAACAAATTTAATATGTCTCGTTTAGCTGTAAAAAAATAAAAAATAAAATAAGATCAACATCAAATGTGTTAGCTAGTGTTATAGTGGTAATGACCAAATGAACAGAAACTATCTAGTGGAGTACACCACCCACCGAATGGAAGGAACTCAAATGGGTTGATCACATAGATCATGCCAAGTAGCATCTGCAATAAAAAAAGTCATCGTTAGCAGCAAAATGGCACATACGATAAAAAAATCTCTAGTTATTCAAAATTGCAACTTCTTATGTATACATGTACCTCTCTCAATCAATTTATTCAAAAAGTTGAGCAGCAAAATAAAAGCAATAGACCTCAGTAGATAATAGAAGAAAAATCACATCATGGTACATCTGTCAGTGGAAATACTTACTGAATAAACGAAATTGAAGGAAGAGCATCCTTCTTCACAAAAAATAAGAGAGAACAGGAATAGGCGCAAAAGGTTGCCTCATAAGTACCCACTGACAGAGTACGAGCATTACCACATCACAATTTACAGGTCTATGGACTTTATTCTTTTGTGGCCAGGGATCTATGCAATTTCAAAACCCACTACTGAAAACACATAAAAGACATTGCATATCATTAACATCACAAGGTCATGCACAAAGGCAAGCAATAATATACCATGTTACATGAAATGTTCAGAGAAATGTACTCTTGAAACTTGCAGAGGATAGACACTGAAGTCTTCACATTTTTAATTTGATTATGTGGTTAGTTTATGAATTCCCATCTAATTTTCAAGATATAATGAAGTTGATCAATGCAATGAACTGGAGCAATGGAGACTAAAAATATGCAAGAAATAAAGAAAGGAAAAAACACAAATCCTGCCCAATAAATAACCCATAATCTTACTGCAAAGAAGCGCACTCTTGTCATGTAAGAACTTGTTTTATCAGGATCCATCATATCTTGTAGAGCCATCCGAACAAGAAATGGGAGATCAAAAAATTTCTGTGAACAATTAAAAAGACTGAGAGTATATAATAAAAGATCAACTAATCATGAAGTTATTAATATATATCTGCCTGTTATATGTTGACAAATGAAAAGTTTTTATAATTGCTGACGTTAACAAGAATCACTGCTTGAAGATTCATGTGAACGAAAGATTATAACTTCAAGAATACCCTCTACAAGGCAAAGTAACCTATTTTACACATTCAACTCACTCGAAGTAATATAAATTTGTTAAGCTACTTTGACTTGCGGGAGGTTGCCTGAATAGTTGACTTCATATGCACATCAATTGTCATGATAATAAAATTCAGAGCGCAGGAAGTGCACATGTATACTAGCCAATCCCTTCAATACTCACTCTTTGGGACAAGTATTTGTTTCCATAAAAAATTATTTTGACTAAATTTTCTACCAGTAATATTTTTCAAGAGATATACAGAAAATTATGAATGTTTGAACTATTTTTCATACAATAGTTTCAGTAACAGTTGGAGTAGCGCAATGACAATTAATATTACGATTGCCTATAACATTTACACTTCATGCATCTTAAGTCAGTTGCTCGGCACAAATTCCATCACCAGCTTCAGCGCATTGAAATCCTCATGAGATTCAGACTTCACAATTAAGCATTTGTCAATAAAGGGATGCATATTGTACTACTCTAATCATTGGAAATAAAACTACTTAGAAATATATGACTTAAGTTTCCTAAATCATATTAAGTTACTCATCAATCAAGAAAATCAACCATGTATAATTCCTCCTAGAATCATCCTTCTTTTAATTAGATAAATCTACTTCACTTCTATATGCATGTAACTATAATTAGCTAGACAACTGCTTCAAATAGTTTTAAGGTTCCCAATTTTTCAGTTGACACTCCAATGTGTCACCACTAAGACTATCTACCTTTTGTTTTATTTTATTTTTATTTGATAAAAGAAGAAATCATACTAAGAAGAGATGAGAGTAGAGAAAGTTGGAGGATAGGAAATCTTCCAAGAAAGAAAACCAAAACAAAATCTACACCCATAATTCCCCTTAGCCTTAATTTATAACACCCCCACATGTCTGTTGGTTCAAGCTACAATTAGACTACTAGTAATAAGAACCAAATCTACACCCAATCAACTATAAATTATAATGGAAAGGTACTAGTTCTACATATTTTATGGGATAGGGATTTCTAGTTTACATCACTACTAAAATCTTATAAAAGTCCTTAAGGGAGTCTAGTTGATGGATATTCAAGTACATGAGAGGGTTATACTGTTTTGAATACAATGCGTTTGAAGCTTTCCTTTCTTCTCATTTTCACAATGTCACATGAGGATATCTTATTTGTTGATCCTCTATCCAATCTTTCTTACGTCAATAAATATTTACATATATCTTTTAATTAAAATAATAGAGTAATACAATCTATTAATCATACACTACCTGAATAAGACCTTGCATGCCCCCAATGTGCAACCTATTGTACCTTCTCACATTTTCCATGATTTTATCTGATTCTGGGTCTTGGCTACAATCAAATGCTGCTTGGAAAGGTGCCAGACTGGAAAAATGGCGACAGCACATGGGGCATCGGCATTGCTTCATTGCATCTCCATGTAGCCATACACGCAATATGCACTCTCCTTCATGAAGAAAATTTCAACATTAGTCAATTTCTAGCCATATATATTACAGGCAGTTGACCGGAAATCTTGCAACAAGTCTATGAAACACCAACAAGGATATAGAGATAGGACACAATGACATTAGAAAAAAAAAAAAAAATTCTAAACATTTTGTCATACCAATTTTGGTCCCTTTCCCTCAAGCAGGTATTACAACAGCAAACCTTAACTGCTTGTATTGTTATGCACATACATGAGTGTGGTGAGAAACACCAGATTGAGTTAAAAGACCATTGACTGCCCGAATTCATTGCAACTTGCAACATAACCTTTTCCCAGACTAATAAAAGAAAACATCCCTACTTGTAAAAGAACTTTTACCCTGAGTCTAGGAAGTACTGATATGTATACACTATCTGGTACCACAATACCACATGATAGACACATAGAATATGAACATTTCTAAAATTATAAGATACAGATACAGGAAACACACTTTTCACTCCAAAAAAAAAAGTACAGGATACACACAACAAAATAACACATAAAAGAAAACAACATGAAAGAAAATTAAATTATAAACAAACATTTCAAATGTATAAAGATAAAAACTTACCAATAAAAACATAAAACAAATCAGGAGGCCAAAAAAACATAAAAAAAATTAAAATTATAGTTTTCAAGTCAAATTAAATGTCAATCTTCATTTTAATTCACATTCTATAAAACCTTGAACTGTTTGAGAACATTTTAGAACATTCAGATGCGTTAAGAAAGGAATCAAACATAAAAGAGGTTCTGTAAAAAAAGCTAAGATACGGTAAGCATATTGTATCGAACAAGTATGTAACGCAGGTAGGTCTGTCTCTGTTTTTTTTTTTTTTTGGACTATAGGTGCTTCATAGCCGAGTTCATTGCAATTTGCAACTTAACCTTCTCCCAGACTAGTAAAAGATAACTCCACTGCTAGTATCAAGATGTCATTTCTTGTCCTTCCTCTTCTCCTACTCAACCTCGTAAGCCAAACAATGCACGACCATACCTGTTCAACTCAAGGAAAAAAGAAACCTCGGTTCTTGTCGCAACAAAATCAAATCACAATCGAAAATCTGAATTCTCTCGTAGTTAGTCCCTTCGTTTTTCGCGACGACGGTTTCCAATTCAAGAACTCCAATACTAAGTAAACCCTAAGCTACTAAATCAACAACGACCTATAATAAAACGACAAATAACGGACACTGAAACAGCATTTCGATGCAAAGAGAAGGAAAAGATTTTACCGCAGAACCAGTGGGAGCAGGAGGTGCGGCACGGAAGGTTGAAATCGCCATGGCAGACAGGACAGCAATCATCGCGAGGAGGAAGCTCCATTGCGGTATCTCTGGCCATTTTTTGGGTTCGAGTTCACCTTTCACCACCGCCTCACCTGCACCTTCTTCTTCTTCTTCGTCTTCTTCCTCTTCCTCTCAGGTTGGCGCATATTTTTGGACTGAGAATTTTTCTTAGGAAGGTCTTTTTGTATACTCTCCTAATTAATTTTTTGTTTAAAGCATTAGGTGAAGAAATTAATGCTATTTACCTAACTTACCTTAGCTAAACATGTATAGTATTTCTTTTTTGGCCTACTAAAAATGCACAGTATAAAATATCAATATCCAGTATAAAATTTATAGCAAATCCCATCCTTCATAATTTTTTATTTATTTTTTAGATTTAATATAATATTTCACCAGTTTCTTAATATAAAATTTTTTTATTTGAAACATACATATAAAAAAGATAATTTTTATTAAAAAAATAAATTTAATTAATTATCTTAATTTCTCTAAAAATTATTAATATTTTTTAAGACTATCTTTATTTAATATTTTTTCTTTTTAAGATATATTAAATAAAAATATTTTTTAAAAATAAATAATAAATACTATCTCATACATCTAATATTTAAAACAAAAAATTTTATATTTAAGTGCAAAAGGAGTATATCACAAATTTAGTCTAAATACCACCTTATTACTTTTTGTGAAGCTTTTTTCGTATTGTTATTGGGAAGTTTTGTATAAGTATTTGTTGCTCGGTAGAATTAATGAAATTTTCATTGTTTATGAGGATGGATTTGGGATAATTAAGTGGCAAAACCTCCAATTGACCGTTGGTTTCCCTTATTATGGATTTTTTATACTATTATTACTAGTAGCTTACTAAAGTCCACGATAGTATCACACTAGTTTTTATTACATTCTAGTAATTTTAGCAAAAGGAAAAAACCTCACTTTGGTCTTTTGTCTGTGCATTAATTTTAATGTTGTCCTTTGATAATATCTTTACTCCACACAAGTCATTCAATTTTGGAAATTTGGAATTGTTTGAGTCATGTCCTGTTAATTACCTTTGTCAAAGTCATTGAAGTTGTCGTCTAGAGTGCCAAGAACCATCTGTTCTGAGATTGAGACGCTGCAATGACTTGGGCGCCTTTGCTTGGGGCACGAAGTTGAAATCCAGAAAAACTCATCTTGGAGGATTGGGGCTTCTGTTCTGTTTTCTTGTTTTGCTGTTGCTCGTTTTTTTTTTCTTGTATTGGGCCATGAGTCCCCCTTGTACTTACGAAAAGAAGAAAAGAAAAGGTGCCCCATATAGTGTTTTCCCCCCCCCCCCCCCCCCCTTTAAAAAGTCTTAGATAGCATATTGTGATGGGGAAAGAAAAATTTTGTTTTAAATTTTATTTCCACATCAAAATCCTAACAGTCAAATTAATAGACAAATACCATGTAAGAAAACTCCGTTGGTAATTTTAACAGAGTTAATAAAAAGATAAAAATAAACTAATTTCAAAATTAAAGGACTTATGTGAAACGAAAAAAAATTAAGGATTAAATTGAAATTAATTCTCAATGCAGAATCCAAATGAAACTTTTTCCTTTATAAGTAAATGATAAAAAGAAGTATTTTGGCATCTCAAATAAATATTTAATATTTTTCTTATGTTATGATTTCCCTTAAAAGTCCTTCCCATTTACGATTCAAATAGCGACGCTGGATATAATTAAAAGCCTTATCCTACCTACGACGAAGTCGCGAAAGTTATTATCTTATCTTTTTCGATCAAATCTATCCATTTTCCTAGCCATCATCAAATTTGTTTGTATTATAATAAAATAAACCAAAGAAAACTAATTCCAAAGCAGAAAACACATTGTATCCTCCTCCCCAATAATTTGCTATTAAATTAATCCATTATATATATATATATATATAAGTAGCTAACCTGGCTTTGGCATGATTATAATATTTTGATTGAGGTTTATTGCAATTTTGTGCTTCAGACTTTCTAATTCAAAGTTAGGTTGAAATCAAGTATTTGATTTTATAATTAAAAATACTAAATCTCATGTAATTCTTTTAATTGTAACCAATTATTTATATTTTTAACATTTTTTTATTATTTATACATATTTATATGTTTTAATTTTTTTCACAAAAATCCCCTAAAAAATATTTTAAATTCATATCCTATTATTTATAATTTAAAAGTATAAAAATTAAATCTTATGCGATACTATTAATTATAACTAATTCATATTTTTTATATTTTTTACTATTTATAAATTTTTTAGTTTTAAATTTTTCAATAAAAATATTCTAATAAATTTAAATTAATAAATCTTCTAATAAAAATATCACAAACTATGTAAATATTTAAATTATATATATAATATGTATATTTATATTATATCATTTATATTTATCTATATTATATATCCACGTATTTAAATTTTTATTGATTATTTTTTTAACTATTTAACCAACTCTAAACAAAAGGGTTTCAATTAAATCTTCCACACAATCAAAACAATGTAAAAAAAAATGCCTTCAAAATTGTCATATATATAAAGATAACTAATGAGCAAAAATATCTATCTGTCCATCTACTATATATATAAAAACATTATGTTAGTATTTTATAATATCTATCATTGATATATTTTTAAATGCTTAATCATTCTATATCCAATATATATGCAATTCAGGTTAATTAGTTAAATTTCAAAATCAAAATAACTGCCCGTCTATTAATCTATTTAAAAAGCAAAATTTGAAAAAAAGATATATATGAGTGATTCCCATTATTTTCTATATACTGGCCATTATGGAACGCTGGTTGATAATCATATTGATGTGATGTTAGTTCTTAATAATTTTTGGAGTAGACATTTTAATTTCCACGGTCACTTGTGTTAGAGTTTGTGTGGGTGTGTGTTAAAAAGAAAGTCCCACATTGCTCAAAAGAAAAAAGATCTTAGTGTTTATATACTAAAATGTGAAATTGGGCAATTAGATGGATTACGAGGAGAAGTAGGCTCGCGCGCACAACAACAGGCCATCACAGCTAAACGCAGTTCAAATCCGTCGATTCCCCCCCTCGCGCGAGTTACACACAATACTGGGCACTTTTGCTGAAAATTATTTTTGCGAAAATACAAAATAGTTTATTATAAAATAGCTTACCGGCAAAGTTGTTCTTTTTACTAGTTTCAGTTTTGAATCTTGTAACGTTTGAATTTTTAATTCTTCATTAACCGATTTATTTTCTATTAATCTGTGATCAACCCAACGTCCAGAAACGGATAACTAGTTTTATGTCCAACGTCCGGTAATGTTTTCAGATTTATTAACATGTTTCCCAATGTTCATGACCGGTGTTTAATTGCAGTTATGGTATGCCCAACGTTCACTGATTTCAGAGCCTATAAATACCGAGCTCTAGAACTGGATTCAACACACCAGCTCTCGGACATTATTCGGAGCTTTCTCCTCTCCCTCTCTGCTCACCTGAGCTTCAGTTTCATTTCTTTCTGTTGTTCTGTTGCCTTGCTTCGACTAGAGGAATTTGTTTAATCCTGGGGAGTTACCGACTCGTGGCGGAATAACTCTTAAAGACAGTGTCCTCGGGCATGACTCGGATTATTATTAACTTGTTATATTGTTGCAGTGATTTCTAACATTCTTAAGAGTTATTATGGAGTCACAACAAGGTGGTCCTGATTTTGACAATGTTAATGTTGCTACGAATGGCTCTGGTGATTCAAGTAGTTTCATTCCAACTGCCGTGCCTGCAATGACGTTACCCAAGCCATTCCCAGACATCTCAAAAATTCAGGTGTTCGACGGCAACAATTTCAAACGATGGCAGGAGCGTATTTTCTCTGTCCTAGATATGCATGGTGTTGCGATCGCACTCACGATATCCGAGCCTCCTCCAGATGTTGACCAGACCCAAAGAGAAATTTGGATTCATGCAAACAAGGTATGCCGACACACTATCATTAGTACATAGTCTAATGATCTCTTCGATGTATACTGTGTCTACAAGGAAGCAAACAAGATATGAGAGTCACTAGTTACCAAGTATACTGCTGAGAATGCTGGAAAACAAAAGTTCGTTGTTGGGAATTACTGTAGGTGGGAAATGACCGAGGACAAAGACATCAAATTGCAGATTAATGAGTATCACAAATTGCTGGAGGAATTACGTGCTGAGAAGATCAACTTTCCTGATGAGTTCATTGCTGGAGTCCTGATTGAAAAGCTACCAGATTCATGGAATGACTACAAGCAACAGCTCAAACATAAGCAGAAGCAATTGTCACTATCAGACCTTATCACTCATATCATCATTGAAGACACCAACCGAAAGGCAATCCGAGTAGCAAAAGGCAAAGAGATGGCATCCAAGGCAAACCTGGTGGAGACAAAGCAACGCAACAAGAGGTATGATTCTAAGAAACCTGATTACAAGCCCAAGAATGCTAATCCCACCTTCAAAAAGAAAGGCAATTGCTATGTCTGTGGAAAGCCAGGTCACTATGCAGGTCAATGCAGAAAGAGGGCTAGAGGTGATAATCCTCTAAAACCAAGTGCAAATTTGGTTTAAGGAAGTGATAGTGGTGATGATGAGATCATTGCTGCAGTTGTTTCTCAAGCCCTGATTATCTCTGATGTGAGAAAGTGGGTGGTAGACTCTGGGGCTACCAGGCACATCTGTGCTAATAAGGAGATGTTTACCTCCTATAATCCTATCAAGGAAGGAGAAGACCGCATTGATCTTGCTGATTCCCGAACTGCAAAGGTTCAAGGGAAGGGAAAGGTTGTTCTCAAACTCACATCCGGAAAGATCTTGGCTCTGAATGATGTTTTGCATGTACCTGATGTTAGAGCAAATCTAGTTTCTGTGGCCCTACTGGGCAAGGCTGGGGTTAAAGTGTCGTTTGAATCTGACAAGATTGTAATGACAAAGAACAATGTTTTTGTGGGAAAGGGTTATTGTAATCAAGGACTCTTTGTACTGAATGTTGTTGAAATGAATGAAAATGCATCTTCTTCTGCTTGCTTTTCTGTCTATATGATTGATTCTATTGATGTATGACATGCTAGATTATGACACGTTAGTAAAGGTTATTTAAAGAGAATGCAACACCTTGGTCTAATTTCTGGAATTAAAAATAATTTTTTAAATAAATGTGAAATTTGTGTAGAAGCAAAATTAACTAAAAAAATCTCATTTTTCTACTCAAAGAGAAACTGAATTACTTTCTTTAATTCACACCGATTTGGGTGATTTGAAACAAACAATGACTAGAGGTGGGAAAAAGTATTATATTACATTTATTGATGATTTTTCAAGATTTATTAAAGTATATTTATTGAGAAATAAAGATGAAGCTTTTGAAAAATTCCTTTTATATAAAGCGGAGGTTGAAAATCAACTTAATAAAAAGATTAAAAGAGTAAGATTAGATAGAGGAGGAGAATATGTTTTATTAAATGATTTTTGTGAAAATGAGGGTATTATTCATGAAGTAACTCCTCAATATTCGCCTGAGTCCAATGGTGTTGCAGAAAGGAAAAATAGAACTTTAAAAGAAGTGATGAATGCTTTGCTTGTGAGCTCTTCTGCACCAGATAATTTATGGGGAGAAGCTTTATTGTCTGCTTGTTTTCTACAAAATAGAATACCTTATAAGAAAACAAATAAAACACCTTATGAATTATGGAAAGGTTTTATACCTAATCTGAAATACTTGAAAGTGTAGGGGTGTCTTGCAAAATTTCTACTTCGTGATCCTAAAAAGCGAAAATTAGGTATAAAAACTTCTGATTGCATGTTTATTGGTTATGCTGAACGTAGTGCTGCTTATAGATTTTTAGTTTTAAAAAGTGATATTTTGGATCACAACACTATTATTGAAACTAAAGATGCTGAATTTTTTGAACATATTTTTCCTCTAAGGGTTGAACAAATTCCTCAAAAAGTAGAAAATTTCTCTCCTTCTTTTAAACAAAATTCAAATGAAGATATGGTTGAAAATTTAAGGAGAAGTAAAAGACAAAGAAAAGAAACAACTTTTGGAGATGATTTTTATACTTATTTAGTACAAGATGAACCTTCAAATTTTTATGAAGCTATTTCTTCTTCTGATGCTCAGTTTTGGAAAGAAGCTATTAAAACTGAAATTGATTCTCTTATTCAAAACAAAACCTGGATTTTAGTGGATTTGCCTCCAAGAGCAAAGTCTATTGGTTGCAAATGGGTTTTCAAGAAAAAATATTTTCCATATGGTTCTATTGATAAATATAAAGCTAGACTAGTAGTTAAAGGTTTTACTCAAAAAGAAAATGCTGATTATTTTGACACCTTTTCTCCTGTGACTAGAATTTCTTCTATAAGAATTCTTATTGCTTTGGCTTCAGTTTATAACCTTTACATTCATCAAATGGATGTTAAAACAGCTTTTCTAAATGGTGTTTTAGAAGAAGAAATTTATATGGTACAACCTGAAGGGTATGTAATTTCTGGGCAAGAAAACAAAGTTTGTAAACTTATCAAGTCTTTGTATGGTTTGAAACAAGCACCCAAACAATGGCATGAAAAGTTAGATCAAGTTTTGACAAATGATGGGTTTTCTACTATTGAAGTGGAAAGATGTGTTTATACAAAACTTGTAGATAGTGATTGTGTGATTATTTGTTTATATGTTGATGACATGCTTATTTTTGGTACAAGCATGAATGTTGTGATTGAGACTAAACATTTTCTTGCATCAAATTTTGATATGAAAGATATGGGTGAAGCTAAAGTGATTTTGGGTGTTAAAATCATAAGGAATGAAAATGGTATTTTATTATCTCAAGAACATTACATTGAAAAAATTCTTAGAAAATTTGGGCATTTTGATGATTCTCCTTTAAGTACTCCTTATGATTCTAGTGTACAACTAACAAAACACAAAGGTGTTCCTGTGGCTCAATCTAAGTATGCACAGATCATTGGAAGTCTGTTGCATTTAATGAATTTTACCAGGTCTGATATAGCATATGCTGTATGTAGGTTGAGCAGATACACCCACTGCCCAGGTAGTGACCATTGGGTGGCCTTGGTAAGAATAATGAGATATCTTAGAGGTACCATGAATTATGGTATATTTTATAGTGTATTTCCCGCTGTATTAGAAGGATACAGTGATGCTAACTGGATTTCAGATTCAGATGAGATAAAATCCACTAGTGGTTATATTTTTACTCTTGGTGGTGGTGCAATAACCTGGAAATTAGCCAAGCAAAGTATTATAACAAAATCCTCAAGAGATTCTGAGTTTGTTGCCATGGAGCTAGCTGGTACTGAAGCTGAGTGGTTGAAAAACTTCTTAGCAAATATTCCAATTGGTGAAAAGCCAACACCATCAGTGTCTTTACATTGTGATAATCAATCTGCGATAGCTACTGCTAAAAATAAGACTTTTAATGGCAAAAGCAGATACATTCGATTAAGACATAATATTATAAAGTAGCTGCTAAAAGATGGAGTTATCTCAATCGATTATGTGAGATCAGAGATAAATTTGGCGGATCCGTTAACAAAGCCCCTAGGGAAGAAACAAATTATTAACACATCGAGGGGAATGGGACTTAAGCCAATTTAAAATTAACAATGATAGTAACCCAACCTCTGTGATTGGAAATCTCATGAAGGAGGTTCATATGGATAAGAACAAGTCATGTGTTAATTCTGCTAGCACTAAAGTTTGTTGTCCCTTCCTATGATTTGAGAAAGTGCTAGAATGCATTATTGGTAAGGTTGAGCAAAGCTTTTAATGATTTCATAGTCCTTATGGATGATGTATTCATTGCAGATACACTTGATGAAATCACCTATATGAATGCGGAGTGGGGCCGTTCCTATGAGATTATGGTGAAATCTCTAGAGCATTCATTAAAACCAGGCACGCGCATGGTCGTCTAATGAGCAAAACCGCCGTTAACAGTAGAAATTGTAGGGGTATAATCTAACTAATAATACCTCTAGTTTTGCATTCAAGAGTTGTTGGTTCATAGAAGCAGGCTTCACTGACAATTCTGTATACTAAGTATTATTGGTCTAGGTCTGGTTCATAGTCCAAAAGACACCAGATTCGAAATATTTATACTTGTGTTATAACTCAAATGATAGAGGTCTTTTTAACACACATGTGGGGGATTGTTAGAGTTTGTGTGGATGTGTGTTAAAAAGAAAGTCCCACATTGCTCAAAAGAAAAAAGGTCTTAGTGTTTATATACTAAGATGTGAAATTGGGCAATTAGATAGACTACAAGGAGAAGTGGGCTCGCGCGCACAACAACAAGCCACCACTGCTAAACGCAATTCAAATCCGTCGATTTCCCCCCCTGCGCGCGAGTTACACATAATACTGGGCACTTTTGCTGAAAATTATTTTTGCGAAAATACAAAATAGTTTATTATAAAATAGCTTACCGGCAAAGTTGTTCTTTTTACTAGTTTCAGTTTTGAATCTTGTAACGTTTGAATTTTTAATTCTTTATTAACTAATTTATTTTCTATTAATCTGTGATCAACCCAACGTCCAGAAATGGATAATTAGTTTTATGTCCAACATCCGGTAATGTTTTCAGATTTATTAACATGTTTCCCAACGTTCATGACCGGTGTTTAATTGCAGTTATGGTATGCCTAACGTTCACTGATTTCAGAGCCTATAAATACCGAGCTCTAGAACTGGATTCAACACACCAGCTCTCGGACATTATTCGGAGCTTTCTCCTCTCCCTCTCAGCTCACCTGAGCTTCAGCTTCATTTCTTTCTGTTGTTCTGTTGCCTTGCTTCGGCTAGAGGAATCCGTTTAATCCTGAGGAGTTACCGACTAGTGGCGGAATAACTCTTAAGGACAGTGTTCTCGGGCATGAATCGGATTATTATTAACTTATTATATTGTTGCAGTGATTTCTAACAACTTGTTTCTTGGCTATGATACCAAGTCCGCTGTTGCTTCTTGGTCTACTCTTGGATTGTCAGTCACCCATGGAGGTTCGTATTATCTTGGATTTTATTTCAATTTTTTTTCTTTAAAGAATTCAGTCTATGTTTTCGAGGTTTTAATCTCTTCTAAGTATTATCTTTTTATATTCCCCATCTTTTCTTTTCAATCCCAAATGAGATGTGAAAAGTTCAAGCAATAAGTGTAGAAGAGAAGATTTTTCCATTTTCTCCTTCTGTAACCCAAATTGCAATTTTTATTTTCTACATAAAATTCTTAGAATTAATTTATATTTATATATACATATATATTATATCCACCCTCAACAATGGGATTATTTTATTTTTATCTTTATGATATTCTAGCATCATTTAAGTTGACAGGAGAAATTAAATGAGACCGAGAAAACCTAAGACCAAGTTTAGCCATTTGCTTAGTTCCCATATGTATGGAATTGTTATTAGCATAAATGACAACAATACCCATAGTTTGGAACCACAAAACAGCCAAATGCAGGTGACAACAACGAGTTCTAACATTTTATATCAATAGGTTTGGACATTGATAATTAAGTTTCCACATAATGATTAGATTATTTAGAAAATTCAATAAACAATTAATAGGTTTGGACAATGAAAATGAATTAGTTCAATAGTTTTGTGAGGTAGTATCCTAGAGAAAAGTGGTTAATAATCCACTCTAATGAGTTTAATATTTGTTGTCATTTACATAACATTTTTCATTAACATTATCACTACTAATTGTTATATGTTTTATCACATTTAAATAGTTTCTACGTGTTTACTTTTTTTTTTTAAGCTTAATAAACCCGTACATCCTGTGCATCACACGTCTAGATCTTTGGAAAAAAAAATGCCTTTCACATAACGTATTTTATGATAAAAAAAATTATACCATATGATTTCACCATTACTCTGATTTGCATGTGCATTTTTTTCGATTGATCTACATTGACAAGCCGATTTCCAATGTTCTGAAGGAACAAAACTTTATTCCAAGTTCTGAAGTTCCATTGATAAATTAGTTCAAGTTGATGCACCAAAATTTCTTTGCCAAAAACATACACATAACCTCAGAACTCAGAAGGCATATGCGATAAAAACAAAATTATGATCAACTTACACAATTTCATTTCAAGATGTCCATTGAGGAAGGACTCGTCCTTCATCATTCCTACGATTCATATCCAACGCAGTATTCTCTATATTATCAAAATCTAGGTCTTCATCTAGGCAATCTTTATAAAAATCTTCTTCCGCAGAATCATAAACCACAGCTTTTATATTCTGTCTCTTTAGCGTCCTTTTCTTTGAACGACCATTACTTCTGGTGAGGTCATCATCCACATTTGCGTTTGCGTCTCCATTTGACCCTCGTCTCCTTTTAGCAGAGTCATTACTTTCGTTGCTCCCGCTAGTGCTTTTGTCCAACTTGTGAGATTCCTTTATGGTATTTTCAATGGTTTCCAGTAGCCGATCTCCATACTTGCTTACCTTAGCCCTGGATTAAACCGAAATGATAATCAAATTTGGAACATGTTGGTATGGATATTTAAACTAAAAACATCTAGTACATTACTCAGATCGCCAGTACTGAACCATGGGTAGTAACTTTGAAAATATAAATCTTCTACAAATACATATTGATGGGTATATAATGCAATCAGAAAAACAGAAAAAAGATAAGATGAATGTAAAGAGAAAAAGTAGACCCCATATAAAGTCCTACTCGTTTGTACCACCCTCTTTAAACACATGACTGCATCACTGTATCCGTATGACTAAAAAATCCAAATTATAACTTCAATGTGCTCTACTTTGAAACTCACTTGGCTATGCCTAAAGTAAAACTTACTTGCTAATGCCATTGATCTCAAGAAGCTCTTCTTTTGTCCTTGGTACTCTCTTGCTTATCTGCTGCAGCGTGGCATTTCTAAATCACAAGAGAAACATTGGCTTAGCAGAACTTAACTAAAGCAGGAAAAAAAAAAATACCATTCAGATTGAAAATTTTCAATGCATCCTTCCTAATCGATAACCATGTAAAGTACATCATTTCTCAACAGAATTACAGAAAAATCATATAAAACGGAGAGAATGGAACTGTCTGAGAACTCACCCAAAAATGTGGTAAGCCATGACACCCTCTCCAGCTTCTTTGACAAGAGCTGTCCGCAGCATCCGCAGGGCAGTGTATAACTTAGCTGAAAGATTCTGAAGCAAACTTATATATAAGAAACTCTAGGCTCTTGAAAATTTTATCAACCAAAACTGAAAAAATATATATATATATCTAGTTTATACCAAGTCCACTTCAGTTTGAGGCGAGACAGGAGTGTCATTTTGTGAACAATTCTCCTTCCCAGATGTCAGAGAACCTTTAGCTGGAGTTACCTCTGATCTACCCAACTTTGAAGCTTTTACCAAGGAAGGAAAACTGCAAAAAGTTATGAATGCCATTATGCCAATGAGTGGACAATATAAACTGAAAGGAAAAAAAATTAAAATAAAGCTTGCATGTATAATGAATTTAGCTAGGGAAAATTAGAAGATCATGAAAGACTGCTAAATCACCAAAAGAATTAGCATCCTGATTCACAAATTCAAGAAAGAAGCAGTTTTATGTCAAACCTTAATATGATTCTCTGCCCACCAAACAGATTACGGACCTTGGGCTCATTTACCTGAAAGACAAACTATGTGTCAGACATGTTTTAAGAATCTAAAACTGGAGAATAAGAACCTATATAACTCAGAAGCACAATGACAGAACATCAAAGTAGGCTTTGATACCTTTAGTACTGATGAGACTGATCCATAAATATCACTTTTCTTTACATCCTCCACAAGAAAAAACTCAGTAACAAGATGATGCAATACACGGGAAGCCTCACCCTTAGTGAGATGCTTCCCAGCACCATGAAGACGTACTGTATCATGTCGGTGTCTCTTGACCTAATTTTGAAGTTAAAAATATATGATTAAAGACAATCAATGGGTATAGGCAGTAAGTAAAAGCTTATGGACATACAAACTGGTTCATGGAACCACGGTACACTTCTAAGATATGAGATGATGAGAAATTCTGCCCTGTTAGCTTAACTAGCTCAACCTAAACAAATGAAATTCAAAAGTAATTAAATTGATGTTAAAGAAACAAACAATTGCAAATAGAATTCCATATACTGGTGGGATAAATTAAAAATTGCTTCCAAACCAGTTGCTTTGCGATATCTGTGACATCCTTCTCAACAAAACTTTTGATCTTCAAACAGTTGTCACATGTTTTCTTACAGTTTGCAGAATCAAACCTCTCCCCAAAATGAGCAAGCTGCAGAAGCCGTCGACAATTAACATCATTTTCACAATAACTTACCTGAAACAGTTCAAGCCACAAATTTAAAAGTCAAAACAACGATAATATAGTAACTATATGGTGACAGACAAGACTGCAAATTCAAGATAAAAAGGAGTACCATTCGCAAAAGGTTTTCAGTGTTAGTTTCCAGCATCCTCCCTGAATTTGTTAAATTTGATCGATTATATCCAGATGTCATGGGACTTTGCTCTATTGCCCCTTGAGTGATCATGTGTTTAACTCGTATCTGTGGACATACATGAGAAGCTACTAAACATAAGCAAAAGAAGAAAGGATAGAACATAGAAGAATATTCAGTTTTACAATTGATACAAACATAATCACTATAGCTATAATATAATACGCAGGACGAACGTTGACCATCTCTACCAGCTCGTCCACACTCCTGAAAGCAAAATGATGACAACTGAAGTGAGGCAACAACACCATAAACAAGACAAATAGCAGCAGTGACAATTTGATTCAGCTGAGACCTGGTGGTAGCCTTCAATAGATTTTGGGAGAGAGTGATGAATCACAAAGCGAACATCAGGTTTGTTAATTCCTGAAAGATTAACTTAAATAAATGATTCCATTCAAAAAACAAATGTAAAAAACACTGACAGAGAAGTAAAATTACCCATTCCAAATGCCACAGTAGCACACATTATGTTGATTTCATCTTTGCTCCATTGCTTTTGAACAAAGGCTCGTTGAGCAGGATCCATGCTACCATGATAAAATGCAGTTTTATGTCCATATTCCTGAACAATGAAGTAACTATATAATCTATTTGCAAACTTAAAAAAATGAGATATTATTCTCTTAATTAATTTTTTTACTTAGAAACATCTCAATAAGTTTGTAACAACATAGTTTCACCAAGAAGTCATAGAGTTGTAATTTTCTATGACAAGAATTGCAAGATACCTATATCACCATGCAAAAATACAGAACAATAAGAATGATGAGAGAGGCAACTCCGTAGAAATGTAGAATGAATGGATCACATGATTCATGAGAAACACACACATATAAGTATCAAATCACAAGTGATAAGTCAACCAAAAACTGAGTAGTAGAATCAAATAAAAAATAACATGACAAGACTTCCTAATTCTTAGCATCCATAACTCTAATTCGTACAACAAAAATACAAAACAAAACATGATAAAATAGGCAATTTCAGTGCTACTAATTGTTTACATGCACGGAATATGAAGTTTATCCCCAAATGCCTAGGTGTGTTGTCATTGCATACACAAGGAATGTTTCTCACTGTCACTTCCCCTTCATTGTCCTAAACATACTATGATTTGAAGAATTAAGATTAAGATAATTTTGTACAACTAAAATACCTTAATTTCTCAAATATATGATAACAGTATATAACGTTTTTACCATAAACTTCTACAGTGTGCAAGCCCTTGAGTATGCAAGGTCAGAACCAACATATTTTCCATGTTGGACAAATTAGGTTAATAAGGGAAGCACATTTCTGTGGCAACACCTCCAAGATAGCAATCAACAGAATTATCTTAATATTAGAAATAATTTGGGAAGGTTGTTTAAAGTAGCATAATTATCTCATGACTTTCAGAATCAATTTGAGATTAGTTTGTGAACAACCTATCTAATTTGGGCTGTATTAATTTAAGATTTGAGAAAATGAAAAGATGTAGGCCAGAACTTTGAAAAGAATTTGACAATCTGTTACCGCACAATAGATTAGCATTTGATAGTTAAAGGATGGGAAAAGAATTCTGGTTAACCAAATCCAGAATATCAGAATAAGCTAAAATGTTTCCCTTGGCATTAGCAATATAAAACATTATCATGAAAGATGAACAATAACAGATCAGAAGACCTGCCAATTCATCACATAAAATCTTAAATTCCACAAACTAACAAAAAGACCAACCTGTAATTTTTCAGCAACTTTTTCACAGTCCATTCTTGAAAGACAATAAATAATGCCACATTCATCGTAGTGATTTTCCTTAATGAATTTATCAATGTCCTCCAAACACTTTTTTGTCTTGGGGACAACAGAATACCTGCAATATTAAAATAAATTATAATTCATTGGCTCAAGGTCTAGGAAGATGGTCATTGTTTAACACACCATAAGTTTGGGCGATTAAAACTTTGCCGGAAAACAATGCAGTTGACAAGACCAAGAGCTTGAACAACATCTTCTTTTACACTGGCTGTTGCTGTAGCTGTTAAAGCTAAAACAGGAGTATTTGGGAATTTTTGTTTCAATATACCAAGGCCCTGAGCAAATTGGCAGAATGATCAGAATTCAAACGAAATGTCAAGTGACATTGGATGAATTTAAAAATATAAAAGCTCCAACCTGATAGTCTGGTCTAAAATCATGCCCCCATTGGCTCACACAGTGAGCTTCATCAATTACAATCCTAGCAAGCAACTCACGAGAATTTAAACTCTCCAATTGCCGCAGGAGAACATCACTTCTACAGGAAAAAAGATAGAGGTTTATGAAAAGAAAAAGATGTTACTTGAAAAACTATATGAAACAAAACAATGTTATGAAGAGTGGAACTGCCATTGGTAAATAACAACACTCACCTGGCAACCTTTTCAGGTGTCAGATATAACAACTTATATTTACAATAATCAGAATTAATTTCTCTCAGGATCTCCTGTTGTTCAGACCATTCCATATTGGAACTTAAGTATGTAGCAGGGATATTTGCCTGCACGGAAAACCAAAAGGAAAATGTAAATATTATTTCAACTGGAAAACAACTATAATGGAAAATGAAAGCACATCAATGAAAAAATATCAATACCTGCAATAGATGCATTATTTGATCTTGAATAAGCGACACAAGGGGAGAGATTACTAATGTTATACCTCGACAAATAAGAGCAGGGAGCTGCAAGACAGCAGTCCAAAGTTTAAGACACTAAGACCTTAAACAGGAAAAACCAAAAGCTACTTTCCATGTAATGCGTGAAAAATTGATTAGTAAATGTGAATGGGGTTAGCCTTTTGGTAAGAAGATATTACAATACAACATACAACATGATTAAGAAAGCTTAGAATTCCCACACAACAAGAGATTGAAACTTAATATTGAATTAGTTAAGTGGTATGTACTGTATACATCTAAATGAGAAGGCCAAAAGCCATTGACTCAGATATTATCTAGAAATGGCATATTACCTGATAGGTCAGACTCTTCCCTCCACCTGTTGGCATTAAGACAAATACATCATATCCACTCATTGTGGCATTAATAACCTCTCTCTGATTTGGACGGAATGAATGATTTCCGAAAACCTTTTTATTATTGGCCTAAACAGAAGATGAGGAAAAATTAATATCATGATGGTTTACAAGCAATAGAAGCAGACAATAATTAAATACCTCCAGCTTTTTGGTCCAAGGGAAATTTTGGTCGCTCCAGCGTTTGTCTCCAGAACCTTCAATGTAATTAACATCAATAATCTTTGGAATGAATGTTTCTCTCTCAAGGGGGCCTGATGAGACGCCATACTTATCTACAGAAGAGAATGAAAATGACTGGAATGATGCCCCACATGGCTCATTCCTCATATAAACCTGGGTATCATATCTCATTAGTCCACTCCTGAGTTCAGTTTGCTGTGGTGTTTCAAACTGAAAGGAAGTTGGATGAGCTGTGGACGCAGATAAATGTGAGTTTTGCCTTTCCTCATCAAGCTTACTGGATTGAATATATCTTTCAAGCTGCTGAATTTGCTTGTTTAACTGTGATCTGGCAATGGAGATTTTTTTAACATTAATCACGTTATTGATGCTTTAAAAAAATGCACGTTATTGATGCTTTAAAAAAATGCTATTCAATTTCAGTATTCAGTTGAAAAGTATATGCTTCAGCCTTTTTTTTCAAATATATATTTTGCTGTATAACAATGTAGCTAAAATATCAAAATAATAGTAGTGATGAAAATTGTCAACTTTTATGTAGGCTTGTGATTGGACTTGTCCATAACACCAAAATAACATAAGCTATTTGGTTAGAATTGTGATTTTTTATATGTAAAAGTGATTTTCATTCATCTGAATTCAGCAAATAAAAGGAGAAGCAGCAGTCTTTATATAGAGAGAGACTGCAAACAGTAAGGGAAAGAAATAAGGTTACAGATCAATATTGTACCGTTGAGAAGATATCAAGACATACATGAGATAAGATTTTGTATCAACTATGGAAACCCAATTCTAGCAAGAATCAGAATCCTTTAATTGATACAAATCTCCCCATTGCTTTCAATATATCCCATCAACTTCTAACAAGAATAGCCACAATTTTATATACCCTTCATCTTTCTTATTACTTTTAGATGTGGGATTTCTATTCTTTAATATTCCCTCGCGTACTCTCTTTTTCTTTTAGTTTAATTTTTTTATTTGCCTGGGCTTGTGTTCTTTTAAGTTTCAAAGGCCTTAGGTCACAACCTTTCTTCTTCCTATTCTTCTTCTTCTTGCCTAGGATTGTATTCTTGAACTTCAGAGGCCTCAAGTCCATTATTTTTTTAATGAGGTTCCCAAATCTTATGGCCGTTAGGAGTCAACTTTTGAATAGACTTGTGCTTGGACTTATCCATATCACCAAACTAGATTAAACTACTCAATTAGAATTGCCACAAGCTACCCTTCATCTTTCTTATTAATTACTTTTAGATGTGAGACTCATATTCTTTGAAAAAAAATAAGTCAGTAGTCATAACAAAGAACACAAACAGTACAATTCGACCAGTTTGTGACATTTCCTTCATCCTTTGCTTTTACTTTTATACCTTGTAAGTATGTAAATTATTGAAAAAAGCAAACGTTGAAAATTGGAAATTATTTCAAGAGAAACCCAAACCTGTCTTGGTGAAGCTTTGCTATCTGTGAAGAACTGAGGCTGTCAACATTGTCAAGCAGTTCATTGGAGATAGCAATCAGATTGTCCTTCCATTCCTGCAGATGGTTTGCTGCTTCAGGGCAAAGCCCTACCTGTATCCAGTCTCAGGCTTAGGTGTACCAATCTGACAAATAAACCAGAGTAACTCATGAAGGGACAAAATATATCTGATCATAAATACCTTATAGCCATGAATGCAATCTGAGCACAACTCCAGTGGCAAACTATGTTCCCCTTGTCTAGCAAAACTACTTGTATTGGCAGTTGAAGAAATAGGAGGAAGTTTGGTTATTGATGGTTGAGGAGTGCAAGTCGACTGGTAGTTTTCCACAATTTGGTCAACATCAATGTTCTATACGACAGAGCCAAAGCAGGACATACATGAAAGTAGAGAAAACATTAGGCATATGGAGGTAAGCAGTTACAATAAATTTAAGTAACTAATTTGAAAAAACAACTGAACAGCCACACCTGAAACAAGGAAATAAAGGCATAAAATAATTAAATAGAAACATAAAAATATTAGCTCCTGATCGGTATACAATTCACAGAAAAGTGAGGTAACTTGTGTTCCCTCTGGCTTGAAGGACTTACAGCTGAGATCATGTAAATTCTTCAGAAGATTAATGATTTAAAAATTGTTTATAAAACCGGACCAGTCATTAAACTAATCAAGTTGTTGGGTCCAGGTTTATTGGTTCAATTGTGGTCAAATCATAATTAAACCAGTAGTAATAAAATTAATATATTTTTAGTTTTATATATTTTATATTATATAGAAAATTTAAAAAAATTATTACTAATAAGTTTCATAACCCAATATTTAAATCTAAATAAGTTAATATTCATCCATAATCAAATTTTGAATTCAAACAAGTCAACAAATAATCCATCATCATATTATTTGTTAAGTAAATTTATAATTATTAATAATTATGTATCAAAATAATGCTTAGGTAATGTTATAATATAGAAAAAAATTATCCATAAAATAATGTTATTAAAAATAATTTGACTAGTTTTTACTCATTTTTTACCGGTTTGACCAGCTCTATAAAGTTCCAGACCAATTCTAGCACCAATTCACCGGTTTTGACCAGTTTGATCCAATTCTAACAGCAATGGATTTAATAGAGAAAGTAGAGAATTAGTAAACTTCGGAGAAAATTACAAATTCCCACATCAATACAACTAGAAACTTAAGTCGGCCCATTGTTGATCTAGTTGATTTATTTTCATTAAAATCCAATGTGTTAACAGCATAATGTTACTTCTATTGATCCAAATGAATTTCACTCAATCAGATTATTAAATCATCACAACTCACCCCAAGAATGTCATCTTCATCATCAATGTTGTCAGCCACACAGTTCGTTGACCTGTTCACTTCACCAGTATACTTTGTACAGCTGCTCACTGAACCATCCAAAACACGAGAATAATGATTATTGATTGTTGGAGTTGTGGCTTCATCAGGACACCTCCAACCGTTCCCTCCTTCAGCTATAGGATTACTTGGTGGAGAATACTGATTAGATTTGGCATTGTTTTCACTTAAGACTTTAAAATTATGAAACTCCGGAGAACATCTATCATTCTCAGAACTTCTTTGCCAGGTAGTTTTTCTCTTGTCTGCAAGAACTGGAGGACTGATTTGCACAGTTTTTCCAGGTTTGGCGTAGGTCCTGCAAGAATTCTGCAGACCTGAAAGAGCATGCCAAGCCTGCCAAGATTTTTTTTTTTTTGGCCACAAGTCACTTACAAATCATAAAGGTTTCCAAGAAGGACATTCAGCATTGATTTAAAAAAAATAAGGGAAATATAGCACAAAGTAAAGTTCAGCCTGAGGAATCTGACTCCAAGGCACAAAGCCATGATACAAAGAAGGCAAGTTATTGGTGTATGAATTAGGCAGGAAAATAGACAATCAACCACCTTTAATGCATTCCAAATATAACGTGTTCATTAATGGACAGCAGGGTAAATTCCCACTAGGAGCAAACACGCTAAACCAAGATAAAGTTACTTATGTTCCGATTAGCATTTTTACCTTCTCAACTTGTGCTCTCTGCAAACTTTGAATATTTTGATTTCGACTGAGTACAAATCTGAAAGAAATAAAAAGTTAAAGAAGTTTGAACCATCATTTACCAAGGTCTCCAACGGAAAAATACTAAACCTGGACAATAGTAAGAATTCTCTTAGGTAGTAAATGGATTATTAGACAGAAACAAATTCATATCTTCCTATCATACACTATTAAGCCTTGCTTTCCCTTAATAGTATCTGACTAGTTACAAATATTCAGTATTCTGTGCCTATCTTCATATAAAGGTCTGAAATAGTTTCTTTATAAATGTTTTGTCAGCAACCTCTAAAATAGCCAGCATTATATCCTACATTAACAAAGAGTTATTCAAGGACTATATACCTCCCACACAAGGAAAAATAAAGACGAAGAGATCCTAATAATAAGACCATACCTCCCACACAACGCTTCTTCAGAGCAAGGTTTCTGAGTCGGCAAAGAGAATAGAAAATTGGAAGTCAAAAACCTGTTTTGACATGAAAAGTTCTCATGTGCACTGGCATGATCCAACCAATTGACTTTAGGAAGCTTATCACCGACTGAATTGGTTTGACTGTGGACATTCAAATGTAATTAGTAACTATCTAAAAATTGACAGAAAGAGGGAAATTAGAGAAAAACAGTAGTAAAAGAACCATTATCCTTGCCTCATTTTGATCTTTCAGTAGTCATTGTACAATATATTTGCCTCTTTCACCCGCCATTTCCCCGCTGAGCAATGCACCTTGTCCAGCATCAGCAGAAATACGTGCTTGTGACAAGCATGTGAACTGAAACCCTAGAAATGTGAAGAAATTGAGAACAACGACCCAACAATGATTGAGATAGAAAGCGACCTGCGAAGGTGGAGCTCGCGATAAATGGCCATGGGCGGAGAAAGGGAAAGGAAGAGAGGAAGAGTGAGGCCTCGATCTTCAAAACGCAGTGAGCGAGGCATTGGCGGGAGTTTTCTGTCTTAATCCAAAACTTCGTAGGAAATTCTCTTCCGCAAAAATTATGGCAAAAAAAAAACTTAGAAAGAAAAAATTATGATTAAAAATTCATGATTTTTATTAATAATAATCATATATATTTATTGAAGGAAAAGTTAAATTAACCTTTACGATTTTATATGTATGTTTATCTCCAAATATCTTGTCATATTATTTTATTTCTTCTCTCATTATTTTAATTATTCTCCGATATAGGCTGCCAAAAAATGATTCTTTTAATAATTTTTTATGTAAATCACTTCTTTTTTTGGCCAAAATAGACAAGAAATCACTCTAATTATTACCACTATTTATTAAAGATTATTAATTTATTATTTATCGGAATTAAAATTAATATGCCCACTCTATAAACTTATAATATGAATTTTTAGATATTATAATTATAATAATGTTTTATTTAAAGACAGTGAAAATGTTAAAATATCTTTACAATATTATAAAAATCTTATTGTAATTTTGAGAAACTAATAATTGAAGAAATATTGATTTTTAAGATCCTAATAATTATCAATATAAGTTATGAGTCTTTTTTTTCATCAACTCATATGACAGCATTTCGGCAAAAGAAAGAAAAAAACCATCATATGACAGAGAAGGGCCAGCCTAAAAAACTCAAATGGTGTCTGCTTATAATTTAGTTTTTTTTTTTTTTACATTTACAATGACAATATTATTTCTATGCTATATCATATTTTATTTTAAAAACATTACAACAACAACAACAACAATTAAATATAAACTTCTTAAATCAAATTGAAAAAACAATTCACTTATCCAAAAAAAATTGAAACAGTCCAATTATTATTATTATTTAGAAAAAATTTCTGCGTATAAGATTTTAGACCCTCAAATTATTCTTAAGAAAAAAATTGGATGATGAGATATTATTAAGAAAACTATAATAGATTACTTAAAAAGAGACATTAAAGAGATCATGAATTCCTTTTTTCTTTTTTTTGGTAAGCAAGAAATCACGAATTTCAAACATAGTTTTTAGTGAATAAACTCATAACGAACATTTAAGAAAAATTCACCTAAATATCAATCAATGCAAAATAAAAAAAATCTGAGTCATGTCATGTCCAATATCTTTCGCCCCTAAAACAAACACCAATATGAAGTCGGATATGGCAGATCTGCCCAGGCAAAGAGAGAGATGGGCGGAGAACAAAGAGGAAGATAGTCACTGTCAATTGTTTTCATATTGTGCTGCTTTCAAGCTCACAAGACAGCCTAATACCTAAATCATACTTCAGAAATTCACATTCACAAATATCTCTATAAAATATACAGTCATTCATTAATGTCCTCTGCAGAAAGCCCAATTGTTATAAACACGAGAAACACTCACCTTTAAGTTTCCCCAAGAACAAAGGAAACCAAAATTTCTATTCAACAAACTTTAACTGACATTAAATTCTCCACTAGCCTGTGCCTCCTTGACTCTCTTTTCATATTCATCTTCTTCCTCCACCACCTCAGAAGCGGCTCCATCTTCTTTTGTTTCATCTTCATCTTCTTCTTCTCCTCCCCAGCCAAATCCGCCAACTGACCTGGAAACTCGCGGAGGAGTTTTGGCCTCCTCAACAATTTTCATGATGTCTTCTATACTCTGAAGAGAAAAGGTTGGGTTTCCTTTCCTGTAGTAAACAGCTTGAGCCACTTCTGTCAATTCCCTGGGCAAGTTCTTTAAAAACCATGGGTGGGACTTGATCTCCTTGATGGTAATTCTCTGTGATACAATCACCATATAGAGTGACAACATACTATTTGCAACATAATCCATTTCTGTTAGCAGCACCACACCCAAATTTTGTTGGGCGTTTATCTGAGTCCTATGTTTGTACTTAATAAAAATAAGAGTAAACTACCATTTCGATCCCAGAAAAATGCATGCTCCATCAATTTACTCTTTAGAAGAAAATTATCAGCATCTGACTAATTAACTTTTAAAAAAACCCATCCATATGGTCTTGCTGATAATTAAAAAGACTCAATCATATAGATAGATTTTAAATACTTCGGAGTCAAATGATAGGAACTATCTATGATTCTATGAAGGACAAAATTGAGCGAACATGCACGCTGTCATTCAAGGGATCCAAATGGTAGATTAGTGCAAAGTAAATAATGTCACATGGAAAACGGCAAACAGAAACCTAAGATTCGATATTTATGAACTTGTCAGAGAACAACTAGAGTGTTCTAGGCCATGGCTGAATATTTTCTGCAAGTGTTCTTAAAAAAATTATTAAATAAAACTGAGACAGTGTTAAGCAGTATGTCATACACATACCCTTCCTGGATTTGCCACAAAAATGCGAGATAGCAGGTGTCTACAGTCTTGAGATATGTGAACATAGTCCGGGATCTTGTATTGCACTGCCATAATTCGCTGGATAAGAATGTAGAGAGTCAGAAAGGGGAAGCATTTTATAAATTTATCAAGTGATATGGTAAAAAGAGAACAAAAAGATTACATTTATGGTCTTCCTGAAGTTTCTGGGATCCTCTTGGTCTTCAAATGGGTATGCTCCCACTAGCATAACATAAAGAGTTACTCCACAGGACCATACATCTGCCAACTGAATAAACACAAAATAGAATGAAATAACAGAAAAACAAACTCGACATCATTCAAATCTAATAATATAATTGATATGAACACTGTGACACAACAAATATCTATTCTGTGCAGTGTCAGTATTATTCAGAGAACTCATTAAGCCATAATACTCTCTGACCTTCGTAGAAGTTACAAGCCATTGAAGCATTTGTTTGATATTTGACAAATTATAGACCTGAATCCTGCTTCTCAAATAGAAAAGTAATATACTTCTTCCCAGTTATTAAATACAAAATGAAACTTTAGCCTATACTATGTCAAACAGGTAAAAGTCAAAGTGCTTTCCACATGTCAAGGCATTAACACATTGGAGGTCAATTTACGACAACTCACAGCTGGTAACTAAAATCCTTTTTTTTAACCACACAATGAAATTCACAGCAAAATTAGAGTTATTTTATCAGTTGTGTTTAGTCTAATAGTTATATTCACAAGCTATAAAGGATGGAAAGGAACATAAAATAGAGTTGCATAAAGTCGATTATGTCAAACTGAGATTAAGTAGAAACCTCAAAATCCACGCATAAGAAAGTTTCTAACTGTCGAAAAGTGAGTTAATTTTGGGAGGAAGGACTTAAGAGGAGTAACAATTGATTGTATTCCAAATGCTTCATGTGTTGTGTGCATGCGTATATAATGAACCATTCCATCATAATCTCAAACTTTTTTTGTATGGTTGAAGCTAGATTACCTTTCCATCATATTCTCTACGCGAAAGAACCTCTGGTGCAATGTAGGCTGGAGTTCCAACTGTTGATTTAGGCCTTGAATGAAGCAGAGATGACTGGAAAAACAAAGCTCATCAGAAGCAAAAAGTGTAAAATAAACCAATAAATAATCATTTAAAGTGCTTAAAATTTTAATGCACATATTAATCCATATCTGAACCTTCGAATAACCAAAATCACAAATTTTCAGGCGTGGAGCAGGGCTGCCATCCAATAAGGTGTTCTCTAGCTTCAAGTCTCGATGGCAGATTTGCTGCAGAACAAGGAAAATTACAAAGCAAATGACACAAGATAAGAGGAAAATAAAAATAAGCAGATTTCTAGACACATTCTTAATGGCACAATCTATTATCAGGAAAAATGTTCAATTACCATGGAATGACAGTAGCTAACTCCTGAGATGAGCTGCTGGAAGAAATACCTAGCCTGGAATACAACAAGAATGAGAAACAAATTAAAATTTCTTCCTACATCTAGCTGCTAAAAAAAGGTGGACCTAGAAAAATAATAAGCAACTTGCTACCTTTACCGAGTTGGCAGGGAAAAAAAAACAAAAAAAGAAAGAAAAGATAGCTCTCTATAATGTTGAAGTGCTAATAGAGCCTCAGCATTTAATCAATCAAATTTGCTACTTCAGTTACTTTAAAATGTATTTCTCTAGGAGAACTTATTAGTAGTCTGTCCTCTTCAATAATGTTCTAACCTATGTTGGATGTTCAACTGATTAAATCATCTCCACTATGTCAATGAGTGTTATGAGGGAAAATTAGTTAGCTGGGGAAATGAGGTTAGTTAGTTACATAATTCTTCTATTAGTTAATCCCTCTATTCCCCATTATAAGTCACTTTTAACTAATTTACACATATCAATATAAGTGATTAAAAGTAATTAAAATTCTTGAACTTTGTGAAATTTACCATAATTTTCCAATATTACCCTCATTAATTATAACCCATCTTATTTATATCTTTCTTAATCTCTCTTCACCATAAGTTTTAATGAGGAGTAAACATGGAAAACATTATTTAATACTCAAAATATGACTTATATTTTGCATATGTAAATTCTTTTTAAAACCGCCTTATAATAAGGAATAAAGGGAGCAGTTAATAGGCTATTATTAGTATAAATAGGATGAGAATGAATGTAATCACTGTCTTTGATTGATAATACTTTTTTCCACTTCTTTTCTACGTTTTCCACGTACCAATGAGTGGCGTAGTATGATTTCTAAAAGTATAAAACTCTGCTAGGTGTTGAGCAAGCTGGAAATTATGACAGATTTGGATCCAGATGAAATTAGAAAATCGAAATTAATTGTCAGGTGTTATGAATTCAACAAACAATACCAACTTTTTCTTTCCACAAAAAAAAAAAACCCAGTTTTTTCTGTTTTCAGTATTTTGGTTGAGTTGTGTCCAGGTCAGCTTGCACACACCTCTCTAATTTGGTGAAAGCGTGGAATCCACAATAGGATTAAGAGATTTACACGGAAATCCCTCCTTCTACGCTAGAATTCACTAGGACTAAAAGATTTACACAGAAATTCCTTGCATCTAAGCTAGAATTAAAACCTATGCGAGTGCACTTAACCACACATCACATACTCGTCTCCACCACCAGACTTAAGCCCATGGGGTTGCAAACTTGCAAACAGCTCCAACTGTGTTACATAGCCTAATAAGCAATTAAGCATGGTTTGCGGGTTTAAGAGCCAAACACCCTCATGCTCTTATAAATGGATCATATCTTCTCATTAAACAATAGTAAAAAGTTATGACCCGTGACCACCCGAGCTCCACAATAGATTTATTTAAAAATTAACTATAAAAATAAGGGGGCAGAGAGATAACCTCATCTTCACTAAATCTTCCAGCATTGCATATTCGTTCAAAGAGCTCCCCCCCTGCAGCATATTCCATTACTATTGCAAGATGTGTGGGAGTCAATACCACCTGCAACGCAGAAATCCCATATTAGACATTAACTTCTCCTAAAGCAAAATAAGATGGATTTATGAGCACATGGGTACAGACCTCCTTGAACCGAATTATATTCGGATGGCGAAGAGATCTATGGTTTATAATTTCCCTGGCCACATTCTCATCAATCTGGAAAACATATATTAAAAATCCAAAATCACAGACGTGCACATAAAATAGTGCATGTAACGAAAAAACTATACAAACAAATAGACGCATATAAACAGCTGACCGGTTCAATTTGCAAAACAATAGTCGCTAAGACACTAATTTTCAACTCAAAATTGTTACACTGAGCGTGAAAGAAGTTTAAGAATTGCATGCACCTTGAGGCCTCGTTCAATGTACTTCATGGCAACGAGCTCCTTGGTCTCTTTGTTGCGCATGAGCCTGGCCACCCCAAAATTTCCAGATCCTATATCCTTCACCAGCTCGTACTTCTCCATCCCTTTCTTCTTTCTTGCAATCAAATCAACACGCTAAATATTACACCGTCAAATCCACACCCGTCTCGCTTCCGTTCGTGCCTTACCAGCGAAGATCAAACAAGCCCAAAAAACTGAACCAGAAATCCCCACTTCCAAGCGCCAAAATAGGACCGGAATACAAGAGAGATATGTATATGCAGAGAGAGACTCAAATGGATATTCGAAATTAGTCGAGAAGGTTGTGATTTATAGAAAAGTGATAGTGGGATTTGGGAGAGTTTGGAAGGAAAGCAAAGAATCGCGGAGAATATGAACAACTAGATATATCATAATTAGATTTTATTTTATAAAAATTGAGAAGGAACAGAAGCTGCTTTAACGCTTTGTGAGTGCAGAGAGAGTCTACGCCTGCGTGCGGAGGGAGAGAGAGAAGAAAAGCATATATTTTCTCACTGTATCTTCGGAGACAGCAGTTCCAATGACAATGATGATGACTGAAGACTGAGAATCCTCTGTCCTTGCTATTTTTTCCTTTTAGATAATTTGAGTGGAATCTTATCAGATGTCCCGGTCCGTGAAGCTTCTGAATCAATATATTTGCATCAATGTCAATGTGTACACGAAGAAAAAGGATGTTTATAACGGATTAAAATTAATTTAACCTAATCGAATTAAATTAAACCTATTGAAATCGATTATAATACAGATTTATTTTGATTTTTTAATATACCAAATCAATTAATTTTATTTAGTTAAGATTTATCATAATATTTATCATTTATAATCAAACCTAAGAGAATTTTTATTAAAAATTTATAAATTTTAATTTATAAATATCATTTTTACATTATGTAAAGTTTTATTATGTTTTATGATTAATTATTTGAAGGTGATCAATTATAATTATCAGAAATTTTATGTAATAAGTAAATTTACTAAAAAATTGTGATTTTCTTCCCATTAATTTTATAAATTAAACTTATTTTTATAAAATTACATAATTCAAAAAATACACTAAATAGTTTGACTCGACCCAACCCAAATTGAACGAAACTGATTAGATTATAAATCGTATAGGTCCCCACAAACCTAATGGTTTAGTTTTCACCCAAAATCAAACAAAATTGAGCCTACAAGTACCCCTACCTAAATTTATATAATTCCAACACGAAATATAAATAGCGTAGATTATTTTTTAAGCTTAAAAGGAAAATACGTTTAGACTTTAAATTTCTCTATACAAAATCATCATTATTATAATTTTTTTACCCTAAATTATCGTGATTTTAATTTTAAGTAATTTTATGAGTGATATATCGATATATCAATATATCCTATCCAAGCAGCAATATTTGCATTTCAATGATTTCATAAAGCAGTTTATCTCTTGGTAAATGTAAGAGAAATGAATCTGGTTTTTTTTTTTTCAAGAAATGAATCTAGTTTATTAAAATGAATATATTCATATAATAAATTTATTTTGGCCATACCGTCAAATCCCACTCAACTTAACAACCTAATCAAATAAGTCTTACTCGGAAACCAAAACAACATGGCCAAGAACCACAGAGTAAACCTTGAAAAAAAGGAGAAATCAGTCTACCACTAAAAATCACCGACAAAAATGCATCATCAATGGGGAAGGGAGCTTTAATAGCCACCCCATCAGTCCCATCCCCTATATTGATGCCAACAAATCTTCTTGTAATTCTAAGACAAAAGAAGATGTACAACAAAGATCCTGCAATTTTTGCTTCACTGATAAGCAAAAGCACCCACAACCCGCTCCATCATCATGATCTCTGAGATCTGGTTTCCCAAACATAGAACCTCATCACCTTTGTGCCATCCTCAAAGTCTCCATCCCTTGCAATGAAGAACCACGATCAACCACTCAGTTGTACTCCTTGTGTGAAAACCAGGGTCACCAGGCCACTGTCCCACAATCTAGCCACATCAAAGATGGGATCTCACCCAAGAGCTTGCCCAATCTAAACCTTCTTCCTATAGATTGAGAACCAAAACAAAAAAACCAAAGGCAAAGGGCACACAACCAAATAAATAAATACATGACAAAAGCCCAAAAAAGAGACACCAAGAAAGCACACTCACACCAGGGTAAAGAACCAAACTCCCAACGCTTGGAGAGAAACCAGGAAATAGAGAATAAATATATTTGCATCCAATATATTCATATAATAATTACAATTTATAGAAATCAATACTATTCATTAACTATGAATAATGCATTTCATATTGAATTCCATATTACTATGGGTCTACCTCTAATTTTGACCTATACTTTCTTCATTTTTAAATATAAAGTACTTTGTGAAGAGTTTTCATAATCCAAAATATAATCACCTCTTAGAATTTTTTGCACCTTTTAAGTATTTATTTTTCCAAAATGTCCTTCACTCAATCAAATAGAAGAGAAAAATTTAGATTTTTTCTTGAAAAGAAATTTGGGATTCACAATAAGGAATTCAACAATTAATTACAAGTAAATTTGGGGAAAATATATTTTGGTATGAATTTAATTAGTTTAACTAACATTAACTACTTATATTTATTTTCGTAAAATACCCCTCATTCAATAAAATATAACAGGGATAATGTTAGCTTACATTTTAAAAAATCACGTAAATTTCGGGAAAATATACTGTGTCTCCATTCAACCATGAGGATTGAACAGCTAAAATAACCGAATTACTAGGCCTGTTTCCTCCTTTTTGCTTTTAATCTCAGTAATGGGATTAGCCAATTTCAATTTTAGCCTAAACAATTAGTAAATACTTTTTTAGAAAAAATGGGTTTTGGTACCCACCAATAAAAGTATTTGGGTTTTGATACCAAAATTAGTGTTAGTACCAAGTGAAAATTAATTATTTTCATATGAGAATAGGAAGTTTTCAAATAAGAATCAAAATTTTTTGTGCCAAGTAAAAAATCAAATATTTCCAGCTGATATTTGATTTTTTTTTCTAGTTTTAGTACTAAAAACTAAATATTTTTTTTTTCACCAGAAACCAATTTTCCCTTTTTTTGTCCGAACAATTTAAAATGATCATCCATCACTTTGAAGATTTAATTTTCTGATGTTATAAAAAGTTTTATAACTTAGATGGGTTTCCAAATGTCATAAAAAGAGTGATTAGCCACTTATAGTATTTATATTTATCTTCCAACATTTATATTTATCCTCCAACAAAGTTTTTATGTTTGATAATAGAATTTGAATTCACATTTTTATAAGGTATGTGTTACATTTTTACCAATCTGATTAATCATTATTGGAAAAAAGCTATATTTATATAACATTTATTTGACAAAAAAATGAAAGCACTTCTATAAATGTTGGATGTAAAGTGTCATTAGTGAATATATACATATCATAAAATTCATTGAAAATTAGATTGCTTATTATCAATAAACAATTTAATTTATCTTATACTTCATGCAACATATGGAACCAGTTCTAACTTTCTTTAAAATTTATTAATCAATCCAATACTCACATCTTAATGATGATAGGCATCAATATGTAATAAAAAGTTGAATGGAGCCCTTTGCCTTGACTCCACCCTATTTTGGGCTCCATGCATTTTATTTTTGTGTTCTTCTTTTATTTAAGTAGTCCCATTTTTTTATTTTTTTTAAATGGGATCCATATTTTCCCATTGTCTTAGGTGGATCCCACTTTTTTTTAGATCCAATATTTTTTAATTTTAAAATACATATTAATTTTAATTAATATCATTTAATATCATTTTTTTTGGAGTAGTTAATGATTTTATTTTAAATTTAATATATTTTATAATTAAATAAAATGTTTCTGATATGTCCCTCATATCCACAAGAAAAATCTAATTTTTTTTATAGCAAATTATTTGATATCCAAAACCGACAGCTCCGACAAATTTACATTAACCTGGACCGGACTCAAACTTTTCCATCTGACCCAACCTGTGTTAGTAGGAAAATCTAGTTTTAATATGGAGAAAAATGGCCGTTTGGTCTTGAAAAAGAAAATATAATAAAGAGAGGGAGAGAGGGAGAGAGGGAGAGAGACTTGGCAGCTGGAGGGAAATGGATGTGCATGCGCCGCAAAAGGATGTGGCAAATTGACAGTGTTTCAAAATTTTAGTATTCTCAAAGCAAAAAGAATAAAACTGATAATGAAAAAACAGTGCGTAAAAAAATTTGGTGAAATAATTGTTATCTTATTATTTGAAAAAAATAAGATTAAAAATCAAAACACTCAATTTTCTTAAAGTTTGATTAAATTATAGTACATGGCGTTTTTAGTTTAAATATATATTCATTTTTAAATTTTGCTGTCAACAAAATTTATTATTCAACAAATCCACATATCTATATATTATATGACATAAAAAAATAACAAATCTACTATTCATTAGTTATTTTATGTCTAATATAACTTATTTTTTAGACTCCATCCAATAAATGAAACCTATTTTGTTTAAAAAAATATTATTTATTATTTTATTAAAAATAAAATCACAATTTTGTATAAAGCGAATTACACATAAGAATCCATTGAAGACCTAAACCGATACTCATTTGGTTGAAAATTTTGAATTGAACGATTTTTCTTTTCCTTTTTTTAATAAGACTTTTCTTCGTTGTATCAATATATCAGTTTATCAATCTTTTTTTTTATGTCCATCAGTTTATCAATATATCAATATATAAATTAAATTAAATTAAATTACTTCTTTCATATATTTATAGAAAATTTAAAATAAATTATATTACTTATAACTTATGAAAAATGTAAGTCACATATTCTAACATAATGTAATATATGGGCAAAAACATGCCTAATTTTATAATATATATCTTAAGTAAAAATATTTTGTCAATGTCTTGACTCTTGAATAATTATTTATTTTGAGAAATATTATTTTCTTCCTCATATTAAATCATTATTACTATAATTATATTAAAATTAAATAATAATTCAGTATTGTTTAAAATCAACCTCATTTATTCAGTAAAAAAAGTGAGAAAATTAATTAGAAACACTGTGCAAGAAATTTATGGAAAATACTTATATATATATTTTTATGTGTTTTTCATGTTATTTTCTAATTAAAAGTTAATATGTGGATTATTTTTTTAATACATTATAAATTTTGTCATTAATTATATATTAAAAGTGTTAATTTCTTAAACTTAAACAAATTTAAAAGCTCTATATGTTAAGTTTTAATTGAAAAATAGCATAAAAAACATATAAAAAAAATAAGTTTAGTTTAGAACTTATTTAGGGTGGGAGACTGTTCTAGTAAAAAATGATGCAAGATGGGCAAAAAATGACCCATTTCCCTAAATAAGTTATTTGCATGATCCCTATAATTAATTCTCCTAAAATAAGTTTGGTTGAAAATATTTGTAATACATAGTAAATAATGAAGTGTAGTGTTACAAAATATAATTTAATTGAAACTCACGAAACTAGTGTAATTTGCTCAAACAATGTAATAGACACTAATGGATAGCATTTATTTTTTATTTTTTTTATGAACAATAGATACATTTATATTTGTTTATTCTTTAACTGATGGTTTTAACTCAATAATTATTTTTGGTAAGAACTCAAAAGAATTTGATGATTATTTAGATTATAATCCCCGTGTTTTGTATGAAATTTATTGTAAGCCATGTATTTATCACTTATGAATACTATATATTTTTTACGTGTTTTATATATTTTGATATAAGTATATAGAGATGTACGTATAAGATTTAGTTATAAATGAATTAGAGCAAAGGAACATGGATGAAATTGTCACCCCTGATTGTCTTATTATTATTGAAAGTCTAATTTTTATGATTAGAAATTGACGTTTCCATAGAAGCGTGATTCTCTTAGCCTTTTATTTCTATGCGAATGGTCTATTCCTTCATTTAGAGCCACCAACCCTTTTGTTTTGTGTACCTGCGCTTCAATGCTTACCAAAGATCAATTATGAAATAGTACACTTTTCTTCATTCTTTTCCTAATGTTGGAATGAACGATTTATTTCCGCTGAAAAATTTGTTGGATCATTTCATAGGCAACGCAGTTCTATTGAATGTTGGGCATTCATGGTTTGAAGTGAAAAAGGTAACATTATTTATAGGTAGTTTACTGATCACTTTGGTGTTGTATATAATTCGAATAAATTAATTTTTAACTTAATTTAAAAGATACCTTTACTGTTAAAATTTTTTTAAAATAAAAATAAATTATTTTTTAAGCAAGCAGTGAGAGATTTGATTCATTGCCTTTCACGTATGAGACAAATTTTTTTAGAAGGGCTCATTCAACCCGTGTTTATATCAAAATTATTACTTCCTTTAATTCTTAATATAAAACCCTTTTAATCGAATTATGTGAATTAAAAATTAGAATTAAAACTCATTAACTATCTCAATTTTTTTAAAAATTTCAATATTTTTTTAAAACTATCTTTATTTAAATTCTTTCTCTTTTTCTTTGGATATATTAAATAGGGGCATTCTTTGGAAACATATAATAAATACTATCTCATGTATTATAAAAGATCTTATATTTAGAATCAAGATAAAAAATTCTATATATAGAAGCGGAGGGAGTATCATTTAGAACAGTGGACAAAGGTTAAAAAGTTACACGTGCCTGGGATTGACAAAAGTTAAAAGCAGTTATGGCTTGCATTGACAAAAGTTAGAAGCAGTTATGGCTTGCATTGACAAACTTGCCATATGAACAAAAATGCACATGGTTATAGCGTGTTTTTGAAACTTAATTTACCTCAACTTTATGTTAAAAAAATGCATGTAGCTTGAAACAGGAATTTAATGAACAATTTTGTGTTGTTTGAAATGGTTCCATTTATAAAAATATTCAGATTAATATAAAAATAGAATCATCTATTTTTTTTTTTTGCCAGAGAATCATCTATTCTTTTGATTCCATTAATTTTTCATTCTCATCTATTGTTTATCATTCACAATTTTTTTTCCAATATTTTCAATAATTGAAAGTACAAGGGGGAAAATGGGTCACATGATGTGACTAAATTAATGCCGAAAATTCAATTTTTGTTTTGGATATTAATATTAAGAAAATAAAATTTTTAAATTATCACTATGTAATGATTTATATCAAGAGAGTAACGATAAATAATTATACCACAACTAAATATACTATTTTGTTTTTTGTATGAATGACAAAAACCCATGTAACTCAAAAAGTAATTTATTTAACGTTTTTTATTCCAAATCATTATTTTGTTTTGGCATTAATTTATTATTTTACATTCCAATAAAAGACATATATTTGAACAAAATCATGAAAAAGATTATGATATTCAATAGCTTATTTTAGATTGAAAAGAGAAATTAAGACATATAATTATTCATAGCTTTTAAATAGTATAACTTGATATAAATTTTACACTATTAATATTGATAATGATAATTTTTTATATTATAGTGAAAATTTAAATTTATTACCACTCCTTGAAATTTTATGAAGTTCATTAAGCAAACACAGGTCTGCAAGAGCAATAATGATTTCTTAATGAACCTCATAAAATGTCAAGCTAATGCGAAATTATTAGTTAAAAAAAATCATTACTGCTTTTCCAGACCTGTGTATGTTTATTAGCACTCCTTAGGATAACAATATCAATGCAACATCAAGAACATCTAATTATAACTTCAAATAGCATGAATGATTTTATCACTTGAATTGAATACCACCTTCTTTTAGATTTTAGCATCATTTTGTTGGGGATATAAAGTAGTAATCCTTTGTTTTTCTGGACTAAGAGTTAGAAACCCATTTAATATTGGATACTTACGAGTCCAATGCATGGACTGGGATGGTCCATACGAAAAATATCACTTAGTGAAATGAAAAAAGGGCCCAAAAAAGTCTCTAACATATAAAAATCTCCGAAATAAAAAATAAACAGCTTCCCTTGTTATTGCCAAAAAGTTTTTTAAAAAAAGATATGAGTACCCCTTGTAGAGCGAAACAGCACGAAAGTAGAATAGCCCGGATAATTTTTTTGGGCCCAACATGGTCCACTTTTGGTCCACAGCGTTTTATGATTCGATGTCCAAATTCGTGTATCCTTCAAGGCAAAGACATCTCTCTCTCTCTCTCACACACACACACTGAGACACTTCTCAATCTGAGAGGTTCTAGATCCGACTCTCGCTGGTGGCCACCATGTCATTCGAATTCCGATACCTCCACTTCACTGCACTCTCCGTTTTCTTCCTCCTCCTTTCTCCGGCGTTCGCCTCAGAGTCAGATCACAGGGTAAGTTACCCCTTCCTTATCCCGTGCTCATTTCTATACCCTTCCCATGACTATCCCGCTCGCTCTTTCTCTCTTTTGGATTCTGCCCCGTCGATCTGGTTTTTGTTTGCTTTTGATTTCCGAATTGGGAATAGATCTGCCAGCAAGTGGGATTTCCGGCTGTTGCCTTCGGCCTTTTGGGTGAAGATCTTGGCATGGATTTCGATTTCAGTAAATTTGCATTGTTTACTTTCGATTTTTCTCAGCTGGGAGATATTTTGGGTGTTTGTTTTCGTTTGTATTATGTGTGGAATGGTCGGGTGTTTAGGCATAAGATCTTTACCGAGTTTTGGGTTCGATTGTGCAGTTGTGCTCATATTGGTGCCTGTAAATGTGGATGGCTAAATGCAATCCAATATCTGGGTGTGTAAAATTCAATTTCACTTCTTTCCCCGCATTCTGATCAATTGGTGATCTTGGGTCATTTTTCCCCCCTTTTCTTTCTTTCTTTTCTTTTCTTTTTTTTAAATGTTTGGAAAGTATTTTCATCTTCTGATGGGAAGTTACGTTAAATTGTGACGGTCTGACGGATTTGGCGTCAAGTAATGTGCCAGCTAGTGGAAAGTTTTGGATAACTTGATATAGAACAATGTTGGTAGCTTAAAAATTAGGCCGCAGTTCTTTCAAAATATTGGGTTCACATTCATGTACCACGCTGTCTATGTTGAAAGTCTCTAGACAGCTAGAGTGGTGTCTACTATTTAGAATTTTTTGTTAACTCTAGCAGACAATAATGGTCGTCTAAGCCACCGTAGAGTTCTGTGCTGATGGCTGCTTGCTGCATATTGGGATTCTGTATTTAGTTTGCTGTTTTATGAATCATTTATTTTTGAAGCCATGATAAAGAATCCGAGGATAGATTTGTTCTTCTAGGCATAAGCAAAAACTGAACGGGAAAGATAAATCGTTTTTGTTTGATGCCTTGATTACTCCAATTTGGATCATAGATTTCACAATTGATATCAACGTAGAAGCTCTATAGTTTGTTGTTTTCTTGCTTATCTGTTGGTTGTGATACCAGTATTGCCAAGGTTGACGTGGAGCACAGTAACCCAATCAATGTGAAACTTTGTTGTCCTCTTTGCAGTATCAAAAAGATGAGCGAGTTATCCTTTGGGTGAACAAAGTTGGCCCTTATAACAATCCGCAAGAAACATACAACTACTACAGTCTTCCGTTTTGTCATCCATCTGATAATCCTGCACATAAATGGGGTGGTCTTGGTGAGGTCCTGGGTGGCAATGAACTCATTGATAGCCAAATCGACATCAAGTTTCAAAGTATGTAGGTTTCTCTTATCCTATTTATTTTATAGAAGAGTTATCAATTGGCAAACCAGCACTTATTTTTAGTTCTTTTACAGGAAATGTGGATAAGACAGTTATTTGCCAGCTAGATCTTGATGATGGAAAGGTTAAACAATTCAAGGATGCTATAGAAAATAGTTACTGGTTTGAATTCTTCATGGGTATGTCTTGCGTTGTTTCTTTTTTTCATCATTAAAAGAATTGGTAAAAACAAGCTATGCTTTTCATAGGTCATGAAATGCTTGAAGTTGAAGCATACAGAAAGCTTATTCTTACTTGATTGGGTACTAATGTACGCTAAAGGATTGCAGTTTCTTGGAATCTAGGGTCTTGTTGTTTTCCTTGTTTCCTGTCTCCATTATAATTGAAAATAAGAAACATGAGTGAAATGTTTTTAGTATAGTTTAGGAGGAAATATTTTATGGAAAAATCTTCTAAAATAGGTTTAAAACAGTAAACTTCTAAAAGAAGTTACCAATAGTTCCACTTGCAATTGTGGCAGAAACCCGGTTAAAAAAATGATTTCTAACTGCCCTGTAAATTTGAAGAAATGATCTTGACTTGAACACTTGTTCTTGAGGGAGTGACGGTATTATGGCATATCTTACTTGTCTTTCTCAATGATTGTCAATACATTTACAATTATGGGCATTCTTGTCCTTTGTTTTCCTGGAACCATGGTGTATAGAGTTTCAAGAAAACAGTAAGTTTTTGTAATTGTAATGTAATTATAAATTATAAATTACTTGGTTTGACATTTTTTATTTCAAATGGAAATAGATTGATGATAGTTAAGTTTGATGCTTTATCACATGAGAATTGGAGTATGTTAATTGATGTCAAGGATTTACATTGACTAAATTAGAAACACCTTCCTCTAGAAAGTTGTAACTTGCTTCATTTTGATATTTTAATAACCAGCCAGAAGATCCGTTGTGCTGGTGCTTTCTGATATCCACTATTCAGTATTGCCAGAAAATAAAGAAGCATGACATTAAAAATTCTTTATGTGAAGACTGAAGTCCTTGCTAGATCCTTCTTCAATAACTTATTTAGTGTAATATCACCGATATTATGTTTTCATGATTATCATAATGATCTGAGCGAGGAGAATTCTCCTGAGTTGCTCCTTACACGCGCGCGCACACACACACGCTTTTTTATTAATTCCTGTTCGAAGTTCTCTTTCACTTTCTGAGTAACTTACACTTGACCATTTTTTGTTTACTGTGCTATCTTATTTGTCGGCTGGTCTTTGACATGCTCTACACAAGTTCAGATGATCTACCTTTGTGGGGTATGCTGAAAATTGCCTTTATCTCCTTCCATTTACTGGAATGATTTTCCCTTTAATTTGTTCATCAGCATTTAAAGTACTTTTTTTTTTTTCATGTTTAAGGGTTTGTCGGTGAGCTGCATCCTGATAAGAACAGTGATAATGGCAAACACGTCCTTTACACACATAAGAACATTGTCTTTAAATACAATAAAGATCAGGTCAGCAGTTATTTACATATCTTCTAATGATCATGAAGAGTTTAGGGAGCCATGAGGTGCATACTTGGGTCTCTGTTTTGCAGATTATTCATGTGAATCTCACTCAAGAGAGCCCCAAGCATCTGGAAGCAGGTAGACCTTTAGACATGACATATTCTGTCAAATGGGAACGTACTAATGTCACTTTTGGACGTCGCTTTGATGTCTACTTGGATTATCCTTTCTTTGAACATCAGGTTAAGAAGAATGTTGCAACCTTTGTATTTTAGATTCAGTTTCTGTTGTATATCTCCTTGTGTTAGTCTGTTCATGTTCATCCATGTGGCTCTTTCCTTGGCTTTGTCAAAAGAGAATTTAAGTTCCTCTGGCCTTTTGCAGATACATTGGTTCTCCATTTTTAACTCTTTTATGATGGTCATCTTTCTTACTGGATTGGTGTCAATGATATTAATGCGAACTTTGAGAAATGATTATGCCAAATATGCACGGGAAGATGATGATTTGGAAACCCTGGTGATGCCTTATGGACTTATTATCTGTTTATCGAGTATAAATATTTTTCTATGAAAAAGTGTAATGTTTCTGATTGTCAAATTTTGCTTTGAAAAAATACTCTTAGGAGAGAGATGTTAGCGAAGAATCTGGCTGGAAACTTGTGCATGGTGATGTTTTTCGGCCTCCACGCAATTTAGTTATTCTTTCAGCTGTTGTTGGCACTGGTGCTCAGCTAGCACTGCTTGTTCTTCTTGTCATCTTGTTGGCTATTGTTGGGATGTTGTATGTTGGGTATGTAAATCCTTAAACTGCCTGTTACAATTCTGGATAATGATTTTATCAATGGTGGGGTGATTGTGCACAAAATGGGCTAAATAAATTTGTTAATGCCATTTGGTGCATGCATTTCTTTACAATTATCCATTACCCTATTCCCAGTATGTCAGATTGGCTATTAGATCTTTGTCCCTTTCTTTTTTCCCTTCATTTGTCATGTAAATTCCTTCAATGCTGTTTGTCTCAGACGAGGAGCGATTGTTACAACCTTCATCGTATGTTATGCCCTCACATCATTCATTTCTGGTTATGTGAGTGGGGGAATGTACTCAAGACATGGGGGTAAGTATTTGCAAAACGATTGCTGCAATCTCTTCTCAAGCTTGTTTTGGTGACTTTATTGCAGCCTTTGTTCTTTTGTTTTGAATGCTAATACCCGTTCTTCTTCCTTTTTTTTCCCCTTTATCATTTTGATAGGTAAAAATTGGATTAAATCAATGATTCTCACGGCATCTCTTTTCCCATTCATGTGCTTTGGAATTGGATTTATCTTGAATACAATTGCTATATTCTATGGGTCTCTAGCAGCAATCCCATTTGGCACAATGGTGGTTGTGTTTGTCATTTGGGCATTCATCTCCTTCCCTCTGGCACTTCTTGGTACCGTTGTTGGAAGAAACTGGAGTGGTGCTCCAAATAATCCCTGTCGCGTAAAGACCATCCCTCGTCCCATTCCTGAGAAGAAGTGGTACCTCACACCATCTGTAGTTTCTCTGATGGGAGGACTGCTACCATTTGGCAGCATTTTCATTGAGATGTACTTTGTGTTTACATCCTTCTGGAATTACAAGGTGAATTAAGACCCAATGCTTTGTGTGGGTATTAAAGTTATTTTTTTATGGTCTAGTTAAAAAGCTTTTGTGTCTTGTCAAGATCCATTTTATCCTGCAAAACTTAAGCTGTAAAGTGAAGGCCTAAGATTGGGTGTTATATTACCTTAAAAGTGTGATCAAGCATAGGCCATCATATCTTATGCTGAAATTTCAATTTAGTTATGAAGAACATGGTGGTAACCATTGAATCCCCAACTATGTCGTCTAGAGGCTTTAATACTATTTCGTCCTAAAAGCTTAAGCTCTTAGGTCAAGGCCCATGATGGCATTCGATTCTCATTTTGAACATGTTCCTTGTCGCTAATAGAATAGAGAGACTAGTTACTTTCTTTTTCAAGAAGATATTTCTTGAATTGGCTAATGGTCTGAATAAACTAAATTTTAAGTGAAAGCAGTGAAAACAAATATTGATGGTTTAAACCTGGCTTTCCCTTCATCTGTGGCTAACAGGTGTACTATGTCTATAGCTTTATGCTACTGGTGTTTCTGATTCTCATTATCGTTACTGTTTGTGTGACAATTGTGGGGACATACTTCTTGTTAAATGCTGAGAACTACCACTGGCAATGGACTTCTTTCTTTTCGGCTGCCTCAACTGCTGTTTATGTGTATCTGTACTCAATATACTATTACTATGTGAAGACAAAGATGTCAGGCTTCTTCCAAACCAGCTTCTATTTTGGATACACTTTGATGTTTTGTCTTGGACTTGGAATTCTCTGTGGTAAGTCTTCGGTTATCATCATCATTAATATGTCTTTTCAGTCTAATTTTAATCTCTGGTAGGATCCTTAGTTTAAAGTCCAACCTTAGTTTAAAGTCCAACCTTCTTTTAATCATTCAGCTTATTATTATCTTTATTATTTTTCTTTCATGTGAATATTTGTTTGTACCACCTTAATTGGTCTAATGTATATTTTCAAATGATGTGCAGGGGCTGTGGGTTATCTTGGTTCAAATTTGTTTGTGAGGAGGATATACCGAAACATAAAGTGCGATTAGGGCTTTTCTGTGAGTTGAAACCGAAGAACTTCCCTAGGTTTGTTGCTGGAGACAGTAAAGTTTCTAGAGGAAGCCTCTGGTCATTTACGGGGGGATGAAGCAATGTTCACTGTAAAATCACAGGGTTTTGAGCATGAGGATGTATTCTCTCTATGTATTGGGGAAGCCCGGAGATTTTTTTCCCCAGCTTGAAATTGAAAGCCGTAATTTAGAATGCAGGGATTGTCTTTATAATCTGGATAGCTAGCCGAATTATGAGACTCGTTACTTTTTCCACCATTTATATATAGTTGCTCTAATGAAGAACTGATGTCTGATCCCTTTATAGTTGTATGGTTTAGCTATTCAATGTATGCAGAGGGGTGAAGTAACGCAAATTAATTTTGTGCCTAAATTTTGTACCAAGATCTGAATATGTTTCCTATCTGTTCCGTGTTCATTCTTTTTGGTGGTTTCGTTGGCTCGGTTGTGTTTCAACTAAGTTGGGTTGGGCTGGATTTTTCAAAAAAAAAATTGTGCATATATATATATATATATATTTTAAATTTTGCACATATTTCGCTGTTAATTAGTTTGACTGAGAATGAGAAGTCAGATGTACTGTTTATGTTGATAATTGATGTGGATTGGGTGTGTTTGGGCTCAGTTGTATAGTTGCACTGGTGGGTTGGCCATTACGGCTAATGTAGCCCAGTGCAGTGTTATAGGACTGCATATTTATTTTGTAATTTTAACAAAACATTGTTTATATTAGAATTATAATTATAAATTTATAAATTATGAGTACGTAAGAGGGTTATTGTGTATAATTGAAACATCTGGAAGAAAATGTACTTTTTTAAATGGGTCTTAAATTAGGCCATATTTTTGGTTGAGGTAAAATTGATTTGTCAGGCTAATATTGGACTGAATTTTAAGCTTAACAAAATTCAGACTTGTATACATTCCTAATTGCTGCTGTGTGTGTGTGTGTGTGTTTTTTTTTTTTTTTTAAATTTTCTTTCCATTTTCATGCTCAATTTCTCATAATTGATTATGGACTAGAAAGGGTTGTGGCGTAAATTGCAGCTTCAAAGGAAAACAAAATTGCTTTCTGGCAAAAAAAAAAAATTGTAGTGAGATACTCCCATTTAATAAAAAAGAATAAAATAAAAATACTTTTGCAAATGAGAATGACTTGTTTTTCTCTTATGAAATGTTGATTATAAGAGTATCATAAATATTATATAAAACTCTTTTTCTTCTTCCTTTTTCATCATTAAACCAAACTTGCCAAACGGGAGCATAAACTAAATATAAATAATTGGTTATGTAATACTAATGAAAATATGAGAAACATAATAAGAGTGAATTTTTTTTTTGGTTAGCTGAGTGAAAGAACATTTTGAGAGTAGAAATGCAAGATGCCTCTCATTAATCATACATGCTTAATATATAAACTTTTTTTTTTAATATTATGATGGTTTGAACCTAGATATCTATCCATATACCACTTTATTATTATTATTGCATCTATTTTTCACTGTATATAATACCATCTATCAATCTTCATAATAAAATTTATAAAAACACATTATTTATTAGTATTTTTGTTGACCAAAATTATTTATCTAATCTATATGATTACTTAAGAATTAAGAAGTAATCTCACCTTAACATTCGTAAAATACTTACCAACTGTGTCAAGTTGTTGGGTTAACACCTTTCTACTTGTTTTTGTTTTTGGGTATGGTGATCTGTTTCAACACACCCGTCAGTAATTATCTAGATCTAATTATCAGTAATTAAAAACTAAGCTCATCCGTGCACAGTCATAATTACCCAAGAAAGGAAAATAATACTATACCCAAAAAAAAAAAATCTCAAGAAAATATACCAAATCCCCGACATCATGTTCTCTCGCCTCTTATCTTCGCTCTTTCTATCTAGAAAGCTCCTTAAACCCTCGGATACCCAAAACCTCACATTCCCTCATCGTCGTTGTGGTCCTTGTAGCAGCCATGGCTTCTTCATCTCTTCACCTCCGGCGTGCCCTCAGAACCCTATCCGGTCTCCACCGATCGTTCTCGGTGGCCTCCACCACCTCCGCGCCGCCGCTGTCCCTTGCCCGTCGTCACGCCGTTTCCTCAGCACCACCGTCGTCGCAATCCCCGAGTCTTCTTGTTCATTCCCGGGCATTTAGATCCTCTTCGATATCGCTTCTGTCTTCTCGATACCCATCCTCCATCAATTCCGATGAGATCGGCCCCGATACTGTACTTTTCGAAGGTTGCGATTATAATCACTGGCTTATTGTCATGGACTTCCCAAAGGACAACAAGCCCACCTCTGAACAGATGATTGAGACCTATGAGCAGACTTGTGCTAAGGGTTTGAATATCAGGTTTCTGTTTCTCTCTTTCACCATCACTGGTGTGGGCTGTGTAAATTTGAACTTAAAAAATGACATAACTTTATGGAAAATGAATATTCTTTTCATTGCTTCGAATGACTATCCAAAAGAATTTTGATTCAGGGTTTTTAATTGGACAAAACTCATAGTACATTTTTTTTTAAAAAAAACTTGTGACCAGATTTTTACTAGAAATTTGAAGAAAATTGAGAATCTCGTCTTAATGATATATGTGATCCTGTTCTATTTGAGTTTGGAAAGTTTCTCAGAAATATAATATCGCTTTGAAAGGTGTCTTAGTCTCGACGGTTTGAGTACTTGTATAGCTTGTTCTTGACTCATCTTGTCTGAGTTAAAAGTGCAGCGGTTTAAATTCGTTATTTTTATTATTATTTCATGCTTTGTTTCTCTCCAAAGAATTTGTCAAGTTTCCTTTTCATACTTTCATCATAGGGTAAACTAGAATATATAATTAAAGGGAAAAAATTCATTATCGGTAGATTCACCTTATATAATATAGGGTTCGTGTGATCATATCTTCTCCTTTTAGGACTGTTTTTAATCTCCCCCTTTTCCTCCTTGTTTTAAATAAATGTTTAGCGTGGAGGAGGCAAAGAAAAAGATTTATGCCTGTAGCACAACTACTTATACAGGATTTCAGGCTGTCATGACTGAAGAAGAGTCAGAAAAGTTTAATGGTAGGTGTTGTCAGTTGTGACACTTTCGTACTCATTTCTTTTATGGTGGGGTGAGAAGGAAAGTAGAAATGACACTTTGATTTGATTCCTTTTAACAGGTCTTCCTGGAGTTATCTTTGTGCTACCAGATTCGTATATTGATCCAGTGAACAAGGAGTATGGAGGTAATGAATTCTCTTTTTACATATATTCACTTGCTAACTATATTTTGTTGGTTGGACTTGTTACATTATTTGGACTACATTTTAAACTTCTTGAGTAATAAACTAGTCTTTTTATGCACAAATGTTTCCTAAATAAATTGTTTTCTTCGATAAATAGGAGATAAGTACATTAATGGAACAATTATCCCTCGACCTCCACCAATACAATATGGAAGGAATCCCAGAAGACATGACCGGAATAGAAATCTTAACCAACCTAGATATAATCAGCAAGGAAATCAGATGTCAAACCCACCTGGGAATCATCCTTATAATTATCAGGGGTCCATGCAAGGTGATGGAAGGAACTTTGGGGCTTCACAAAGCTATCCACCTCAACAGAATTATAATTATGGTCCCGCATCACAAAATTATCCCCAAGGACAAAGCTATGGTCCTCCTTCACAGAACTATCCACCACAGCAACAATATGGTCCTGCTTCACAACATGCACCACGGCAGAACTTTGGACCATCAGGACAAGGAGGAAGAGCACCACGGCCAAACTTTGGACCATCAGGACAAGGAGGAGAAAGAGATCCTGTGAATAGGCATGGAGGACCTGAAAATTTTGCCCCTTCATATATGGAGGGTTTTAAACCTTCTTCTAATGAAAATTTCGTTCCATCATATATGGAGGAATATAAACCCTCTTATAATGAACAGAGTTCTCAACAAAGATATCCACCTTCTGGCCAGGGTAATTTGACTGGAGATAATAGGAATTATGATCCTTCACAGGGTGGAAATTATGGGCAAGGACTGGGTCATCAGGGTACTGCAAGTACATATGGTCAAGGAACAAACCAGGGGTATGGACAAAATTTCTCAGGGCAAGGGGAAGTTCAGAGATTTGCGTCAGGGGAGCAATGGAATGCACGCGGAGAGAGCCATACACCTTTTGGACAAACAGGCACTGATCAAGTAAGCCACTTCTCTTACAGAAACTAGCATTGATCCTGCATTGTTTATTACATTTTGATAAGGATTATAATATTCCCCACTCTGAGAGTTCCAAATAAGGGAGAACAACACTTTTTATAGTATTTATTTATGAAACTGTTATCAGTGTTCCTTTTTTTGTTCTTGGTAGTATCGGTGTTCCTTTGGTCTTTGTAATTGGTGCTATTGGAAATATTGTCTCTCTCTATTTCAAGCAATGGAAACATGACTTCTTTTTTTTTTGGATGAATTTTGCTGCAGTGAAGTATTGATGTGTAGGTAGTCAGAGATGCAGGTGGCACAACTAGAAGGTTTTTTGAGACACAGGATGGTCCATATCTTTTAAATTTGGATAATATAGTTAAGTGTAGGATTCATTTAAGGAAGGATTGAAGGAGAAACATGTAAGTTTTTATGGTCCATATTTGAGCTTTTATCTGTTATAAATATCTATGAAGAAAGCCACTTGTGGGTAATGTGTGGATTTAAACTATTAATAACTGACATCAATAATTAGCATTTGACATTTTTTACGAAGTTTGTATGTATGGATTCATTTTAGCCGTTTTATTGATGAACACGTGAATGTATGCACTTAACAGGATCTAAAATCTCTTCGCTAACGGAATGTCATGGAGGGTTTTTCAATTAGTAACCATAAAATGTCAAATTCCATTTGGTATTGGTATGTTTTAAGTTTTCTTTCTAAAGATGCACTCTTTCTCTCTCTCTAATAATTCGTGCAAGAATTAGAAATTGGTTTTCATTTTCTTAATCCAGTCTTATAAATTTGTGCTTCTACCATCGTCATCGTACATTCGCTCTCATTTAACAAGTCTAAGATGTTAAAATAAGTCAATGATATCTTCTTATGATGAATACAAGTCAATGATAATTCGCATTTATGACACGACGAAAGTTTCACATCCATACCACGTGGGAACTTTGGAGTTGATCATGAACTTCAACTCAATTACTGGAGAAGATACGAATGAAGATGCAAGAGATATAATGTTTGGTTTGATTTGGATTTTATAACTTTTTTCCATACTTTTTAACATTTACAATCTCTTTTTTTAATTTAATTTGAATGGTAAAAATCACAAATTGTAACATGAAATCAGCCATATTATTCATTTAATTATTATTATAAATAAGTATTGTAATATTATTTTTAAGGCCTACTTATAATAATAAGTGCATATTATTAAATCAAATATATTATTTATTTATAGATTATTTTTTCAGTCATTTAATTATAATTAATGGAGGATATTGTGTATAAAGAAATGTATGGAGTGATCTAAGATTAGGAGTGATATAAACTTGATTATAGATTTACTTGGGTTTGTAAACTTATTTCGATTAATTTTCATGGTGGAGATCTATGTTACTGGAAAAGTAACTTTTATAGTTTTTGTATAAATTGATGTATTTTTTTTTATTTCAATAGGAGCTATCATATGCTTTTTATTGGAAAATTTTTGTTTAATTGAGAAAAATGTCAGAGCGGAAGTTGGGAAGAGTCTTGATAGTGTTTTGTGGTTATTTTATGGCTTTTGGATCATTTGTTGCAATAACTGGATGCGTTGATGGTTTAGGTATACTTCATTTGGAGGGAATTTTGAGCTTTTATATGGAATTATTTGTTTAAATATTTTCCTCCAACAAAGGCAATTTTCACTCCAGCGAACCAGTGTCAAAATTCCCCATACATTCTCTAGAGAGCACCTTCACTTCCGCGAAAAAGGTTTGCTCCAGTGAATGACGATTATAAAAACACGTAGTTTTGCTAAAAATGAAAATGACAAGGGTTTTGCATACATAACGCCTTCAAACTTCATTTTTGGATATTCTAGATATGAGGGATCTGATTAAGGCTAACTTTGGATTTTTTAATGAAGTTAGGAATAGGGGATTTATGATAGACTTTTAATTAAATTGTGAAGAATTAAGTATTTGGGTGCTGGGTAGTTTGATTTGTTTGTAAAATTAGAAGACTCCAATCGTTCTTATATAGTCACATTAAGCTTGTGCTTAATTAAGTTCAATTAATTAGTCACATAAGGAATTACGAATTATCTTCACTGGAATAAGAGTTTACATGCCTTATATGGTCATATTAGACTTGTGCTTAATTGAATTCAATTAACTTCATTAGAACGCCTCATAGTAATTTAGAAGATAGTACTAGGTAATTAAGAGACTTAGACTAATAAACATAACTTTAATTGCAATTAAAGGATGTAATTGGACACTAGGGTCTATTTGGCACACCGTATAAGGCTTGATAATGTAAGCCAATACAATATATTATGGGTTCATCACTTGTTTGGTGTAAGTAATATATTGCATAAGCTTATACATTATAATTCTCTTATACATCAAAATGATGGATAATTTAATTAAGCCTCAAGAAGCTGGATTAGATTTCAGCTTAATCTAGCTATTAGAAATGAAAACTAATTGTTACTAAATGAGATATAATGTTAATTTGCAGCATTAAATGTGTGTCAGAGGTTTGTACACAAACCAGACAGGTTAGTGCACTATCCTAACTAGCCGTTAATACATTTTATAACATTGGACCAAGCTTGTCAACAAAGCTAAGAGGTTTGTCAACAATCGAGCTTCACTTTGTTCATTTTAATGGCTTAGCTCAAAATAATTTCAAGAGAACCTTCAAAGTTAGTTGACAAAGTTTGCACAACTTAGCTTACCCAAAAACTTTGCTTCATAGGATAGAAGACATACCTAACTAGAGTGTTACACATTTATCCACAAAGCTTCAAAACCTAAAACTTGGTTTTTTTGGAAATAAGGTTAGTCAACAAACTTCAAGCTCAGTCAACAAAGCTATTAAATCAAAAAATATATTACTTTTGGGTTAATCAGGTTAGTAAACAAACCTTATAGGTTTGTTGGCTATCATGCCTTAACAGAGAAACAATATTTTCTGTATAGTAGCTTTTCACACAAACCTATCACCCTTTGTCCACAAAGATTATTGTCAAAAACAAGAACTTCAATTAACAAAGAGGTTAGTCAACAAACCATCTATACTTAATCTACTAAGCTACCTTTGACATAAAAACAACTTTAAAAAATATTGAACAAATTACCAAAACTTTATCTAAAACTCATATAAGATTAGTAGTATGACAATTAAATAGGTTTAAAGCTAAACCACTATACATCCTAAGAGAAAGAATTAAATACAATATTTTAACTTCCATCTTCTCTTAAATTCACTTACTTTCTTTAAATCATCTTGCTTCATTGCTATCATCACATTCTTTCAGTTCTTGAAGCAACTTCTCTTTTGTCTTTATTTTTGAGTTGAACATAATGTTGATAATCCATTTACCCACTTTAATACTTTTTCTTTTTTTGGACAACTTATATTGAATATAATCCTCTTCAAACAAAATAGTTAGTCCATTTTTTTATCATATGATAAGCATGATATACATATCACGCAAACTTTTTAATTTACTCTACTATTTGATATCATCAAAACTAATCATATTAATCATGATACCTAAAACTCTCATCTCCTTCATTGCCACTCATTGCTATCACTATCTTTTAACACAATTGCTGCAAAGAATGCTCATCTTTGACACCATTCACGAAATTCTTAAGTGGAATTGACAACCACTGCCGTGGACAATTCAGAGGAGAGAGGTTCTGTGTTCCTTATCAATGGAGGATTTAGAGGATGATGAAGATGATTCAGAGGAGAGGTTTGAGGATTGTTTGGAGTTGGAAGTTTGGGACTCTTTTGAGTGATGTATTGGATTTGATGCGGAAAGCGCCAAAGCATGATTTGCCGAAAGCAATTGTGGAATTTCTTATTGCTGGGGGTTGTGAAGTGCAGATGGTCGGTGAGAGGAAGAGTAAGCAAATGAATGATAGAATTCGGTGGGTGTGTGCTTATCTTGATAAGGCTATTGCTAGATCTATGGTATAGATGGTGGGTGTTATGGCAATTAACAAAACCCGGTTCCTATCAGGCATCACCGCGAAATTTAAAAAAGTTAATATAGTTTAAGAAATTTGGATAAACATATTATATTTTCGAGCAAAGGGTGTTTTTGTTAAAAAAAATTAATATTTATACAATACAAAATTTTTACAATGTTATACAGACACAATACAGTATCAAAAATTTATTATACTTTATATTATTAGGTTTTATACTACCAGGTCTTATATGATTAGCTCTTATTCTATATGTTAGGCCAATTGGGCTCTAAGAAGTAATTGAGGCTATAATAATCCAAATTACCACTTAAGTATCAGAATTATTGCTAACATTAATTGCAGCCTAGATTTAAATTTCTGTTTTGTCTTCTGTGTAACTCAAATTAAGTGAAAGTGAGATATTAATACTCAATTGAATTGTTGGTACCAAATTCTTATAAGAATGATACTCTTTTCACTACTTTATTGTTTAATACAACCCGTACACTTATAAATTAAGCATTCCGCTTGTCAATTAGCCTTTTAAAAATAGAGTTTTCGAAAACCAACTCAAATTAGTATGAGTAATAGAGATTCTCGTTACTTAAGCAAGTGTTTGAGAGTTCAATTCATAACTCTTATATATGAAGTAAAGTTAATCGGAAGGATAATCCCTTCCACCCTAAAAGAGATTAATTCTTATTACCATGAGATATACTTATAGTACACCAAAAAAAAAATAGAGCTTTTAAACTTTGCAATATTTTGTAAGGTCTTGATCTCTCTCTCCCGTTTTTTTTTCCCCATTAATGTTGTAAATGTTTTTCTACATTAGAGGTTCGCAAACGGAATAATAGGAATAATTCCTAAAAGGCAGCCTAACTAACTGTTCCTCTCTAATTATGTGATTGTGGAGTTGTTTGCTATTTTTAAAATTTTTTGAATAGAATGGAATTTGACAGTTTCACACAGAAAATATATTTTTTAAAGAATGACGTACTACAAATATATATAATGGAATTTGATTTCAGATCATGGCCTGATTTTAAAAGAAAACTAAAATTTCCAACTTAATTATATTGGTATAAATAGTAGAGGCTTCTGTCTAAACAAGTGGTTATATATGAAACAAACCTCGATGGGAGGGATTAGTCAATATCATGCTTAAATAGATCAAAATTCTTACAAATCCAACAAAAAAGAGAATTCTTTCAAATCAAACAAAGAAGAGATAAAGCAGGATAACTAAATAAATAGACCAGAATGCCCTCGTCGTCCTCCTTCTCCTTTTCTCCTTAATAATATGAGATTTTACTTCTTAAAAAATGAGAGGCTCGTAAGTAGAGATATAATCATCGGCCTATTGGTACTGAGACTTCACTTTGGGCAGTCTGAATGCATTCCCATCTCCATTCTCTCCCCCACCGTTCTTCTGCTTCTGGAAAATCCTAAACTTTACGAGATTAACTACCTTGGAGAACAATATATAACAATATATTTAAAAAACTTAACTATTTATCAATTGTGTTATAATAGGTTGGCAGCAACATGTCTCTACCCAAAGCCAAAAGTAATAAATAAATGGCAACATAATTTATTTTTGGTTAAAGCAGCATAAAAAAATCAGTTATTCTGGTCATGAACCGTCATACAAAGGGTTTTTTTATTATTATTAAAATAGTTATAAAATTGTTAATTTAAAAAAATTGTATGAAAGTCATGATAATATCATGAGTTGTAAACACAGTAGAGAGCTCTCAAGTCTCAACACTTTTTTTTTTATATTTGATATTAATATTAACATTAACTAGATATAGAACCCTCATAAAGAATAAAAAAGAAAAAACACACAGAGAGAAGCATATTCAACTCAATATATTCATCAGAATTTTCTGTACCAAAGGTATCATTTATATTCATTAAAAATTGTATTTTTGCAATAGTATAACTAAAGAAATATGTTGACCCAAAAAAAAAAAACTAAAGAAATATAAAAGAAATTAATTTCAGGAAATAGTAAATGTAAGGGTTGAGAGTACGTATATTGCTAGTCATTCTTTGAAAACGAAGAAAAAATATGTTCTTAAAAATTTTATTATAATTTATTTTCATGATTAATATACAGACTAAGTATTTTTTAAAATATGTAAGGAAACTAGGTTTTAATTTTTGAAAAAAAAAAAGTTGCATACCATACGTATGTGTGTGTGTATTTGTATGTACGTGGGTGGAAAAATGTACACACCACATATATAATATGTGTGAAAATTAGGAAATAGAGACAGCTCCCACGTGAACGTGTCGGAGGTTTCTCGCCATTCTGGCCCCAGAAAAACTCCCCTCGCCGCCTTTTGTGTTCACTGTTCATCATAGCGTTCGGTCCTCAGGTAATCACCCACCATTCCTGCTTTACTAGGTAGAGGAACATGTGTGTGTGTGTATATATATATATATATGCGTCCTCTCTTTTATCTTTCTTTTCATGGTTTTTTGAATTCATCTTTTGTTGTTCTTTTTTCTAATGATGATTCGTTCCGGGAAATTAGAATGTGGTTGAAAATTAATTAGTTTGTATAGTCATTCTGTCTAATTTCTCATATAATTTGCTTTTGAATTGACTGCGAAAATTAAGAAGAAATTAAGGCACTATTCTCAATCGCGTTTATTTTGCCAGCGGAAAATATTAAAGACAACGTTGCCTTATCTCATTTACCTGGCACGCCGGTGATCTTTTCAGAATGCATGCATCTCTTTACAATGCTGATTGGATTAGTAATCTCCTTATCGTGATTTGTCAATTAATTTGATTCATAATGGTGTTTGGCATTCGAACAACGTCTACACATTCTATTGCTGTCTCTCCATCTGTGAATGGCTTTTCTCGAAATTCTGACATGGACATGATAGTGTATCTATAATTGTGATATGACAGCAATATCATGGAATGGGTATTTTAGCTGGGTGTAGTTTGGTTGTCATTATATTGCGATTTCGTATTCTTCCCCCTACTAGTCCTTTAAGGCAAAAAGTAGCTCAATCAGGGAGCCTCCAGTTACATGCCTATAGTTCAGGTTTTAATTCCGTCAAGAGAAATTATGTCTGAGAAGATGGTGAATGATATAATTCTTGTATGTTGGTGCATGCGCCTTTGTTTTCTTTTTGGTACATCTGACCAGGTTTCAATAATTCTCTAATTATGTTTGAGTAGGTGAATTATGTAATTATGTTTGAATTTGGTGTTTGGTACCAGAGAAGGAAATATATACACATGCACACCTCCTTTTGTACAAGTACTCGAGACACACCCTGGAAAACATAAGATGATCACTAGTGATCCTTGTGTCTCTGTCTATCTAGCAGGGGCTACTATAGCACAAACTAGAGTCATTTTTAATCGTGAGAAATGATAATTGATTTGTGTGATTGCAGGAAGGTGCCATGCAGACAAATGATGAAGCAAAAAAACGAAGAATTCTTTAAACACTCCACTGTCCATTGTGTGCTATCTCCACCTTATCCAAGCAACCAGCTCAGTATTTTCAGGCAGCATGTATGTAATTCCTGCTTTTCAATTTAAATTATGTAGAAAAGAGTATTCTGTTTACTGCTGAATAAACCCATTATCCTACGACTTGCTAAAAGACTTCATGTTAGTTCATGGTCATATATGAGGGATGTAGTATTGATCCTTTTCTTATTCGTTTAAATAGTACATATTCAATTGGATAATTTGACACAGGTTTTAGGAACTCATTTTACACATCATCAAAAGCGTGTGATTCTTGACACGCAAGCTTATGAGAATAATAGGAAAATAACTGCTTTTTCTAGTGGCCTGGATCTATGTGATGGCATCAGCTCTTCACTGATCTTGATACTGTCTTTAAAGATGATTTCCATAATCCTACCCTTCTGGTAAGTGGTTATTATGTAATAATGATTCTTTTTATGTGGTTAGTGTCAATGCATTGTATAGGTAATCTCATGTGTTTTAGCACGAAAAAACACATTCATCAGTGCAAGTGAGGGAAGTTTCTAAAAACTTGAATCTAGTAATGCATTTTGACATTTGTGTCATGGGAAAAAATCTAATGCATTTGTTTTGTTTTGGGAAAAAATTACAAGTATATTGTCCTGACTATATAACTGTCATTGGAAGGTTTAATATATGAAGAACATAATCCTGATTGATTTTTGGTTTGGTCCCCGCTCTATCCATGCCTGAAAATGGTGGACATGGCAGAGAAGTCCTTATCTAAGTAGCAGCTAAAGTAAATAAAGCAGGAGTACAGGAATAAGATATGAAGAACTAGAATGGGAAAGCTTTGTAAAAGTGGAAAAAGGAGTGAATAGATAGATAAGAGAAATATAGGACATCCATCAACTAATTAACATTTTTGGACTAAAGAACTTTAGTGATTGTTATAAAATTTTTCTTTGACCTTCTCTCTGCCTAAACTTTTGCATTGAAACTATACCTTTTATTACCAAGTGGTCTAGAGTTTTGTTTGGTAATCAGTGTGTCAACTCAAATCTGAGGCTAATCTTAAATGGCTAGCTTGTCAAATATGTGATGACGTTGGATCTCCTGCAAGAGAGGAGGATAGGGTGTAGTCCTATAGTGAAAAGACCTAACATTAAGAGATTAGAAAAGAGAATTTAAACTAAACCATGCAGTGGCGCTGCCCCAATCATCTGTCAATTCTTGAGTAGCTCTTCTGCAATGAAAACATTGACTATTGTCTAGACAGAGGATCAACATGGGGCAAAAGGACTCTAAATAATGGGGAATAGGCATGTAAAGAAAACTGACCTCATCTAATTCGACATATTAAGGATGCAGTATTAGCATCTTGTTAGTGTTAGCCTTGCTAATGCATCATCTGCACTATCCCTTACTGGAGCCTCAGATTTCTCACTCAAGCGATGAAGCTGAGTCAATATATCGTGATAGATTCTGATATTGGATTAAAGAAATGCTTAATCAGATTTATAGGAACAGGAGATTCAAGTCATGGAGTGGTCACACTCAATAAGTACTTAATAATACTGGTTGACACAAATAAGCATATAAATTAGACTTTGATAAGCTATGTTAAAGCCCCATCACAATAGGCAATGATAAAACTTTAGCGTAATAAAATAGGTGAGATTAAAAAGGATACTGCTCATTTGAATCACGTATACTTTTGAATCACACATAAATTAGACTTTGATAAGCTATGTTAAAGCCCTATCACAATAGGCAATGATAAAAGTTTAGTGCAATAAAATAGGTGAGATTAAAAAGGATACGGCTTGTTTGCATCACGTATACTCATGCACATCTCTACAACACAATCAACAGCTCTCGTTCTATTTGTTGCCTCAGAAGATGCTAGTTCTTGGAGCATGATAGGCATAACGTCCTGGAAAAAATGTGTATAAATATTAACATGTGATAATTTTGAGCAAAATATACTTTTTCCTCTTTAATAATAAAATTGAACAAATTCATTACTATTAAATAATGAAAATAAAATATATTAAACATTTTACTTCTCATGCAACAGTTCATCTCAATAAATTAATTACAGTTGACAATGTATACAGATAAGGAAAAGAGAAAGGCTCTTGAAGAAGTTTGTAACTCAATAAAGGTTGAAAGTTGGAGCCTACTCTTGTCAAGTTTTCTCTCCATACAACCTTCATTCCCCCACTGCCTTTTCCTCCACTACCTTTCCAGCCATGGCCCTTGACACGGATGCTAGTAGTGGTCCTCTCACTAGAGAGCATGAACGTTCTCTGGACCACCTCTGGTCTTCAGAACATGAACTCTCTAGCAGACGACATCAAACTTCACCTAAAAGAGGATTCTCCTCCTTTAGCGGACAACAACAAAAGCGTGAAGAAAGTCAGAACACAAGAAGTTGAAGAAGGAAGCTATACAAGCATAGAAACTGAAGAGACCATAAATATATTGCCTGAGAAACCCTCCATCCCATCTACCACTTTTTCCTCCAAGGATAAGCTTATTAATAACATCTCAAGCACAGTAGGCAAACCAGAGGAAATAATAGTTAAAGATGATGTTACCCTTGAGATGGATGAAGTTATGCCTTCAATCACCTTGTAGCAAATCAGAGACCTTCTCAACAAGAGTACGAGGCACACCATAATTGTCAAACTTCTAGGGAGGCCAATTGGTTACAGGACCCACAAGGACAGACTCAACATGCTGTGGAAATCAAACAAACCCTTCCAATTGATGGACCTCGTAGAAAAAAGCTATATTGTCAAGTTCGTTGATGGAAATGACTACTAAGCATCTTTCATAGATGGCCCTTAGGTGATCTACTAAGCAACCATGAACCCCAAATTTCAACCTCCTAAGCCACACCATTAACCAAGTGCTGCGCTGGATTAGACTTCCCCTGCTTTTGGCGAAATATTACCACAAGAGCATCGATCATACAATCAATCAAGTTCTGGGCAAGGTGGTGAAGATTTTCTACATCTTAGACCTAGAAGACAGGAGTAAGTTTGCTAGGATTGCTATAATCTTAGACTTATCCAAACCCCTTTCAAAAATTGAAGTTGACGGTGAAGTTTTGTTCCTTGAATACGAGGACCTATCAACAATATGCTATTATTTTGGTAGATTTAGGCATTTAGAGGCATGTCCAAGAAAAAACAATGCAAGCATACTAGAGTAATCCACAAGGAACAAGGCGGAGGAGGTGTCTTCAGTGGTGGCACATGAGAAAGGAAATTATAACCCTAAGATGAAAATGTTGAAAGGGCGAAAAGAAATGACAAAAAAGTTGCTGAAGTGCAGGCATTAGCAGCACCCTAAAAATGAGTGGAGATAGATAAAGCAAAAAAAAATGCTCCAAAAAATGGAGAATGTGGCAACTTCCATTACAAGACAAAATAGAATCACAGAAAAAGATCAACAAAGTGGTAAAGGGTACAAAGTCAAATCAAAGTAAGCTGAAAAAGAATGATTAGACTATCAATCGACCTACGCCTCCCCCATCCTCTTCCACTGCCAAGATGATCTTTATATCTACAGCCTACCAAGTGATACACTCAAAGGCAACCCTAGACAAAGAGAAACATAGTGTCATTACCCTCTCGAACTCAAGGAATAACCCAAAGCCTATATCCCAAAAGCCCACTCGTAATGTGATCCAAAAAGCGCTTAGCTAGCCCACCTATTCGGGGAAAGAAAATCACCTTTCAAAAACCACCTAATATACATCCACCTAAACTTGGGGTAAAGCTTAATTTGGGTTCAAAGTGAAAGGGACACTAACAAAGCCCAAAGTTCCTCCATCCAACCCATTCGAAGCTTTTGCAAAAGTTGTCTCTGAAGAGTTTAATCAACTACTTTGGTGATGACAATGACATAACAGATGTGATGAATGAGGATGGCTATGATTCAGGTTGCTCACGCTTGGAGCATTAAACCACCTCACCCTCATCCTCTTACCATGTCAATCTAGTATGGAATTGTCAAGGGGCTGCTGCCAACAAGTTTCATATAGCCATCAAATCTTTTCTTCATGAGTATAAGTTGGAAGTCATTGTTTTGGTTGAGCCTCACGTTTTTGGGTTACAAGTAGACAAAGTCATAAAAAAACTTAGTCTGTGCTGTTCTTACATGATTGGAGCCTTCGGTTTCTTGGGAAGGATTTGGATGCTATTGATTGAACAAGTTGAAGTCGGCATATTAGCCAATCACCATCAATTCATAAGTGCTTCAATTTACTGGATCAATATAGGAAACCGATTCCTCGTTTATGCCATATATAAGAGTCCTAACCCAACCCAAAGGGAATTTCTATGCTAGACATCTCTAGTTACTATTGGGTGATTTCAATGCTACTCTTAAAATTGATGAAAGAAGAGGGGGTGCACACTAGCATTCACTTGGATATAGCTCATTCAAAAAGTTTGTGCAAGAGATGGGCCTTCTAGATTCAGGCTATGTTGGCCTAAACTTCACATGGAGGAGAGGTACTAATCTTGTCCGCCTTGATCGAGCTCTTTCTAACTGCAATTGGATCTCTTCTTTTCCAAACTATTTTATCTCCCACCTTCCATGATACGCTTTGATCACCAACCCCTACTAATCAAACTTGGTCAAGGCACATGTAGCCCAAATCATCCTCCTCCTTTCAAGTTTGTTGCAATTTGGTTGACTCACCTTGATTTCAATCAATTTGTCCAAGATAACTGAGATCCTGAATTAAGTCTAGCGCAAAGTGTTTTTCTCTTCCAAGGCACAAAATTGACTAGGAGGTTTTCGGCTTTGTGGGTAAAAGAAAGAAACGTTTATGAGCTCAACTAGTTGGGCTCCAAAAAGCTATGGAAGGCCTCCCACTATCAGCAAGCCTTCTGGAAGTTGAACAAAGCCTTTTGAAGGAATATGAAGATACTTTCCTATAGGAAGAAATGATCTAGGAACAAAAAGCATGGGATGACTGGATTTGCTTAGGTGACAGGAACACCTCCTACTATCATACTTAGTCCCTGATTCGGTGGAAAGAATGCAAGATCACCACCCTTTGTGATGATGAGGGGGTGTGGCAATTTGATGACAGCAAGCTGCATGACATGGCTTGTACCTTCTTCAAAAAACTTTATACTAGAGATAATCGCAACGTCACGCCCTATGAAATCTCATGTAGGTTTTCATGTAGATTGCAAGATGCTACTCTGGCAGGGACTTGACAAGCACTATTCAAAATGCACCTACTTAAAGCCCCTTGAGTAGACAAACTCCATGCACTCTTCTACTAAAGCCAATGGGATACAGTGGGCACAACTCTGCATGACTTGATCAAATCAATTTTTTATAGGGATAATCTGAATCCAAATATGAACAAAACTCTCATCTCTTTGGTGCCGAAAGTAGAGAGGCCTCAGTCTCCAAAGAATTTCACCCTATTAGTCTATGCATTATTGCTTACAAACTCTCACTAAAGTCATTGCCAATAGGCTAAAGCCAATAATATCGAGCATTATCCAACCTTAACAAGCTAGGTTCATAATAAGGAGGGGTATCACTAATAGTGTCATGATTGCCCAAGAAGTTGTGCAGTTCATGAGGAAGAAAGACTATAAGTCAGGCTGTATGGCTATTAAAGTTGACTTAGAGAAAGCCTTTGATAGACTCTGCTGGGACTTCATTGAAAATACCCTCAAAGATGCTCGTATCCCAGAGAGGCTCATTAGACTGATAATGCATTGCATCACCACACCCTCCATGCAAATCCTCTAGAATGGGAAGCCTTTTGAAACCTTCAACCCTTTTAGAGGAATAAGACAAGGCAACCCTATTAGCCCTTACCTTTCCATACTCTATATGGAGAGATTATCCTAGGTTATAACCTCCAAAGTGCAGCAAGGATCTTGGCAAACCATAAGATAGGGAGAAGAGGTCCTCCACTTGGCTTGACTCACCAAGTGCCCTGAGGAGTGGCAATAATTATCAAGCACTTTCTTGTTGACAGGACATGTGTTTTCTTCTTTAAGAATGTGAGCAGTCTAGATGTCTCCTCCATATGTAACTCTTTGGGATTCCAACATGCTTCCAACCTTGGCAAATATCTAGAAGTTCCACTCTCACGAACATGTTACCAAAGACACTTATAGATATATTATTAAACGGGTCCGACAAATATTGATGGGGTGGAAAGCCAGATCTCTTTAGTGGATTGCATCACACAGGGCATAAGAGCGCCCTCACTTCAATCCCCTTCTATGTTATGCAATCAACAAAGCTCCCCTCTAATGTTTGCCACAAGATTGACCAAATTGTGAGAAACTTTGTTTAGGGTTCAATTGAAGATCACAAGAGCATTAGTTTAATCAAATGGCATGATCTTTGCCAACCTTTGTCTAATGGAGGTTGTAGGCTCAAAGACTTTAAAGGCCTAAATAGCGCGTTCCTAGCTAAGTTGGTTTTCAAGATAATCCCTTAGCTAGATCTACTATGGTGGAAGTCCTCAAAGCCAAATATGATCGGAATGGAAATGCAAAGTATCTTTAAAACCAAGGCTAGCTCTCACTTATGGAGGAGCATTGCAAATGTTTGGTAAGACACCAACATGAAAATCTATTGGCATCTGGGGGATGGCAAGAAAGTGACATTTTGGGGAGACAACTGGATTGGTAACCTTGGTCACCCTGAAGGACCTTGCTTTTGTGGAAATAACTAATGAGGAAGTTGAAAAACTCATTGCAAATTTTGTTACCGACATAGGCAATGGAACTTTGAGCTATTTGATCAACTACTTCCCACTAACTTAATTGCTTTGATATCTAAGATCAAACTGCCTAATGTTCTTAATGGGGAGGAAACATGTTAATGGAACCTCACCAACTTTGGTACATCCTTCTGTTGCTTCAGCATACAAAGCTCATCAAGGTATCAAGTGGAATGATGAGGAAACAAAATGGAGGTTTGTTTGGAAATGGCCAGACATACAAAGAGTGAAGACCTTTCTATGGCTTTTCACTAAAGAATCGGCTTCTGACCAACTTTGTTTGGCTTAAAAGGTACATGACCTTTGACTCAACTTGCAGTATTTGTGGCAATGGTGAAGAGAATCTTAACCACATCCTTAGGAAATGCCCTCTAGCACAAAATAGCCTGTGCTTAATTGTCCCTACCTAACACGAGTTCATTTTTCAGCATCCGTCAGTCCAATAGGATTATCAGCAATATTAATCCAAAGAAGTTCGATCTCAAGTGGCGTCTAACTTCGGAATCATGTGCTAGAAATTATGGGAAGCTCGTGACAAGCAAATCTTCACTGGTGAAACCATCTTTGCTGCGAATTTTGTTTAATTTGTAAATATTTATGTTGATCATTTTTTGAGGGCCAAAGGCATCCTGCGACTTTGTTGTATCTAGGTTACCTTGACTGCTTCTGTTTAGTCTGTTAGCCTTTTGTACGCCCCTTTACTCAAAAAAAAAGAAAAAAGAAAAGAATAGAAAAGAAAAGAAAAGGCAAAAGAAAAAAGAAAGAAAAAGAGAACAGTTGCATACATACACCAAACTGGGCATTATATCACTATTATACCGCATAAGTAAAACATGTAAGAAAATGAGAAAAAATTTCAATTTTCTTGCCTAGTTGAAAAATCAATTAAATCTCTGTAAATAAGAACTACCATCAAAGATGATACAATTGAAAAAAATGGAGAGAGAATAGTAAAATTACTTCTACTCTTTGCATAAGGGGACGTATATTGTCCCCTATTATCATGTCGAACCAGAGTTTTGATGTAAATATTCACCACCTCATCTGTATAATTTAGAACACTTAAATGGATATATTAATTAAAGGAACTGGTTTATCATGTCAAATAAAAAGACAAGAAAATGCATATATAATTGTTCTGTTTCAGATTCTTACCAAAATTATCTTTTTCTTCTGCTGCTCCTTCCTGAAAAGCAAGCATTGGTGTTTATCATAGTAAAACTGAAAGTCAGGTATCTTACCACAGAAGAAACATTGAAGAGCAATGAGAAAAGGCATATTTCTTTGTATGATATTCAGTAGTAACCCACATTGCCAAACAAAAAGACTGGTTGAAAAATCAAAATATTGATTCAAGTATTTGTGTCACATGGTGCAAAAGAATAGATGGTTTTTTTTCCACAAAAGAAGCCTATGAATAGGACAACATATAGGGACAGGAAGCCAAAAATTTAAGAAAACAAATGGTCACTTTTCCACAATAGAAGCCTACCGCATTCTTTCTATTAATGCTCACATTGCAGGAAACAATTTTGATGTGCTTTGGAAGAATCTATGGAAATTGGAGCTACCTCTGAAATATCTCTTGTTTGGTTAGAAACTAATTAAAGGAGGTATCTCAATTGGGGATATTTTAAAATGGATCAACTAATTAATAATGATTCCTGGCCTATTGGTCACTTTTCCACAATAGAAGCCTACTTCCTCGTGATTTTGGAATGGTAAATTGTAATAATGCTATTTCTTTTGATCCAAATGTTCTAGGTAAGATGTTCAGGAAGGTTTGTATTAGATGTTTTCTGATTTGTATTCCTAACCTTGTGCCAGTAAACTTATTTTCTAATAAAATTGCCTTTTATGTAAAACAAAAAAAATTGCGTCACGATCATATAATAACCTTTGAGCAAGACACTCTCCAAAAAAAAAATGAATAGGACAACACATGGGGACAAGAAACCAAGAATCTAAGAAAGCAAATGGTCATATTTGTGAAAAGAAAAGGTGAAAAAAGAATGATAGGAGGTAATAATGTAGACTTACATTTTGCATATCAAGCATGGCATAAGCTGCAGTGAGAATATCTACATTAAAATCAAACAGCCATTAGCATTCCATGCCGTGATTGTATAAATTGCAAGGGAAAGCAGAGGAATTTTATAACCCAAACTAACCCAAGCGACAGAGAAGAAACCATCAAGTCATATAAAAATTCACATGAAAAACTTGTACATTATTCATTTCTAAACTTTACAAGAACCCACCAATGGGGTTTTGCCTTTGAAGTTTGTAACACCAAAGCACTCACCTGCTTCATACAGTTCTTGGAGAAAAGTAGCATTTTTAGTTGAGGCAGCAGCTAGCAACTCCACAGCAAATGGTGTGTCATTTCCACTACTACTTGCACCAGCCTCTGGTGTTGTACTAACCAGGTCCACAAACTGCTTGAAATGCTGCATTTGTTTCGTGTGAAGCAATTTATTCAATTAAACCACGTAACTAATCAGGATTTTCCAAATACATAGAAGAGACTGTAGATACTGCCTCTAGATAAAGAAAAGAGGGAATGATTATAAGATCTAATTTTAAGCGACATTACTACAAGCCAAAATATCTATTACCTGTAGAATATTTCTAATCATCTGAAGTTTGTCATCATTCTTTGTTTGTAAGAGATCATCATTCTTCAGAATCAAAAGCTGCGTCAGAGTCTTACTTCTGCACGTGAACCTCTGGGGCTTCATGCAAAAGCCACTGATTTCTCCAAATATTTCATTTCTCCTCAAAGTCTTTAAAACTTTGTCCTTGTCAAGGACCTCTACCTCTCCACGCATTATGATGAAAACTTCACTAGATTTTTCATTTTGAGTCAAGATATTTTCTCCTGGTGGCATATATTCCCCCTTCATATTTGCCAACTGTGCATTAATGTGTTCAAATTAATCCAATGAACAAAACCTAATATTTTGAACTTTTAAATTGAAATAGGTAAAAAAAAAGGGGGTGCAAAATATGATACTAACTTACCAGATCCATAAGTGTCTCTTTCGAGACCCCTTGAAACAAATAAGTACTTTGAGCAGTAGGGACAAATAGATTCTGATAAATGCTTCTAGATAGGCCTTCAATCAATTCTTCTTCATTAAAAATGTGTTCTTTATACTTCAAGGATATATATGCTAACATCAGATCTCTCAAACTTGAAGGAAGTTTATTCAAATGCGCAAACTCTGACACAGCTTCAATCTTCTTCCTCTGGACCAAATTCACATGCATATGTAAGACATTAAGTTTCTAGAAGTAAACATCTTAGCATACGAGATGTTAAAATTAAGATAATGAAACTTACGAATTCTATGGTGTGTTCAGATCGTTGACCAAGACTTGACAGGTTGCTGCTCAAGTATGCACCGCCAAGTACATAATTGAACATCATGAACAAAAATGTGTAAACCATTTCCGTGGGGTTGGCTGGGTGAATGTCACCATAACCTACCGTGGATATGGTGGCAAATGAAAAATACAGAGACAACCCATATCTAGTCAATATGCTAGTTTCCTTGAAATGTGGGTTCCAAGTACTTATCCAAGTTTTCCCTTCATCAGCATATATTTCAGCAAGGAGATAGTAAACAAATCTTGTTTCAAGTTTTAGTACTCTGTTTCTAAGGCAAAGAGTTCAGTAAACATTACTCTGTTCAAGCCTACTATAGCATTTACATACCTCATCGTCGTTTCCCATTAACCTCTGATATTCTGAATCCAGCCGCTCATTCGGCCCTCTCAGCCCAGGAGCTATTCGTCGCAGAAATTCCATGAGTTAGAAAATAGAGGGAGAGGAAGGTAGAGAGTTGAGGAGTGAGGTGACGAGGTGAGGTGTGAGGAGAGGCGTTGAAGAAAATAGAGGGAGAGGGAGGGAGAGAGTTGAGGAGTGAGGTGAGGAGGTGAGGTGTGAAGGGGTCTGAAACAGAGAAAGAGAGGATCTGAGAGGTCGCAAGGTGCAGTGACAGAGTGAGAGGAAGTGAGAAGGGATCGCTCAACAAAAACTGTCGCTCAACCAAAACGGACAGATAGGATCAGAGAGAGGGGAGGAGGGGGGTGGTGAGTGAGCGAGTGAGGTTGGCATGCCCGACCACATATTCTCTCTCTTCTCTCCCCTAATATTACTCACAAAAGATGGATGTTCCTTGGGACGACACTAATATACACATCGGTTCTGCACGTCCTCACTTAACTATAGCTAACATGGACGGGCTGGGTTTATAATCATAGGCCAACTTCATGAAATAGAGTCACTAGACTTACTTACACTAATAGCTTTAATACTATGAAAGTAATCAGAGAACAAGAGGGGAGAACTAATTCATCAGAACAGTCACTGCAAACAATTGGCGCTAATCCATTTTCATTGGTTCAAAACCTATTACTTATTTATTGAATCTTCTAAATAGTCTAATCACTACGTGAAAATTAAATTATTAGTAGTTGCCATTTATTGAAAATTATTTGAGTATTTTGAAAATTATTTAACTATTTGGAATTTTATTATGCTAGTTAAGGCTTACTTAAATCATTTCAAATCTACAAATTGAATTTGAAATGATAAAATTCAAATTGAATTTAAAAAAAAATCAATATTAAGATCAGCTTTTAAAAGTGAAACGCAGTAGTACGATGCATAAGCCCAAGTTCCAACCATGAATTAGTTTTCCTTCCATTCAACTCCTCATTAGTAGGAGATTAATTATTCAATCCCTAGTGAAAAACTCATCCATCAATGGTGGTCATTCAAAAATGTCACCCAGCAAAAAAGATTTTTAGAGTTGCAAAAAATTGTCACCCATTTTAAAGCGTATTCTGGTTCCCAACTGGTTATTCATGTAAGTCTTTCAGAAAAAGAAAAAAATCTCTCGACTACACTATATCCTTATATAAAAATGAAAAACTAATATTAAATGTTGCATGCAACTTATATTTTAAAACATTAATACACTCCAAAAATATGTCTTCTACTTTTAAAATTAGACAATACTAACTATCCAAAAATTGATACTTCAACAAATCATAATATCTTATATATCTTATTAATTTTCAAAATTATCAAGTTTTTATATTGAGATATTAGTTTGATATTTGACTCAAACCCTTATTAATTCAACTTAATTTTAAAAGATTGATATATAAAAAGATTTAATGCTGATGTATGATAAGGGAAATCATACAATTTTTAAATCATACAAGTTGGAATTGTATTACTAATCAGTGTTATTTATTTTTTATTTTATTAAGTTTTCAGATTTAAGTTTTCATTGAAAATTAATTAAAATTTTTTATCTTAACCCTTATATTTTTAAATTAATTAAGAAATACATTTATTACAAAATTAATTATGCAGATTGTAATTGAAATTTATATTTTGTTTAATCTATGAATAAATTAATACAAAAATGAAAGATAAAATATATACAATATGATGTTTGATATCATAATTGAAGTTCAGTACAATGTCATCAGCCTCTTTTAACCTATCAGCTCAATGTCCTTACTCTCGCCTTCATCTCCATTGTCGTTTTCTCCATCTACATCAAATGGCTTGTATAAGTTGAGTGTTGCATGGTCTCGTTTGAAGGTTTTGAATCCAGTCATTCATTAGAAGGCCAGGGTTTGATTTTTCCACACACATTGCTCCAAGAATATAATTTAAAAGATATAATATATTTTTAAAAATCAAGACCCATATTTTCAGAGGATGGTATTGGCCAAAAAAACTACTAAGAGGAAGGTAAAATTTTCAGTTTAATAAAAAATAAAATTTATTAAGTTTTTACTTTTTAGTTAATAATATAAGATTGATAAATTAATTATCATGATGGTTTAATAATTATAATTTTAAATTATAAAATCTTAGGTAAAAGTTTTTTTAATTATAAAATTAAATGATAGGTTGCGAAGATCTCTAAAGAGATTTTTCTAAAAAATTTATAACATGAATATATAGATAATAAAAAAGATTAAAAGATAGAAATAATTAATTATGATTAATAGAGTTGCATAAGATTTAGTGTTTGTGATTTTAAATTATAAAATCAAAATATAGATCACAGTTCTTTTTTTTTTTTTATACATAAATAGATCTCAGTTCTAAACCTAGCATGTGTGTGTGTGTATATATAAAGCTCCCTACTTTTATATATAATATAATGTTACACCAAAAAAAATCTCGATAAAAAAATCTCAAATGTTTACCAAAAAAAAAGTCTCCATAAATAAAATAGCGCTTGAACCAATATCTTTTAGTTGCCTAATAAAGCATCACCAATTTAACCCCAAAAATAATTGTAAAAAATTCATTTAACATTAATATAATTGTAACAAATCTTAATGAAAAAATAAGATGATTTCGGATTAAACTAAGCAACATTAAGTTAAATTTAAATTTTAAATAAAAATTTAATAATCACATATATTAGAAAAATATCATAATATACAGTAAGTCAACAAAAAAAAACTACAATTCAATGTTATGACGTTAGGGAAAAATTTGTATGCTCCCCCACTCTGCTGTGTGCTGACGTGGACAATGGCATTGGAGCACAAGCCGCACTGCACGCACCAGGAGGCCTACGAACGGATGGGGGCATGGCGGATGTCTGCAGCAGTCTCTGGCTCCCTCTGATATTCCTTTAATTTCTTTCCTGATAATTTCTCACAGTGCATTTCTGACTTGTAATTATCATTGGGCTGTTAACGAGAATCATCCTTACTTCACCGAGGATCGAGGACCGAGGGCCAGTGGGGCGGTGTATATTATTCTAAAAAGTTGATTAATAATGATTAATTATTTTATTATATAAAATTAAATTAGATGAAGATTGTTGACGTTTTAATACAATATTTTAAAAAAATTATTTTTTATTCAAAATATAGAAAAATTACAATGATACAATCTACCTATCATAAATCATATTCTAACATAAGCAAAGGCTATATTTAATTAATGAAAAATAGATACGGACATTACTTTAAACAAATACATAAAAAATAAATGATTCCATTAAAAAGTATGTAAATGAATTTCTATCCGCCAATAAAATTAAGCAAATGTTTTATTTAAAACTATGCAAAAACTAAAACAAGATGTATCACATTTTAACAACAATAATAATAAATTAATAAAAGCAATATATGCATAAGATGCTGCCATGCCAAGGGTAACCAAGAGAATGTGGCAGATGAGGATGAGAGTAGAAATATTAGTGGCCAAATAACCACGTGGAAGGTACGAGCCTGATCATCTTTTACCCTGATTTTTTTTTTGTTTTTGGTAAAATTCTGCCCTGGTCATTGCATGATCAAAAACAATGATGTCACTTCAATGAAGGACTTATGCGCTGAAAACGACATCGAACCCCTCTTGCTCTATGTACAAGAAGCCCAAGTGCTCATTGGCCATGCTACTTAATCCATTGGAGATCAATATAATAGTATATAAGGTTGATTTTGATTAATTAACTTGTTTTTGAATAGTTGCTAATAAATCTATGAAGGGTTGCTAATAAATCTACGAAGAACTATATATTTTCTCTCTCTTAAATTCTTTTCTCTATGTCATATCTGAAATATTTTCTTCCTCTTGTCTCCCAATTCCTCTTTATGTTTTCTCAATTACATGCAGTGGATGCAAAATAAAAACATGAGGGGGTGCATGATATAAATTTAACACCGTACATATCTAATTTTTGAAAATATAAGAGGGGGGGTCATCTGACCCACTCATGTTAATGTAGGTCTGACACTGCTTACTTGAAATATAAGCACATTCCATACTCATACGGGAAGCAAATGATTCAGTAATTGCAGATTAATTAAAGGGAAAATGATAGATAAGCACTTCTAGAAGTAAAAAAATTACAAAAATATATCTCAAACTTGCGAAATTATAAAAATATACCAAGATATTAAATTATAAATATTTTTGTTGTGTGAAATGACATTTTTGCCCTCCCTCCCTTTGATAACTTACAATTGACAATCGACATTTTGCAACTAAAACTCAGGGTTTTGTAACTGATTATGATGTATTTACAATTGACAATTATCTACTTTTCAAAAATAGTTGGCTAAAAATATTCCACAAAAGATCCTTAATCCTTAAATGCATTGTTTATAGCTCTTAAATCACCACCCATAAGAGGATGAAATATTTTTAAAGAACTTAATATTTAGCTTGGTGATCGTTTGTTTTGCTCAAGGAAAATACAAGCAAAGCATCTATTATCATTTTTTTAAAACGTGTCACTTGACTCCAATGTTTTAAAAGCTGATTCAGCCGTCACTCAAAGTGCTTAGTTACTTGTTTTGTTGCTTTAAGCTATTTTAATTATTAGATCAAATTGAGTCTCCTTAAACTAACTTTTGAGCCAAAAATCAGGTTTAAACTAGAACCAAGATGGTTTTAAAATAGCCGTCCAATCCATATTTGAGCAAAAATTTACATATAAGAATGCTAATAGTAAGGAAGAAGAGGAAGAAGCAGAAGATGAATTCAACAAGAAAACGGCATCATCTTCCTCGGATCTTTGTTCCTTTCATGTTCAATTCTTCTGAATTTTGTTGTTTCCCCATGATTTCAGATTTCCTTTTGTTTTTCCTCCTACCGCTGCTGAACTATCCTTCCTCCTCCTCGATCAAGAAAAGGGATTTGCTGAAACGCTAGGGTTTTTATGTTTCTATGGGCTCATATATGGGCCAATTTAAGTACAATTTCACATTATAAGCAATTTTTTAACATTGAAGCCCAAAACAAATTTAGTAAGTGGGATTATTTTATTTTACGTTTTCCTATATATATATATATATATATATATATGAACCATATTGCTTCAGCCATTTAGTATATCAAATAATAATAATAATAATCATCATCATCATCACCAAAAAATATCAAACTAACTATTTTTTCTTAAAAAAAAGCTAACTAACTAACTAATTTAATGCTATCTTCATTTTTATATATAAAATATATATAACTAATTCACATAAACTGAGTTTTTCTTTTTTAACCAACCACACAAATTAAGGGAAGAGTATTAAATTTATTAGAAATTTAAAGTAATTTTCTAAGGTGTTTCCGGTTAGTGTTTAACACTTCTGTATTATAATTAGTAAAAATTAATTATAAACACTTATTTAATAAAGGTAAAATTTAGAAACCACTATTGTTAAAAGTTATTAATCATTCATAATATAATTTTTTAAGAAATTCAAACTATTAATATGTAAAGTGACATCTATTTGAAATATAATTTTCCAAAATATAATTTAAAATGTTTGTTTTCCCAAATTTTTTATTTCATAATCACAATTTATTTTTATTGGATTTTTTTGTCTAATTAAACTTGCAGAATTGGAATCATTCATTATTTTTTAAGAGTGATATTATTCTTCGAATTCTAGATTTCTCTTTAAATTTCTAAACAATTATAATTTCTCTTATTTATAATATGAGTCATATTTTAAATATTTTACACATTAATGAGAGAAGTTAAAAGTTAATTAATTTAATTTATTATATTTGTGAAAAAATTACAATTCATTCCACTATTACTCTTATTCAATGTATTAAACTATAATTTAATTTTCTCTCACTTTTTAATTAAAGCTCATGAGAAAATAGGGAAAACATGATTACTGCATCATACAATATCTAAATATAACTTACTTTTTTTATTGAAATAATTTTTTAGAGCATAACTTAATTGGAAGTATATAAAAAAAAAGTGAGTGAAAAAAACTTGATCCAATTAATGAGAACCCAGTAAATTTTCTAAGCAGTAGGTAAAGATATCAGACACACGCCAAAAAAAAGTTACGGTTTTAAAATCTTGTAAATCACAGACTAGAATTTTATGAATTTTGTAAAATGACCCATAATTGTTTCCTCTTTTCTTTTCTTCTCGCGTTTTCTGCAGACCCCTCCTTTCTTTTTCTTTTCCACACGTTCTCTGCGACGCAATAAATAAATATAATGCCAGAAGTTTTCTCCACGCTTTTAGAATTTTCCCGCTTGTAGCTTTAAGAATTCTATCCAGAGTCTTTGTTTCCACTCTCCCTCTATCTCACATCCTTCCTCTCAACCCTGCCTCACCGAACATCCTCCCACCGCCGTGCCCCACGTGCTGTATCATCATACAAGGAAGGCTTAACAACAACAAAAATCCGCCCTGCCTTTTCCCTCTTTCTGTTTTTTCTTTTTCTTTTTCTTGTGTCTCCATTCTCCGTCTTCGTAAGACAGAGCAAATGGTGCTGATGAAGCGTTCGACGGCAAGGAAAGGGCAGTGGCGTTCAACCTTTTCCCTTTCTATTTTTGTTCTTGTGTTCCTTTTCTTCATCCTTGTAAGACAGAGCAGATGGCGCTGATGAAGCCTTCGTCAACCTTCTTCAACGCCGTCAAAGAACCAGCGAGCCAGCAAATGGGTCATTCTAATCATCAGATCGGGCTTGCCATCGATCTCTTCAGTCATTCCCTCGACCCTAATTTTCCTGTCCTCTTCTATGTTTGTTCTTTATGTTCTCTCTTTTCACTACCCACAGTTCAAGATCGGGCAGAGCCGAAGGCATCAAAGCATGTTTTAGAAAGCAAGGTAGTGAAGGAGTGGGGAATATATCAGACCTTAATTTTCTGCTCATATTCCCCTCTTTTCATCTTTTGCTATCTTTCTCGTTCATTTTTTTCCTTCCAATATTTCAGTAGTTGTTTTCTTCATTCTTTAGTGTATAAGAATTTAATTTCTTGATATATTATGCGATCTGTGTGGAGGTTTTGAGGGATTGTTCGGGCCGCATTGTGTTGGATAATTTCTTGGGCACTTATGATGTTATGCTCTTCTGGTTTTCCTGTACCCCGTATCATTTTCCGTGTTCATCAATATGTAGATTACAGTTCCGTTTTCTATGACCTGGGACATGATTTTGATTTTATATTTTGGTGTTTGTTTATGTATTTTTTGGGTTCGTGTTTATCAATATGTTCTTTAAAGAAAATTACATTGTTTAGTTTTATTCTGATGTTCTTCGTATGTGTTTGTGTTTTGTTTGTGGCTATGCCCACATCTCTCTTGCTCTCTATGTATACATATTAGACAGGTATTGCTTCTGGTTAAGTTAGGTGTAGTTTCTTTCATTGCTTCTGTTAACTGATAAGCCATACAATAAGCCTCTAATCGTGCATTTCCTTTTGTATTTTGAAACAGTTGATATCCACTGTGGATCAAATTTTTTACATAAATGCTTTAAATAGTGTATTCTTATTTATTAAAGATCTAATCAACAATCTGTTGAATTTTTAGGTTGTGGTTCTGGCACTGGTAGAGTTGCCAGAAACCTTCTTATTAGATACTTCAATGAGGTATGTAAATTTAACCTAGCTTGCGTGTATAAAATCTTTGAACTGGCCAGTTTGCTTTTCAAGTGTCTTCTATAATTCATCAAATGTTACATATTTTAGCAATTTTTTTTATTGATGTATTTGCATTGGCTGGATTTTTTTTATTCTGACTGATCATATTTACTTGATTTTTTCCCTTGTCGCTTTGGTGAAGTATCGAACAATAAGCATGAAACCAAAAAAAAAAAGTTACAACATTAAAAGCATCAAAATGAGAAAAATGGTGATATGGAAAACAATAAATAGGAAAACTTTAGGAGCACGGGGAAAACAAAAAGAACGAAAGGCTTATCTTAGGAACTGTTAGTTTTTTCCCTTTTTTGTCTAAAAAATTCCCTATTTGTTTTTAGAAGCCAGGACTGTTACTTTGGTTCAAGTCAACTATACAAGAATGTTGTTTACAGTCAAGCTAATTGTTTGATTTAGAATTAACCGAATGGCTATTAAGTAGAGGCCATTGTATTTTAGCCTCCTGAATTTTGCATCATCTTCCACTACCAGGGGATATGGCATTGGCATTATGATCTGGGCTCTACATCTTTAGTTTGCAATCAGATAGCGTCAATGCATCAGAATTAGCAATCTCTATGCAAAATCTGGAATGGCTCTAGGAAGTTCATCTACGAACAAAGAAATTACAAGTTTTGTGTTATTTCTGCCTGATAAATTTTTTTCTGACCAGTAATATTCTTAATAAAGTCCCCTTTCTGTCAATTAGTGGTACTCTCATTTTATTAATGAAGAACTGGTACTAATGCTATTTATATGTTGCCATGTAGTTTAATGGACTGTTGCTAATAAAGTCTTTTCTGGTCATAACAAAAATTATTAACATAAATGCAGTAGAACGTTAACTAAGTTTTATATTATGTTAGCTACATTACTAAAATTAGATTTTTCCAACGCAAAAAACGAATAATTCTAAACATGAATTCGATATTACACTAAAAATTCTGATCCGATATATTGATACTCTAGTGTACCATGAAGTTGGGTGATTGTTACTACTTATTAGTTAGTTTATACCAAATTTAATTGCAGGTGTTTAGGATTCAGATGACGGAATATACTGAATGAGTTCGCTGGCTTCCATTTGGCTTCTCATTTTAATTTTTACTATTTTCTATGCTGCTAAATATTGCACTACTTTAGTTTCTCCTTTTGAAAAAAAAATGCAAAATAACTTTTATTAATTCCACTCAATTCATCAATTTTTTTTTATTATCCACAAGACTTTTTTTTTTGCCTAAAAGTTGTTTGTGTCAGAGTACTTTTATCTGTTTACGTACAAGGGGAATGTGTAATTGAACTCAAAATATTTAATACGTTCAATTCCGGAGCATGCATATTGATATGAATTTTTATGAATTCAGGAGCAACCATATTAATATGCATATTTTTTTCGTAATAGTTGCACATTGATTTCATGAAAGTTAATAATTTCACAAGGGTTGATAAAAGTTTACCAATTATAAAAATGATATTGCAAGAATCAATTATGTGCGCATGAGCAAGAATGGCCTTTTAATGGGCCATTGAATTTTTAATTGGATATAGTAACTTTAATGTTTAATTTTAATAAAAGAAAATAATATAAGATGCATTAATAATTCAAGACATTGATCTCTCTTAATTAACGAAACACTTTTCATATGGAAATTTTAAAATTTCATTAGTCAAAGGTCATCACTAACAATTCAAACAAACAAATGCTCTCATTAGATTAATCCATTAAATCAATCTTAAAGTCAAAATAATCTTTCACATTTTAAATGTGTGAATATAATGAATAAAAGAAAACACAATAATTATTACCTCAGCTATGCATGTTAAAACAATCCATTTTCAAACCCAACCCACACTAACTTGGCCTTTCTGAATCCACAAGGAAAGAAAGTAACAAAAAGGTTCCTAGTCAACGGGCCAGCGCAACTATTCTAGTTAGTGAGCTTTGATTGTTCTGTAGTTAATAGGTCATTTAGCAGTGGCCAAGAAACTGGGTGTTGGACCTGCTTCCATTCTGATTATAGTTAGGAAGAAGCATTTTTTGGGGCGTAATGATTCCCTTGTATAATTGTGTGTGGTCATTTTTTCGAGGCTTAGTAACTGGAATATTTCCTAGTAGCTTAAAGATTTCAACACAATCGTCGACCAAAGTACACGTTGTTTGTTTGCTTCTTTGATCTATGGCCATTTATTATGCTCTTGGTTGGGGTAGTCTTATGCAGCTTTTTGCTGGTCTTCTCATTTCCCTATGTGTGTGATCTGTGCTTCTCGTTTCCGTAAGGAAACATAAATGACCAATGGGAATGGGAAAAAGATAGTTTAGGACCTTTATAAAAAAATATTGATAAATGAACAGTATCAGTATTGAATTTAGTTGATTTGAGTTGGGAATTCAGTTTATAGGAGTACTAAATTTTTAAACCAGGTTCTTGGGAGAGAATACTTCCATATGGAGGTCCTTAAATATCTTTTTCCCAATGAGAAAATTTCCCTCCCTCTTTTTTCAACTTATTACCCTTTACAAAAAAGTATTTTTAATTCCTTTGCACTTATCACCAATGGGCTTTTTTTGCCCCTTGTTATCCTTTACTTTCTTTGTCCTTTTTATTCCTTTTTAGTTATTTTATACTTATTTGAAGTTTTCTATTCATTACACGTGTTAGTTAGAACTAAGTTAACAATATATATATACAGGTTTTAATTATCAATGAACAATAAATGTTAAAATTTTATAAATTAAATTTCAAAATATTAAAAATAAAATATTTAAAATATTAATTAAAAATGCATTTCCTCAATTATATATGTCTTTTATTTTTATTGTGTCCATAAAAACTCGAATGTTTTATGCATTTTTCAGATATATATAAAGCATATTTTATTTAAATATTTTTTTTGGACAACGCATGTATAATCTAAATTGTGTATAGTAAATTTGAATAGTTTATTTTTTTTTTAAAATGTAAAAATATGAATTGTTTATAGAAGTGATGAACCTTTCTGGGCCAAAAAAAAGGAGTATTGGCCTGTTAGTTCACTAATCTGACTGATGATCCAGATCCAATATAGGAAGCTAAATAACCTAAAAATTAATTTTGGCTAGCTCAGATTGGCCTTCTTAATTTGAATACATATATTAAGGATCCACATTTCTTGTTCATAAAAAAAAAAAAAAGAAGAATTCACATTTCTTGTTCGGGGAAAAAAAAGAAGGATCCACATTTCTTGGAGTAAATTATGTGTGTTTTTATTGACATATTTTTTTCCGTGTTTTTCTTTAACATTTGGACTAAATTGGTTATTCAAGAGGAAATAACAGTTAATTTAATGGGTTTGAGTTAATTTAATGGTTTGATTATGTAAAATTTGCAGGCATATGGACAATTGGAAATAGGCTCAGTTTTATTTTTTTAGGACTTAAAGGGAGGAGGATAGCGTTAAAAAATATGCTTGCATTGATGCATCCTATGCAACCCAACGTACAGTTTTTCAAGGATGAGAAAAGTTGACATTGAAATGTTAATAAGTGATTGTATTACTTCTTGAAATTTTAGTAAGTGATTCTATTACTTCCTTGATCCATTAGTTTCTTTCCCCCTTTTTTTAATCTGTTAGCCATGAATGCATGAATAAATAATCTCCTTGCTTGTGGAATGAGAGCAAAATCTAGGGCCTGTTTGGTACAGTTTTTAAAAATATTTTTTTATTTTTAAAAATAGAAAAATAAAAAAAATTATGGTAAACCTGTTTTTTAGAAACTATTCTGAAAAATAGAAAATAAAAGAATAGAAAACTCAGAACATCTCTAGGATGTTTTGTAGTTTTTGTTCTGAAAAATACAAGAAAATGTGAAAGACACCCACTTCATTAATCGTAAAATTATAAATTTTGAATAACTCATTCATCACTCACTAATTATGATTTTGAGAATAATTATTCAAATAGATTTTTTTATTTTCTTATTTTTAAAACTTAGTCTTAAAAACTATTTTATAAAACTGTTTTGAGAACAGAAAATAGAAAATACTGTGAAACATGCTTCTAGATTTTAAGTTGCAAAAAATATCAGGCAATAGGAGGTTCAAATTCATTATGCAGGCATTGCAATTTCTAACTAAACTTTTCAAAGCGTAATGCGTACTTAAACTATGGACTTTTCAATCACAATTTCAATAAAATCTGTAAATATATTTAATGACTTGAATAATTGGTGGCCAAAAAAGAAAATACTAGGATAATTCAGTTTCTATCATATTGCATGTTTTTCATTTTTTAAATGACAAAGCGCAAAAATGCATGTTATATCAATGAATAAAATGCAGCAGTTGGATATTACACAGTTACACACTTGTTATATAGCAGCTCATATATATATATATATATATATGTATGAATAACATCATTGCAAGACAGAAAAAATTTGTATAAAAAAAATACTAGTTAATACTAAAAATAATATTATTTTATCTTAAAATTTAAAATAAAAATTAAATCTTACAACTATTTTTGGCACTTTCATTATTTTTGGGCCGATTCTCACCAGTTCCAAATTCAGTCAATTCTTTCCCTCTTTGGACCAAACTATGCACTTATTCTTGGCTCAACCGCTCAAACCAGCTAATCTAATCTAATTTTAACAACAGTGTAACACATTCTAACAATGGTAGCATGGCTATCAAAGAAATAATCAGTGTTATCTTCATATACATACAAGTTCATCTAATCCAATTTTATCACCATCTTTTGGCATCAAACTGTCTCTGGGACCAATGCCTGTCAACCATGGAGATGCCAGTCCCTAGTGCTTGTATCTGCATAAGAAATACAGAAAAATTCATTACAAACCTTTAAGCAAGCAACCATACAAAACAACTATTTAATAACGGAGCTCATAGAACACTCTTGTTGTCCCTATTTGGTTGGGCTCGTGGAAGAAGTGCTTATACAATTACAATAATTTACCCAACTTGAGCTGTAATGGTAAACTAGGGATGGGCAAAATACCAAACACCCAATGGGAACCCAAAATCCCCGCTTGGGTTTTGTGATGGGGATTTTTGAGTTAAGGGGTCTGAGTCTCAATAGATGAATAGAATGATACCCACCTTACCCCAAGCCTGCAGTGTGTGTGTGTATATATATATATATATATATATTTTATTATGCATGCATATATAAATATATTAATCAATATGATATATGATAAAGTGAAAAATATACCATCCATATAGTATTTGTGAGTTCAGTATCATATCAATGGTTGTTTGAGATACTTATTCTACTTCTTCGTTTTGTTTTCGACATTCATATGACATGAGATGGCAACGGGCAGGTACCCACTCAAATGTTAGATATCCTAGTCTGAATATGAAATATATATTTTGTCATAGAATATTCCAACATTCTCTAACGTAGCAACATCTGAACCTGATAAAACCTCATATCCCTAATACCTGCACTAGAAATACCTGAATACTGAAAAACATTACAAAGACTAAAGTATTGGGTATTGGACAAAGGACATCCAAAATATCCAATACTAACATTTATGTTCCAAAATATAATTTAAAATATATTTTTCAAACCTGTAACTACTTTGTGGCAAAAAAATTTTAATTGTTAGTAACTTAAAAAAAAAAGAAACGACAATCAAATAAAATAAAACAAATCAATAGATTTCCCAAAAAGGAAATAACAAAAGGAATTACTATGCACGAATTACAAAACAAAACCAACATTCAGAACATGAAGGTCAGTCAAGCAAGTAAATCCCGAATATTTGCATACTTTTCCTCAATTGGCAATTGTGGTCCACGCTTCAGCTCAACTGCTCCACCCTTAAAGAAGCAAAAGAAATTAATACATCAGCAAATAAATGAATTATCTAAGGTGCATCAGGAAAGTATATGTGCATTTTAATTACTAAGGGTGAATATGGATCGGGTTAGGTTGAGTTTGACCCCTACCTGATGCCTAGCCTGATTTTCTTTAGGCTAGTATCAGGTCAAGTACTGGGCTGATCCGATACTATATATATATATATTAAAAAAATTAAAAAATATAAAAAATTATTTAATAATAAAAAATATACTTATTTATACTCAAAAATAGATTTTCTTAAAAAATAATCTTAGAAAAAAATAAAATTTTTCAAAATTTATGAATATTTAATCATTATACATTATTTTTACATAAATATTAAGTTAAAAAATTAATTCAAAATTTAAAAAAATTTGAAATATTAAAATCTTAAAATGTTTTCATAATATTTACATAGTAAATATATTATATTAGATACATAAAGAATAAAAATTCTACAAAATCAATTAAGATATATAAAATAATCGAAAAAAAATTTAAAATATATATATATAGGCCGGACCGGGTCGGGTTGGGGTTAGGGTGTTTGGCCCTTACCTGGCCCGGTCCAAAATTTGGCCTGAACCAATTGGTTCGATGTGGTCAAGTTGGATCAGACCAACCGAGTATCGGGTCAACTTGTTCAGCCCTACTAATTGCTTAGATCCTTGGGGCATACTTGGTAGAAGCAAAAATTTCCAATTTTCAATCCCTCCATTGCATTCCCTCCCACTTAACCTTGACCAAGTACACTGCTATAATATTGTACTCAAGATAGCAATAAATACCAGCAACATATAATTATTTAACACAGATCACTGCAAAAATCTAGAAAGAGTCATACTTTGTTTCGTATGCATGATCAAAGAGAAGGAAAGAGTCATGGATTCCAATGAAAATTTGTTTCGTTACTGGCTTATTGCTATTATTTGGTTATTTGCTAAATAGTTGAACAGGATATTCCTTTTCTGCATTCGATTTTTCTTTCAATTCATCATTACCAGTGTCGACCAATTGTTTGGTGTCTATTTGAAGCTAACTTAGAAGGGATATTACTCTCCATTTGGAACACCAAGTTCAATGTGTGCAAGTTTGAAGTTTTTAGATGAAGGCTGTTCTTCGATGTCTATAATACATCAGGTATCATTAGTTTTGTTGAAAAGAAAAATAGGTATACTGTGTAAGGAATTGTTTCATGTTGAATTGTTAGTGAGTTGAATTACAGTTATAGATATTTTATAAAAAATGCAACGTTCCAATTTGCATTTTGCATATTTTTTCAACATCTTTTTTTTTTAAATTGATTAGTAGAAAATTTAATACATTGATATAATTGATGATAATTCTTTTCATTATGGTTATCATAATGCTATAAAAGGCCAAAAACATAATAATATGCCTTTTTTATTGTGTTATTTGCACATCTATATTTATATTGCATTGTTAGATATAATTGAAACTCTACATGCATCGTACTAGATTTGAATTCTAGTTCTTTTTTATGTTTGAAACCGAATATGGTATATTGCATGCACATGAATATTATTCATCAAAAAAGCTATTGTTTAATCAGAAAAACATTTATCTTAAAAAAAAATCTATAACAAGCTAATTCCTCACACTGTGCATGTTTAGTTGGCCCAAAAAAAAAAGCATTGCACATTTTTTTTTTGGTTCAAATACTAAATACAACATTACTGACAAGAATAAACATCCCAGACTAAAAACATCTTCAACATGAGCCATATATCATGTAAGTATATACAAATATCAGACCTTGGAGTTAACTTCTTCAGAAGCATTTTCCTTTGACTATCTTTTGGGACGGCAATTTGAACTGGATGTAGACCAGAGTCCAAAACCTCCTCTTGGTTCAAGATGAATAAATGTGCTCCTCTCAGAGTCTCCATCACAGTACCTAATTTGCCTCTGCCATCGACTCCCATTTTCTCCCAAATGTTGAATATTATTCCTTGAAACCATATCTGAACTGTCGTCATCCATCCCTTCCTTTTTCTTGTTTTTCCTGCCCATTATATCAATTTTTATGAACCACCCATTCCAATAATAATTAGAGTAGACATTTCCTTCAGGGACTAGGGCCACATAAACTGCTTCTTTAAACTGATGTCCTATATCATTAGATTGTTTCTGCAGTCTTCTAATCATATCTAAAGCCTGGCTGATTTTAAATGTTCCTCTACGAAGAGCAGGATTCCTATAATGCCAAATAACATAAAGGATGTTAGCAGCCAAAGCAGCTTGAAGAATATCCTCAGCTTTTAGCATTTGATTCACCCACAAGACCACACTTCCCTGCATCTGCTGAGTTTTAACTCCCAATGCAGATGCAAACCATAATGCTCTAGCAAAAGGACACTTCAGAAAAACATGTTCAGCACCTTCAACTGGATTTTCACACAAGACGGTGTACCGCAAGTCAATTGATAAGTGATGATCTCTGAGTGTTTGATGAAGAGGCAATGCATTCCTCATAAGCTTCCAAACAAGAACCTGAATGCGATAGTGTGTTGGAATTTTCCAGATTTTATCCCAAGAAATGTCATTAGTACCATCATCATGTTGATTTCTTCTACGTTAGCCTGCCTGCATCAGATACTTATAACCATCAGAAACCAAATAAGAACCTTTTGTGTTATGGTTCCATATCAACTTATCTTCAGCCCCCCTGACAGAGAAAGGAGTTTTAGCAATTAAAACTGCTCTATCCTAAATATCTTTAGCATTAGAAGTCGCTGAACATCCCAAATTCCTTTGTTATGCAGAACAAGGTCTCCAACACTAGTTAAAATGATTGGGCGACCTGGCTGCATCGACCAACAATTGTGGTTAAATAATGAGATTTTGTGTCCTGTACCTATTCTCCAGTTCAAATCGTTGGTAATGATATCGCAAGCCTTCTCTGTTGCTTTCCATATAACAGAAGCCTCTTTTGAGTGTTTCAGAATTCCTTCTTCTTGGACAAGACAATATTTTGGTCCTAGCACCTGGAAATAAATACTATTTTTATCCACTGTAAATAATCTCCAAGTTGCTTTAGCCATGGGCGCCATATTAAAGGCTTCAGTTTTCCTCAATCCCAATCCTCCCTCAGCCCTTTTCTTACACAAAACATCCCATCGTAGCAAATGCATTCTATGTCTTCCTTCTATATCTCCCCGGAAAAAATTGGCCATCATCATATCTATTTATTCACACATAGACTCTGGCAATTTACAAAAGGGCAGAGGATAAATCAATGTTGAAGAGATAACAACCTTAATCAGAGTTAATCTAGCAGCCTGAGATAAAAGCATAGATTTCCACTGTTGTAACTTTTTGTTGATCTTTTCTATTATTTCCCTAACTAACACACTCTTGTTCTTCCCTAGATCCACACAAACACCTAAATATTTTCCAAAGTTGTTAGCAAATTTGACTTGCAAAATTTTGGGAAGAAAACATTTTCGAGCATGACTAACATTAGGACTGAAAACCATAAGAAATTTATTGAAATTAACACGCTGTCCAGCTATAAAACCATAGAAGTCTAGGATTTCTTTCACCTTATTTAGTTATTCTTCCCTACTCTGAAAGAAGAGAATAGTATCATCTGCATACATTAAGTGAGTAACTTGCGAAGAATTCCTGGCAATTTTAATACCCCTCCACAACCCCTGTGATTCTGCTTTCATAATCGAGCAAGAAAGAATATTAGCACAGATGATGAATAAATAAGGTGACATAGGATCACCTTATCGGAGGCCTTTCTGAGGTAGTATGATTTCCAAAGATGAACCATTTATAAGCACCTGATATCTTACCGACTTAACACACTTCATGATTCTATCAATCCAAACATTAGGAAAATTCATTCTTTTAAGAACGGCAAAAAGAAAATTCCATGAAATATTATCATAGGCTTTGGCAATGTCAATCTTCAAAGCACACCATCCCTCCTTACTTTTTCTGCATGATATCATTTTCTTCATTTTTTCAACAGCAATAATTACATTGTCAGATATAAGTCTTCCAGCTAGAAAACCATTCTGGAAAGGAGTGATTACATCATTGAGAATGATCCTCAATTTGTTGCAGATAACTTTGGATATGATTTTGTAAATGACACTGCATAAACTAATTGGTCTGAAATCATTCAAAGATTGAGGATTTTCGGTTTTTGGAACAAGAACAATATAGGTTGAATTAAATGAATCAGGTAACACCCCGAAGTTAAAGAAGTCACTGACCATTTTGAATATATCCATTTGATAGGAGTTCCAAAAATTCTGATAAAAATCTGCCATGAAATCCATCCGGCCTTGGGGAGCTATCTGCCTTCATGCTAAGAACTGTTGGAGAGACCTCATCGATTGTGAATTCCCTATTAAGAGCCAATAAGTGAGAATGACAAAGCAAACGAATATCTATTTCTGCCATAAGCTGATTAATATCCTCCACAGATAAGTTTGAATTATCAGCATACGGTTTAGAGAAGAAATCGAAAGCAACCTTAAACACATCTACACCTTCTCTCCAAACTCCATTTGCATCCTCGATTCTATTAATGTTATTTGTAATTCTCCTTTTTTTAACCAAATTATGAAAATATTTAGTATTTCGATCCTCATCAATTAACCAAGTTTGTCTAGCCTTTTGAGCCCATAATGCTTCCCCACAGTCATACCAGAATTCCAAGGAATTCCTAATGTCCCATTCAAGTTGTGAGCAATCAACACCTTTTGCTTTGTCAATCTGAACTAAAGATAATTGTTTTTCCAGTCTCATAATAGTATGCTCAATTTTGGCAACTTCTATTTTATTCCATTTTACTAGGCGTTCTTTGATCAGCCCCAGGTCATTGACAATCCTATACAAACTGCTCGAAGATATCACAGACGATGTTCTCGCATTCATCAAATTTAAACCAGAAATTCTCAAACCGACAAGGTTTTAGATAATGTATATACCTTGTTAAAAAAATATGGTAAGTTAAATAAATAGACATTAATTTCTTCACCTTGATGCTTTAATTTTAAATGAAAAATTAATAATTAGGGGAGTATATAAAACGACCATCCTTATCTTAGAAAAAATTCTCGATCATAAAATATGCGTCAACGTGAGAGGAAGAGGAAGACGACGAAGAAAGGGAGAAGGTGCAGGTGAGGCGGTGGTGAAAGGTGAACTCGAACCCAAAAAATGGTGAGAGATACCGCAATGGAGCTTCCTCCTCGCGATGTTGCTGTCCTGTCTGCCATGGCGATTTCAACTTCCCATGCCGCACCTCCTGCTCCCACTGGTTTTGCTGTAAAATCTTTTCCTTCTCCTTTCATCGAAATGCTGTTTCAATGTCCGTTATTTGTCGTTTTATTACACAGTCTTTGTTGATGTATCTTAGGGTTTACTCAGCATTGGAGTTCTTGAATTGGAAACCGTCGTCACGAAAAACGAAGGGGCTAACTACGAGAGAATTCAGATTTTCGATTGTGATTTGATTCTGTTGCGATAAGAACCTAGGTTTCTTTTTCTCTTGAGCTGGACAGGTATGGTCGTGCATTGTTTGGTTCATGAGGTTGAGTAGGAGAAGAGGAAGGAGAAGAAATGGCTTTACTAGCAGTGGAGTTATCTTTTGCAAATCTGGGAGAAGATTAAGTTGCAAATTGCAATGAACTCGGGTCTATGAAGAACCTACACTAAAGAGGGGGGAAAATGAGACTTACCTGCGTCGTATACTTGTTCGATACAATATGCTTACGGTGTCTTAGCTCTTTTGCAGCCGACTTTTTCTGCTCGATTCTTTTCTAAACGCATGTGAACGTTTTGAAATGTTCTCAAACAGTTCAAGGGTTTATAGAATGTGAATTAAAATGAAGATTGACATTGAATTTGAATTAGAAACCATAATTTTATTTTGTTTTATGTTTTTTGGCCTCCTAATTTGTTTTATGTTTTTATTGGTAACTTGTTATAGACATCTGTATACATTTGAATTTAAAATTTAATTTTCTTTTATGTTGTTTGTTTACTTTTATGTGTTATTTTGTGTGTGCCCTGTGCTTTTCTTTTTATTGAAGAGTGTGTTTCCTGTATTTGTATCTCAAAATTTTACAAATTTTCATATTCTATGGTGTATACTTATCAGTGCTTCGTAGACTCGGGGTAGAAGTTCTTTTACTAGTAGTGATGTTTTCTTTTTCTAGTCTGGGAAGGTTTTTTTTTTTGGGTGATATTTAAAAAAAAAAAAATTTATGTTGCAAATTGCAATGAACTCAGGTTAAAAGGTCTTTTAACTCAATTGGGTGTTTCTCACCACACTCGTATGTGTATAACAAATACAAGCAGTTAAGGTTTGCTGTTGTAATATCTGCTCTGGGGGTAGGGGCTAAAATTGGCATTACAAAATGTTTAGAATTTTTTTTTTTTCAATGTCATTGTGTCCTTGTTGATCTTTCATAGACTTGTAGCAGGATTTCTGGCCAACCATCTGTAATATATATGGCTAGAAATCGACTAATGCTAAAATTTTCTTCATGAAGGATAATGCATAATACGTGTATGGCTACATGGAGATGCAATGAAGCAATGCAAATGCCCAATGTGCTGTCGCCATTTTTCCAGTCTGGTACCCTTCGAAGCAGCATTTGATTGTCAAATAAAATCATGGAAAATGTGAGAAGGTACAATAGGTTGCACATAGGGGGCGTGCAAGGTCTTGTTCAGGTCGTGTATGATTTTTTTGCAATAAATTGTATTACTCTATTTTTTAAATTAAAAGATATATTTAAAATTTATCCACATAAGATAGATTGGTTAGAGGATCAACAAATAAGATATTCTCGTGACATTGTGAAAACGAGACAAAAGGAAAGCTTCAAAGGCATTGTATTCGAAATAGTATAACCCACTCATGTACTTGAATATCCATCAACTAGATTACCTTAAGTACTTTTTTAAGATTTTCGTAGTGATGTTAACTAGACACTCCTTTCCCGTAAAATATGTAGAACCAGTGAATTTCCATAATAATTTATGGTTGATTGGGTGTAAATTCTGTTCTTATTACTAGTAGTCTAATTGTAGCTTGAACCAATATGTCCACAACAATGGCTTCTTTTTACAATATGTTGTTTTTGTTTTCTTTATTGGAAGATTTCCTATCCCCCAACTTTCTCGACTCTCATCTCTTCTTACAAAATTTTTTCTTTTATCAAATTGAAAAAAAAAGGTAGATACTAGATAGTCATATTGGTGACACATTGGAGAGTCAACTAAAAATTTGGGAACCTTAACCCTTCATTTGGATAAGAGAGAAAATAGGAAAAAAATGAAAACTGGAGAAAATAAGAAGGAACCTAAATACTCTCTTGTCGAAGTTCCTCTGTATTTTCCTCCTAATTTTCTTCTTTCCTCTATTTTCCCTCCTATCCAAATAAAGCCTAAAACTATTTGAAGGGGTTGTCTGGCTAATTGGAGTTACATGCATACAAAAGTGAAATAGATTTATCAAATTAAAAGAAGGATGATGCTGGGACGAATTATACATGGTTGATTTTCTTGACTGATGAGTAAATTAATATGATTTAAGAAACTTACGTCGTATTTCTAAGTAGTTTATTTCCAATTATTAGATAGATTAGTATAATATGCCACCATCTATTGACAAATGTTTTATTCTGAAGTCTGAATGAAGCTGGTGATGAAATTTGCACAGAGCAACTAACTTGAGATGCTTGAAGTATAAATGTTATAGACCAACATACTATTAATTGTCCTTGTGCTGCTCCAATTGTTACTGAAACTATTGTATGGAAAGTAGTTCAAACATTCATAACTTTCTGCGTATCTCTTGAAAAACATTACTGGTAGAAAATGTTGTCAAAATAGTTTATTTTGGAAACGGATATTTATCCCAAAGAGTGAGTATTGAAGGAATTGGCTTGTAGACATTTGCACTTCCTGCGTTCTGAATTTTATTATCATGACAATTGATGTGCATACGAAGTCAACTATTCAGACAACCTCCCGCAAGTCAAAGTAGCTTAACAAATTTATATTACTTTGAGTGAGTTGAATGTTTGATATAGGTTACTTTGCCATGTAGAGGGTATTCTTGAAGTTTTAATCTTTCTTTCACATAAATCCTCATGCAGTAGTGCTTATTAATGTTGGCAATTGTAAAAACTTTTCATTAGTCAACATATAAAAGGCAGATATGCACTAAAAATTTCACGATTAGTTGATCTTTTATTAAAATATAGACTCTCTTATAGTCTTTATAATTGTTTACAGAGATTTTTTGATCTCCCATTTCTTGTTTGGATGGCTCTACAAGATATGATGGATCCTGATAAAACAAGTTCTTACATGACAAGAGTGCTAGATTGTTTACAGTTAAGTTTATGGGTTATTTTTTGGGCAGGATTTGTGTTTTTTCTTCTTTCTTTATTTCTTGTATATTTTTACTCTCCATTGCTCCAATTCCTTGCACTGATCAAACTTCATCATGTCTTGAAAATTGGATGGGAATTCATAAACTAGCCACATATAGTCAAATTGAAAATGCGAAGACTTCTCAGTGTCTCTCTTCTGCAAGTTCCAAGAGTACATTTCTCTGAAAAATTTTGATAACATAATATATTATTGCTTCTCTTTGTGCTGGATGTTAATGTTATTATTCATGATGTTACGATGTCTTTTATGTGTTTTCAGTAGTGGGTTTTGAAATTCCATAGATCCCTTGCCACAAAAAAAAATATAGATCCCTGACCACAAAAGGGTGAAGTCCATAGACCTGTAAATTATGATGCGGTAATGCTTATACTCCGTCAGTGGGTGTTTTTATTTTGTGCCTCTTCCTTCCTGTTCTCCATTATTTTTTGTTGTGAAGAAGGATACTCTTTCTTCAAAATCGTCTATTCAGTAAAGTATTTCCACTGACAAATGTACCATGATGTGATTTTTCCTCTATTATCTACTGAGGTCTATTGCTTTTATGTTGCTGCTCAACTGTAGAATAAATTGATTGAGAGAGGTACATGTTACTTCAGTGAATAATCGGCTTGAATCTTTTTAGAATCATTTTAATTGGAAGTTTGGGACTATTGTCATTTACTCGATCGGTCCATAGTTGTGATATACCATGATCTCTTGGAATCACCTAATAGGCGTCATTTACTTCTGTTCTGAATCAATTGTATATATAAGAAGTTGCATCTTTGAATAACTAGAGATTTGATCTTATGTTCCGTTTTGCTGCTAAAGATGACTGTTTTTATTGCAGATGCTACTTGGCATGATCTATATGATCACCCCATTTGAATTCCTCCCATTCGGTGTGTGGCATAATCCACTAGATAGTCTCTGTTTATTTGGTCATTACCTCTAACACTAGGTAACACATTTGATGATGATCTTTTACTGTTTTACAGCTAAACGAGACATATTAAATTTGTTTGACCTCTATGCAACTACATTTGTACCAATTATCCATAGTATCGCTCTGTGCCGCTCAAGGTGTATAATCAGGCTATAAAGGCCTTTCGCATTCTTGAACAGAAGACAAAAAGCACTAGTGAACGTTTCTTCCCCAAGTTGCTCTGCACCCTGCACCAGTTGTAATAAGCTTTTGTATCTCACGGTAGCCATCATGTATATATTAGGATCGCAGGATGAACACATTAGCATGATATTTGATAATGTTGATTAAGAGAAACGAATGGGATGTCTTCCATCCTAGTGATTTTCTAAATTGGGTGGTATATAAAGTAGGATCCACTTCGAAGAAAGGTACGGCTTGTTTCTACGCCTGGTGTTATCCTTTTGTTGACACTGTACATAATGTCATTTTGTTTTGACTGACCGAGCGTGCATATATATATATATGTGTGTGTAAACAATGGATAATATATGGTGTTCTATATATTATATAATACAGTCAATGTCACAAATTGACAACGATTTAAGTTGTTGTAAATTTCAGTATTAAATGAAGGTGACAACGATCATCAGAAAATTTATTAGGTTTATTATCGCTCATTTATGACGTGGCTCATTTTTTGAGTGGCATTTTAATGTTTTGCCAACAGGAATGTAATTATAAAACTTAGACATTATATACATTTAATTGTAAATGAAATTCAGGACTAATTTGTTTGTTTGTGAGAGAGGAGGGCCATTCCTGCCAAGCTTGATGGGATGCCAGTTGCCCTCGGAGACTTCTCGAAGATTGACAAGCTCAGTACCTAGTGTACTCTATACAGTCCAAGAAACACAAATATAATTAAGACTGTTTCTAAATTGAAGTATGCGTGGATCGAGTTGTATAGAAAATTTCAGTTCTATTTTTTATAGATTTATCCAAGAGATTTTACTGGAAGGTAAAACAATTGCGAATGTTTCAAAATGGGCAGAGCACGGGGCAAAATACTCGCAAGTTCGTGTCCAAGACATTTCGCGACAAGGATTGGATGATGTTGACTTCAAAACTTGTTTATATGTGTGTGTATTCATCTTAGTTAATCTTTATAAACTAATAGTTACATACTGCAAATGAAAGAACATTCTTCACCAGATGAAAGAACAATATTCTTCACTCAATAAAATGTCATCATCCTATGCAAGACACTAGTTTTTTTAAATTTTCAAAAGGCTCTAAAATTCAATCGGACTTTCATGTATATAATTAATAATAAAGTTTCAAGATCCTCGTCTTCAACTACTTCCTCCTAATCATAAAAGGGGAAAAAAAGAGGAAGAATTATTCACTTATCTATTTAATTATATATCATATTCAATTAAGCCTAGCTAAGTGACCCAAAAAATATTACGCTTAAATTTTTTAAATTTAGAAATTTTAAACATTTAAAACTACTAAAATAAAACAGAATAAACAATTTCCAGTAATATCTTCTAGATCAATAACGCCAAAACTGGGTTTCACCCTTGACTAGACTAGACTGGGGTAGAGATACTAGACATAGAACTTGTGAAAGTGATTGTTGACTTGTTATGATAAAACATAAAAAATAGTAGAGAAGACGGTGGCAACGCTACCCAAGAAGTTGCAGTAGTTTTAAATAATTATAAATTTTATAGAATAATATAAAATTAGGAGTAAAATACATTGATCTCCCGTTCAATATTGTTGAAATTTAGAAAATTCTATAAATAGTAGGACTGATAATAAAATATGTGAACGTTTAGTATGCATAAAAAATAATAGAAGAATGAAAATGTTATAAAAATAAAAAAAAAATTGTGATACATGAGAAATATTTTATAAAGTTACTAAAAACTTGGTATGAACCAAATTGGATAAGGCTTGTTAACCAAGTTTGATCTTTCAAGTGTATGATAATCAATACTGCCATCAGTCATACAATGTCTCCCAACGATCGTCTCCTTCCAATGCTCTGTAGTACTCACACATGAGAATAGATAAGAGAAATAGATACAATTATCTTTGATTGGGCCATAAGGATCAACGTTTGACACCACAAAGCTCTTCCTAAGGCCAACAAATAACATACGATTTCCCAAGTTTTTAACTTCAATCCAACGAGGCTCATCACTACTCATGTCCAACTTGAACACTTCACTTCCTGTAAATTTGGGTGGAATATTGATATACTTCAGGACATTCCCCCATATGTCATTAGAACAGTATGTATAGCTTGAGTTGTCGAACAAATAAATAAGCAATAACTCTCCGGATGAAGCATCAACAGCTAGAGACCTACGAATGTAACCATGATATTCATGAATAAAGTTGAAATAAGCATCACTTTGACCTGTTGATCTCGCTCTTCTTGGTGGAAGCTGAGCTAACTGTTTAGGCTTTACGGGTTTTTTCCGCAAATCACAAACAATTATCGACTCATTCCAGGACGAAGTCAAAGCATATAATTTCCCATCAAGAATCTCTGCTTCCGCGAATGTGATCCCTTGTCTCCGATATCCTTCAACCACAGTCCATGACTTATCAGAAATCCAACTGAATGCGAATCTGAAGATATCACTTCTATCAAAGAGACATACCACAACACAGTTTGGATCTGTGGGTTTTGCAGATGCCACAATTTTTGTAATAGTTCTACATTTCAACCTTGATGGCATGTAGGCCTTAGCTTTTGTCACCGGGTTGAAGAAGAAGATGCTAACAAATTCAGAATATCTGTGGGAGAATTCAACCATGATCATCCAGCCTTCTATTGTGCCATAACAACAATGGCATAATGAACCTGTATGACGAAGGACCCTTTCTGTGGACAAGTTGAAGAATGAAAAGTAGTATTCTTCGCCCTTTTTTGTTTTAAATAAAAGGAGCGGCACTTGTGGGCAAGGAGAACAATGCTTATTAGCAATAAATCTAGTGACAATGGACCGCCAACTTGTGCAGACAGCTTGGGTTCGAAGGAAATCAGTGATGCATAAGCGTTGTAGAATCAAGCCCAAGGCATCTTCTCCAATCTCTGACCATTTGCTGCTGCTGCTGCTTCCTTCTTCTTTGAATATGCTCATTATGCTTCTCTCTTCATCATCTTCGATATGTGCCTGCTTCTTGTTGATACTTCCTTCTTCTTCTTCTCCTTCTTCATCGTTCATTATGCTTCAAAAAGATAGTTATTTAAAAGAAAGCTATGCAAAAAAATTGCAACATTGTATATTAATTTAAATTAATAAGTGATGTCTTCTAAAAGAAGAGAGATACATCATACTGCATAATTTCAATTGTTGCAAGTTGTGTTAATGAATAAAATCATGTGTGTAATCATATCTTTCAAATGAAAGAAGCTAACTGGGTATAAAAGATAGAAAGAAGCTAATTAAATAAGTAGTTACCTGGTTTGAGAATGCTCTACTTGTCCTATTGAAACATGAGCATCAATCAAGATGGGCACTAAATACAGAAAATTAAAGCAATCCATTAAACGCTCAATCCATGTTCGCTTGCAAGTGCTTGTTTGTTCTTCTTCTTTGACGTTCATTAAGCTTCCAAAAGAAAAGAAAAAACGGTAAAAACAATACATTATGATCAAAGGTTCTATACATGAGAAAATCAATTTTTTGTGCTTAATAGAGCAAGTATTTAAATTCTTCTCAGAGAATTGTGATGGACAAAAAACAAAAAGCTAAATGAGTAATTACCAAGTTAATAGCTGTTCTATGCATCTGCACCCTACAAGCGAGAACTACATTCGCGATCGGCAATATGTGTGTTAATCGGCTATATGTGTGTGTGTGTTTGTATATATTGTATACTAGGTAACAATATATATATATATATATACACAACCTCTTGCATAGATGTTCAAACATGACATAAAAGCAATTTGGAATCTGAAAGAAGGAAGAAAAGAAACATACCTTTGGGCTTTGGGTTTCCCTTTCTCACTGCTTCCTCCTCCTCTCTCTGTTTTCATCTTTCTGTTTCAATTCTCCTTTCGTCTCCCCGCAATCTCTCTATTACACTCTGGTAACGGACACCTCTTTCTACTTTTTTATCTCCCTCCCTCCCTATCCCTCTCTCATTCCTCTCCTTTATTATTGTTCTCGATCCTAACATTTGGATTTTTTTAATAAGGGCCGGGATTTCCGGAATCATTCTAGTGATTTGAATTTTAATTAATGAAGAAATTTTATAAATTTTATAAATAAGGAAACTGGAGAAATCTTAGAAAAAAAAACTCTTAATTATAGATTCTTTATTTTAATTTGATGAGGCCGAGAAAAAAGACTCTTCATTTTTCTTTTTCAAATTTTTTTAAAAAGAAATTAGATACTTCCCTTATCCTTAATATAAGACCATTTTAACTTAATAATGTAAATTAATAAAGGGAGTTAAAACTAATTAACTATCTCGATTTCTCCAAAAATTCTAATATTTTTTCAAAATTATCCTTATTTAATCTCTCTCTTTTTCTCTTTAGATATATTAAATAAGGGCATTTTTTAGAAATTTATAATAAATACTACCTCATATATTGTAAAGGGTTTTATATTCAGAATCAAGATAAAAGATTATATATAGGACCGGAGAGAGTAATTTTTAAGAAAAAAGATACTCCTTACTAGCTTTTGATTTTTTTTTAATTCTTTATCATTTCATTATCATTTGTGACTAAAAAATTAATCTAAGAATTAATCAATCTACCTATTATATATATAAAAGCAATAAAAAAACGATCCTTTTGGAGGTTTGTGAAAGTCCGAACCTAAATATAGCTTTTTCATAGTTTTAGAAACTCCAAACTAACTCTAAATCTCTTAATTCTTATTTTAATTTTTTCTATGGTTAATCCTAATAGATTTATTTAAAATTAACAGATTTACTCTTTAATATATAGCACGTTTTAAAATTTATGATACAAAATAAATATAATTTAATTAATTATAATATGCATGTTTAAAATCATTTTCAATAAACATTGCTACGGAATAACTTCCATTGCAACTCTAGACTTAAAGCTTAAAATAATTTAAATCAAATATTTTAATTATTTTCAACAAATATTAGTACGGTATAACTTTCAGATTACAAATCTGAACTTAAACCTGTAAATAGTTTAAATCAAATATTTTAATTAATTATATTTAAGATTTACATATATAACTTCTAGATTATTACTTTGAGCTCAAATCAATTTAAAAAACAAAAATCAATCTTTTACGCTATTTAGCTAATTAATTTCATACTTAAATACTAAAATCATTCATTTTCAAAAGATATAAAATCATGATCATTATACTTAAAAATATTGATGATATTTTTTTACATTTGAACTTGGTATTTTTCCGCTCATCGTATTCTCTACAAATAGTACTCATATTCTAATTCATCTCATTCATTCATATTTATTACTGTAGTCTATTCTTTCTCCAGTTTGACATCATGATATGAAGAGTTCTTTCTCCAGTTTCTCAAAGCATATACAGGACATCATGATATGAAGAGCTTTGACTCTGTACGTGATATGAATCAATTCCATGACAAATGGAGTATAAGGTTAGGATTATGAGGATATTGATGATGCCGGATTACAAGATTAAAGATTATTTCCAATCTATAGATTTGGTGCTACAGGAAGAATCTGTAAGTATTTAACAACCTCCTTTGCGATATATTGTCCTATTGCTTATTGATTTTTACCCACCTTTCAACTTTATGACCCACCTTTTAGTGTTGGTACTATTGGTTTAAATATTAATAAATCATGTGCGCCTTATATATTTGTAGTCTGTAATAAGCATTTATATTGCTAACGTTTCTCATCTATAAATGAAAATATGCTATAATTAATATTTCATGTACATGGTAACTGCATAAATGCCGTTATAAAGAAATAATCTATTCAGATGTTTAAACCTTTGCTCCATAAGGGTGGAGTCTACCACATTTCAAAATTTAATGTTGGGTAAAACAAAGGTCATTCCGTGCTAACAATCATAAATATATGGTTAACTTATGATTTTCTACCATTGTGATTAGATGATGATGGATCTAAATAGGAAGGCAGATGACAAGTATTTGATTTGATAAGTAAATTACGTTTATTTTGTTTATTCCATATTTTTTTATAAAAGTAACATATATATGTATATAATTAATAGATGAAAGTACCAAAAGAAAACATTTTTACTTATCTTTGAATTGAAGTTCAAGCTACAATCTCATTTGAATTGAGCTAAAAAAAATCACATTTGAATTACTTATATTGTATATATTATTTCTTAACTTGAATTATTATTTTTTAAAAAATTGATAATTAGCTAACTACGTATGTTTTATATTCTATTTCTTTTTAAATAAAAATATTATTGAAATAAAACAAAATATAAACCGTTGAAATTAAATTAATATGATTTAAAGAAAAAAATTTGGAAAAATAAAGGGTGAAAGCAATAATTGTTAGTAAGTGAATTTGGGAATTGTTTAAAAGCAATCATATAAAGAATAAACTAATTGTATTAATTAAAAGCTTTTATTTTACTTTCTTTATTTTAAATATTACCATAATGATAATTAGTTTAGCAATCTTAAATTATCAATTAAAAATCAATAATCTTCTAATCATTTGAGATAAACCTACAATTTTGTGATTGAAATGTTTTCAAATTAGAGACGGATCTAAAGGGGCATGCTGGGGTACCCACCCCCATACTTCCAACCTTCCTTTAAAAATTATGTTGACCTTACTTATAAAAAATGTGAAAATTAATTGTAGCCTCCCCATACTTAATGAAAATTTCAATTTTACCCCCCCCAATATATTAGAGTCTAGATCCATCTCTTAAATAATTAAATATATATGATATATTATAATTACCAATTACTAATTAAAAGTTATCATAATTTCAAAATAAAAAATTATAATAAATTATATCTAATCAATTTCAAATATTAAAAATCAAATATAGATTGGGAAAAAAAGAACCCAATATATTCATTTAACATCCAAATTAATTGTATTAACTAAAGGATGTTTCACATTAAATATATTACTCATACTTAATTTCTTTTAATTTTGAATTTAAATTTGAATCAAAATGAACAATCACATTGAATTATTAAATCTTACAATTCTCATTCAATGCATTGCTCAATCTAGCTAATAAAGATTTGTATGCAATATTAGGCAGGTAGTTCTTTAACCAAGCTGTTAGTTCATACATTATTATTGATCATATGAGATGAGGCATTAGTAGCATTGTGAACACCGTATTTTGTCCCAATTTCATACATAAAAATTTAAAATTGATTAAAAAATAATAATAATAATAACAAATGATAAAAATTAAAGAAGAAAACAAAAAATAAAAAAAATAAAAAATAAAATAAAATAAAAATTGATTGATTGATTAATTTAGGAACCTAAAAATAGAGAGAGAAGAAAAATATTGGATTGGGATTGATGGTGGCTTAAGCTCTTTTCTCAAACACACAGCTTTGGGCCAATATTCGACCCAAAATATAAAATACAAAAAAAAGCAAAATAAAAACAAAGCAAAAAAAAAATAAAATAAAAGGGTTTTACTCTTGGGCTGATTTCAGCTAAGGTGATCTTAAGCCCCATTTGGGGGCTCAGGCCTGAGTCACCCTGAGCCCTAATAGAGGGCTCAGGTATGAAACTCAGAGGGGGTAAAAATAGAGAGTGGAGAAGAGAAAGGGGGGAGCTGCGAGAACGAACTAGGGAGGAGCCGCGAGGATGAACCAGAGGGAGCCACGAGGGGGGACGAACCAGGGGGAGTGGCGAAAAGGGACTGAGGGAGCTAGGGTTTTGTCCATGAGGAAGCTGAGACCGAAGAGAAGGAGGAGCCGTGGGGAAGCAAAGCGAAGGGGAGACGGAGAAACATGAGGAGGAGGAGCTGCGGGGAAGCAAAATAGAGGGGAGATGGAGAAACATGAGGATGAGGAGCCATGGGGAAGCAAAGCAGAGGGACGGAGGACGCGGAAATAGAGGGAGCCACGAGGACAAAAGCAGAGGGAGACTGAGTGAGATCCAGAGAGAGGGAGCAAAGAGGGAGGTACCGAAAAGAAACCCTAGAGGCTGAAAGGAGAGCGGAAGAGAGATCAGACACAGAAAAACCCGAGGAGGGATCAAAACGGGAATCGAGAAAGAAAGGAGAAGAAGAATCCGAGGCAGAATGGATTAAGTTTAGAGGAAGGTTGGAACTGCAAGATGCTAGGACCACCATCTGGTAAGTTTAATTTGGAGATTCAGGCTTTGAGCTGTGGCCTTATGTGTTTTTCCTTGCCTTCCCACTGTCTTTTCCATTCCTTCAACTTGGAATCTGTTAGTTATTTTTCTTCACATGATTTGGTCTTACTATGAGGTTCCCTTAATTGCTTAAGCACTCTGTTTTGCATATGACATTGGTATTAAGCTACGTACATGGTGGTTCGGTCCATTTAAGATAAATGTAAGATGCGTTTTATGAATTTGTATCCTAATCCCATCATTATTGGAAATTGTATTTCAAGATATGGATTCTATTTTCTCAAGTTATCTCCTTAAGTTTCGAACTGTAAGTTAAGATTGTCATAGTCACGCAAGATTTCTTTCTGGCCCTTTTCAACTCTGGAAATACCCTTTACTGTTTAGAGAAATCATGAGGCTCGAACCACCTATTGTAAACACCCCATTTTGTCCGGGCATTTAAAAAAAAAACAAAAACAAAAACAAAGACAAAAAAAATATAAAATATAAAATAAAATAAAATAAAATAAATAATAAATAAATAAAAACACAAAAAAAAAAATAATAATAATAAAAAGAAAGCAAAGAAAGGAGATAAAAGAAAAAAAGAAAAAAAAAAGACACATATAGATATAAAAAGGGGGGGGAGGGGGTATTTGGGCCCAAGATGCCATGAGCCCAATTGAGGGCTCGTGGACTTGGACCCCAAAGGGCCATGCCCTAAACAACTAGGGCACAGACCGAAAGAAGAACACAGGCAGCAGGCACCGCAGGGAGAAAAGACAGGAGCAGCAGCCGCGGGAAAAGAAATGAGCACGGAGTAGCAGCTGCAGATCGAAAAGAAAAAGGAAACCGAGGGAGCAGAGTCACCCGAAGAAATGAAATAGAAGCAGCAGACACTCGAAGAAAATTGGAACAGAGGCAGCAGACCGAAAAGAAAAGAAAAAGCAGAGAGGGAGTCAGGGAGAGCTCAGAAGCAACCGCGGCTGAAGAAAAGCTGAGTCAAGGACCGAGAAAAGCTGGAGAAGCGTGAAACAGAGAAAAAGAAGCAGCCGCGGAAACAAATGAGAGCAGAGGGAGACGTGCACGAAAGGGTGAACCGAAGACCACACGCTCGGGAACTCCTCTCCTTTCAGCCACGGGAGCTCTATAAAAGGGACTGAGAGCGAGAGCATAAGGAGGAAAGAAAAAGCCAGAGAAATCTGAGAAAAATAGGAGGACAAACCGAAAGCTGTGAGTGAGCCTTCGGGAGCCAGAGAAATCGAAGAGAGGGACCGAGTGGGCAAAGCAAGAGGGGACCTTTTCTGGGAAGGAAAGAGAAGAGGCCGAGTCACTGAGGTCGAGAGCACATGCAAAGAAGAAACAGAAAGCTACGAGTGAGGTGAGACCGAGGAAGGAAAAGGGAGCCGCCGGAGCTGGGGTGGACGAAGCCTGAGGACCGAGCTCGAGCCACTGACCACCGAGTTGCAGAGATCCGGTTTCGGTAAAATTTGTTGTTTTAATTTCGGATTTTGTTAAAAATTTGCTAAATCCTGGGTCTGTCCTGTAAATACTGAGTTGTTAAGTCGAAGGATTTCCGTCCCTTCTCAAGAATGCATGCTTAGACAATTCTGGTATCATTGATTAAGGCCCTGGTGCTGGAAATTCTTGTGTGGTTTTCGGTTAGCACTCTGTTTTTGATTGCCACACATGGGACACAGGTTTCTTGGCAGAGAGTTAGGATTGGGTAATTCTTGTCTAGATTAGGCCATTTATTTCAATGAATGTTGATTTTCTGAGTTCCTCCAATTTATTTATGAGCTTTGGGAATCCCGAGTTCAGATTATTCATACTGTCTTCTGAATAATTTATATAAATCTTGCTGATTTTGTTAGCTTGGAAAATCATAACTGTGAATTGGGTCATTCGAGCTTGTTTGTGAGAGACCTTTGCCCTGCTTGTTACTCTGTTCATTGATCATTGTTTGAGCCCCTGGACCTCATATCCAACTAGATTAGGGAAGCGTGGCTCCATGTATTGTGGGAACCCAATGGCAAATTGTGTGTCTAAAGTTGGTAAGGAACAAGGCAGTAATTATAGAATTGAGGTTAACTGTTAGGCAGGGATTTGTGAGTTGAAAGATCATGTCTTGAGGGATCCTGTGCATTCTCGGTTCTGCGTTTTCAGCTTTGTCTTCTCATGGGCCTTGTGAGGTCTGGTCTGTTTCCTCTTGGGCCCAGCAGTGAAAAGCCATTAGGGGAGTTTGGTTCTTCTTATGGACTGGGCTTTAAAAGTTTTGTCATGAATAGCTTGATGGTTTTTTCCTATGAGTCTTGGAGAGGCCTGGTACAAGTATTTATTTATTTTATTATTGTTTTTTGTTGTTGTTGTTTTTTCTTTGTTTTGTTATTGTTTTTGTCTTGGTATGGGCCTGTCATCAGAAGCCCATAACAAGGGATCACACATCGTAAGTCCAAGCAATTTTTGGGCGCCTAAAGTTTGTTTTCTTAATAAATAAATGAAAGGTAGTAAAGTGAATAAATAAAATGATTACCTATGTAATTACGTCCTGTGAGGTTTTTCCAACCCACGCGGGTGTCTCCATTAGTCACGTTGAGTCTGCAAGTCCGCGAAAAAATAAACAGCTATGTGCTATATGACTTTCCAATATGACATATATGTGTCATGAAATACTTTCGGAATAATATTTGTTTCTTCCCATATAATAGAAATAATCGACTGAACAGCTACACCACGTGAGTTTTTGGGACCCGCGCAGGTATGCAAGTTTATTGGGTTATCGCGTGAGATTGTGAATCCACGTAGATAACATTCTTGAGAAAATAATTATAAGTATATAAATAAGTAAATAAATTTTGATAAAATAACAAGTTTCTTCCCAATTTTATAACAAAATTAGTATCTCAAAATGAGCGAATTTTCTAAATCCTTGCTTTACTTATGTAATAAACTCTTTATGCCACGAGGTTTAGAACTTCTGCAGGTAATTAAGGAATTGATCTATCGGGCATGACTGTGAGTTTGCAACAGGTAGATTGATTTTCTTTAGTAGGAAAAATTTTCAAAAAGAAAAAAATAATAATAATAAAATACAATGGTTTTTCAAAAGTTAAATAAATAAGTTTCCAAAATTAAAGAAAAATAAAAAGTGTACATTTTCGAACAAAATAGAATAAGAATAAGTGAATGGAATTAAATTATCCTTTTGCAAATTAAAACACACAAACTCAATCTTAGAAAATTGTTTTGTTTGCAAAAATTTAAATTATTTTCCATTAACTTTCTCTTATTACAAAAATTAAAAAATATCAACCTACAGACACGTATTTCTAGTCCCGAACTACGTGGACTTTGATCCCCACTGCAGGGTACGTAGACCCCAGGCTCTGATCCTGGGTCAAGTCCGCCTTTGTAAATCAATAAATATCCTCTAATTTATTTGGTATTTTTTCCTTAATTTGATAAAGATTTACCAATTTATTTTTCCTAGTCTGCCTTTGTAAATAAATAAATATCCTCTGATTTATTTGGTGTTTTTTCCTTAACTTAATAAAGATTTACCAATTTATTTTTCTCAGTCCACCTTTGTAAATAAATAAATATCCTCTGATTTATTTGATATTTTTTCCTTAATTTAATAAAGATTTACCAATTTATTTTTCCTAGTCCGCCTTTGTAAATAAATAAATATTTTCTGATTTTATTTGGTGTTTTTTCCCTTAATTTAATAAATATTTCTCAATTTATTTTCTCAATTCCTTTTCCTTATTTTGCTTAAATATCCTCAATCCCCATTTAATTTATCTCCTTTATTTTATTCTCCAATTTATTTTCTTAAATTTCTTTTTCCTCATTTTTTTCTCCAAACCCCCTTAATTTCTAAGTTAAATTATTTTTCTCATTCTATTGTCCAAATTTTGTAAATCTTCTTAAATTCTTCTTTACCCTTATTTTTGCATGTGAAAATGAAAGGAGAACCAAAATATTTTTAAAGCCATATTAATTTACACAATCAACGTAAGGTAACCATTCTTAAGAACGGGTGTTGTGGGGTGCCTAACACCTTCCCCACACACAATCGACTCCCGAATCTAACTCTGATTGCGCAGACCATCATTTCCTCTTTGACTCGGTTTCCCAAGATTTTCCCTCAAAATTTTGGTTGCGACTCCTCACAAGTCAGTTTTCACTCGAAAATCGGATTTGTTCTCTTTTTCCTTTCGTCGCATTTTTCCAGGTGCGACACCTATTTTCCGTTGTTCTTTCCAGTCCAAAAAGCTCATTTTTGTTACGGTGTTTTGGATTAAATTCTATGTTATTTTGGATAATTGTGAGTAGATGGGATGGAGGTAATTTAATCTGTGTACGCCATTGTTTGTTTCCCAGTGCTACCTGATATTTTGAGATTTAAATTGGATACCCAGCTGTTCTTTTTACGTGGCAAATACTTTGCTTGAAGTTTGCTCCATTGATTGTCCCTATGACTTGGCTTTAACATGAGGTTTTATCTTTGACTTAAAGCTCATAAACTTAGTAATTTGGTTTTGGTTTTACTAAAAAATTGTTGTGACTTTGTTCCAAGACAAAGGCTAGTTTGCTATAGGTTTTTATCAAAAAGATTGCTTTGCTGCCAAATGCATGGAATCTACCAATTTTGTAGAAATGAATATATAGCTTTGGTTTTTTCCCTGTAAAGTGATTTGGATGCAGAATTCATGTGAGTATGGAAATTTCTTGAACCTCCATCATGAGTTTTGAAAACTCACGCAAATATTGGTAGTTTTGTAGTATTGTATTTTTCATGTCCGCTTAATCCATTGTATGAGTTTTGGTAAGTTTAAAAGTAAGTGCTTGTTTGTGTTTTGCATACCCTATGAAGTTTTATTGCTTTCCACCAAAAATGGAGCTATAGGCTATGTCTTTAGATTGAAGTAAAATGGAATGCATCTTATTTGCTGGTCCATGGTTATACTTTATGCTTCTATGTCTAATTGTCATAACCTTTTTTTATAAGAGGAGTTGGATGGAATACAGAATTTGAGCCATTAGAATCACGTTCCAAGTCACGGCCATTACTTCGGGCTTTGATATTTTAAACCTCTATTTGCTGTCACAAGCTCATTGACTTTTGTTTGGGTTTACTCTCATGCTAGAAAGTTGTAATATAGCTTTTGTGGGTCTAACCAAAATCTGATCTTGCTATTTTCAAATCTATTGCTGATGTGTTCGATGTGTAATATTTCAAAATCTATTTTTAGTCAGGCCAAAACCTCTTGCTGACATTTCAAAATTGTCCCTAAATATCTAATAAATACTAATGCTTTTGTATTTTCTTTTGAGCAACATGGGGTATGAGGTCATGCTTGGAAAGAGTGAGTCGTCCTTATTAAGGCAAGAGAGGAACATCAAAGCAAGAGATGGGACGAAAGTAAAAGAGTTTGATCTCCTTTCTTATCTCCATGTAGTTTTCATTGTAGTGGAATAAAACTCTTACTTGAATTTGCACATTAATACACAAACATTAATAAATTGTATTTGATTTTTATTTTTTTTCATTTCTGGTTTTGATTTTTATTTGATTATTGGTTTTTTTTCTTTTTGCCTTTAGAGTTTGCCACGAAGGACTAAGTATCCGTATGCCTACAGAGCGTTAGTCAGTTGCACCATAAGTGAAGAGTTACCATGGTATAAACGTTGGCTAAATCTTATTTTTTTTTAATATTTATGAGTACCAATGGTTTTTTTTTATTTATTAAAAGTAAAAATAAATGATACAATGAAAATTCTTTATTTCAAATTTTTATTTTTACCTTTATGTTCCTAGTGGTAATACCGTAGGTATTTAGGTGTCAATTAGCGAGCTATGAGCGATAAAGTTACACAGATTCTGATTGATTCTTTTTCTAAAAAAATAAAATAAAATAAAATAAAAAAATAAAAATAAATAATATATACATCTATATAAAAGTCATATTATTTTTAAATTCCTTTTATCTCTTCTCTTTTTATACAAAACATGTTACCATGATCGTATTTATTTTTATAATTTAATATAAAAATGATTTATGCAAAAATTTCATTTTCCCAATTTTATCCTTTAAGTCTTTATGCTCCGAGTAGTGCTAGTGGTACCATGACCATTTAGATATTAAATCAGCAACTTATGAGTGATAAAGTTACCACATATGTTGATTATTTCTCTTGGAAATATATGTAATAATCACATCTTAAATTCGTCTTAATATTTTTAAATAAATAAATATGTGTTAAAAAGATCTTATTTATTTCTATTTTTATAAATAAAAATTATTTGTACAAAAATTATTTGTCTTTCTTCAAACTTTTTATGCCGTTTGTCTCAAGTGACACCCCATGGATATTTAGGTATCAATGAGCACATTGTGAGTGATAAAGTCACCATATAAGCTAATTAATTTTGTTTTGTAAAAATAAAGTCATTTTCAAATTTTTCTTTTTCAAATAAGAAATAAAAATACTTAAAATCACACATAATTGAGGAAAAACATATATTTTCTTTTCATGAATTGATTTTCTTTAAAAAAATGAATGATAAGAGAAAATGATTAAAATTAATCTATCTTTTATAAATTAAAACACACCAACCAATTTTGAAAACTGTTTTCTTTGTTGAAAGATGAATTATTTTTCACAAACTTCTCTTTTCATAAATATATATATATATATATATCATAAAAAATATCAACCCAGTGACATGTATTTATAGTCTGAACTACGTCAACTTTGATCTCTATTGTAAGGTACGTAGGTCCCAGACTCTGATTCTGGGTCAAGTCCGCTCTTGTAAATAAATAATATTTTTCTCTTATTTTATTTTTCTAACTTCCCATATTTTCATTTTAATCTTTATTTTCATTTTTACATTTTCTTTTATTTTTATATTTATTTTTTCATGTGAATGATTAAAGGGCAATTAAAATAATTTCTTAAAAATAAAAAAAATTGCATGATCAACTTAAGGTAATCGTTCTTAGAAACGGGTGTTGTAGGGGTACCTAACACCTTCCTCACTTACAATTGTACTCCTGAACCCAACTTTGATTCGCAGACCATCATTTCCCTTTTATTTAGTTTTCCAAAATTTCCCTTAAAATTTTGGTTGCGACTCCTCTTAAATCGGCCCCTGTCGTAAGGGTCGATTTCTCTCTTTTTCTTCATTTCCCGCACCATTCGCGTCGCATTTTTGGGTGTGACAAACACACACACAAACATTGTTTTAAGGCCCTTTATTAGACCATGAGGAATATTGCTAAGCAACAAAATACAAATTGTGCTATCATATCATTTGGAGAGAAGGTCACTGTGTTCAAAGGAGATTTTAGACAAATATTTCATTTTATCTCAAAAGAAGATATTATATTTGCAACCCTTTATTCATCTTATATATGTGGATAGATTCAGAAGTGTTGAGATTGACAAAAAAACATGAGGTCAATGGCAACAACTTCAAAAAGCCTTTACCAAAGAATTAAAGTGGTTTTATATTGGATAATTTTCATAGGTGATAGAACTATTGAGGCAAACAATAAGAGAGAAGTAGAAGTTACAATTCTACCAAATCTTATTTTAGATGCGTAGAATGATCACATTCAATGCATTGTTTAGTCCACATATCTACTTGACAGTCAATATTAACACCCAGTGTTAATTTAGAGACAAAGTAATATTGGCTCCTCCTTATTAGTATGAATAATGTTTTTTTTTATACGAATTAGTATGAATAATGTTAATCAATATATGTTATTTACACTTCTTGATGAGGATGTAATATACTTGAGTTCTAACATTATATCAAAGCAAGATGAGAACATTAATTCTATTAATGATGATCATTCTACCAAGTTCCTTAATCCCATATCTATGTCCGATCTTTCCTAATTCGAACTATTGATAAATTATTAGTTTTGTGTAATAATACATGGCTCATTGAAACTAAGATTGATAAGCATGTGCTAGAGACAAGAATGATGTCTAAATGTATGTATCCCCCCAAGAATTATGATCACCCCTTTTGGACTCTCCTTTTTTTTTTTTTGCATATGCATCCGATATCCTAGACCTACCCTACTTCAATTGGAGAGCCGGGTAGGACCCTTTCAGGTGACAAGCTTTAGACTTACCTCACTTCAACTAGAGAGCCAGGTAAGACCCTTTCAGATGATAAGCTCTATCACTAAATATTTAATACAGCTGCATTCACAGGGCTCGAACTTGAGATCTCTGATTAAACTGGTACAACTCCCTTGCTAGTTGAACTAAGAGCTCGATGGTGTGTATATGCATCTCTAAGTATTTGATTATGCACTATTCTTCACATAGTATTTTTAACATATTTACCTACAATTAAATTCTTTTTTATCATATACAATTATATTAGTTTTCACATAGAATTATTTTTTTTTGTCCCCAATGTAATTATAATTGTTGAAAACTTTATAAAGACTAATAATTGGATTAATAAATAAACCTACATACAATTTAGTGTTTCTTATCATATGTACATATGATAATTTTTATTGTAGCACATATACGAAAGCATCTCGTGTATCGCATGGGTGCTATACTAGTTTTGATCCAAATGACTAGATTAATTAAGACTGAATAAAAAAAAACACAAATCACTTTATTTTTGGTCTTTTTGAATAGGAGGTGAAGCCAATTTCAAAATCTTTTAAAAGATTTGAATTATTAAAAAGGATTTGACAAATCCTATTAATTAGTTTATTTTATTTCTTTAATCCGTCATTTTATTTTTTTAACATAAAAATTAATGTAAAAATTAAATTTGACTCAAATGACTAAATTTGGACAAGTAGAAAAAAAGATGCATCTCGCCTCATTTTTTTTTCTTATTATTTTTCTTAAGATACCAAAAAAATGCATATAATTAATACCCTATGGTTTATTATTTTTATTATTATTTATCTGTTATTTTCCCTATATTTTATTCAACATACATCATATCTTTAATGGTACCCTCAGATCAAAATTTTGATTATGATGATTTACAATTATTTTCAATTAATAATAATTTTAATGGATTTTCCATATTGCCACTAACGTCATATACTGATGATTTGGAACTAATCTATAGGTTATGCAATAAATTTGCAAATAATAATTCATATGTTTAATGTCATCTTAATTTTTATTCACATATGTAAATAATATTTTTAAGTATTTTATTTAATGAAGAATAGACTCATGTAAGAAGAGGAAGAAAAAACAAATAGCAATTCATTTCTTATTGATCAGGTAAGGGTTATTCATATTCATATTCTCAATATTCTTATTTTTCACAACTAATTTATGATCCATATTTGGAAAAAGGCAAGTTCAATTATTGCCCAAGTATATAAATAAAAAGTTTGATCGTTGAATCAAACTCTCCAGTTACTACCCAAGAGAAGAAGCTAACAACAAAATCCCTATCCTTATTTACACCTCCCAAATATTATCCATTAAGCATATTCATATAGCATCAACAAAACGGATGGTGATGAATGATGGTAAAGCTAAAGGATGTTGGGGGACGAGGACCACAGACCGACTGATGCTTGAGATTGCAAATTAGAATTAGGCAATAGTTTAAGGGGATTATATGTACTATTTATTTGGTTCGAGGGATGTGAAGGTGAGAAAAGAATAAGAAAAATTTTCTATTCTGTTTTAATTTATACTAAACAAGAGGAGGAAACATTTTCTCTCTAATCTCCTCTTCTCCTCTCCCTCTTATCTAAAGATAGGAGGAAAAGTGCTCTCTCCTTTTATTTTGTTTGGGGAAGAAAATAGAATAGAAAATTTTCTCTCTCCTATTATTCCCTCCAAATTCCTCAAACCAAATGAAAAAAGAAGAATATTACAGGTGTTGTCACATCTAGTTTTTTCATGCAAACAACATGAAATGTAGAAAAAAGAGGATTTCAAAAAAGTCACTAGTAAAATCTTAAGAAAAAACCTTGAAAATCCTTTTAAATAAAAAAGTATTGTCTGTGAAAATAAAGATGGGTTCAAGAGTCGGTTATATCACTGGGAAGGTATTAAGCACCCTATAGTACCAATTCAAAAGAACAGTTACCCTAAATTGACAAAACAAAAATTAATATGGCCTTAAGATTATTTTAATTAACGTTTTCAACAAAATAACACATAATATATTTACATAAAAATCATTTATTTAAAAAATGGTAAAAAAATAATTAATTTATTTCCAAATATGAGAAAGAAAAATTAGGGCTTACATACCTAGCAACAAGGATTAAAGTTCATATAGTTTGAGATAAAAATACGTTACTTGGTTGGTATTTTTAATTAATTTACTTATTGTTAAGAAATCATTTATAGAAAAATAACTTTTATTTGGAAAACAAAAGTTTAGAAATGGATTTGCGTATTTTAATTTGTAAAAGATAAATCACCTTTATTATTTATTATATTATTTTTTATTTAAAAGATACTTTGATGATTTTTATTTTGTTTCAAAAGATTATATTTAAAACATATTTTTATTTCATTAATTAAAAAGATAGAATTTTAAGTAAAGATTTTATTTCAAAGGGAAAGATTACCTAAATCAACTCCAGGAAATTGAATCAGTATTGGCATTTGCAGTAATTTAGTGACACTCATAGCCCACTGTTCGTACTCAAACTAGAATTCACGCCCCTGTAAGGGAAGTTTAGATTTAGATATTGCTTATGAAATCAAAATATATAAAAGCAAAAATATATAAAAAAAATGAATATTAGATACATTTTTTGAATTTATTTATTTTACATTATTCAATGTAATAATGTGAAGATTGATAATCTTGTTAATCTATCGATCTATGAATTTTTCTTACATCCAGTTATGTAAGTAGAACAATAACTGCAAGTAAGGAACATGAAAAACTAATGGTTAACTAATGTAATAAAATATAAGTTTACAAATCTATATTAATTACATAGTATATTCCTAATAACACTATATAAGGAATATAAAGTTATCAGAGAAACTACATTCAATATAGAAAAAATGAGATGAAAAGTGGTTACTTCCATTTGTAAATCATACTTGAAATTTAGTTATCAAGTAATCATTTCAATGATTACATTATATGGAGAAGATAAAATATATCAAAAATATATAAAAATTGCCACCACAAAATTACAAATAATAATGTGATGAAATCTTACTTTTAAGCATGTCTCTAGAAATAAAAAAATCAAACTAGTGGTGTAAAAAAGACTCATATGATATGGATTTATATAGATATCACAGTGAATCTAGATATTCAAATCGTCATTTTTTCACAAATATATATGATTTTTTCACGCATGCACCCGGTATTCTGGAACCTGCCTCACTTGAGCTGTGAGTACTTTAACGTGACCCAAACTAATCCGGATTCAAGGCCTGATAGGCATCACAAGGGTGGGTGCCCCTACCACTCCATGCTGCTGCATTCCCACATCTCGAACCCAAGACCCTTGGTTAAACTGGAACGAATCCTGCCAGTTAATCCAATTTTTATTTTTATATTTATCATCAAATCAGATTTAAAAAAAATGAAAGAATATATAAGAAAATAAATATTATTTGGAATATGTGATGTCAGAATTTTTCATACTCAGTATGATGACATGGAGGTATGAAATCGAAACACGTCGTGCTTTAGACCTTTGCTCATAGTGGTGCAAAAAGACTCATATAATATGAATTTATATAGATCTCACTGTAAACCTAGACATTTAAATCGTAATTTTTTCTTAAATATATATATGATTATCATTTCTACATTTATCTTATATAGATCTCACTGTAAACCTAGATAATTAAATCATGATTTCTTCATAAATATATATATATATATGATTTTCTAATTGAATCATATTTTTTTCACAAACACACACACACACATATATATATATATATTTCATTTTCATATTTATCATCATATCATATTTTAAAAAAAAGAAAAGCATATATAAGGAAATAAATATTGGTTGGAATATGTGAAGTTAGATTTTATCATAATTAGCATGATGATGTTGAAGTTTGAAATTATGAAACGTCAGGATTTTGACCTTTACTTTATAATATATAATAATATAAGGTTTATAATAATAATCAATGTTCAAAAAATCGGATCAGATCAGCCGGTTCAACCGGTTTGACTGGCAACCGGTGCCTGATTTGGTCCGGAACAAGTAGGGAAACCGGCCATTTTGAAAACCGGTCAAAAATCGTATGAACCGGCCCAAACCGGCGGTTCAGCCAGTTGAGATATTTTTTTCCCTTTCCTTTAAATGAGGTAGAACAACATCGTTTTGTGCCTTTTTTTTTTTAAGGAAAATCATTTTATTATAAATGTAATTATATTTTATAAAATAAAAAAATCAAAGTAAAAACATATCTAAATAGTAAATACCTATTGTCCCATTTGGCCATTTCTATAGAGATCAAAAATCAAATTCATAACTTGGAACCCTAACACCCTAATCTCCATCAATCGCCTCCAACGTGCCATCCTACTCTCATCATCGCCTTCCTCCATCAATGGTGATAGGTGGTCGAACTTCATCAGTCCATCATAGTGCTTGTTTAAGTCTGTTGTCATCCTTTTTTCATCGATTCAACAATTTCTCCTTCAACTTTTATCGGTGCTTTCTCATTGGTGTTGATCTGTCACAACATTTCTCCTCAGTTTAGTAAGCTCTTCTCCTTCCCAATTTTTCATCACATACGGGTACAGTTATCATCTTAGTGTTTTTTTTTCTTTTCCTCTATTCTCTTCTTCAATCATGGCCTTTTGTTTCTGTGGAAAGTGTGCTTGTGATTTTCTCTCAATTTTTCTGGTGATCACTTTGTTTTTCTTATATTATTTATCTTGATATGAGTAGCTAATAGCCTTATGGATACCAGTAATTTGAATATTTTCTTTTTGTTTGTTATTTTACTATGAAAATATTGGTGGTTGTTGTTCAAAGAAAATGTTGCAAAGGATGCTTAGTTTCTAGTGTTAAAACTTTAAAGTCAACAAAAATGTTAGAATTAGAAATTTTTACTAAGGTTGATGCTGATAATTAATTGGTATTTTAAGAAAAAATATGCAATAGTTGTTTCTAACTTTCTATACATTGAAATTTTACTGAATTTTGCTTACAAATTTAGTTAGATAGTGTGGATATAACATTGCATATAGATGTTTGGTTTAAGATGCACATCTTTGAATGCTCTCATGAACACTATATGTCCTCCACTTGTTTGTTAGTTATATTTTACTATGAATATGCTTTGGAAAGCTTGCTTTAGACTTAGTTGTTAAGTGTTGATTTTCTGCACTGGTACTCATTCTCAAACTGGTTCAATAGTTTTATTCTCTGGGCTCTAGTAAATGGCGCTGATGCTACAAATAGAACTGTATGGCTTGTTCATAATTTTCTAACTTATAAGACTCATTGTACATAATTTAGAAGGAACCAAAGAAATTAAGTTGACGTGCCTCCTCTTCCACTTTATCATGCATGGCCCTCTCTTATTGTGCTTCCCTTTTAATAGCATTAATTTTCAAATACTATGCGCCACCCCCCCCCCCCAAAAAAAAGCACCTACGTAATTGAACATTTAATTAACCACCATGTGCCACCCTTTGACACTCAAAGCTAGCTAGCGAGCTACCTACCCCAAGAGTCAAGTGTTTTGTATATATTATTGCTTTTGGTGATGTGTATTTGTAAATGTAAGTAAGGTGAAGATGACTTTGGAATTGAGATATGGATTCAGTTTTATCTTGCCTCTTATTTGTTAATGAGATATATTTGTAAATGTAAGCTAGCTACTCTCTTATGATTTTTCTTGCCTCTTGTTTGTTAATGACATAATAATGTCTTGTCTTTAATATGGCTTCAAATTTATGGTATGGATTCAATATGGATATTTTGGTTAATGCCAATTCTCAAAATGATCAGATTCCCACTTCCAATAATGTTGTTGGTCAAAATACTGGTATTAGCAATAGTAATGAACTATCATCAGATAAACAATCAACAACAGGGGGCTCATCAATGTGTGGGAAAGCTGATCCTGCTTGAGAATATTTTTCCTTAAAACAAGAGGGGAGTACTAATGTATATACATGTCTTTTTTGTTCATCAATCTATAGAGGGGGTGGAATAAATAGAATGAAGCAACATCTTACCGGTGTTATCGGTCAAATATCTTCTTGCAAGAAAGTTCCTTATGATATACGCCACAGAATGAAAGAGTCCTTGAAAGAAGTGCAATTAGAAAAAAAGCTTGATAATATTCATGAAGAGTATGCTGAGGAAGACAGATGTGAAATAGTTCTTGCTCCAACTCCGATATCAAAGGTTCCTAATTCTCGTGGTAAGAGAAAAGCCACTAGGGCAGTTGGCAATTATTTTTCCCTAAGGACATCACCTAGCTCCCAACCAAGCATTAAAAGTGTATTGTCAAGTAAAGAATCACAACATAATGCTAAGATGGCCATTGCTCAATGGGCAATTATCAATTGCATTCCATTTAATAGAATGGATTGCCCTTTCTTTCAAAAAGTTGTGGATGCAATTGCTACCATTGGGCTAGGATTTAAAGCCCCTACTGCTTGTGATATGAAAGTCAACTTGTTGGGCGATTGGAGAAAAGAATGTCAGTTACTCATTGAGAGTCATCGAGCTAAATGGGAGAGTAATGGTTGTACACTCATGGCTGATGGCTGGAATGATGTGAGGCAACAAACATTGATTGGCTTTTTAGTTTATTCTCCTAAATGTATAGCTTTTGTGAAATCTGTTGATATTTCTAATATGGTGAAAGATGCAAAGTCTTTGTTTGCATTGTTTTGTAATGTTATTGAGTAGGTTGGTCATGAAAACATTGTCCATGTGGTGAGTGATAATATAGCCAATTATGTAGCATGTGGCAAGTTAAGTAAAGAGAAATATGAGCACATTTATTGGTCTCCTTGTGCTACACACTAAATGAATCTTATCTTGAAAGATATTGCAAGCATGCCTCATGTATCTGACTATATTTGTATACAATTATACTATCTTCTTGTCATGGCTTAGGAAAAGAGAGGGATGGAAAGAAATTGTGTGTCTAGGAGCAACTAGGTTTGCCACTACATTCATCACATTGAATAGTATTCATGAGCACAAGAATCACTTGCAAGCCTTGGCCGATGATATGCACTTTGTTGATTATAAATTATCAAAGGCTGCTGCAAGTAGACAATTTAGTGCCATTGTATTAGAAAAAAAAGTTTTGGGATGATTGTTATCAAACTGTGAAGATTGTGGGTCCCCTTATACGATTGCTAAGAATTGTAGATTCAGATGAAAAGCCTTCAATGGGTTATGTGTATGAAGGAATGGTGAGAGCAAGAAAGGCAATAAAGAACATGTTTCACAACAAGAAGGAAAAATATAAGCCTTACACAAATATTATTCAAGCTTGATGGGATAAGCACTTGAAGAATGATCTACATGCAGCAGCATATTTGTTGAATCCTGCATTCATGTATAATAAAGAATTTTGTCACAAGAGAAGAATTATGGAATCAATGCTTGATCTATTTGAGGTAAACAGCTCTAGGGCCTACATTGATATGATAACTTAGTTGACAATGTATCGTGAGAGTCACGACTCTTTTAGTCGGGAACAAACTATTGCAGCAGCTAATAGATTAGAACCTTGTAAGTATCAATTATAACTCATTAATTGTTATTTGTGTATTTGTCATATGAGTATATAATATAATTGAATGTTTTGTCTTTTTTATGTAGATAATTGGTGGGACATTTTTGGAGGCAGTGTTCCAGAATTGCAAAAGCTTGTCATCCGTGTTCTTAGTCAAACTTCTTCTTCTTCTGGATGTGAGTGAAATTGGAGTTTGTTTGAACGTATTCATACAAAAAGAAGAAATAGATTGGAGCATCAATGGTTAAATGATTTGGTTTTAGTTAATTATAACTTGCAGCTGCAAGATAGGTAATAACTAGTAAGTTTCAATTATTATGAATCATTCATATTTGATTATTTTTATTCTTATTCTTCATTAAACTTATATTTGAATACTTCCTTTTTTATTTTTTTATCAAAGGTCACAATTGAAGAAGATGAGTTATGATCTTATTGATTATAAATCAATTGACAAAGTTGATTTATGGGCAGTTGAAGAAAATACAACTCTTGAATTTGATGATGTAGATCTTCAAAGTGACAATTTGATTCATGAAAACATTACAATTCAATCAGAGCCTCAAAGAGATAATGAAGGTTTGTATTTTCAATTCCATTTAGGTTTCTAATATTATAATTATATAATTTCTTAATATATATAATCATTAATATTACTTTTTTTCAAACACATAATAGGTAATGAAGATATGAACATTCCAAATCCCCCTCCTTTAGCTTCAGTGGATGCTCATAGAGTTGGACATGATCCCCCTCCTTTTATTTCATTAGATGCTGATAAAGTTCAACCTGATGTTGCTTCTGGTCCTCTTAATTTGGACCCAACATCGGAAGAATATAATTTGAATGAATTTTATGGTGACTATTGATTGATTGATTGTGGTAGATGAATATGGGTATGATTGTTGATGGTGTTTATTGTGGATGAATTTGGTTGTTTATGAACCCATGTTTATGTTAAATTGTTAAGTGATGACTGCTGAATATGGTTCCAGGCTTTTGGAATTGTGGTTGAAGAATATTGTATCAAACTATTATTTTTATTTTAGTTTGAATGTCAGTTTTATGATTATAGAAGCATATCTTTTATATTTTTCATTTATATTATGTAAAATATATTAATTTATTCACAATCGGTCCGACCTTGGTTTGACTCTAATCCGACCAATGAACCTTGAACCAGTAGCTTGACCGGTTTAATGGCCAGTCCGATTTTTTGAACCTTGATAATAATTTAATATCACTCATTACAAGCTCTAAATGGGTTATTTAGTTTCATTCACAGTCCATTGGTCAATGTTCTAAGTGCTCATGGAGATTCAGTGTCATTCGTGGCAATCCCTAAAGAAAAATATATGAATTGAAACATCATGTTTACCACAAATAATCATATATGAAAAACGCAATATATTGGAATTTTGAGATTATGTATATTACTCATGCCAAGCTAGTTGATGCCCTTATCTTAGGCTTCCACGATGCTAAAAAATGAAATAAGAATTCAATAGCATTCATCTTAAAATATTTCCATGATCATGTTCCTCATTGACTTTAAACACATTGAATCGTTCATATTTTGGCACAGCAACCCTTGGTTCCTGGTGGTCCAAAAAAAAAAAAAACCTCGGTCCCTCGTAATGCACGATCCAGCAAATGAACAGACAATGTTCCCTTATTATGACTTTATGATACTATTATTCCTTGTAGCTTACTAAAGTCCCTGATAGTAGTTTTTAACTTGCAATAGAATAGTCAACAAGAAATGGAAGAAATGTTGCTATATTAAAATTGAAGGAACATTTTGTACCCGAAAAAAAAAACTGAAGGAATATTGCTACCTCGTAATGCCAAATTATTGGGCAGCTGCGATTTTCTTTGTCTGTGGTGATCAAATGTGATTGTGTTCCCCCAGACCCTCATGTAGGGGCCTAGGAGCCCTTGCCCAACTCTTGCACAGAATAGAGATAAACTCATCTTGTTCCGAGGCTAGGTAAACCTGATCCTTTCCAACCCATTCGGGGTCAGACAGGTTCATATACACATCTGGGCAACAGGCTATGGAGAAATTTTGGCAGCCCAATATATACACAATACTTTTTTTAAGTTTTTTTGAATATTATTTATTTTGTAATAATGTTATTTCTTGATATTGTTATGTAGTACATTGATTTTATAGTTATCATGAAAAATTTTTATGATTTCAATTTTTTAATTTTATTTGAAATTTCAAATTATTCTTTAACATAATATTTTGTAAAAATAATGAATAATTGTTAAATATTTTTAACTTTAGAAAAGGTTATCCTTGTTCCCAAAAGAAATTCATTTTGAATGATGGACATTATATAATTTCTCCTTGCAGATAAATAAAACACTTTTAGCATTTTAAACATTTTTATTACGCTCTTTTTTCTCATCGAGGTCAAACAACCCGACACCGTCTAAGGGCAATCTTACTTATACGTATGATGCATGTGCATGTGAGTGTCCAATTCTTAATACTTCCACATGCATGAAGTCTTTTTATTGTTTTTATTTTTTGGTTTGTGCATGAGGAATCTAACTATATATATGTTTTTTAAGTAGGACTGAACAAATTTTGGTAAAATGATTTATTGAATAAATAATAAATTATTAGAGATGATTCAATAATTGAAAATTTAATACGTAATAAAGTGAATATTAAATAAATAATCAATTAACTAATTGAATAATTAATAAACAAATAAATAATGGTTAATAGCATAATAAATTATAGAATCAAATAGTTAAATAATTAATGCAATAAATAAATAGCGGGCACATAAATTTAATGTTTTAATAAATAAATAGTTCATGGCTTTCACATGATCCTCTCTCTCTCTCTCTCTCTCAACCTTTTTAGTCGGGCTCGTAATATGAAGGGATCGGTGGTACGATGCGAGGAAATTGACTCAGATTTTTATCAGGCTGGGGTTGCATTTTCGGTTTTTTTTTCCCTTCTTTGTAGTATCCAAAAAAAAAAACTTGTAACAGGTGTGTACTCAAATTTATATTTGTTTCACCTGGAAAATGCAGGATAGTAGTGTAATTTACAGTATCGGCAAATGACGGTGGTAAAAAAAAAAAAAATAGTATCAGCGTATGATGGTGATTCCGTAAACCTTATATGATGGGAGGATTGCAAAAGTACATGGAGCAAGTTATCCATCGTGCGTCAAGCCTCTACTTTGGTGCTGATATCGATAACAATTAATTTCCATAATTACTAGTTAATATTCCCGTCATTCTACAATAATATAAGGTGTGAAATTTTGTTTTTTTTTATTCATAATATGTTTACTTAAAGGGTTATTATTTATTGCACAGATATTAAGAAAATATAATTATATTCTTAAATTTATAAAAAAGTTAGTATAAATTCTCAATCTTACCTATATTGATTAAAGATTGGAACAATTTATAAGATAAAAAAATCATTAAAGGAAAGATAAAGAAGGAAATTCAAATAAAAAATTAATATAACACTTTATAAATATGATTAAGCAAATTTTCAAGATAACATCTTATAAATAGGACCGGAAAGAGTAAGGTGTAGAGATCTAAATGGACAATTTTACCTTTACTATATTTAATTATATGAGTTGGTTGCTTCTCTCTTTCTTTCACTTGTAAAATTCATAGAGAATTGCTTGATTTAATCATTTTAATATTTTTTCAATAAATAGGGATAAATTTGAAACTTTTGATATGTTTAAAGATGTTTTTCAACTTTCTTAATGGGCATGAAAATGGGTCCCATACCCTATAATATGAACCATATAGAGTAATTTGTACTCCCTTTGCTCCCTTTTATAGGGTGTTTTCTAGAAGATTTTTTTGTCCTTCTTATAAGGGGCTTTTCGGATATGATGTTTATGTCTCGATAGTCAACTATCAAAGGTGATTGTTGACTAATACATCAATTATCATGTTTAACTAATACCATGTCATTTACATGTAATAATTATGTATTTATATGTAAATATCATATATTTACAAGTACATATCTTGTATTTGTATGTGATAATGGGCTATTTGCAAGTTCCGATAATCAAACATTAGAGGTGAATATATTTATGAGTGCATATCGTGTAATTGGAAGTGAGGGGGGGTTTATAAATGGTTGTTGGAAAAGACACCAACGCGGGAAAGTCGTTGGAGGGAAGTTACCTCCTTCGATCACCTCCACTAGCAAAGTTGCTTGCACCGAAAACCACCATTGATAAGTTGCAAGAAAAAGTTAGCCCCATTGGAAAAGTCATTGGTGTCAAAATAGTTACTGCCATCAAAAACCCCCGCTGGTGGAGGGAGGAGGAAGGAGGAGGGAGGAAATGAAGGAAGAAAAAATTTGTCATTTCCATTCAATTGCATAATTTCAAATAATTTCATTTTAATACCTAGGTACCAAGTGGGAATTTGAGCATATTTTATAACTTTTTTGGAATTATCTTGTTTCTTTATTATTTAATTGGAATTCTCCCAAATTATAATCTTAAATACAAATTGCTTGCCAAAAAAATGAACCAAGACACTCAAGATATTCATTATCATCCCTGCTGTTCTAGAGTAAACAAATTTTTTTCTAGATGACAATATTTTACAAATTAATGAACATATAAAACAATGAAAAAGGATAGATAAAGGCTAATGAAATAACAGTAGGACTTGACCGCTCACAATCTCAAACTTTGACAAAGAACATCAAAGGACTTGTCTTGGAGCAACCTCACGCTTGTTTGTAAACATCCTTGTACTTGCCTGCCAGCAATCATGGACTTGCTTGTGAGTAGTCTCTAACCTGCTTGGATGCAGCTTTAGACTTGCCTCAAACATTCCCAAAGTTGCTTGGGCGCAACACCATACTTGCACAAGAGCACCCTCAAATTTGCTTTCCTACACCCCTGGACTTGTTGCATGTAGGTTCGAACTAGCTCATCAGTATCCCCAACTCTCCTTACTTGCTCGGGTGCACTCTTGAACTTAAGTAAGTAGCCTAGAGCCTAGCTTGGCATGCTTGTGGAGAGAATAAAACTTTCCCCTCCTACCAACCTCAAAGTTGACTAAGTTATTAACAAATATTTTTCAATACATATTATTGAAATTTAATCTAGATTAATGCACCTTAATAATAAATAAAACAACTCATATTAATTGTCAAAATGCACTACAATAACAAAAAGAATATTAAAATGCATTTGATTAGGATTGAAATCAACTGCCATCAAATACGATTAATTCTGGTGGCCTAAAAAAAAGATTAATGCTGGTGGCCTAAAAAAAGATTAATGCCATTATTTTCTATCTTAAAATTTGAAAATATTATGCGTCTATAAACTATGCTGACATGGCAAGCTAAAAGTATAGAATTCTCAAATTAATGTGTAGTAATTGAAATAACTGCTAATAACAGTGTATCTTATAGACATTAGCAATCACATTTAATATTATATTAAAATGTTATGAATGCAGATTGTACTTCATATTTATTATGCCCTCCCTATATTAAGGTAACATTACATTAGGGAGGAGTTTCTCAATTTATCACCTGGCAGCAATTGAGAGATCTGCAGATTGTCCATGGATGCAAAAAATTTGAGCAACCGATGTGGCAACATATATAGAATTTCAGCATATGTGTTTTAGCATCATGATTTTATATTTTATTATATATTATATATATATAGTAATATTAGTGATGTGGTAGAACAATGTGATCATGTCATGTCAATAATTTTAAATTTCTAATTTTGATTTAAAATCAAAATCAACTACTACTTTGATGTAAGTAATTTCCATTTATAATTTCAAATCCTTATTAAATGCATTAATTAGTTTTTGATCCACTATCAATTATAATCAATGCCTTTACTTTATTTGATTACTGTTATTTTATTTCATACAACTTATCAATGGTTTAAATTTCAAATTCATGATAAAGGAATAAATCCTGATTGAATATATTAATTAATACTGTAATTTATAATTTAATTATTTTAACTGAATGATCATTAATTGATTTGGGGCATCCATATATAAATATTCTAAAATTTTGAATATTATTCCTACCGTGAAAATATTCAATCGTTATTCATGCATACTCTATATATATATAAAACCACGGATCACCTTCCCAATATCAAAATTCAGAGGAAACACAAATTATTAATTTGGTAAAAATCAACTGAATATATATATGTCCAAAATCAACGTTTGAGTTTTGGCTTGTGGGTTATAAAAAATTAAAGTTATGGGTAATAAATAGTTTTCAATAATTAGTAATACTTAACTACAAATTAAATTTGTTACTAATAACACAATTAATTCAAAGATTGGGATTTAGATAGAATATCTTATCAAATCACTTTTCGTTTGAAATTTGATTGTGATCGGTTCCAAAAAATTGATTGTGTAATAAAATAAAAGCTTATTTTTAATATTTTGGATATCATGCAATATATTAATATCCAAATACTGTAAATGCCAATTCCATAACGCGTCTTTAAAATTTTTCATTAGCACTTTCGAACCGATTGAATAAATTGTGAGTTTGAATTAATTAAATAGATCTCAATAATTTAAATCTGATTAATTGGTGTAATTCTCAATTCTTAATTTCTCATGACGATAATCTTTATATGACTAAAGCAATGGTATTATTCAAATTAATCATGACAATTTTCACCAAAAAAAATCCTTACAATTATTATTATATCAATCAATATTTAATTAAAATCTATTCTATGAAACATACAAGTAAGTTAGCAATTATTTCAGCATTTAAATAAACGCCATAAGTTTTATTGTAATGTACGGAATAAGTTGAAATTAATTTTAAGACAATTCATAATCTTATCATATCTTTTTTAAGAATTATTTTTGGGGTATCATTAAATTGATTCCATTTGATTTATGTCAATCATAAGATCTACAGGTATATATACAAATGTATTTTAAATTGCTTGGACACAAAGGTTATATACATCTGTGGATTATATTGATTCTAAACTACACCTTTTATACATGTTAAATTTTAAAAAGTACAACTCTATAAATTGAAAAGTTTAAGACATTTAATACCATGAAATGAAGTATTCCCTTATTATAGTCCTCAACTTTTGATGATGATGGTAATGATTTAAAAATACTTGCATTGTGCATGGCCCCTCAATATCAAGCTCAAGCAGAAGTTTGATAAGCCATTGCAATGCAGTAAACCTACACTACAAAAATATGCAATTCTACATTGCCTTTTTTAAATCACTTATATGAGGAATTGACGTAGAAAATGGCTGGTGGCATTTAGTAAATAAAATCGTTTCGGTTAAATTGTTTACGTTGATATATTAGAAACCAATGTAGAAATGTAATTTCTTCTAGCTTAAGCAGCAATTGACATAAAAAAGTAAAAAGACAAAAATAATTTTAAAATTTCTTTAAATTTTAACACAATTTTCATGTTGGTTGAGTTAGTAACCAACGTAAAAATTATATTATGTTAAAATTATAATTTATATAATTAAATTATAAAAAAGATAAAATTATATCATTAACATAATATTATTAATTATATATAATTAATAATATTTTATAATTAATTTATGTTAAATATTATCATTAAATAATTAATTAATTTATATTGAATAAATTATTTTATCATATATAAATATAATTATATTATGTTATAATATGTTATAATTTATATCAATTATTTTTTAAAATATATTATTAGGTATATTTTATAATAATTTATATAATTAAATATAATTTACATAAATTAATTATAATTACTTAATCTCTAGGAAAAGAAATTAATTTTTTTAACAGTGCTATTTTTCGCGTCGGTTTGTCGCATAACCGAAGTTAAAGTGTAATAAAAAAATGTTTAATTTTTTGCCTGAACCCCTTATCCTCCTCATCTCAGTTTCGTGACTCAGTAATCTTGCCCACGATGTCCCTAGCCGGCTTCTCCATTCTTCTCGCTCAGGCGAAATCTCGATCCCTAGCTATTTCCACCATCATCCGTCATCTCCCCCCTTGAGTTCACTCAGCCTCCTTCCTCCTTCAGCTTCCGCCATCGATCTCCATTGTCAGAATTGCCATCGTCTTGAATCGCCATTAGCCACAGCTCGATCAGCCTCCAGATCGGTTCATCTCTCCTCCATCTCCTTCATCAAACTCCACTGTCACGGGCTCCATCTCAAGTTCATCACTTTCTCCTATTCGCGCGGGTGAGTTTGTTTGCCTTGCTTTCTCCTCTTCAAATTGGTTTCCCCTCCCATCATTTGATTCAAGAAAGGAAACGACTGTTATTTTGTACTTTGACTAGCTTTTGTCTTTCTCGGTTGCGTTCTACTTTCTGGGTGTAAGAAGGGTGCTGGGTTTTGATCCTAGTTGTGCTGATCAGTGTATTTATTCAGTTTAATAACAAAACCTAAATTCCTTTACATTGGTTATGTTCACCCCGTTACTTAATTGCTGAAAGCTTAAGTTAGAGACCTCACCTGGTTGCTGACAGGCAACAAAGTAAAACAATTTAGTTTGTTGCAGAGGACATGAGCGAAGGTAGAGAGTGAAATTCATATGATCCTCAGTCACCTGATTCAACCTAATTAGCAAACTAGAGCTAGCTAGCTGCGTATAGTTTACTTGTGCTGAAATTAAGTTCTCAGATTCACATGCGTGTCCTTCCTTTAATAACAGCTAAGATCAATCCTACCGCGTTTTAGATGTAATTATCTACTCTCACTTTTGTTTGGGCCTCAGTTGTCTACCCTCAATTGGCTTCTTCCTAATTTCTTGCTTTTAGTGGCTTTTGTTTAATTAATTTAAATGTGCCCATTTACTCAGAGTCTGTACGTACCTACTGTTTATAAGTTATACTAACCACATGTTGATTACTTAGAGTGGTAATTACAAGGTTTTGCTTGTATTTAATTATTTGCCATCAATGGTAGTTTATGACTTGATGTTTGTATATATTTCTATATATGGTGAGAGGTCTCAAAGTTGTCTGTTCTATCTTATATTTATTTATTTCTACTTGTGAGTAACCTATTTAAGCTTTTGCTGAGGTTTTAATTTTTCTTGGATGTAAATAGATTTTCGTGCTGTTGAGAGAACTCCTTCCATGAGTGAGTTGAATGAAATTCTTCTTGGGCAGGTAGCTTAGCTGCATTGTGCTCACTAATATTACTTTATGGGAATTGTTTTCTTGGTTCATATTGGATTGATGTATGATTGTATTTATTCCTTTTGCCTCTCAACTAATCGATAATTAATCAACCTTCTGAATTGATTTATCCATCCTTGCTAATCTGATATATCTTTATCTACAATTTCACTGGCTAACTCCTTGGTAGGAGAGAGAGTTGGAAACTTTAAAATTTAAAAAGAATTAAATCTTCCAGAGTGCTTCTTTTTCGAGCATGTTTTCAAATAAGATGCCATATTGTAGATAGTTGAAAGTTATACACAGTAAATTACAACTTGATCATTCCAATCCATGATTCCTACAGATATTTATAATTTTGTTCTGAACTTGTATTACTGTATTTAGTACCTTTGGTTCATTGCTTAAACTAGCTGGTGTATTTCCTTTCGTTTTTAAACTAGGTTTGTATTGCTTTGTTTAATACCTTTGGTTTATTACTTTAAACAAGTTGATGTATTTTGGTTGGTTTGGTGATTTTAATAAATAAATTTCTTGTGATAATTATTGGAATGATTTAGTAACTATTGAATTTTTTGTTTGTGTTGGTTTGATTCAAAATTAAATTTATTTTTAAAATAAAAAATATAATTAAACTAATTTCTCTATTAAAAAAATAAAGTATAACTTTTACATCGGTTGCAACCACAACCAACGTAATCACATTTGTTACAAATCTCAACCTCCAAAAAAGAAACTATATTTCTACGTCAGTTAAATATGGCAACTGAGATGGTAATGCAACATGGAATTTTTTTTTATCTATTGTCATTTTCTACGTTAATTTTACCTATATAGTGTCATAGCCGGTTCTAAGCTCAGGTAAAGGAGAAGGGTTTGTGTTAGACCTTTGACAACCAACGCAAAATTTTATCGAATTTCTATGATATGGATTAAGGATTTTTTTACTAAAGCTAAGTCGTTACTTAGAAGTAACGTGCTGAATGACTCGAATGTAGTGTTAAATAAGCTAGAACCGCTACATTGACACCTAGGTGTAGTGTTAAATGAGTAAGGGTTCCCACATCATTTTAGATAAAGAAGTTAACCTAGGAGAGCAAGATTCAGTTCGATTATTGGAATATTGATACTTTAACAGTTAAATCTATGGAGGTGGTGAATGTTATGATTTGAAGGAGAATTAACATTTTATGTTTTTAAGAAACTAAATAGGTGGGAGAAAATGTTAAAGAGTTAGATACTACTGGTTTTCATGTATAGCAGATTAGAGCAATGAATGGAGTTGGAATTATTATGGACAAAGTTTGAAAAAAGAATGTGATGAGAGTCAAAAGGATCAGAGATAGAATTTTATCGTTAAAATTGACTATTGGGCATGATACTTTTAATATTATTACTGCTTATGTATCTCAAGTAGGGTTAGAAGCACATATTAAGGATAAATTTTTGGAAGATTTGGAAGGTTTGGTTTGAGACATCCCACAAGAGGAAAAAATTTTCATTGGTGGAGAACTTAATGATCATGTGGAGAAAGAAATAAGGCAATATATGGGAGCTTATAACAATTTTGGTCTTGGAGAATTAAAAGAGGAGGGACATTTCATTCTTAATTTCTCAATGACTTATAATCTTACAATTATGAACACTTATTTCAAGAAATGGGAGTAGCATTTAGTTATATATAAAAGTGGAGCCCAAAGGTCGCAAATTGACTTCTTCTTTTTTTTTAAGGAATTCTAATAGAAGATCTTGTAAAGATTGCAAAGTGATCTCTGGTAAGAGCTTAAATTGACAACATAGGGTCTTGGTCCTTAATGTGTTAGTTAAGAGCTATAAACTAAAAAGTTGAAAAGCCTTAAATCCTAGGATCAAGTAGTGACAACTAAAAGGTGAGTAACAATTGATTTTTACGAAAAAAGTATTGGAGGAAAATAATTGGAACTCGTAACGAAAAGCTAACATCTTGTGGGATGAAATGGTTAAAAGGATCAGGAATACCACTAAAGTAGTTTTGAGTGAATTCAGAGGTTTTGAACCTAAAAATAAAGAATCTTGGTGATGGAATAAGAGTGTGCAAGAGAAGGTTTAACATAAAAAAAAAGAGTGTTTTAAAGCCTTACACTTGTGTAATAACAAGAAAAATTTGAAGAGTTATCGTTTAGTTAGAAAAGAGATTAAAAAAGCAGTAAGCGAAGATCGATGTAAAGCTTTTGAGGAATTTTATCAAGTTTTATAAATAAAAAATAGTGAACGCAAAATTTATAAAATTGCCAAGAATATGAAAAGAAAGTCAAGAGATTTGGATCAAGTAAGATGCACTAAGGATGATGAAGAAAAGTTTTGATTATTGATAATGATATAAAAAAAAGATAGGAGAGCTACTTTTATAAGCTCTTTAATGATGAATTAAGTATGACTAGTGATATAGAAGGTTTAACAACTTATGAAGATGAACTGAATTTGAATTTCTATTGTAAGATCCGGGTTGGAGAGTAAAAGAAGCTCTTAAGAGAATGAATATTAATAAAGTTATTGGCCCTAATGGTATTCCTAACGAAGTTTGGAAGTGATTAGGAGAGAAGATGATTTTGTGGTTTATTAAGCTTTTTAACAAGATTTTATGGCCAGAGAAAATGTCAGAGGAATGGAGAAAGAGAACTTTAGTGCCTATATACAATAACAATGGGAATATTCAGAACTGTACTAATTATTGGGAGATAAAACTCATGAGTCATACCATGAAATTTTAGAAAAGAGTGATTAAACATAGATTAAAAAAAGAGTTTCATATTTTAGATAATGATTTAAGAATTTATGCCAGGACGGTCTATAACAGAGGCTATTTATTTATTAAGGAGTTTGCTTAAAAAATACCGGAGTAAAGAGAGAGATTTACATATGATTTTCATTGTTTTAGAAAAAACCTATGATAGACTACCAAGAGATGTGTTGTGGAAAGCAATAGAGAAGAAATATATTCATGTGACTTATATTCGAGTCATAAATGATATGTATGAGGGGATAACAAATGTGAGAATTCGTAGAGGTGAAACAAAGGAATTTCCTATATGAATATGTTTACATTAAGGATCTTTTTTTAGTCTATACTTGTTTGATTTGGTTTTAGATGTTTTAAGAAAACATATACAGGAGGAAATTCTTAAGTGTATGCTTTTCGCAGATGATATAGTCTTAATTGAGGACTCAAGAGAAGATGTCAACTCGAAACTAGAGTTATAGAAACACTTTGGAAACAAAAAGTTTCCACTTAAGTAGAAGTAAAATAAATATATGTTTTACAAATTTAATAAGAGACTAATTAAAAATGATTTAGAGGTAAAAATTGGGGAGCAAATTATTCCATAAGTGTTAAAGTTCAAATATTTGAAGTCAATTTTACAGAGTGATGGTGAAATTGAAGGAGATGTTATGTATAAAATGCAAGTTAAGTAGTTAAAGTAGAGAAAAGTTTCAGGAGTTATTTATGACTGTAAGATACCTATTAAGTTTAAGAGCAAAATTTTATCGAACTGTTATAAGGCTAGCAATGCTATATGGTAGTAAATGTTCGGCTTTAAAAAGACAACAAGAGCATAAGATGGAAGTAGTAGATATGAGAATGTTGAGATGGATATATGGTTGTACAAGAATGGATAAAATAAAAAATGATTGTACGTGAAGAAAAATCGGAATAGCATCTATCAAGGAGAAATGATGGAAAATCTTTTAACGTAGTTTGAGTATGTATAAAAAAAGAGGATAAAAGGAGTCAATAAGGAAAGTTGATCAAATGACTTGGAGCTCTATCAAAAGGTATAGAGGAAAACCAATAAGGATATTAAGAGAAGTTATAAGACGTGATCTTTTGATAAATGATTTATATGAAGAGATGATATTTGATAGAACCTATTGACATTGTATGATCTATGTATTATACCCCACTAAATGAAATAAGACTAATATTATTGTTATTGTTGTTATTATCATTTTCTATATTGGTTATTCCTGCAATCAATATAGAAAATAAGTTTTCTATGTTGGTTCTAGAATCGAGGTAGAATTACTTCTTTAGGAAAAAAGACAATTTAGGACCCACAACTAAAAATATTTTTTCCCAAGAACCCAATTTAAAAATTCAGTAGTTCTATAAACTGAATTCTCAACTCGAATCAACTAAATTTCACACCGATACTATTTATTTGTTAATATTTTTGTAGAAAGGTCCTAAACTGTCCTTTTTCCTCTTTTTTATGTCAATCAAATCCATATTGCCTCCACAACTATTGTAAAAAGTCATTTTTACAATAGTGCCAATAATCACAGCTGTCTAATCAACCATATGTAACTTGTTAGTCATTCAAGTATAATTAATTAGTTGAGCAAAAATGAAAAGGAGCACAATATTTCATGCAAGTGCTATCAACTTTTGCGGTTTTTTTACCTGGATACAATAAATAACAAACGAAATTACCAAAATACTATAAGTCAAATATTATTTTTCAATATACTATAAATTTTACTTCTCGGTGCCATTAATACGGAGATAAAAATTACACTTTTACACATCTCGATTTGATGCAAACCGATATGTGTATTTTTTGTTTTTTTAACATTTAAGGTGGGCAGGCTATGCCTGCCACCCTACCCCCTTACCCCCCGCACACCCACACCCATTCCCCTCTCTCTCCCACCACGTACTCCCCCTCCCCCCAAAATATAATTATATAATTATAATATATATTATTTATATTTATAATTATAATATATTACATATTAAAATAAATTTATATAGATCTTTTAAAATATTTATCCCTTTAATTGAATTAAATAAAATTTTAAAATTTTTATTATATTTTAAAAATCTAAATAAAATTTATTTTAATATGTAATATATTATAATTATAAATATAAATAATATATATTATAATTATATAATTATATTTTGGGGGGAGGGGGAGTACGCGGTGGGAGAGAGAGGGAAATGGGTGTGGGTGTGTGGGGGGTAACCTGCCACCTTATAGGTTAAAAAAATAAAAAATACACATCTCAGTTTGCATCAAAAGTGTAATTTTTATTTTGGTGTCAAAGACATCGAGAAGTAAAATTTATAGTATATTGGAAAATAATGTTTGACTTATAGTATTTTGATAATTTTTTTTTTTGTTGTATCCGGATACAATTTTCAACTTTTGGTGTCAACTTTGAGCCTCAGCCAAAGCTCACATTATTAAATTACATTCAAACATAAAAAGATGATAATTTTTATGGGCTTAGGCTTCTCACGTTACTAATTACATCCATGATAAGCACTAAGAACACATGCCTCAACAGGATCCATACATAAATCCTCTTTTAAGTAAAATCGAACAGCCAGTCCTTGCAAGTCACAAAACACATTGAACAAAATATAACATGATAAGCAGGCAGGAGAAATTACAATAAAATAATAAATTTACCACAAAATAGGATTTATTACCACTTGTTCTTCTAATTTTATTATATAGTATTTTAAAATTTAACACTTTTTATTAGTTAAAATCTTTCTTTGTAATTAATTCATTATACTGATTTATAACTATAATTCCCCCTAATAGCAATATAATTTGGGACAAATCCACCCCAAATAATTTGAACGTGCTCATACAATATCTATTTTTGCGATGAGCAGTTTTACTCATGGGAGGCACCTATATTTATAGTTCGGTGTTAGTTGTTAGCATATCTCCTTTTCTCGCATCTGGTTCAATGGAAATATCATCTCAAAAGTCAAACAATGCTGATTGTAATTGTAAATTGGGAAAAAATTGATGATCCAATTCAATCCCTGTGGAGAATATAGTAACTTTTGTAAATAGAAATATATAATTCAAATGTTTAAAGTTTCATTTTAAGTTTCCACTAAAAGGTCAATAATTCCCTTGATCCCCTCCCTGCTCTAAGGATCGAATTCAATAACAATATATAGAGGTAGTTCTAAAACGAAAATCTACAAGAGATAATCCAAACCCAAATCATCTGCATAACACTCCTGTCAGGCCCGAAACTACTCACTGCCACCTTCATCCACTGTTTAGTATAAGTGCAAATGCATAAATGTTGGATATATAAAGTTACCAAAACAAAAATATCAAGGATCACAAATTCTGGGAGAAAAAAAGAAAAAGAATGCTTACACTTCCAAGATGCCAAAAAGGGCTCGCCATCTTGAAAACAATATCGCTTCTATTATTCAGAAAATGGCACCAACTTTGTGTTTTCTTGTCATTAGTTATATAAAGAGCCTCTCACAAAATATTACATACACCGTATTAAAGAGCAATGCAAAAATATAAAGCTTAGAGCATTGTAAATGATCGGGGCATTGTACTCTTGTTGCTTCATAAGCGGACAATCCACAAGATAATTTCTATCCCATTGAGCACATTATATAGGGTGGATTGTACCATATTATATTTGACAATTGATTTAATGAAATTAATTGTAATTAATATGAGATTGATAGCAATTTTCTCAAATAAATTCATATTATTAAAACAAGAAAAATAAAAAACGAATTAAATGAAAATTAATTTCAAATTTCTCAAAATTGACACAAACTTCTCCAAATAGTATTAATTTTAATATAACTTTCTAAATCATAGCAATTAATTCAGCCAAATAATATTAAATATAAAATAAATTTTCAAATTACAGTAATCAATGATGGGTAAATTACATAATAATTCACAAAAATCTATTATTTATTATATATATAAAAACAGGATTCAAAACTGAACTGCTGTTGCGTCACCTCATTATGCAGTCTTTAAAAGGAAACTAATAGCTAGATACTCTGTGGCATATGATGTGTAAGTTATTTTATTATTTTTAATAAATATATAAATGGATTTATTAATAATTGACTGATATGATTTTCAAAGGTGTATTAAATTAAATCAATTTAATAACATGGTTCTTAAATAATTTGCAATCTAATTTCGATGCTATGTATATGATTTTAAATTGTTTATTGTTCTTGATTTTATATTGTGACTTATGCCACATTGCCGGGCAATTATGGGGTTTAAATGAATAGCTTTTAAATTGGGTAGTGTTTATGGTATTTTTTTTTTCAATTTGATTGAATGGATTATTTAGTTTAAACTTAAACAAATTCCTTTTTATTTGGGATTTGTTTGAAGTAAATTCCTTTGCTGCATACTTGGTTTTCAATATCCACTTTGTGGTATATTTATAATATTTATATTATATTTCCATTTACTATTAGCCTGTTTGTTTGGATTGAGGGCATAATCACTAATTGAGATTATATGGTGGAAACAGTTTTTCAATAAGTATTTATGCCTTAAATAAGAGTTTGTAGAAGAAGCTGATTTTTTTAGTTTACGATAATCATTTATCCTCCTATAATCACTTATTTCATTTTTCTTTCTCATTATCTACCCAATAATCACTTAAACTCCAATATTCAAACACATTTCTTTTCTCAAAATCACTTATAAGGTAAAAATATATAAATCTAAATCACTTTTGACATAGTCATTTATTCTCATAATCACTTATAAATAACCACTTATAAATAATATAATCCAAACACATCCTAAATCATTATTTGGTAAATGGTCGCTATAATTGGTTAAGTCATTATCAGTATTATATTACATTTATAATGCCATTTAAATGTAGGTTTGACCTAGGAATTGTTCGTCAATGTTTTTACTTGAATACAGTGTATTTAAAAATTATTACATATGTCACAAAAAAATATTGAATATTTTTTAATGAAGTTTTTATTTATTTATATTATAAAGGAATACAATTACTTCTTTTGTATAATTGTTATTTATGGCTATAAAGATAATGTTTAAATTATTATGTTGAAATATCATGAACGTATTTCCCTTTAATGCTGGTGTAATTCATGTTTTTTTTCACTAAATTCAATATTTTTTAGTGGTCTATAAAGCTCTATTTCAATTATATGTAAAAAATAATACTTCCCTCATTCCATATTATAATATTTTTTGAGAGGTTTTTCTTGATCTTACAAGATAATTTATGCTATATTTAATGAAAAAAATAAAATTAATAGAGATATAATTAAAAATTTTAGTTTTTTTTCAAAATAATAAAAGTTTCTTAATATATAATAGTGAGAAAATAGTTTTAAATATGCATGAAAATCTTTCAACACTTTAGAATATTGAGAACATATACATAAAAAATAATATTAAATGAATTTGTTAGAATAACAATTATATCTATTACAAATTACAAAATAATAAAAAAAGTCTCGGAAGCCTTCCTAATTAGAATTTGGATAGTTTCAATTCTTATTTTCTTTTTTTCATGTGTAAACAGTACACAAAACAAAAATTTGCAGGGAAATAGCTTACACGTGGCCCGAGTTTTCCCGCCATTCTCGGCCCAGGAAAGCTCTCTTCAATGGCTTGCTCGGTTCATCGTCGATATTTTTTTTTAAAAATAACTTTCTTAAATTTTCTTTTACCTCGTGTTACATTTCTGATTATTGTTGGCTTAGCTTCATCATGGCGTTTGTTCTCCAAGTAATCATCCACCATTTCTTCTGTTACTAGGGGAACATGTATATCTGTGTCTTTTCCTTTTTCCCTTTTTGTGGTTTTTTGAATTAATCTTTTATTGTTCTTTTTTCAATAATTCGCTCTGAGGAATTGGAATATGTTTTTTTTTCTTTCGTCTAATTTCTCATATTATGTGCTTTTGAATTGACCGTGAGAATTAAGAAGAAATTGAGGCATACTCTTCTCAATCGCGTTTATTTTCCAAGCAATGTGGCTTGGTAGGAGTGAAAATGGGGACTTCGTTGCCCTTTTCTCTTCTCATTTTCTCATTTACCTGGCATACCGTTGAACTTTGCCGAATGGATATGCACCTATTTTCAATACTGAATTAGTAATCTCTGTATCGTAAATTTGTCAGTTATTTTGGTTCAAAATGGTGTTTGGCAGACGGACATCGTCGACACATTCTATTGCAGTCTTCCCATCTTTAAATGGCTCTTCCTGAAATTCCGACATGGACTTGATTGCATATGTATAATAGTTACATTATAACAATATCATGAAATGGTATTTTAGCTATGTGCAGTTTCCGTGTCATTATATTAAATGCTAGTTGCGATTTAATTTCCATTTATTTTTTGTTAGTCCTTCAAGGCAAAAAGTAGCTTAATTGATGGGCCTTCCAGTTACATGCCTATAGTTCAGGCTTTAATTCCGTCAAAAGTAAATATATTTGAGTAAATGGTGAATGATATAATTCTTTTGTGCGTGCGTGCGTGCGCATGTTTATTTTCTCGTATATCTGACCAACTTTCAGTGGCAGATGTCCCATTAGATTAGTTTATGGAGATTGGTATCTGAGAAACAAGTAAGAGATTTCTGGGGCTTCATGAAGATGATATGAGTTAAGGAAATGGATTTTAAGAGGTTCATGACTTTCTATGGTTTCACACAACGAGGCACAATTTGAATTTGATGTTTAGTACCAGAGAAGGAAATATATCATGTAGAAACCGTGCAACTATCTGAATTTTTCTTAGGTTGAAATGGATAGTCAAGGTGATCATTTCCGGAAGCCTCCAATCAAGGGAATTAAAGGCAGTGAAGAATCAGTTTTCTTGCATGGGGACTTGGATCTACATATAATAGAAGCAAAATCTCTTCCAAATATGGATTTTTCTATTGAAACCGTAAGAAAATGTTTTACCGCAGGAAACAATTGCACACCTCCCTTTGTAAAAGGTCTCAAGACACACTCTGGAAAACATAAAATGATCACTAGTGATCCTTATGTCTCTATCTCTCTAGCGGGGGCGACTGTTGCTCAAACTAGAGTCATCTCTAATTGTGAGAACCCTGTGTGGGACGAACATTTTATTGTGCCAGTTGCTCACCCTGTTCAAAAAGTTGCATTTGTTGTGAAAGATGATGATGTTTTTGGAGCTGAACTCATTGGAGTAGTGGAGATATCTGTTCAGAAGATTTTGCCAGGAAATACTATTAATGACTGGTTTCCCATTATCGGCAGTGGAAACTGCTTAAAACCTTATCCTGAGTTGCATATTTCTTTGAAGTTTGTGGCTGTGGGAGATCAGGATCGGACAAGTTATTTCAGTGTTCCTAATACATATTTTCCTCTCCGAAAAGGAGGGAGTGTAACTCTCTATCAAGATGCACATGTACCAAATGGAATGCTACCTGAAATTCAACTTGAGGGTGAAAAAATCTTTAACCATGGTAGGTGTTGGGAGGATATATGCCATGCCATTTTGGAAGCTCACCATCTAATATATATTATAGGATGGTCTATTTACCACCCTATAAAGCTCGTCAGAGAACCAACAAAACCAATACCTGCTGGCGGAGAGCTTTCTCTTGGAGAACTGCTGAAATACAAGTCACAAGAAGGGGTCCGTGTGGCTCTTCTGATTTGGGATGACAGAACGTCACATGACACATTTTTTCTGAAAACAGTAATTCTAATTACTTCAATGAGATAATTATACATGATTTCTATTGAGAAGTTTTCATGTTGATCATTTCGTCAATTCAGGGAATCTTTTCTTCCTTATGCTGAATTTGTTATCTGCTTCTAAATTAAAACTCTCCCATATGATATTGTATTGAATTATTGAAATTATTAGATCCTATTTGAGTAAGAATCTTTAAGTTATCAAAAGAAAAGAATCCAGGTGAGGAGAAAATTAGGAGGGGGTACAGAATGCAAGATTGCTCCATATACATTCGTTACTGGTAAATCATAATGGATCGTCTTCTGAAGTATTACAGTAATATTCGATAATGATATGCTTAACTTTTAATGTTCCTGAAATCTAATTTTACTATCAAACGTAAATGGAAGTGCATGGCATTTTTGTACTGTGTACACCACTGCTGAGATCTATATTGGTGTGCTTTTATGATAATTAATATTTGTGATTGCAGGAAGGTGTCATGCAGACACATGATGAAGCAACCAAAAAATTCTTTAAACACTCCACTGTCCATTGTGTGTTATCTCCACGTTATCCAAGCAATAAGCTCAGTATTTTCAAGCAACATGTATGTAATTCCTGCTTTTGAATTTAAATTATGTAGGACAAGAGTATTGGGTTTACTGCTGAATAATCTCAATGTCTTATGATTTCCTGGAAGACTTCATGTTAGTTTATGCTCCTATATGAGGGATGTAGTAATGTTCCTTTTCTGCATTTGCTTGAATAGTACATATTTAGCTTTTTTTTAAAAAAAAACATTTTTAATTGGATCATTTGGTACAGGTTGTGGGAACTCTTTTCACTCATCATCAAAAGTGTGTGCTTCTTGACACTCAAGCTTCTGGGAACAATAGGAAAATAACTGCTTTTATTGGTGGCCTGGATCTATGTGATGGCAGATATGATACACCTCAGCATCGGCTCTTCACTGATCTTGATACTGTCTTTAAAGATGATTTTCATAATCCTACACTTCCAGTAAGTGGTTATTATGCAAGAATGATTCTTTTTATGTGTTTGGTCTAGTGCATTATATTGGTAATCTTGTGGTGTGTGTGTGTGTTAGCACAAACAAACACTTTCATCAGTGCAAGCAAGGGAAGTTTCTAAAAACTTGAATCTTGTAATGCATTTGTGTCATGGGAAAAAATGTAATGCATTTGTTATGCTTTGGAGGAAGGAAAAAAAAGAAAGAAATTACTAGAATATTGACTTGACAGTGTAACTGTCATTGAAAGGTTTAATATGAAGAACATAATCTTGATGATTCTTGGTGCAGTCCCCACTCTATCCCTGCCTGAGAATGGTGAACGTAGCAGAGAAGTCTAAGTAGCAGCAAAAGCAAATAATGCAGGGATATAGGAAAAAGATATGAAGAACTAGAATGGGAAGTTTTGTAAAAGTGGAAAAAGGAGTGAACAGATAAGAGAAATATTTGACATCCCTCAACTAATTAACTTTTTTGGACTGAAGAATTTTAGGAATTATTATCAAATTTGAATTTCTCTCAGCTCAAACTTTTGCATTGGAGTGGACCTTGACAGTGTACTAGACCTTTTATTACCAAGTTGTCTAGAGTTTGTGTTGGTAATCAGTGTGTCTACCCAAATCTGAGGCTGATCTCCAATGGCTAGTTCATCAATCTGTGACGACTTTGAATCAACACATTTTTTCCTGACGGTCTAGATTTTGTAAAATATTTAATATTAAAATAAAAAAATTAATAAAATCTGGCTAGTCCTGATTAGATCCATAACCTTTACGTCTCTAAAAATTTTCATGGGATCTATTGAATTCGTTTGCCAATCTCTAATGGCTAGTTCCCTAAAATAGGTTAATCAGCTAGTTTCCTATTTTAGGTGCGCCTGGTCTGCGTTGGGTATGTCTACTTCTGTCCGCTGTTTTTTTTTTTTTTTTTGGGTTCTTTTGTGTTTCTTACTTTCCTTGTTGGGAGCTTTGGCTTGTGACTTGTTACTTACAGCCTTCCTATTTATTCTGCATGAAAAAATTTTTGTGCAATTCAGAACTTTTATCAATGAAATACCAGCATTATACACAGTTTGATACTTGCCTTCTCCTATTTTCTTTGTTAAAGTTTAGTTACAACAGTTTATCCCAAGGTATGCTGGGCCTTTTTGAGTGGAGGGAGTTCATTAATGAATGAAAAAATTACATCATATATACAAAGGTCAGACAAAAGAAAACAGTTAAACAAGGGGTCCTGTATCAAAAACTTCAAGAACCCCCTTGACTCTAATGGTGTAATTGACAGTAGCCTGAACTTTCTGAACAATGCCCTCTGTAGTGTAAGATTTGTTAGAGAAAGTCCTGCCATTCCTGACTTGCCACAGTTTCCAGCACATAGTACCGAAGGTCAATTGCCATATCTGGCAGCATCTCCTTGGGTTGATGTTTGTAACAAGGTATGCTGGGCCTTTGATTTATCACTTTGCCACTTTGTAGTGCAAAAATGTTTTCTTTTGAATGGCCATGTTTAAGATCATAAGAAAACCAATCTTGGGCCTTCACTTAACATCATAGATTTTAGTTGAAGTAATCATTGATAGCTATTAGAGCCTGTAAGACCAAGTGGCCTAGTTTTCAATCTTTAATGCTTCCAATTCCCTTGAAGTTAAATTTCAGCATGAGACTGTGGTTTTTGGCAAAGAAGATAAGATATTAATGAGAAAGATACAAGAGAGGAAGATAGGATATACTCCTACAGTGAAAAGACAAAATATTAAGATATTAGGAAAAAAATATTTAAGCTAAAGCATGCTGCAGCGCTGCCCAAATCTTCTGTCAATTCTTTTGAGTAGTTCTGCTGACATATTATAGTGTGTTGATTTTTGTCACTTGAATTAAATTAGAGAATCCTATTTTCCTTAGTTTTTATTTTCTGGTTTATGAGTGAGGCTGTTGATTTGCTTGTACCTTGCTTCAGATTAGTCGATTTAAAATCCCTTTAACAGCAAACAATAATGACTTGACTGGCTGAAGTATCTAAATAATTTGCAGTTAGGCAATTCTGTTTCATTGTATGACTTCATATTTGCATTACAAGGTGAGTTTGTGTATTAAATGGGCTGACATTTTTTTGGTCATTGATGACGATGTGAAAGCATGAATTAGCACGAAGGAAGGCAGGAAAAGATTATTTAAATGGAAATTTGCAAATCTGTTGAAATAACTTTCTATATGATACAGTCAAGTTATACTGGTGGACCAAGAGAACCATGGCATGACTTACATTGCAAAGTTGAGGGCCCGGCTGCATATGATATATTGACTAATTTTGAGCAAAGATGGAGGAAAGCCAAAAAATGGCGTAACTTAAGGTTAAACAAGGTTACAAATTGGCATGATGATGCTTTGCTAAGGCTAGATCGAATATCATGGATTGTCACACCATCTGATGATAATGATACAAGTGTCTATGTAACTGAAGAAAATGATCCTGAGACTTGGAATGTGCAGGTATGGAGAAAATATGGTGATATAAATCAATGAATTGTATCATATCATCCTTATAAAATCGTATAAATATTACAAACAAGCATTAATTACAGGTATTTCGGTCCATAGATTCAGGATCTGTCAAGGGTTTTCCAAAGGATGCTAAGGGAGCTAAGGCTCAGGTGAGAACAAGGTTGCCCAAAAATAATTTAACCTTTTTTTTTAAATTACTCTTTTTGTCCTTAGATTTTCACTCAATTTTTAATATGTTCCTATAGTGTAAAAATTTCTAATTAAATCCTTATAAAAATTGTTTAATAAAATCCTTATTGTTAAACTTTTGCTAGTGTGCTGTTAAATTTTGCTTGCGTGGCCAACTATGTGTCATCTTATTACATTGGATATGTGTAATTTATACTAATGATAGGGTCAAAAGTAGATAATGAAGTGAAATTAACTTGTATGTATGGCCTGTGTTGGAACCAATGCTAAGTATCTTGAATGAGTTGACCTGAGTCATGTATGTTTAGAGTGCCAATATATCGTATGGTTATCTGTGTTAGCAAAATTTAAAAGCATATTGGCGAAGTTTAATAATAGGGACTAAATTAAATACTTTCAAAACTCAAAGAACTCAATTACAATTTTCAAACTATAGAGACCAAGTCGAAAATTGAAGGAAACTATAAGGACTAAAATAATAATTTAAGTGAAACCAATTTTTATTATCTTTATTTGTCAGTGTGCTTTGATAGTTGTAAAAAATCTATCTTGATTTTCTACTTCTAAACTTGAATTTTTTTATTTTTCAGAATCTTTTCTGTGGAAAAAATTTGAAAGTTGATAAAAGCATTCATGCTGCTTATGTAAATGCAATAAGATCAGCTCAACGCTTCATATATATAGAGAATCAATATTTTCTTGGATCCTCTTATCATTGGCCTTCGTACAAAACTGCAGGTATTTGAAGTATATCTTGTCAATATTATTGTCTTTATAAGGCATTAAATGGCTTTAGTGATATTGTCTTTTCCTAATTGTGATTTTTGCCTTCTGAACTCATAGATATTCATATAAAGTATTCTTATTGACTATTAACTTGTTAGATGCAGTTATTGATATATTTGGACTGAAGTTTGTGATGTATTTCTATATCCATTAGAAGAAATGTCCAAGCCCTATAAGGGGGAATTTATTTGATCTTTCCATATACAAGTTGATGTAGTTTTTATGAGCATATATTTTGGGGAATTGTTTTGAGGATATGTATTACTTGAACAGGTGCAAATAACTTGGTTCCTATGGAGTTGGCTTTGAAAATTGCTAGCAAGATCAATGCCAATGAACGTTTTTCAGTGTATATAGTTATTCCCATGTGGCCAGAAGGGGTTCCATCTAGTGCTTCTGTTCAAGAAATCTTGTTCTGGCAGGTTAGACCAACTTTTAATGTGTGTTTCCTGGCTGAAAATTTTTCAAGGTTAATATAATGTACAATAGTACTAATCGGAGCTTAATAAGCACAAAGAAAGATGTGTTGAAATTTCCCATATTGTTTTTTGGTGGATGAAAAATCCTTTCTCATGAAATTGACATACAGTTCTTTTTCCTTCCTCTCCAAGTGATTGGAGAAAATTTAACTCTAATAGAACCCTGGGAATTTCGGTTTTATTTCCTCCGAAAATCACTGGACTTTGTTACAAGCAATTACAAGACAAAACTACTAAGCCACATAAGCAAGTTCCCAGTCACAGAATCAAGAACAAAAGACAAACACTGAACAGTAAAAAGTGATTCCTGACTTTCGAGAGGTCAGGACCTCTCCCTGGCATGTTTCAGCAAAATTCCTCTTTCTCTCCGAAAGCGGCACCCAACCCAAGAGAGATACAGCCACGTCACCAGCCACTGTGGCATCCTTGTCATGCTCATCTAATGTAGGGACAGCTACTGACTTTGGGCTTGAGTCACTAATTCCCTCTTCAGTCTGTTTCTTATTCCTCCTCTGATCAAAGTTACTAGTGGGCTTTCTCCTCCCTAAATAAGTTTGGCCCACAAATGTACTGGGCCCATCAAACTCACAAGTGAGATGGTTGGTCTGGATTTGATCTTTTTAAGGGCAAACCAGTCCATGGGTGATAAATAGTTATTTAGATGCAACTTTAGGTGCTTCTTTCAACTTTTTATCTGAAATTTGAATGACTACAGGGACAGACAATGTCTATGATGTACAGGATTATTGCAGATGCCCTTAAAAAGGCAGGTCTTGCTGACCGTTCTCACCCACAAGATTATCTCAATTTCTATTGCCTTGGCAAGCGTGAGCCTCCAATTTCAGGAAGTCCATCACCATTTCAGTCAGCTGAAAACCGTAGTTTGGTATGCTACACTACCCTTATTTAGTATCATCAAAATATTTGCATTATATGCAGTTATGATCACTGAATTTAGTACCAAGCACAAGCGGTTAATTCATATCTAAGTTTGCTTCAAAAGGTTGTTGCTTTTGCATTTACATATTCACTTATATGTTGTGAGGTAGCTGCAGTCAAGGAGAATTTGATCTCTTTGTTGACTAGTAATCTGACCTTTAGAAAAGATAGAAGTTGGTATTTTCATTTTGTGTTGGTTTTACTTTGTGTATTGCTGACTACTAATACTTAGGTCTTGGCTCAAAAAGCAGATTAACTATTTAGAGATTTTTAAGAAAGTAGAAATTATTTTGTGTTTGATTAAAATAAAGAAAATCACTTTTTAAATTATTTAGTAAATAAATAAAAAATATGGATTTATATTATAATATTTTCATGGGGTTAAATATTGTTATTTTTACAATTTTTAAAATTATTTTGTTGCACCTTGTCTCTTATATATTTTTCTCTCTCAGCTACCGCAACTACTTTTTCTCATAAGCTACCTAGAATAACTTCTCAAAATAAGCAGAAAATTACTTTTTTTCAGATTCTGATTATTTTTTAAAATTTAAACAAACACTCTAAAATATTTTAAAAGTACTTTTTTATATGAAAAAGTGATTTTTGCATTAAAAAAGCTGAAACAAACGGGCTCTAAATCTTGTGAAATGTGATTTATTTGGAAACTTAAAACAGCTTCTTTCCCCTTGAGTTTTGAGGGAAAGCAATATTTTATTCTGGGCTTAACATGCTTTATCCTTCAGCTTTTTGGCCCAAAGTGCAAAGATCATCCTGAAATAAAGAATGATGGTGAAGAGATCAAGGTGTCGACTGTTGAGCCCCATCTCTGTGTCCATGTTGACTTGGCAGCAAAAAAGAAATTAAAATAAGTGTTTTTGTTCTCTAATTCTCTAAACTCCATGTTACTCTTCTCTGTCCTTCGGATTTTACCCTTTTCAATATTTGACTCTGTGATTGTAAACTCCATGATCCAATTTATCTCCACATGCACGCCTTTTCCTAGGATTATTATTGAAATTTAGAAAGAATACGAAAACAAATGAGATGAAATTGAGTTACGGAAGGAAAAGGGAAAAGTGTCTCTGTATTTATGGGATGGCAATGACATGAAAAGCAATCACTATGTGTAAGTCAATTTGCAGGTTTCTATAGATTTTAATTCATTTTATTTAAACTCCTTTCCTTAAGCAGGCATCGATGAAAAAATACAGACGTTTTATGATTTATGTCCATGCCAAAGGAATGATAGTTGATGATGAATACGTACTCATTGGTTCAGCAAATATTAACGAGAGATCCTTGGATGGTTCAAGGGATACAGAAATCGCAATGGGTGCTTATCAACCAAATTATACAAGGAAAGCAAAGAAGGCTCGTCCACATGGCCAGGTTAGAATTCTCCAGCTCTCTACTTATGGGGTGGTTTGTGCCAACTGTGCATGTTAATTTAAGGTAAATTACTCTTTTGGTCCTATAATTTAAAACTTCATAAATTGTCTTGTAGTTTAATTTTCAATTTAATCACTGCCCTCTGTTATTATTCTATTAAGTTTTGCTAATGTTAAACATGTATAAATCAAGTATAAACATGATTGCATATAATGTAGTTAGAGAGAGAGAAAAGAAGGAATGAATGTAGAGAGTGGAAGTGAGCTTCATTCTCACCCCTTTATGTCATTATAATTCAAACTGCATGATTACTTGATTTTGGGGGATCTAATTTTTGCAACATATATGCGAGTTAGTTTCAATTTTTTCTTTGGCTTTTTTTCCCGTTTTTTTTTGACATAAATCATGTATGTTCAGAGTGCTAGGATACGATATGATTGATCGCATTAACAAAATTTAATGGAACATTAGTAGAAGTTTAATGCCAAGAACTATGTTTTTTTCTAAAAAAAGGATGCAATTATAAATTTTTAAAACTATAGAAATAACATTAAAGATCACGTAACTATAAGGACATAAGTCCTAAAGAGTAAATACATATATACGCATGCAACCAAGCAGAATGGAATGTATTTCAGTTATTGGTGAAAAGGATTATGGTGATTGGTGAACAACTATTGGCAGTTTTAATACTTCTATAATTCTCTGATGCTACGCCCATAGGTTATCGGTGAAAAGGATATGGTTAATTGAAAAATTATATGTAACCTTGCTCTTAAGTCTTAATCCTATTAGAAGTAACTCAAGTAACAAGAGAGAATTCCAGGGATGAAAACGAATTCACAGTATGGTCATTTCTAACAACCCAAGTGATTATTGTTGTAATTGATTTCTATATCAGTGTATAATGGCATAGGACAGCCTTGTTCTGTCTTCCTTCTTTTCATGTTTGGGACAATTCCTGTCATGAATATTTATCCCAAAAATGACCAAGGGACTAAGCTTATGTACGGAAAGCTTGACATCACACCTTTAGTCAACCAAAAAAATCACAAAATCTATGATTCAATCCACTTAAGTAACTTACATGGACCTTTTTTTTTTTTTCCTGATGTGGGATTTCCTTCTATTCATACTTGAACCCAACAGTGGGTAGTAATTCACACAGGCAGAATTATGTTGATGTAGGTGTATGGTTACCGAATGTCACTATGGGCTGAACATCTGGGTAGTGTTGAGGATACTCTTGATAAACCAGAGAGCCTGCAGTGTATGAGATATATCAACAGTGTTGCTAAACGTAACTGGAGTGCCTATGTATCTGAAGAAGGAGGAATAATGTGGGGACATTTGATGCAGTATCCAGTTCATGTCAGTGCAGATGGGAAAGTCAGTGCACTTCCAAATCAGGAGACCTTTCCTGATGTTGGTGGTAAAATTCTTGGATCTCCCAACTCTCTTCCTGATGCCCTAACTACATGATCAATCAATATATCAAAATATAAAATCTATAGCAAGTCATATTATTTACAATAAATAGTGCAAATCATTTTTTAGACTATGTAACGCATAGAGACTCACCTAAATAGCTAGAACAAGTCATGCATAGCATATTTTACAGATCCATATGGCTTTCAAGAATTGCAGCTCATAAAATGTTATTGGCAATGAAAACCGAGTGACTTTAGAAATGCCGTGTTCAGAAATGTATAATGTGTAACATTAGGAATGGTCCTGACGCAGATATGCTGCTGCCACATGATTCCCTTGTTTTGTATATTCAATATTGATGACTAAACAGGGAGGAGAGAGAAAGGGAAAAATAATAGAGAGATAAAAAAGAAATGATCAAAGTAATATTGTGAATGAAAAATAGCTCTTATGTCTTAAAAAAAGTAATAAATGGGACAGATATTGAGTAATGATGCAAATTGCATAGTAGCCATTGTATTTTCCTTAAGCACATCAAATGGGCTTTCAACAAATTTAATTGTATCTTTACTGATCCATCTTGAGATCTTTGATTTGGTTTTAATTAATAAGATTCTTACTGTAAGTGTAATAACAATGATAATAAAAGTAAAATGAATAAAGTTTTTCAAGTTACTAAAAATATCTTCATAATAAAACATAATTTGATATGAATTTAGGTATTAAAATTTTATCATAATTATGAATTCCATAAGAAAAAACTCAAAGGATGGCTAAAGATGAAATAAACTTCTTCCTCATCCAATTTCAAACATCACATGAACCAAACAGAGCATATCAGGTTCAAAATCTGATTGATTCCCCATTATCTCTCTCTCTCTCATCTAAATTTTCTTTTAGTACATAACCCTTTTTTTTGTTGTCTATGCATAACCCTCTTGTTTATTGTATTGTATCATTACACAGCATTATCAGTTACTTTATCATTTTTTATTTCAAAAATATTTTATAGACTTCATAATTTACATAATCCAATTTATTAAACATATATACCAAATCAAATAATTTCAAGTATTTAATTAATCCTTTTTAGTCAACGTATTTAATTCATCCTTATGTCCGAAAGTGTTAATAATAATTTTCAGATATGTGAGAAATTAAATTTTCCATGAATGGTCAATTAAAAACTTATCCGTGCATCAATAATTTTAAGAAGACTATGATTAAGATATTTTATAATTCTTTTTGAAGTTAAATTTTTTTTTTGTCAGAAAGTTTAACAAGTTAATTACACTCTGAGTTGAAGTAATAAGCGAGACCCAGTGGCTTAAAAAGAATAATAAGCTACACCCTAGACTTTAATTTGAGTTGAATTATTTGTTTTGAAGTTTTAAAAAGAAATTAAGTAGAATTCCCATGAATGAGGGAGTTTAAAAATGAATTATACTATTCAATTATTCATCGTAAATTATTAAATTATACTTGTTCGTTTTAAAATATTGGGTAGATTTAATTATTTTATTTCCACCTAGGAAAGTAAATAAAATTAGTTGCATGTCTTAAATTTTTTAGAAAATTACTATAACTTTCTAAAATTATTCTTATTAAATTATTCCATTTTAATTACTACTATATCCTTTAATTTCTCCCTACCATGTGAAAAAGTCACATATTCACTTTAATTGATATTTATTATAAATGAGGAAAAAAAATTAAATGGTTGTTAACTTTTTGTGGAATAACTTATATTTTGAAATATTATTCCCCACTAAAATTAACAATGGGAGTATTAATAATATTAAATAAGATATTGATGTTAGTGGTATTAACATAATATTAATTTTAGTGTTTTCGAATTCAAGGTTTTGTGAAATTTTGTATAACTTTTTTTCAGCCATAAAATTTCGTGTAACTTAATTTAAATTTAAAACAATAAAACTAGATACTAGTTTTTTTTTTAATGAAGAAAGTGTATTTTTGGCCCCACTTTTTTTTTATAAGCTACTTTTTTTTCTTGCCAAACTTTGACGAAAAAGCTTGACGTTTCATGTATCCTTTCCTTCTTAAACAAAATACCTAACGACGTCGTTTCGGTTTTCCCTCCAACATCTTCAAAGTAGGGTTCCAAGGCTTTTCTCAGTGCAATTGACAATGGGTTCAACAGGACCGGCACCTTCTACTCTAAAGAGACGTGACTCATCCGTAAACAATAGAGAGGAGGATCGACTTATTGTGACCCCATTAGGAGCTGGAAATGAAGTTGGTCGTTCTTGCGTCTACATGTTCTATAAGGGCAAAACTGTTTTGGTATCAACATCACTTCTGCTTGCTCATTGTGATTCAGATTCTTTCTACTCTTTACGAATTGTTCGTTTTACTCTTTTTCCCCCTCGTTTTTGGCTTGGCTGTTTATAGTTTGACTGTGGAATACACCCAGCTTATTCGGGTATGGGTGCATTGCCATACTTCGACGAGATTGACCCCTCAACAGTCGATGTCCTTCTCATTACACAGTATGTGTTTCTTTACTGCCCTTCTTTATATGCATTACTTTGACTTTTTCTTTTTCTCTGTGCTTTTCTCCATTGCGCAGGATATTTCATTGTTATAGGGCAGTTCCAATTTGCAAATTCAAACTTTTTTTCATTGCATTAGCTTGTCTTCTTTCATATATGGTGATTAATGCTCTGACTAATGGATGTTGGTTATTTGCAAATAAATTTATCTGGTAGTTTTTCAATTGGAATGCTGGCGTTTTTGCTGTGTTACAATCTGAGTACTTCTGGATTTAGTACCTCTTAGATGTTTCGTGTGGATAATGCAGTTGCCTGGTAGTTGGGTTGTTTAGGCTCATTTGATTGTACATTATGGCTTTGTGTAAATGGTATTTTTGGGTCTTTAAAGAGATTTGGGGAAAGCGGTGTTAACACCGGTGTATATTGTGTAGTCAATTAACTAATTGTTCCATAACTTAGGATTTGGTATAATAGGCCTTCTGTGCAGTTCACTTAATCTTATTATTACCTATCTCAAGAAGCTCCAATATAATCAACATATTTAAATATGACAATTTAGCATCTTGGTTTAATTAATTTTGCTTCCATGATTTAGTCTGCAGCCTCTGTAGATTAAAGACTTAAAGTAATCATAATGCTAAGACTTTTTATTTAGTCGAGTTGACCTCGCCCTTTCCATAATTTTTCTTTCCTTTTTTTATTCAGTTGACCAGAAAGTTCTAGTATTAGCATATCATTTTAATGTGTTAAGTGGATCCATCTTTTTTGAGCTCAGACATGCTGAATCTATTGTTTTTTTTTTTTGGCCTCTTTTGGCTTGCTCACTGTGACATTTTCTGAACTCATGAAATGAAAAGTGAGTTGTCATTTCTTTAGCCATATGTTTGTCCAAGATTTGTTCATAAAAGGAAAAAGGCCTTGTCAGCAAATCTAATCGGGTCATAACGTGATTTTTTTTTCCTGGTCAGTGTAGTGTTTCAAAATGATGTTCTATGTAATTTCTTTGTTTACTTTTCAGGACCCAGGATGCAAAGGAATGTTCTATTTTATGTTCACTTTATGAAATAGTGCATACATCTGGGGTCACCCATGTTTGTGGCTATTATTTGGTTCTCATTTCACCAGTTTTGATGCAATTTTATGCTTGTTACTGCAGTTTTCACTTGGATCATGCTGCGTCATTGCCCTATTTTCTGGAGAAGGTATGAAGCCTCTTCAATGAACTATAATATAGTGTTTTTAGGTCATCCTTTTTTTTTTTGTTAGATACATCAGGGAAGGTTTGAACTCAGTGTGCTTTTAAGTAATTGTTTACAAGTGGTAACAGTACTTCTATAAATGTTCTCAGACCACATTCAGAGGCCGAGTATTCATGACCTATGCAACAAAGGCTATTTACAAGCTACTGTTATCCGATTATGTGAAAGTTAGCAAGGTTTCTGTTGAAGATATGTTGTTTGATGAACAGGACATCAACCGCTCCATGGAAAAAATTGAGGTATGTTTTCTTGTTGATTCTTATTTTAAATCTCCCTTTCCCCAGGCTTGTAGCCAAAATTCCATTCATTGTTTTCAGATTTTGAAAATTATTTTAGGTGAGTACCTATTAGATCGTCAGATATTTTTTTTGGTACTTAAAATTGCCTTGACGTATTTTCTTCAACTTCAAAGATGGGGTTATAATTTTCAAAGTGGAACTCCTAATGGATTTCAAGTTTATCTTTATCTAGAGTTTGAGTTTTTCATTTTCCAAAGTCATAGATTTTATTGTTATTTAGGAGTCTTAGTTATCCTTCATTATTATCTTTTGGAGTTTATAATGTAGTTAATCTCTATCTGCATATTACTATCAACAAAAGGGGGAAAAGGGCTGCCACAGGATGTGAATGTTTTGCCGTGTGCAAGCCTTCTGATTTACCATGTTTCTTTTATTATGTTTTATATGGTTAAGTGGAATTACTTAGTCAAGCAATTCTACAAGGTCCTTTGAAGCAATGCTTACATGGCTTTGAAGCAATAGTATAACAAGGTCCTTTGGTCTTTGGTACCTTTCTGAGGATTAAATCCAAAATCAAAATTGATATCATCCACATGATTGCCCAGATTTTTATTTATTTATTTTTGGTTATCTGTTTATATATTAATGGTTTATGGAATTCTGGTCTAGCTTTGCACTTCTGTTTTTCATGAAATGTATAATACATGTTTACTATGTTTGGTTCCTCTAAACCTCAATAAATCAGTTAACAGCAGTGATTAACTGCAGGTTATTGATTTCCATCAAACAGTTGAAGTGAATGGTATCCGATTCTGGTGTTATACTGCAGGCCATGTCCTTGGTGCTGCTATGTTTATGGTTGACATTGCTGGTGTCCGAGTGCTCTACACTGGAGACTATTCACGAGAGGAAGACCGCCACCTTCGTGCTGCTGAAACCCCCCAGTTCTCTCCTGATGTTTGCATTATAGAATCCACCTATGGTGTACAGCACCATCAGCCCCGCCACACTCGAGAAAAGCGCTTTACTGATGTTATCCACTCTACTGTTTCTCAAGGAGGTCGTGTCCTGATTCCAGCATTTGCCCTTGGTCGTGCACAGGAGCTCCTCTTGATTCTTGATGAATTTTGGGCAAATCATCCTGAACTCCAGAATATACCCATCTATTATGCATCTCCACTTGCAAAAAAATGTTTGACTGTATACGAGACATACACCCTTTCCATGAATGACAGGATTCAGAATGCAAAGTCAAATCCCTTCTCTTTTAAGCACATATCAGCTTTAAGTAGCATCGATGTTTTTAAAGATGTGGGACCATCTGTGGTGATGGCAAGCCCTGGTGGACTTCAGAGTGGATTGTCAAGGCAGTTATTTGATATGTGGTGCTCAGATAAGAAAAATGCTTGCATCATACCAGGGTATGTGGTTGAAGGGACTCTGGCAAAAACAATTATGAATGAACCAAAGGAGGTTATTCTCATGAATGGACTTGCTGCACCGCTCAACATGCAGGTGCACTACATTTCCTTTTCTGCTCATGCTGACTCTGCCCAAACAAGTGCATTCTTAGAAGAGCTTAATCCTCCTAACATAATTCTTGTTCATGGGGAGGCTAACGAAATGGGAAGGCTTAAACAGAAGCTCACAACTCAATTTTCTGATCGTAATACTAAAATCCTGACTCCAAAGAACTGTCAGTCTGTTGAAATGTATTTTAATTCACAGAAAATGGCAAAAACGATAGGAAAGCTGGCTGAAAAAACCCCAGAAGCTGGTGAAACTGTCAGTGGTATGCTGGTAAAGAAAGGCTTTACATATCAGATAATGGCACCTGATGATCTCCATGTCTTCTCACAGCTATCAACAGCGAACGTTACTCAGAGAATTACCATCCCTTATTCTGGTGCCTTTAGTGTTATACAGCATAGATTGAAACTGATGTACGAGAGTGTAGAGTCTTCAGTTGATGAAGAATCTGGAGTCCCAACATTGCAAGTCCATGAGCGAGTAACAGTGAAGCATGAGTCAGAGAAGCATATCTCCCTACATTGGACATCAGACCCCATCAGTGACATGGTATCAGACTCCATTGTTGCTCTGGTTTTGAATATCAGCCGTGAAGTCCCCAGAGTAATGGCTGAACCTGAGGCCACAAAGATGGAGGAAGAAAATGTGAAGAAGGCTGAGAAGGTTATGCATGCACTCCTTGTTTCCCTTTTTGGAGATGTTAAGGTTGGAGAAAATGGCAAGTTGGTAATTAATGTTGATGGGAATGTTGCAGAGATTGACAAGCAGAGTGGGGATGTTGAGAGTGAAAATGAAGGCCTTAAGGAAAGAGTAAGAACAGCATTTCGGCGTATTCAAAGTTCTGTAAAGCCAATCCCTCTTTCTGCATCACAGGTTTATTCTTAGGTCAAAATTTAGGTGTTTGGTATCAAGTTCTTTAGGGAAGGTCAAGTGCTGGTGCAACTTTACCAGGATACAGTGAATGTACCTATGCTGCCCTGAGTTTGGACGCATTGAAACATCATGTAGCAGTTGCTCTCTCCTTAGCGTGAAACTGCCATTAATCTCTCTGCTCAATATGATTTTTTCTACAAGTTATGGGACGTGCATGGCAACGTGTTGACCTGCTGTTTTGCTGTTTTGGGAACAAAGAGACGGAAAGTTGCTAAAGGTTCTAGCGTCACTTCCCATGTAGTTGTTGGGGAGTTTCTGAGAATTCTTTATGGGATCACTAAATCCTGCATTTCTGTGACTTTGTATTGATTCCTTGCACTGCATATGGAAGCAATTTGAGATTATCATTTCATCTACAAATTACATTAAATACTCCATCAGTTTCTTTCTATGTCATGCACTTTTATTCATAAAAAATGTCTTTTTAAAGTTTTGTACATAGACCAAGGAAATCATTAAATAGTCTAGAATAGTATAAACTTTAATAATATTTTACTAAAATATTCTCAATTTAAATGTTCTCTTAAATGATACATTTGGTATTAATAAAAGGTAAAATAATAAAATAAACAATTAATGTTTCAATGAAATTCTAAAGTGATAAACATTGTAAAAATTTTTAAAAATCCTAAAAAAATAATTTTTAAGAATCAAAGGAAATATCATTTAAGGTTTTAGCGTAAATGTTAATATTAACAAACACAATTAATATGTTAGAATTTTTTTTAATTTCTTAATAGGCCTTAAAGAAATGAATAAATAGAAAAATGTAATTAACATTATCTTTGATTTTTAAAATGATAAATGAGGGTATATTTCAAAAACTAGTATTTAATGTTGTTTTAGAAATAAAATTATTTTTTAAAAATGACAATTAAAAAGAAATGGAGTTATTTGAGCATATTGTTCAAAATTGAATTCATCTTATATATAAAATTTTTTTTGTTAGAATAGGTAAAATTCACTGTAATAATTTTTATCTAGGGATTATTTTTTACTATTAGAAAAGGGAATCTTGGTGTTAAAAGGGGAAAAAAACTCAGGAAAACCTGTACGCTATTGTTACACTAGTAACAGTATTCATGAATTTCCATTACACATAGCTTAAGAAAAGTCCTTGTCATTTCTTTTTATTACAAAAGTTCTTGTGATTCTTTTATTTAGAAACAAAAGTTCTTGTCATTCTAACTATTATGCGGATTTTTGAAATTTATTTTCATAATAAATGCTTTCAAAGATTATTAGAGTTGAGGGATTTAGCTCTCGATTCTTAGGATTTACAGGTTTAAACTTGTGAGTTTTAAGGCTGTAGGATTTAAGATTTAATTAAAACAGGATAAGTATATGCTTTATTTTGATTGAGTAATCTGGTAATAAAAAAAATAAAAAACAATTGCATCTCGGCTTTATCGCTAAAAATATCAGATGTTAGGGTTTAAAGATTTAGCTTTATGATTTTAAGGATAACATTCTATATTCATGGTAGAATTTTTTTAGGAATTTTTATCAAACTGATTTTGCGATTGGTGTTTTTTTTTTAAGATGGTTTTAAGGGTCAAATTTAATGAATTAACAAATCTTCCCTATTCCATTTTTTTATAGACATCCCATTTTTCTTAACCTATCCTATTCAGGTCTCAGTTGCTGCATTGAAATTTTACGTCCCACTTTAAAACAAATCATGTGGACGGAAAAAATAGAACTCGCATTACAGAAGTGATAATACACTAATGCATATGGACTTCGGACGAGTTCGATATTCTTCCAGGTTCAATCGTTTCTAAACCAGAAAATGTTACATACATCCGATGGCTGATAGCTTATTGACCCAAAAAAAAAAAATTACAGTAATGGGCTCCAGCACTTCAAATAAATCAGCTATGACATCTAAGAGGTACACAAATCCAGATAGGAACCAAGATACATCCTATGGCCTGCAGCAAAATTAGCTGAAGAATAGAACCTGAAAATTCTTCCCAATAAATCAACCAAAATCTTCAAAATCAATATAAGCAAATCTAACAGCTTAAACTGCACTTTTCATGTTTCTGAAGTTCTCCTTCAACATTGCAAATTTTTTCTTGCACTGATTCACAGTCTTCCCTGGAACAGCAGCAGCAACTCGTTCCCATCTCTGGCCAGTTTCCTTGGGGAAAGCTTTCAGAGCCTGGACCAGCGCTTTCTCCTGAACAGCAGACCACACATCTTGATCTGAGCTAGAGGAAGCTCCATCTGCAGTAGCTGAACCAGATGAATTTGGATTATCTAAGGCAGTTCTGCCATGAGAGTTTTCAGAGTTTTTTGTTGTTGAGGTGGCACTGTTTTCAGGCCTTCCAGGAGTTGATTCACCAACAAATTCTTCTCGGGTTGAGAGTGGAGATGCAATTGATTGTGCAGATTTCCTTTTCTCAAGGAATGCATCAAATGATTTGGAAGAATCAGGCTTCTGGAGGAGAACTGTTTTGGTTGCCTTCAAAATTTCTTCCACAGATCTTCCGGTACCAATGTACTCTGAAATGACCTCCCACCTCCGTGAAGTTCCTTTAGGATATTTTTGCATTCCTTTTCTCAATAGCTCAATCTCTTCTTTACTCCAAGGTTTCTCCTTCTTCTCATTGTTGTTGCCTAGTGAGGCACTACCATTAGCACTTACAGAACCATCCTTTTTATCAGTTTTCTCGTCTTTCTTATGATCTACATCTTTTTTAGAACCATGAGCATCTCGTAGAATTTCTGCTTGCTCTGAGACAGGTTTTCCTTCTATCGTTTCACACAAATTCCTCAGCTTCTCAATATCGAGCGACAAGCAAAGGCATTCTACATCATCCCCAGATATGTCATGTTGCTGTGACAATATAGGTGCTGCAAGTGTTCGAAGACGAGTTCGCTCTTTCCGCAGGAGCTTTTTCTCTTTCTCCTTCACCTTCTTTTGTTGTAAAGCAGCTTCTGCAGCTCGTCTCTCTCCCTCTTCCTTCTGTCTCCTCTCCTCTTCTGCAATTCTGGCAGCTTCTTCCTCCTGCAATTTTTTTGCCAGAATCTTAGCCTCTTTTTTCCTTTGCTTCTCAGCTTTTTCCTCTTCCTTTCTCCTCAGTATTCTTGGGTCTCTCTTATAAGCATTATCAACAAGAGTACGGATCCGTGCATACTCTTCCTTCCTAGCTTTTTCTGACAATTTTGCGTTTTGCCTTTCCATCCACCTCCTATGGTCTCGAGATTCAGCTTGCTCAAGATCAAACTCATCAGCATGAGGAAACTCCCTCCAGCTTTTAAATGTGTACCAAAAATCATAGAATTTATCAACTTCTTTTAGTGGAGTCTTGTCATCTCCTAAAGATGGAACTGGTTGATTAACTGACCACCGTCCATTCCTCATAAAAGCAGGACCAAACACTTTGAAGAAGTCTTGTGGGGCACATTCAGTGGGAATTTCATCATCAAACTCATCAGTGGAATCATATATTCTTCTTTTTACAGGATCAATCAGTACTTCATATGCTTCCTGGATTGCCTTAAAATGACTTTCTATTTCATCCTTCTTTGCCTGTTTTGCAGCTTCAGTCTCCTCAACAAGTAGAAGAGCAGCCTGTTTATCTGGATGATACCTCAAGGCAGTTTCCCGATAGCTTTTACGAATTTGATCCTCTGTAGCAAGATACCTTAGATGGCCCAAACCCAATAATGCATAGTGATCTTGTTGCTTGTCTCCAGCACCAGATTTCTTTTTACCCTTGCTGCTATAAGAATCAGATGATGCAAAATACATCTGCTCCTTATCATCAACCACTTTCTCATCATCACCATCTTCATTATCTTCTTCAATGCCAAGAAGTTTAAGGGCAGCTGAATGGAAGGCATGGCCTGCAGGTTCAAAGTTCGAAGCCTTAATCGGAAGACAATTTGAAGAAACAAAAATTGGCTGTCCATCTACAATCTCTTCTGAGTAGGCAATAAGTCGAAGGTTTGCATGTGTGGCCATCATGATGGCCCGCCGAACCAGGAAATATGAAGTATGTTAGTCTTTGATGTCCTACAACAGCTCCAATTCAATTCAATATGTCCTCTAATAATTAGTTCTAATCACTGGAACCTGCATTACCAAGAAAAGTTCAACCAGAGCATTACAAGCCACCCTAACAAGATACACATCAGGCAGCCAAACCACAAAATCAACAGATTAACATGAGAACAGGTGTAGAAGCTAGTCATCACACCTAGGCATTGAAGACATTGAAATAGAAAAGTAGCAATTCAAAAAACTCAATAGAGGGTTCTGGGTGCAGTATTGTATCTACTATTGTTGTCAGCCCCAGAGCTAAATCTAAATCTCCACAAAATTAGGAAAAAAGCTTACCAAATCTTCACAACGTAGAGGCAATTCTTCAATTTGAGGAAAAATAAAACACGGCTCTAATACATCACATCAAATTAAGGTAGTGCAATAACAACTTAATACATGAACACAATTATAAAATTCCAGGCAAAAGAATTTAAGATACTGATTCATTTATGCAACACAAAATCACATGCATGCACATGCTTATATGCATAGCATTGTTAAGCCACACAATTAACACAAAGTATTTCCTCCTTACTTTGTTTAAACATCTGCAATTTGAAAGAATAACTGACCTAATAGCCATGATGGTACGCATTTTCTCAAAATATGAAAATACAACTCCAGTAATTTTGTGCATAAGCAACCAAAAAAAAAAATAGAGTTTATTTGTTTCTTTGTTTGTTATGGGTACAGAGGTCTGGTTACTCCATACATTAGGGCCAGCAAAGGCACACGCCAGACAAGAGGAAGAACAATAGATGGATAAATCAAAAAAAGTATGTTGTTCATCCAACAACAACCATAACCAACTTATCAAGAATCGATAGCCTCTCAGGCAGGCTGCCATAGTTCACCCAATCCCGGAGATATAATTACATGTCTTCTGGGAAAGTGAAACAACGTCAAATAGTGCTTTTTAGTCATTTAATTGATTCTTGTTCTTCAGCCACAATCTACAAGCGTATAAATGCTAATGCAGGTATTACTTCAAGATGAGCAAAATGTATAAAAACTACTTCGTTCTCAAAATATGTCTCCTTCAGCGATTCAAATACCCGTGGATTCGTTCCTTCTCTCCTGCGAACAATTGTCAGCACCAAGTAGTATAACGCAACAACCCCAAACTAAAAACCGAGTGGGGTACGGCAAAAACCCAAAGGGTTTCCAAATTCAAGCACACCGGTCGGATTATGCACAAGAATTGAAACAAACACAGAAACATTCAGCTTTTGTACCACGAAACAGGTACACGATTGAAAGACGAAATCGTCACAGATCACGTAAAGAAAAAAAAAAAAGAAAAGAAAGAAGGGCATGCGATGTATGATACAGCAGGTGAACCAAAGAGAACATTATCAGAAAACAAAAACAAAGGAAAACTTACCCAGAAAAAATGGAAGAAATTACTAGAGAACGTTGAAGTTGGAGCAGCCGAGGGAAGAGTGAAACAGATGTAATTTTGGGTTCCCAAACTGTCGGGAAAGTTTCGGCCTTTTATATAGAGCACCTAGGTGTTAAACCACCGCCAGTTCATTTTTTTTTTAATTTGAAAATAATAATAGCTGCCAAATCATTTTTTTATTGGAAAATAATAATAATAATAATAATAATAATAATAATAAACTAGAGATCTGAGTCCGTGCATTGCAGGGATAATTTATTATATGAGTATATTTCAATAATAGATAATATTTTAATTATATAAATGATAACTAAAAATAATTGAGAATGCATATAATATACTAGTACGGGAAATTGTAATATTGTACAATCAATTAAAATATTGCAATCATTACACTGAGTTCAAACATAAAATTAGATTTACAACATCTTATAAAATCAAAGTTTTGCTCTTCTACCAAAATCATGGAGGTATCGATGTTTAGCCATATTTATGTTTGAAGTTATGGAATGCAAATTGAACAGAATGATTTTGATCACTGCAGACATAAGTCAATAAGATGATTTTATATCAAATGATGAAATAAATTTAGTTATTATATTATAAAATGTTAAAATTTTTGTGTAAAATGATTTGAAACCTGCAGGATGATTTGACGTCAATCACACGCGATGTTGGTGATGCTGGTAGAGGACTATAGTTAGACAAACTTTTCCAATTCTTGTACAGCACTTGGTCAATCTTATGTAATGCGGCAAGTTCCTTGTCAGTTTGAAAAAATTTTATGTTTGAATAAATAGAAAAGAACATTATATTTATAATAAATATGTAAATATTATATTTTGATTGAGAACAATTTAGAAATAGTAAGAAAAATGAAGTTACTCAAAGGACGATGAGTTGGGGTAATCAAAAGAATTTTTTAATCATACAGCTTAATTTGCAAAGCAACTATTGCTGAATGGAAATAAACTTAAGTTAATATCAGCACTTCTTGATGACATGCATGTAATCCAAATTAGTTTCAATTAGGATAGAAAAAGAAACAGCACATGGTATATTTGAAAGTAGTTAAAAAAAAAAACCAATTAGCCTGATAATATATAATCATACTAACAGAATGCCTTCCAATTTAGATGATCCCCTCGTAAAGCATTAGTTTTCTGTTTTTTTTCAGAGAGCAGACACCTCAAAGTTAATATAGAGCTGACCTAAGCTTTGACCATAAACCAAAATTACCATCCACCAGTGGCGGACCGAGGACCTTTGGCCAATGGGGGCAGGAGTGATATATATTATTTTTGAAAAATAATAAATAATAATAATTATTATTATATAAAACTAAATACATAAATATTAAAGTTATATTCTACTTTAATATACACATATGTATGTATAAATTACATATGTAAATAAATCAATTACCCGTCTTTTTTTATTTTTATTTTCAATTTAAAATTTAGAAAATCTATAATCCTACTACCCTAGATTACATTTTTTTAAATATTTTATATTTTGTTTTAACATAATTAATTATAAATAGTTAAAATATCACAAATTCATAATCATAATTTGAACAAGTACAGGTAAAAATTAAATGATTTTACAAAAAATATAAAAATTAAATGAATGATTCCAATAAAAATATAACAAATATATATATATATGATAAAATTAGCAAAAAAATAAAATCCCACCATCAGTCTATCACACAATCCTAATTATCCAAAATCACACTATTGTCTTTCGTAAAAATAAATTTCGTAAAAATAAATCTAGGACTAGGTCAAGGCAATCCTTAATCAAATTCCAAATCCCAATTTTCATGATCTCAGAAATAATATTAAAAGAAAAAAAAAATCCTACTTTCTTCTTCTCCTCTCTCTTTCTTTCTTTTCGGTCTCCACAATTGTCTCTCTTTTCTTCTTCTTCTTCTTCCTCAAAATACATAATTTGAAACTGGTCTCCTATTTTAAAACTTAAATGCACAACCACCATTGATCTCTTATGTATTCTTTTCTCTCTTCATGCTTCATCATTTTCTTCTAGTGGGTTCAAATTAGGAGGAGGAGTGGGGGCATTATATGAACCCATATTAATTTATATGATATCTTCATAAAATTGAGGGGGGGGCATCTGCCCCCACTCATCTAAAGGTGGGTCCGCCTCTGCCATCCACAATTGACTCTTTTTAAGCGTCCTTTAGGCTTGAGTGTCTTACGTTCCCATTGAAGTACATGGCAGTAATTTTGCATACTTGATGTTGAAATACTTAAAGATAACAACAGAAATATTACACAGGGTTATTAATTAGTGAAATATCTCAGACTTTAGCATTCAGTATAAATATATATGTATTTTTTCATAAAATAAATACAAGACAAATAAGAAGTTTCCATTCCATTACTGATCAATTAAAGAATTCAAAAAGTAAGTGTAACTACGAATTAAATCCATATCTAATTATGCATGTGTCCTGAGAGACCAAGCAAAGATTTTACATTAATTCATTTTAAAAAATTAAATTAGGCATTCAGGTTTATTATACTAACTAAACACCATGATAACATGATTGACAGGGGAACTTCAACATACACCTATTTTCATCTCCAAGGTACAAATACTTCGTCCAAAGCAGCCACGACTACTGTAGAAGATAAACGCTGCTATAACTTACAATAAATAAACACCTACTCTAACTACATGCCTTAATAATATTTTTCATGTCAGCACATGATCCAATTAAACATGCACATATGAATAATTCAATTGTGAAGTATAAATCATGTCCATTAAAAGGTACGAAACATATTAATTAAAAAAATCAAGTCGAACCAATTAAGTCAGAGGAGGAAGTGAATAAAATACATTAAAGCTATTAAAATATTTGACAGATTAAAATTGCAATTGAAATCTTTAATTTAGGATAAAAAATTTAATGACTATCAGATACTGAGGAGAAGACTACCAAGTGACTAAACCTAAAATCATGATTAGCATTATTTCAGCAGAACTTACAAAATCTGATTTCAATGAAACAAAAAACCATTTGCATTGATATTAGTATTTTCTGTCAAATCTTTGTATTGAAATAGAAAACTACATAGCAAAATTAAATAAGAGAACCCTTTAATTACTTTGGATGCTACAAGCTATGTAGGCAATGGAAATCGTCAATCATTCAAATAACTAAAAAATTTACACTTACTTTGCACTAAACGAATCCTAAATCAGAATCCACCCATCCTAGTCTAACCTTAATATGAACCACATGTCTTCTTTTTAGTTTCCTCACCAACTTGATGCCTATATCAAGTGCCCTAAAAGTAACCTCTAGAAGGCTAGTTTGTATACATAAATATATATAACCACATTACACCACTGAATTTGATATGGACCCTTCATTGGATTTTCAATTTCCATATGCCCCGTTAGATACTACACATAAGATTTTTTTTAATCATATTTTGTAAGATCTGGTATTTATATAAATGAATAAATTTCTATTCAAGAGATATGCACATCAAAATACACAAATAAGGACACATATTAAAACTTTTAGACTTTTTTGGCCACCTTTCTAAACCATCATGTTATTAGATAAAGATTATGAATTTATAAAAATGCAAGCAGTTGACAAAAAAAAAGAAATAACATCATAAATCCAAATTCAAGTTTTGCATATGGAACTAAATGCAACCATGAGATAAATAGGAAATTTCCATAGTGGAATTGACAAAAATGCAAGTAGCTTATATGCAAGAAGGATGCATCACATAAAAGAAAGAATTGAAGGAAAGAAACTTACCTTAATTTGGAGGGATAAATGTTGTGGGGAATAGGAAATACTTTGATATAGGAAAAGTTTAATACTATAGGGAACAACAACATGGCAGAAAAACACATGACACAAGGAATGAAGACAAATAGGAAAAGTTTTGAAGTTGTGATATAATATAATATGAAGTCCATTACAACTTTTTTTAAATTTTCAGTAAGGTTCTCAACCCTTTTATTGTAATTTTCTGTAAGATATATCTTGATGGCATAACACAATAGGCAAGTTTATTGTGAAGAAATTGCATCACCCTGTTACCCCTCATCAATTGCTCTGTTGCCATTTAAATCACTATTACAAGTTTTATTTTGGAGTCATCATTCATGGACTCAAACCTCACAAGTTTTATTTAAGACAAAATTAGAAAAATTATTGTAATAAATGTGATAGAATAATAAGATAGGGAAGATATACATGCTCATTTAGAATGTTCTTCCACTGAGAGAATGAAAAGAACATACGCCAAACGGATGGAATAAAGTCACTCAAACTTTCTTCTCTGGTTCACCGTAAATACACTCCAAGAAAGAAATTGTTAGGAGAGAGATCACCGAGAAAGTGAGAGAGCATTGTGTTTATCTGAGAGAGTCCATAATGCAGAAAGAATGCACACACCGGGATATACTGAAGCACGATTGCTAGATTCTCTCTTCCGTGCAGTATGTGGGATCAGTTACAATTAACCGTTCCCTCCCTCTCATAGATATTTAAAATAATAAGCCCTATTTATTTTTATTTGGGCTTGGACTTTATCATATATCTTATCCAACAAGGGTGGATATAACGTAACTCAACATCTCTCACTCATAATTGATGGGTTAACCCCTTATAATTCTTCCTTTCCATTTCATACTAAGTGTTCTATCGTGACCACATGGGTATAACGTCTGTAATCTGGTATTCTTATACTAAAAATCCTTCTCAAGGACCAGCACAGAATCACCTTATGTATCTCGTTTTAATTTTGTTCATGTATTATGCCTTGAATGTCTTAGATTTACTTATATACACTTTTACCCATGGCAAATCTAATATCTCATAAGTTTTTACATAAACTTAGATTGCCTTACTCTTGTATATTTAGTGTTTACACTTAAGATGTTAACATAATAACTTCTTAACGAACATGTCTTAGACACTAGTATAAGTATATATATATATTCACATAATCTTCCTTTCATCCATATTTCATTTCAATATGAAACAATTGCTTTCCTAGCATAATACCTTTTGATCGAATTTATCATGACCATTGGATATATGCTAAAGTAGCTAACATTGAGTCATTTTTCCATGAAAATGTCAAAGTCATAAGGACATTAATGAGAGGATTTATTCCTCTCAGGGACTCACACAGCAACGAAGCAGAGATCTTTTCACTTGCTTCTCAATTGCGATTTTAAAAACACATGCAGTATGAATTGCATGCTGCGTTGTTACTTTTATCACATAAGAGCATATGTTTATTTTGGTTTGTTGTTAACACCGTACAGATTTAAGTTCAGACACATACAGTGTCTAACCCGAATTCTACCAATGCTTCCACTTATCATGACGTCTTTATTAGAGAATTCATCATCTGGTTACATGTATTATGGATTGTGAGTATCCATAATTTAATCCAAAATTTATATTTATTGGATCTCATCCTGACCTATTCTCTTCTTTTCGTCGGGGCGACTTATTTTGTATTATTTAATTATCATATTTGCCATCTTACAGATTTACTAGTGAATACAAAAGATGTTTCATCTTTGCCTACTCTCCATGAGTGTCAAAGGCAATTGCTCGTGTGAGAAAACTAACTTATCAACACGTACGACATACTAAACATTGTATAGTTTCATTAATATATGTACTCAAATGACTCAATTATAGAAAAATGCACTAAATTTCATTCATATAATTGATCATTGCAGAGATTTGTGTTACATCATATCCTATGAATACCAAATGATTTTACATTATCAACATATATATCTCTAGGTATTGGCTTGATAAGGGGATCAACTATCATTTGATGTGTAGAAATATGGCGAATTGTAACATTTTTCTGTGCTACGACATCTCTTACAAAATTATATTTGGTGTCTATGTGCTTTGTCTTACTATAATACTTGAGATCTTTGGTGTAGGCTATGGCTGCCTCGTTATCACTGTTTATCAAAATAGGATCCAATTTATCACTAATGATCTCCAAGTATTTTATGAATCTCTTTAGTCATATTGCTTCTTGTACAGCTGCAGAACATGCAACGAACTCTGTTTCCATGGTAGACAAGGTAATACAAGTCTGTTTCTTGCTACACCAAGATATAGCTCCATTGTTTAGCAGAAAACATATCTAGAAGTCAATTTGCGCTCATCTAGATCTCCTCCCTAATCTACATCAGAGTATCCTACCAAGCATAAATCGCTTTCTTGATAACATAGGGCATAATCTACTGTGCCTTGCAAATATCTTAAGATTCTCTTCACAACTTTCCAATGTTTCTATCCAAGATTTGACAGGTACCTGTTGACCAAACCAACTGCATAACATATGTCTGGTCTCATACACATCATGGCATACATAAGGCTACCAACCACACTTGAATAAGGGACCCTTTCCATCATCTTCTTTTCAGACTCTGTCTGAGGACACATATCTCGGCTCAGATTTTCTCCTCTTGAAATAAGGGTATCCATAGGTTTATAGTTTTTCATGTTGAATCGCTCAAGAATTTTTTCAATGTAATTTTTCTAAGAAAGGGATATTAATTTTCTTGGGCGATCTCTATGAATTTTAACTCCAAGTATACAATCAGCTTCACCCATGTCTTTCATTTCAAAATTTGAAGATAGTCATTCTTTAATAACTATAATCGATTTTAGACTATTTCTGACTAATAGTATATCATTCACATAAAGAGATAATATCACAAGATTCTTTTCAAAACTCTTGATGTATACACAATGGTCCTCGTCGATCATCTGGAAATCATACGAGGTTATAGCTTAGTGAAACTTTAAATACTACTGTTTGGATGATTGTTTAAGTTTGTAAATGGACCTTCTTAGCTTGCAGACTTTATTCTCTTTCCCTTTCTCAATGAAACCTAATGGTTGTTGCATATAGATTTCTTCATCCATTTCACCATTTAGAAATGCAGTTTTTACATTCATCTGATGTAATTTTAAATTTAAACTTGCTACTATTGCCAGAATTAGTCTTATGAAGTTAAAGCACACAACAGGTGAAAAAGCATCTCCATAATCTATACCTTCCTATTGAGTATACCCTTTTGCCATTAATCGAGCATTGTATCATTCAATCGATCTATCTGCATTTCTCTTAATTTTGAGAACTCATTTATTCCTAATTACCTTACGTCCAGATGGAAGATTGACCAAGTTCCAAACTTGGTTTATCCTCATCGAATCCATTTCCTCTTCCATTGCTTTCTTTCATCCATCTCTAGTAGGGCATGATAGAGCCTCATGTATTGAATTGAGCTTATCATCATCTTGTGGAGTAACAATAAGTGCGGTGCTTTCTATTGGAAAATGTCTCTTTGGCACATGTTCTCTTTTACTCCTCCACAGTGCGATCTCCTATAAGTTATTCTATGCTGGAACAGAGTCTTGCATTGCACTCTGAGAACTCCCACTCAAATTAAGAGGTTAAGATATATAAATTTGTTCCTCAGTTTCTTCATGTATATCATAAAGAAATACAATACGATCTACCTCACCCCTGCTAGAGAATTCATTTTCTAGAAATATTGCATCTCTAGATTCTATTTCAGTCACACTTCCATCTTGGTTTTCTCCAATGAAAACGTAATATTTAAATTGTTCAGAGTATCCAATAAAGATACATTTCTTCCCTCTTGGACCTAACTTTCCATATTTGTAGGAAGGATCATGGACATAAGCCACCGATCCCAGGGTTTTAAAATATTTAAATCCGACTTATGATTTGTCCATTGCTCACAAGGTGTGGATGTGACCAATTTTGAGGGCACACGGTTAAGTATGAAGGCTGCAGTTAAAATTACATCTCCCTAATACAAAATGGGTAGATTGGCTTATGCTATCATGGACCTAACCATGTCTAGTAATATTCTATTTTTTTTTCAGCTATACCATTTTGTTGTGGGGTATCAGGGATTGTAAGTTGCCTTACTATTCCCTTTTCTTCATAGAGTTCTTTGAATTAATCCAATAAATATTCACGTCCGCGATTGGTCCTTAATGCTTTGATTTTCTTGTCCATTTGATTTTCGACTAAGTTCATGTAATGTCTAAAACATTCTAGTGCTTCAGATTTATGCAACATCAAATAGACATAACCAAATCGCCAGTAATCATCAATGAAAGTGATGAAATAAACAGCTCTATGTCTTGCCCTCACACTCATAGGACCACAAACATCTGAATGGATTAATTACAATGGAGTTTCTACCCTAGTTTCAGTTCCAAATGGTTTTCTAGTTGCTTTACCAGCTAGACAATGCTCACACAAAGACATTTCCATTTTATCAATTGTACCTAGCAATCCCTCTTTAGCTAGTTTAATCATTCTATTTTGGTTAATATATCCTAGTCTAGCATGCCAAGTGTCTATATCTATATTAAGATCAAAACTAGAAGCAGTAAAGCAATCATATTTATAATAATTATCAAATATATCTAGAACAACAAAACCATTGGAAATAAAACCAGAACCATAATACATTGTCCCTTTGAAAATATCAGCAAGTCTATTATGAAAATTAACATCAAATCCATAATCAAGAAGCAAATAATAGAAACTAAATTCCGCCGGATGTCAGGTGCATATAGAACATCTTGAAGTATCAAAACTTTCCCACTACGCAAATGTAGCTTGACAGTGCCAATTCCCTTCACTTCAAGCCTCGCATTGTTGCCAACGAAAAGCCATCTGCTATGTTTTGATACCTTGTGAAATTCCATGAAGGACTTTCGATCCTTGATTATATGGTCTGTGGCACTTGAGTCTATTATCCATGAAAAAGACGAAGACTCAATTAGTAACACAATACTGGAAACATGAGAATTATGAATAGAACGAGATTCCAGTAATACCTTATTTTGCTCAGGGCAATCACAAGCAATATATCCTATCCTCTAACAGACATAACACTTGACCTTTGATAGGTCAATCTTCTTAGTGCCCTTTTTGCCCTTTCTCTTGAAGGATCTTTTACCTTTCTGGAATTTGTTGTCTTTTTTCTTTCCTTTCTTTTGAAATTTCTTGCCCTTCTTAAACTTGGGCTTTGTATTGGATGGACCAGCATCCTCTACCATGTATGCATGTCCTGAAGACTTATAGGCTGCTAGTTGCTTATCCTCGAGCTCCAGATGTTTCACTACATCATCAAAAGTAGTGATGTTTTCGTTATGGGTTAGATTAACTTTCATATGTCCCCAGTTTGCTGGGAGAGACCTTATAACAACTTGAACTTACTATTCATCTGAAAGCACGTGGTCTGCTGCTTTCAGTTCCCGGATCATATTTGACATTTCTCGTAAATGCTACTTCATGGGTGTATTTGGACACAGCTTATAGGTGCCAAATTTGATGGTGAGTCTTCTAAGTTTAGATACAGAAGTGCCTCCAAACTTGTCCTTGAGAGCTATCCACATAGCTTGTGCAGTCCGATACTGTTCATACTTACATATCAAATCATCTGCCATGGTACTCAGCATGGTGATTCGGGCTATGCTGTTCTTTTTCTTCCAGGAAATGTAGGCATTCATGTCCCTTCAATGTTGAGCAGTGTTTCCTTGCTCAGGTTCCACTAAAATAATGGTCAACGATTTTACGGCATCCTATTCCTCTAGAATGTAGGATACCTTTCTATGCCATATATCCCAATTATCACAATTCAATTTGTCCCCTTTATTAAGCTTAGCAATAATGTTTTTGCTTGTCATTCTACATAATTATAGCACAAGTCAATATACAATGTCTTATATTTGTATTTATCCTTGATTAGGCTCATAGCAGCTCTACTAAAATCACGTTCGGGAGTCTACATTTTGTTTACCCCCATCACATGAAATTTAGTTTTGTTACCATTTGCTATTAAGGATATATACAAATAATTTTTTATGTATTTTATGGCTCATAGATTGCTCAGTATCTAAGAACTCCCACTTGACATACATCCACTCCTACTTAGATGGAGTATTTTCATTTTAACAGGAAATAATGAAATTCATAAATAAATAGAATAACAATATTCCATAATAAAATTGATAAACAAAGTAAAAATAATGCAAAGTCAAAGATGATCAATTCTTAAAATAACACAATTCATAAAGAAATAAAAAATGCTTCTTTCTTCTTCTTTCTAATCCCCCTCTTTTTGGTTCATTTATGTTGCTCAAGGGTGTGCCTTTAATTTTTTAGGTGGAGGATGGGCCGATGTTAGCTCATGATATTTTGTGTTGAGATGGGCTTTAAAACGTTGTTCATCATGATCCTTCAAAAATTTGATGATATCCAAGACCTTAGATTGTGGAATAGACCGTATGCGAGCAACAATAGGTGCCCAGAAATCGTAAACTGGAAGATGATCTAAGAAGATTTTGAACCATGTCTGCTCAGTAAAAAATTGACCATCAGATATAAATTCTTAAAGAAAGTATTTCAATGCACAGATGAATGAGCAGAGAGGTAGCATGTCATGTACGAAACCATGATGGAGTCTATCGACCAATAGAAGGATATCGAATAGAGACTCAATAGGAAGATATGGGTCCACTACCAGATCTTCTGGTTAGACTTCCATCGCAGGTTGTCCAGTGTGATGGTCTTGAGGTACTGTGGAAGACCCTCTTTTTCTTTTGTTGCTTCTTTACTTGGATCATGTGCTTCCTTAGTATCCTCTAATGGTTCTTCCTCTGGATCCTCTTCTTCCTTAGGATCCTCCTCTAGTACGGCTTCAGGAGTGGCTATTAAGTAGCCATCATTTTCGTAACTTCCGTAAGGATCTAGTAAATATAGGTCTAACTTGTCATCATTTAAATTTTCTGGGGGGTTGTCTTGCAAGTATATAAATGTTTCAGCCAACGGAGATGGAGCATTTATAATGTTGTCTTCTAAAATGTGAGACTTGTTCAATGGAGAATCTAAAGGCAATTGGACATCCAAGATAGAAAAATCAGGAAAGATTGGGAGGGTGTTTGACCCTTGTGACTCGAGTGCAAGAGAGGAAACAAAGTTGGAGGAACTCATAATTACCTAAAAAAAGAAAAAAAAAGGTTTTTAGGGGCTTTATTTAACATTTTTGGGCCATAAAATATATAAAAATTGTTCTAAAAATAGGCAAAATATATATCAAAATCAAGAACTCAAATTTAGGGATTTTTTGAAACAAATTGTGTTCCAAAATACCCTTGGACGTGTCCTTAGGCGCCCCAAGAAACCAGAGGAAAAAATAATTCTTAAAAAATTCAGAAAACCCACTTTCCCACACGCTGGGACGGCACGTGTAGTACACGCGCCATCCTGGAGGCAAAAACTGGCCACACACGCCGATCCTCTATTTTCCACGCGCCATCCCCTTGCTAATAGTACCCTTCACATGGCCAAAAAGGGTGCTGATGGGTCCCACACGCCACATCAGTACCTCCCTCCTATTTTTTTTGTTTTTTTTAATTTAGGCCAATTGTTCTCGGCCCTAACAATTGAAATTTTTTTTCTTGGAGTTAGGCCGGTCTTCCTACGGTCCAACCAAAAAATTCTTTTCTTCTTTTTTTTTTTAATGCCCGGCCTAGTCCGCCATTTTTTGTTTTTGTTTTATTTTTTTTAACACAAAATGACGTGTCATTTTGGTGAAACACCAAAATAGCATGTCGTTAGGGTCATCCCTGACCTCCATCCGGGTCACACCCGACCCGGTTCGGACCTGGTGGCAGACCCGTGTACCCGCCATCTTTTTTACCATTTTCTCCCTCGTCTGACGTCCGTTTGAGGTGATTTTGGTGTCGTTCTTCTCATCTTGTTGTCCTCTAAACGATGGTGGTCTCTTTTGTCCAAAAAGGTGCGATTTGAGTAAACCCAATTTTTTTTTTCATTTTACTCGCAGATTCACATTGTTTTTCATTATTCTTTCTCTCGTCCAGTGTTCGTTTGACGCGATTTCAGTGGCCTTTTGCCGTCTCTTCATTCTCTACACGGTGGTGTTCTTCTTTGTCCAAGAAGAGATGATTTCAAAGAACCCAAAAAAATTGAGTTCATGTTACCGTTATATATATATGTATATATATTTTTTTAAATTGATATCCCCTTTATACAGATTCCTAGTTGCATATTTATGAGTATAGAGAGTATACTAAAAGTATATAAACAAAACTCATAATAAAACATAGACCTAATGCAAATATTGGAACTCAGAGAGATAAGTTATAATTGGCAAAAAAAAATGCAGCGGATACAGGTTTGTCCAAAATTTAGAGAGGCTCTGATGCCAATGATAGAATAATAAGATAAGGAAGATATACATGCTGATCTAGGATGTTTTTTCACTGAGAGAATGAAAAGGACATACGTCAAGCGGATAGAATAAAGTCACTCTGATTTTCTTCTCTAGTTCACCGTAGATACACTCCGGGAAAGAAATTGTGAGGAGAGAGATCACCAAGAAAGCGAGAGAGTATTGTGTTTATCTGAGAGAGTTCATAATACAGAAAGAACGCACACACCGGGATATACTGACGCACGATTGCTAAATTCTCTCTTCTGTGCGGTGTGTGGGATCGATTACAATTAACCGCTCCCTCCCTCTCATAGATATTTAAAATAATAAGTCATATTTATTTTCATTTGGGCTTGGGCTTTATCATATATCTTACCTAACAAGGGTGGATATAATGTATCCCAACAAAATGCAATGGAAATTTGTAGAAGTCAAAATAGAATCAACTTTCCTCTTCGAAGTAATTTGTAGCCTATCACAATTTGGAAATTGTATGTATGATTCTTTCTTCTAGCATTTCTCCCTTCGTCTATTTTGAGTTAGATATTTAAAAAAATGTAATTTAAACATATTATTAACTTTTAAATATCTGTCCAACGGCAAGTATATAACCAACTAATTAAGTATCCAGAAAACTCTCCACTTGCTCACATCATTCCACTGTCTCATTAAATTCCACCAGCTCTGGCTTTTTTACTATTAGATCCCCCATCACGTGATACAGAAACCAAGATGCCATCGGGCATAAATTAATCCCAATTAAAACACAAAACATAGTCTGTAGGGAGAGAGAAAAGGATGATTCTTCTTAAATCCTTCTTCTCTTGTATTTTAAATGGGTGGGATGATGTACCTTTGAATCAAGAGGAAAAAATGATACACCAATTGCAAAATTTAGGAGGAGAGAGGAGGTTAGTTTTAGTGAAAGAGTTTAGTTTTGGTGAGGCTTGAGAAAAAAAAAAAACCGATGAAACTTCTGAGTGGGTTACCATGAGTGGTTATTAAATAGAGGTTAAAGTGAAGAGATAATGTTAGCCAGAGTAACTGAGATGAGGAAGTGGGGAGATACAAGCGGGAACTCTAGAATTTTTTTTTTCAATTAAAAAACAATGGCTTATAAATAGTGATCATGTGAGAGAAGCCAAATCTATAAAATGGCTAAAAAGTGTTTTTACACATATTTTATAAAAGAAGTCGTGACTAATAGGTAGTGAATCAGTTTGGCTTCATACAATTGAGTTCCTATAGTTTTTGGGAATAAAAGATGCTCATTATTAAAAGTTACAAAAGTTTATCAAGAAAAAGAAAGTTGAAAAAAAAAATTGCTACAACGCCTCCCCCTCTGCTTAATGTACTTGGGTTCACAAAACCAATGGTGACATATCATTGCCTCTACATTAGTGTGGAAAAAATTGAATCGGATAGGCTGGTTTGACTAGCCAACCGAGAGCCGATCCCAGGTCTGGTCTGATCATGGTTGAAGATTGGCCAATTTTAAAATTGGAACGAACTAATATAAAACCAGTCAAACCAGCCAAGAATCGATACAAAACCAATTTGAACCATTCTACATTTTTTTAAAAAAAAAATTATTTTCAATATAAAATAACATTATTTTTAATAATAAGTAGCATTATTTTTTATATAATTTTTTTTCTATATTATAATATTATATGAGTATTTTTATGATGCATAATTATTAATTATAATACATTTACTTAATAAATAATATGAAAATAGAATATCAATTGACTATTTTAAATTCAAAATATAATTATAAATTAATATTAATTTATTTAGATTTTAATATTAGGTTACAAAACTTATTAATGATATTTTTAATTTTTCATATGATATATAAAATTTAAAAAATATTAAATTTATTTTTCATTATAAATTGAATGTTAATTTTATAATCATAGATAAATATCTTTTATATTTTTTATCTATATTATTTAAAATATATTAATTTATTTATAATTAATTCAATCTCAATTTAACCATCATTATCTCATCTAATTCAATAGGGAGTTCAATTTTTAATATATGCTCTAATGTGACAGATGGGATAAAGAAAATGTGCAGTAGAATACAACTTTGAAAGTGGCCAGAGGCGGAAATAAAAAGTGAAGAGTCCTTCTATTTCTAGCTTGTAAGAATAAACTATTGACCAATGGAGTCAAGTTCAAACGACACGACTGATGAGGTAACTTGTAGCATACACGTGAATAACTTTGATTTGAGCTCATTAATGCTTAAATCTGTTTTATTCATATTGGCAACAAACAAAGAATTGTGTTTAGAACTATTTATTTATATCGGCAACAAATAAAATTTTTTTTTATCACTTATGAACTCAGGTTTATCACAAAATTCGTTTTTATCACACAAATAAAAACGACACGAATAATCAAGATTCAAGACCTTTAGCACACGAGGAACAAGCAGATCTTCTAGAATGATACAACCTCGGCTCCAAAATTAATGAGTGAAGTTCTTGGCCTAACTGACAATACCATTAAAGCTAACGAACTTTTCATTCTTTTCCACAGGAGACCAGTGGTTAGATTTTTTTGACATGCTTTCCTTTGCTCTTCCCAGGTAGATTCTTGTGCTGCCTGTTGCTCTCTTGTGCTCTTCCCTTGTAAATATTTTTGTACCCTGTTCATTGTGTCTGCTTAGTTCTCTGGTTGCTTTTGAATGAAATTCCCTTCACTAAAAAGAATAAAAAAAAAGTTCATCTTCAAAGCTATAAAAATAAGTTAATTACGCTATGCTTCCAAATAAAAAATAAGTTAATTATAAAAACAAATTAATGTTGGTTTTATAAAAAAATAATTTATTTTATTTATTGAACATACTGAATGATGATGATGATTATTATTATTATTAATTGGTGTGTGCTGTGGGTTACCATTACCATGTTTGAATGTAGACTTTAAAAACTCCATTTCCAAGCTTACGGGAGTTTTAGTAAATTGCTTACTTCACATAAAAATCTGTATTTTTTGTTTTTTAAATTTTATTTTTAACAAAATACTATTTTTTTTTGGCCAAGTTAACAAAATATACTTGAAGTTTAAGAATTTAACTTTTATACTCTATAAATAAATTATTATTGACATTTTTAAATTTATCATTCATATTTTATAAAATTTTAATTTGTTTTGTATATTGTAAATAGATATTAAATTTATTATTAATTCTGTATAAAAATATCTTATAATATTCGTATCATCTTATTATGATTTTAGTTTTTAGATAATATGATTGATAATTTTTTGAAATAATAATAATAATTTATTTTTATAATTTTAAGAAAATATTTAATTGTTATTGATATTGATAATAATATAACATAATATATGGGCGCTTGGAAGACTCATTTTCCAACCATGCAGAAACTGTGTTTCTCACGAGAACCAAATCTGAGACACATTCGTTGGCTTCCAGCCTGATCGATCCGAGTATCTGTGTTTGATCTTCGTTTATGGAAGATCAAAGCGAAGGTGAAGGAGAAGAAGCAGACGTACGCAGGCACAACTGCATCACCTTCACCTTCACCTTCACCTTCACCCGCCTCTAAAATAAAATCATTTTCAAATGGCCTCCTAACCTCTGCTAGCTAGATTCTCACTCTCCCTTTTACCCATCCATGCCATATTCACAACAATTCTCCCTCATCTTCATTTCCTATTATCACATCTTCTTTTAATTTCTCCGTATTTCATAGAGAATTATATATATATATATATATATGGGTAAGGGACCCTTCCCCTTTAACCGCGCCGGTAGAAGTCGCCGGCACAATAAGGTTGCTGAGCTGCCGCAGCATGTGACCGGAGGGGCTGGCTCTCCTGGGAACAACAGCCATGGCAGTGGCCTCATAACCAAGACCAAGAAGAAGTACGGTGGAACGAGGTTGTGGATGAGGTTCGATCTGTCGGGTCGATCAGAGCTTATTGAGTTGGATAGGAACGCGGTTATCAAGCGGGCAGCTATTCCGGCTCGGGATTTGAGGTTTCTGGGCCCTATCTTCTCTCAGTCTTCCAATATCCTCGGTAATGATTCAAGATTTGGTAACGTTTGATTTTCGGGACTTGTAGGTATTGATGTTTTGGTTGGTGTTTTCTGTGTTTTTGTTATATATGCTATTGCCATTGATTAGATTATGACTTTGCAATGCTTTAATGTGAATATTCACTGCTAATTGAACTCGAAATTGGAATGACAGAAGAAAGTGACTGTTATGTCTTGCCATTTATCAAATTCACCATGCTCCTCGGTGAATTGACGAATCTCTGGCGTGGCGTATGAATTTATGATCAGTCAAGGACTAGAATAACCGTTTGTCAGCACTCTGCTTCCGGAGGCTTTGTCTTCAATGCTGTTTCCCCAAAATTTCTTTCTTCAATAGTCACTTAAATCAATAGCACACATGATTACCAGCACTCACACTATGCATTTGCCAACATGCAAATGCACTGACCAAAGAGTAATACTAATAAATTCATATAATACTCTAATTAACTGCTGCATAATTTAGAAAGATGATTTCTGCGACATTTTAGTTACAAGTTGTGTTTTTACTCAGTTTTATATTTGGATTTGGTGGAAAATATGCTCCTTCGTTATATTTTTCTAGACAGAAAAATAGTCTACATTTTACCATTGGCTCCACAGCAACCAAAAGCCTCTCTCTAACAGGCTGGCTTATGTTACAGTTGGAGTTTTTCTCTATGGGTTCAGCCATGTGTAGTCTTTTTTCCTCTTTTGTATTCTGATTTTTGTACATGTTGCATTTTATCTTTTAAGTGGAAGAGGACTGATGTTTGTTTTGGTGATATTTTATTAGTTCTCTGTTGGTGATCAAATTTTTATTCTGAATTATATATAGAGAGAGAGATTCTGTTTTCTTAATTTTTCTTTTAATTTTTCACCATATTTGGTGTGAGCGTGAGTACAATGAAGTGTGGAATCACATATAATCTCCTTCTTTTCAGCCAGAGAGAAAGCTATGGTAGTTAATTTGGAATTTATAAAGGCTATTGTCACAGCTGAAGAAGTGCTATTGCTTGATCCTCTTCGCCAGGAGGTTCTTCCATTTGTCGAACAACTCAAGCAACAACTTCCAAATAAAAATCAACCTCAATGTCATTCCAATGCAGATGAACAAGAAAAAGCAATGCTGGATTCATCTGGCAGACAATTATTAACAGTGCCAGAGCCTGCCGAAGGTTTGCAGTCTGAGCTTCCTTTTGAGTTTCAGGCTCTGGAGATTGCTTTAGAAGTTGTCTGTACATATTTGGAATCAAATGTGGCAGACCTTGTGAGAGTTGCATACCCTATATTGGATGAACTGGCTAGGAGTGTTAGCACTAATAATCTTCAAAATGTGCGAAGTTTGAAGAGTAATGTTACACGTTTGCTGGCACGTGTGCAAAAGGTATGCTGTAATAGTACCATATTCTTCTTCCTCTGCTCACTATCCCTTTGCCAATCTTCACTTTTTCTAAGTTGCTGTAAGTGACTGGGAGCAGTTCTGATGTTACTGCAGGCAGCTTGGAAGGTAATGGATAAAGCTTAAACTTATTGAAAAAGTAAATATGCCAAGAGGATTGGAATTCATATAAGTGGGATTTCTCTTTATGCAAGAAACATATTCATTAGACTGGTGTAGACATCAGTCAAAGGCCCTACTTTATTATGACTAGTATCTTTTCTATCATGAATAGTTCTTAGGGTATCTTTTAATAGTTGTCGCAATGGGACTGTTGAAGATTTCTAGTATAACTAAAATCCAATTCACAATCTTTACAAAGGTCCTGAAACCTCAAAACAATAAAACAAGAAATATGTCTCTTTCCCTTTTGATTGTTGAATTTCCTTTGATACATTGTTCAATGGTCAAATTTCACTTCAAATATGTAATCAATAGTGGAGGACTTTGTTCTCTGTTTATAATAGAAAGTCTTGCAAATTAAAGCTACTTTTAATTGATAATCTATTCCATCATCCGTCCCTGCGTCATGCTTATAGCTAAGTGCATGGTCCCATTTTTCCAGGTGAGGGATGAAATTGAACATCTATTAGATGATAATGATGATATGGCACAATTATATTTGACAAGGAAGTGGATGCAGATTCAGCGATATGAGGCTTATGCGGCTGTCATAACCTCAAATAGCCTCTCTACTTCAGCCCTAGCTCGTCAATGTTCTTACAAAAGTGAAAGTCTTGTGGCTAGCAACTTTGGGGACGAAAATGATGTGGAGGATCTGGAGATGTTGCTTGAGGCATATTTCACACGGTTGGATGGAACACGTAACAGGATATTGTCTGTAAGTGTTGTTTATTGATCATAGCATAACCATGATAAAACTATTTCTGTAGGACTTGTGGTCATTGTCCTACATTGAAGCCTGAACATATCAATCTGTATTTTGATTCTTCTGTCATCCTATCCCTGTCAAGCTTCTATCACACTTGCACTAGCTCACCACAAATCAATATAATCCGTCTGAATGTGGCTGAACAATTTTTGTCACTAAATTTCTGTCTTATTTTTCTTCCTCATATATAAACAAGTTAATATATATATGGCTAGATTATCTTGATCCCACCCCCCCTCAAAAAAGAAAAACCGGGGGGGGGGGTGGGGGGGAATCAGGTACTCTACTCTAGGTTTTTATTAGCCAAAAATGTCAATCAGGGTGAAGCATATTGAATTCTTGAACCGTCAGCTCAATTTGATTATTATAGAACCCTGTACAAAATGTGTTGCATGAAATGGACCTTGAGAGTTTGACTGTACAGACTAAAGAATTACTTCATTTGTTCTTCTTTGAGACGTAGTATGGTTCTTATTGGCTATTGACTTGCAGGTTAGGGAGTACATTGATGACACAGAAGACTACATTAACATCCAACTCGACAACCAGCGAAATGAACTCATTCAACTGCAGTTGACATTGATCATTGCATCATTTGCGATTGGAATTAATACTTTGATTGCTGGTACATTTGGTATGAACATTCCTTGTCAACTTTATCAAAACATGGATGGACTATTTTGGAGGTTTGTGGGTTCTACTTCTGCAGCTTGCATATTGCTTTTCTTTCTCATGTTGGAATATGCCAGGTCCAAAAGGTTGCTTGGTTCATAAGTATACTTCGTTAAGATAGTGTTCTAGCAATTTAATATATGCATTCCGCTATTAATATTCAAAAGAACACACTTGAATGAAGAGTGTATCTTAAGTTATACACGGATATACTACTTGAGGTTAGCTCAGATGATTGAGAGTGCATAGTTTGGATAAGAATCACAACTTGACTGTCCTCTTTGTACAAATATATATACTCACACAACAAATGAAATAGTTAATGTGTAGAATTAGCCATTATTTTTCATGAGTTTCAGAATCTTGTCAAATGGAAAAAATATACCTGACAGCCACTTGCAAGCTGCTTCGTTGAGAAACTTGTCATGAAACCCTGGTCGACAAAATTGAATTGAGACAGAATCAAGGATGATAATGATTTGATTAATCGTGAACATCAGTTTAAAAAATTATTTAAATTAATAAAAAATATAAAAATGAAGTTTTTTTAATACTGAATCCATTAAAAATTAATTTTATTTGTTAACCAAAATTTTGATATTTTATTATGAAAATTTGCAATATTTATATAATTTATACAATTGTATCTAATAACTTCTTTTTTTGGGTCAATAGTAACTTTCTTATATATGTGGAACAGGAAGCGCTAGTATAATTTTTTTAAAACATTACATAAAACTTATACATCCGTCATTTTATTGAGAGTTATATATTATTGTTGTTGTCATTGTTATTATTATTGTTTTTATTATATAAATTTTAAAGGAATTTAATAATAAAGAATTCGACCCCTCTGCTTTTGAGGTAAGGCTAGGCAGTACATTATGGACATGTTTCCTTTTCCTTGAATAAAATCTTATTCTTCCTCTAGAGAAGGAATTGGATCTTGATGAGAGTGCTCCATTAGCATAATTAAAGTTGGTGCTTTCATCAAACAAAATTCAAAAGGTAGATTCTTTTATGGGTTTATGTTCATATTTGATATATAAGCCACATAAATTATGTTGTAAGATGCAAAATGAAAAGAAGACTGGGGGGAAAAACAAATAAAAGAAAAGGAAAGGAGAAATTAATGTGAATAGAAATTAGGGGTATATCATCTCAAGTTAATATGAATGATAGATGTTTAAGTAAATGTTTAGGAGTTCAAATATCAATTTTTGTGTATAGAACAAATTTAGTTGAAATAAGTCTAACATTTATCTTTAGTATGGGCAATGATAATAGAAATAATTTGTTTATTTTAAAATAATAGTAGGTATTATTAAATAGTAATAATAATTTTAAACTCGTCACGGGTAAATTTTCCCATAATTGTTAGTGGTCCAGGAAAGAAACTAAGAAATGCCCAAGACAGTAATGGTGGAGTGGAGGAATGGGGAAAAGGCTTACCTTGGAAATAGATTCGGTGTACATTTATGAGTAAATCTCATTTAAATTGGTGACATCTAATTTTGATGGTGCAAATTTTATAATTTTTTAATTATATTTTAATATTTTTATCTTAAATAAATAAATTAACCTAAAAAATTGATATAAAAAATACAAAAACTAAAATAGAAAAGTTTGAGCAATTGAATGTCACTCGAACGGTCTAGTAAATGAAATCTCCACTAAATACGCATCCCTTGGGACCACAGCGGAGTCAGAATCGGAAGCCAGCTAACATAATGACAGCCTTTCCTTTTTCTTTTTTAATTATAATTATGGTATATACCTACTCACTCACACACTTAATAATAACTATAATATATTATCCTCAAATATCTCCAAACTTAATCAAAACTTTGAAAACCAAATGTAGCATGAAGCTCTTTTTTCTCCGTATTGAATCTTTCTCCATCTTATTTTCTCTTGTTGTGCACAAAACCCCAATATAAATGTCATTAGGATTGTTACTGCAACATTTTTTTTTTATTTGAAACAACTACAATATATAAATATCTGATCATGCACTCAAATGTAGCATCGTGTCATAAGTGGAACTTAGGACATATTTGACCGTGTTTTCTATTTTCTTGTTCTCAAAATAGTAGAATAAGTTTTAAAAACAAAAAAATAAAAAAGTCTGTTTGAATAACTATTCTCAAAATCATAACTAGTGAGTGATAGATGAGTTATTTAAAATTTATAACTTTACCATTAATGAGGTGGGTGTTTTTCACCTTTTCTTTTGTTTTCCAAAATAAAAACTACAAAACACCTTAAAGATGTTCTGAGTTTTTTGTTATTTTATTTTTCTATTTTTCAGAACAATTTTTAAAAAACAGATTTATCAAACAAGTTTTTTTATTTTTCTATTTTCAAAAACAGAAAAACTATTTTTAAAAACTGCATCAAACAAGCCCTTAATTTCCCGACCTTCCTCCAACTAGGAAGAATACGTGTCACACCCTAGAGGCGGTTAACAATGACAGCCTTTCCTTTTATTACATTCTTCCGTTCACACACTGCCTTTTTGCTTCTATACATATATTAATATAGTCCTTTCGGTTCTTATTATAAGATATTTTTAACTACTATACGTGAATTAAAAAAAATTGGTTATAGTCTAAAATTGATGGAAAAAAATTCTGACATTTCCATTTTGCCCTTAAGGAGAGAATAAAAATACATTAAATTAATAATGATGGTAGAAGGAGAGAGAAATTAATTGAGACTTGTAATGAAAGCATTCAATAGGAGCAAAATTGAGACTAAAATTAAATTTATTACTTAACATCTTATATTTTGGATTAGATAAGTTTTCTAAATAACATCCTATAATAAAAACCGGAAGAAGTATATTAACTACGTAGTAGTATTCAATATTATCAATTACAGTAATTCAGATTTAAGGATTAATTGGCTCTGATAAAATAGATTTTCCAACGTAATCTTTTTATTACATAATTCTTATTACTGCTTTTACAACCATGAATAGCCCAATACACACAATTTTCTCTCGTGTTTAGAACTATTCATTTATATTGGCAACAAAAGTAAAAAAGATTTATTTTTTAGAGAAATGACATTCATAGACCAATATATAAGTTAATCATAATTTATGACCACAACATTTTAAAATTTTAATAGTAAACTGAGTTCATAAGTAATAAAAAATGAAATTGAGGTTATTAAAACCCTAAAAACTGGTGTTAAAATTTTCACAAGTTAGTCAATATTAGTATATTTGAGAAAAACAATGTTAAATTCCTAAAAGTGAAAAGTGAAATTTTCTCATTCATTCTCGTTGTTTCATGTAAAATTTTGAAAGACAAGTGTGAAAATTTTCACAAGTTAATATCAAATTTGAAAATATCAGTATAAAATTCCTGGATGTTGGACATGAAACTTTTTAGTTCTCTTTAATTGTATCATATAAAATCTTAGAATCTCAGTTAGTGTGAAAATTTTATCCAATCTTTTAGAATTTTACATATAGTAACAAAAAATTTTACACTTCTTATTTTCAAGGATTTTACTCTAATCTTTCTAAATTTGATATTGACTTATGAGAATTTTACATTAATTGCTCTCTCATAATTTTAATACCTTCAATTTTATTTTTTATCATGTAAGAATCTTTTGTCTGTTACGAGAATTTTAGAATGCCTTGGTTTGAAATTATAATTAACCTGTCATTTGGTATCTAATTGTTATTCCCCCTTTATTTTTTACTTTATATTTTAATTGCTCCCTCATCATTATATTTTCCAAATATATGTCTAAATTAACGTAGGCAAAGGACTAAACTGTAAATTGGTGCGCAAGTTTCAGTTTTAACAAAAATTTTTGTCGTGCTCTGAACAAACATTAAACTGCAATCAAATTTTTGGGTTAAGAAAAATGTATGCTGGTCTTAATCTGATTTAACCTAAGTGATCATTATAGTTAAAATTAAAATCAATTAACCTCTTACATATTTCAGACTAGAATTTAATTTTCTTATTAAATATTAATTTACAAAATAAAATTATAAGTTTCAAATTATTATAAACAACTCATTCCTCTCTTGAAAACTCAATATATTATCTTCACTAATAAGCAACACGTGATATTCTGTACAAACGGTTAGAATTTGTTGGAAAATATCATGGATTACCAGCTGGTGATGAGCACAGAATTCATTCTTTCTTTCCATCCAACTTTTTATTTTTAGACCAAACAACTCACATTTTTTTAACTGTGAATACTGAATATTTTATCTTAAATTTCTTTTCTGATTAATTTACAACCTAAAACTAATTTGTATATGATTAAAAAAAAAGAATGATGTCAAGTTTTTCCTTTAAACAAAAATGGTAAAATATTAATACTTAATTAAACTAGGCACATTTCATTATGTATTATATGATGTGTGAGAGACGAATTACATATTTATAACATATGAATAATATAACTTATTATATATTTTTTAGTGTATTTTGTATATATTGATATTAATAATTTAATATTGATAATAATATGAAATTTTTAATTGAGTAGACTAGAAATTATAAAAATCAATTTGAAATCATTTCAGGATAATATTTATCCTTTTTATAACTGAATGATTTATAATATTGTCGCAATTTCCATGAAGAAAAATATAACCAAGTTATTTGAAAGAAGAAGATTGCAAGAAAAACCGAAGTTGTTTGAGTTGGCCAAAACGAAATTAAGTTGGAAAGAAAGAAATGTTATTGGAATATGTGAGAATTATCGGGGTGAAATTGTAAATAGTAAAAGTTTTCAGGGATCGTATATGTGTTGTGTTCACCATTAAGCGCCCTGAGGATGGAATTTATCGAGTCCCAACTTCAACGAGAAGAGAGAAAGGAGGGAGTGGAGGGAAAAAGAGAGAGATAGATAGGGAGAGAGAGGAGGGGGGTTTGCAAAAAGGGGAAGAAACGAAGAAAGTGTGCTTTAATTTTAACCCCCTTTGGTAATTGTATTTCGGGATCTCGAATCTTCAATCTCCGAAGGTGAGCTTTTAATGTATTTATTTTTTTTCGTTGGGTTCTTTAAAATGGAAATATGTTCAGATGTTTGCTTACAAGATGAATTTATCTCCACTTTCATGCTTAATTCGTTCAATCATCTTGAAATTATAAGTTGAATTCATGCCCCGGACCCCATTGTCGTACATTGCCGCATCGTATCTGTACAATAGCCGACTTCCTATTTTTGGGATTTTATTGTCTTCTAAATGCACGCTGTTGTTTATTCTGTATATTCATGCCTTGGGTAGATGCTATAATAAAGGCAGCAAAGGGATGTTTCAATCTTTTTTGTGTCCCTTATCCAGGACCTTGGAGAAGAAATAAATTTTAGACTGCTTGGAATCTAGAATTTGGATTTTTATTTTGTGTCCCGCTTTTTTTTTTGGGGGCCGGGGGGGGGGGGTGTTCAATTTTAAAATTTTCTTATGTTTGGGTTTTCTGCTGCATTGGTGGTGAACTGTTCATACATTAGTTGCCTTCAAAGTTTGGTAGTCACAATTATTTTGTTATGTTGTTTTTTCTAATCTCCTATCAGCAGCCAACAATTTCAGCATGTTAGTTTGTTCCACATGCTGGCAGTGGCTTGCTCTAAACAATTCTAATTACTTCGCTTGATCAAATAACGAATTATGGTGTGGCGATCTGATCGGTACTTTACATATGAGTCAACGAGACATGCATGTACATTGACTATAATAACTAGACAGACCAATTAATATGTGATGCTCCTGTACTGAAAGGGAAGAACAGATAATATTTTCCATGATGCTTTATTCACTCATGTGTCATTGGCTTACAATATTCTTACCTGGGTGCATGGCTTTGGTAATTTATGGCATGTTATTTGTCAGGTATTCTTCTTCTATGGCCAATTCAAAGGGCTCTTCAATGTATTCTGGAAAGCATTCTTTGCTTCCTCCAAAAATTCCATCCCCCAGTGTTTCCCAATCATATTCTGATTATGTCCCAAATCCTATGAATGATTCAAATGCTGCTCAGAAACCTAGTGAGGGATACAATAACCTCAGAAGGACTTCATCTGAGAGCCTTGTCAATGTCATAGACGAGCAGCCTTCATGGCTTGATGATCTCCTTAATGAGCCAGAGACACCTGTTCGTAGAGGTGGTCATCGGCGTTCTTCGAGTGATTCTTTTGCTTATGTAGACACATCTAATGCTTTTAACATCAGTTACACAGATCAGGATGAATACAAGTATAAGAATTTGGCATCTATTCCCTCATGGGCATCACAAGACATAGATTGTGGCAAGGGTGCTTATCACATACCTATCTATGCAGAAATGAACTCAGTAAAACAGAAAAATAGGGCTCGGGAGTCTTCTGTAAGTGCTGTTACACATCCAGGTGGTCCTGGGAGGGACAATGTTGCTTTGCCGAGTTCAGGATCATCATGTGCTCCACATGAAGAAGATGGAGTTGCATTGACTGTAAATGAGAAAGTAGATCCTGTGGGACAGGATGCAAAATTGTCTTCTGGAAGAAAGGATGGTTCACATGTAAAGCCATCTGCATCTGAAACAGATACTAAACGTGCCAAACAGTATGTGATTATTTTCTGTTTTCTGAATTTGTGGTTACTAGTTTATAACTGATTTTACCATTAATTTATGACTTGTTGCTGCAAGTTCTGGTGAATGTTTTGATCCTCTCTTCTGTTGTCTTCCCATATATTTTCATTGCATAATGTTTTTCCAGAGCAAGTCCATTATGACATGCCATGCTTCTCCCTTTTGGCCTCTGTGATGGACAGCCTTGTTGCCTATTTCTAGCCTCATAGTCTGAGTGGCTCACCTCACTCTCTTCTTAGTTTCCCTTTTAGGGGGATATCTTATCCTGTTCCTTCCATTTTTTTTTTCTAATAAATTTCTTTTTATCACAAAAAAAGACGCCTATGTGATGGAAATATTTTTAATAATTTACTTGAAGGAGAGTGGGTATGATATATCTTTATGAGTTATTGTTGTTTGCGTAATACAATTCAATGTGCACTATTTCTCATGTTTGAGGCAGAGATTTGGGAAATCTGAGGAATGTAAAACAGTTACACTGTATGTGTTTTCATATAACAAAATTAAGTGGTTATTTGCTTAATTTTATATTTTGATGTGTCATGATCTTTATGCTACCAGATGAGTCATTTGTGATGGAGAATTCTGAACTTCTTATGATGCAGGCAATTTGCTCAACGTTCACGGGTCCGTAAACTTCAATACATAGCTGAGCTGGAAAGAAATGCGCAAGCTTTACAGGTAAGTTTCAGCAGAATACACTGCACGATTATGGATTGATGTTTATTGAAAATGCATGTATATGTTATGTGGGAAAGTTCTAATTCTGATTCTTATGTGTTAACAGTTGGAAGGTAATGAAGTATCAGCTGAGCTTGATTTTCTTAACCAGCAGAATCTTATTCTGAACATGGAGAATAATGCCCTCAAGCAACGATTAGAAAATTTAGCACAGGAGCAGCTTATAAAATATTGTAAGTTTATATCCTCCATAGAACTAGGCAATGAGCATGGAAGTCTAACTGCAAAGTGAATTGTGAACTGGAGGACTAACTTTTTGAATCATGAATAGTAAGATTGTAAGATTTACTTATAAAACTCAAAAAATAGTTAAGATGAATGTTTTGCATAATAAAACATCATTCCATCATTCGAAATTTGACATATTTAGATGTAAAACATAATACGGTTTGCTATAAACAAGCAAAGTTATAGGGCTCCTATATGGTGCATTCAAGAGACATGTTCAACTTTATTCTGTGCATACATGGAAGAGCTACCTCAGCTAGGATTTAATCCTTTTCAGTGTAGAACTTTTTACAGCCACTGTACTGTTGGTAGGTTACTTTTTATATACAAACAAAAGTAGATCGTGTCCTACTCCCATTGAATATGATAAAATTAGTGGCAATTTTCCTAGGCAGCAGAATCTAGTAAATTAGTGGCAAACTGGCAATTGAGAATTAATATGCAGGGCTTGAAGATCTTTTTTTTTTTTTTGCTTTTTTAAGTTATTTTCAGGTATGATTATTTTATTCAGATATAACAGGAACTTGTTTTGGACACTAAATTATACATTGTGATCACAGTGGAACAGGAAGTCCTGGAAAGAGAGGTTGGAAGATTACGAGCCATGTATCAGCAACAACAGCAGCAGCAGTCACAACATCTGCCACCGCAGCAATCTTCTTCTGGCCTTCGACGCACAAAGAGCAGAGACCTTGAATCCCAGTTTGCAAACCTTTCTATGAAACACAAGGAGCCAAATTCAGAGCGTGACCCTACGACCGGTCCACTCCGTAGTTAGATCTACTGTCTACCGGACCATTTTGTTGTTAGATCTGCAGTCTATAGCTGTAGCTGTGTTCTGCCCCTACATTCAACTGACATATTCACCCCTGCGACATAATTGTTCATTTCCCTTGTGCGGGATTGTGCAGAGATCTCAAGCATATGCCATCTCTCTGCCCGCTTTTTACGTTGGCATTTGCCTCATCTTTACCCTTTCTTCATGTTAAAAGCAAACCATTTAATGTGCACCTGGTAGTCATTGCTGGGAACACACTATTTCCATCAGTTGACTTACTGGAGGTGGTAACTCAACAGCTTTACACCCTTCCTCCCAATGTATGTTCTGGTAACTATTCTGTATCCTTATGCGCCATCTATTTCTGAATTTCCATGGCTGTGGAAATTTCCAAATATAAACAGCAAATATCTGTAAGGCTGTTTGGATGTGCATTATTTTTATAGATTATGTTGAGCTGATGCTTGTAAAATAATTCTACTAATGAAGTTCATATTCCCTTAACACATTATTTTTAAATGTCCATCGTCATGTATCAGTGCCCATTGGAAGTTTTGACGTGTTTTTGTCCTGCATTGTTCCTTAGGTTATGTGGCAATGTTGCTGCGTGGGGAAGATATTGATGTAACGATGTAGCTATATATTTATGTTGATGCATGAGAAGAATATGCATGATGTTTAAAAATTTTTTAGGTGGAAAAAAGGCATATACGATGGAAAATGATCTTAATGTCTATTTAATAACATTGAATTTTGATTTATATTAATACATAGATATAATGAGTTTCAGCTTAAAAATAATTCCTTTGTTATGAAAATTTTTTTCTACTTGAATGAGTCTAAATATTGAGAATTTGAGAGAAGGGATTTTTTTTGCCTATTCATTTGAGATTTGGAGAATTATTATAACCTACCCATATCCTACTTGTGATGATCCCAATATATCACAATATAAAACGAAAAAGAATTTTCTATCATATCGCAATTTTTATTTAAAAATTAATGACAAACATTGAAAAATTACATTTTTCCCCGTATTTCTAAACTGTTATAATTTATTTATTTATTAGCACTCCACTTTTGTTCTAGATTGGGCTTTGTCACTTTAGTACTCCAAAATGAAGAAGTTGAGATAAAATTATGTCCTGAAATACTAAAATGATGTTGAAAATCTGTAGGGTATCAAAATAATAACGATATCATGAATGGAGAACTAAAATACAACTGTGCATAACTGATATAATCTCATTCTTCATCAGAAGTTAACATCACAGAACCCTATGAATAACTATGTATACTGGTCATTTTTGGTGATTCACCATAACAATATTGAGAGGAGAAACGATAAGAAAAGTAAGAAAGAAAATGAGGAGGGAATATAAGCAGTGTTGGGGAGGGTAGGGTAGTTATCAGGAGAGGGCATAACACATTCATCTCCATTAAATGAAACTTTCCTGGGAAAAGCCCATCCTTCTCTGAAGGTGAAGATTCCATTATCTTTGTGAAGTAGCATCTCTGTTTGCACATTCCCACTCTCCCCATGTGTCAGCAACATGTCATTGTAGTACTTTATCCCCCAGAACATCACCGTATCATCTGAAATTTTCCAAAATTATATCACTTAGAAAACATATGCATACTCATATTCGATCCAGTCTCAGAAATATAATCAAATTTATAGTATCGTGTCATATCTAGTACGAGTATTAGTACGAGTATCTGATATGAATATGATACTCTTTTAAAGTGTCTGATTTTTATTCAAATCATCTATATTCATTGTGTCACATTAACTTTTATTTTTTAATTGCTTAGTTAGATTTTGAATTTAAAAGTTTTCCACTTTGATTACTTTTCAAGTGGTTATTCTCTTTTTACATCAGAATCAAAGTGAAAATCCTTTCCCTTTAAAGGACCAAACTTCAAAAAAAAAAAAAATTCACACATCACATCATATATTTACTAAAAAACCCAACAAAAAAATATCATTTCTTTATCCACAAAGTATATAAGGCAACTTACTGATATCTCCAAAAATTTTGAGAGGATGATAGTTGAAGCTGAAAACTTGGGTGAGATTCTGGAAATTAGGGTGTAAAAGCACAAGATTCCACTGAGAATAATTCTTGACAAAGTTGAAATTTGTGATGGTAACCTTGACCCTCCAATACTTTGTATAGCTTTCCTTCACATGCCAGTGAATCTTAATAGGGCACATGTGCTGTGTACACCTCACCAATGGTGGTGTCTCTTGTGTGCTATAATCTTGTGGCAGTTTCAACAATGAAGGAGCTTTATCAGAACTGAAACATATAGAAAAAAATAAAAAATTCAAGGGAGTGAAGTGAAAATTGATATAATTAAAACAACTAGGGCTCAAAATGCATTTTTCAATGAAAAACACAGAAGCTTCCTGCATTTTGATATTTAAACCACACACCAAGTTTTGCATTATAGTTGGAGAGAACACAAACAAGTGTTCTGTCCAACTCACCTAGAGAGTAGCTTCTCCTCTTGCACATGTTGGAATGAGTGCCAACGGAGAAGCGGATATTGCAATGCATACGCTGTTTTAATCCTTAAAAGATTGTGTTGGTATTATGACATCATTATGATTCTTTATATCTTTGTTATCATGTTCTTTAATAAAAACGTGATCCGTGACATTTTTGCTAATAACTGTAGGATTCATCAATTAAACCAAATCTCTATCATTTATTACTAAAAACTATGTTTACCATGTTTTAATTGAAAATTTGTATGAAACAAAATAATAGTCTTTTTTTTAATTGATTGAAGAAGAAAACACAAACACTAAAAGAAAATTATATATCAATACAACACAACAAAATATGCGTCATTTAAGTGCAATTTGAAATATTGTGTCTTGTTATATCATATTTTATATGACATGATACGTTTTGAGTTTTAAGTGATCTTAATACTAATCAAATATGAAATATGAATGCAACTTTTTATGGGAATAAAGAAAATAATATGACAAAATATGAGTTACTTAAGTGAAATTTGAAATTTCATATTGTGTCGTGTCCTGTAAGGACAGGACATACTTTAAATTTTAATATGGAGACAGGGAATATAAGAAAGTAATACAAGAAAGGGATAGAAGGAAACATACCTGACGCAGTTTGATCCTGATAGGCCTTGGCAATTACAGCTGCATTTAGGACAAGGAACAATGGTACTGCTGTAGAAAGCAGACAATGATACACAGCATTTTGGGGCTGCTGATGCTAAGAATTGAGAGTAAATACATGTCACATTCCATGTTTCTGCAATCAAATTACAACACAAATGTCATATTCTCTCATTTTTAATAACATTTTCAAAATCTAATATCTCATACATAACAGTTAAATTGAATCCACTTCTTCATTTGATAATCTGAGTTTTTGAGTAAGAAATTTTTTAGCAGAAAATGAAATTAACCTTAAGAGGACTATATGGTGAAGAACTTGATCTTAACTATTTCTTCTTTCTTAACTAATAATCATTGAAAAAAGTTCCAAAAAAGGTATAGAAGCAAGGCACAAGATAATGATAAAACTAGCAAGCAAATACAAGTACAAGATTTCATAGCTCACCAAGAACTTGAGACCATCTTCGACCATCATCGGTGAGCTTGCTAGGAGGGACCTGATGAGGTTCGCTACAAGAGTAACCGGGGATCCCAAGAGTGAAATTCACCGGCATGGTTTTGTTATCTGGGTTTGGAACAGAGGGTTTATTGTAATTCATTTGAAACCAAGAAGTAGTTTTTGAGGGATCTTGAGTGAGAGATGATAGGATTCCTTGTTTGCAACAATTTGGAACTTGCTTGTTATAAGGTGCCCCAGGCATGAGATCTATGATGGTTGGTTGCTTCTCACAGCAATGTGGTTTTGTTTGCCCCTTAAACCTTGAGCAATTCCCTTGCTCTATTGCCTCTGCTCCCCACATGTTCCATATCACCTCATCACCTCTCCATACCCAGCTTAGCCTCCAACCCGGCTTCTCCACGTGCCGGAATACCTGCCAGTTGTGTATTGATACCCTCACCTACAACAAAATATGTCAAGTCTTTTCACCTCTACTTCTGATAATATATTATAACTACAAGTGCATACAGATCCAAGGAAAGGAAAAAGGGATTCTCAGGATAAGAAGGGGAACTGGTTCCCACTATATTGTGTATATATGCAATTGCATATAAAGAAGAATTTTTGTTCTTTCAACTACTTTCATTCTGGATTTGCCAATGCCTTCATTCTAAGTGAAAATTCAGCAAAATATGTTAATCTCTCATTTGTTATTTTTATGATAGTATTAAAAGTACGAGCGTGAATGAATGCATTGAAGTGAGAATTCATTGAATATCTTAATCTTTCATTTATTCTTTTGTAATAAGAGAAGCTGTTCTTATTGAGCTGATGCTTCCAACAAACCCTCATTTTGGAGTATTTGTAGTCTTAAAATTACATATATATCGTAATTCTAATAAATCAAAAGACTTAATTTGAGTACAAGCCTTCATGTTAAATATATATACATTTGTTGCTACTAAACACACCTAATAGCTTTATATTTTGTGAAACATCATCTTTATCTTCTTGTGATAGTTCTCCTGAAAGGGGGAAAAACAGAGTGAGTTATGTGTAAGACTACTAACACAGGATTCTCCTTCGTTTTCCCATTTATATAGAAATGAAATTAAGATGAAATAGATTTTTATACCATACAACATGTTGTAAATATGCAATAAACATTCCAATTTGATTTTAAATCTCCTACTAATCACACAAAAGTATATGTAATGAACCCAAGAAAGTTGCATTTAGTAATAGCTAATAATTATATTAATTATAAGTTCTACTGTTAACAATGTTTAAGCCCTCTCAAAACCCATTAACAATTTTTTTATTTTTTGGAAAAGAAGGCTATGGAAAACCATACATGAAAAAAAAAAGAACAGTATCAATTAAGTATTCTATCTATCAGTCTCAAACAGCTCCCTACAACTTAAGGAAGGGCCATGAGATAAGAAAAAAATTGATATTTCATATTATGAGCATGTTTAGCAATGCTTGATTTTGACAATTTTAGATGGATGCTGATTTGAACAATGGAAACTAAAATCTGTGATAAACTTGAAAAGTTGAATGAAACCCACATTTTTTTTAGATTTAAAGGGAAAAAAAAAGATTTGAGCACAAAGTAAGGAATTGGGCATGTTAGGAGTGACCTATTGTGGTCCATGGAAGTGAAAGTGACCAACACCCACCAACCAGACCCAACCCCGAGGTCCTACAAAATGAAGCACCAGAGGTAGCTGACGTGGCTCTCATTCATTGGACTCTGAATCGGGTACACAGAGGAACATGTGGGGCTGCATTGAGCAGAACAAAGCCCAACCGGAGCCTGACAACGAGTACCGTACTCTTGCCCCCTCCATCTCGGTCATCATCTTCCTTAACAAAATCGAAAATTCGCAGACTTTCTGAACTCTCTTCCTCATCATTGTCCCTTTTTTTCTTCTTTAATTTATATATAATTATTTTCCAAATAAAAAACTAAAAAGCGACGTCAACCTCCCCAGTCCCGTATTGCAACCCCACAAACTGGAAACTCAAGAAATCTATTTTTAAAAAGTATTAAAAAACGAATAAAGAATTAATAAATAAACTTACATCGATTGTGTCGCCATTATCTGCAATGAAATCCCATGTGATTGTGATATTCCCATTTGGATCCAAAGGATCGTACCCATCTGCGATATTCTAACTCCAATTAAGAAGATAAATATATATTATATTAAAGAGAAGCATGCATGATTGAGGGAAAAAGAAGAGACGAGTAAGGAGGTTGGTTTACAGGAGGAAGGTGAGATGGAGAAGACAACGATGACGGAGAAGAACATCAAAATCGAAAGATTAGCCATTGAGGTTGGATCAATATTTGGAAATCAGGAGAGAGATTGGTTTGGTTCAAGAAACGGATTGAATTTGCATTGTGAGAGTGAAGCTGGCGACGACGAAAATGGCGGCTGGTGCGTCAGTGTGTGGGAGATTGGAGGAAAACAAGAGAACGCCGTTTGTAAGTGTAGGAATGTGGTAATAATGATGCATGCTGTTCGATTTGAAGGACCATAAAAATGAAACAAATGGCGGCATTTAATGGATTGCCATTTGCAGCGGAATAGGTGCTTAGGATTTGCCCATTCAGACTGCCATTCAAATTCCGTGTCTTCTTTTTTCACTCCTCTATTATAATACTCCCTCCGTTTTCAGTTATGAGCCACATTTATATGAGAAATTTATAATTTCATGATATAATGGATTTTATGAATTACGTAATATATTTAATTTTGTTTTGTTCAAAATATTCATAAAAAATGATAAAATTTAATTAATACGTTAGAGTTTAATTCATGATTCAATTATAATATTAAATGAGAGTAATTTAAAAAATGATGTAATTTTTTTATGAATTAATTATCACTCTTGGTTCATTTACAGTAGTTGAAAGTATCTTATAAAAGTAAAATAGAAATAATGTTATTTTTTATATTACAATATTTTATTTTTTGAGTTTGGTGTTATATATTTTCGATTCAATGGTTTAAAAGGGCTATTTTTTTTTTAGTATTATAAAGTTCGAGCCTACAACTTTATTTAAAAAAAATGAAGTTAAAATAAGTCATTTCCACTTGATACATCCACCATTGGTGTATACAATGTTATTATAGTATTTGAAATTTGATGTTTTCTCCCTGAAAGTATTGATCTCACACTTAACAATAAGGTGTTTAGTGTTACAGTATTATTGTACTCCTCCATTACTTATTATAAATCACTTCTAATTGTTTTTTATATAAAAAATTATTAAAAAGTAGTTAAAATTCTTTAAATTTTGCAAAATTTATCACTTTTTTTAATATTACTCTCATTAAATTAAATTATAATATATTTTAATTATATTTTTCTTAATCTTTCTTTATCATAATTATTTATTATGGGGCATACATGAAAATGAATATTTAATATTATTTTTATTTTACATATTTGAATACTTCTAAATCATCATTTATAATAGAGAACCGAGGGAGTACGTACCATCTTACTAATTATATGTTATAATATTGTAGATAATTTTAGTTTGATATCTGTGTTTCATAGGTTGTTTCTGGAAGTGATGGTATATGGTATATATGTGATACATATAGAAGTAATCATATGACATTTTTTTCTTTTAAATTTCAAAGGTCATATCTAACGTATTTGATATATACGTACGGTAGAATTTTTTAGATTTATATGTGTTTCAAAAAGTTAATTTTTGCCATATAAATTTGAAATTTTATTTTTAATATATAACAGGAAAAGAGTTAAATTGATGTTAAATTTCAACACTGTGATTTTATTTCCAAAAAAGTATATTATACATAAAGTTAATTAATTTCACAAGTAAATTAAGTTAACCTCTCTTCTGAAGTTTGGTTAAATTATACGCAATACTTTTTGTCTAATACACTATGATCCCTTAATATTTGGTATATATTATAGAAGTCTCAATAAAACTGTACATTTTATTTAATAAATTATCATTTTGCAATTTTTATTTATTGTAAAGATACCAAAAACTCCAATTAACAGCTGTTACCAGCAGATGAGTTTACCATTAGCTACCAATAATTACTTTTATTAAACATTACTACTGACACGTTATACTATCAAACGTTACTAAAAATGAATATATTTATTAATTAAAGTTTTCAAATACTTTAATTTATTAAAAAATAAAAAATAATAATACACATCAGTTTGAATTGTCACTACCGGCGGCCTGTCATCAGTAACTGTGTGGTTAGTTGTATTCAATTTCCTTAGCTTGGAATTGCTCTTTATATTATTTTTTTAAGAAAAAAATAAAAAAATATTTAAAAAAAAAGGAAGGAGCTTGTCCCAGAAGAAAAGAGTGGAATGAGCTGGCAGTTTGGTTTAAGGACAAAAATTTGTTATGAGTAACGCGGTTAGTATCCTTTTGTACAATATAGATAGACAGACCCATGCTGTTTGGCTCAACGCCCATGGTCTACAACGTAATGGCCAACTGTAATTCTCTCTCTCTCTCTCCTATTATGAATAGTTTAATTTAAAAAATGAAATTTGTCAATAATTATGCCTCTAAAAAAAGTGTGGGTCTAAATTTTGTGAATAAGAAATCATGCCAAGAGAGCTATGTCTTATTATGCTCAAATATGAATTAATCATACATCCAATAACAAATAGTTAAGCTAAAACTAAGGCTCTATTTGGTTCAAATTTTTTTAAGGGGAGGGGAAAGGATTGGAGGGAATTGAATCTACTCTTCTTGTTTGGCTAAAAAATTGAAGGGGATTGGAGGGAATTTAATCCCCTCCCCTCATCTCCATTTTAAAACACTTTAAATTGAGATTTTTTTTTAGAAAATTAAGTAATTATAACTCAATCCCCTCCAATTTTCTCCTGAACCAAACAAGATTTTATTAAAACCCATCCAATCCCTGGCCTTCCAATCCCACAAAACAAAGAAATTTTAAAATCTCTCCAATCCCTTCCCCTCCAATCCCCTTATTGAAAATCTCTCCAATCCCCTTCCCTCCAATTCCCTCAACTGAACCAAATAGAGCCTAACTAAATTTTATTAATGGTAGTAGTTAGAAAACTGGAATAAATAGTCTTCAGTCTTAAAAGAAGAAGTAAACAAATACTAAGAAAAACGTTTAATAGAGTTATAAAGCAGAATTTTTTAGTGAATGATATATCTAAAAAATTGATTTTTCTCATCTTGGCGAAAAAAAAAAAGAGTTGGTTTTTTATATAGGCCAATAACACTATATGATCCATGTAAGTTAGGGTTTTTCTGTTTTACTAAATGTAAAGGATAAAGCATTTTCTTATTGTTATTGTTGTAGTTGGTAGGCATAATAAGAATGAAAAATATAAAATTAAAAATAATTTTATAATTTAAAACAGTTTTCGTAATTTAAATAATAGTAGATAATAACAGGATTTATATTACGATCAATAATCAGTTATTAATTATAATTAAATTGTTCAATTAGGAGTCAACTGCCTGTCAATTACCCATGTATTTCAACGTTAAATTGAGAAAGATGTGTTGGTTTAGAACTGTTTATTTTAATGGTCATTCACATTCTCCATTTGGTTGACAACACGAGAAATTTCTTTCCAATATTTATGCGCGCGGCTTGCCGGCCATTGTATAATCCCGCAGAAAAATCAATAATTAAATTATTCATCTTAATTTCAAAGATATATTTACTATTTTTATCTTAAAAACATTTTTAAAGTCAATTGACTGATATTATTTTTGTCAGATATGATTGACACAGTGACCTAGTATATATTTTTTTTCTGCCGACTCTTTTTCTTTCTCTCGATTCAGTTTAAGGTATATAAATTTTTTGTTATTTCCCAATATCTATTATGCTTCATAATTAATATTTAATAATTTATAAAGAGCATAAATATTAGTTTTCAGTTTTAAAATTATTTTTATTGTATTTTTTATTTTATTCTATTCTATTCTATTCTATATACTACACACACGAGGCATTCCTCTCTCATTCCTTTTATAGGTATCCAAACAGCACTAACATTGAAATTCTTAGGTATTTAAGCTATGGTTTAGAATCAGCTCACGAAGGTGTAAAAGATAACAGAAATGAGGGGGGAAAAGAATATCATCTTTTTTTGGGTCATTCAAGAATAATGAGGGCAGCCAATCAATTAAAAAAAAAAAAGAATGAATAATGAAACCACCAAGTTTCCTACACCAACATGGCTATTCATACTATGAACAAAGCTGATCTAAATTTACTTCATCAATGTTGTTGTTGTAAAGCGGAATAGGCACTTCCGCAAATTTCATACTATGAATAGAGGAGCCTCATGAATTAAACCAGTACGTGTGTTGTTGTAGCAGAAAATGGGAACATGTGAAAACCGATTAACTTGTAATCATGAAATTTGCTCCAATATAATCCACAAAACGACTGCACCTTTTAAATTCATCAATTAGACAGAGAAATTTTATAACAGCCATACATATTTCAGCAATTATTACTAACATCACGCAGAAGAGCTCAAACTAACCAATGTAAATAGTCATAGGCTACCTTCTGCGCTTTAGTGGGCCGGTCTTGTATCCACTCTTGGTTGGTTTGCCCCAAGGAGAAACAGATACTCTCCCATATTTTCCACTACTTTTGCTCTTACCCTCTCCTCCACCATGAGGATGGTCTACAGGATTCATGGCCACTCCTCGAACTACAGGTCTTTTGCCAAGCCACCGGCTCTGCCCAGCCTTCCTAAGCTTCCGATCTCCATGGGTTGGATTAGACACTGTACCAATTGTAGCTCTACAACGAGAATCAATCACCTTTTTCACACCTGAAGGGAGTTGGACCAAGCAGTATCTAGATGCTGGCTCTTTCATTATCTTTGCACTAGTTCCAGCTGCTCGGACCAGTTTGCCACCTTGCCCCGGTTTCATCTCAATGTTATGAATGATTGTCCCAATTCGCATGGCAGAAAGCGGCATGCAACTCCCAATTTGCGCATTTATGTCAGAAAACATCATTTGATTCATCATACTCTCACGTGTGCTACGAGAAAATGTTTTTGCAGCATCTGTGAACAGCAAAACAAAGAAATTTCAGGATCTATAATTTATACACATGGATCTTACAATGGACAAAGGGGAAGAAACAACAACAGCTTAAGATCATAAATCAATATTATTTTTATCCTAAATTCTTATTCTCTTTTGCCATTCTTTCCTTTTGACCACCACAAATTAGTGTAAAATATGACAGCAAGGCAAACCTCTTACTTCCTAATCTTTGCATAACGTAGTGTATGCCATTAAACAGCATTTCTTATTTCAATATTCTTAGCACAAAAGCTAGGTAAATATGGACATTCCAAGAAACGAATGAAGGAAAACCATCAACATAGCAAGATACATCCAAACCTTTTGAGTTCAATTATTTCAACAGCCTATTATACAAAACTAAAAAATTTAGAATTGTTCATCCGTAACGTAATTCTGAATCTATCATCATTTCTATTTCACTAAAACAAGATTCATTAGCAACTACAAAACATACATATCACAAATTCTCCACAGTAATAGAATTAAATAAAACTAAGCTATAACTTTCACTTTGTGGTTCCAATATATATATATATATATATATATAAAGACCTTCTTTCTGAATCCTATGTCAAGAAATCCAGTGTCTAGCTTCAGTGTGTTCTTTGCTCTTGTAAAAGGCATCCCCTCCTGCCAAGAGATTTGCCTGAGTGCTTGTCCTTAGCTTAATTTGAAAATTACCCTCAAGAGAATAGAGAGGTCTACCTGCCAAGTTTTACATCTAGGATTCTGTAATCACACGCCACCCACACCATGAAGCTTCTTTGAACATTTAAAGATAAATAAGACCCTCTACCCCCCATCTAAGAATAAGAGAGCTAGTCAAATCCGTACTGGGGCTAGGTGACCTAGGCATTCCAACCTTTCAATAATAATAATAAGAAGAAAAAACAAGAAGAATAGAATAAACCTTCAAGAGCAGTTGCACCCAATTCCTTTTCCTATTGCCTTCACTGAGAAAAGGCTAAAACGTTCGATACTTAGAAAATTCTGCACCTTAGTACTCACTCTCTTTCAAGACAGTAAGTGCGACCGTGGAAAACATACAGAAAAGTATAGCACCATTTCATTTGACTAAAAACAGTTCAAATATTTCACTTCTCAAAACAAATCAACACTAAGATAAATCATTTTTCAGTCCTCCTACACACATTAAAACCCAAATTACTGGGGTTTCTGATTAACATAAAAACTGGAAGGGAAAAGCAAAACAGTAAGAAAATGAAAGAGGACAAGTACCAGAAGAGAAACTGCGAAAAGCATTGTTGAGGAATGATGAGGACCTAAGGAGGTTGAGGTTGTTAATACTTGAAAACGCCAAAGAAGCTGTGCGAGCTCTCCACAGAGCCATGGACCTGCACTACAACCAATTAGGTATTGTAATTGGAAATGAGCTTCAAGGTCTGTTTGATTGTGTTCTTTTTTTTTTTTTTTCAATTTTGAAAACTATTATGTAATACAACTAGCATATATTTCCGCAATTTGGACTCTTATACTTGACCTATTTGTGTAAGCCGACTCTTGTTTTGAACCAGATTTCATTAACTTGTCAGTAAAGAATGATGCAGTAAACTGTCACTACTATCCAGAGAGTTTTGAAAAGAATCGCTCACTTTTTGTTCACCAATCCATGAATATAATGGTGACTGGGAAAGCAAAATACACACAAATAGCAGGGTGATTAGTCATTACCTACAATTCTTTCATCTATAGTTTTCATTTTACAGAGTTTTATTTTACAGTTATCCAACTAACTTACGTGTATGAAGGAAAGCATATTTGGATTTCATAACGTTGAGGCTTCTAACAGTAACAAAGGCTTGTTTTTTTATTGGAGTGGCCCCGTAGTATTCCAATAAGCAAAGCTTTATCCCATGAACACAGAATATTGAACAAGCCCTTAAAGCATTGTAAAAAACACAGAACATTGAAAAATGCCTTCCAAGGATAGCTCAGTGGCCTTTAAAGGTAAAGTAGAATCGTTGAAACAATATAATGTGATATCAAGAGGTTTGCCTGGAACCCAAATCTCAATTCAGTTGACGATTAAATAAAACTCCCCAATCGAGATGCATAATGAAACATCACCCTTCCTCATGGAAAAAAGAGGATAAAAAAAAAAGGAAAATAAGTAGTAATTGGGAAAGAAATCCATGAGCCGATAAGCATAGTGGTGGTATACTTACAAGAACCCAACCATCCAAAATCTGTAAATAGCTTTGACATCACAAATTTACAGATTGCCCATACCCGAGAACAACACAATCGTAACAGAGTTCCCTACTCAATTCATCTCCATCACTTTTCTTCAAGGATTGTTCCCAAGTGTGAAAATAATTATAAAGAAATGTGCTGAAACAGAAAGAAAAGCTGAAACGAGTAAACTCATATGAGAAGTGTGCACCTGAAAACAGTGGAACCGCCGACTCTGAAGCTTGAAGCGACGGAGGCGGAGCAAGTGTCGAACGGCAGACGGTGGAGCGCCGATGGTCAAGCTTTGGAAGAGAAGAGGGGAGACAGGGAAGATGGAGACGAGAGACTGTGAATCATGCTGGGCTTGTGGGCCTCCAAATCTATTTTCTACCCAATGGCCCAATATAAAGTTGTTTTTAAATATCATAAATATATTAATATATTATATAAAAATAAAATAAATTATTATATTACTGTTTATTTATTAATGTGATTATTATTTTTTAAAAAATAAACATTATTTTTAATTTCATTTAATGTGATATTAATATTAATATGGATTGAAGTAACAAAGGGTGAGGCATAAAAAATGAAGGACCTTTTTTTTACCAAAAAAAAAAACAAATGAAGGACTGCCAAAGCTCCAATGTTTCCTCACTCTATTATTACAGCCTCAAACTAGGTCTTAAACAATCAATAAATATATATATATATATATAAACAATGATGATGTTTACTATAGTATATTTTGTATTTAGTGAAGTTCATAATTTATGTTTCAAAGTTAATCAAATAGTCAATCAAATAAAATTATTAAAAAGGACTGTAAGGTGTCTATTTAAAAAAAAAACCAAAATATTATGAATGAGCCATTAGAGCATAAGGCAAAACTCGTTAGCCCTTCCAATTATTCTTTATAAATAATTTACTTGGGAATTTTGCATTATAAAATTACCAATCTTTGTAATTTTTGCAAGCTTATATTTTGAAAATCTTAATATTTTAGTAAATAAACTACGTTTAGGTGGAACTAGATTTCAAAATTCATGAATTGCTGGAAGTATGATAATAGAGCAATCTGCAATATTTACAATGGCCATTTACATTCAAACAATGGGATTTTAGGTATAATTATCTTATATCTGATACTAAAATTATATTCGAATATTGTTAGGATTAAATGATGATGGCTCTTTTAACACAATTTTTTTTCATTTGTCAAGTTCAATCTCGAAACCTTGCTTAGGATTTGATATATAATGTGTGTGTGTGTGTGTGTGTGTGTGTAATATGATGAAGGAGATCTTGGGCTTATGTCCTGAACTGCAAGCCTGGGCGGACTGCATTGAATACTTTGTTGAGCCCAATGTTATTTGGATTATGCTTTGGTTCATCCACAAGTTGCCCAATGACATGTGTCAACAACCATGTCATGTGTTTTGCCAAAAGAAAACCATGTCATGTGACTTGAGTCTAATCAGTAACTTGCAACGAAATGAAAAAAGACTAAAAAATAAATAAATGAAATATATCTTATGTTACTTAATTAAATAAGATTAAGGATAATTACTATCAAATAATAATAGGGATGTAATAAATATTATGTACATATTCCCCGTTTCAAAATGACACGTTGGGTTTTTCCTTGTTTTAAAGCAATAGGTACTTAACAATTTCAAGATAACATTAATTATTTGTTTGACAAGTATACCATTAATAATGGCATTATTAGTGAGTAATTTGCATGTTTATAAATAAAGATATTATATTAAAATATACTCATATTTTGTTAATCATTAGATTATTCACTAGCTTTATTAATTTACGTGTACTATCAATTATTTTATAACGGAGAACATATATTTTATTTTTGTATAATAAAGCTTTTTTTCAAAAAAAAAAAAAACCAAATCGCCAGTAAGTCTTTTTTGGCAATATTCACTAAATTTTGTAAATGTTATTTTGCTATACAATTTTTTAAATAAGCAAATTATATGTTAAAATTTTCAGAAAAAATAATTTTATTTTACTGAATAATGAAAAAACTTAAAATGATTCCATTAAAAATATTGAAAAATAAATACTTAAAAATTATAGTTAAAATTTGTATAAATATAGTATCAGCTAGATTGATCCAAATTGAGTTGAATCAAACCACAAGTATATAAAGCTTTCCTAGCAACAAATTTCTCAATACATAAAACTCGAATCTAAAATCTTATTTAAGGGAACATCTGCCAAACTACTTAAACTAAATGATAAAACATAATGTTAAAATTATAGAGAAGGCAAACATGCTTATGAGTTCAAATATGAGATACTTCCCAATTGCATTTAGGATCTCTTGGTATTCTCTTTTCATTTTATACAATGCATAGAGTTTGGCTTTTAGCATTTTAATAGCAAATCTGGCCATACTTAATTACGGTCTCTTCCAATCACTATCAGAATCCCCTCCATTAAATTTTAGGAAAACTATTGGCCTGTTTGTATTTATTTCATCTCAACTTAATGGCAGCTTACGAAAATTGTTAAAGCAATAAAGTAATCTTATATAATTAATTTTATTTAAAATTATAATATATTTTTGTCAATTCTCCGAAATTTTAAATCTCGTTATTTTCCTTGGCCATAAAAAAAATCTCATTATTTACCACAACTCTACAATTAATTCAGAGACATAATATCTTAATCAATTTTTTAAATAAATAGAATTATAACAAATTAAAGTAGACATTATTCCACCTCAATACACAATAAATGTATTTGTTTCTCAAGAATATACAAATTAAACAAGGAAATTACAAGTTTGGTCACCTAGACAAATGTTTAGGGATGTGCATCTCAATTAATTCTTCTAAATTTAATTTGGATAGTCTAAATTTTATTATTTTATTTAAGCCATTACATTTTATAAGTTGACAACTAAAGAATTGTTATTATTTTTCATTTTTCCTGATTTAAGAAAAAAATCTAAATTGAAAAATAATAACAAGATAAGAACCATCTAAATTAAGTTTAAATGTTTTGAATAAAATCTGCACAACTGCACATGATGTGTCTCTAAGATGTATAGTATCTAAAGTCCTTCAATCCATTTGAGCATTGTAATGTCATGCATAAAAAAAAATTCGAAAACCAATTTCTCAGTCACTACTCTCCCCATATATGCCCATACCAATATTCCTTTTCTGTACAAGAAAAATTGATTACATTCTTCTAGAATAAAAAGATATACTAAACGGACCTTATTATCATAAAAGATAAGTTATAATTATATACTTACTTATTTTAATATATATAAACTTGAATTAATTGTGAAGATCCACTTCTATCTATATAAATTAGCCCTCGTATCAGAAATTAACCATGTCTGGAGTTAACATCAATATTCCGGCGGCTTTCGAGCAAGACGTGGACTGGTCTATAATGAGTGTTTGCACAACCATGCAGCCTCCCTCGGTCGTGTAGCCTACGATGGATGCCTTGAGTTTCTCAAACCTAGCTCAGGTGACGTCATTGATGGTGGCTCAAAGGAGGCCATGCATGTCATTGCCATCGCAACTTCCACCGGAAAGAAATTGTCTATAATCCTATCATGATGACTACCACCACTGCTATCCCTCAGACCCACCACGAACGGAATGTTCTGATGACAGTCGCCGGACCATCAGCGTTGGTTGAGGAGAGGCCGGTGATGCTGCCACCGAGAAGAAGGACAAAGAGGACAAAGTTCATGGCGGAGCAACGAAGCCAGATGAAAAGATTTGCAGAAAGGTTGTAGGTCCCAAAGAACAAACAAGGAAGAGATCCAAAAATTTTGCATTGAAATGGGGATAAGTCGAAGGAGGTTTGTCGTGTGGCTATGCAACAACCGACGTAGGGCAAAGCAGAATCATACTATGGCTGCCCCCGCCACTGTGTAATGAAATAAAGGGGAAGAAAAAACTTAAGTGAAGTACTTTTAATAGTGTTTCCGATAAAAAAAATATTATTATATGCATCTAATATAAATATTATACATGACATAAATTATAAGTATACGCTTAATATTATGTCATGCCAGCTCTATATGGTTCTTCGAGAATCTGATGGCAAACATATAAAACAATTTCACTTACTTTTATACATGAACATAATGTACCACCCATGAACAAGAAGGAGGTTTGGAGGTGGTAGTAGTCAGAGGCATTTCAAGATATAGTGGTTAGGGTTTTTTGGTTAATTAGCTTCTGGCTTTGCATGTCTTTTAGTGTCTGATTTGAATTCAAAGCTCCTTGTACCTTGAATTTCTCAATGGGAAGTTGTTCTTAATTTAAGTAATCTAGTATTTGTGATGTTATTTTTTTTAATATTTTGCCTCTTTTTGTTTTTTTTCATTCGTTTGTTCTTCATTTTCTTACCTTTTCGTCTTTTTCTTACTCTTCCCATGGTTCATCAATTTGAGGGGTATTTATAACTGTAAATTTCTTGAAAACAAATATCGATTAAAAATGTGATAGTAATTTCTACCGACAACTAGGGAAAAAAAGTTTAAAATAAAATTGAGACAATAAAATTACTTGAATTTTTTTGTTGCGCAATGTTAATTGAAATATGTACTAATAGATGAAATATGTGCGCTTTTCAAAATTCGTGATTTGTATCTTCATTTGTTATGATCTAAATAGATGGACAAAAGATGCTTAATAAGAAACATGGAAAAACTTAAATAGTACTTAATTTTGTTAGAAATGCAGCATTTTGTATTTTACACGTTTGATTCAAATATTTTTCTCGTCAAGTTAACTTTTGGTCAAGTCATGACTATTTTAATAGATTTTTTTTTATGTGTGCTGCTCTTCTTTCCTCTTTTTTCCAATATAACTTCAGTGTCGTCACTGGTTTTCTAAATTCGTCTTTTTTATGTTATTTTCATTCATATTTGTTTATTTGATTGTTGGTTTGAATGTTATAAACTAGTATTACAGCATATACGCTCATCGATGGGCATTATTATTAATAAAACCAAATGTCAAGAAATAATTATTAATATTATTAAATTAAAGAACCAACATATTCAACTGACATTGAAAACTTGACATTACAACGTCTCCAATTTAAGATTTTTTTAAAATAATCTCAGTTGTTAGTTCATTCTTTATTTCATAAACAAAAGTGTGATATTAGGTAGGTTATTTGCGCACTCATGGATTAAAGTTCAAAAGAATTATAGTATATAACTCTATAATGGAAAAAACTTGAATTGTTAAGTAGTGTCGTGATACTGGATGGTTATTAAGAAAAAACTTAAATTTTAAAGGAATTGACTTTTTATAAGTGAATTAACAATTTTACTAACAACAAACTAATTTTAACAAATTTAATAGTTTACATGGATTTATTTCTAATTTGAAGAGTTATAGGAATCATAGGAAGTGACCCAAAATTCAAGGAAATTTTGTGAATTAACCATGTTATTCTCACATTCTTCCCCTCTATACCTAGCTAATTTAGTCTCCATTGAACCTAGAAGAAGAATTAATAACTCTACTTTTTTTTATCTTTTCATTCTAATCAATAGAAAGTAATAAGAGATGCATGCATGTAACAATACCAGTACTATTTACTTCGAAGAATCTAAATTTAATAGGTGAGATATGGTTTCTAAAGATTTAACTATGAAAATTGACAAAAATATTGAGATTATTATTCAACCGTTGGATAAAAATATTGAGATTCACAAGGATATGAGTTCAAATCCTACTACGTACCAATGTGAGAATCTTATATGTGGATAATTTATAAATGACTCAATAAATGTTTTGAAACCTACCATGATACTACTAAGCCCTTGGGACCCAATATGAGAATGCTTGGTAGCTAACACATGGAAGGGGGCGCATAGATAAGAAAAATATAAAATATGAGAATGCTTTATTTATATGTATAACATCATGAATTGATATTAGATGGTTTAATACCAGAAGAAAAATTGTAAAAGTGGAGTTCAGGGTTTTACACATAAAATATTTGTGATGTAATTGTATACATGAAAGTAATGAATAACATGAGAAGAAGAAGAATTGGAGGTGGTATATATAGCTAAACCCAAGCTTTTCAAGAAGTGCATTAGAGTGTATTTTGTTTTTCAACGGGGGATATATATATATATATATATATATAGTAGTTTTGGATTCTTTGGTTACCTTCTGTTTTTGCGTGTCTTTTAATGTCTGCTTTGAATTTAAATCTCTCTAGAATTGAAATGCTTTGGCTTTTAGTGATTAATTTTAGTGAGTGTACCTTGAATTTCTCAATGGGAAGTTTTTCATAAATTTTCTCATCTATTTGTTATATTATTTTCTTTGATATTTTGCTTGTTTTTAAGTTTGTCCTTGAGTTTTCTCCCTTTTCTTCTTCTGTTTGTTTGTTTAAACTCTTCCGATGGCTCATTTGATGAGCATCTTATAACTAAAAATTTAATATTAAACAAATATATCGATCATGAAATGTGTTTTTAATATTCTATCGACAGCTTAAGAGAAAAAATTTAAAATAAAATTGATAAAACAATTAAAATTACTTTCTACGTTTTTCAGTTTTACAAATTAAACTCAATATACTATGCCAAAAAAATAAATAAATAAACTGAATATACATAATTCTACAGTGTATGACCTTATGATAGCATACTTTAAAGAAGTCAAATCTAATCGTTGAAATATGATTTTCAAAGAGTTTAATCACGAAAAACGCTAAACACAATAATTAAAAATCGAATAACAAAGGAATTAAATAATTGATTAATTTAGCCCTGTTTTAGTTGTCTTCTCCTCTCTAGTGTTGCTCTTTTTTACTCGTCATTTTGTATATTCATCTTCGGTTTGAGAGTCAAAACACAGTATAACGGCATATATAAACTCAACGATGGGCACTATTATATTAGAGCATATCAAGAAAATTACTATTTTTGTTGTTGTGGTGGTGGTTTAAGGTCTACATTGAAAACATGACATGATGACAATATTAGAATTTGCAAGTAATTAACTTCTACTGTTAGTTAGTAATTCATTATTTCAGACATAGAAGGATGACATATTGGGTGAATTATTTGCTCATGAATTGAAGTTTAAGAAAATTATTTCTATTGTATATAATCTAAATTCTAAAAGAAATTAACTTTTACTAGGAAATTAACAAATTTAATTTACTAACAATAAGAGTATTTTCATGAATTTAAAAGTTTAGAGGAATCAATATATATATAATATAATTATAGCAAGTTGCACTATATATATTATAATAAATAATATAATATGATTCATTTTTCAAACTTTGTTCAATACTGGAGATCTTCTAGTTTATTATCTAATGAAGAGTTAGAGGAATCGTATATGTATGGAGTGACCCAAGTTCAACCCAGTTTCTTCTCCTTTGGAGTCTCTCTCTCTCCCTATTTTTTTTTAATTTGGGAATAATTACAATATACACACTCACGCGCCCAAAATACAATAAATGGTACTTGATCCCGTGACCCCTTTCAAAACTCAAGAAGTATATATCTAGTGCAATTAGACCATTAGGTCATTGGGGATACAGTTTGTCTCTAAAGTTGATTAGAGTTAGAGAGAGATTAGGCAGAGTTATTTGTGTTGACTTTTTGAGCGTTGACGACATGCAAAGAGACAAAATTTGATTATACACTAGATTTCATCTTATTCCATTGATTACAAAAAGGGACAAAAAGTACAAGGAATTAATAATGTTATTTTACAACAAAATAATAACAGACAACAGATCATTTATAATATCAAACCTAGACTCGAAAACGATCGAACAAAGAATATATATATATATATGTATATAAAATTTATTTGCCCTATATATGCAACCCTACTTCCATTCTTCCTTTATCGACTATCAATGGCGCTTCCTCCACAATCTGCATGAAAATGAAAACAAAATCGAATAAGAACGAAAAAAATATACTAATACAGGCGAATTCATTATAATAAGTTATCTCACACTTTTTTTTATATTTAGATTTGGAATAAGAAGATGGTAACGAAAAATACGAATTATGAACAATAAAAGTATATTTAATTACCATGCACATGAATATAACATGCTTCTATTGAAGAAAATATGTAAACACGTAAAAACATTAAGGAATATGTCGTCACTTAAACTTGTTTAGATCTAACAAAGAGGTGGTTAATTTATAGAAGAAGAACCTGATCGAAGATAATATATATATATATATATATATAATTCATGTTGTTCTGGAAAAGACTTTCTGGGCAGATGGGATGTAAATGGCAGTTCTTGTAGATCTAGACGTAGTGCCCTGAGACTGAGACTGAGAAGAAGGTGGCCTGGGTGTGTAGGAAAGAATATTCTGAATGTTTATGTTTCGAGAACTCATGGTGCTGTATATGATAACTGCTTGCTCCTAGGTTAAAATGAAAATGGAGCGAGTCTTGTTGAAGAAGCTGGGGTTATACACACACACAAGTATTATACGTGACTTAATGTTGAAGGAAGAAGAGGAAGTAACCAAGAGATTAGTTGAAGCAACTCACAGAGAAATTTCTGGAAGGAGAACATGTGAAAGCGTATATATGTTTGGGGGCTAAGTAAGCCGACAAATGAATGAACTGTGTTAATTGCAGCCAGGGGTGGACACAGATAGAAGCTGGGAGGGCCTATGGGCCCCTCGGCCTCTTGTCCCTCTCTAATATATGTGTGTATTATACATTATACACACAAAATAATATAATATATACACAAGCAAAGCCTGACACACTTGTCCCTCCCCTCTCCCTCACATTTGTATTCACACACACATTATATATATTTTCACATACATATATATATAATATAATATAAATTACACACACAATTAATAAATAAATATAATATATATGCACATTATATATACTATTGATATATTTAAAATGAAACAAAATCTATATTTTATTAGTTTATTTAAATATGTTTGTTTATTGACTAATATTAACTTTTGATAAAAAAGAATGATACTCAATACTTTTTTATCAGTTAATCTATTTTTTTAAAAAATGTTTGGATTTAGTTACCATAAAAATATATTTGCATGAATATTAGGAGTGTTCAAATAATTCGATAGGTCTAGTCATACCCAATATATCGGGTTGGTCCCGAAGACTAAGCAGAGTTGGGCACCGGATTGAGGTCGAACCGGGTTTTCCCAGTCTCTGTATATATATATTTTATGTATTTTTTAAAAATTTATAAATATTATTTTTATATAATATTTTTCTTAATACATTATATCTAATAAATTGATTATATTATTATTATGAAAATTTTTAAGAATTCAATCTTTTAATTTTATTTAAAATTTTAAATTGACTTATTAATATTGGATAAAAATAATGCATGATTACTTATTTATATTTTCAACAAATGTTATTTTTATTATAATATTATTTTTTAAGAAAATATATTTTGAATGAATGTAATTATATTTTTGTTATAATAAATAAAATTAATTTATTTTTATTTTTAAATACTTTTCAAGACCGGGCCAACCCCGATCTTGTATGCCAAGTTGACCCGGTCTTGCGTAACCTTACAAAGGCATGACATCAAGTTGACTATTAACCTGATCTTACCTGGCCTTTATGCACCCCTAGGAAATATAGATTTAATTTTTAATTTAATTTACATATAATATTAACTAAGGGTTCTTTAGTATGTTAAACATATAATTTCTAAATTAAGTATCTATATATTGATTTATTTTTATGAAGTTTGATGATCTATCCTAATTTTTTGTTGAAATCATCAATATACAAGTGATATGTAAATGTATTGCAAATATAAGCTTTTTATATATTTTTTATAATTTTTTTCAAAAAATTAATATATTACATATATGGTTTCACTTTATATATATATATATATTTAATTTTTTAAAAAATATTATATAACTATACATAATTTATCTTTTCACGACTTTTTTAAATTATATAATTATTCTGAAAAATTAATTATGATAAATATTAAAAATTAAATTAATAATTTAAAATATACTATTATTTTAAAAAATTGGCCCATATAATCTTGATGCTGCGTCCGCCCCTGATTTGCAGCCGTGTCGGTTCGGTTCGGCCTACCGTTTGCGGCTTCTAAAATTATAGTCTCTGGCGCCATGTATGGGCGATAATTTCAAGGAACGTAGTGTGTGAATGTGAAAATGTGTTGCAAATAATACTCCTAGGATATATATATATATATATATATATATATTGTCATTGTCCCTACTCCCAACCTTACCTTTGATATATATCCCTCTCCTATATATGATATTTGACACCACGTGGGGTTTTCATACCACGAGCTAGCTACAACGCGTTCTGTCAGAATTCCTAGTGCATACTAAAAATTAATTTTTCTTATTCTTAATATAAGATTATTTTAATTAAATTACGTGAATTAAGAAGGAGAATTAAAATTAATTAATTATATTAATTTCTCTAAAAATTATAATATTTTTTTAAAACTACCTTTATTTAATCTCTCCTTTTTTCTCTTTAGATACATTAAATAAGAGTATTTTTTAGAAATGAATAATAAATACCATCTCATATATTGTAAATGGTCTTATATTCAGGATCAAGATAAAATGTCCTATATATACGACCGAAGATAGTATTAAAGAATATTACTATTGAGTTAAATGGTACTAAGAAAATCAATAACCCTCAAATAACATGGTCGAAGAGCTCTCTCTCTTTCTGGGCAAACAATACTTGAATTTGGTTAAATAATACCAAATAATTATACTAATATAGATTATTTATATTAAATAGATGGTTCAAATTTTTAAAAATTTCTTAGTTATATTTATTTAGTACCCGATACTACTAAGTTAGATATGAATATTATCATATCCAACTGGAGATAGTTCTTCCATTATGATGTTGAGTTCCGGATTTGACTTAAATTAGAATATTGAAACAGAATTTCCACCATTTAGTAAATAATTTCATTTAATTTGATCAGCTAAAAATCTAATTTTTAAATTTTTTACAGTGGAAAACAGGAACAAATTTTATAACGGCTACATATAAAACACCTATTCAAACAACTTTTTGATTCTTAATTCTTTAAAACAAAAAAAAAGCTTTCAAAAACTATAATTGAACTGCTCCTGAATTACAAAATTTTCTTTCTCTATGCTTTTGTTCATTTAACCAAAGAATCTCCTGTGCATGGTATAAAGTTTGAGAATTGAATCATATATATTATTTATAATTTATAAATAATATAACTTGCTATAATTTTTATATTTTATATTTATCAAATATTAAGTAATATTAATAATAATATGGATTGAATTTACCAAGGGCACCACATAAAATAAAGGACTTTCAAAATTCCAAGTTTCCTCACTCTACAGCCTCAAATTAAGTCTTAAAATAATCAATATAATATAAGAGTAAATATGTCTTTAATTTCTAGTGGTCAAAAAAAGTTTGGATAAGTTGGGTCTTAAAAATTCACTAGAGTTAAGACATATCTCAAGACTCAATAAGTGTTTACTAAAGTACTTACGGCACCAACCAAATTCTCATATTGACAGCGAGATTTAAACCTATATTTTTGTAGAAACAATGAGATTGTTCACTATAATATATTATATATTTAATGAAACTAAAAGCGGCACAAAGTCTGAATAAACTGCATGATACATATCCATTCATAATTTATGTTTAAAATTAAAGTTAACTTTTATGTTATAAGATTACGAATCTCTATACTTTGTTAGAAAATTGAATTTTAAAAAAAAATGTAACTTTGTTAGTAAATAAACTATATTTTAGATTAAGTTTTTCCATCTTCAAAAATCATATCAAACTTTGACTATTTCAAGTCAAATCAAATAATAAAATAAAATCATTAAAAAGGACTATAAGGTCTTGTAGTCTGCATTAATTGAATATAATGTTAAGCCTAAAATATTATTAACGAACCATTACAGCGTAAGGCAAAACTCGTTAGCCCTTCCTTTTTTTTTTTTATCAGAAGTTAACCACCTTCCAATTATTCTTTATAAATAATTTACTTGGGAATTTTACATTACAAAATTACCAATCTTTGTAATTTAATTGTGCAAAATTATATTTTGAAAAAACTAATATTTTAGTAAATAAACTATATTTAGGTAGAACTAATCTTGGAAACCATGGATGGCACGAAGTCTGATAGAGCAATCTGCACTATTTACGATTGAACAATATACTCTATCTATTCCCTAGTATAAATTACTTTTAACTAACCAAAATAAGTGGTTCAAATTAATTAAAATTCTTAAATTTTGCAAAATTTATTATAACTTTCTAATATTATTCTCATTAGTTATAATCCATCTAATTGATATCTTTCTTAATTTCTCCCACCATAAATTTTAATAAGGGCCAAACATAAAAAATAGTATTTAATAGTCAAAATGTAACTTATATTTGCATATATAAATTTTTTTAAAAAACCTTTTATAATAAGAAATAGAGAGAGTAATCAGTTATAAATTATGATAAAAATTTTGGGCTTGTTGGCAAAAAAAAGAAAACTTTGGGCTTATGTCCAAACTACAAGCCCAGGCCCACTGCATAGAATACTGAGCCCAATTTTTTTTGTATTATGCTTCGGTCTATCCTCAAGTCGCCCAATGACTTTGAGTCTATTGGCTTTTGTTTTTTTTTTCTGATAAATGACTTTGAGTCTATTCACTATCGCGCAATGAAATTAAACTACATAAAAAAAAGTAAATGAAATAACTTATATGTTACACAATAAAAGTAAAAAATATAAAATTACTATCAAATAATAATAGATATATAATAAATATTATAGTAAAGTTTTTTCCCCCAAAAATCGCCAGTAAGTTATTTTTTGTCAATATTCACTAAATTTTTTAAATGTTAATTTGCTATAAAAATTTTAAATAAACATATTATATTTTAAAATTTTCATAAAAAACTTAATTTTATTTTACTAAATACCAAAAAAATATTTATGATTTCATAAAAAAGGTTGAAAACTAAATACTAAAAAATTGTAGTTAATTTTTTTTAAGATACCAACTAATTTTCAAAAGAAATATTAGACTTCAACTAATTCAAATTGTGTTGAGTCGGACCAAAAGGATTTAAAGCTTTCCTAACAAGATCCTGAAATCCTAACTTAAAGAAGCAAGTGTCAAACCACTTAAATCAACTATTATTGATAAATTATGGTTAAAATTTAAACATTTTCAAACAAAAGGTTAAAATTTATGAGAATGCAAACATACTTATGAGTTGCTAATATAAATTGGTACAATTGGTAAAAATGTAACTCATATCTCACAATGGTGGTTTATATTTTACTATCAATATAAAAACTTTATTGATAGGTAATTTATAAATACCTTGATAAGTACTCTTTGAGCTGTAAAGGCTTAGTCTGGGTGAATCCTCTTATCCCAACTCATTCAAACTTTTTAGTTATTAAAGAAAAAATGCTTATGAGTTCAAATATGAGATACTTCCAAACCGTAGTTAGTGTCTTGGGATTTTCTTTTCATTATACAATGGATAGAGTTTGACTTTTAGCATTTTAATGGCAATTCTAGCCATATTTATGGTCTCTCAATCAGAATCCTCTCCATTAAATTTTTGGGAATGTATCGGCCTATTTATATTTATTTCTTCCCAGCTCGTCTAAACTTTTGTTACTAAATCCTAATTATACTTCTTGTAATATATATAAACCTGAATTAATGAATTACGTAAGCATATTCCTTTAATATAAACTTGAACTAATTGTGAGGATCCTCTCCTATCTATATAAGCCCTCATTCTTACATCTTCAGTCATATAAAAAAAATTAACCATGTCTGGAACTAACATCAACATTAATCCGGCGACCTTCCAGCAAGACGTGATCTATAAGGAGTGTTTGCACAATCATGCAGCCTCCCTCGGTTGCTTAGCCTACGACGGCTGCCTTGAGTTTCTCAGACCTACCATAGGTGACGCCGCCGTTGATGGCGACTCAAAGGAGGCCATGCTCTGCGTGGCTTGTCATTGCCATCGTAACTTCCACCGGAAAGAAATTGTCTATAATCCTATCACGATGAATACCACCACTGCTATCCCCCAAAACCACCACCAACCAGACATTCCAAGGACAGTGGCAGGACCGTCAGCGTCCGCAGAGGAGGGGCTGGTGGTGCTGCGACCAACTAATAGGAAGAAGAGGACGAAGTTCACAACGGAGCAACGAAGCCGGATGGAAGGATTTGCGGAAAGGTTGGGTTGGAGGTCCCAAAGAACTAACAAGGAAGAAATAAAAAAATTTTGCATTGAAGTGGGGATAAGTCGTAGGAGGTTCGTCGTGTGGCTGAGTAACAACCGGCGAGGGGTGAAGCAGAATCATACTGTGGCCGCCCCCGCCACAGTGTGATAAAATAATATGAAAAAAACTTAAGTTCTTTTGAAGTGTTTGCTATAAAAAATATTATTATATGCATCTAACATCAATATTAAACATGACATAAGTTACAAGTATATGCTTAATATTATGACATGTTTTATAAGGTTTCTTCGAAAATCTGATAGCAAACATATAAAAATTTTCACTTGCTTTTTCTTTCATACATGAAAAATAATGAAGCACATGCACCCATGAAGAAAAAGGAAAATTGGTGGTAGAAAGAGGCGTTTCAGGAAGTAGTAGTTTTCGGTTTTTTTTAGCTTCTGTGATAGCAAGATCTTTTTGTATTTGATGTGAATCTAAATCTCTCTGTAACTGAAATGCTTTGGTTTTTAGTGAATTTAGTGAGAACTGCGTACCTTGAATTACCCAATTGGAAGTTGTTCTTAATTTTTGTCATCTATTTGTGATATTATTTTCTTTAATTATTTTCTTGTTTTTTAGTTCGTTAATTTTACGTACCTTCTCTTCTTTTTCTTACTCTTCCATGGCTCATTTGATGAGTATCTTATAATTGAAATGCAGCGTGTTGATCTCTATTTTCAATTTCAACTTTCTTTTGAATTGTTTAAATTAAATAGACAATTTAAATTTAATATTTTAAAAATATATAATTAAGATATCGATCAAAACTTAACAAAAGAATCAAATAATAATATTGATCACCACTGCAGCTTTGTTCTAATATCATTTCAGTATTTGTCTCTAGTTTTCTGAGTCGGGGGGGTTTTTTTTTTGGTGTCTTACATTTGCTATGTTATTTTCATTCATTTTTGCTTTATTATGTAGTCATGTTAATGATCAGCTTGTTTACTTTTATTCTTTTCCTAGTCTATATATCTTCCTAGTTTTTTTGAGAAAAAATATATTCGTCTACGGTTTAATAGTTTATAGGAATTTAAAAGAATTAACATTTTATTGGTGAATTAACAAATTTACTAACAACAGAAAAGGAATTACTAACTCCTCTCTACTCTTTTTTTTTTTTGTCTTTTCATTCGTCTGAATAGAAAGTAATTGGAAATGCGGCTAACAATTCTTGTAATATTTAGTTCAAAGACTCTAAATTTAATGGGTTCGATATTGTTTTTAAATATTTAATTACAGAAAAAGACAAAATACAATGTGAAGAGTTTTAACACGTAGATAAGTATTGAGATTCACAAGGATGTGAGTTCAACGGATACAAGAATCTCATTGATGGGTAATTTGTAAGTACTTTTGAGTTAACTTTGAAACCTATCTTAACCTTGATAAATTCTCAGGATCATTATACTTAAACTTTTAGTATTAAGATTCACGCATCTTCTAGGGGATGTTCCGGTGGCTATCATGGAAGGGGGCATAGATAAAAGGATATTAAAAAGGAGAATACTTAATATATGTAACATCATGACTTGAGAATTGAATGGTAATTTAAACAGTAAAAGTGTGCTTCAGGGTTCTACATATATAGATAGTTATTATGTATTTGTTATACATGGAAATAATGAACAACACATGAAGAAGAGGAATTGGAGATGGTAGCTGGACTCAAGCTTTTCAAGAAGTGCATTTTAGAGTGTGTTATTTTTTTTAATCTCTCTGAAATTGATATTCTTTGGTTTTTAGTGATTTTACCTCCAATTTCTCATTGGGAAGTTGTTCTTAATTTTTGTCATCCATTTGTTATGTTATTTTCTTTGATATTTTGCTTGTTTTTAAGTTTGTTCTTCATTTTGTTCCCATCTTTTTCACTCCTCCCATGGCTCATTTATTTTGTCTATGGAATAGATTTAGTTGGGAGGGATCTACATTTTATTTTCAGTATCCCAAGGGAAATTAGTCCTTTAATTTACTGCCAGTGGGGGATATTGCTAGTCACCAAAAATAAAACCGATTCAAGTTAGCATGAGTGGTGAAAACTTTCATCCCTCATGTAAGTAATTGGAAATTCAATTCTCAACTCTTATATGGAACAAACTTAATTGGAAGGAGTCAACCCTTCGCTCTTAGTAACTGAAAAAAATTAGTTTGTATTGCTGACAAAGAATACTCCTAGCTCACGACTAGAAAAAAAAAATGTTACTAAAAACAAATATTGAAGATGTGCCATTATTATTCTATCGACATGTTAAGAGAATAAAAAAGTTTAAAATGACATTGAGAAAACAAAATTACCTAACATTGTTTATTTTTACGAATTAATTAAACTGAATATAGTTAAATATGTAGTTTTACAATATTAGACTTTATAGCATACTTTAAAGAAGTCAAATCTAATTGATGAAATGTAATTTCCGAAGAGTTTGACACAAAAACGCCAAACACAACAAAAATCGAATATAGTCTGATCATTAGAATTAATACTTTTCAATTTTTTATTTATTAAAATATAAATAGATGGACCAAAAAATGTTTGACACAGAAACATGAAAAAAATGTTTAATTCAAATATTTTTCTTGTCAGCTTAACTTTTGGTGTCACGACTATATTTTTATTATTAATTTTTTGTGTGAAAACTTTCATGATGCTTATGTGTGACTCCGTAAGAATGGTCAAACTCAAATCCATATTATGTCAAATTGTAACATCCTTCAGTGACGTAGATGAATATTATTTGTTCATGAATTAATGTTGAAGAAAATTATGTGTATCTAAAGAAATTAACTTTTTTATACAATAATATGATATTTGATACTATCAAATGTATTATCGGTTAAGGGTATATCTTCTAACATGATTTTTTTTATTCATGATATTTGATCTCTTGACCTTACTTAAGAAAAATAGAGTCTTTTTTACTCAATCTAACTATAGTTAATAAGGAAATTAACTTTTATATTAGTAAATTAAAATGTATATTAACAATAAGTATTAATTTGTATAAATTTAAAAGTTTAAAAGAATCATCGATGTATATGATACAACTATAGCAATCACATTATATACTACAAATAATGTAGCTCATTCCTCACATTTTCTGTGATATATGCCTATACGGGACCCATTTATCTAATTTGTTGTCTAATTTAAAGAATTAGAGGAATCATATGAAATGACACAAAAAGTTCTAGACAATTTGTGCATCAACCTTATTATTGTTGTTCTCACCTTCTTCCACTCTATACCTAATAGAGTCTCCCTTAACCCACAAAAAGAATTATTAACTTCTCTCCCTTACTCCCTCTCTCCGTCCTATATTATAAGATAATATTTGGGGTTTCACATATATTAAGAAATGAAAATAACATTATTAAATTCTTCATATATAAAAATTAAAATATTTCTATTTTATCCCTATTAAATATTTCTCTTTTTATAATTCCAATACAATTTACAATACTATATATTACATTAATGAGGGGTTAAAAATGACAAATAAGACCGTTACCTTATATTATAAAATAAAAAAAATCACATTTATTGTCACATAAAGAAAATATTTTTTGTCATTTTAGTCTAATCAATAGGAAGTAATTGGAGATACATGTAAACAATAAATCATGCAACCCATAATATTTACTTCAAAGAATCTAAATTTAATGGTTGAGATATGGTTTAGTTTAATGAATTCAATTACAAAAATGGCAAAACACACAATCTGAAAAGGTTTAGCTCCCAACCGTTTGATAAAAATATTGGGATTCATGCATCCTTCAAGGGATGTATGACTAATTTAATTACGAAAAACGACAAAACTCATTGTGAAAAGGCTTAGTTTCCAACTGTTAAATAAAAGTATTGGGATTCACGCAGCCTTCAATGGATGTATGATAGCTAACATGGAAGGAAGCATAGAAAAATAAATATAAAAAATGAGAATAACTTTATTTATATGTATTGTAACACTTGGACTTTAGAACTGAGAGAAAATTTAAATAGTCGAAGTGGTTTTGGTTTTGATTTTGTTTGTTAGGTTTTTTTATGTCTATGTCTTTCAGTGTCTAATTAAAATTTAATTTAAATATCTTTGAAACTGAGGTAGCTTGGTTTTTAGAGATATTAGTGATTGTACCTTGAATTTCTGAATAAAAAATTATGTTCTGTCATATTATTTTCTTTGATATTTTGCCAACAAGTGCGAAGCTTAGTTAGCTAGTGGTTTAGGGTTTGTTTGTTAGGTTTTTTCCCATGTCTATGTCTTTCAGTGACTAATAAAAATTTAATTTAAATCTCTTTGAAACTGAAATAATTTGGTTTTTAGTGATTTTATGATTTTATCTTGAATTTCTCAATAAAAAAAGTTATATGATGTTTTGTTATTTTCTTTGATATTTTACCAACAAGTGCGTAGCTTAATTGGTTTCTCTGGGAAAACTTTGCCACCTTTATGATTCTATCTGACTTCATATAATTGATAATGAGGTAGTTTAAGTGCGATAGGATCTGACTTTTAAGATCACGCCTTTGCAAATTCTTGATATAAAGGAAAAATAGTTGAGAAATAAGACCATTAAGTTGATAAAGGTCCTACGAAATGGCTTGACATCCAATAATGTCACATGGGAGACAGAAGAATCCATGCGAAGGAGGTATCCAGAGATCTTTGCTTGAGGTAAGAGTTGAAATTTCGAGGATGAAATTTTTATAAGGAGGGAAGAGTGTAACACCTCTCGTGACCTTGTTTTGACATTTTGTGCAGAACCGAAGGAAACAGAATGGAGGAAGGTTCAAGTGAGGCAGAAAAGAGCTTCACGCCGTGGCGAGAGCTAATTCCAGTGGCTCTTTTTCGGCTAAAAATTGGTGGAGCCGAGGTGAGATGTTCTAGAGCTACGGCAGGAGTCGGGTTTCTGGTTTAAATTAGAAACATTTCGGTCAATCAGATGCGAAGGAAAAGAAGGAAAACGGAGGGAGAATGCCAGAGCTCTGCTAGGGTTCGAGATTTCTGACTTTTAGGAGTGATTTTCAGACCTTGGAAGCTTGGATTCAAGTTGGTAAGTGATTTCTATTCCTTCCTCTCTATTTTCTTGGGTTTAAATTTGAGATTTTTTGGTTATGTGTTGGGATTTCCGGTTTGGGACGAAATCCACCGACTGAAATGGATGAAATGATGTTAGAGAAGTGTGTTTTGGTGTTTCTATTACTTGGGTATGAGTTTTGAAGCGTTTATGCATGATTTGAGATTAACCCTAAGTGGTTTTTTGCTAGGGCTCTTGGGAGTCTGAAGTGTATGGGATTGTTTGGTGTTTGAATAGTTCATAGGAGCTTAATGATGCATGAAAGGGGTGTTGGAATCTTGGGTTAGGTTAAAGTGGTTGAATTGTGATATTTGATTTATTGGTATATGTGGTTAATTGAGGAATTGTGATATTGTGATGGTTGTTTGGTAACCGAGAGGGGTTCAAGTGTGTTGGACAACTCAAGAAGTTCGTGAAATTCGCGTGTGTGGTATTGACACTTAAGGTAACTGGGTGTTTGCTTGTATTGTTTGATGTTACATATATTTGTATATATATGAATGTTTCTTTCATACCACGATATAAATGTGTTTGTGTGTACTGTTTTCTGTATATCGTGGTATGCACACAGCTAAATAATGATTATAATGATGATTAGGGATGATGATGTTGATGTGACATAACATAATGCATCCATGACATTATGACATATGATGATGGTGATTATATGATGATATGAGCATCACCACATGGGATTGTGAGATTGTGATATTGTGATATATGGTGGATTTGGTGGTGATGACGATATGATATGATATACAATGATATGATTATGATAGTATATGATTAGGGAGGATAAGGTTGGGATTCATGTCACTAAATCATCCCCTATGGCCAGAGGAGCCAAGCGGTAGTGGACTGCAACTTTCTTAAATCACCACCAATTTGAGGTGGTTCAGGGGAAGGAAAGCCACGGTCCGAGTACTAATGTAACCTTTGGTCGGGTTGCATTAGTGTAAGGTGAGCTTGGTGATGTCCCGAAATCAGTCTTCACCGACTGTTGGAAAGAAATTACCTATATGAAATGTCTTATTATGACAACAGCTCATGGTTCTAGCTGTATGCAAGGGAGACATGCATTCCATTTATTTCACATTGCATTCATGGATTGTATGAAATATATGTATATCTATGTGTGTGTGTGGTTATTCCTGGTTACTGAGACATTGTCTCATAGCTCTCTCCCATGACTAACCTTTCAAGTGGCGATTCTGGCACTAGTCTGGAGAATACGCGTGAATAGCATTGGACGTGAGGATATTAGGTCTTTGTAGCCTATGTGTAATTTGGATATGTATCTTGTGTCAAGTAGGATAGAATGTTTTGTAATGGATGTATGACATGGATAAAAATTGTTATGAATTTATGTTGTATGTATGGATAGGTATGTGGAATTGTGTTGTATGAATGGTGGTGTATGTGTGACTCGGGGTGTTGAGGAGTCTGTGTGGTAGTGTTTGTGAGCCCCAAAGGTGTTTGGGCTTCGTTGGTGTGTTTTAAGACTTGTAGTCCGCGTTGGCAAATGGGGTTTAAGGGGGTTAAATCTCAGATAAAGGGTTCCTTTGAGGTGAAACCTCTTTGGACAAGTTATTTGATGGTTTTGGACTCGTGTGAATGGTCCTGAGTGGTTGAATTGCGATTGGTGGCAAATAGGAGTTGTGAGTTTTGGTCAAAAAGTAACCAAAATGGTATCAGGTGTCCAAAATCTCCATACAGAGTTGAATGAAAGTGAAAGTCATGTCTATGGATAAATTGGGACTAAATTGACTAGTAGAAGTTAGAATCAGGTCAATCAAAGGTTAGAGTATAAAGTTATGCGCGTTGGAAGTTCGCCTCGGAGTATGAAAGTTACTGGTATATAAAACCAGCAGGGGGCGCAGCGGCGTCAGAAAGCAAGCCGCAGCGCCAGAGAGTCCAATAGCATATGTGAAATAGGGGAGGTCTGGAGCTGCGACGGTACTGTAGCGCTCGTGACCCTAGCCCATTTTCTGGTGTTTTTGTGTTGTTTTTCCATTGCCTGGCGTTTTAAGAAGTTGTTTTAAAATGTTGGAATTGTATTTGATTAGAGGTAGGTGTTACATAACAGTTAAAGAATTGTTTTTTTTTTATTTTGATTCATTTAAAATAAAATTAAAATTAAAAATAATAATGAAATATAGACCATTTAAATTAAATTTATATGATTCAAATAAAATATGTAATGATGCACATTTCTAATACGTATAATGGATCCAAACATCCTTGGATATCCTCATTTGAGATCGTCATACTTGTAGCACTCTCAAAAAGAATTCAAAAAGCAATTTTTTTTCTTTTCTTTTTGGTAAAATTCTACGCGGCCACACTCCCTGTGCCTACCGAGCTTCCTTTTCTGTACAGAAAAAATTACTTACTTTCTTCTAGAACAAGAGATACATTAATTAAATTGACCTTCTCATAATAAAAAATGAGTTATATACTTTCTACAATACATATAAACTGTAATTAATTGTGAGAATCCGCTCCTCTCCATATAAACCCTCCTTCTTACATCTTAATTCAGTCCTATCAGAAATATTGACCATGTCTGGATTCAACATCAATATTCCGGCAACCTTCGAGCAACAGGTGGTTTACATGGAGTGTTTGCATAACCATGCAGCCTCCCTCGGTCGTGTCGTCTACGATGGTTGCCGTGAGTATCTCCGACCTAACATAGGTGGTGATGTTGACGGTGGCTCCAACGACGCCATGCTCTGTGGTGCATGTAACTGCCACCGCAACTTCCACCGGAAAGAAATCCTCTACAACCCAATCACGACGGCTGCCGCCACTGCGATCCCTCAAACCCACCACAAACCGGACTCTCCAACGATGGGCGCAGGACCGTCGGACTTTCCGACTACAATGACTGCTGCAGTGATTGCCCGAAACAACAATAACGATGTTGAGGAAGCGCCGCCGGTGGTGCCGCCACCAAAGCATCGGAGGAAGAGAACCAAGTTCACCGCGGAGCAACGAAGCCGAATGGTAAGATTTGCTGAAAGGTTGGGGTGGAGGCCTCAGAGAGCCGACGATGAAGAGATTGATGAATTTTGCAAGGAAATGGGGATTTGTCGGAGAATGTTAGACGTGTGGTTGAGGAACAATCGGCCAAGGGCAACGCAGAATCATACTGTGGCTAAAAGAACATAAAAAACAAAAAAAACTTAAGTGAAACTTTAAGTTTTGCTGTCAGAAATATACACACACACATACACATCACATATGAAGATTAAACATGACATAAATTACAAGTATATGTGTGCTTAATATCATGTCATGTTTTATTTCTTCGAAAATCTGATAGCAAACAAATAAAAGAATTTCACTTACTTTTATGCATGAAAATAATGAATAACCAAATAAAAGAATTTCACTTACTTTTATGCATGAAAATAATGAGTAACCATTTCAATAAGAGGTGGTGCATGGTTGAGGGCTTTTTGGGTCAGATTGTGTTTTTGCATGTCCTTTAGTCTCTGATTTGAATTTAAATTTCTCTGTACAACTGAAATGCTTTGGTTTCTAGTGATTTTAGTGAGTTTAGCTTAAGTTCCTTAATGGGAAGTTGTTCTTGATTTTAATTTGTCATCTATTTGTTTTTAACCTTTTTTTTTGGTTTCAATTGGACTTCGAGACCGGATAAAATAACATTTTTGTTCATCATTTTCTAACCTTATACGGTGCGTTCCCATGACTCATTTGATGAGTATATCTTATTACTCAAAATTTATTAATAACAAATGTCGACTAAGAAATGTGTTATTGGTATTCTATCGAGAAACAGAAAAAAGTTTAAAATAAAATTGAAAATATAAAATTAATTGACATTTTTTAGTTTTACAAAATTGATTAAAATGAATTAGTGTTACAATTGTGCGGGCCTAAATGAGCATGCCGAGATTACAAGTCCGAGGTGGATGGATGCCCCTTTGTCTCACTTTCCGGGCTCATATACACCGAGTTATAATTCGGATGCCGAGCTTAAGCGCGACGAGCCGAGTAATACATCGGTTATTGAATGATAGGGTCGAATAATCAAAGGGTCAGATGATCGTCCGACTGAATAACATCTCGGACATATAGCCGACTACGGGTTTTTCCACGGAAACTGTATTGCCCCAAAAACACCAGATTAGGAGTAACAGTTATGGGATCATAGTTGTTACGGAATCATAACCGCAGGACGAAAAATCAGGGATCATGCGAAAAGAGCGTGATACTCCATAATGATCATTTATGAAATATCCCGATAAATGAGGGATTATAGGGATAAGGTGAAAAAAAACCTTAACGGTCAGGGAAGGTCAATAAAAAAGGAAAGAGGATAAGCAGAAGGGAGGATTGCACTACACAAAAATACAAAGGTTGAATAGTTTTCTCGGTCTGGAAACGGAACATTTTCTTTGACGGAACATTTTTGGCGCCCACCGTGGGGCCGAGGAAAACTATCCCACCATCACCAAGAATTATGGTGCGAACCAGGAGCAGTGCGGGTGCAGGAGGACGGCGTTCCGAAGACAGGCCTTCTTTGGAGGACCACCCTGTCATTCGGGCAATGCGTGAGGAGATGGAGATGCTAAGAAAGGAGAACGAGGAGATGCGTGAAAGGAATAGGCAGCTGGAGCAGGAACGCTATCATGAAGGTACTTCTCTTCTTCGAGGAGGGGAACGGGGGAATACCAACAGAGATACTCAACGATCACATCAGGAGGGAAGTCGACGTGAGGAAACACACCACTCAGAGACACACATTGACAATTTGTGAGGAGATAAGCAAGCTGCCCGGAGACATCCTTTCGTTGATGGCATTATGGAGACGTCATTGCCAAAAGGGTGGAAGGGCCTAAATCTTGAAAGATATGATGGTACTACCGATCCGGATGAGCATGTGGATGCATATGTTACACAGGTAAATTTGTTCACGAATGAGGATGCAGTTTTGTGTAGGGTCTTCCCTACGTCCTTAAAAGGAGCAGCTCTGAGTTGGTATACCCGACTCCCATCACGATCTATTGATTGCTTTGAAACTTTGGTTAATAAATTCAAAGCGCAATACGCGACCAGCCGACCCCACCAGCTCACATCGGCTGCGTTGGTAAACTTACGACAGGAGAAGGATGAGTCCTTAAGGAGTTTCATGGAGCATTTTTCTTCAGTCTCGGTAAAGATCCGGGATCTAAACCCTGAAGTAGCAATGCATACGATGCTAATGGCTCTCAAGCCGGGACCGTTTGCTGATCACCTATGTCGAAAACCACCTTCCGACATGGATGAGCTTAGAAATCGTGCGGCCGGATATATACAAATGGAGGAGGTCTCAAAGTTTAGAAATAAGGTCAGAACTGATCTGGATAGGCGAACGGACTCAAGCAGTCGTGGAAGTCTGAGGCCGACATTAGAGAAGGGGAAGTTTAAAAGAGAGGGTGTTAGTCGGGGACCGAAGTATGATTTCTACACCCCACTAAACACCAGCCGTGCTCAAATTTTGGATGAAGCTTGTAATACCGAATTGATACGGCTCCCAGCTCCAGGACACACCCCGGAGACGGCAGATCAGTCAAAACATTACAGGTACCATCGTAATTATGGTCATACCACGGAAGAGTGTTGGACATTGCGGAACAAGATTGAGGAGCTGATCCAGGCCGGACATCTCGGCAACTTCGTACAAAGGGGTAACGGAAGTCGACCCTCCTATGGGCGAGGCCGAGGGGGAGGTCAAGTCCGGGCTCAAGTGGAACCTCGGCAATCGAATAAAGAAGGAGTGCAGCCAGACGACACTCGAAACAGGGAAGGAAACAGAATCAGAGGGGTTATTAATACTATAGCATGAGGGTTTGCCGGAGGAGGAGCAACCAGCTCGGCCAGGAGAAGACACTTGAGGAACATTCGGGCGGTAAATGCGACAATGCACCGAGTGCCTCCGAGTTCTCCACCCATCACCTTTTCGAATGAGGATTTCGAGGGAGTTGATCCTAATCAGGATGACCCCACGGTAATTTCAGTGGAGGTGGCCAATTATGTCGTCAGGAAAACACTGATAGACCAGGGGAGCTCCGCGGATATATTGTATTATTCTACCTTCCAGAAGCTCGGGATACCTGAGGAAACGATCAAGCCTTATCACGATCCGTTGGTCGGTTTTTCCGGAGAACAGGTTCACACCCGAGGATACGTGGAGCTGTTGACCACCTTCCGTGGAGATCTCGGATCAAAAACCATTATGGTCAGGTACCTTATAATTGATGCAGTAACTTCTTACAATATTTTGATAGGTAGACCTGCGTTAAACGAGCTCGGCGCCGTGGTTTCCACTCTGCATCTCACAATGAAGTTTCCCTCGGCGACCGGAAACATAATTGCAATAAAAGCTGACCAAAAGGTGGCAAGACAATGCTATTTGGATAGCCTAAAAGTTACCAGAGGAAGGGTGGTTGGCAGCAGTGGACATACGAAAAAGGATACAACATCAGTGGGCTTGGTGGAGCTTGATCCTCGACTTGATGTACAGGACCAAAGGCCGAAACCTATTGAAGAATTACAGAAATTTCAGCTCGCCGGTGAAGACCGGTGCACTAGCCTTGGAAGTAAACTTGGAGGTGAGGTCAAGGAGCAAATAACAAAGATGCTGAAGGACAATGCTGATTTGTTCGCATGGACTTCTTCAGACATGCCGGGAATTGATCCCAATTTTCTATGCCACAAACTAGCGGTGTACCCTGAAGCTAAGCCGATAGCGCAAAAGAAAAGGCGGGTAGGCGAGGAAAGACGGAGGGCAATGAAGGAAGAAACTGCAAAGTTGATTGATGCTGGGTTCATCCGAGAAATTGAATATACAACATGGTTGGCTAATGTGGTGCTCGTTAAGAAGGCTAATGAAAGGTGGAGAATGTGCACGGATTATACCGACCTAAACAAGTCATGTCCGAAAGATACGTACCCCCTCCCGAGCATAGATCGGCTTGTAGATGGAGCATCAGGATGTGGCCTACTCAGTTTTCTGGATGCCTACTCCGGGTACAATCAGATAAGGATGTACCCCCCTGACGAGGAGAAAACCGCGTTCATGACTGAGGACGCTAATTATTGTTATCAGGTGATGCCGTTCGGACTGAAGAATGCTGGGGCTACTTACCAACGGTTGATGGATAAAATATTTCAGGATCAGATAGGAAGAAACCTGGAAGTATATGTTGACGACATGGTAGTGAAATTCGAAGATCCCTCCAAGCATGCCGCCGACCTTGGAGAGGTGTTCGGAAGAATACGGAAGTACAACATGAGGTTAAATCCTGAGAAATGCGTATTCGGAGTTAACGGGGGGAAATTCTTAGGATTCATGTTAACACATCGGGGTATTGAAGCCAATCCCGACAAATGCCGAGCTATTATTGACATGAGAAGCCCCCAAAACATAAAAGAAGTGCAGAAACTGACGGGGCGACTAGCATCACTATCACGCTTTATACCGAGGTTAGCGGAGAAAGCTAGGCCGTTCTTCAAATTGCTTAAAAAGGCCGCGCGGTACGAGTGGAATGAGGAATGCGAGCAAGCGTTTCAGAATTTCAAAGGCTTCTTCTCGGCACCTCCGATACTTAATCGGCCGACCCCCAACAAAGAATTACTATTGTATATGTCGGTGACCGAACATGCAATTAGCTCGGTGATGGTACAAGAAATGGGCAGGCAGCAGATACCGGTATACTTCATCAGCCGAATACTGCACGACGCTGAAACGAGGTATCAGACTATTGAAAAGTTAGCCCTGACTCTGGTCACATCGGCGAGAAGGTTACGACCTTATTTTCAAAGTCATGAGGTTATTGTGAAAACCGACCACCCTGTAAAGCAAGTCTTGAGGAAACCCGAATTAGCCGGACGAATGATCTCGTGGTCAGTCGAGTTGTCTGAGTTCGGTATAAGATACGAGCCTAGAGGGCCAATTAAGGCGCAATGTTTGTCTGATTTTGTCGCCGAACTTACTCCATCCGTCGATTCCAAAGACGGGGTCCGATGGACACTTTATGTAGATGGCTCCTCTAACACTAAAGGGAGCGGTGCGGGAATCATTCTGGAAGGTCCTAGTGGACTAATTTTGGAACAGTCTCTTAAAATCGACTTCTCAGTCACCAACAACCAGGCCGAATACGAAGCTCTTATTGCCGGGTTAAAACTAGCTAAAGAAGTGGGAGCGAGGCAAGTTAGGTGTCGAAGTGACTCACAGTTGGTTTCTGAACAAGTCTCGGGGGCTTATCAGGCTAAAGATCCACAGCTGGCAAGGTATTTGTACCAGGTAAAAAGATTGGCTGAATGCTTTCAAGAATTTGCGATTGAGCACATTCCAAGAGAAGAGAATTCTCGAGCTGACCTACTATCCAGATTGGCTAATGTCAAGAAGCTCGGGCAACATGAGTCGATCATCAGGGAAACAATACATCAGCCCAGTGTCGATCTTGATGAGGTTATGGTCGGAGACAGCCCGGATAGGGATTGGATGACCCCTATTTGGAATTATCTGACCGAAGGGACCTTACCCAGCAACCAGAATGAAGCAAGAAGGTTGAAGATGAAGTCTTCCCATTACATAATAATGGAAGGAGATCTATACAAGCGAGGATTCTCAACTCCCCTTTTAAAATGCCTCACTGCTGAACAGGCGAAGTATGTTATGAGCGAAATTCATGAAGGAGTGTGTGGGATGCATACTGATGGAAGATCTATGGCAGCAAGAGTAATCCAGGCTGGTTATTATTGGCCCACTATGCGAGCTGATTGTACCGAGTATAGTAAGAAGTGTAATGAGTGCCAAAGGTTTGGTAGTCTGCACCATGCACTGCCAGAAGAATTGCACACAATGACGTCTCCATGGCCATTCATGGTCTGGGGAATGGATATTCTCGGACCTTTTCCAATGGGCAAAGGGCAAGTTAAGTTCTTACTAGTGGGTATAGACTACTTCACTAAATGGATTGAGGCGGAATCGTTAGCTAAGATCACGGCACAGCAAGTACAGAAATTTGTATGGAGGAATATTATCTGTCGATATGGGATTCCTCACTCGGTGGTTACGGATAATGGAAGGCAGTTTGTTGATAGAAACCTGAAGCAATTCTATGAACAGCTTGGTATTAAGCATCGAGTGTCTTCAGTTGAGCATCCCCAAACCAACGGGCAGGCAGAAGCGGCAAACAAGGTTATCCTCAGAGAACTCAAGAAGAGATTGGGAAGAGCGAAGGGGGCCTGGGCCGAGGAATTGCCGAGCATCCTCTGGGCCTATCGTTGCACTCCTCAGTCAAGCACCAAAGAAACTCCTTTTAGGTTGACTTTTGGAGCAGACGCAATGATACCAGTGGAAGTAGGAGAGTCGTCCTTTAGACGAATACTTCCCGACCAACATATGAATCAGGAAAGCATGGAAGTTGAACTAGATCTATCCGAAGAGGTCAGGGAAAACGCACATATACAGGAGGAAGCTTGCAAGCAAAGAGCAGCACGGCGTTATAATTCTCGGCTTAAGCCAAGGAGTTTTGTTACTGGAGATCTCGTCTGGAGAAAGCAGAGTGAAGCAAGGAAGAACATCGGTGAGAGAAAGCTAGCTGCAAATTGGGAAGGGCCTTACCGAGTTACTGAAGCGTTGGGCAATGGAGCATATAGGTTAGAGAAGCTGTCAGGAGAAGCAATCCCTAGGACATGGAATGCTTCTCACCTCAAAAATTATTTCAGTTAGTTGATGTATACAAGGAAGGTGATGTACTCTTTTTCCTAACTCGGTCTTTTGTCCCAGAGAATATGCAAAAGAGGGTTTTGGCCAAGAAGGTTTTAACGAGGCACGCCTATCTATTTTAATAAAGGGAAATTCTTTTTCATGGTTATGTTTATTAGCCTCGGTCAAGTGTGAATCGAGGAAATGAAAATTCGGTCAAGTATGAACCGAGGTCTACAACTAATACTCGGTCAAGTATGAACCGAGGTCTACAACCAATACTCGATCAAGTGTGAGTCGAGGAAATGAAAATTCGGTCAAGTATGAACCGAGGTCTACAACTAATACTCGGTCAAGTGTGAATCGAGGAAATGAAAATTCGGTCAAGTATGAACCGAGGTCTACAACCAATACTCGATCAAGTGTGAATCGAGGAAATGAATTCGGTCAAGTATGAACCAAGGTCTACAACCAATACTCGGTCAAGTGTGAATCGAGGAAATAAAAATTCGGTCAAGTATGAACCGAGCATTCGAATTAAATTTGGTCAAGTCTGAACCAAAATTTTGTTAAAAATCGGTCAAATATGAACCGAGCATTCTAATAAAATTTGGTCAAGTTTGAACTAAATTTTTGTTAAAGACTCGGTCAAGTGTGAACCGGCGAATTGAAACTTGGTCAAGTATGAACCAAGGTTTCTATCGTAAACTCGGCCGAAAATGAACTAAGGATAAATTAAATCTTAGTCGAGAACGAACTACAGGATTATGTTAAACTTTTTGAAAGCGGTCAGATCGTCAGGAACCGGCAAAAGATTGTTATCATTGCTTAGAAATAAGTTTGAACAATACATCAAAGTAAAGAAAAGAAATAGACAGTCAAGGAGATGGGCAGTCCGAAGCTGTAGGAATATCCTACAATTCTTCCTCGTCCACAAGCATACCATTTTTGACGTCTTTATTTACATCAAATGCCGAGAGCTCAATTTTCGGCAGTAAAAGATGCACCTGACGAAGTGCTTTATGGAAGCCCTCTACGTGCTCCTTCATTATTTGTTGCACGGCTTCCTGAACGTCAGCCTCAAGCTCGGCCTGTTTTTTCTTAGCTTGTTCCAAGTCTTTCTGCAAATTAGCAGCAAGGGCCGAGGATTCGGCTTCAACGCTCTTTGCCCAAGCAACCTCAGTCGTCAGGGCATCCCGCTCTTTTTCAACCACTTGCAGTTTTACCTCGGCAGCAGCGAGGGACCCTTTTAGTTCTTCTACTCGCCGTAGAAGAGCTGCTTGAGACTTTGCAGCCTCGGCGAGTTCTGAAGAAGCCTTGTCTTTTGCATTGGTTGTTTCCAGAAGCTCGGCTTTAGCAGCTTTCAGGCGACGGTCACTCTCCTCAAACTCTTCACCACAGAGTAAGGCCATAGTCGCAGCATGCAGGCACATAGCTGACACAGAATCCAAAACAGCCTTGGGACCCAATCGTTGCAAAGCTTCTTTTTCCCCAACTTCCTGGATGCCACTCCCAAAAAACCTGGCAATGTTCGGATCAATGCTCGAAGGTGAGCGTCTAATGGGAGACGGAAGGAGAGGTGAGCGAATTGAAGAATCCGGCTCCTCGTCGGTGGTCGGAAGCCGAGCGCGTTTGCTTGGGGGGCTTTGTGGAGAGGAGGTGATTTCCACAACTTCCGGTGTTGTCATTATCTCGGCACGCCCTCTCTCCTCTTTATCAGGGCGAGTCTGTAAGTTCTCGGTAGAAGGTCCTGCTGATGGGGCCATGTTCTTTATTGATCGCCAGTTGAACTTCCCCATCACCACTGCAGAGTAGAAAGTATGTATTAAAAACTCAGACAAGTATGGCAGCATAAGAAAAAAGAAACTTAGCACTCACGTGAAAGATCTTTATTAGGAGTTGAAGAATAAGGGAGCCTAAGTAAGATCTTGCAATTCAAGGGCCGAGGTAATTTATTTAACTTGTCGACATCCGCTTTTTCGGATGCCGACATATCCTCATAGCACCAAGACTGGAATTTGATCGGAGTCCGAGTCCAGTATAGAGGAAACCTGGGTCGTCCCTCCTCATTGAAAAACATCTCCGAGTAACCTTCGGCCGGGCGCACCTTAAAGAAACTTCCTTTGAAGTCTTTGTAGGATGAGGTATATGGACCGATTATTCCCTTTTTATTCATACCACTGAGAGAAATCCAGCCGATCTTATTTCCAAATCGGATCTGGTAGAAGTAGAGAAATTTTGGAGCAGTCGGTGTCATGTTCAGTTTTCTGCACAGGACTTCGAAAGCCTTTAAAAACGCCCAGCTATTGGGATGAAGCTGAGTCGGAGCGACGTTCAACGCCCTTAAAACAGCGCACTCAAACTCCGAGAAAGGAAGGCCAACTCCCAGTGACTCAAATAATGTTTTATACATATAAGTAAAATGTGTTTGCCCTCGTTGTGCCGACATAAAAACGTGCTCATCTTCTGTACACGGCTCGGCAACCACGGCCTCCTCAGTTTGTCTGCTAGACAGAGAGATGGATTTCCTCATTTCCATGATCGATTCAGCAGTCCGAAATTTAGAGTGATAAGATCCAACTTCTCCCTTAACCCAATAATATTCCGGAAGTTGAATGTCGGGAACTGGATCTTTTCGCACCCTAGAAATGATTTTTCGCGGGTTTGGTACGGTTACCTGCGCAGCAGTAGCCGAAGATGAAGCTTCCTTTTCAGTCGGGAGGTCGGCCAGACGAAAATTCATCTCCCCGCTTGGAAAGGAGGAGTTTGATGGTGAAGGATCCTCTCCGATGCCCATAACTTCCCTCTCAACCAAGATTCGATGAGGGGACGACCCAGCTGATGTCTCAGATCCTCGGCTTGAACTCATAATGATTGAGAAAAATATGGAATAGAGCGTAGTAATTGAGAAAAAGGGGGAGTATAGAAGATGGCGTACCTGGAAAAATGACGAAAAGGTCGAAAAAAAAAGGAGGTTAGAGATGACGGAAAGATTCAGAAAGGGATGAAAAACAAATGAAGTTTAAAGTGAAAGGATGAACATTCGAGTCCTACACGTATATAGTGAAAACCCCTTCTCGAAAACAAGCAGATTAATCATGAATTTGGGGAGCCAATCGTCACCATTGGGGAACGTGCTTCGACTGACGAAAAGACGCAGCATTAAATAACGCTGCACGTAGCCGTACGTGTAAGCACGTTACCGTTTCGGAAACCGAAATGACAAAGAGCCTCTGGAAAGGTTTTGGAAGCCCTAGGGGATTGGAACGATTCAAATTCCAAAAAAATTAGTCTTTAGTCAGTCACGTGATTCGGAGCCCTCTTGTCCAAATTGGACTCGAGGCTCGGGGGGCTAGTATGCGGGCCTAAATGAGCATGCCGAGATTACAAGTCCGAGGTGGATGGATGCCCCTTTGTCTCACTTTCCGGGCTCATATACACCGAGTTATAATTCGGATGCCGAGCTTAAGCGCGACGAGCCGAGTAATACATCGGTTATTGAATGATAGGGTCGAATAATCAAAGGGTCAGATGATCGTCCGACTGAATAACATCTCGGACATATAGCCGACTACGGGTTTTTCCACGGAAACTGTATTGCCCCAAAAACACCAGATTAGGAGTAACAGTTATGGGATCATAGTTGTTACAGAATCATAACCGCAGGACGAAAAATCAGGGATCATGCGAAAAGAGCGTGATACTCCATAATGATCATTTATGAAATATCCCGATAAATGAGGGATTATAGGGATAAGGTGAAAAAAAACCTTAACGGTCAGGGAAGGTCAATAAAAAAGGAAAGAGGATAAGCAGAAGGGAGGATTGCACTACACAAAAATACAAAGGTTGAATAGTTTTCTCGGTCTGGAAACGGAACATTTTCTTTGACGGAACAACAATACAAGACTTTATATATGTAGTATACTTCAAAAAAGTCAAATGTAATGAATGAAATGCGCTAAACACAATAAAAATCAAATATATTCTGATCTCATTGGAATATATATGCCTTTCAATATTTTTATTTTTATTTATTAAATCTGAAAAGATGGAAAATGTTTGATGCAGAAACATGAAAAAACTTAGATAGATCTTAATTTTGTTAAAAGTACATCAGTTTGATAACTTTGTATTTTCACATTTAACTCTTTTGTTTTTTTGGTCAGGTTAGAGTTTGGTAGGGTCAACTGTTTTTACTGATTTTTGGTTAAAAAAAATGGTGACGCTTGTGCGTGATTCCGCAACAATAGTTAAATCCATATCACATGTCATAGTGGGCACTTTTTAGAAACGCTAAAATAGACTATTAATAGTCACATAACTTAACTAGTAGAGGCTATGTTAGATTAATTAATGGTCCTGAATTCAAGTCCAAAGTATGCTATTGTATTAAATATTTATTGGGAAAATTTTTACTGTTCTTGTGACTCTACTCAACTTAAATAAATTGGAGTCAAATATAGCTACCCAATATTGGATTGTTTGATAAAAAAACAAAAGAATTAAATAATTGATTCTCTTGAGCTGCATGTACTCTTTTAATTCTAATCAATAGAAAGTAATTGGGGATACATGTAACAGTAAATCATGCTACCAATAATATTTCTTTCAGAGAATCTGAATTTAATGGGTGAGATATGATCTTTAAAGACTAATTATCGACAAAACGACAAAATACAATATGAAAAGGCTTAGCATCCGACCATTAGATAAAAGTATTGGGATCCATGTATCATTTAGGGAATGTCTAGTTGAAAAATGAGCATACATTATTAAAAAAAAACTACAAAAAAGGAGAATACTGTATTTCCTATTCCTATTCTTGTGCCCTTTTATGTTCTCATAACTTGAGAACTAAATGGTAATCCAAATAGTGGAAGCAGGGTTTCGGGTTTTACATATATAATACATTTTATGTTTTTGATATATATATATATATATATATATATATGAAGAAGAAGAAGCATGGGAGGTGTGGTAGACACAGTCCTTTCAAGAAGTGCATTAGAGTTTGTTATTTTTATTAAATAGTTAGACTGTGAGGTTGGTTTAGGGTTTGTTAGATAGTTTATGATTTTGGATGTCTTTTAGCGTCTAATTTAATGGGCGAGATATGATTTTTGAAGAGTTTAATTATGGAAAACGACAGAACACAATGCGAGGTTTACCATCCAGCCGCTAGATAAAAGTATTGGGATCCACGCATTCTTAGGGAGGTTTTTGGTTGAAAAAGAGCATAGATACAAAAAAATACTACAAAAAATGAGATTATTTTCTCTTCTCATTCTTATTCCATTAAAAATCCTTCCAACATACCAAATACTGCCTAACATGAGAACTGAATGGTAATTTAAATATATTGTGGAAGTATGGTTTAGGGCTTTACATATATACTCCCTCCGTTACGCTATATAGTGCACCATTATGAGAAATTCATGTTTCAAAATATAGTGCATTACGCGAATTACATTGTGTGTTTTTTTATTATCTTTCCAATATTGCCCCTAATAAATAAACTTATATATTTTATGGTTACCAATGCATTTAATAAAAATTCTTTAATGGTTTGGTCAACCCATAAATGAATGAAAGATAATTCCCCCAAAAACTTCACTCTTCACAATTGCCAATGACCCATGGGAATTCGGAAAAAAGAATAAAGAAGAGAATTATGACAATTTATTAATGTAGAAAGTATTATTAAATAAGGGTAATTTGGGAAACAATGGAAAAAAAATTTCGATTACTAATCATTGTTTTGGTACGTGTGTGATAGTTAAAATTACACCATAAACTGAAACAGATGGAGTAGAGTATTTATTATGTTTTTGTTATATGTACATGAAGAAGAAGAAGCATTGAGGTAGTGTACGAAACTTAAATGCTTTGGATTTTAGTGATTTTAGTGACCGCACCTTGAATTTCTCAATGGAAATTAAAGTTGTTCTTAATTTTTCTCATTTATTATTTGAGTTGTATTCTTTGATATTTTTATTGTCTTGCAGTTTGTTTCTCATCTTCTTCCCTTTCTTCTTTCCACAGTCTTCCTATATATGACTCATTTGATACCATTGAACATTTATAAATATATATTTATTAATTAAGAAGTCTGTCATTAATAATTTATTGAGGAAAAAAGCTAAATATAAAATTACTTGACTTGCTTTAGAACACATGCAATTAGCAATAAGAACTTAAATATCTATCTAAGCAAAAATTATTACAGCATAAAAGTTTATATTATATTAGATGACCCAAATTCAAGAAAATTCTGGCGTAAGCCTTGTGATCGTATATACTCACATTCTTCTCCTTAGTACCTATACAATAGAGTCTCCCTTGAACGCACAAAATAAAGAATTATTTACCCCTCTCTACTTTTTCTTTTTTTGTGGTTATAATCAACACAGAAAGTAATTGGATCAAGATACATGTAACAGTATGTCATGCTACCAGTAATATTTAGTTACTTACATCAAATTAAGAATCTAAATTTAATGGGTGAGATATGGATTTTAAAGAGTTTAATTATGACAAATGGAAAAATAAAACACGAAGTGAAGAGGTTTAGCGTCCAACCATTAGATAAAACTATTAGGATTAATTGCATCATGTAGGGGTTGTTTGGTAGCAAAACATGAAAGGGAGCATATAAATAAAAATTATAAAAAAATGAGAACACTTTATTTATTGGAACACCTTAACTGAATGGTAATTTAAATAGTGGAAAAGTGAGGTTTAGGGTGTTACATCTATAATATTACGTATTTGCTATACATGAAAGTAATGAATAATAACACATGATGATGGATGATGAATTGAAGGTGGTGGACACAGGATTTTCAAGATGTGCAATAGTGGTTCTTTTTTTTTTCTTTTTAAGTAAGGGGTAGTGACTTGGGGCTTGTTAAAACGGTTAAATAGTTTCTGTTTTTGGATGTCTTTTAGTGTCTAATTTAAATTCAAATTAAATATTTCTAAAACTGAAATGCTTTGGATTATAGTGATTTCAGTAAATGTAGTAATGTACCTTGCAATTCTAATGGAAAGTTCTTCTTAATTTTTGTCATCTATTTGTTATATATATATATATATATATTATTTTCATTGATATTTTAGTGAGTATATTACTGCTATTCTAACTCTTTTTATAACAGAATTCTAATTACTTAATGAAGACTAAGAAATTTCATTTTTTTAAAATTCTACAAAAAAAACTAGACATTTCTTTTTTATCCCTATTTATTATAATGATACAATCCACATTAAATAAATTTTCAATTATTATTAAGTTGAAAAGTGTGAGACCAATTGAAAGAAGATTAAAAATATTATTAATTAACCAATTAAAAGTATATTTTTCATCCAAAATATCTAATAACAATTTATGAGAAAAATAAATGATGAGGAACAAAATAAAAAGAACCTTACTAAATATCATAAGCTCGCTCATAGAAAGGATATAAAAAGAAATTTGTGGAATGTACTTAGAAAAAGTACTCGAGGGAGTATTATTGAAATCATTTCTAACTTCTAAGTGGTCTCTAGGTCTCCCTTCTCTATATATGCAAGAAAAAAAATAAATACTTTCTTCTATGTGCACAGTTATAAATATTTTATTTTAAAAAATATATTTTTCCTTTTTTAGAATTAAAAGATACATGAAGTTGACCTTCTATAAAGAAAGACAAGTTATAATTAATTAATTATATACTTATTATAACATATATAACCTTGACTAATTACGTAAGCATATTCATTTACAAACTCGAGTTAGTTGAGAGGATCCTCTCCTATCTATATAAACCCTCCTTATTACATCTTCAGTCATTTCAGAAATTAACCATGTCTGGAATTAAAATCAATATTCCGGCGACTTATTTCAAGCAAGAAGTTGTCTACAAGGAGTGTTGGCACAACCATGCAGCCTTCCTCGGTCGCATTGCCTACGACGGCTGCCTTGAGTTTCTCCCACCTACCACAGATGATGTTGTTGTCCACGGTGACTCCAAGGAGGCCATGCTTTGCATTGCATGTAGTTGCCACCGCAACTTCCACCGGAAAGAAATCGTCTACAACCCTATCATCATGAAATCCGCAGCCACTGCTATCCCCCAAACCCACCAGCAGCAGCCAGACTTTCCGACGACAGGCACAGGACCATCACCGTCTGCCACTCGCATCGTCGAACCCGTCCCACAAGGGACAAGTCCAGTGACTGCCACGACGAATGCTGAAAACAACAGCAACAACGACGCTGAGGAAGTGCCGGTGGTGCCGCCACCGAAGAAGAGGACCAAGAAGCCGTATGATAAGGTTCGTAGAAAGGATGGGTTGGAGGCCTTAGAGAGCTGGCAAGGAAGAGATCCGTCAGTAATTCTGCGAGGAAATTGGAATCATATTATGGCCACGGCCGCCACCATGTGATGGAAGAATATTAAAGAACTTCTTTTTAAGTGTTTGCTATCAAATATTTATATAATTTCACTTAGTTTTATACATGGAAGTAATGAACAATCCATGAAGAAGGAGAAGAAGAAGAAAGGTTGAAGGTGGTAGATACAGGCATTTTGAAAAATTCATTAGATCGTGTTATGTGGTTTGAGTGAGAAGATAGGAGTTCTGGGTTTGTTTGTTAGCTCAAGTTGGTGCATGCATGTCTTTCATTTATCTACTTTCAATTTAAGTCGTTGAAATTATTGCTTTTGGCTTTAGTGATTTTAGTGAGTGTACCTCGAATTTCTCAATGGTAAGTTGTCCTCAAATTTTGTCATCTACTAAGTTATTTTTCGAAAAGTATCTCTTTATACTTAAGTTAATTTTCGGCTTTTAGTTTTTGTTTGTTATTTTCTTTGATATTAATTTTGCTTAATCTTGTACCTTTTCTTCGTTTCTCACTTTCTCACTCTTCCAAATTATAAGTATAATTAATCATCTTTGTTAATTTTGAATGTTCAAAAACCATTATTCATCATATAAACTAATTAATCGGTGAGTACATCATCATCATCATCATCATCATTATTATTAACTATTAAGTAATTAAATTATAATTCGTCTAATGGGGTAAACTTGAGAATGGTTCCTATCCAACTTTAGATTATCTGCAAGTAAACTCTACTACTAGTAGATCCTTAATGTCATGCAGAAAGTGTGACGCGTCAGGTGGGTTTTGAGAATTGTGTACACACACACACATATATGATCCAAAGTTTAAAGATATTATCAGCATATAACTTTTTGTTAGGAAATTAATAAGAATTTACTAACATAGTAATTTAGAAGTTCAAGAAAATTCATCATCTAATTTGAAGGATTAGAAGAATCATTTGCACGTGAAATATAGTTTGATGATATAAGATTACTTTATATGACACATTAGAACAACCAAATTTAGAGTTGGTATGATATAGTGACACCAAATACAATAAAAAAGCTGGATATATTTTGAACATCTGAATATACATTTTTCAAAATTTGACACAATAAATTTTATTTTTCTTATTTTTATTTATCAAAATCTATTTTATTCCCAGCAAAAGTTGACTTAAACAATTGATGAGAAAATGTTAAATACATAGTTGATATAGAAACATGGAGAAACTTATGTTGTGTATGATAGGAGGAAACGCAGGTGAGGAATTCCCTTAACCCCCTGTTTGGTAGGGGGTATTGAGATGCTCCCCTCCCCTCCTCTTAAAATGTGTCCCCCCAAATTGAGGGAACAGGGGGATAGCGAGTGACCTGTCCCCTTTTTTTTTTAAATAAAAAATATTTTAAATATATAAAAAATGAAAAAGAAATTAAAAATATTTATTTAAATGTTTCAATATAAAAAATTATTATACTTAAATTTTATATCTCAAGAAGTGAGTATAAAAAATTTTAATATTGAATGTAAACTATTAATTTGAAGAATAAAATAATCAAATTATTATTATCTTCCCTCCCCTCTCCTCTTGAACCAAATTACTTTTCATTAAAATTTCTTTCATTTCCTTTCTCTTCTTCCTCTTCCCTCCATATCTCATCTCTCATTTCCTCCTCTTTCCTCCATTAAAATTCTTCCCTTCTCTCCCCTCCAACCAAACATAGCCTAGCTAGCGGCATTTGGTACAAAGGCAGCTGCATCACTTGGAATTAGCAACACCCAAGTATGTGGGAATACCGAATACTGGAGGGGTGGGAATTGGGGTGAAGCCTGGGGATCAAAATTTTTTGGGCAAAAATGCCCTCCTCAAAAGCAGCAAGGAGCTTGAGCTCTCTTTTCCCATTTTCGATCCCTGCCATTTCTTCTCTTCTCCTGTGAGTGACGATGTCTCTGGCGAGGACAACGTCCAGACGGTGACCTTCCTCTTTCACAGATCTTCGCAATGGCGGCGGTGCGGTGGAAACTTCTCCATGGCTCGATCTTCGCAATGCGGTGGAATCCTCTCTCATATATCTCACAGATCTTTGCGGCGGTGGTTGTGAACTTCTCAGCCTCCGTGGCTCGATTTGCGTTGACGGATCTGCGTTGATGGCAGAGGATGATGATGATGTTGATTTTTTTTTTTTTAGATTGGCTTGTCTGTGGTTGCTGGTGGCTGCCGCCGGAGGAAGCTAATGGTGGTGGTTGTGTCGGCGAGGGAAGAAGAAAGAAGGGGGAGGGGAGTTTTTTTTTTTTTAAATATCGGGGTATCTGAGTTATTGTATTTTTTTTTATTTTCATAATTATTTCTAACAATACTAAACATATATTTAAATTTTATTTTTATTTTTAATTTTATTTCAATTTTTATTGTCATTCCTATTCTCATTCTATAAAAAATTATTGCATGTACCAACCGAGTCTTAACGAATCTAAACTCAATTGGTGAAATATGTTTTTTTTTTAAAGAGTTTATTTACGAAAAACGACTGAGGACAATGTTTTTAAGGTTTAATGCTCAACCCCTGGATGAAATGAAAATATCGGGATCCACACATCATTTGGGAGCTCTTTGGTAGCTAGCATTCAAGGGAGAATAGGGAGAAAAGCACAAAAAATGTAGTATTACGTGAAGAAAGTTAAAAGAATCCAAATTGAAATTGTGAGGAATTAATGGTTTTCAAAGAGTTTAATTACCAAAAAAAATGACAAAGGACAACATGAGAAGGTTCAAATTGGAATATCAATATACATTATAAAATTTGAATCCATATCCTTGTATATTTACTGTGGTTATCAGTGGAGTTTGGATTTTTTGAACTTCTTTTTTCATTTGAAAAAAAATTTCAAACCTCTGTACAATGTAAGAGGGCTTTATTCTAGTTTCATGAAGAAATTCAAAGGACCCAAATTAAATTGGTTAGATATGACTTTCAAAGAGTTTAATTATGAGAAACCAAAAAAAAATTAATGTCAAAGGCTTAATGTCAGCTCGACCAATGGTAGATAATAGCTTTCATTAGGCTATTCAAAACTAAGCTAAACCAAATAAATCTAATCAACCAAAATTGATAAAAACTGATGGAGAATGAGGTCCAGTTCAGTTTCTTCACTTCGCAAATCCAAGAAATCAGTTCAGTTTTTTATTTGATTTGGATTGGTACGATTTTTTTTTCCAATTAAAACCAAATCAAATCAAACTATAGTATTTATAGTTCCTCATATGTATGTTTTTTGATAAGGTTCAATTCATAAAATATCCAGCCCAGTCCTTTTTCCCATCATAAGACATGAGCTTCTTGTATCAAACGTTGTCATGAACAAAACTTTGGTGAGTCCCAATCCATATAAACTTCAACCCGATTCATACGTCTAACAAATCAGACTTTTTAACTAACAAATCCATACAAAACCCTAGAACTATAGGTTAGATTTGAATATTGTCGAATTTAACTAAAAATAATTCTCTCAGCATGATTTTTTTTATTATAAGTTCCAAACTCGAAACTTCAGTTAATAGATGTCAAATCATTGACCACTCAATCCAACTGGAATTGATAACATATGTATAATTTACTAAATCAATTTAGAGTAAGTTTGATAATATTATGAGAAAACTTGACATTTAAGACTTGATTGAGAATAATACAAATGTATCAAGATTCATTCTAAAAAATTAAGTATAAAAATTAAATTAAAAATTCTATAGAAACTTTAAAATCTCAGGGATTAAAAACATTACAAAGCCAAAAGATCAAGGTAGCTTGGGGATTAAGCACGCTTGCATAGACATGAAACCCTTTTTTTTTTTTTTTCAATGAACTCAGACATGAAACGTTGCTGGGGACTGACTAATACGATGAGGCACTGTGGGAATACCCACACACACGTATATATGTTTGTTTGTATTTATGTATATATTGCTCCAAAATAAAAGATATTGCTCTTTTAGCCTCCATCAACCCCAAAACATGTAGTAGAGCGCACCAATGCAAAAAGAACAAATTTTAGTCATAAAATTAATCCCAACAAGGATTATGGTATCAACAGCAAAACTATATTACTATAATATTGCTCCAAAAAATATACTGGGTGGGTATAACATAAGATTACCCTTGCCTGGAGCAAATAGTGAAACTTTTAAAAGGTAAAAATGAAAACGAAAACTAGTTTCATATAAGACACCTAAGTTCAGTCTTCATATTCTGTTTCCTCATCGTCGTCCTCATTGTTTCCTGCATATCTCCAACCATCTTCAACGTTGTCCCGATCCTCCTCTGTTTCTTCACTGTCTTCTTCCTCATAATTTTCTTCTTTCACTGGCCAAGGCTTCTTAATCACCTTCATAGGGGTAGCAGAAGAGGGAGCTGCAGATGCTTTGCGTCGTGCAATTTTTGAGGGGGGCAATTTCAAGTTCGGTTTGGGCTTACTTTGCTTCTGAGTTCTACCATTTGATCGTTTCCCACCATAGGCATCTTGATCGCTAGCTTCATCCAATTCATTGTCAGCATTATTATTAGCCTGAGCATTCTCTGCCATATTTTCATCACTATGCCCAGGATGCTCCCTCTTCAAATGGAGCTTAAGCTTATATTCATGGATATAGGCCTTTTCACACCCATCATAAGGACAAGCAAAAGGGCGATCAGATGATGCAGAAGTATAAGGCCCCCCAGTAGGTTTTGTAGCTTTAGTCGGCTTCTCTGAAGGTGGAGGATACTTTGTCCCATTCGGATCCACAGCCCCATTCTGTAAGATAAGAACAAAACTGAAAAGTTAATTGGTCTGAAATCATTGGTATACATCAACATTTCTAATTAATTAACTTCATCCATAACTAGATTAGTCAAAGTTTTAAATATCCAAATCTTGTAGTAGAAATGATCAATAATAGGGACTAAAGAACCAGCTTGACACATGGAGCAAGAAATAAACTGAAACATAAATTTTTCTTTCTTTCTTTTTTTCAAAAAAATAAGTTTTTTGGATTATAGGAAATACTTTTAGGTCCCTACTGTTATAAAGTAAGAAAAAAATAAAAACAGTTATGTAATGATTATAAGGACATAATAGACATTACAAAAGAGAGACAAGAAATTCCTTTCTATATACCAAAAAGGGCATTAGGGAACAATCTAATACCCTGGCTCAGCCATGTACAGAACTACTGAGTGCATCCTCAGATTCAGGCCCACGTGGATAACAAATTTAGAACTCAGCCCCCTTCTAATATAATCCCCGTGTCCACACTAAGTTACCCAGAGTAATTTGAAATTGAATCCGTTTTCTCCCCTTTTTTAATTACAAGTCATTTTTGTTTGTTATGACCTGTTTACCTAAATCAGTTTTATAAGAAATCAAAAGTAACGAGATAAAAGGCCTCAAATATCAACTACACAATCCAAGCATGTGTTTTCTTTTCACATTTTGTTTTTCTGTTATCAAGTTGACACAAGCTCATTTATTACTTCTTGTATCCAGATCCAAGCAGATAAATGGTGCAAGAAACCACTGGTAACTGGTAAGGGTATAATGACCATCTTGTAAAGGTATGTATTCTAGGATATACACAATTCTAGCAAACTTGTGTCAAGACAAACCGAAAAAGGCCAGATATGCAACTACATGCATAAACCACTATGTACATATTAAATGGTTAAGGAATAAGATCAATATACTGGACACCAATCATATAAAAGAGGGAGATTACCCAACCTTTTCGTGGTGTGCTGCAATATGATTTTTTAGCTTGTATTCATGAGCATATCTCTTTCCACAATCTGGGTATTTGCAGACATGATAGTTCTCATGTGAATGTGTTTTCATGTGCGACTTTAGGTTGAAATCGAGGGAGAAGGCCTGCAAAGCCATATCGTCAAAAGATGTTATGACACAAGCATACATTCACATAAAAGCATTATCTGAAGCAATATACAATATTAGAGCTCACAAGAGACTACTATAGAGAATAAAAATCTGGAAATTTTCATAAAACAATAGTTTACTTAATCACAATATTTGAGCCGAAAAAATACACTATTAAGAGATATACATTTTTATTTAAAAAAATTAATAATAAGCATTACCGAAATATTGTGAACATGGACCAACTTCATGTCAAATACTCAAATTCATTAAATAGAGCTGCTATTTCACACTCCACAAATTCAGATCAATATGCACTTACTTTATACATGTTTTATGATGACAATGGTTGTGATAAATTAGAAGCAGCCAAACAGTCAAGCACCAAACAAGAGTCTAGAATTGCTACACTGCTAAATTTGTTGGTTTTACTCTATAGCACCAGCTAATTAACAGCATAACATCCAGGGCCAGGTTGCCAATGCCCTTATTAGCAAGGATGGAAGGTTTGCAGCTTTTATATATGATAATTCCCACTAGAAAATATTATAAATACAGAAATGGAGTTTAGAGTGGGCGGTAAAAGAATGAACTGTTTCTTATCTTAATGGTTGCAACAAGGGGATAACAAGCACCAAACTAGCAGAATCACATCACAGATCCATATAAGCGCATGTCAGAGATCTAGAAATAGAACAATTAACACCAACTCAGGAAAGACTATCCTTAAAAGAAATAATAGACTATTTCAATCGACAGATTTATCACCTTACCACAGCCTTCAATGGGACACACATAAGCCCTTTCCCCTGTATGGATGAGAAAATGTCTTTTCAACTTTGAGCTATCCAGAAATTTCTGCAACAGAAAATGAATATTTTTAACACTTTTAAATGTAGATCTGAAGATGTGAAATATAGATAGTTATCAAAATATAACAAAAATGTAAACAATAGTATGCAATAAAGCATGTAACTTCAGGACACAATGATGTATTTAAAATTCGTTACATGCAACAATATTAAATTGTATAAAGGATCTGCCTTTGACACAGTATGACCAGACAATAAAACAAACCTCTACTTAAAAATCTGAGGAAACTTTCAGCAACTAGCACCATGAGATACAACACAGTTTTCAAAGGTTGATATGGCAATGTTTAATTTTCTTTCCATTTCATTCTTCCCACTTTTCAACTCAATCTTTTTTACCAGATGATAACTCGTGCATTATTCTGGATCATTGAAATTCCATGTTAAACCAAATTCCAAAATAATCATCCTTTCTAGCTTATAATATTTGGACACTTAGATGTCATGTACTCATACGGAACAAGCAATTTAAAAAGAAGCTCAGAAGATCTAGACACAAGCTATAATATGAAATGTCATGGGACTTAAACTACAGCATAATTTCTCTCAATGAAAATGCATAAAAAACTGAATTCATGGCATTTTGAATTCCTTTTTTGAAGTCTTAATACTCTATTTCACAATGGCCATAAGCCATCAGACTCATCAAAGGACTCGAAAGTTAAGAGTGATTAAACAAACAAGAATTCCACATGAATTCTCACTATTGTGAAGCCACATAAAGCTACGTAAACTTCTTAAGTATTTCTGCACAAAAGTTTATACATGAAATTCATCCAGCCCGTTACCTATTATACTGCTCAGAGAACAAAAGTGGCAGGCCAGTAAATACAGGAAAACCCTTCTTAGCGAATGAAAAAATTAAAGATGAATACAACTTATTTTCCCTTACAAAAGGGAGTAATTATTTCCCAAAAAGTGATTCTCTGTTGTTCAAAACAATGTACAACAAGGTAGTCTTTTTCATTATGGCTATAATCAAAACCAATTGATATTTCGCAACATGGGTATTCTTTGGTACACAGTCTAAGCACCAGATATTAATTGAACATTGAATCAGCTTTGCAGCTGGCTTACAATATGCGCCAGTGTGAATCTACAATTTTAAATTATAATAATTAAAAGCAAAAAGACCACCTTTCCACACCCCTCATAATGACAAACAAATTGCCTTTCTCCATGGATATGAGAATGCTTTCTCAAAGCACCAGCATCTATAAAAGTCTTTCCACAGCCTTCATAGCTGCAGAGAAAAAGTACTTCAGTAGTTGGCTCTGGTTCTCGCTCAGGCACTGAAGGTTCTTTTTCCTTATCTTTCAAGGCCTTTAAGGAATCCTCTAAGAAAAGTAAGACAAAGACACCATCTCAGAACACTTAATGAGACAACAAAATGAATACATTGAGATTTTTTAAATGCAAGACATGCACTTAATATATCAAATGTACATTATTCTTTGTCAACTAGGGCAAAATGGGATCAGGAGTAAGCAAAGATGTCAATTATAAGTTTGCCAGGTTGGTAGCAAGAGCACAAACCTCTTACCCATCTGTAAAGCACGCACTTCCCACCAGTAGCTACGACATCCTGGGGAACCCTGGCAGGCAAGTATTTTACTCTCAGTATTAGCATGCATATCAAAATTAAATGAGCAATAAAAAGCTAAAGCACTATGACAACAAGGATAACGTAGACAGTATAAATATAGGGGGGAAAATAAATTGCAAAAGGAAAAAAAATATACAATATCTTAAAATTTCTTTTTTGCGACTCCTCTGGCTCTCAGATATCTGAAGTTCTTAACATCTTGTGTATTAAAATACTGTGAACTTTGAAGGTATCAAAAAAAGAGGTCACCCAAAGAATCATACAGCAAATTACACGGTCCAAAATTTTAAAATCTTACATATTTTGCCTTCTAACTGAAACAAAAACTAGAAATAAAATGCAATGTGAAGAAATTATTTTTCATCCAATGACATATTTCACTCTTAAGTGAAATATAAGACACCAATTGTTGGATCTCTATCTTGTCCTAAGTAAGCCAATTAACTTCTTCAATAATAACAATTAGTGGAGCCTACCAAATAGAACTCCTTTTTTTCAGTTATCTCCAGGAGTCTATAGTTTATGCTATCAGCAAAGATGCAGTAAAACCAATCTGTTTCTCAAAGACAACAACTTACTAAGCAGATAGCATATGGGCCTAAACTAAGACCGCAATGGCAGGCATAAACTATGTAAGGACCCAAAACTTCGTGTATCAAAAGCATGAAAAATATCCAGTTCCTTGTCCAATATCAAATTCCAATCCCATTTTTAAGTGACACAACTTATCAGAAATTTCAATTCAGTCCCATGAATATCATTTTGTTTCATCCCCTTTCAAGTCGAGTTTCTTGGGTTACTTGAATGAGTACGATGCACATGGAAATAACCAAAATAGAAACAAACAAGGAGCTTCTTCCACTTGGTTCAAACTTCAAACCCCTAAACAACATAACACGTTAATTGGCGAAAAATTTAACGGCAAAAAGCTGCAAAACAGAACAATTCATCAAAGAAACCTATAGTACCATTCTTTAACCCATTTAACTGCGGGAGTCTTAGACTTGATGATGGGGTGCCTCTCGAAGAGACTGTGACTGAACTGTGTCTCCATCTCCCGCTCTCTCTCTCTCTCCCCCCTCTACAAAGCCCAGACGCGAATAGACCGCGATCAAATCTCCTAAGAATATTTCTAGGGTTAGGGTAAGGTGAAAATTTAGGGAGGAATGCCTGGACAGAGGGAAAAGGATCGACTGAAAGAACACATGGTCATGGAGAAAGCTTCAGGATTCATGGTCGTCTGGGATTGGTCCGGTTTGGTTGGTGTTCTTTTGAACCGGACAGACCGGGTCACGATTTACATTCATCGGTCGAAAATGAACCAGTGGTAAAGTTGTGATTTCGTTTGTGTATTTTTGTTTGTTTGTAATGGGCTGGAGGCCCAACCGTCTCATGGGTCAATCACAGCATCCTCATTTATGGGCCGAAGTTATCTACTCAAACTTTTTGCGTCTGGATAAAGTTTTTTGAAGTGTCCATAAATTAAAATATTTTATGGAATATTTGGTATGTAAAATAAAAATATTAAAAGTATAAAAATTATTAAATAAAATAGTTACAAGACTATAAAAATTTTAAAATTTTCCCCGTAAAACTAAATAGGCCGTTAACTAAAATTTCTTGGAAGATTAAAAGATTTCATTCAACCGTCCATTTTGGTTTTTAAAAATATTGGTTGTAAATTCATTATATGCTGTACATATGAATTTTATAAAATCATTTATAAGAAACCCTTGAAATAATTTAAATTTAAATTCCTCTTTTTCGATGCTAAAATTATCTTAACATTGACGGGTAAAGGATGAGGAGTTTTTTTTTTTAAATAATCGTTAGCTATCAATCATCACTTTAGACTCCAACTATTACGGATTGAGTTACAGTCGGATCTTATTCAAGAGAAAATTCTCCCAAATGCACTTATACATTCATACAATTTCAAATCTGATACATTGTATTTAAGCGACCCTAATTGTTTCTGCTAAATCCAACACTCGATGGTTAAAGGATGAAGAGTTGAGAAATAAGAAAATTAACCAGAAAAAGCAAAGAGAGATATTGAGAAGATAGAGCTAGAAAGAAAATTCTTTTCATGCATGCTTCTTACAGGACCGAAGAGGGGTTAGAACATTTGAAAAAAAACAAATGTTATTCATTAAAAAAATTGTTTGAGTTAAGCCTAATTTTTTTGCGGGGACTTATATTTGTTATTATTTTAAAAACATGTTTATAAAAAAGCTCCGTTTTTAATATCGTCCAAACAGAAATTTAGTCTTAATTTCCTTTTTTTTGCCAGCCTCATTGTCTTTTATTATTCATTGCTTTCTGTATATATAAGTGTACCAATATTTGAAGTGAACATCAGCTAACTAGGACTTAAAAAAAACTAAAGGCCTATTTGATATTACTTTTAGTTTTATTGTTCTGAGAACAATTTTGTAAAACTATTTTTAAAAATAAGTTTTAAAAATAAGAAAATAAAAAAATCTATTTGAATAATTGTTCTCAAAATCATAACTAGTGAGTGATAGATGAGTTATTCAAACTCTATAATTTTACTATTAATGAGGTAGATGTTTTTCATCTTTCCTTGCATTTTTCAGAACAAAATCTACAAAATATCTTAAAAGTGTTCTGATTTTTCTATTATTTTATTTTTTTATTTTTCAGAACAATTTATAAAAAATAGATTTACCAAGTTTTTTGAATTTTCTGTTTCTGAAATAAAACCAAACAGACCCTGAGCCTTCCAAATAATTTTCACTAAGAGACTTGGTTAAAATTTAAGAAAGTCAAGTCCTAAAATAAAATTAAGAAAATCAGTGTCCGTAAGTATAAGCTTGATGGGTAATGCGCCTGCTTGTTAAATATGGAGATTGATTAACGAATATATTATATATATATATATATATATATATATTAATTTAAAGGGAAGAGTTCACCAGAATATCGGGTGCGACCGTCCTCATCCTAACAAAACTCCTTCAGGATAAGGCAGGGCTTGTGGAGTGTGGGCCCCACTTACAAAGACGACATTTCACTTCTTCCGGCCCCTTGACCTGGCCTCCAATCCTATAATTGAATCGTGACATCCACGCTCTTAATCTGCGCCTAGCCCTATAGTATTTGCCGCTGTTGTAATTTCCGAAAAAACGAATAATAAGTTGTAAATGCCCTCAGCACCAAACCAAAAAAAAGGTGTTAAAAAAAAAGTCCCTCCTGACATTTATATTTTTTTGACCTAACATATTTATATTGAAAATATATTTTCGGGCTTATATACACACACATTTATTTGAGCCTTTAAGTGATCAGACAATTTTTTTTTGGGGAAAATGAGATGTAGAAAGAATGTTAGGGCATATTTAACAATATTTTCTATTTTACTGTTCTGAGAACAGGTTTGTAAAACTGTTTTCGAGAATAAGTTTTGAAAATAAGAAAATAAAAAAATTTATTTAAATAATTATACTCAAAATCATAACTAATAAGTGATAGATGAGTTATTTAAACTTTATAACTTTACCATTAATGAGGTGGATGTTTTTCACCCTTCCTTATGTTTTCCAGAACAAAAACTATAAAACACCTTAAATGTATTCTGAGTTTTCTATTCTTTTATTTTTTTATTTTCTAGAACAATTTATAAAAAACATGTTTACCAAATAAGTTTTTTATTTCCGAAACAGAATCAAACATACCCTTAATTTTCTACTAGAACCCGAAACTAGTGAAAAAACTCAAAAGGACCCAGGCTGTTCTCTGTTAGAGAAATGTTATCTTCTTCCAAGAATTGCCCTTTAGTGACGTGGATTTACTAATAATATCATAAAAACATTCTCCACAAAAAAAAACCTAAGACACATTGTGAAAGGTTGGCACACTGGAAAATTTTATTTTCTTTCCAAAATTGCCCCTTGATCACATTACATGTTCATTCACTGAAATAAAATCAGAAACGCATGAGAATAGTTAGCGCGCTATTCCCTTTCTTTGGTTCTATATATCGTCAAGGAGAGTAGGTTTTAGCACGCAATTCTTTAGTGGGACTCAGATTGCTCCATTAAAGTGGTAAAACCCTACTCTATCTAGCATTCCTTCTGTCAGAATGCTTCTCTCTCCCTTAAGTTACATTGACAGGGTTGTTCCTAACACAATTTATATCAAATAGTAGCATGAAGTACTCATACAACCAAAAAAACAAATGAACATATTGTTAAAAAACTAACTCAATATCATATAGAGTAAAGCATAGCCTATGATGATTTTGATTGTTCCTTCTAAATTCTTCAAGAGTTCCAAATCTATTCAAGAAGTCAATGACATCTATGACAATAAAGAAGTTGCACAATATCATGTCAAAGTCAGTTTGGTAAAAAAAAGCAATATAAAATGATCATATAAACATGTATATATATATATATATATTTAAAGAAAGAAAGAAACCTATTTGCATGTCTGTTCTCGCCTTCCCATTCACAATGTCAGATATAGATACAAAATCAAAGCCATCAGATGGAATAGCATCATTATACTCCTTTCATTCATCAACCAAAGTCTTGCCATGGAGTGTGATTTTGTAAGGGTGTGATGTTGCTCAGAATGGAAGATTATTGTCGGATACCTCAAAGTATTCAATCAAATAGCACTTGCCCTCAACTGGAATGTCACTATACTTATCAAAAAGATTATTATTCATGACGCCTAGCTTTTATCTTGCTACCTTATACATGGCAAGATAAATTGGAACCAAGGCAAATGTTAAAAGATATAAAAAATGAATGAATGTCTAAAGGAAGGACGAATTCCTAACCCGTCAATCCACCAAGACCATCGAGATACTGGATACGTTGTAAGGTGGCGTTTGATTCTTAACAGTCCATCTTTGTAAAACCCTCGCCAGAATGCACCGAGTCTCACGGAGATTGTCCAAGTCCTTCACAAGGTCATGTTTAGGCAACTCTGTTTTTTATATCTAAACTACATAAATACCCATATATAGCAGTAAGAGTATGATAGTGAACCATGAACGAAACAAAATTAGAAAACTAAAATATACCTAGAATCATGCCTCCAGAGTATGCAAACCAAAATATGAGATCTCGGTGCATAAGATATAAATTGTAGATTGTACATTGAACAATGTTATAAATAGACAAAGTTTGCAGTAGTACCTTCAAGTGGAGTCATCTTTTGAATCTGTGCAGGAAGCAGTCGAATTAAATCCCACCATTAGGATTGCTCCTTTTGAATAACCCTGACTAACTCTAGCATAGGAAATGATAAACCTATGAATAAATGGTGTAGCATGGGAAATTGACACAACTGTAAATACTTAACACTTCTTTAATCCATGTTTGATCCTTCTGTAATTTTGATTTCCAAAAGAATGCTCTCTCGCCATTACTAATCTTTTCCAACTAAAAAGAAAAAAAAAATTAGCCTAAATAATTTTATGCTTAGTGGCATGCAGTCCCAAATGAAGCCAGATAAGTCATACTTATAAAAAATGTGACTTATCCAAATTCTAATGATTTATAATAGATTATAATATATGCAAATTTTATGAAAATGAAATATTTTATTGGAATTTTAATTCATATTCAATTTTTTTGTAATAATCACCTGGTCTTCGGTCACCACTTTGAATTTTGACTCATTCAAATTGAGTTATAGTCTGGCATTTGATGAGAACTCTACCAAAAACCTCTTTTTGTATTCATACTGTCTTATAACCAAACTAAACATATTGGTGGACCTAAGAAAACTAAACATACTAAATTGGCCAACTTTTCCGTCCATAATTAGAAAATTCATCTCTCATCCTCTTCAAGTGTAAACCAGTGCATGAAAAATTAGGTTGGACCAACCTGGTGGACCGATAACTAATGTCAGGTCCAATTTAGATGAAGAAAAGAATCAAAAAATTTCAAAACTGGTGAGAATAAGTCAAAAACTACTCAAACCGGCTGTAAACCAATAATGAACCGGCTAAACTAGTTAATATTTTGTTTATTTTTTCAAATTTTTAAAATAAAATAACATTATTTTTAGTACTAAATAATAATATTTTTTATAAATATTTTTATTTTCATATTATAATATTATATATGCATTATTATAATACATAATTATTAATAATAATAAATTTACTTAACAAATTAAATGAAAATAGAATATTAATTGATTATTTTAAATTTAAAATATAATTATAAATAAATATCAATTTATTTATATTATTATTAATAATAAATTTACTTAATTTAATTATAATTCAACCTTAATTAAACTATTGAATTTTGAATAATTAGTTTGTATCGGTCAAGTAACGGCAACAATTAAATTGAACACTAGGTAACACCGTAAAAGTAAAAAAGGGTCAAAATGAAGCAGACAAAAGAAATCTTACTACTCTATTTCTGAACCGTGCGTGCTGTACGTAATCCAAATAGTACCATTATTGGATACATCATGATATCCCCCCACGTGTATTACTACTACTCTTTTACCCTCCTTTTTTTCTCCGCCCTTTCCCTTATCATTGGATCCTAAGCTCCGCTTTTTTCTCTTTTTCACTAAGTTACTAGTTTGAGGGATTGAAACTTGTTTTTCAATTTTTATTGGTCGTTAATACAAAATGATATTATTTTTAAAATAAATATTTTATCTATATATTCTAATATTTAATAACCATTGTTTTTGTACAAGATTATTAATAATTATAGGTTTTCAGTTTGCTTAATGAATGTGGGCCCAAAAAAATGTACTTAATGAAAACTATCATGATAAATTATTACTTGTTTTTTTAATATATGATAAACAAATTGATTTAATTATTTTGTTTTGAATACCAATAGTATCTTCCATTCGACTATAAAAAATTAATCCCTTCAAAACGTAAAGATTATTAAAATTGATTTTATTTATTTAAGATCATTTCTATACACATAACTTGTGATCAAATCTAAAACAATATATTTAAAAAAATTTAATTATCTACCAACAATAATAGGAACTTATTAATAAATTAATTTAATTATTATTGGTTCAACTAAATCAAATCAATAAATTTTAAACCATTATCTTAATTAATTCTTGATTCACTTTTGAAAATATTGGCAATAAATGAGACCATTTGTAAATTTTCTTCCATTTTTATGTTTTATTTTATAAACATTTTATAATTTTCGTACCTTTTTAAAAAATGTAAAATCTAAATTGATACTTAGGTGGGTGCTAAAAAATTAGAGCAGGAAGTCAAATGCTTTAAAAAAGTAAAAATGAATTTTTACTAGATAATTAAATTTGTTATTGTTTTCAAATTCTAAAATTAGAAAGAAATAACTGGCAGTGACGCTTTTTTTATCATCTCTGACAACAAAAGCGCGTGGGTCCAATTGAATACGTTGTGCCTTGTCACCGTGAATCCTGATTTTCACTTAGCTGTCTCATCACAGTAGATACACTAAAGTAGATACACTAAGTTCAGTTTGATAATATTTTTTATTTTATTGTTATAAGAATAATTTTATAAAATTATTTTTAAAATAAGTTTTAAAAATAAAAGAATAAAAAAATTTATTTAAATAATTATTCTCAAAATCATAATTAGTGAATAATAGATGGGTTATTCAAAATTTATAACTTTATCATTAATGAAATGGATATTTCTCACATTTTCTTATGTTTTCCAGAATAAAAACTACAAAATACCTTTAAATTATTTTGAGTTTTTTGTTCTTTTATTTTTCTATTTTTCATAATAGTTTATAAAAAATATATTTATTAAACAAGTTTTCTGAGTTTTCTATTTCTGAAAATAAAAAAACTATTTTCAGAAACAGAATCAAACAAGCCCTAATGCTCTGTTTGGTTTGTTATTACTTTAGTTTTAAAAATAAAAAATATATATATTAAAAATAGAATCCATGGAACTATTCCTTTTATCTCATATTATAAGTTATATTTATCTATTTTATATATATATATGAAATTAGTAAAAAGTCTTGATATTTTAAAAAATTAACCACATTAAATTATAATTAATCTTAAATATATTTCTCTTAATTTTTCTCCATTATAACTCTTTAGGTATTTTCAAGAAGAATACAAATAAAAAATAAATATTAAATAAGACATAAATTTTATATAATAATTTATATTTTAAATCCTCAATTTTTTTAAAATATGTCTTGTAATAGAAATAAAGGGAATATTACTTTAATGTATACATGGGCTCCGCATTTAAAAAAAAATGCATACATGGGATTCTGCGCTTTTTGTTTTTTAACTTCTATTTTTTTTTGTAATTGAAAAAACTCATCAACATAATTCTCATGAGACGTGGCTTTATTTGTGGAAACCTATATTGCTATGAGTGTTTATAGAAAATTCAATTTTTTTGTTGCCTATTATGAATATTTTTTATATTATTTTAAAAATATTTTCTTAAAATTCATTTTTTATTTTTTCAAATTTGTTGTATTAATTTATTAAATATATACACAATTATATATATTTTATAATCATATCTTAAAATTTTAAAATTTATTATATTCAATATATCATATATGATAGACATGCCCGCTATGATATATAAATACAAGTACACATATTAGGTATAACACAATTGGACACTTTAAATGAGACAATTTTAAAATTTTAGAATATGTTTATGAGATATATGTATATATATAATTATATATACATTTAATAAATTAACACATGAAAAATAAATAATATAAAATAAATTTGAGTTTTAAACAAGATATTCATAATATGCAACCAACAAAATAGAATTTTCTATAATTTATTGAGTCATTTTAAAACATTTTAGATGAAAAAACTAAATATGCAAGAGGTTAGAACATGTTATGTGTATCATAAAGTATAATACCCGTATTGAGTGTGTTTATTTTTTTAAAGCATTGATACTATATAACAAGTTCATATATGGGTATCATAGATATTATTTGTGTGGTGAATCACTATAACACCCTTCTATAAACATATATTCCATAATATCTAGGACACGTATCATTCACTTGTTCTTAACATTTTCCGTTCTAGTATTACTTTAGCTTGATCCAGTTTAAAAATAAAAATATCTTATTTTTACAACATATCAAAACATAATTAAGTCACAAAATATTAGTAATCTATCTCATGAATATTCTTTGTTAAAAAATTATTCTTGTATTGTACATTGCCTTACTAATAAATTAATCGAAATCTTAGTGAGATTAGAATTAGTAATATAAAAATTAAAAATACGGAAAATACTTGCATAATATGATACCCTCCCCCAACAATATATTCAAATTTTATGGAAGAAAAAATATCATATTATAAGAATTACTCTATTAAATTCGACAATAGTCAAATCTAACTCGATAGTATGAATGCTACTAGTTGGTTGTATAAAAAAATATATTAAGGATGTTATAGTCATTGTAACAACATAAATTTAGTTCATGTATGGTTTTAAGTTTAGCTCAATAAAACATAAAAATAAAGACGCATTTTTATTTATTTTCACGTTAGAACAAAAATTTAAATTTTAAAAAATATTTCTTAAAAAAAGGGAGAATAAAGACGTAGCGAAGAGCAGAGTAGGTCTGCAACGTTTGACATCACCAAAATTTACTTCTGCCACCACCTGAGATGTAACGATAGCCATACAACTCACAGAACTCATGCCACTTTTGCAGCTTTACATTTTTTTTAATATTTTTCCATGTTTTGGTGAATGCATGTGTCTTTTTTTTATTATTTAATAGTATTTTTTAAATCCCAATTTGATCAAATAAATTAAGTAATGAATGAAGATCATATGTTTCACATGAAAATGCCCATCAATATAAAATAATTTTAGATTTGTAAATAAGTACTCGGAATCTTGCACACCTCTAAAACATGTAGAAGATGTATATTTAATTTAAATTATTTAAATCGAATTTGAATCATTTAATTTTTAAATAAAATATTTAAAAAGGAAATAATAAAATTTAAATGAATTAAATATATTTTTTTTCTATAATTAGGTGGTCCATTGAACATTGTATGTGTAGTTAGAACTGTCAATTCGGGCTGGCCCAACCCATTTGAGCCGGCCAGCCTCGGGCCGGGCCAAAAAGCCCGGATTGAAAAATGGGCTTGGTTTTCCTAGTCTGAGCCCGCGAGATCAGGCCTACGGACTGGCCCGCAGGTTTTTTTTTTTTTTTTAATATTTTTTTAATATTTTTTATATAATTATTTAAATTAATACAACTAATTTATCATCATAATTTAAATTAATATAACTAATTATCATCATAATTCATCAAAAACTAATATAATATTTAAATTTTATAATTTATATATCACTAATTAATAAAATAATATGTATTTTTTAATAATTTAAACAAAAAACAAAAGAAAAAGAAAAAAAGTTTCGGGCTTTCGGGCCAACCCGTGGCCTGCTCGGGCCGGCCCTAATCGGGTCAGGCTCAAAAAGCTCGGATTATGTATTTACTCTCGAAATTGAGGCCTGAGCCCTCTCATTTTTTCGGGTTTTTCAGGCTGGCCCGTCGGGTTTAACCCATTTTGACGGCTCTATGTGTAGTATAAGAATTTGTTTTTTTGACCACTGTTGTAGTATGAGAATTGACTACTATTATTTTGGACGCCTTGTGAGTGGTACATTAATTTATTAAAAATTTTATATTATTAATTTATATTCTTAATATTAATAATTAATAACTAGATACATTTTTATGCATGATAATTTGAAAAAAAAAAGCTGCACTATTGCTAACGTATAAATAATACTATTTGCTATAAATTTAATTATATTTATTGATATTTATTCTAAAAATTTACAATATTTATCTTAAAAAAATTTTGTTTACCATTAACAGTATCCCAATTAATAATTGAAGACTATATATTTAAAATATAGAGATCACGGATTTTATTTCTTATAATAAAATCTTTTTAATACACGTGATTTATGATAAAATCTAAAATAATATGCTTAAAAAATACATCTGTCTAACAATTACTTTATTTGATTTACATTATAAGGTATTTTGTATCAATTACAAACATATTAAAAAAATATTTTTTCAACTGAAATTAATGTTAAAAGTACCCATATTTCTTATTTTACCCTTATTAAATACTCATTCTATTATTATTGTAGAATTATAAATGAGGAGAGAGTATATATTAAAAATAGGGGTAAAATAGAAAGAAAAATATCTAATACTCTATATTTTAAACTACAAACTTATTATATAAAATATTTTATACCATGGACAGTAGGAAGTATACTAAAGTTTGTTGGTTTTATCCTAAAAAAGTCTACAATAGTTTTGGTAATGCAAGTAAGAACAATAAAATTGAGGGCAAATTTTGCCCCAGAAAAGGTAGAGCATGAAAAAGGAAAGAAAGTAGGAACGGAAAGAAATAAGGATGGTAAAACTAAAATCTTTTAAATTTCACAGCACTGCCACTGCACGCACATTTGTGTATCAGCATCACTCTGCTCATTTTCTGACACTCCCTGTCATACCTTCATTTCTGAATGTGATCACATAATTACAAATAATAATAAACGTAATATTCTTCCGTCAAAACAAAACAGTTAAAACGTCACTTTTCAATTTTCATTTCATACAATAAAATCTCTCTCTCTATATAAAATTTATACACAGATATATTATTCAAAAGTTATATGCAATATTTATTTAAATTTAAAGTAAAATATGGATTCTACAATTTAGTTGGTCTGATTTTATAAAAATAGCTTCAACCCCATATATCTGTGAGAAAATTTAAATTTTATGAAATCATACAAAACTGAAAAATAAATTAATAATCACAACAGTAAATAATAAATAAATTAAGCAATAGTACATTTTTCACTTTACGATTATATAATATATTTATATATTACCACATTTTAAAGAAATTATTATCAAAAATTAAAAAAATCAATAAATTTTTTTAGATTTAATAATAAATTTTATAAAACTTAATAGTGAGTATCATAACCTATAATGGTAATATAATGTTTTAAAAAATAATTATTATTTTTTAATATCATTTTTACATTATTTCATTATAGGCATCAAATCTATAAATACTTTTTTCCTTTTTCCCAAACCTGTATATACATATTTAGATTATTAATTTTTGTATATTTAGAAGGTGTTGAATGTATACCAAATAAAAATGACTTTTATTAAGAATATTAAATTGCCATATTGTATGGGGTATCCACCTATATTTTTTATTTATCATTAAATTATCTGAAAATAAATTAAATACATAATTCAATTCTGTTGGTTGAAAAGAATTTAAGAGGAAAAATTAGATTTTTACTTTTTTATTTTAAATAAATGGAGAGGTCTCTATCAAGTACCCCTTTTATATGGAGAATCCAGCAAAGAGAGTGTGATGCATCAATTGTGAGTGTCACTCGTATCACTGTCCTCGCATAGCAGGCAATACAGTGAAAATAATAAACACCAATACATAAATTTACAAATTTGCCCATTAGTTATGGTTACATTTACAACAAGCCCATCTGATCAAGTCGGATGTTAACATTAATTTTGCAAAAACTACATTTGATGGCCACATTTTATAAATTATTATTTTTAAATTACATCTAAGAATTTAGATGTTAAAAAATATGTTATAGAATCGTAAAAATTACAATTAATTTTAAGGTTTAAAATTATCTTATTTTTTATAATATGATTTAATAAAGCTACTATTGAACTTTAAAATTACTTAAAATTTTATAGGAAATATGTAAAACTTAGTGAAAACAGTATTTGGAAATAGCAATATTAAAATATGTCCTTGGATGTAATTTTTCTCAAAATTTAGGTTAAGAGATGTTAAATATTTCAATGCACCAAAGATATTATCATGTTCTGAGGGACAATATTAACTTCTTTAAAAAACACACACACAATTTTAAGGAAGTCATACTTTTAAGTAATTTTGAAGTTACTTTTAAGTAAGGACTAATAATTAAAAAAAAAAAAGTAGTAATAAGTCTTTTGATGTTTAGTAGTAACTTTAACCTATGGAATATTATAGTTTGTATAAAATTCACTAACATTTGGTACTCAGATGTAATTTTCAATTAACTTCGGAAAATTAAAACTATGATGCTTTTAAAATTAATTTTGTAAGATTAAGATCCTCAAATGTGATTTTCTTTTACTTTATTGTGTCTTTTCCTGTTGTGCATATATAAAAAAAATCTGATATATTGTGTCATGATCTTGCCCATGGTGAGGGCAAGGTTTGGTTGAGAATTGTTTTATAACAAATGTAATCTGTTAGTGATAATGGAAATTGATTTGATGAATTTAATAATCTTCAGATGTTCGAGCAAAAGATGAAAGTTGGGTTTGTGTGGTTAGTTAGTTCAATTCCGAGTGGGTCCAGGTTGTCTTGCTTGGCTGATCTCTCTCTCTCGGTACACACACAACATATATATATATATATATATATATATTTTTTTTTTTGCCCCTCCTTAATTATATATATATAGATCTGTATGTATGTGTACTTATATGTATGTGTGATAAACATATATATATATATATATAATTAAGGTGGAAACTGAATTGGCGGGCTATATTGTTTTATCCAGAGTAAATAAACTGTACACAACTTTCTAAAAAAATGTAAATTGACTGCTCGAGTGGTTCAATTGTAAGGAGGATAAGTAATGTAATATAATAATTAGGAATGTGAAGTCCCATTCTTTGTTTGATTGCCACATTTAATAATTAGGAATCACTTCTATATAACTGTTGAATTTTACTAAAATTATACATATATTTAAAAAATATATAGAAATCAAAATTAAAAAAATATTTTTAGGAACCAAAATATATATATATTTTTTCGGCTAAAAACTTTGTTACATAATTTTATCGATACCATTGTAATTAAAAAAAAAGTGTATGTAAGTACATTTCAAAAACAAATTCATAATTTCAATAAAGAATAAAAATATTTATATAATTTAATCAAGAATCATTTGACAATATTATACTCTTGCAAAGCTACACAAACTCAATCTTTGTCTTCTATGGAACATCAATACGGATATGTATATCGGATATGATACAGTATGATACAAAAAATATATTAATTTTCAAAATTTTAGGATATTGGTATGAGAAATATTTATACATATATAATATTATTTATGTAATTATATATATGTATAATTAATAAATATACTCATTAAAAGAAAAATGAATAATAAATATTCTAAAACTTATGGTATAAATGAAAAAATAAGCCATAAAATATTTATAACAACCTCAAATAATCATATTTTTCTGTAAAATTTTAAAGTGGTACATATAAATATAAAGTGGTACAAATAGATACATATACATAAATACGGCATATATATTATATCATATCATATATCAAATATAAATACATCTACTTATTTAAAGTATCCATATTTCATAGGTTGTCTCCAACTTCCCTATAAAAAAATATTTAATTTACAACTCAAACTCAGTAATTGATTCAAACCTTCGCATTAAATTTTTAAAAGTGATCATGTTGATCCAACCACAATCTTGATTATAACTACTTTTTTTTTTGTGAGGCCAGGGCATCCCCAAGGCCAGAAATCATGATAACTACTATTTGTCACACACTCTAAATTTAAAACTTAACATATCTTTTATAAAAAAATACATGAACCCGTGATCAGATTTATTATACCTTAAGGAGAACAAAACCTTTATTTACAATTAAATAAAAAAAAATGCCAAATTGCCAACCTTAGAAAAAAAACAGAGAGAGAGAGAGAGAGCGCTTAATTCTATTTACCTTATTGAGCGTAAAACACAAGCAAAGCGCAGATATTTCTGCAAATTACAAAAAGACATAGGTGATTGATGAATAAAAAATATATTATCGTATTTCTATTTTAAAATAATAAAAAATATTTATTATTATATAATATATAATGATCAATGAATGAATATAAATATACATACATAATATATATATATATATATATATTAGACATTACATCTTTTTGTTAAGAAACGGATCCAGGATAAGTCAAAACTCCAAACCTTATTTTAGATAGCGGAGGTGACGAAAAGGTATGCACATCAATAATCTTTATTAATACAAAAATAATATATTAAAAAATAATAGTTGATAAATTAACGCATATCCATCTTATAAGAGACAGACATGAGAATAATAATTTAGATCATAGGTGATGCTTTGGACTTTAAATCTAATTTGTCAAAAAAAAAAAACACTGAACTTGTGATCATTTCACGTCATAATTTGTTTCCTCTCAAGAATTATACATTTCTTTTTCTTTTTTCGGAAAAATCAACATTTCCTTTTTCTTTTGGGCACACCTAAAGGCAACTTTTTGAGAGTAAATGACACCTGCAGGGGCAAATGTGTTTTTTCAGTCTCTGCAGCAGCAGAAGGTTGTTCAGATGTGATCAATAATACAAAAGTACAATATGAGTATTGTATATGATATGTTGATAGGTCCAAATTATAAAATATATGATACAATATTTTTTAGATACATGTGTTAAAATATAAAATGATTCACAAAATACAATAAATATAATTGTAAAAAAAATATTTTTAATAATATTAAATACCAAAAGAATAATATGAATCTGAAAATAAATGAGGAAGGAAGCAATAACATTAAGGGAGAAAGACACTTAAGGACCTCCATGTAAAAATATTGTCAAATGAACAGTACAAGTGCTGAATTCAGTTGATTCGAGTTGGAAATTCAGTTTACAGGAGTACTGAAATTTTAATCTGGGTCCTTGAAAGGGAATATCTTCATATGTGGGTCCTTAAGTGTCTTTCTCCCTAACATTAAACCTTATATGAGAATACTTCAGAGTATACGTAGATAAAAGATAAAAGAAATCTACTTAGATTTTAGACTAAAAAAATCTATTTTTATGATAAAAAATATAACATAATATTTTTTTGAGTAGTTTTTATTATAAAAAAAATCTATTCCTAATTTTTTAATTGCTAAGTAAATATAATATTTATTTTGATCTCTAAAAAAATGCCCTAAAGTATCTAAAAAGTGTCGAGCCATATTGATTTGGATCCAATACGTATAAGATATGTATCAAAAATTAATTTTTTATTTTTAATAAAATAATAAAATGTATACTTCATAGATAGGTATCAAAAGAGTATTGACATATAGTGGTATTAAAAAAGTATCTAATACGGATACGTCAAACAGTTTAAAGTATCAATATATCATAGAATATGACTATTGCAAAAAAATATTTTTATATATTTTAAAATGATAAATGAATTTTAAATGTTCTTTACATTTTTAACAAAAATATAGTGTGACTCATGCATTTACACAAAATTCAAAATAACCTGCATTGTTCTCTCAACTCTATAAATAGTGTAACTCTCTGCATTTTTTATATTTAACTTGACATTAATTATTTTTTAAATTTCAAATTTTCAACTAAAATATCCCCTGTTAAGTATTAATATAAACTAAAGTGGCTAATGCATTTGTACAAAACTTGAGATGATCCACCTTCGTTATCATTTATGTATAATGTGGGTTTCTACATATTTTAAATTTCAAATTTCAACTAAAATATCCTATATAATTTATGAACGAATTAGAATGGCCCCATGTGATAGAGTTCTAAATAAATGGCATTTACATTTAAACTAAAATGGTTAAATATGAGTTATCCATATTTAGTACTCCCTCGTTTTAAATCTAAGTTATATTTATATATTTCACATTTACTAAGAAGAACTTGATTCTATTAAAAATTTTCATAATTTTTTAAAATTATTCTCATTAAATAGGTGTAAAAACATATTATTCTCTCTTCATTATAACTTTTTTATTTTTTTTCTTATAATTGAGTACTGATATAAGTTGGGATAAATTTTGAAAGAAAACATTAAATGCTCATTAATTTTAATAAATTGACTTATATTTTAAAACTTTAATTTTTTAAAATTCCATCTTGTATTTTGAAAAGAAGAAAATATAAAGAAACTAGAAAGAAGAGATAAAATAAATAAATACGGAAAGGGTAGTGAAACTAAATTTTATAGGGAGAACATTTTGGTTTTAAAAAACAGCTGGACTAAAATATTAGGTAAGTAGTTGGTACGCTCGTAAATTGCAGTAAATTACACAAAATACAATATAACAAGCTACAAATAAACAGTAGAAATTTATTTAAGTTTACTAGATATAGACATGTGGATATAAATATTACTTGTGGTAGAAAAATTTGAGTTTATTTTAAAATTAAGGGGTTATTGATGTAAATCTGAGAAAATAAAAAGTAGATCAAAACAAATAAACAAACAGAAATTGGGCTTGGGTTGGGATGAGCTGTCAAGGTGCATTAGATTCCTTTTTTCTGATGCTCCCAGCTCCCTATCCTGTGCTGTCTAGCTGCTCTCTTTCTTCATAATAATAATAATATATTAAAAAACCTTAAAAAATAAGTTTTATTATCACTATCATTCACTGTAACTTATGGTTATCCGTTTAACCAAAAAATGAAAAAAGAGTTTTCTTAATGAGTAGAGATTAAAGGGGTATATTCTCTACCTGATCATTCTAGTTTAAAATTTTGAAGTTATTACTTTTTAAAAAGAGTACTATACAAATTTGAGATTGGGATATATATTTAAGATCACTTTAAAAACTCAATTTGATGACAGATTTTTTGTTTAATAAAAGAAGGAAGAAATTATTTTGTGAATTTTAAATTTTGTAATTAAAACATGACAATTAGATAATATTTTAATAACAATAAAATAAATATATTGTAGCACCATTTTTCAAAGAAGCAAGATGGACAATTACATGGTGAATTAATAATATAAACTTTGATTACAAATATTACGAAAATCACTAACCATAATTACATAAAGTGAAAAGGACTTTATTTTACTTAAATTATATCTCTAATTCGAGTCTCAAAAATGAAAAAATTATATTAAGAAAGTAGTCCCTCATTTAAAAGTTAAAACCAGACTATATTTGAATCCGAACTAGTTCCTATTATGATGATCATATACCCAATAATTATTGAAATAAAAAACTACCAGAATCTATAAATTTTGAACGAAACTTAAGTATATTCTTTTTAAACTAATACCAAAAGAATGCATCAGACAGGACACTTAAATATTTTACATATCACAATCATGATTTTATCTTATCAACCCGTGAAAATATATCTTAATAATCACGCCAAATTACGTCTGGCTTTAAAATTTAAACGTATTGAAGACTTAATTCATATCCAATTAATTAACATTCGGGGTATTCTCGTGAATTTAATTTATCGTGCCTTGGATAAGTGACATCTTTGTGACCAAATTATTTGATAAGACTCACTAATTTCCAAACTCAAACATCATGTCACAAAATAAAATATGTATTTAATACAGGGCAAATATCTCAAATTATAAAACCACTCATATGTCAAATATATTGGTTTCTTACACAATTTATAGATGTAGAAATTTCTAACCTTTAGTCTTTAATCTAAAAATATATATAATTAATTAAAAATATTTTTAATATATCAAATTAGGTAGGTGGACTCTACTGCATTGCAGGACATAGAAAAAAATGACAATATTTTTTATAACGGATGAATGACGTACTTGATTTATTATAAATTTTATATTTATATTGATAATTTTTTGTTAACTATTTAAATTCATATTCACATTTATATAAAATAAAATTTAAGAAAACCACACTATAAATCATAAATAATGCACTTTATTTTAAACTGCATGCAAAACATGAGCCAAATAATATAGTTGATATTAATTATATTATGTTAATATTTATATAAAATATAAAATTTATAATAAATTATGTTATTCATAAATTATGAATAAGTGAAATTTATCTCAAATTTTATATAATGTATGAAAAAATATATCTCTAAAGTTTAAATTAAATATAAGAAGTATGATTAGTTTTATATTACCCAAAAGCCATGGATTGTAGAGCGTATCTTGAGCTCAGTCAACTTACTTTGTTCTCACTCAGTTGATTCTTGTAATAAAATAAATTGTGAAATATATTATTATTAAAAGAAATTAGCAGCAGGAGACAAAACAACGGGAAAATAATGGAAACAGTAAAAATCAAACAAGAGAAACAAAAAGGGTGGCGTGATAAATAAAATTATTTTAAAAAAAACGGAGAGAGATTGAGGACACAGTAATTTAAAAATATGACTGGAGAAGGAGCAGTGCAAATCCAAATGTTAAACATTGACTTTGAAGTGGAGAAAGAGGAGGGACGAGCCCCCATACACAGATGTCTCTCATATCTGCTCTAACCAAAAACAAAAGTCCTTATTTACGAGACCCCACGAGTGGCCTCCTTCTCCTTCTGTTCCTTTCTTCTGCTCCTTATTTCTGCTTCTTTCTCCTCCTTCCTCCTCCCTCCTCCATCCTCCCCCAGGTCCCCCACCACCCCCACACACTGGTCAATCCCTCAACCCCACAAAACTCAACCCCCAATTTTTTTATATCATATCATGCACTTGTATCATCATCCTCGTCATCTTTCTCATCATCATCATCATCCTTGAATTACTCAAAAAAATAATTAAAAAATAATAATTATAATTATAATTCCACCATTTTTTCCTCCTTCCCCACCTCCTTCCCCACCTAATGGAACTGTCAGATTTGCAAGCCAATACATCCAGTCATCACCACCATCAACAACAACAGCACCAGCAGAAGAAGAAGGTCGCTTCCACGACGACGTCGTCGCAGGTTGTGGTCCCCAGTTTCGATGGCAGGCCATCTCCTTCCTCCTCCTCCTCCTCATCATTCATGGGCTCCATCTCCATCCAAGCTGGCCTTTCTTCTTCTTCTTCTTCTGCTGCTGCTCCTTCGACGTCTCCGTCTTCTTCGTCTTTGTCTAATCATAATAATTCTTCTTCGGCTTCTGCCTTGCCTGCTTCTACTGCATCCGCTGCTCCTCACCTCATTGATGCCTCCCTCGCTATCGCCACCAGATCTGACGCACACCCGCCTGCTCGACCCGGAGGCGTGGTCGATGCCGTGAAGAAGAGTCAAATTCAGCAACAATTGTCGATTTCTACGGCGGCGACCGCGACGGCGAACCCGCCTAAGCGGTCTACGAAGGATAGGCATACCAAGGTGGATGGGCGTGGTCGGAGAATTCGAATGCCGGCGACGTGTGCTGCTAGGGTTTTTCAGTTGACGAGGGAACTGGGGCATAAGTCAGATGGTGAGACAATTGAGTGGCTGCTGCAGCAGGCGGAGCCGGCGATCATCGCTGCTACTGGGACCGGCACGATTCCGGCCAACTTCTCGACTCTCAACGTGTCGCTTCGGAGTAGCAGCTCGACGATCTCGGCTCCGCCGTCGAAGTCCGCTCCGCATACGTTTCACGGCGCGTTGGCTCTCGCTGCTCATGGTCACCCTCATCATCATCCTTATGAAGAAGCCTTCCAACACACTGCTCTTTTAGGGTTTCACCCTCATCATCACCACCAACAGCAGCAGAATCAGCCTCATCTACTGACCGCTAACCAAATTGCGGAAGCGATTCCTGTAGGCGGAAGCGGAGGGGAGAGTGGCGGCGGTGGCGACACGCCCGAGAACTATTTGAGAAAACGATTCAGAGAAGATCTTTTTAAAGAAGACAACCAATCGCAGAACGAAAGTGGAGGAAGCTCGCCCAAGGCATTTAAGAACAATCTACAACAAATCCCGAAGCAACCGGAGGCATCTGGATCTTCGGGCCTTCTTCGTCCAACGAACATACTCCCTGCCGCCGCCACCATGTGGGCGGTCGCACCAGCTCCGGCGAGTGGCGCAGGAAGCACCATCTGGATGCTACCAGTGAACGCCGGAGGGTCCGGTTCAGGTTCGTCGCCGGAGACCCAAATGTGGCAGTTTCCGACTGCGCAAGCTGGTTCTGGAAACAATACCTTACAAGCTCCTCTGCAGTTCATGCCTAGGTTCAATCTTCCGGGAGGCCTAGAATTTCAAGGAGGGGGTGGGAGAGGGGGTTCTCTGCAACTGGGTTCCATGATAATGCCTCATCAACATCATCAGCAACAACCATCTCAGCACCTTGGGTTGGGTATGTCTGAATCTAATATGGGTATGTTGGCTACTCTAAATGCGTATTCTAGAGCCAATTTGAATATGAATTCTGAGCAAAATCACCCATTGGAGCATCACCATCATCAGCATCAGCAACAAGCAACTGATAGTGGAGAAGAGGGTCCTGATAGTTCTCAATGAATGACTTGCAGGGATAAAACAACCTTTGGTTAGTTTGCTCAATTATCTTCTCTGTATATAAAATAAAATTTGGGTTTTGTTACATGTTGATTTTTGTCATTTGTGAAGCAAAATTAGAGTTTACTGGGTTTGTTTTTTGCAGATTATTTGAAGTTGAATTTGTGATGATGAGTGCTTGAAAAAATTCCTTGGATATTGGTCATCTCAGAACTGAGTTTCTTAGTGTGTGGTAGTGATGTTTTTCTTTTTGTTTATTGATTTTTCTTCCTCTCTGTTCCGAGGAAGTTGATTTCTTGAGTTTGATTTGGAGGACTTTGTAATGTGATTTTATTAGCTTGATTTGGTCCGAAGGGACTTACAGTTAGCTGGCAGAGTGAGCTTGTATAGGAGGAAATTTATCTTGGTATTGTTATTTTCTAGTTTGCTTTTTTCTTTTTGTATAATATATATATGGAAATTGAACATTTAAAAAAAAATTGAAAGCAAAATTTCAATACCTCCTCTCTTCACTTTATCTATACATGTCTTCATCTTTCTCTTTATAAGAAAATAAATGACAAAAATGTTTTTTTTCCTGATGATAAGCAGAAATTATTCAAACATCTCTCTTTCCATATATGAGTTGTTTTGAGTACAAAAAAGGTTGTGTTGTGTCAAATATTTTTTTTTAAATGAAAGAAAGATAAAATTAATTAGAGGGTTAGGATCCAAGTAAGCAAGATTATTATAAAATTAAGGAGAAAAATTAGGAGTTAAACAAAGGAATCTGAGTTTGTACTGATTCCCATTCACTTTATCTGTAGCTATGAAGATAACTCCAGCAAGCATGTCAGGAGCAGTCTTAACTTGTTCCAGGACCACCCACTTTCCTTCCCTTTCTGTCTGTCTGATTAAATTGAAGATTACTATTTTTAGTCCTTAAGACATGTCCATCTCGTCAATTCAATCTTTAAACATCTCATCTCAAGTGTGTACTTTGCCCTTTGATTCCAAAAAAAAAATTCTTTAAACATAATAATGGTTACTTTATATTAGTTTAAGATTTTTTTAGCAACACATAAATTTGATTGTGTTTTTAATTTTGTTAATCAAATGATCATAGAAGTGTATGTTTGGAATAGTATTATTTTACCGTAAAATTGTATTTTAAAAATAATAAAGATAAAAAATAAGTAATGATTATAAAAATATAGTAGATATTTTTATAAGAATCCAAATGTATTGTCAGCATCAAATATCAAAATACATATTGCCAATTATTCGCGTTAGGTACTGATGTTTTAAGATGGTGTGGAAAACTTTGTTGACTTTTAAATTAACAAAATTCACCGTAGGATTTAATTGATAAATTATTAGATGTTTTTATTTATTTAGTGAGAATTTTTATAATTTTTTATAAGGAAATAATAGTCTTTCACTAGCTCTCTTATTCAAAATAAGTTATTTTTGACTAATTATATAGATAATAAGAAAGATAATTTTACTCATTAAATTTATCCAAAATATATATATTATTTTCTAATAGTACTTTTATCTAATGCATTATATTTAAAATCTGTTATTTCTCATACATTTAATTACAAATAAAAGAAAAATAAAAAAATTATTTAATACCTTAAAAATTATTAAACAAGACTTCTCTTTTAAATTAAAAAATTTTTAAAATATAACTTATATTTTAAATAAAATGAAGTAATAGTTTTTGTCATATATTAAATTCACCTTAACAGTTATTTATATGTAATTAATGTTTTATATTTTTTTACCACTATTAATGTTTTATAATGGCAGCTAACAATTATCCATTTAACAGCATGAACAAGTAGTTATCAATGCGTATGATTGAATGGAGTAGGTGTAATTATCATCCCGCTTTGTTTTTCTTTTTATAAGTAACTTATTATTTGATTATCAACAAAAAATAATTTATTATGTGATAATTTTTGTCAAAATTATTTATTAATTTTCCCATTTTGCGTCATCAATTGATATTTTTTTTTTATAAACTTTGACCCTAAAAATATACTGATTATTATGGCAGTCAATTATTACTTTATTATCTATTTATATCTATCACATTCATATTTGATGCTTGTGCAAATGTCTACATCAAGCATGAAAGCTGCCAGCCTTGACATCAACTGTACTATGATTTTAAAACAAAATAAATAATAGTGTAAATTTATAAAGTTTATATTTACGATTAGATAAGAAAATCAGACCAAAAATAATAATAATGATAATGATAGAATAAGAACAATATCAATCACAATTAAAAAAAAATCTAAGAACTAGTATAACTTTAAAATAAAATAATAATTAAAATATAAATATTTTAAGTAGACTTTTTATTATGCACTAATCAAAATGTAAGAAATAAGTCAAACTGCTCAAAAATTGTGATGAGGACAATTTATTATAAATTTTATATTTTATATTAATTTTTTTCGCTATATACTTTATATTGATATTAATATTATTGATAATGATAATCCTTAGTTGTAGAGTGATAACATTAATTAATATTGGCATTGATTATAATTTATATATAACATATAATTTAATTTAATTTAAAATTTAAACAAAGGTAACTTTGCGAGGAAGGGAGGCTGGCAAGGAAAAGGACATTGGTGTTGACTTGAACAGTCAATTTCTTTTCACATCTTTCATTGGCTTTTCTGCAAAATTTGATAATCTCCTCAATTTTCCTTTTCCACCATCCTACTCCGCTTCTTCCATATCATTCTCTAGCATATATTTATTTTATTCCCTTATTTTCTAATTCATCCACTACACTATGAATTATGGGTTTTGTTTTATATTTTATATTATCAAAAGTACACACTTTTTCTTTTTTGTGTATTGCATATAATGTGAGAAATAAGTTTAGTAGTTAAGTTATTTCATCCTCACTTATTACAGTTTGTAATAAATTCAGCATCTAAATATAAAATTTATTATAAACTGTAGTATTATTTATAAGTTATAAATAATATATTGTTTCCTTAAACTATAAACAACATATGAAAAAACATGTATAATTTCTATTATATATTGATAATGGGTCTTGTGTATAACACCGAACAATAAACTATATTATTCACAATTTCTAAAATGCACCACCTATTATAGATTATACACATGCATGGATTTTTATTAAAAATAATTTATCAAATTTTTTATTAACACATGAAATTATGATTTTCTAAAAATTCCAATCTTATAATATTGATGGAAAAATTATCTGCTTATTTATAAAATGTATATATTTGATATTTTAGCATTAAAAATATAATGATAAACAAATAACATTATACTTATTTTAAAAATTTTTATTTTGCATAAAAATATGTGAAAATTTCTATTACTTCATGAAAATTATGTTAGAGATTGACTAAAGATTGAAAACCATTTTTTTTCAAAAATAAAGTATTCATTAGCCATAAAATTTTATAAACATTTATAGTAAAATTGGACATAAACTATGCACTATCCAAATAAATTAAATCCTAGGTTCGATTCCTTAGCTATGTATATAAAAAATGATTTGTTGGAAAAAGTAAAACTCACTTTTATAATCTCTACCTCTCAAATATATTAATCTTCAGTTGGAGATATCCTTGTTGTTAAAAAATATATATTCATGTGTTTTAACATTTTTGATCCGCTAAAACACTTTCTTGAGTTCCTAATATAAGTAATTCTTAACAACTTTATATATATTAAAAAATTAGTTATAATTAATTGAAAGTTTTAAAATTTTTAAAAATTACTACATCTTTCTAATATTACATTTAATGCAATTCATAAATCTTAACATCTATCTTAATAATTATCTCTCTCCATTGTTAAAGTGCGTTGAATAAATAAAGGCAAATCTAAAAAAAAAAAAAACCTACTACTACCTACATTTTGCTAAGTGACTTACAATAAAAACAGTCAAAACTTGTTAAAAAGTGACTTATATGTTAGAGGAGTATTAAACCACAACTAAACTTTCAGGCAAATGCATTAAAATCCATGATTTTTTTGACCAGACAATAAAATCCATGATTGAACAGCAAAAAGCATGAGGTTGGTTTTTTTTTTTTGGTCATTTCCTAATATATATTATTACGATATGATCTTTTGGTTTGGCAAGTAAATCCTTCATAGGATACCATATCTTCTAGTTCAATATGTCTATATACGTTTAATAGATATCTGTTATATTAATATTAATTAAAAAGACAAAACTAAACTTTCTCCCACTTTACAAGAAATTTTGCTTTTTATCCAAGAGAAATGCCCTCATAGTCACACTTAATTTCCACATTCCCCTTTAGAAATTTGTATCATCATCATCACTATTATTAATCAATCACTATAAAAAAATCTAAAAAATGTAATAGAGTATTCTTCTAAATTTTTGTAATTTTTTTAAAAAATATTAAATATAATAATCAATTTTTAAAGAAAATAGAGTTACAGATATCCTAAAAATAATAATGATAAAAAAAATAGGGTTGCACATTTTGGCCCAAGACCTGGTTGGTCTGGTCCAACCCAACCACATCTGGCCAACCGTGCTGAGGTTAGAGCCAAGCATTGCTGGTCCTACCCGCCCCGACCTAAAATTATTTTATATATCTTAATTAATTTTGTAGGATTTTTATTCTTTATGTATCTAATATAATATATTTACTATGTAAATATTAAGAAAATTTTTTAAGATTTTAATGTTTCAAATTTTTTTAAAATTTTGAATTAATTTTTTAATTTAATAATTATGTAAAATAATATATAATAGTTAAATATTTATAAATTTTTAAAAATTTTATTTTTTAATATTATTTTTTAATAAAATATATTTTTAAATATAAATAAGTATATTATTTATTATTAAATAAAATTTTTTTATTTTTTAATTTTTAAAAAATATAGTATCAGACTGGTTCGGTACTTGGCCCAGTACCACCCGATACTGGCCCGAATCACATTAAGCAGGCAATGGACATGGGTCAAACTTAACCCGATCCGCCCCATGATCACCCCTAACAGTAGGTCAAATGGAAGGAATTGATGTCACTTAAATAAGATTTTAAGTTTCAATTTTGTGAACCATAAATATCACCAAGAGTTTCCTTAATTTAAAATCTAATTTACCTTGAATTCAAATTAATAAAATAATACTAAATATTGAAAAAAAATCCAAAGCAAAAATTCAAAATGAAAATATTCCTCCGTTACACATGTAGAGATATTTGTTCACTTCACGTGCAACTTAATTTGAAAATACTATTACCACACAACAAACAAACAAGCATTTGATATGATATTGTCAATAAATCACAATTGTTTAAATTGTAAATATATATATATATATATATATATTTTGTTAAAAATTGTGTTTAAGAATAAATAAATGAACCGTGAGGATGGTTAAAATGGTGGTCACGGATGTACAGTGCAAATGAAATTGCAGTACTAATAAGTTATGGGGACCACTTTCAGTCGATGAACAAATACGAAAATAAAGTACCACGCGGTTTACGTGCTCCAATCATAAGCCTACTAAGTGCGTTCTTGGTGTGACTGGATGACCACAGAGCGCGTGGACTCACAATTAGCACACAAATATATTCCCCTTTCTCTTTTTTTTTTAATGAACAATTTTCCCCCTGCTCTAGCCACCCTGTCAAGTAAATAAATCAATCATTTTTAATTTATATGTCACGTGTGAAATTATGAAGGCTAAGCAGGTTTTTCCAATTATGAAATATATTCAATATAAATTATAAAAAATGTAAAAAGTACAAATTATAAATAAGGAAAAAATTTAGAGGTACTTTGAATTTATATATGTAAGGGCTTGTTTGATTTTAATTTTACAAATTTCAGTTTGTTAAAATAAAATTTAAATAAAAGTAAGTTTGTTGTAATATAAAATATGTTTTTTTTTTTGTAAAAATAAACTTAACAAATTGATTATGAGGAAAAGTAAAATCGTGATTCCAAAAATATCTTCTCTAGTCAGTTAGTTAAATTTTGGTTTAAAGACAAAAATAAGTTTATAAAATGAGATTTAAAAATAAATAAAATAACATTTTAGCCCTAAAGGAGGTTTCTAAACTTAAGTTTGCTAAGGTTAACAATTTTCCAAAATAGGCACTTAATAGTTTGGCAAAAAAAAATCTCTCAAGTTTTATTTATAAGAAAAAAAATTTTCTTTTTGATGATTCTATTTATAATGGGAAAAAAAATTAATATTGCATTAATTTCTTTCTACCAAAATTATCTTCATTTATTAACACTATTGAGAGTTACAAATGCATCTTTGAAAAGAATTGAAAGAAAGAGATTAATTGAGTAGATATAATTTTGGAAGAAATTAAAAATAGGAGATAAATTAATTATCTTTAACCAATTTCAACTCTCTTCCAAGATTAAAGCACATAAATTTTAATACTCATAAAATAATTTTTTTCTCTTATAAATGGTACAAAAATGAGTACTTAATATACTTTTATCAAATCAAATTAAAGCACATAAATTTTAAATTTAAAAATGAATTAACAATGTAAATAACAAAAGTTAGTTATAAAATAAATAGTACATACAAAAAATTTACTTGTCTTAGTTTGATTGGATTAATAAAGTATATTAAGTGTGTATGAAAAATATTTTGTTAGAAGAAACAAATCTCATTCTATGATCTTTATACCTAGAAAGAATTAATGTTCAGTGTTAATTGGATTACCCTTGATACTCACAAAAAAGATATACTCCATCTGATTTTAATTATAAGACATTTTACCTTGATACTAAATATAAGATCTTTTAAAATATACGAGATAATATTTATCATGTATTTAAACAAACCCTATTTATTGTATCTTAAAGAAAGAGAAAGAGATTAAAAAAAGATAGTTTTGAAAAAAATATTGCAATTTTTAAAAAAATTGAAATAGTTAACTAACTTTAACTTATATTCTCAATCCGCATATTTTGATTACAAGAGTATTAATGACCGGAGAGAGTATATACTAATTATATAAATTATAAATAATGCAACTCATGTTAGACCTCATCACTAACCTACTTTAACTTTAGTTAAGAATAGATTACAAATGCCTCTCAAATTAGAGATTACTTATAAACAATCTCTAACTTTTTTTACAAAAAAGAATTGATGATAAACCTTTTAAATTTTTCGAGTCGCGTAGATAATTCTCATGTATTAATGATTTTGCTATTTTATTAACGAAGCATGTGCAAGGAAGTTATCTGGATAGGAATTGTCTAAAATAATAGATTAAGTAATAGTAAAAAAGTCATATTGACAAATTTAAACATTTATAAAATGTTGAACAATATTTATATTAGGTCTTCCTGTTGGTATCACTGAGAGCGTGTTCCGCCAAAATGAAATGAATAATATTTATTATCTTTAATTATATTATCATTTATATAAACCAATTAATATTTTTATTCCAAAAATATTTTCATCTTATTTCTTCATTCTATTTTACGGATTAAATAGTTTGGCAAGTTATATGTCACTCAATTTAACAAACTAGATACGTTTCCTGTTCATAAATATAAAAACATACAGATAATACATTTGAAAGAGATTAAAAAGAGGACCATAAAATTGTTCACATAAAAGGCATTAGAAGCCCTTGGTACAACAAATATTTCATTCTCTACTTTCCCATTAAGTTAAATTATTGCAATTTTTTTTTTGGTTTTATATTAACAACATTTCATATCACGTGTGAGAGACTAAAACTAAAATTTTGTTTAGAATAAGGGAAAAAGAGAAAAAGAGAAATACTAGTAGAAAAAATAAGAAGTAACTTGGATAAAAATGTGCGAAGGTACCTCATTATTTTTCCCTATAATATTCACCTCCCCCGTATTTTCCCCAATCCAGCAAGAGAATTTTCCCCTTATCCAACAAGAGAGGCTAAAAGATGTACTTAACGTCAAGGGTCAAGCTCAAGGGTCAAGGGGAGCGAGCGGTTAAAGCAAAACTATAAAACCAGCTCCTCCCTCGTCCTTTAAAATGAAAGGATTAAGCAAGAAAACACACACACACAACTGATTGCCATCTATCTAACAAGCGAGAGGGCAAAGTGGAGGTTGCCATGACTGCAATTACCAAAAACACATAATATTTATTTCTACACAGTGCAGTTCAAAAAATTGGTGCAATACTCTCTTGATTGAACTGAGATGTGCCGTATATGATCAGTTACAGAAAAAATACATTGGCCTTTCTTTTCTGTATGGAGTGGAGAGACGTAAACAACGCGGTAGCAGCAGCATTGAAAGCATGATCATCAGGATGCCAAAAGGACTGACAGGAGAATCTGGTTCTTCCACTTCCAACTGTACCCAAAAAAACAACTGACAGAGGAGGGAAATACTAGTTGAAATACTCGATGACCGTGGCAAAGTCCCTCCCCGGAGTTCACCTTGAGAGAATTGCAGGATATGATGTCAAGAATATATCACGTTGATCTCATGGAGCTCTGCCGTCTAAGAGGAATGGCAATGCCTTCGATCAAGGGCGCATCTTCTTGGTGCCTAGGAAATCTGACAGGTAAAGATGTATGCACACCTGCACAAGATCCACCTTGCATATATCAGTAGAAATTTTGTGTAAAGCAAGCCAGAATGAGAGCAAGAGACTTGTTCCACTTTCTAGAGATTAAAGATAAGAGTCCAAGATCAATAAAGTATACCATCAACCATATCCCCTTAGTTTTGTGAAGAAGAAAAGTTCCTGAAAGGATTGTCACAAACCCACACATCTCTGTGACAACCTGTGTTGGACTTTGCCTATCCCAGTCCTGAAATCATCAAATTCATAAGTTAATCACGGATCAACCTTCTAATATGGCAAATAATGGACAAGAATTGGTTGGGTAGATATCAATACAACTAGCATATATACACAAAAATTCAGATAAAACTATTCATGATCCTGTTTTGAACAATTTAAGGGCCCACTTGGTTGTTGAAATGTATTCTAATGCGAAAGGAAAGGAAAAATACAAGTTAAAATGATGTTTGGTATGCAATGGAAAGGAGGGATAAATTCATGTTTAGTTCGTTAATATAAAGAAAAAAAGAATGAAAATATAAAAGAAATGAAATTCCCAAAATACCCCACATCAAAGTATAAAATTATATCCCCTCCTTAGCTGGGTCATCAAGCCTGAGAAGAAATCCTCCAAGTTCCCATTGACACCCGTCAAAGACTAGAGCTTGCATTAGCAGACCCAATACCAATGAGCAAATCAAGGACACCATCAGGGGTGAGATGATGAACTAAACCGAATACAAGTTTAATCCTCTGTTTGGTTTGAAAATTTTGGAAGGGAGGGGAGGGAAATTTTCCTTCCTATTTTTTTTCCAAATCAAACAAAGGGAGAGAGCATTTTTTTCTCCCATCCTCTCCTCTTTCCGTCTAAAGATGAAAGGAAAAGTATTCTGAGGCCTTCTCCCAAGCCCCAATAGATTGCGCTTCTTTTCTTTTTTTCGGCAAACAACAGATTGAGCTTCCAGGATGAATTGGTTCCGGACAATGACACCAGGCAACAGTCAGTATGAAAGTAAATTTCAAGACAACAACAAAATATAATGGCATTTCACATCATCTTGACACACTAATGCTTACTTTGTGAGGGAGGAAGGGAGGAGAGGAAAGGAAATAGGGGAGGTATAAAGGCTTTCTTTGCTTGGTTTGTATTTCTAAAAAAAAGAAAAGAAGAAGAAAGGAAAGCATTGGGGATGGGGAAAAGCTGGGTGTCCAACATTTTTTGCACTGTACACAATCTGACCAAGAAGGAAAGGAAAGGAGAGCAAGAATTTTTGTTGTGAGCCACTAAAAAATAATTTAATTTAAGATAAAACAAAGAAATTATAATTTAATTATAAATAAAAATGAAAAAATAAATAAGAATCTTATAATAAGCTAATTTGACACCTTATTTTTATATATTCCCTTTCCGTTTCTCCATGAAATTAAAGGGTAAACTCAACCACTTTCTCTCCCTTTACTTTTCCTTTCCCTTCTATGATGCCAAACAAAGCTTCAAAGAACAAGGCTGCCATAATTTCATATGATCCTAAGCGAGGGAAATGTAACACAAATATTAGATAAAAATTAGAATGTCTCCAATTTTCAGGGACTGACTGAAGAACCCATTTGAAGCAACTGGTGAAGACAACACAAACAACCTAAAAATTTTAACTTATCTCCCTCAATCTCTTTCTATCTTTCTTTACTATTGCTATGTCTTCTGCAATTACAGCTTATGCTACAGTAAGGTAACATTTAAAACAACAGTAAGACGAACATTTTAAAAAAAATATAAAATGCATAAAAAAGATACTAATGATAAACTATAATCACCGGCAATGTGCCTTCAACTGTTCAATAAATAAATTATATAAAAGACAGTCAATTCAGCGTATTTAAACACAATCATCATAGCCTTAATAAAGTAAGGAAGTGGTGTCCAACAATATCAGTTAACAAAGAGAACTTACCTTAAACATGATAATACTAGCCAAGATGGTCAACGATGTGAACATAACATAATATATGGGAGACACCACTGCTGTATTAAAAGTATCCAGAGCCTAAATTGCAGAAATATAAAAATAATTATCATATGAATAATAAAATAGAAAGCACTAATCAAAGAATTATATAATTAAAGAGGTGAATATATGTAAATACTAATTGTACAGCACCACCACCACCGAAAACATCATCCAAAACCAGGCAACCCTTTATGGAAGTCTTACCTAATCCTAGACAATCAAGTTTAAATCTTACAGAAGTTCGAAGTTCTCATATGACCAGTTGAATATTCAATCCTGCAATGACATCCGCAAAGGAAGGTCTGAGGACCTATTAGGGGGCAAAGGGTAGGAAAGGGATGTGGGCATAGACGACCCACTAAAAGTAGGCTAGGATATAATATTTGCTTCCATACTCATCTCAACCTTAAAGGCCAACTGACTACAGCTTTAACCATTTGAACAACAACTAGTGGTCTTATCTACATTTAAATTATCAAAGCATTCATTACACCTGCTTCACCAGGCCTTCTCTCTATTTGTGGGCAAGTATGAAGGCCAGAAGGATTAGGCCTATTAGCCCTCTAATCTGATTATAATCTTATCCTCATATAATAGATTTTCTGTTATTATCCTTTTTATAAATTATATCATATATGTTTTAATTTTCCCTAAAATCCCTCTCCCATAATTGGGGAACATGAGCACTGATTCTCCGCAATTCTTTTTTGAATCAATAACAGAAGAACTGTAATCAGGATTTACTCACTACTGATTACCACCCTTCAAGTCATTTGGATCTTCGTTAGGCATTTCATTTCAGTTTTAGTCCACTACTTACTCTGTATAGGGCATTTGTGAGTACTTTAAGATTGTTGTCCTATATAAAACATGCAGATCTGAAGAAGAATTCAATTCTCTGTTGCAGACCTTCCACAAGGCTGCCAAAATATCAATTTCACCTCCCCTTCAATTGCATTGCCCCCTAAGTTTGCAAAACAAATACACAGCCATATACACCTTATGATCCTGCACATTATTTTCTTTTATAATTATCTTCTATGAAGAAGAGTTTAGTATAAGTCATATTCTCACTTGTATGAACCTGCTCTTTTTTTTTTTTGAAGTATTGGGCCAAAATTAATAAAACTGCACATATGTGACCGCATTGACAACTTTAAATTTCCACTTACATGCAACAGTCTTCTTGCCACATAGGCAAGAATTAAAAACATTTTTTAGACCTTAGAGGGTTTTCCAGGAGCATCAAAAGAAAATAAACAGCATTTTCAGCCCAGTGACAAACAACCATGACAAACTTTTCTTGTGATCTTAAATAAAATTTCCCACTTCCTCATTTTAGGGTCGATGTTTTACCAACACATTGCAGTTTCCTTTTATCATGTCAAAACAGATATTTACTCTTTTCTTCTCTTCTTTCATGTTTTATACATTGGATAATAGTAAGGCGCATCAGTACTTCACCAGAAAAGGTGAACAGAAAAAGACGTAAGACACACATCCATTTATAGAATCACATTAGTTACCAAAAAGACCAAAGGTCATGAACCAGAGAAATATGATTAAAAGGTTTTGTATGGTAGTAGTCATTCAAAAAGCATGTCACAAACAAGTTAGTTAAGATAATACTTAAACTGCACAATTTTATCTTCTTAACAGTATAACACAGTGTTAAAATCAAGCACTGGAACAAAAGGCATTAACACAAAAACAAATGATACTGCACACATACACATCCAAACAAGCCATTTCCAAGGGCACTAGAACTAGAAAATAAGAATTCAGGAAACTAACAAGAAAGACAGGAATAAATAAAACTACCTTATTTAAATAATTCATTTGGGTAAGAACACAGACGATTACAATTAGTGTGAATGCCCAAGTTTGGGGATAAAGAAGTTGATTCATCCCTGACAGAGTTAACTTCAAGGCAATTCCAAGAGCCTTAACACTCATGACCTGACAAAGGATAACTTTCGGATAAATCACTCAGAAAGGATATAATAAGGGAAAAGCATAGACAACTAAAAAGTTACCAAAAACAAGATAATAAGACATACCGACAGAGATCCTACAAGGGAACAAACACCAATATAGACCATTATGTGTGTCTGGCCATAGAGTGGAATAAAGTAGAAGATGAGAATGAAGACGGCTATTAGAACCAAAGCTGCATATAAGATAAATGCTGCCAAAAGAAAAATTACTGTCTGTTGATTAGCAAGGAAAATCCAGAGAGATATTGTGGATAAAGATACTAGCTCAGCCAGAAATTTGACTACCTGGATCCATTGCAAGATCCCAAACTTCTGTCACCGACGTGATTTCACGCTCTTGAGGTGCATGTAGAACAATTGTTGTAGAACCCACAACACACAAAGCACAGCCAAGAATTCCAAACATATGTAGCTTCTCCTGTAAAATAATATGTGCAAGTGCAGCACTGCAAGACAACATCAGGGGTCAGCATCCACATCAGAAAATCAAGAATAAATATGAAGCTCATTTCTATCATGCCTGATAATAATGCTCAGAGCACCAAGTGGGGTGACCAGTATAGCTGGAGCAAATGCATAAGCTGCGAAATTAGCAATCTCTCCAACAATCACTGTTCAAATTGCAAACACCTGTTAGAATAAATTCCACTCCTCTTACTTACTACGAAACTCAGTTTAACTAACTCATTTATTTACTATTTTTTTTTTACCACCAAACTAACTCATTTATGAAAACTTGCCATTTACTCTATATTTGTAAAGGTTCTTCACTGGCTAAAATTTTCTTTTAAAGTTGAAAAGCTACATTACCTTCTACACTTTTAAAATAACAATGAAGTTGTGACTAGCTAAAAGTAGGAGCCACAGGAACACATTGGATATAATGAATCAATGATAAACAGCTTAAGAACACAAGTCAATAAGTATTGCCATTACAATATTATATTATAATTTATATTTATAATTATAATTCATTATAATATAAATCCTATATGAAGCCAATGGCTTATGAATAGTGCTGTAGTGTTACTTATATGGCTTATCTTGGGCTTCATGTTTTGTCGGTTTGTGCTAATTTAGATTTTGAATGAGATATGTGAGTCCCACGAATATAAATTCCCATGCATCATACGGGGTTTCAAAAATCTAGTTACAATTTAAATTACAATTACAATTATATTTATAATTATAATTGTTATTAGTATTCCCTACCAATCTATACTATTAAGGGTTTGTTTAAATGTGTTCTTTGTTTAAATGTTCTTAAAACAGTTTTATATAATTGTTTTCTAGAACAAGTATTGGGAACAAGAAGATAAAAAATCTGAATAATTGTTACCAAAATTATAACTAACAAGTATTAAATAGGTTATTCAAAATTTATAACTTTACCATTAATAAAGAGGGTATTTTCCGCATTTTCTTGTGTTTTCAGAACAAAAAATGCAAAACACTTTAATCATGTTCAGAGTTTTCTGTTTTTTTGTTTTTTTATTTTCCAGAACATTTTATAAAGAACAGGCTTATCAAACAAGTTTTTTTATTTTTCTATTTTCAGAAATAAAAAAACTATTTTAAAAACAACCAGGCCCTAAGTTATCCATAAGTGTTCGCAATTTCCTCTCCTTCCTCTCTCCAGGGACCCTTAATTAGCTTCTCCTTTGCTCAATAATTTGAGCTCTTCCACAACCCAATCAATCCTTGACCAGGTTCTTATGAGTTTATCAGGTGCATAGAGTTGTAGAAGCTCATTATTTTGATAGGTCTTAAATTACATTCAATTGTATTGATTTTTGAAGCACAAAGGAATATAAATCACAAAAATGAACCAACTAAATGTGACTTAACTTGCTTGAATTCAAAAGGATTCAAACCCATAGTAACTAGATAATTAATAAAAATGAAGTCTAAATTCAATTCAATAATCAATCCATGACAAAACAGAATCAAATATAACTCACTTGTTATCATGCCCACCCACCAAAGAGGCTCGTACAAGTAAGAGTAGCCTCCACTTCCTGCCAATCAATGAGAAAGTTAGTCATCAACTCATCATTGGACTTGATCCATCACAAAGATGGTGTGAACCAAAAATAAATAGAATAGCAATAAAAGGAAAAGCATGCATTAAACAATACCCATCCCAATAGCAAGTGTAGACACTTGAGACATACAATTACATACTCAAGGTAAATGAAAGCTGCTCCATATCAAATATAATAATGACAAGGCATCCCCATAGCATAGAGGGGGAAAAACAAATGTTCATTTCATATAAAAATGTAACTCCTACTGTATGAACGTTTAAATTGTAGAAGAGATTTTATTTGTTGTTTATAATGCACTTAATTTAACATCAACAAGATGATCAGGTTAAACTCCATTTCCCTTCAAATGCATGAGCATAAAGTTTATGCTGAGCTTGAGAACAGTGTAATGATGCAGTGATTAATGCAGCATAAGAACTATAGCAAAACTTGACAGAACAACATTTTTACGTCAAACTACAGATTTAGGTCAAACTCAGCTTGCATCCAAGAGAAAACCCTCAGATCCACAATTTTTTATGCATTCCCTTCATCTATTACAACAGAAACCCAGAAACATGTGGCAAGGGAACAAAACTGATAAACAAACTTCTGAGAGTCTGAGATAATTCCACGTGACAAATAACTACCAGTTAAAATTTGGTCCTTAATGGCAACTCAAACCTTTTATGAAAAAAAGAAAACAAGGAAAGATAGGTCAAAACACTAGTACACTACACTAATTCTGTCTGACGTCCGTAAGGATACCTCAAACCTTCCGAGTCTGAGATGACTCGACCAGGACAGATAACTGATAGCTAAACGCTGGTCCTTAATGGCACCTCATAAAAAAAAAAAAAACAAAAAAAAAACACAAAAGGCACGTCAAACCACTATATGACAAGCCTTAGCGCATATTCCAATTACCTATTATGGAAGAGCAAGCATCCATTTGAAAATCAATTTTATCACGTAGATGATATGATACTATGATCTTAATACCCACTTCCATCCGATTGATGCTCAGGCCTAACAGCAGAACGAATGTCAATTGATCAATTGAATTCGCACCCCAACCCAACCAATCCCATTTCTATGATCACTGAACTAAACCTACACTGCCTACAATATTAGGAAAACTTACACAATGAAAACTCACAATTAATGAAAATTCAAGGGGGAAAAAAGAAAAACCTGCCCGGACTCCGCTGGAACCAGCCTTCTTCAAGCCTTTCTTTTTCACAATGAAACTGGCACCGATGAAGAAGCTAGACGACAGACCAAGACAGAGACCCTTCAAATTGTCTGATGACATCCCCTTGTACGTGTCACGCCAGCTGGAAGTCGCCATGGCTAAGAAAAACCCTAACTTCGCAGAGACAATGCAGGAATTTCCCAAGTCCTCACCCAGTGGGAACTCCGACTGGGTAAAGGGTGCGAGTGGATCTTCGGGGCGAACAAGAAAAAGCAGATTACAAAGCGGAATTTCGTCCGTTCTTGCAGTTTGGTGGATAAAGCTGTAAGGTTCCTGATCGGAAATCAATAAACCACAATTGCGGATAAAGGAAAAGCCATTTAGGTTTCCAAATTTGAATTCACTATTACGGAAGAACACCCTCCATCACAGTCCCAGTAAGGTTGATGACGATGAGTTCTAATCTTCCATTTTTTTAAACCATCGGTACATCCAAATCCAAATGTTCTGTGAATTAAAAATGGAAATGGTGACTGAGACTCCAAGGTACAAATGTTTCGTTCTTCTCAAGTTCTCATTCTTTTTCTTTCTAGTTTCTACCTTTCTTTTCTGTTTTTTTTGGGTTGTATCCTTTCTTTTCTTTATTGTAGTGTATACTTCAATTTAATCTTGCCATTTTTTTACATCAATTCTTAGACTTTTAATTTAATTATTTTTATATTTTTATCACATTTATTGAGAATTAATTTAATTGCATATAAATATTTTTTTGGCTTGAATAGTTGAAGATAAATATTAAATTTATAATATGCCGCATGATTTATAAATAATAAAAAGTGGTATGGAATCCGATCAACAAAGAGAATTGAAATACTATGTTTGGGTTAAGTAAAAAGTTTAAAAGCTATAGCCGTATTGATGGGGAAAAAATTATAAGAATGATACTTATTTGAATCTGACAATATTTAAACTACACTCAATCATATTATATATTATAGAGTTATACTAAAAATAGAAAAAATTAACTTTAATCACAATTATAATTAAGAAAGTTCAAAATCAATTGAAAAGAATAAAACCAAACCAAATCAAAAGAAGCCGAGTAAAACTAATCATAAATAATGTTTGGTTTGATTTTCAATCTTTCAAAACCAATCAATTTGATTTGTTTTTTTTTTCTTTCATCCAAAATCCAACAAAAGGGCTCAAACTTATCATTTTTTTTATTTTTAATATTTATCTCACAAAAATAAATTTTAAAACAATATTTTTACCTTTAAATAATTAGTACTTTTGAAAATTTTATTTAATTAATTACATGTATGAATTTGTAATTATACCACTATCATGAATACCATTGTATATCCAATAAAACTTAATAGTTTTAATGTGGTAAATATAAATTTGTATCTCATATATATATATATATATATACACATGATTTTTGGAAAAAGTAAATATTCAATCCCTAAACTTTACGTCGTTTTGTAAATCAGTCCCTAAACTATTTTTTTGTTAAAATGACTTCTTCAACTGTCTTATGGTTTGGGTGTTAATCCTCAAACAATGCTTCGTTACAAAATCAATCCTTGAAGGTGACAGGTGGCAAGACGGCAACATAACTTTGTTGAGATGGCTAACGGAGAAAACCAGCTTGGATTACTTGTTGTTAATGACGGAAAGAAGGTGTCACATAAGATTTGAAGCTGAAAAAATATATAAAAGAAAAAGAAAATAGATTGAACCTGTTAGAGATGTCAATTATAGTTGAACATGAACTATCGAGTACTGTAGCATCAAAGGATAAGCAAATGGCTTCGTGCTTAAATGCTACAATGATAACTGTAGAGAGAGAGACAGAGAGCAGGTGGATTTTTGTGACTTTAATGAGTTGAATAATGACTATTGATACTGAGCGATTCTAGTAAGGTATTGAGGAATTGGGGGGAAAAATATTCGCAATAATTAACGTGATTGATATTTAAAACATACAATTGCACAGTTTTTATTATTTCTATCCAATACTTTGTTGGATTAATTTATTGTAATTGATATAAAGTTATCTAGACTTTTTTTTCTCAAATTTACAATCCTTAATAATTAAATCTCAATGAATATCTTGATTAATACCTGAGTATTAAATCCCAAATCCTCATAAAGTTGAAGGAGTGATTTGAAAAAAAGAGTAGTATGGGGACTGATTTATAAACCAATGCAAAATTTAGGGACCAAATATTTAATTTTCTTATAATTTTGCTCCAATACTAAAACTTAAATCATAAGACTGTAGACATGAAGAATAGGCACTATTTTAGATATTTTGTTGGTATGATTAAGTTTATATTTTTTAAAAGTGAACATTTTAGCATGATTAATTTGTTATTATTTACATGTTAAAGAGAAGAAATCTCATGATTATAAGTTAAATTAATATCTAAGATTTTAATTAACTAATTTATATATTTTGGAAATAGGCTTTAAAATTATTTCTTCAATTAAAAGTTTTTTTTTGGGTAAAGATTGGTTGGTTTCATGAATAATAACTTTACTTAAAAAAAATAGCATAAATAATATTTTGGAATTTTTTTTTACAAAAATCACATTTTCCTATAACCAAACCAATTCAAACTGGCCAAAAACTAAACTATAATGATTAGTAAATGAAATTGATAGCCTGTTTGGATTGCCAAAAATAAGCGTTTATGGGGTTCATAAGTGCTTATGTGATGGAATTGTCAAACAAAAACAACTTGTCAATAAGCACTTATGCCTCAAATAAGTGTTTATGGAAGAAACTGATTTTTTCAGCTTATGATAATCACTTATCCTCTCATAATCACTTATTTCATTTTTCCTTCTCACTATCCACCCAATAATCACTTAAACCTCAATATTCAAACACATTTATTTTCTCAAAATCACTTATGAGGTAAAAATATCCAAACACAAATCACTTTTGATATAATCACTTATTCTCATAATCACTTGTGAATAATCAATTATCCTCATAATCATTTATACATAATCTAATCCAAACACACCCTGAATAGGTTCACATTTTTATCCAGGGTCCATCTCTTTTGGCATTTTTTTCTCGGTAGAATCTCTATTGGCATTTTGTTTGAACTCAACTATTCCATTTGATTTAATGAATTTCGTTCAGTTTTTTATTTGCCTGTGATGCCTAATCACATGACAATAATCGTAATATTGTCTTTGGATTTTTCCCTCCATACTCATGTAGCGCCATTTCGTTACCGAAAATGATGACAATTGCATGGAATGGCGATCTTCGCCAGTATGTTTTGATGACATAAAACATATTAGAATCAAATTTATTTTTAACATAAATTAAATATAAATAAAAAGATAACGGGACTGTTTTGTTCTGTTTTTTAAAACAGTTTTTCTATTTTCAAAAAAAGAAAATTCAGAAAACTTGTTTGGTAAACTTATTTTTGATAAACTGTTCTGGAAAACAGAAAAATAAAAGAACAGCAAACTCAGAACAACTTTAAGATGTTTTGTAGTTTTTGTTTTGAAAAATATAAGAAAAGGTGAGAAACATCCAACTCATTAATAGTAAAGTTATAAATTTTAAATAACTCACTTATCACTCACTAGTTATGATTTTGAGAATAATTATTTAAATATATTTTTTTATTTTCTTATTTTTAAAACTTATTCTCAAAAATATTTTTACAAAACTATTCTTAAAACAATAAAACAAAAGCCATTATCAAACAGACCCAAAAATGCCTTCATACAATTTTTCCACCCCTCTTGTCATTTTTTCCATCGCTTCCTCCTCCTTTTTTTTTTTTGGCAATACTATCACTATTAACACCATCATTGTGGCCACTATCATCACTATAATCACGATTTAAGAAAGATAAAATTTACTTTGATAGTTTTCATATTTTTAATGGATTAATCTTTGACTATAAACTGAAAAGTACTTTTAGTGCTAAAAAAAAAAGATTATCTTAATTAAGATTTGATTATAAGTGGTATAGTTTCATATAAATTTCATAGCATTACCTTACTTATTTTATATGGTCAAATTCCTTACACATTTTATAGGGACCCAATTTCTGCTTAATAGCAACAGTATATTGTGTTTTTTATTGTAAAAATTAGAAATTTTATTTTAAAATAAACATTATAAAAAATAAAAATAATTTTATAACTATAAATTAAAAAAAAACAATATTTACACATTAAAAATTTACAAAAAAATATAAAATTTGGACCATTTATATTTAATCTAGACAGTTCAAATTTACCTACAAAGGACCCATTCTCCATTCTGTAATTTGATATAAATTTTAAATTTTATATTGGCTTTGATGATATTGATTGATAAATATTAATTTGGTTTTATTTATTTGTGGTGTTTTCCTTCTAGTTTAAGGCGAATATCAATATAAGGTCTGTGAAAAATTGTATTATTGACATATTGTGAATAATATAACTCACTTCAAATTATATGTAAAATGTATGAGATTCACCTTAATTATAAATAAGGATATGTATAGTATAATAAAATTGTTGAGCAAAAAATATATTTTTGAATTCAATTTAATTCTACAAGATTATGAAAATACTAATTGCTTATTTAATTCATGAGTCATGACGTTAAAAAGTATGTAATAAGAAATAAAAATATACTAAAATTTTAAAGCTTTTATATAATATATAAAATAAAAAATACATTAATCTTATTACTGTGGATTTAATTACGGTTTGATCGCGAATTACCTTGAGTGGTTCAATAAGTGATTTTTAAAACATTGCTTTATATAGACACTTTATATAAATAAAATGTATAGATATATATAGACATAGATAGGTGTTTGACTTGTTTACAGTCTTTAAAAATAGTTTTCACCCCCCATTGCCTGCCTCCCCCGTAGCTTTGTGGCAATGTTGTTTAGTGAACATTCTGCGAAGCTTTTCGGGTTCGAGACATGGTATTTCATTCATTCTCATTCATTCTTTCAATTATCACATCCATGAGGTGCTTTAAAGTACCTCTCTTTTGGGCCACAGCTTCAGATAGTGACCCCATGGTGGCCTTATCATACAACACAAGCATTTGTCTGCTTTCTTTAAAAAAAAAAACACGTGTTTGCTTTCCTTTGGACTTTGGTCATTCGGCATTTGCTGATAAAACAATTTTAATTTTCAATCATTCTCAAAACAAAAAAAAAATGGAAGCATTCCCTAGATTGATATATAACAAATATAAATTTTTGAAAAAATTAATCTATGATAAGTGTGTAATTTAATTGAAGAATGATGTACTTGTTTATATAAATGTTATAAGTATGATGTCAAAATTAAATTAAAGAAATATGTTTATGACATTTTAGCTGAAAAAACTAATAATAAAAATATAATAAGCTGGACTTCCCTTTCTTTTTAATGGTTGGCAGTTAATTAGTATGTATAATTTATTTTTATTTTTAAATTAAAATTTGATGATATTTTTTCAGGCCAAAAAATATGTTTTTTTTTATTTTTAGCATCACAACGCAACTCATAAATTAGAATCTATTATAATATAATCTATTATCTATTATAATATAAATCCTGTAAAAACCAATTTTTTTGGCCGAGTGGACTTAAGAAACCAATTTGAATAAGTTATGAATAATGTTATGCAGTTCCTTACCTGGCTTTTTTTTTTTGGCCAGATTACCTGGCTCATTTTAGACTATTTAATTTGTCTATTTATGCTTTCTTATGCATCATATATGTCAAAAATCTAGTTAAATGTACATATCAATCAATTAATTAATGTAGAATATAAAACGGTGAAGAAGGCCATTGGTCATAAAATTGTGAACCATGCTACTCATTTCCAATAAATGGTTACTGGTTTCTTTACATAGTAGCCGTTTTCTACGGATTTAAATACTCCTTTCCTTTTGAAAATTTTGTTGTTTAAGGTTTTAATATATAGATTAAAAAATTATTAATTATTATATATATTGACAAAAATGCTATCATTTAATTAGTTTATATTGTAACTAAGAGGGGGAAATGGTCAAAAAAAATAGTAATAAATGAGGGTATAAGTAAAAAATGAAACATTGAAATTCTAAAACAATAAAAGATTTGGAAAAAAAATAAAAAGTTTAAAACAATAAAAGTTTTGGAATTGAGAGAGTATATATTTATCTTTTATCTCTTTGTATAAATGAGGGAGTGAAAGTAATATTTTACATTAAACTTAGGGATAAAGGACCTTTTGGTCCTTAAGGTTTTACAAAGTTTTCAATTTGGTCCATGAATTTTTGTTTGCCATCGGGCTATACTGCAAGTGTACGGACCGAGATAATAGTAAAATAATGAGTGAGTATCGTTTCCACAGGGACTTAGATTAAAAGTGGTCAAACATTGGATATCGCATTTTCAATTAATTTGAGTAAAACAATTAAATGGTTCACTATTTAATTAACTTATACTATGAAAGACAAACGTATAAAAATAGCAACAAGTACAACTAAGGACTCGAAGAATTCAAAGAAACCTAGGGTTATTCATCTTCCTTGTATTTCATAAATACCTAATTGAACTCCTTTTACATTTGTTCTTAATGCAAAATTATATTAGTCGGGATATAGATTTAGCTATATGTGTTCTCTCAAATCTCTAAATAGTTATTTAGTTTAATTAATTAAGTAATCTCTTAACTAGTTAATTAAATTCCCCGATTCAATTTAAATCCTGAAGTGAGTATATCTCTACCCCACTAACATAACTCTTTACTCAACAAGGAAAGATTCGAGTTCTCACATGACCCAACTCAAATTCTCTACTTAAGTTAGTTTCTTCAAGCATCACTTAAATGAAACAAGACACTCTTATTGGTGGCCAAACAATAAGAATCATTAAGTATAAAGATGAATCAACATAAATATGACATTAATCACGAAGATAAAAGAGAAATGAGAATTTAATCCATACAAGGGTTCAGAATAATCCTAGAAATGGAACAACTAACTATTCATGTTCAACAAAATCACAACAAAATATATGCCAATTAACATCATCATTGAACACAAGTAAGGAAAGGAAGAAGGAAATGCAGGAAAATCAAAGTGTGAAGTTCAAATCTCTTCAATGCTTCAAACTCTAGTTTCAATCTTCTTCAAGATGTCAAACCCTAGCACACCCAAGCTCCCAAAGTTGATTTCTAAATGTTTTCTTCATGCCCTAGCTCAGCCTCTGCGAATATTTCTCTTAAACCCTTCAAATACTCAGTTTAAGTAAAGCTCTGTGTTTTGTTGACAAAGGGTTGGCACCACGGCTATAGGATCTAGGCTGCAGCTTTGTGTCATCAAGCTGTGCTATTTAGCTCACTATTTGTCATAGGGCCACAGCCTCATATCATGAAGCCGCGATGTAGGCATCTTAGGTTGTGGTCTTTATTCACTGTCTGCTCTGAGGCCGCGGCTTCATTCCATCAAGCCGCGGCATGGTATTCTTCAGAAACCTACTCCCTTCTTTGCTTATATGTCTTTCTCAAGTTACATTCTCTCCCTCTTTTCCTGGTCTCCCAACTCTACTAAAGGGGTTTGGTTGCTCCACTACTCTCCCTATAAGGTCTGCAACAAAGATAAGGATTTATAATCTTTCATGTGAACAAAATAATGCATAATAAGGTAAAAACATACTACGATGCATTATTATGATTACATTACACATTTTCCTATTCTGAGTATTAAGTATGTACAAATATGAATGCGTAACTTAAGGAAAATGAGCTTAAAGGATGTAATTTTGGTATGATTAACAATTTTTATTTTGTGGAAATAGCTCCCTATAGTTTAATATAACTAACAAGATTAGCCTTAAGGTTTTAATAACCCAGTAATTTAATCCCTCAAAGAGCCAACATGGCACTAACACCGTTAAGTTCCCCTAACATGATTGTTAAAATGGCTAAATAGACTATTTATGTTGTTGACTAGGAAGTTGACTAGACAAAAAAAAAAGGAAGGCATCCAAACAATAAAATGTATAGCTTGGCTAGGGCACTAGAAATTCTCCATTGGTGGAAGTGAAGGCTCACAGTCACCCTCGGTGAAGGCAAAGGCTTGTAGTCGTTCTCGGCTCGCAGTCGCTCTCGGTGAAGGCAAAGAAAGACTTGTCGTTGCTCTCAATTAAGGCAGTGTTGGAGTTGTATTGCTCATAGTCATTCTTAGTTTGCAATTGCTCTCAATGGTGTGGCTCTTTCTCAGTGAAGGTTAGGGTTGAAATTTCTCCATTGCTTGCTCGCTTGGTCTTGTCACAATGAAGCCAGTAAGTCTCTCTTCTTTCAATTTTATGCTTTAAGGGTTTCAATTTGTTAACTGATGACTTAAATAAATTGGGCTCATCTATGTCATTATTCTGAAATAGGTGCAGTTCTAAAATAAACTCACAATCTTCCTCATCATTTGCCAATGGAAGAAGGGATTCCTCAACTGCTAATGGGAGGATGGAAAGAGCAAGAGAGAATTATAAATATGGTCATCCTTTGCTAACCATAACTTCAAAGACTTCTACTAATCCTGAGAGGAGATTTCTATGATGCCCAAACTATAAGGTTGGTATGCATTGACAAAGCAAAATGATAATTTGGAGGACTTAGTTTCACATATAGTACTCAAATTCTATTAGTTTCATATATAGTACTCAAATTGTTGGAGTGTGAATGGACTAAAGTCCTGCATTGACATGATTATTGATATAGATACCATATATTTTCACATTTCTTATAATTACTTACTTTACTACATATCCCTCAAACCATAGAATCTCTTCCTTTATTTGCAATTCTTTGCTTGGAATACAACTTACTTAGATTGACAGGAAGATGAGGTGAGAAGAGGTCATTGAGACATAACCAAAACAATAGTGAAACCTAAAATGTGCTATATATAGGTAGTAGGATTAGGAATTGTCATTCTAATAGTATACAATTAGCTAGAGTGGGAATAATTAATTGAGATGTGTGTGTAAATGATGGAAGTGTCACTTTCATATGGTCAAAATTGAAATTTTCTTTATGCTTGTAATTTTTTATATGTTTGTTTTTATATACCAATAATATAGATTATGAATGTTATGTTTTACTGAAATTGATTAAGTTGCTATACTGTTATGGCTTTTCGAATCTTTCTCTACTTATTTCTCTTTGTTGTAAGTTGTAGAGATCTTGGAGTTATGGCTTCTTTGATTGGCTTAATGGACCAATTCTCAAGGGTACTCTGGAGATAATCAAAGTGCAAGAGAAGACCATTTGGGATTGTAAGAGAAGGATTAAAGTGCAGAATATTGTTATTATTGCATTGATTATGTGGATATTATTATTGCTGGGTTTGTTGACATTTAGGTTGTTAGAGTACGACTTATAAGGCCGTTTGGACAATGTTAGAGTATGACTTGTAAGACCAATTTGGCAATCTTGTATAGGCAATGTTATAGCATGACTTGCAATGGTATTTTGACAATGTTGTAGGCAATGTTATAGTATGACTTGAAATGACATTTTGGTAGTGTTGTTGGTAGTATAGGACTTGTGTATTTTCTGCCATTTTGACTTGTAATACTATTTTGGCAATGTTTCACTCTTGTAATGCCAAATTGGCAGTATGTGATGTTTAATACAATGAAAGTTTGATTATGGAAACTTGATTGAAAGTTTGATTTTGGTAATGTTTCACTCTTGTGATGTTTCAGTCTTATAACGCTAACCATACCTACATGACCAATTTAAGTATGTTGAACTTGAGAAACTTGGCTGAAGCATAATATTGTTGACAACAAACTATATCAGTATGGTTACTAGCTCCACAATCTATATTAGAGGAGCTTGCCAACATTTTGAAGCTTGAAAGATACAAAAACTATATCAATATGGTGACAACAAACAATGCTTTTGCATGTGGATGACAGTAATTTAAATTCAACTAAATTTCAACATTTATAATAGTCTTGACAGCAAACAATAATGTGTTATACATGACAATTTTGCATGTGGTCCACAATAAACATTGAAGCAGATCCCAAAACAAAAAAGATTTATAAATCATTGGAAACATCCTATCGTGCTAAATCATGAGTCCTTACACAAAAAATACACCAAAAGCATCTTATCCTACTAAATCATCAGTCTCTATTAAAAAAATACACCACAAGCATGGGACCACAAGACAAACATTAAAGTACCCAAAGAGCATGGGACCATAACCATCACAAACATTAATCTATTGCTCTCTGCTTGATGGTTCATTCACACTGTCTTCAATTTGGGAGGATTATGGGACTGCCTGAGATGATGATGGTCAGATACATCTTCAAGAGGATTGTAGGACTGCCTAAGAGGATGATGGTTGGTTACAACTTCTTTGGGAGGATTGTGGGACTGCCTAAGATAATAATGGTCAGTTACAACTTCTTTTATTGTGACCATAGTTACCATAAGAACCACATCGCACTATTGTGAATTCTCTTGTTATTGAAGATCATGTTAGAGACTTGTTTAAAGATTTTATTCTCTTTTTCTTGGTCTTCTCGGCCTCTTGTGGTATTTCGGCGGATCTACAGGCTCCATTTTTGTTGACTCCCATAAATCTTTGCCATTATTAGCATGTATATTGGAGCATAGCATGTTGCATACCTTTTCACTTGTAGTTAGTCATGAACATACTTTTCGGAATCCTCCCTTACCATATATATGCAACTAACCTCATGCCTACAAAAATCAATAAAGAAGTTTGAATACATGTTTAATCACACAAAACCATTGTTGTCAGAACTAGACTGGACTGGTTGATTTGACTAGGAACCGGTGCCATGTCCACTCGGATCAAAGGGTTGAACTACTTGTTTTGTGAATTGGTGAAGAACTACCAAAACTGGCAATCTAATCAATTTGAATGGTTCATAGTTTTTCTAAACCTCCAGAAAAAAAAATGGGTTGCAGTGCTAAAATGATGCAAAGAAAGAAGAGGAGGTGAAGAAAAGGAAGAAAAAACTAAAAGATGTGAAGGAGATGAAGATTTTGCTTAAAAAGAAAAAAAATAAGATGAAGATCTTACTAGAAAAGTCCGATTAGAACTCCTCAAGTCAAATTGAAAATCAAAGGAGGAGGATATTTGAAGACTTAGATATAGATGAAGATTCAAACAGTAAAGAAAAATAAAAAAAATCAGAATTGAAATAGGAGAAAGAAGAAGCAGAAATTGTCACTTGGTAAAGCATGGAACACTGAAGAGCTTTTGAAAGGGGATAAAAGAACCAAGAAGATGAAGGAGCAATTTGTTTTGAAAATGAAATGAATGAAAGGAAGTAGAAATGATGATCTTGGGAAGAGAAATCATAAACATGTGCTCCTTTTCCAATTTTCTGTAGTTTAATGCAGAAGAGTAGTACGCTTTGGACCTTGGAAAATTAAAAACAATGAATAACATCTTCTCTCTTTTTTTTTTATAATGAATAACATCTTCTATTACTTTCACATGCGGTAATAAGATTAAAGCCTAATAAAGCCTATGGGTTATGAGAGAGAAATGTGTATATTTTTTTGGTGAGCACCAAAAGTATCTTTTAACCAACAAGTGAAAACTAATTCTTTTGAGATGTAAAGAGTACCAAAGTGTGTTTTGTCTCTTTCAATACATACTTTGTTATAGTAAAATATAAAATAAATATTCTTATAAAAATATATAAAATAAGTATAGATAGATATTTTATTCTTTATAATTTTTTTTATTTTTATGAAATATTCAGTAAAACTATTTTTTTAAAAAATTAGATTATGCTTTGGTAATAAAAAAGTCTCATGGATTTAGGGACTTGAATTTTTTTAACCGAAAATTTAGGACTTAAAATTTGAAAAGCACAATCTTATTATTTTTTTTACATTTCATACATATTATTATTTTATATATATATAGCTTTATTTTTATATATATGGCTTTATTTCATTTCATAATTATATTTGGAATTTTACTTATGAAAAAATTAGAGAAACCTTAAAGAAAGATAGTCTAAGTTTTTTTTTCATTTTTCCATATATATAGTTTAAAATATATTATTTAACTTATTATTGATTTGACTCTAGTTAAACCATTGAACCTTGAACTAGTATCTTATTCAGTTTAATGTTTAGTTTGATTATGACAACATTGCATAAAACATTTGTGAATAATCAAAGCAAAATAGAAATTATACCCTTGACATACCTGCAAGAACAAGTTCTTTGGTCTAGATTTAAAACAAACTTTTGTGCCTCCCACGAGACTTTGAATTCCAGAGCCCTCCACAATTTTGCTTTCTACTTTCTAGCTTCCTTGACTTCTTTATCTAATTGCTTTCTAGGCCTTAAACACACTACTATTTTTTGTCCACCAACTTTTGTGTCTTAACTCTAGTTTGAGCAAACTTCTCCATCATGTAACCTTTAATCCACTCAAACATAGTGATGATGGGAAGTTCTCAAGTCTCAAGCAAGCAACTATTAAATGACTCAGCTAAATTATTTAAAATCATGTCATATCGGGAATATTCATAGAAATGGGATTTTTCCAATATAAAGGTGGGATGCTCATCAAGTGATCATGAGCATGCTTAGAAACTCGTTTAAGCTGTTACATCTTTTGTTCCCAAAGTTTAACATATGTCAGCTTGATTCACTAGGGATTTAACAGTAATCCCACCCCTATACCTGTTTTTAATATTCGAATATGAGTGTCTCACACATAAACAATGCTTAGCACCTTGAAGCCACTTATTATCAAATGCGCGCATCAACCCCTACACATGACAACAAGTAAGCAAAATAATAATGATGAATGCAACATGAATAGTTCTTAAATACATCACCTTTTGTTGGTATGAGATGAAACTCCATCTAATATTAGACATACTACCAATATCATGAATAAGATAATACAAAAACCATGACCATGAATCTTTGTTCTCCTCTTCCACAACTCTAACAGCAAGTGGAAAATATGTATCATTCGGGTCCCTTACCACTTTAACTAGAAAATACCTCTATATGGTCCTTTTAGAAAGCATCTGTCTATCCCTATGATTAGTTTACATGCAGCTAAGAATCCCCTTTTCACGGGTTCTAAGCAAAGGTATAGTCTTTTAAACATAGGTGGTTGCTTAATAACTAATCTTTTCATCATTATTTGAAATGTTGTTCCCAGGTTAACTCTTCTTATCTCAACCATGTAGTCCCATAGGTCTCTATATTGATCTTTATAGTCTCCATCAACAATCCCTCTAGCAATTTTCCTAGCTCGAAAAGCCTTAGGTATAGTTATGTCTGCCATGTACATATCTTAAATTGAGATGACATATGCCAACTTCGTTTTCTTATTTCTTAGCATGTCACTAGCAATTTTTTTTTGCAATCCATGATGAAGTTGCCATCCTTGCATTAAAGGTTATACCACATCTATGTGTAGGTTTATATATCTTCAATCTATATGTTAGAGAATTGCCCACCTTGCTAACAAACATTAAAAAATCACATCCTTCTCTACACACCACCTTACACCAGGTTACATCATTCTTCTTGAATCACAAATTATACACATGTAATAAATCATACTCCCTCACCGCATCTTTGAACTGAGAAATGGAAGTAAATTCCATACCAAGTTTAAATTTGAATTTCTTGCACATTTCCCTCGGTTTATATTGGATATAATGGGGAATCATATTATTATCATAATCTAAACTATCAATGGAGTGCAATTCATCGGTTTCATAATCAAAAGAAACATGTTCATCATCCCCATCTATTATCATTGGTGGCATTGTAAAATTAGGCACCAAGTTGATTATTATCCAATTCTTCATCATCACCACGTTCATCATTCTCTCTTTTCTCTCCATTGTCATCAGTTTCATCATCTCTTGAGTCATAAACATCATCATCTATTTCATTGAACACCTCATTTCCTATAAAAAAAATTCCAGAGCAAAGAAAATATTTAATTTAGTTATATTTACTAGAGTTACCCACTATGATCAAGATAATATTTAGTTTAATTTGCTTACTATAGTCATCATCATCATCCATTTTGTGAGATTATAATATCCCCCTTAAAAAATGTAAAACCTGAAGAAAAAATGGGTCCATCAGTACCATGTAGCAGAAGAAATAGTTGGATAAAATAAGATTTACCCATTGTGTGATCAAGCTCGATGAAGGCGATAAAAGAAGCTCCCTGTGTAGTTCACCAGTGATGAGATGATTTGCCATTTCTAAAAGAACCACATTCTTGATCTTGCTTGTGCGCTGAAAGTAGTCTAGAAGCAGCATGGTATTGACTTAGTGTCCCTCAATCTTGCTCATGTCCATGACAGAACCTTAGAAGCACCACGTTTAGTCTCTTGGGTGCTCCAAGCTTCTTGCACCACAAACCAAGACCATGCTCATCTAATATTAACACGAAGGGAAAATAAAAAATTGTTGAGTCATCTTTTTTTAATCTATTTTTCTTTCTATAATCTATGTGGCAGGTCAATTTTGACACATAAGCATAATTTTGACTAAATTTTGACACGTTCAACATTTGAGGGATTAACTTGTAATTTTTACATAATTTAAGACAAAAAAAAAAGGTTAGGGACTTATTTATTCAAAATAAAACTATAGGAATCAATTTGAAATTTTCGAAAAACCTTAGAAACCAAAAAATCCTTTATCCCTTAAATTTAATTAAATATAAATGAGATTTATAATATGATTTGTGAATAATTTGTAAGGTGGATATCTAGATCAAAACCAGATCATATATAAATACATAGTCATCTTAATTTGGATCCTCTCAATTTAGATTTCTCTTAAATTTTCTCAATTTATCTCAATTTTATGTTATTCAAAATTATGAAGCTGTTATTTTTTTGGCCAGTCAAAATTATGAAGTTGTCGACAACAAAAGAAAATTATGAAGTTGTGATTGATTATAACCGTCAATTCTGGATCTAACCGCTAAAAAAATGTAATTGAGACAAATTGACAGAAATTCAAGTATGCAATTGTAGTCGACACAGAAGTGATTACAAAATAAAAAAAAATGAAAAAATAGTAACACAGCGTGAAGCTGTGAAGAAGCAAAGTCAAAACCAGCTTTTGTTTCGCCTGAAAAAAAAAAGCTTTTGCTGCAAGAGTTAAGAAGAAATGAAAACTGAAAATCCACGTTCCGTTTCACACTAGCAGAGCTATCACTATGCAAGTTGGTTCTCGAGTCTCTTGGCCTCGTTTCATTCATTCGTGATTACATAATACAGACCACTATAGAGATCTCATCTTTCGCCAAAGGAATCTTCCGCATCTCCACTGACGGCGCCGTTTCTTTCGGCTCACATCCCACTATCCCTACCTCCAACCCCCGTCTGCAATGGCCGTCAGTATGTGGGGGATGTCCACCCAGCCTCGTTTCTCAGCTCTGTCTGTCCACATTTCTGTCAGATCTCCTCCTTCGCGCTGCCACGCTTCACAGTCTCCGTCTCAGGTCGCCTTCGTCAATGGGAACCCCGGCAGCAGAGCTTCCGAGAGGCAAGAGATTCGTCTTGGTCTGCCCAGTAAAGGTCGCATGTCTGCTGATACCCTCGAACTTCTCAAGGTACCTTGAGCTTCTCTGCTTCTGCTTTGTTAATTTCTTTCTCGGTCTCATTGGTCGACGATAAAATGCGGGCACACGAGTTTGCTTTGGTCATTGTTTTGGGTATTTTTTGTTCTGCTTTGGCAGGGTAGTTCCGGAGTATTCACATCTTGAAATTGAGCTGAAGTTAAGATATTTTGTTCACGCATAAAACAGATTAGGGTGGTTTTGTTTATTCTCAATCTTGAAATATTACAATCTTCATCTGTTAAGTTGCAGTCCCCAAAAATGTTATGCGTAATGGTTGTGAAGCAGAGAGGAAAATGGGAATCGGGTACAATCAGTTATGAGAGAGGCGATTTGGGTGCCTGTTTGAATATTTGCTTATGCTTTGTTTATTTTTTCTTGAAAGTTTTAATATTCGTAACTGGCCTGGTAATTCTGAGCTTTCAGTTATTGGAAAAAAGAACAAAAGATAAATATAGAAGTTAGTGTATATTCAAGTTTGCTCTTTCATTGTCTCACTTACACCTATCAATGCTTTACAAATGGAATATCTGATTCATTTTTTTTTTAACTGATCTGTCATTTAAAGGATTGTCAATTGTCAGTTAAACAAGTCAATCCCAGACAATATGTCGCTGAAATTCCTCAGGTATGTTTCTCTTTGCCCCTGATTTGCAGTATTTTAATCTCGTCAGTTAATGATAAAGAAATAACGTGCTCCATGTTATTTGAGTTCCCTCTTACCATATTGAGCACATGCATGTCCGCATGCATTTACAAGCCATCCATAAATGTGTGAGCAGATTCTGTGCTGTTCTGCACAGTATAAATATTATTAAAAAAAAGATTAAAAAGAAAAAAATAAAATAAAATAAGAACACCTCCATTCCAGCCTTCTCCCCCTTGAGCACAGTATAGGATCTGAATTCCGACATATGCATACAAGCTAGATAATGGGAAAATCTTATAGTCTCCAATTTATGTTGCCAAAGGTTTTGTGGAATGTTGATATGCTTTGCATTCCTATTTTCTAGTACTGTGGTGGCTTCCATTTTAAAATTAATATTCCTTATGATCAACATTTATAAATCAGCAAGAACATTTTTGTTCATCTTTGGTTCTTCCCCATTATTTCAGATGACTTAAAGTATTTGAATTAAGGGTAAGGAAGGTCTTTAAGGGTTTCAGTGAGTTCATTGCTTTAGATTTAAGATTTCATCTTGCTTGTATTTTGGCTTCTGTTTACGTTGTCTACAGTTCATGTAAAAGACTTTCTTTCCTGCAACTATAATGGCATGAATTGTAGTTTTTGTTTGCTCAGCAAATATATATATATATTTGTTTATTTTGTAGCTCTCCAACTTGGAAGTTTGGTTCCAGAGGCCAAAAGACATAGTAAGAAAATTGTTATCTGGAGATCTTGACCTTGGAATTGTGGGTCTTGATACTGTCTGTGAATATGGTCAGGTAAGTGCAAAGATACATGATATGATTGGTTAATTTAACTCAGGCTTCCTGGGGTGTGCTTGATACTTTCTAGCTTAGATATCTTTCCCTGAACAAAAGCATTGTTTCTCTTGTGGCTGATTGTGCTTACATTTAATAGCTGTATTTTTTAATAACTCCTGAAATAAAAGTACCTGACTGTTTCTCCATTTTAGGTTTCCCTAGTGTGTTCTTTTAGATATTATATTTCTTTGGTAATTGATGCTAAATTTCTACTTAATGGTTGTACGTTGTTCAACTCAAATACTTTTTTTTTGGCGAACATGACATTTTTTTCCCCAAAAGAGACCTAGAACACTACCATCCTGTTATGAATGCAGCAAAGCTGCCCAATCTCTTTGCATATCTGATGAAGACACTCCCTTGAAAAAAAGCACCAAGAGCTGACACCATAGAGAAGCTATAGTTTTTATACTTTCCCATGATGATTGAATAGACAACAATACACCCTTGGAAATATATGCATTTCTTTCCAACCAAATACACCAGAGTATTGCAAAACAGCACTACTACTGTCTTTTGACTTTTTTCTTCTTCCCAAGGCCTTTAAATTTGTCAGTAAAAAAATGTTCCATAGTTAGATGACACACCCAGTGCTCACTGATTAAGTAAAACGACTTACTTCATGAAAAGCCAAAAACCTGGCAATGAAAAAAAAGTTCTGTGAGCAGTGCTGCAGATTTAGAAGTAGACATACACATTATACATATACCAGGGATAAAGATTTGTTTGCTCTTCATTTGTGTGGCATATCTTTAGTTTTACTCTTATTGAGACAATGTTAGACCAGGTTGCAATCACCACTTAATCTTTTTTGCACTATTTGCTATATAGAAATATTTACTATAGACATTTGAACTTAAGATATTGCAAGTTGCACTGTCATCCTTGCTTTATTGTACGAGTGGCTTGTTTAGCATTTTGGAGGATCACAAAATATTTATCTTAAGAGTTTGCATGTACCAGGGGGATGAAGATCTTATACTTGTTCATGAGGCTCTGGAGTATGGAGATTGCCGTTTATCCATTGCAGTGAGTTAAAATTTTGTATTAGCCTTACTGCCACATGGCTTTTACATCAAATTCTATAACTGCCTCTGTTGTTTCAGATTCCCCAATATGGAATATTTGAAAATATAAATTCACTGAAGGAGCTTGCACAAATGCCTCAATGGACGGAAGAAAAACCTCTGCGAGTTGCTACTGGATTCACCCATGTATGTTTTTCATTTAATGTTACTAAACGTTTCATTTTTGGTAGATTTCTGTCTATCATCCTTTCAAAAAAAAAATTAAATCATGATCTTGTTCCTTTCAGCTCGGTCCTAAATTTATGGAAGAGAATGGAATTAAGCATGTGTTATTTTCAACTGCTGATGGTGCACTGGAAGCAGCTCCTGCGGTGAGAGATCACTTGTACTTCTATTGAAGAATTTTTTTATTTTCTCTGACTATTGGGGATATAACTTCATTTTCTTGTTGGGGGTAACTATTGGCTGCTGTTTAAACTTTAATTGTTGTTGATAGATACCATAGGTTTGTTGTATAGCTTAATAAGTAATGGTCTAATACTATGTTAATGAGCTGACATGGATGGCATGACTTTATATTTTTTTGTTCAATTATCTTTGGACCTTTGCGCCTGAGCTGAGATAATAATGTAATTAACTGATGTTCTTAAACAATTCCCTGTGATGCTCATGTCATGCCACACATGATATTTATCTAGAATATTTGTTCGTTGTTCTTAATTAGATGGGGATAGCTGATGCTATATTGGACCTTGTGAGTAGTGGGACCACGCTGAGAGAAAACAACTTGAAGGAAATTGAAGGAGGAATTGTGTTGGAAAGTCAGGTTGGCAATTGTCTTTTCTGACCCTGATTGGCATGATTGGTTGGTTTTGCAGTTGCTTCTGCAATGGCATATATCAGATTTGTCTCATTGGTGCAATTGAAAATTTTTCCAGGCTGTTCTTGTTGCAAGCAGGAAATCCTTGATACAAAGGAAAGGAGTTCTAGAGGCAACTCATGAGATGCTTGAAAGATTGGAGGCACATCTGAGGGCAATTGGGCAATTCACGGTGCATATATTGAATTTATAATCCCCTGACACCAAATCCCCCCCCCCCTTTTTTTCCTTTTGCTCTTCTATTTTTTGATGCTGTACTTGATAGGTTACTGCAAACATGAGAGGTAGTAGTGCAGAGGAAGTGGCTGAGAGAATACTGAGTCAGCCATCCTTATCTGGGTTGCAGGTGTGATATCGAATATAATCAAACTCTTGTGCTCGTATCATTAGTATCATGTTTGTAATTAATTACAACTCTTTCCCAGTTTTAAGAGCTGCACTTGAAATTGATTATCCACAGGGACCTACTGTAAGTCCTGTTTTCTGCAAACGCGATGGGAAGGTATCAGCAGACTACTATGCTATAGTCATATGTGTGCCGAAAAAAGAACTGTACAAGTCTATACAACAGCTGAGAGCGGTGAGTTCATCTGCAGAATCTCTACTTTTCTTTCACTGTCTTAACTGGGGTGGTGAATGTTTGAATGGATAAGCCATCCAGATATATTTAAATCAGTCATGTCCATTTACATGTCGCCTACCATCTAGAGTTGGAACTTATTCTATCCTGACCAGTGGGTATTGCCTTAGATGACATAATCATATGGATACATCTTTAATCTTATATGAAACTTACATGGGCCAACGAAAGGACTGGTTTACCAGTTTTTTGGTCTATCTGGCTTGGTCTGGTCAGGTGTTTTGGACATTGATATGAGTTCTGTGGTCATTGGCAAGAGTGGTTATGAGCTTCATCATTAATCTGAATCTTTCACATCTACAATGGTTCCTATAGATCGTTTTTAATTTGAATCTTCCGAAGTGGGAAAGAGAGTGGCACAAGGAGTTTTCTCTTTATCATCTTACTTAAAATTACACAACATGATTCTAACTTCAGAGGATCCAAATCCACTAGTTTTGCATTGACTCGATCCACTTGATGCAGATTGGGGGCAGTGGAGTTCTGATATCGCCATTGACCTATATTTTTGATGAGGAAACTCCAAGATGGCGTCGGCTTCTCTCTAAACTTGGGATGTAGCCACTTAAATGATGGAGTCCAGCCTTTGTTCATGTTATTTGCTGCTACTCGGAAGGAAGGACTTCACTTCTGTTGTGGAAGCCTGGAGATGATGACCAAAGCCCAGGTTGACATTTAATGTGAGAATGCTTATGAGTGAACCCTTTATTCTTGGGTTTAGAGATGTTTCCTATGTTTCTAGAAATGTTTTGAACATTTTTTTGGGCCAGGAAAAAGTTTTGAATTAGTTCATTTGTAAATTTTCCAGTGTTGTAAAAGTCCACATCCTTATAATTATTGATGTATGAAATCGTTTGATAAATTTTTATGAGAGATTTTCAATTGAAATAAAATAAATTAAATCTAGAAAAAATAGAAAGAAAATGCAGGTATAAGGGGTAAAGATACAAAATACAGCAACTTTCATGGTCGTATTTAGTTTCTTTTTTTTTTTTTAAATATATTCTTTGACACAAGATGTAATAGATGGTTTATCTCACCTATCGTCTATATATCTAAATATATATAAAAACTGTGAAAGCCGGATTATTCATAATAAATTATAAATAATGCCGTTCATCTCATTCTATGCAACATATAGGACTCATTATTGTCTAATTTATATGAATATATATAATATACATAATAAATATAAAAGTCAAACTATTTATAATTTAGGATATGACATCTACTAGTCTCGCCTTATCAGTTAAACATACTCAGATATAACATTTACTATAAATCTATGCTTATCATTTTTTTCTCCAAGCTATCTTTATCAATTAGACAGCACTTAGCAAGAATATGAGTTATCTATCAAGATCTGAGAATTGCATAGATGGCAGGGAATGGCATATAGGTGTTTTGATATTTGTATATGAGAATTATAATTTGTTTCCAAATGGGGTTCCATAAGAAATAATTGACAACACCTCAAATTGCCATAAATTTTGGGACCAATTTTTTATTTTTAAAAAAAGATAGCTTATACTATTTAGGAGTGGATGGAGTAAATTAAAAGCTCAACAAATTTTATCTTCTTTCATCCATATCAATTTCTTACTATAAATATATTTTTATTATTATTTTTTTCTTTACAACCTGAACCTGTGCCTATCATTCAAACACCACCAACCAAGAATTGATCAGGAACCACATAACGTGTCTAAATGAATTATCCTCGTAAATCTATCACTTGTCTGTCAACCCATGATGTTTCCGAAAACGAAAACATGTTCCAAACGAAAAGATCAACACCACCAAAAGGGGGGGAAAAAACCCACACATGCTAGAAGCAAAACTCCACAAATGAAAATTTAAAAACTACAGCAAAATCACCATGGAAATTCAATTGTATAAACCTCTGAAAACATATATCCTCTTGATCTCAAGTTTCCTTTCCAATTTACCGGTTCCTCACCTCCTAAAACCAACTTAGACAAATGTGAGGAAGCAGAACAGATCAGTAAAACCATTAAGAAGAAAAGGTAAAAAATAATGTCTGCCAAACCATCGATATCCAAAACGAAAAATAAAGAAAAAGAAAAATTATTTGAAAAGAATAAAAAAACCTCATCTATGTCGTCTCACAATAAAACCTCTCCAAATCATCGATATCCAGATCAGTAAAACCTTTGTTATTGATGTCTTTTTCCCCAACCTTAGCAACTCCAAGAAAGAGAAAGATAAGAAAAAAGGGGGTCATGAGATAAATAAGAACAAATCAACATTGAAAGCTCCACACACCAAAAAAGAGAGAGAAGCACACGACACCATGCCTTGCATTTCCGTCACACCCCACCCCACTGAAGCGAAAACACCCATTTCAGCAAATCCTCCTACAGAAATGAAACATAAGAAAGAAGAACAACAAAAGAAATCAAGACAGAGAGAAAAGAAGATACGAACAATTAATTCAACACAAAATAAAAAAAAAAAGAAGAAACAATGAATGAGATGAGTGAGAGACACATTTATACCTTATTTTTGAGGCCCGTCCCATCGGGCTTATGAGCCGGCCTATAAGGCCAATTTTTTTTTTTTAATTTACTTACATGAAAAACAATATTTTGCTAAACATATTATTTGTCATTCAACTATCATCATATAATTAAATTGAAATTTATAAAATTCTAATTCACAAGTCAAACTAAAGTTTAAAAATAATGTTTAAATTCTACAATTCATACATTCACTAAAATCTAAAAATAATATTTAAATATTTTTTAATTAAATTTAAGTAATCAATGATAATATTTAAAAATTTAAACTATGAAAAATTTTCAATAAAATCTTAAATCTTAGAAGAGGATTTTTTTCTTTCTTTTTCCTAATTTTTAATTTATTTTTATAAAAGAAAAACATGCCAATGGGTTAGCTCGATTTTTAGGAACTCAAATTTAACAACTCATTCTCTATTTAAACCTTAAATTTTGAAGTACAGCTTTAACCCATACTTCCAGCTCTATCTATCTGGTAAGCCCTCTAGATCCGATTTGCATAAATTTTAGTTAATTAAAAAAAAGGGAGGGGTTTAGATTTTAGTTCATAGTAAAATTCTATTTTATTATATTTATTACCATTGTTCTTACTCTTAAGTGACACAATTGGACTTAACTGGTTGAATCTCAGTAATCATGAACCCTCTTAGATGAGAACAAACGGAGTCACAAGGGGAAAAAAAACTAATTTTTAGGCCTTAAGAAAGTAGGGGGATGAATTTAAAAAATTATTGGGGCCAAATTAAAATTTGAGACAAACTATAAAAACTATACAAGATTTTTTTTGTTATTACAAATATTTATATGTTTAAAAGGAAGACAATTGACAATGTTCATTAATTCTACCAGGTAATTATATCAAGAAATTCATATATCCTTAAGAACATATATGATAATTACAAAATAGTTTTTTTATAAGATAATTTGAATAAAAAGTTAAAAAATTTTCACAACATTTTTGTTTTTAACAGATAAAAAATAGAAAAAATTGGGTTTTACAACAAAAAAAATAAGATATTTAGTTTTTAGTATGAGATTGATTTTTTTTTTGGGAAAAAATTGATTCTGGGTTAAAAAAAATTCAATTCTCACATCAAAAAAATTATTTTTGGTCCCAAAAACTAATTTTTTTCATCCCAAAACCCAATTATCCCTAAAAAATATAGGTGTATAGAATTTTTTAGGTTCTTACTATTAGAATATTTAATCAAACATATTATTGTTATTATTCTTCCTCAAATCCTAGGGTTGATTATGTAAGGAAACTCAAGCCATAAATGGTCATGGTCTCTAGCTCCTAAGTTTGCTTGACTCTATCTCTTTGTCTATATTTGTGTATGATATTATATTGTACTATCCTATACTGCTTGACTTAGAGCATTTTATTAACCTCTTTTTTTTTTTTGCTCTAAAAAATAGAGATAAACAGAATATTTTCTTATGCTATTGAATTGAAGCAAACAGAGGTCCTTTTGATGAACAATAGAAGAATAGGAGGGATGCGCTTAGAGTCGTGTATTTGAAAATATGACTCATGGAATTTCTTTATTTTATATTTTATTTAAGTCATTTGTATTATTAAAATATTATTTTTGGTCTTCACATTATCTAATCTTATTGATTCATGCACCAATAAGATTAGAACTATATATATAATGTCACACACCACACTTGTTTTCTTTTCATAATAATGTAACTTGTTCAACTTTTGGATTTTATAATATATATATCAACAAAAAAAAGAAAACAAGCCTGCCCCACCTTATCTTCTTTTGCTAGCTCAAAGAGTCATTTCATGGATGGTGCGTGAGAGTTAAGGCTTACAAAAGGAAACGTTTTTATGGTGGTAATGCTAGTGATGGAATATTCTGTTTGGACGAGTTTCACGATTAGATTATTAATCTTTGGGTAATTCGTGGTTACTTTGTCAATGGAAGGTTGTAGGTTGCTTCTTTTTCACTTTGATGCAGCGGGGCATTTTATGAATCAAGAGGTCATCCTTTTCCTTTTTGAATGCACTAGCACCTTAGTATTTCAAAAGGAGCTATGAGAGGATTATGGAAGGCAACCTTCATTCATCACCTTCTGTTTAGATCATTGCTCAAATATCATTATGTGGTCAAGGATAAATGTATACAGAGATACGCAAACATAAAATAGCCTCAAATTAAGAAAAAAAGAAGCTTAGAGAGAAACGTTATTTAAAAATCAAAGTGTTAGGAGACTTGAATAGGGAAGAGAGCAGGGAAAAAGAGAAGACGGTGATGCAGTGTTGCACTTGCAGTTACAATAAAAAGGTGTTATTATAGGATGGTGGGGTGTTTATCACTTATATCGATGCATATACATGATGAGCTGTGATGCGAGTAGCACCAGGATAAGGCAAAGGGGGAAATTTCATTATGGTACAATGCTTGACTTGTTTTCAAATGTAACCTTTCATGTGTTTGTCTCATGTCCTCTGAATTAATTCATGTAACTTTTCATGTGTATACGCAATTGGCCACCTCAGCAAAACTAACGGTGCTAGAGCCATCTGTTGGTCCCGACATTATTTGTGAAATTTGAGGGACTAATGGTCTAAATTATGTAAATTTTAAGAATGCATTTACAAAATATTAACCAAGAAAACTGTAAGGACTATTGATTTCGTTTTTTTTTATTATTATTTCTCTGGCCAATGATTCTTGATAATAGAGCTTAAAAGCGCCGTTGCTTGCATTTCCACTGCGCCGGCCAGCACCGCAAACCCCTTAAACCCTATTCTGCTCCAAAACTCTGAAAATCTCTTCTGGAGAAGAGAATAGCCCCAACAGCAAAGAAGATGAATAAGGATTCAAACGAACCTCAGAAGTCTCAACAACAAATAGTAGAATCCGATTCAGACTCTGGTTATGAGGTACCTTCATGTTTGTTATTTACTGCGGATTGGGTAGAGAAGAATTTTGTTTTTCTACGCTTTCGTGTTTGAAAAATTTTTTCTAAAATTTGCAAAACAATTCATTCGGGTCGTTCCCTTGTTCCAGAAAATCAGCTCAAAGTTCATCTTTTCTTTCGTTCCTGCCCTTGTTCATGTCCATTACCCTGGACCCTTTTATTGATACAATACAGTTTTCATGCCTTTACTATGCGAGCAACCCTTTCACTGCTTAGTAGCTTGATACGCGTTACGCGCTTTGATATGCCCGGAATCTAGTATCTTTAGCTGCTGCGTGCATTGTACAACGTAGCGCGTTAACATTTTAGAAAACAAAATTTGTTTATAATTATAGTTATATAAGTTGTCAGCAGATTAGTTTGAAGACAAACTTTTTGATTTTAGGATTCTTCTCAAGATGATGGGTCAGAGTATTCAGAAACACCAACGGAATCTGAAGATGGAGAAAGTGGCTCATCTGGGGATGAGGTGTTTTTCAATTGTATTTGACCTTCTTTCTAGCATTGCAACGTAGTGACGAATACTTATGTTCTTTTGTTTGGAAAAAAAAAATTCTAGGATCATTTGAGGGATAATAACTCTGAGGATTCAGAAGCTGGAGAAAGTGGACCGTCTGGAGATGAGGTACATCAATGCGGTATAAGTGTACAAACTAGAATTTGTTTTGCTTTTTAATGATTATCTGGAACTGTACTACTCCTTTTTGCTTAGCTGTTACCAATAGAGTTACCTTGGCAGGACTTTGTCAATACTGGTGGCAGTCATGTGTTGGGTAATGCTAATCATCAAGAAGATAGAAGTGAGGACTCTGAACTTCATCAGGGAGTTGAGAGTGATTCTTCTGAAGATGAGGTCATCATCCTATTATGTTGTAGTTGATTTGACTTCATTTTATCCAAGCTCTCCTCTTCTAACCGAGCTGAGTTTGTATATACTTTATTTTGACTTTTATAGGTGCCTCCCCGAAATAGGATTGGTGATGTCCCTTTGAAGTGGTATGAAGATGAGCCACATATTGGATATGACATCCAGGGAAAAAAGATAAAGAGGAGGGAAAAGCAAGACAAATTAGGTTCCTTTCTTTCAAATGCTGATGACCCAAAGAATTGGTTAGTTTGATATTTCTAATTTGATGTTATTTGCTTCATTTGTATTTTGATGATTTTGTATTGGAAATGATCAATGAAGATACTATTATTATCCTGTATTGTTCCTCTGCTGATATATATTTTTACGTATTTTTTTAATATATATATTTTGTGGGAAAATAAGCTTGGTTGTTTTATTGATGTTATCTTCTCTCTAGAAAAGCATGTTAATTTATGTCTTCTTGAAAATTGAAGGCGTAAGATCTATGATGAGGTCAATGATGAGATAATAGAGATAACTAAAGAAGAGGTCAAATTTATCTCCAGATTGATCAAGGGTCAGGCACCTCATCCTGAATTTGAAAAATGTCCGGTCTGTAGCTGCTATCCATTTTGTGTTTATCTTCTTTTTTAAGGCTTTCAATCTTGTATAATTATCAGGCCAAAAATAAAATCTTGTATAATTATATTCTTAGCACTTAGTATTTATAATTTTGTTCTTTAGTTTGATGTCTCCTTGAATATTTACAGGATTATGTTGACTGGTTTAAATGGGACGATGCCAAGCATCCATTGTCTAATGCACCTGAACCAAAAAGAAGATTTATACCTTCAAAATGGGAAGCCAAAAAGGTAAACCCGCCTTTGTTTCCTTATTCTGCATGTAAAATGATACAACTAGTGTGGAGATAAATTAAGGATAGATTAATTGTTGGTTTCCTTTATTATGCACATTCTTCCACAATTGTACAGGTTGTGCGGTATGTTAGAGCAATTCGTAATGGATTAATAACTTTTGACAAGCCAAAGGAGGAAGATGGTCCCTATCTCTTGTGGGGAGATGATTCTGGTTCAACAGAAAAATCAAACCATTTGGCCTACATTCCTGCACCAAAGCCAAAAGTTCCTGGTATTGATGTGACTTTAGAGATCAAAAGTTTAATAGTTCTTTTCCTGAAAAGAAATGTTATCGATGTTATTTTGTGGTGTTCTTCTAATGAAATATAACTTGATTATGCTTCTTAGGCCATGAGGAGTCTTACAATCCTCCTTTAGAGTACATTCCAACCCAAGAAGAAATCAATTCTTATCAGTTGATGTATGAGGAAGACCGCCCTAAGTTTATTCCTAAAAGGTAATGTGAATCTGGAATACATTTTTCTATCCCTTCTTTATTTAGTTTACTGATAAATGTCAATTTGGCCAGGTTTACATCTCTGAGAAGCATCCCTGCATATGAGAATGCTATGAAGGATTGTTTTGAACGTTGTTTGGATCTGTACTTGTGTCCTCGAGTTCGAAAGAAACGCGTGAGTAAATTACTTGACTGAAAAATAATCAATTTTCTGATTTTTTTTGTTTAAAATGTATAATTTTTTACAGAATCATCTTGTATGTAAATCAATATTTTAATAATTTATACGCTATCTTTTTGTGTGTTCCAGCTTAATATTGATCCTGAATCTTTGAAGCCAAAACTTCCAAGTCGCAAGGATCTTAAGCCTTATCCAGTGGCATGCTACATTGAGTATAAAGGTCATGAAGATGCAGTTACATCAATTTCTGTTGAAGCTTCAGGGCAATGGATGGCATCAGGTATGGATGATGATACTATATTTTAGCTCCAGTGAAGTAGGGATGGAGATGGGTATCCTTATATTCTGTTTTATTTAAAGGTTCAAGTGATGGAACTGTCCGTATCTGGGATGTTCCTACTGGTAGATGTCTTAGACGGTGGGAGGTTGATGAGGCCATTAATTGTGTTGCTTGGAATCCTTTGCCTGATATGCGTATCCTAGCTGTCTCTGCGTAAGTCTGGTTTCAGTTTCTGCGGAGTGTTTTTATTTTGTCTTTTGTAAATACTATGAGAATTTCCTCTTTAATCTGTATGGGACTTGGTATTATGTATGAATCAATCAATGGAAAATTTTCTGCAGGGGACAAAATTTACTTATGTTGAATGCTGGTTTGGGTGATGAAGAAGAACAGAAAAAGATTCGCGAGCTTCTCCATGTTGAGTCATCAACACCAGATGACTCAGGTTAGTGTTTGCTATCATTTCTTTCTTCGATCTACTATAAAAACTTATTTAAAAGAAGGCTCCAGGAGGTCCCAACTTGTGTTTGTAAGAATTCTGAAATGACACTTAAAAATTCATGCGAACAAGGAACCTCTTTACTGAAATATTAAAAACTGGACCAATCTAAACATTTAAGGCTCTTTTGCACTACAAAATGTGCTCCAACTCTTTTCTTTAGGGCAGTTCATGTCATGTCAACACATTATTATTCTGCTTCAACCTAATGCAATGCAAAAAAAAAAAGAAAAACCAAAATTCATAACTCACCTGCCTGCTACTGCTGCTCGTCTTTCTGTTCCATGAGCTCATAGTCTTCAAACTGGCTAATGAATTGCCTAAATAAACTTTTAATTGAAGTAGAACAAAGTTAACCTTGGAATTGAAAATTAACTGATGACTGATCAAAAAAGGATGATATAAACTCAAGATTTCAAGTAACACGTGATTTCTAATGTTCCAAGCCTGTTTCTTTCTAATTTTCTTACCCTGCTTTTTTGTGTTTACAGACAGCAAAATACCTAGTGTGAGCTGGCTTCAAGATAATAAACATGGGGGTTTAAGGTTAAGGCATTTTAAGGTATTTTCATGCTGGTTTCCAGAATGGTGACATTTTTATCTGCTTGTTGGATTGAAGTTGTGTATAGTTTTATTTGACCCCAGTTTATGCGTTCATGTAGACTGTCTCTGCTGTAGAATGGCACCGAAAAGGTGACTACTTTTCAACAGTGATGCCAGCTGATATCCTTTTTTAGTGCTGCATCAGTAGAAGGGGTTTTCTTAGATGTCAAGCATAGTTTAATTAATACCTTATTTATTATTTGATGACTACTTATCAAGGATTACATTTCTTTATCTCATAATAATCATCTCTGAGAATATTAAATTCTTTTCTGTCATGATACTGCACAGCATAGACAATTAAACTTCAAAAAAAAAAAGCATGTTCAACTATATTATTTATGTACCTGGGAAAAAAGAAAGACACTGGGAAAGAACTCATAGTATCTTGTCAGTATGGGTTTTCTAGTGTTTCATTTTTCCCTTTTCATGGGGCTGAATGCATCAGGCATGTGTCCAAGCTGGGGAAAAAAAAAATATATATATATATATATATATTTTTACACTGACATGTTCATACTTTTGTCATCATTTGATATGCCTAACATTAGGTTTCTTGCACACATTTCTGATCAATTTACTTGGTTGCGACATGTTGAGCACAGTATTAGGCACAGAAGGCTTTTGACACTTTCTAATGCACTTAAAGAAACGCCGTTGGGGCTTGATATATATTTTTCATGTCATTTCACCAATTCCAAGTTTCTGCATATTTAATCCTTGTACAAATTGAAAAGAAATTGCATTGATTGGATACTGTGCACATTTTTTTAGCTCATATTCTCCTCCTGAGCTGGTCAATGGTAGCACAAAGGTTTTAAAATATAAACATTTAATCAGGAATTAGCACATCGTTTTTCTTGACATGTTCTTTACGTGAATCAAGAGCAGTTCTGATTCACCAGTTATCAAAGAAGCTTACACAAAAACTTCCATTCAAGTTACATGGACTTGCTGTTAGGTCAACTTTCCATCCAACCCGTTCCTTCTTCTTTATTTGTACTAAAAAGACTGTCCGTGTGTATGATCTGTTGAAGACCAAACTCATAAAAAAGCTTGATACTGGACTCCGCGAAGCCTCCTCCATTGCTGTTCATCCCGGAGGTATGATTACTATTGTTTTGTTATGTTAATTGTATTTTGTTAAGTATCGTTTCTTGTAGTCATATTGTCAGAAAGTTAATCATCATCGTTTTTTGTCTTTGCATTGTGTTCAGGTGATAATCTGATTGTGGGAAGTAAAGAAGGGAAGATGTGTTGGTTTGATATGGATCTTTCATCTAAACCTTACAGAGTTCTTAAGTGAGTTTCCATCTCTCTAATGTGTGTGTGTGTGTGTCACAATTCAACCAATTAGCAGCTAGCGAACATCTTTAATGAACCTTTTGGGGCTAATAGTTATTTTGTTGACAAAGAAACCTCTTTTGCTGGAAATTAGTGTCATGACATGGATATCTTAAATACTCTCACGACTTTGCAGGTGTCACCCAAAAGATATCAACAACGTGGTCTTTCATCGTTCATACCCATTGTTTGCTTCGTGTTCAGATGACAGCACTGCATATGTTTTTCATGGAATGGTTTATTCTGATCTAAATCAAGATCCTCTAATTGTTCCTTTAGAAATTCTCCGTGGCCATACAAGTTCAAGTGGAAGAGGTGAGACCTTATACCATATATGATTTTGCTATCTTTGAGCATTCACAAGGAAAGTGAGGTCTCAAATTTTTAAATATTTTAGGCTGCATTTCATAGCCAAGGAGGGGTAATGTGGAGAAGAAAAGGTGTTTAAGAAAACTGGGTTAATTACTATTATATCCCTGTTATTATTTAACAGCACTATCTCTTTATTACCATTTTTCTTTTTAAAATTAGGGATACAACTGTCATTTCACATTCTTCCTATCAACTTTTTCCCCATTTCTATTCCATCCTTTTTGCTGTACCAACAGCATCCTTAGATCAACCTGCTTCAAACAGAAGAGGGGAATCAAATCTAGCCTGAGAACTAAAAATCATATTCATATCACGAGAGGACTAAAGCCAAATTTAAAACTCGCTGTCTATATCAGTGTTTAGCCTTGTCAATAGAGGTTTGGTCTAAAGCAACTCGCTACATGAATTCTAAGTGGTGCTAATTTGGTCCTGTCCTGTAGTTTGGTGCCCAATGTCTATACAGTATTCTAGAAAATTGATTCATTTGTTTAGCAGAAGGAGAAGGAAACAAAATCTCCATAGATGCTGATTGTACTGAACTATGCATGGCAAAATTGAATACCTGTTGGAGAATAAATATAGACAATTTTTAATCTGACCAACTAATATTAAGGTTTTTATATGTGGAACAGTTGATAAGATTTGCATTAAAAGCCTCTCAGTAGATCTTTTAACAAATCTTGTATCAACTTTAGTATCACCTTAGTATCCAAAAATATAACTGTGTTAATTTGTTCACTTAAATGATGGAAAAAGTTTAAACTGTTTTTGATATTATCTTTTGAGAACTGGAATAAAGTTAATCATTCTTATTGAGTCTTCTTCTTGGTATACACATTATATGCATCTATCTTGACAATGCATTTGGAAATACTAATGTTTTGACATCTGAGAAAGTTTAAGCAAAATACTACATTTGTGATATTGCAGGGATATTGGACTGTAAATTCCACCCAAGCTTGCCTTGGTTATTTACTGCTGGTGCTGATAAGGTTATTAAACTTTACTGCCATTAAAGATAATATGGAGTTTGGCAAAAAAAAAGAAAAGATAATATGGAGATTCTACCGAATACTTACATGTGAAAGGTGTATTTTGATCACCAAATATATGTTCAATTTCTGCAATATTCAGCTCTGAAGAAATTGAAGATCATTATTATTCACCACTTGTAGCTCTTTTTTTTTTCTGTGGTGTGGTGGTGTGTGGGGCGCCCCCGCTGGTGGGGTGGGGTGGGTGGGGTGGGTGGGGGTGTGTTCTGTGTGGCTCCAGTTTGCTGCAACATTTGTAGGAAATGCCTCAATTTTGTACCAATTAATATGCAATTTCGTTTTGGTAAACCTATTCTTTTGATAAACATTTTATAAAGCAAGTGCAATGATTTTATAATCTTGAGTTTTTTTGTTATTGCTTTTTATATATCATAAGATCTGCTTTAAATGAAAGAATTGATTTTGTCTACGATTTAATTTGAAAATGTTTTAGAATTAAAAATGTTGACTTAAGCAAAACGTATAAATAATTTAAATGTATTAATTGTGTTAAAGATGTAGTTAATCAACTTAATATAGCATTTTAATGTTTAAAGAACAAGGCCTCGGTAATCCTGATGACAAAAAGATATGAATTAGATATTAAGATTCGTGTATTATAGTAAATTTAAAAAGTTAATGTTAATTATAACCTGTGAAAAAAATTCATGTATTAATGTTATACACATATATTGTATACTTGTATTATAAAAGATTCATTTTATTTTCATTAATGGAACGTGAGTTAAAACTCTAGTATTCATATTAAAGAAAAATTGAAAAATGTAATTGTTGGATAATAATTATAAAAACTTTTGAATCTAGTATCCCCAACAAGTACTTGGTATGCTCTAATCAATAATATCAACATAAAATATAAAAAAAAAAAAAAAGCGCTGTTTTACCATGATTTTTCTTAACTTTTGTACAATGCACAAAACCTAATTTGTAGGTTGCGGGTTGTTTGCTCATAATTTTCTCTTCCATCGGCTAAGAACAGAAAAAGTAAGGTATTTTAGAATACCTCTTAAGGTGGCTCGTCTTGTAACTTCCTGTTCCACTGGCATTCGAACTCCAAATATAAAGAAGAAGCCTACCAAGACTCACCATGGAGACAATATGCCGATAACAGCAGTGATGTACGAAAAAGAGATCGTTTAACGGCAGTGACAAACCATTTATTCCATTTTGCGTAGCACTTGAATTTATCCAAGAAAAACATATTTCATCAATCAGCTACATACATACTATACAAACATAAAGTTTTTGTGACGATTTATTTGGGTGTCTTGTTTACAAAAAATTTACAAGAGTACAATAATTCTCTTGTTTTCATCCTGAGATTATGATAAAAGCTGAACTGCGGCTATGGCAGGTATTTTTTCTCGCAGCTTCTGTGTAACAGCAACACGCACAGTCATGACACCAGCAGCAGGACCTGTGATCCGTACCTTCACTATTGGCTCTTCAATGGCTTCCATCTCAAGAGACCCTTCAGCTGCTCCAACCAGGTACGGCCTTATTTCCTCCAGAACCTGAAGCCGGTGTTTAGAATTAAATTAAATCAACACGTGATGCCAGCCAACATTACATAAGCATTTCCCACGAAAACACACACACACACACACAGTTTGTCAAAGCAGGTACAGGGTCTTAGAGAAGTAAGGAATAGATAAGAAATCATAATTATAATACTGCAATAGCTAACCATATCGCTAATGATAATGTCAATTTTTTAGGCTCAAGCCCCCTTAATTAAAAACTCCTAACTAATCTTAAATTACCCCATTTAACTAATTATAAATCTATCATACTAAACGAAAAATTACATCAATAAGCAAGAATAAATACTAAAAAGTTTCCCCATTCTCCATCAACAAATTCCACAGTTTTCCTTTTGCAATGCCAATAGTAATCAAATTAATCTTGGCATATTGATATTAAAGTAGAAAAACCACTCAAACCTCCAGATAAAAGACCAAATGAAGTGTACCTTGTTCTCTGATATCTTGCCACCGTCAACAAATTTCAAGTATGTCACATACACCCAGTTTACTACCAATCAATGTACCAATTGAAAGGACAATAAGCTTATACTGATCTTGAACCAGTCTCACTACCCATAATCCCAATACATGGAATGAAATGAAGAACCACATTTAATCCACATAATTGGACAGAATACAGATAAAATTAAAATATGCAAAATTCTAATTTTATTTTCATCAGCATCAAGTATCCATCTTTTGCTGACGCGCCATCTAGGAGTGGACTTGACACCCCACATCTAGCAGATAGAGTACACCTTCAAATAACATCCCAGAATATAGACTGATATGAGCCAATAGTAGTTATGAAGGTTCAGAGGTTTTACTATCATGTTTGTCTGCCGTCAGAGCTACATAAGGATCCTAACTTTTGTCACAGCAAACCCCTATTTAATAATACTGTTTTATCAAAATCCAAATTCGTTTTTAATCATGAGGAAAAAGATCCTCAATGTCAATACTAATGCTTCAGTCTTCCTTGTTATGAATTACGTAAATCATAATTTATTTAACAGTGTGATTCAGTTTCGCATGCTTCTTTTTCAACCATTACTAGCTTCAAATAAATTAAAAAAGAAAAAATAAAAGCTATTTATTGAATTGTGTTCTGGTTAGCATCTAACGATTTGTGGACAGCAAGTAAAGAAATTTGCTTGGTGCTTAGTTCATATTGGGAGGGGTTTACAACATGAATGATCGTCAAAAATTGGTTGGCATCCACAGTTATATATGTTCCATCCACATAATGAACTACAACTACAACTTTCAACTTTTGCCTTAATTCCTTTTCCAATATCACAGGGCATCAATCCATCGTGCAGCCCCCATCAACTATAACAACTAAAATAAAATTAGATGACAGGTAGTATTAATCTTCATCATTCTTTTTTTTTTTTTTCTCAGAAGAAGAAAACACCATCTATTTTTCTTCAAAGAATACCAATTTCCTTCAATCACTTTGTCACTCTTTGATTAATTCTTCAATTAAGTCAACTAACGTAGAGTATGCTTCCTTCTCCAGATCCAATACCTAAACTTTGAAAATTCTACTCCATGTAGGTACCATCTAAAATAATCAGTGAATCATAATCTAAACTATAGAGTTGCAAGAGAGAACATAAAAAGCATAATGTGATAGCAAGTAATAACTGACCTTCTCTATATTTTCTTCATTCAGCTCAAGACCAGTTTCTTCATCAGGTACTTGTTCTACTGCCACTATTTCAGGGATCTTCTCCATTAAACGACGCTCGAGACCCATTTTCATTGTCATAACAGAACTTGGACAGGAGCCACATGCTCCTTGTAGCTTCAACTTCACAACGTTTCCATCAATTTCATCCAAAGCCACATTTCCCCCATCAGAAATTAGATATGGACGAATTTCATCCAAGACACTTTCTACATTATCAGCAGTTAGTGGCAATTCCAGGGCTGGATTTGGAGTAGCTACGGCTTTCACAACTGTACGAGGAAAATGAAAGTAAACCTTGGGAAGCTTGACATTGATAAAACGGGAAAAAAAGAAACATAGAAACTGGATTTAGAAATATAGGCAGACAAAAGCTTCCCTGCTCAAATATTAAAAGAAGTCTGATTTACATATATTGATCAACCAATTCTCTTAAAAAGTATCTTAAGTACTTTAATGCCCTTGCATAGCGAACTATTTACATATTCCACAATCTGCACAACTTAGTTAAATGCACATGATTTTACTCTGAATCTATCCAAACTAATAGGTAGATTTGCAGTTTTTCACACATGCAGCTTTGATTTCTTGCTGGAAGAAATAAAATCAGGAAACATTACAAGGATACAACCAATTTCTGAATTCAGTACTTGATTACAATCAGAGGCAATAAAATCAATGTCAAACCCCTCAAATAAGTAGTAAAATTTTTGGCATCTCTAGTTCCTTTATCAAGTTTTATGTTTTGCTTTCCTTAGGTTCAACATGAAGAGTAAGAAAGCAACTTTACACTCCATAATTAGTCATTTACACGGGAAAAAAAAAAGAAGAAGAAGAAGAAGCAACCAGTTTCTTGCAGAGGGACTTGGAAATGAACAGGGTGCGCTTTAAACCATCATTTTAACAAATGCAATTAATATCCGTTTCGGGGTTATGATTCTTTAACTCAAACCTCAAGTTTTTCCAGTTTCACAATTAAAGACAAATACGGGTCCTTCTAGAAATTCAACAACAACAAATAGTGTAACTCCAGATTAAGTGGAGAAATCAAAAGCAAATTCAAAGTACTCACCCAGCCGCCGTATACCGTGGGCCAGACGAATTCGACCAGAGCGATGCAAACTCTGCCGCACCAGAAAACCTCTCTTTCTGAAATAGACATGGGTGCCGAAAAATCTTGTACCCTGCGATTTTTCAGAAAAGACAAATTCCAATTAGAACAAGGTCGCTTGACAATAAAAAAGTGTTCATGCAGAAAAAAAGGAAGGGGAAAAAAGAACCTTGGAGGAACGAGAACAAGAAGGTGGTTGTAGGGCTTGTTGGGCCCTGCAGTAATATGGTGTATTCAGAACTACAGCTTGCATCCCTGCTCTGTTGCGGATCTACTGGCGTAAAATAAAAGTTTGGAAGCAAAAGAAAAAAAATAGGCGCAGAGTTATCGAGATTCTCTTCCCTTCAGTTTCGCAGCAACCAAACACGAACCAATGTCAAAAGAGCCCAGAAAATTCAGTCAGCCTTTCACCACATCTAACATCGCATCGCCATCTGGTGCTTCATGGTTGTTGTTGTTGTTATTTTATTATTTTCACGATAATTTGAGGACGCGAACTTCACGAGTTCATATCCCTCAATTCGGAGGTACTTTAGTTAGGTCAAAGAAATAAAAAAGAGGGAGAGAGACTGAGAGGAGGTACTCAATTTCATCTTTTTTTCCCACGAGAATAAATATAAAAATTATATTAAACATACTAAAGGAACATAATTATTTTGGCCAAACAAAAAAAAGGGAATCTATTTATGAGATGCGGATTTTACTGTTAATATGTGAATGTCTGAACGATAATTATATAATTTAACAAATGAGAAAGATAATGGATCCTTGGTCTTTATAATTTTTAAACCAGTTTTTTTCTTTTGAAATTTATAATTTGAATGCTGTTTTTTCTTTTGGGTAAAATTTGAATGCTGTTTTAATTTTTCCTGAGGGTAGATATACCATTTCACCGGTAAAATGTTGCATTGCCTTCCTACCAATGAACAAACTTTCAGACTTCATATGAAAAAAATGTCTCATTATAACAAAATTAGTTTTTTTTTCCCCAAAGGAATTACTTAGTGGTCAAAGTGACATCCACCTTGCACTTTGAAAGGCGGCGCATCCAAATTACACGAAGTTCATACTTTTTTTTGGGGGTTCCATTCCCTGCGTCCATAATAAAAAAAACACAGAAGAGTCCAAAGAAATAACAAAAAATATGATCAATAGAGATGCGAAACGTGCAGCAGATTGGTTGGCTAAGAGCTCGCTCTCGATGGTACCTGGCCTTGTGACCTTCAAGGACATCCCTTCAGGTTTGGTGTCTATCGTTGACTCAGATTGTTTCAGAAGCTTCCGTTCAGGTCCTCATAGTAAAGTTGTCTTGCTTTTCCCAATGTATCAAACAAAAAAAAAAAGAAATAACAAAAATGAAGCAACTAGCCTACACTAGTTTTAAAGCTCGAAACATACCGCTAATAGACTCGTATGAAGAACCTTCTGGTCTAAATTCTGAGGCCGCATCATGAAGGAGAATATCCGCTAAAGGAGTTGGTGATTGACCCACGCATTTGGCACCCCCCTTTTGCAACAGCCGCTGCAAGCCAGTCTGCAGCCACATTATCTAAACGAGGAGTCCAGGTGAAGGAAAATGAAGTCTCAGAATTCAGAGCATCCAGAACTTCAAGAGCAAAATTATGATGGGGCCAATCACAACAAGATATATCTCTATATGGAGATCCACTGCATGTTGTCAGACCCAATAATAACTGAGCCATAATTCAAATCCTTGGCAATCTCCACAGCTCTAATAATAGCTATACTAACATTCATGAAAACTTGTTATTTTAACGCTTTCCTATTGTCTATGAGCTCCATAGAGTTGGTTGATACCATGCGTGTTCTGACATTACTTCCTATGATCCATCTTCGTAAGTACAATAGGAAAAATCAGGCAAAGCAAAATCGGCATTGGAATTGAAAAATACAAATCTAGACGGTGAGTCTTGCGAGTTTGGAAGAACCTAAGAAAGTGAATCCTATGAGAATGTTTTATAAGCAAAGGGGAGAATCTCAAGTGCTAGATGGCTTGTTGGTAAAAAAAAAAAGTGCTAGATGGCTTACACTCTAAGCAATAGTTTAGCAAACAAATTGGGGATGGAAAAAGCTTGAACTCAGCAAGAAATCCTGATATCAGCATGCTATAGACTATAGTTTTAAACAGGGTTTTATCTCTTCTTCTTTCCGCCTTTCCCAGATTTGTTGGAGGTTCCGGCTGACGTTGAAGCAGGCTCTTGCTTCTTCATCCTTCCATGATGTCTAGGCACCATTTCCGCAACACGAAGCATTAGACTTTTTCCTGTAACACAATTAAAATAAAAAATGATAGAAGGAGTCAGAATCGTCCAATTTAAGCTGATAATGGAACAAAGAAAAATTGGGCAATTTAAGACTAGTCCACCATTCTCAGACCATAGAGAGCATGAACATATTCGACAACTTTGCTAATTCAGACTTTTCTTCCTAGGGTAAAAGACAAAAAATTTAGTTTTATTCAATATTTTCTTGTATGGTTTCAAGCTTTCCTTCTCTGATGTATAGGTGAAAGACTGGTACCTGACCTTGTACTATCTCTAATTCAAAGGCCAGAAGATTGACATTAGAAGAACTCCTGATGCAGAATCTTAAAATTCTCTACACAGCTATTTCAAACCCACAATGTGACTTTTACAGAAAACATGAAAATAAACAACAATTTCCGTATAAGCAATCTCATGAAAATTTGAAGTAAAAATTCCTCCCTAACTAATCACAGCAACCTCTCTCTGTCCAAAACTCACCCACCTGTGGATTTTTCTCTTCCTTTCTCTCCGCTCTCAGTTTTTTACTTTTGGTGACCTTAATTTGAAACAATCTTATTTGCAGAATAATTTTGTGATTTGATTCATTGAGTCCAATGCTCAACGTCACTACCCTAGAAATTGAAAATCTCAAAAGCAGGAAAGATAGTCAATGTTCAATTCTGCATAGCTAGAGGTCAAGTATCCAAGTTTATAGAGTAAAAATGCAGTGAGGTTAAGAGTCAACATTCCAATTGTCTAAAGGCCAGCCTAAGAATCTCTTTCAACAATAAAAGTCAAACACTACAGCAGACAATTTTAATAAATACATTTTGATTGTAGAAATAATTTTTTTTTGTTTATAGTAAGGGATAGCTCCCAAGTCTTACCAAAAGGCAATGAATATTGGCACTTCATTTGGATAAGCTATCCATTTTGCTTTTTCCAGTATGCCTGGAAAACAAGTACCCATTTCTTTTGGCAAGTGTTTCTAAATAAGCTACAGATTTCAGCTTCCAAGAAAATACTACATAAATCATAACGTTTTAGAACCCTCAATTTTTAGTTTATCCAACTTTTCTTTGAAGGCACACAAAAAAAAAAAAAGTATATCCGAACAATCAAGACTAATCCTCATTATACGTGTGTTGGCAAAGTTGTGACAGAGCATTGCTAATAACAACTTGGCCATGATGTTGATGCCAGCTAAAAGCTACAAGTAGGGCAGCCTCTGCTGGCAGTTGAAAATGTTCTCTTCTGCTTAGAAGATTCTTATATATATATATATATATATAACTATCTAAGAAACATTATGCTAAAGGCACTAGCCAAAAAGATATTAGATGAAAGTGAACAAATTACAGTGATGATTCAGATTGACTCAAAGATTATATAAGAGTTCTAATATTATAAAAACAGCAATAAGAACGTCTATACGGGCTATCTTACTGGCTGTGATGGAAGGATTATATAGAGTCCCATCCTCCTTTTTCAGCAATACTCGCACTCTCCCTCGTTGCATGAAATCACGCGGGTATGCCTTGTCTATCTGCAGTTGTCAGGAGAATTAAGTAAACCCACCACCAATAGTCCAGTCCACAGACAGAATTTGAAGGGCGCGAAAGAATTGGGTAGAAAAAGCACACCTAAAAAGAACACGTCAAATTATACAGCAACAAACCTCAATTGCAAAGGGAAGTTTGAGATAGTTGCAGCAGTCGCCAATTTCAGCACAAGTAGGATTTTCGCATGCCTTGCTCAAGCCAATTCTCCTTCCTTCAGCCACTGTCTTTTTTGAATTCAAGTAAACAGGGTACAAAACAATCCACTTCTTTATATTGGGTAATTCTCCTTCCATAATCCTGATTGAAATTTTATAAGACCATTATTTAAATAGCAAAGACAGACATAAATATGCCTAATGGGAGCACAAAATCCTGTAAGGAACAATCATAACCTATAGCAACCCTCTTTTTTCCTAATTGCCAAGAAGATTTTCTTTTGAGAAAACAAATTGACTTGAAATGAATTCCGTATGCAATGTTGATCGGAGCAATCAATGTTCAGGCAACAACAGGACCATATTTCAGATCAGTATAGTCACTCATCTCAGGAGATAAAGGAGAAACATGCAATTTTAGTTATGAGATCTTGCGCCCCGATCAGATAATGAAAGATGAAAAATAAACAATTGGGCATGATTTCCCAGTTTCAATTGAATGAATAAAATTAGTGATGATGTCTCTTTTGAAGAAATGCTACACGCACTCCATGATTTCAGTTGTAACAAGCATGAACTCTATCCATGAGCCAACCAAAATTGGGCATCGAGATCAATAAACGATAAAGCTTAGAGTAGACAGACAATCCAGAGAGATATTGATCGCCGATTCAACGTAGACATCAACGGGCCATAATGGGTACTATGAGGAAAAATGGGAGGGACGAAAAGGGAAAAAAAAAAAAAAGGAAAGAGACATGGGAGAAGGAAGAAAGAACTTATCACGGACCTCGATGTCGATGTCGGAGTGGAGCCTTCGCCGTCCGATGAATACTACAAAATGACTTAGCAGGCTGTAGTCACGTGGTGGAATCTGTAATGAAACACCGAAGAAATAATATATTTAAGGAGTATGAGAAGCTCGCCAACCATTCGCCTTGTTTGGTCTGTATTTTTCAAATAAAACTGTAATTTCTAATTATTATTATTTTTATTTAAATAATCTTTTCATAATTTTTTTATTTTTATTTAAATTTTATTTTTATAAATTATAGTTATTTTAAAAATATTTTTACAAAAAGATAAACTAAATAGCTACTAAGTGATATCACTTCTTAAAAGCATAAAACTAATTTTAGCTCCCAAAAAATATAAGTTAAAATTTAAAAATTATAACTTTTAGCTTTTAAGGTAATAAACACTCTTTGAGATATATTCTTTTCTTGAGATATATTCTTCTCAATGAATTAAAAATTAGATGATTAAAAAACATAAATTCAAAATTTACTGGTTAAATCATAATTGAATTGATATTAAACGAATGATAATTAAATATATTTATATTATATGATGTATTTTTTTTTAAGATATTAAAAATTAAATCAACTATTAAATCTATTTAGAGATACTAGTTTAAGGTTCACATGTTAAATTGTAATTAAATCGGTATTAAAATAATAATTAAATATATTTATATTATATGTTTTATTTATAAATTATAGGTATATATAATATTTTATTTACTAATACTCAACAGGAAAGTTAGTACAGTGGCAAAAGGAGTTTTTTTCCTCAAAGAGGCCTTAAGTTTGATCAATCATTGGTTTTGAGGAGGGAAATTTCTAACTTGATTTAATGCCCCAACATTTCAAGCAAGCCAAACCCGATTTTTTACCAAGTTTAACAGGTTCACAAATAATTTGATTTAGTGAGAGTTCTAGATAAAATCAAAGTCTGGTTTACTGGTTGGATTGGTTGATCTAAATTTTAATATCATGGGTTTTTAGAACAATAAAATACCTCAAACATGTCTATATAATAATCACTTTTGAGAAATATTTTTTGGAATAACAAGGCCTATTTGAAAATATGATGGAACTCAACTCTCAAATTCCTTCTCAAAAACTCATAATTCCACAAATGAGAAATAAAGGATAAACATTTTTTTAACTAAATTTGCTTCATATACAAAAGTTGAGAATTAAACTTTTAACTATTTATTTAAGGGATAAAAGCTTCTGCTACTCATAATAGTGAGTTAATAAATTCTATACTCTTTTAGACTCTTAATGCAGCTTACTTGGTTTTCCCTTTCAATCATCTAGCTCAATGCAAATTTGCTCTAAGTCCAAGTTAGTGCAAAAGAACTGTGGATCTTGCTTCTTCTTTCTACATTTGGACATTGGGAGCATTAAGAACAAACTCTTTCAAATTAAACACATAAAAATACTTTTAGTTCACTAATGAATGGTTAATTTGAGTGGAAGATGCTTGACCACCTTTAAACTTTAAGTAAAATTGAGAATTTGAGTAAAATAAATAAAAAATTATATTAAAAGATATATTCTCAATTGGGTTGATAATATTCAAATTTGTTCCCATAACACCATATTGAAGATAATTATATAAAAGTACTTTTAATTAATATTATTATGATAAATTTTATTTTATCAAAATTACTTTTAAAATAAAATTATCTAAACATATTGATTTAAAATTTTATTTTTTTCAAATAAACTCGACTTTGCACACTTTTAATCTAAATACAATTGAATTAAAGCACAGCGAACCGGTCCGCAGAAGTAGAAGATTAGACTTTTTTGCTAAACCGCCCGGTCCGTGAGTTATAGGTGTCTGCTTTTCGGTTTCTACACAGCCATCATCAACGCAGAGAAAAAATGCCTCCGAAGAAGAACAAGCAGAAGCAGAACGCCAATTCAGTTTCGTCGTCGAAAGCAAAGTCACAGTCCTCTTCATCCGGTGCGAGGCTGCAGATTTCTGCCGAGAACGAGAACCGCCTCCGCCGCCTCTTGCTTAACTCAGGCCGGTCCGCACCATCTCTTCCTGCGGCGGACGATACCCTGACCAAGGCTCAGAAGGCGAAGAAGCTCAAAACTGTTTACGAGAAGCTCTCTTGTGAAGGTTTTAGTAATGATCAGATTGAACTTGCTCTCTCCACTCTCAAGGTATTTATTTCTTTGGCCTCGTTTGGCTACTTAGGGAAAGAAATGGGAGTGAGAATCATTTGTCGTTCTGACTATTGGTGAATCTGGTAAATGAAACATTTTTGCTTCCAAGATAAGTAAATACTAGTTGTACTAGAATACAGTGGAAGCGCGGGAAAACCATACTGTAGTTTCTTTTTCCTTTTCTTTAATTTTAATTTTAACTTGAACGCATTTTTGAAAGCCAGGACTTAATTTGGTGCAATAAAAAATTCGTATTCGTAATATATATAATTATCCAAGGCAAAATGCTGTTTCCTTTTCATTTCCTATAAAAATAAAAGAAGACTGATGGTAAGAAAACTGGTACATATAATGAGAAATTAATTAATGGCTAATGCCTTAGGTTTTTTTATGACTTTCGGCTTCCGTTGTTGAGAAACTTTAAAAAGTTGAATTTTTCCCATTTCAACCATTCCTCTTTTCTTCTTTCATTGTCTCTGTGTCCCCTACGATTTTTTAGGTCTTAAACAATGGAATAAATTCCAGTAAGAACTGTGTGATTGGTTCAAGTTCAATCATTTTCATATAACTGTGCCAATATAATTTTGGAACCACTAATCATGCTATTTCTTTACGGATATTTCAAATTAGTAGTCTGTTCATTGTTCTCTGTAGGAAGGTGCTACATTTGAGTCCGCACTTGATTGGTTATGCTTGAATTTGCCTGGCAATGAGCTTCCATTGAAGTTTTCTTCGGGAACCTCCTTGCATTCCAATGAAGGTATATTTGTACTTCCCTTGATTATTTATGTTATTTCTATAGAATTATTTTAAGTTTGTTAAATCACACAGACCAGGAGAAGCAGTTGAAATCATTAAATTTGTTAGACATGTAAAATAATTTCAAATAATATCCTCGTATAATGTTAATTTTTATCATGTAATTAATGAGAATGAATAGTAATTAGGGGCATTTTTGGGAAAAAAAATATTAAATGCACTAGATAACCCTCATTTATCCCTTATATTTTAATATAAGATAGGTCCTGCAAATGTTCCTTATATTAAGGAATTGAGGGAGTATTAAATTAGTATTATTTTTTTTTTATTTTGGAGATTGAATTTCTTATCCTTAATGCTTTGATAGGAGGTTCTGTTGGTGTTATATTAAATCAACGGGATGATTGGACTCCTTCTGTTGATCCATGTATTACAACTAAGCAAGAAACTCCAGCATTTTCAGTTAGAATCAAGAAACAGTGGGATGATGATACTCTAGATTCTCGCCAGCCATCTCAAGCAGATTGGATCAGGCAATATGTGGAGCAACAGGAAGAGGTAAGTAAGTACAAACAACAGCACTAAGTACGTCTTTACATGGGGCCTGAAAGCATTAAGCTACCTGTAAAACTGGAAGTAGGATCAGCAATGAGATAAATTTTATCACAATTGTACAGACTCTTAGTATTCTCTTCACTTTGCAATTTTCAAGTGCTTGAGTGTATTATTTGTTGTCTTTTGTTGTTAAGCTAGCCATAAATGTTGATGTTCAATCCTAGGGACTGATGTAATGGTTGTTTTAACATCATAAATGAGTACTTAGCCTCTTTTCGGCAAACCTTACATATGATGCTCAACAAGAATTCCACTGACCTATAACAGTGCCAGACTGTAAGGTCAGACTCGAAAAATGTGCCTGAATGGGTTTTGTCAGGCCTTAGACTGGATGATGTTTTCAGTGATAGAAACTGCTGGTGCTTCATTGGGTTTCAGCAGGAACTGGTCATTACATGATTAAAACTTGTTTGCTATCTGCAAGATTGAGCTTTTTTTTTTGGGGGCCAGAGCAACACGGAGCTATTGGAGCCTACCTTTTTGGTGCTTTATACAAAGTTATGGTCTTCTTGGTGTTGGTCGGCCCTTGTCCTCAGCTAGGGTTAGGGTTAAAATTTGAATTTGATGAATAATCTAGCACTAGGTTTAAGGTTTGGTTTTGATGCATGTTACGGAGAGAGTCAAAGAGTGAGATAAGTTGGAAAGATGTGAATTGTGACAAAAAGACATGTGGATAGATGCCTACAGCTTTGTAGTTTTATTAGTATTTGTCATGTGAGTATTTGACTCAACAATGACTTAGATATGCTTTACTTGGACTGTCTCGAGAACAACATGTTTCCAAATTCCATAACAATAACTATTGCTTATCTTCTAGTGTTTATCTTTTTCATTTTCAAGTGCTAGATTGCATGATGTATGGATTATGGTCTTTTGCTGAAACCTATGGAGGCCTAAAAATAATCCTCTTCCAAAAAGATTAGTAGAAACTTTTGATTAACAACCTTCCCATTCTGTTCTAGGCATTTAGCGAAGGATGCCACTAACCACCACAAATTGCACACTGCCATCGAGATTTATGATCTTTTCTTTTCACTAAACCCGAAAACTTGATAGCTAAAATAGCTTGTAGATCCACTGCACAATTCCGGGTCTCATTAAAGAAACCAAACAGCCTATTCCAATTCTACTGATCCGCCTCATAATGTAGACAAAGATGGTTATTTATCTCTGACTTTCTGAAACACATCACACACACATCTGGTGATAAAGCCTTATTAAGCCTCAAGGTTTTATTATCTAATTAGCTGTTGTCCTTTTTTCTCCTTAAGTTACTAGTTTAATTGTACTATTTGCAGGATGAACATAATACTTGGGAAGATGACATTCTTGAGGAGAGAAGTGCCAAGAAGGAGGTATTTTCTTTCCTGTTCGTATTTGATATAGTTTCTTGGAGAAGATTAATTGATATTTTTTCCTTCCTTATTCTAGTTTCAATACCCAACAATTTAATTTAATGTTGGTCATTAAGACATTATATTCAAATGTAGCTTTCAGTTTAATGGGTTTTTATGTTCCCATGCTTCTTGTTTTTAATCTTCTTTGTTGAGTTTTTAACATGCTTCAAATATACATGCTAGTTCTTCTTTCATACTATAATTCTTTTATAAAGGAAACACCTTTTTGCTTAAATTTCTCACTCATATGTCTAGCTGTCTTTATTTTAACTTTTATGATTTCATAGCTGCAGTCCTTTATTTCCACAGTAAGCAGTTCAAAATTTGTGTTTTCTCCTATCAACCATTTGTTGATATTTTGAATTGATGCAGCTTCCTAGTTTTGGTGGCCTGATTAATGAAATTATCTTCTTCCATAATAAAAACGTTGGCTTTATTATGATCAGATCAGCTTACATGTATTTAGTTATATTGATATCTGTCTGCATATCAGTAGGGAGAAAGTTAATGTCTTTGTTTTGCTTGGTTTCTGTTCAGTATATTGTGATAAAGTAACAGTAGAGTAGGAACTGTTTTCGGAGTTAATGCTTTTGTTCTGTTTGGTCATTTATATTGTGTAATGATAGTTTAATATTGTTTAGATAACTCTAATGAGTTTAATATACTCTTGTCTTTTATAATAGGCCCGTGAGCCTAGATCTTATGATGTTATTGCCAAGGAGTATCTTTCTGCAAGGTTGGAAGCTATGAAAGCCAAGGAAAAAAGGGACAAGAAAAGTCAGGAGCAGGCAGGCAATATTATCCGGAAACTGAAACAAGAGTTGTCTGCTTTAGGTTAACTTTAACTTTGTTTTCTATTTAAAATTTTGTAGCCTTTGACTTGTCTCATATGCTTTTACTATGCTCTGAGCAGGATTATCAGATGAAGCTTTGGCTGTACAGCATGAGCTTGAAATAGCTTCTAAATCCACATCTGAGAGAAGATCTATAGGTCCTGAGCCTGTTGATTGCAGTGAAGAAGAAACTCCATGTGATGCAGAAGGTTATTCGACTGTTATTTTGCCATCTGATGGTATAGCAGTTGATGAAAGTGGTGTAAAGCAACATAATGTGGAGGAAAATCCTGCTAATTCTGCATTCTCAGATGTACAAGTTAAAAAAGATTCTGCTGAAGAAGCGGCAGATGATGTTGAACTAGGTGGTTTCTTTTTGGAGGATGCTCCATCTAATGAAATATTGCCTCCTGATATTTTGGAAATACAGAAACAAGAAAAAATTAAAAAATTATCTGAGAAGAAGAATTTGGAGAAGTTAGATGGCATTTGGAAAATGGTAAGTTTGTAGACTACATTTAATGGTGTTTGATGAGTGATTTAATGAGAATCAAGCATCTTCCAGTTACTTTTAGTATCATATTGCCCTATTATACTGGAAATGATCTTAATGGCATTGTGTGAAGGCAATTTTGAGGAATGGTGTGCATAAGATAACCTTGTTGAAACGGGAATTAATGACATCAAGGGAATGATGTTTTAATTGATAGATATGCATATTTTATTAAGCAACTTGGACACATCTTTTTCTTTTTAATTTTTGCAAAATACTAAATGCTACCAGGCTCGTGTTCTGTCATTTGTTTTTGAACATGAGATTCCTAACAATGGGTAACTTGTTCTTTTTCATCTGAATAAGTATATATCTCTCTCATAATCTGAAAGTATTTTTCTTTTCATCTTATATTCTAAATAATTATAGGGTGACCCTCCCAAAATTCCAAAGGCCGTTCTTCATCAACTATGTCAGAAATCAGGGTGGGATGCTCCAAAATTCGATAAAGTTCCTGGCAGAGGAAAGAGTTTCTCCTATGCCATAAGCATATTGCGCAAAGCTAGTGGAAGGGGTAAGAACCGAAAGGCTGGGGGGCTGGTCACACTTCAGCTTCCTGATGAGGGTGAAACTTCTGAATCTGCTGAAGTTAGTTCTCATGCCTCTCATTTTCATGTTTCTTCTGAAGCCTTTTTGATTATCTATAAGAGATGAAAAGACTGAGAATAGATGATTTGCTTGGTACCTATATGTATCATTCTCTACCTTCAGTAAATTATTTCTTCATCTAAAATGATTAAATAATATACTTAATATTTTGTAGTACTTCAGTTGGACCTTAACTTATTTTACCATGCATTCACTTATTATGCTTTTGTACACACGCACATGCATAGAAACACAACATTTGCTCATGTAGTTAGGAGCAAGGGGTGAATTCTTGAAGGTCGGGATGTTTACAGATAAATATAGAGAGAGTACAAAAAGGAGGGTAATATGCCTCTTCAGATGGTTAACAGCCAACGGAAAATTAATCTGATGAGAATCCATTAAGACAATAAAGCTTTCTAACTGCTAAAGGGAAGCCAGATAACTGTATCCTTAACAAAGGTAAAGACAGAAGTTCCCCTTAAATATGGGAGTTTTATGCCCCTACGAAATGCTCCCTGTAGCTGCATGAAGAGTCCACCACCTCAAGGATTTGTTCTTACTTGTACCATATCCTCAAAAGCTTATCAATAAAAATTGCTGTATGCTTTGTGAGCTGACTTACAACTCCCCATAACCCTGCTGGAGCATACTCCAAATGTAAGTTGCACCAGGAAGGCCACATGCTTGCTCACATTGCCTGTTCTGGTGGATTAGTCCTATTTAGGCATTTCCTGTAGCAATTTTCTTGACTTAGCAAAGTTAAGTGTAGAAATTGCTTTTTTTTTTTTGGGGGGGGGGGTTGGTGTTTGAATCACAAAAGTTAGATGGCTCAGGGAACTAGAGATCAAACTTGAGACCACTTTGTTGAATAATGGGGATTACTTATTAATATGTTTACAAAGGAATTTAAATACTTAGTGGATGGGTCATTCCATAAGACGAAGTCATTGAATATATCATATTACCTTGCTGAGATTAAAATTTCTGAAAACACTACCTAGGCCCCAATGAATCCTAATTTTACTTTGTAATTCTGCATATTTCATATCCTAAAACTTTGTCTCAATGGTTTAAAGTGGTATTTGCCTGTATTTGTGGAGTGCTTTCTTTTCGCAGAAATGGAGAAAATAATTGACTTTACTACTACCTCTTTGTATAATGTTTCTGAAGAACTCTCTACTTCTTAAAACTTTCTTCCAGTCTCAATTTCTCAATTTATGTGATGTAGAAAGGATAATTAAATAATTAGGATTTTAAATAATTATTAGGTTATTTAGATTTAATTTATTTTGAATTTATTTTATTTTTTAAAATTTGATTATTTTGTTTAGATTTATCTTTATCTTATATTTTAGGATATGTTTTAATTCAATATTTATCTTTTGTTTAGATTAAAATTATTTTGTCCTTTTAGGATCCTAGTTAGATTAGGATTTGAGATTTTATAAATAAGTCTTAGGATCTTTCATTGTATCTCAACTCTTTTCTTATTGATTGAATATTATTTGAGATTTTGTGAGTGAATTTTCTCTTTTTAATTTTCTTCTCTTTTCATCTACCTTCTATTCTTCCCCCACCGTCCTACATCAATTTGGTATTAGAACAGGTTCATACAGTCCTTCCCATACTTTCCTTGCTGGAAACCCATTAGGAAAACTCGTCGGAACCCTAACTCCTTTGCTATCAAAGCCATAAACCCTAGCTGCCAACATTTGATCAACACACCGCCACCATCGCTCAGCTCGCCAGAGGGAATCCGGCTTGTCCACCGAACGCCATCGCCGACGGCCCTGCCAATCGCCATCACGGACTGGCAACTCTCCTTGCACATGGGCTTCATGCGCCCCATGCACCACCGAATGCGCTGTTCGTACAGTCACTCTATATTCACTTTTTCTGCAATTTTTGAGTTGTTTCGCGAAGTTCTTTCCCTCTCAGCCTATCCTAGCGGCAAGAATCATCATCTAGAAGCTTATTTGGAGGTATATTTGAATTAATGTCATTAGTATGACTTATATCGAGTGCCTTGAGTGTTCATTTGATTGCATGGATTGTTATTCTGATCACATGGATCGTCACCTTAATCACATAGATTGTCACTTAGATGAAACAAACCGTAAGTTTGATGAATTAAAAAGGTTGTTCATAAACATCGTATATGCTCTAAATAAGGGTAGAGAGATAACTCCTGAGACTTTAAAGAAGGAAGAATGTGAGTGTCAGATAGAAGAAGAGTAAGCATACCAGGAAGTTAAAGCTATAGAGTAGATTGAAGCAACATCATCCGTAGATAATTCCTCAAAATTCAAAAAAGTCTTAAAACCCCTCATTTTATCTCAACTCTTTCCTTATTGATTGAAAATATTATATGAGATTTTGTGAGTGGATTTTCTCTCTTTAATTTTCTTCTCTTCTCATCTTCCTTCTATCCTTTCCCTACCCTATCCTACATTATTATGCCAACATATTTGTGCTCTTACCTGTCAATTATGTTTTGTTATGATATGGAACAGATCTTATTTTCTGTCCATTTATGCCTTTTTTGCCCTTTTTGTTTTATTTCATTGCAGGATGCACAGAATAAAGTGGCAGCATATGCTTTGTTCCAGCTGTTTCCTGATATCCCTGTTCATCTCCCAATTACAGAGCCATATGCTTCACTTGTTTTGCAGTGGATGAAAGGTGGTTATTTTTCTTGGTTATAGTTTTCTTCTTTAAATTATCTTAGTTATAAAGTTTGAATATATAAATTTCAATGAGATGAATATGGAACACTTATAAAATTTTGACTCCTGTTATTTTCTTTCTGAGGATGTCTAGTCATTGGTGTAAATCATTTAAACCCTTTTTAATTAACTGGATATAAGGGCATTTTGTTCTTAAGTTGACTGTTACTGCAATATTTCAAAACTTTCAGGAGATTCATCAGCGAGGATTGAAGAAAGGGAGGAAGATCGTAGGTCTGAATTTGTTGATTCACTTTTGAATGCTGATGGTTCTAGTGTGAGTGCAGCTGTTGATGATACAAATTATAAGCTTCCCGAAAATTTTGATAGACTTGTTGAAAATAAAAGCACAACTCCTGCCAGTGTTAAGCCATTTGCACAGAGTAAGTTCATCCACTTTTGATTTAAAGTGCTTTCAATTCAATAATTTTTTAAGAGGATGGAAGCTCATTTTGGATTTTAAATATGGACGTTAGTTGTGTTGACCTCTTCAATTTTTAGACACGTTCTAGGGTACTGCAAGGAGCCTATTTATTTTTGAATCAGTAGTAAGGGGGGGACAAATCAAAGTACACATCTTTTTGTGAAGGGCCTCATCCAGTGCTCCGATAACAATATCAATCTTTTTGTAAATGGTGACCTTAAATCCAACATAGGAGTTAGTTACCTAATCGTGGAGTTCTTCAGTGGCCTCCTCCCCCTTGAAGGTTCCACCTATACATTTGTTGCCAAAATTTTGAGAGTCTATGCATGATCATCATCTACACTATGTTTAAACCAAAACTAAGGCTGGCTTATTCCAACAGATTACCATAGCCGAAAAGAGTTGTGGGCTAACTTAAGCGTTCATTCTCCTTTGAACAAAATAACAGTGACCAAATCATGTTACAACCCCCCTCCTGTTCTTAAATCTTTGGCTGTTAAAGCTCTGTCTGCAAGGACATCTGCCTTTTTTTGGGCCAATAAGAAAGACCTTTAGTAGCACTATTGAGAACTAAATAACATTATGAGGGAAACTTATTTTAATGTACACTTCCTAGCCCCTTGACAAAGCTGTTGACTGGAATAATTTCAAACCCTTCTAATCCTGTCTTCCGGAGAATGTGAAGTTGGTGACAGTTTGTATGCAGCTACTGAACAACTCTCCAACAGGATCCACTTCCCTGAAAAGAAGGGACTGTTCAAACTCACTATTCTTGTTAACACATAATAGCAATTAAATGACAGTATTCTTTATAAAAAGGTCAAATGACAAGGCTTATGGGATGCAACTTATGTGTTTCATTGATGGGTAACAAATTATAATTCTCTCTGTCTCCTCCCCCACCCCACACCCTCCCCCCCCAAAACCCCCCTTTTCTTATCATAACTTCAGCATTTCTTTATGCAGGAGAAACCTATCGTGTGGACAAGGAGAGCTCCGATTTAAGACAGGCACAATATAATAAAATGAGAACCCAGAGATATCAGGTCTGCATACATTTTGTTTTATTCTTCCTTGTGGCTCTGCCATAATTTTGGAGCTGTACTGCTTGCCATATCAATATATGCCTACTTATGTGTTATTAAGAGAAAATTATGCATCTGATCACTCTTAAAGCTTCACACATAACTAATAATTTGGATTTTTTTTGGGGGTTTATAAAACTAATCATTATGTTTGATGGCTATCTCTGTTAAAAATTAGTTAGTCAGGTTTATGATTGGTGTTTTATAGTTTGTGCATTATTCCTTAAAGTTTTTATTGCATCAAAATAGCGAGAAATAACTACATTATCTCTCGAATGTTAAACTAGGTGCATAGAAGCTTACTTGTTTGAGTGTCTATGCCTTTTCACTCAGCACGTTTTCCTGTGCATTGCAAAGTTTGAGGAATGAGCTGCACTTTTCATAAATTGTGAATAGTGTGACTTATTATAGAATTTACTATATATACTGACATATTGATGATTACTTTTAGGCTGTCTTAGAGCAAACTTTTTTTGATATTTGAATGTCAGTTTTCTTCATAGTTGGGACTCAAATTGTAAGATTCTGAAAAGAGCATTCATGATATAGGGCACAACACAACATGGATAAGGTGACGTAAAAATCCAAATTATAAGGCCATGACCTAGTTTGGACATGTATGTAAATATGTTATACAAATACAAGAATGTGGACATGCAAAAGTTTAAAATATGAACTAGTTTATGCAAAAATAGGAATATGGCATATTTGAAACATGTTTCTGAAAAATATTAGATGGTGAATTTTTTTTAGGTCAGCAGTACTATAATGAGGTGTTAGGAGGGTCCTATTGGGTGTTGATGTCTCGTATGATTTGACAGGGTTCTGGCTCTTTTCTTGATGTGCCTGATTTGTAGATGAGAAATGGTTTTACCATGTAAACGTGGAAGAGTTTTCAACATTTGAGAACATTGTGGGAGTTGTTATTCATAGAACTAGATAATATCTGCAGCAATTTTTGGTCCATTGGTGTCATTTAGTTTGCTGCTTTGACTTTTTGGACTTCATAGTCTGAAAAATTTTGTTTGGAAGGTTGGAATATGTAGATGTTGTACATGACAATTACTCCCCTGTTGCTTTGGAATTCCAAAATTTTTAGAATAATCAACTATTTCTTCTGTAACAATAAACCTTTTTTTTTTTTAACTGCTCTTCTTTGATAGTGATTAAAAATCAATATTTTCTGCTCCAGGACATGTTCAAAAGTAGAGCTGCACTTCCTATTACTGCACTAAAGGGTGACATATTACAATTGCTGAAGGAAAACGATGTTCTTGTTGTTTGTGGTGAAACAGGCTCTGGAAAGACAACTCAGGTAATAATTCAGCTTTCACTACTGACAAGTCTTGTTTCCATTGGCTAAAGCTTCTGATATCAGTCTTTTGCATTCTCCTTGCTTTCAGAATCTCTGTATAGCTGATTGCAGGTGTTTTATTCCCTTCTTCCTTTTCTGTCACAGTGGCTACGGTTTTTTTTTTCTTTTTAACCTGACAGTCATTTAATGTAGGTTCCCCAATTTATATTGGATGACATGATTGAGTCAGGATGTGGTGGACACTGCAATATTGTGTGCACACAGCCAAGGAGAATTGCGGTGGGTAAAAAAGCTTTTTCTTGCCATTTGACAAATCTCATATTTTCTGCAGTTGTTCAGCAGTATATTGGCTGAGTCTTTATAGCAAGTCTAATTATGTGCGTCCTATATTTCATACCTGATGAGCTAGTTATTTAATACTCGGTGTTTCTTTATTCCTTGCCTCCAAGCTTGTAGGGGCTGGCTGATGTAGGACAGGGTTTAGATAAGGTAGAATTTAGATGATAAGAGTAGAAAAGTAAGAAGGAGAGGAAATTCACTGAAAAAAGCTTCAAAATATTATTCAATCAATGGGAAAAAAAAGAGATGATTACAATGAATAGTTCTATAACTTATTTATAGAGTCTTAAATCTTAATCTAACTAGAATCCTAAAAGATAAGATAAAGATAAATTTAAACAAAGTAATTAAATCTTAAAAGATAAAATAAATATCCTAATAACTATTTAAAATTCTAATGATAATCTCATTATCCATATCTATTCTCCATCATTTTCTTCTGCTTTAAAAAACTCTCCTCTATTGAGTTAATGTGATGCTTCATCTTTTTGCTACCTTTCACAATCGGCTTCTTGGTCAACATATAAAGGCTTTGATTCTCGGGTCTCAACCCCTTTGTTTATTTGGGCCTTTATTCTCAATCTCAAGCTTGGCAGAACGCAACAAGATTGTCTTCCCTTTATACTTGAATGAATGAGTGTTCTCACGACTATGGCTTGTAATATCATTATTATAGAGCCATGATCTTCCCAACAAAATCTGAGCAACATCCATAGGAAGGACATTGCATAGAACTTTTTCATGATACTCTCCTAGTTGAAAGGGAATGCGACATCAACGCATAATGGTTAAGGAAGCTTGTCATCAACTCATACTACTTGAACAGGCTTTGGATAGGGCTCTGGCTTAAGATGAATCCTAGCAACTCCTTGACTGGAGATACATTTCTGGCGCTTTCTCCATCAATAACTAACTAGCATAACTTATTTCTACATTTCACATGAGTTTGAAATGTGCTTGTTCTCTTCCGAGAGTCATTGGGTGAGGGGATAGATAGCATACACCTCATCACACCCATATGTCCTATCTCATAATCATCCACAATGATCTCCTCGTCCATGTCAGAGGAACATTCAATGGGATCAATCACCATGTTAGCATCTACCACTTCATCCTTCTTCTCAGCTTGAGATTCAAGAATTAGAACACGTTGAGGACAACTTGATGCGATGTGACCTTTAAAATGAAATCGGAAACACTTAATGGTAGAAGCATTGGGTTGGGAGTTAGATTTTGTTGACTCAATAATCTTAGAAGTACTTATGTTAGGACTAGAGGCTTGACTAGACTGAAACAAAGATCTGGTCTTAAAAGGAGGCACTCTAGTAGAGCGATTGGATTGTGTGTAGGTATGAGTCTGGCGAGAATCTGTGGCCTGGAAATTTGTATGCCTAGCAGACGAGCCCTTTAACAAAGATTCTACCTCCAAAGTCTTATGATGTGCTTCTTCAAGAGATTTAGGAAGATTTAGTTTAAGCTCTTGTTCAATGTCAGCTTGAAAACCATTGACAAACTCTTGAATTGTCAAATGGGGGTCTTCCTTGACCTCACACTGATTCATGAGATCGTCAAAACGAGCCATGTAATCAAATATCATGGTGATCTACCTCAAGCTTAGCCATTGATTGTAAAGCTGATTTTTGTAATGGGTAGACACATTTCTTTTTCAGCTTCATCTTCGTCTTTGCCTAAGTATTAATTGGGGGCTTTTCTAGATGCTCTAGATTCTGTTGCACATTCTACCAATACTTCTTGGCAGACTTAACAAGCTTCATCTTAGTGAAATGAACGATGCACATTGTTCATCTCATATCATTCAAAGTAATCCTTTATGCTAGCCAACCAATCCAAGAAGACACTTGGATCTAATTGGCCTCCGAACTCAGAGGCTTCGACCTTGACCTTCTTTGAGATGTCATCTAGTTGAGTTTGTCTATGACCTTCCCTATGATTTCTAGGAGGTGATTTGTATCTTCGGTTATAATAGTCTCTTGGCTCATGATCAGTCCACTGATCTTCTATATAGATTTGTTGGGAGTCAAAAGTTATATAAGGAGCATCCCTGAGATTCCAATTTCCGTTGCCTTTTGTAAACTGATGATTCCCAATAGGTGGAGCCCTTGGATCACTAGAGGAAGGGGTATATACACCCCCTAAGTTAATTTCTCCTTGAACTTTCGAGCCTTCAATTGTATCTTCTGGCGTATATTGCTTATCTTTTCCTTTTATGGCTTGCAAGATGTTTTCGTACATTCACTTTAGTTCTTCAATTCCATGGTTTGCCTCTTCAAGCCTGAGATTTGTTTCTTCGAGTCTAAGATCCATGGCATCGAACCTATGGTTTGAGGAGTCAAGCCTTCAATTTATTGTTTCAATTGCTTGATCTACATATTTCGTAGTATGTCTCTTGGCTTCCTCCAGTTGATTTTGAGTAACTTGAGAGCTTTTGGTTATGTTGGGCTTAACGATCATGAACTCTTAGACAAATTCGCGTTGCGATGTAACTTTAAATTCCAAAAGAATGAAATTTTACCCCCAAATTAGCATCTGGATGATGATTCTTGCAGTTAGGATAGGTTGGGAAGGGAAGAACTTCGTCGAACAACTAAAAAATTGCTGAAAAATTGATTATGGGATGGTTTTACGGACAAAGCATGGGGTGTGTGAAGCCCTTGCACAGGGGAGTTCACCTGCGTGTGAGGGCTTGTTTGGCAGTGGATGGGAGCGAAGTTTTGGGACTGGCCGGATTTAAGGAGTTAAACATGATGGTGGTGGTATCTCGGTGAAAAGACATCAGGAAATATGGTTTTTGGTATGGACAACAAGATGGCTAGGGTTCTGGCGAGGGAAGTGCGGGAAGGAGCGTGTGAACCTGCTATGATACCAAATTGATGTAGGACTGGGTTTGGGTAAGTTAGAATTTAGATGAGAAGAGTAGAAAATTAAGGAGAAGAAGAAATTCACTGAAAAAGGCTTCAAAATATTATTCAATTAGTGGGAAAAAGAGAGATGATTACAATGAGTAATTATAGAGTTTGTTTATAGAGCTCAAAATCCTAATCTAACTCGGATCCTAAAATATAAGATAAAGATAAATTTAAACAAAATAATTAAATCCTAAAAGATAAAATAAATAAAATAAATTCAAAATAAATATCCTAATAACTGTTTAAAATTCTAATGATAATCTAATTATTCATATCTACTCTCCATCACTGACTTGTCTAGCTCATCCTGTCATGATAAGGAATGATGCATATACTTGGATAGTATAAATCCATGCTGATCATCATAAGAGCAAATAAATGAAGCATTGACATAATCTCAAATGGGTTGATCAAGAAAATTTACCACATGAAGCTATATAAATCAAATATGTAAGGTGTTTGTATTGCTTACATTGTTGTCTTATTTTTAGGGAGAAATGAAAGGAGTACAAGTGCAGTACAGCGAAGTACAGAGAATAATACAATGAACCTGGACAATATTGCGTACAATATGAAAATAGACTAAAATATGTACACTATTCTTACACTCCCTTCCAAGCTTGTGCATATAAATCATATGCATTGAGCTTGTTATATAAATAGTTGATTTGAGGATTCTTGAGAGATTTAGTGAATATTTATACTAGTTGGCCGTTTGAATTGACGAATTTGGTAGCAATACATCTAGATTGAATCTTCTCTCTAATATGATAGCAATTCACTTTTAAATGCTTGGTCCAGTTGTTCTTCTGGAGATGTGGTAATAGGCATCAAGGTCTTGAACTCACATTTGAGTGACTCAATCTCTCATACATAAATGGTAGTATCCACCTCTTGATACTTAAGACTGGCAAGATTAAATAGAATGTCATAGTAACGTCAAATATTATTACTATGTACCATTGCAATTTAATTCCAAACATCATTACATGTAAAGCAGCCTAGAGTCAAGGAAATGCCATTTCAAAGCACACAGTTGGGCATCAATTTTTATCCAATTAGGTTTATCAGTAGAAGGAATATCAGTTTCTTACTTAAGGGGTTTAAATAACCTTGCCCTTTGAACCATAATCAAATTGATGCATCCCACGATTTCATTGATGTAGGTCTATCATAAATATAATCTTGTGAGGTACCTGGCTTGGGAGGTTCATAGTGAGACATGGCTGTTTTAATTGGAACGGGGCTTTTAAAAAATACTTTACACAGTATAGCTCCATTGAAGAAATACAATGAAAGGATCAATGGAGGCTGGAGATCAGCAAGGGAGGGTGCATTGATTTTATTTGGGTGAATGACAATGTAAAATGGTGCATGATGTACTCTCACTTAGATGTGATGGAAGGTAGCTTGGTTTCTATGGCATGGAGGAGATTAGACAGTGACTGGACTTAGGAAGTTGGCCAACTGGGATCTTTTGAACACAGTGGATGTGTGTAGGAAAGTGTGTTGCCTTTGCAAATCTTTATATGGTTTGAAGTAGAGACCTTGTGCTTGGTCTGACAGATTTAGTGATACAGTTTTGAATTTTGGGACAAGTAAGAGTAACTGTGATCATTCAATGTTCTATTAGCGGACAGATGCTGGCATAATCTTACTGGTTGTGTATGCTGATGATATTGTGATTACTGGGAGTGGCACTCGGGGCATTTCATCACTCACGACCTTTCTTCATTCTCAATTTTAGACTAAAGATTTGGGACCATTAAAATACTTTGTGGGAGTTGAAGTCTTAAGGAGCAAGAACAATATACTCCTAACTTAGAGAAAATATGTTCTTTATCTATCGGCAAAAATGGGAAAGTTGGGAGCCAAACCATGTAGTACTCCTATGATTCCTAACTCACAACTTGCCAAGGATGATGGTGGGTCATTTAAAGATCCTAAGAAGTGTAGAAGGCTAGTTAGAAAATTGAATTATCTCACGGTGACTCATCCTGACATTGCATACTCTATAACCGTGGTTAATCAATTGATTTCTTCACCAACAGTTACTCATTGGGCAGCTTTAGAGCAAATTCTTTGTTACTTGAAAGGAGCCCTAGGACGTGACTTATTGTGCGGAAACCATGGGCATACTAGCATTGAATGCTTTTCCGTTGCAGATTGGGTTGGATTTAAATACTGTGTTTTTGTGGGAGGAAATTTGGTGTCATGGAGAAGCAAGAAACATAAGGTAGTATCCCAAGCTAGAGCTGAATCTGAATATACAGCTATGGCACAATCCGTGTATGTGGTTGTATGGATATATCAACTATTGAACGAGGTTGGCCTTAGCCTTACGTTTTCATTACTAGCACAGCTACGTTGAGACAACCAAGCTGCCTCTCATATTGCCTCTAATCCCCTGTTTTCATGAACGCACACCAAGCACATGGAGATTGATTGTCACTTTGTTCGTGAAAAGATTCAAGAAAAAAATCATTTCCATAGGCTATGTTAAAACAGGAGATCAATTGGGAGATATTTTCATAGAAGCCCCAAATGGAGCCTGAGTTGATTATGTTTGTAACAAGTTGGGCATGATTAAAATTTATGCTTCAACGTTAGGGGGAGTGTTAGAGAATATTTCTAGATATTCTACAGCTGTAAATATCAGTAAATATATGATAGGAGTGATTGTAGGGATTTGCATTCATTAGGCATTAATGTGTAGAGGCTCCTACCTATGTATAAATATCTGCTATTCTTGTGAATACATGATCAAGAAGAATTTCTTCCTCTGTGCTGTTACAATGGCTACTTGACGTAGGACTCCACAATTGAATAACTTGAGCCCTCATGCCCATGAACGTGTGCTGATTTCTTTGTTCATTCAGCTCTCTGCTTCCAATTACTAATCCTTATCTGTTGTAACTCTTAACATGTATCGTTGGTTTGATACATGCTAAGAATCCCCTAATTTGTGTCTATTTGACAATCTCCTGTAATTCATGAAGTAAGCCTGGGCAGATATATCTTGAAGAGACAACTTTGTAAATAAAGATGCTATTGCAGAGAATAACACCCGTGTTTAATTTGCAGAAGGAAGGTTTCCTATAGTGGATTCACAATTTTTCTTATTTGCATTCCAAAGACTGAAGAGCATTCATTACATCTCTTTGTATTTTCTGATTCTTGTTTGGAACTTCAGTGATTAAGATTTTAGATCGGTTCTTGCCATGTCATGATATTTTAAACACTCTTGTTAATTTAGCTTTTCATCTAGATGTTAGACAAGAGTTTCCAAAAATTCCATTTCATTTGTTACAACAATTTTGTACTTTTGCTACTATTTTTATTGGCAAATATAAATGATTTATATATTTTTTTTATGAAGAAAATGATTTATATTTTGTACAATATGTTTTAGGCTATTTCTGTTGCTGAAAGGGTTTCCACTGAGAGGTGTGAATCATCACCAGGTTCAGTTGGTTCCTTGGTTGGTTATCAAGTTCGTCTTGACAGTGCCAGGTGTTTATTTGAATTTAAGATTTGCATGTTGAACCAATAGGGCATTCGGTGGTTTTTTGGATTAAATTCTAATACTAAGTTGTTTGATTTCTTTTCATGTAGTCAATTTAGATTCAGACTTTTGGAATGATGTATCAGCTATATTTATTTATTTAAGTATTGGTGAAGAGCATTTATACTTGTTACGCAACTTGGAGAAATTGTATAGATGGCTCTGAGGAAGATTACTGAAATGTACTAGAATCCAATATCCACTAAAGTTAATTGGTCCTTTAATGGAAAACTATTCTGGAAAAAAGAAAGTATTTTCAAAAAGGAATCTAATTGTATTATAGTATATGTTTTTATTTATTTATGTTGATAATTTCCCTGTAGTCTGTTCTCTAATTGGAAGTATTAACTGATTCTTTTCATGTTAGGAATGAAAAAACAAAGCTTCTGTTTTGTACAACAGGCATCCTTCTGAGAAGATTGATGGTATGTCCTTCTGGTGAATCATGGATGACTTTATGTGTCTATGTTCATGTTGTATTCAACCTGTTGCATGCATCTTACATGAGAATGATACCTCTGTTGTGCAAGATTGATAGCAAATAGTAAGTAATATTTTTTTGTTTTCTATTGGAATATTTGATTTTTGATCTATTGATAATGATTTGAATTCTAAAATATGAAGTGCTTTAGATGCTTTCCTTGTACTTCGCATTCCACTCCAGTTTTAGCATACGTTTGTCTTCTGATGTCTATTTTCACCCAGCAAATGCATGTTGGAATTTCTAGCCCCTCAAATTTCCATGAACATTTTGCTCTCTTTTTTTCCCCCAGTTTTTTTCTCTCCTTTTGGGTTAAGTTTCTGTTTTAATTCAAGGAAAATACTGGTTTCCTAACGTTTTTTTTCGGTCATTCTAAAATTGCAGGGGGATAACAGCTTGACTGGCATCACTCATGTCATAGTTGATGAAGTACATGAGAGGTCTCTGTTGGTGAGTGGCAATCAAATTCAATTATTATGGTTTTCAAGTATGAACATTGTGCATTCATTGTATGCTGAAGAAAGTTTGCCATAGATGATCAAATGCATGTAGTTGTCTGTATGATGTCAATGAATTTCATGCACAAGAATTTAGGTTTCCTTAAGATGATACCATTAATAAGGCATATTTCTACCTAGCTTATGGCTTCCTGTTGATTCTGTTAATGACACACTTTTTTTTGGGTAACCAATAATGACACATTTCACCATTCTTTTCCATTGATTATTTTACTATAGGAAGAAAAAGAAAAAACTTGCTTGATGCGGATGCCAATGATTTAGTTGGTATTTTCTTGGTCCATCTCTCTTTGCAACTTAAATATATTTTCTTGTTCAGGAGAATTTTCATTTTAGCTTCTCTGGGTGTGTGCGCACATATGTGTATGCACGCTAAGCTTAAGTTTGTTTGGAGTTTGAAGAAATTGGAGATGATCACTGTGAGTCCTAGAAGTTGTCTTAGATGGATAGTATTACTAAATCCTCTTATATGATCTGTGAAGGATATCTAAAATTATGATCCTTAACCTGTGCAATGGTTTGAAATTCTATAATCTTTAGAAGTCCAGCAATCTTAATGCATTGGAAATAAGCATTGGGTCATGCCTAAGTTATTGCTGGTTCTATTCTGTTGTTTGGGAGAATTTTAAGATTTTGCTTTGGAAATGTCATGGCGATACCATGTAGCAATAACTACTTTCTTTGGCTTGACTGTGAGATCTGAAATTCTGATCATTTGGAATTTTGTGGACGAGCAGAAGTTGCATTGCTTTTGAAATCTTCTTTTCCTAGTGACTTTTGTCTACTCTATGAATTTTAAGATGTTGCATAATCATGAATTTATTAATATATTTATATATTTAGCTTTTTACTTTTAGTTATGGCTGTTGCTAAACTTTATGCATGCATGTTTGGTGCCTCTTGGGGCTACTTTCCTTTCAAATAAGGAAGCACAGTTTATGTGGAACATTAGGATTGATAAACTGATTTAGTGAGGAACTGATGGTATTACTTAAAACAGAAAATATTATGGCTGTAATTGAATAAAAGTTGATGATAAGCAAGAGGATTAATTTATATAGTTACTATTGCATTAATTTATTTATTTTTTAATTGGACAGGGTGACTTTCTTCTTATTGTTTTAAAAAATCTGATTGAGAAGCAGTCTATTGAAAGATCTACACGACTGAAGGTCATTCTAATGTATGTATCCTAGCATTAATTCTGTTGTTTTTTGTTAAAATTATTAGTGTAATATACATATCTTTATTGATTGATCTTTTCTTCCTTTTTGACTTGTATTGATTTGAATGATCAGGTCGGCAACAGTTGATTCAAGTTTATTTTCAAGATACTTTGGTAATTGCCCTGTAGTTACTGCAGAAGGCAGAACTCATCCAGTGACAACTTACTTTCTTGAAGATGTATATGATCAGCTCAATTATCGGCTTGCTTCAGATTCTCCAGCTTCTTTAACATATGAAACATATCCCAAAGAGAAGGTAATCCTTAATTGTGCCCTAGGTTATTGTTATTGGTCTATGATTTTGTGACTAATGCAAGATTCGAGTAGAAGTTTGATTTCCATGTTTGTTATCACTGTGATCGTTAGACATTACTGTGGTCTGGAAAATTGACACTGCTTATGGCCGTTTGAAAATATAATGGGATTTCTGAGATGAATAATAACTTTTATTGTTATTATTATTATAAAGGGCAAGCTAATAGTTTGATGTAACAAGCAGGATCGAATCTCCCCACTAGCAAGGGACCTTCACGCCACTATGCCACAAGGGCATTGGCAGATGAATAACAACTTTTCACATTAAATACTTGAATTTGAATTTTACTAATTACCCTTTCCCTAATTAATTATATATTGCATTCTTGCAGTTCCAGAGGGGTCCTGTGACAAACAGCAGGGGGAAGAAGAATTTAGTTTTATCAGCATGGGGTGATGAGTCTCTGCTTTCTGAACAACATATTAATCCATATTATATTTCAAGTAATTATGAATCATACAGTGAACAAGCCCAACAGAATTTGGTAAGTCCCTTGTAAGATATGAATATTGATACAACCTTATTTGGTTATTGTAACTTAAGTGTTCAAGTAATTTTCAGAAAAAATTGAATGAAGATGTAATTGATTATGACCTTCTTGAAGATCTGATATGCTACATTGATGAAACTTGTGATGAGGGTGCCATACTTGTATTCTTACCTGTAAGACCATTCTGGTGTCCTTTGAGCTGGTATATTTACCTTTATATTTTTCTGAGGGTAAATGCTTATACTTTTCCCATTATAATTTAACGTACCAGGGAGTGTCTGAAATAAACCTGTTACATGATAAGTTGGCAGCTTCATACCGGTTTGGGGGGCAGTCCTCCGATTGGGTTATTCCTCTACATTCATTGGTTGCACCAACTGAACAGAAAAGGGCATTTTTACGACCTCCAGGAAATATACGCAAGGTAAGTTTGATCCTGATATTTTTATTCTTACACAGTTATTAAGTCGCTAATCTATCCCTTTGATAACTAAAATAGTAATTTCCCTTTCTGGAGTGAAAAAATATATTGAAATTGGGCTATGAATCGATGATATTTTGATACTACTACAATTATCATTTATTTTAAGCTCTTACGACTTTTACTGAGCACTGGAATCTGGTATTTATGTTTCTAATATTTTCTCATGCTTGGGCTTGATTCTATCACTGTTTCGTTTGGTACAGCTTGTAGTGAACCCTAAATAACAGTAATATAGATGAATTATGGGCAGTCTTAAGTAATGTTTTGATTTATCATTTAATAACTGTTTCTTATTATAGAAAGTAAAAATTTACAATCTGTCTTCTCCTAGGTTGTTATAGCGACAAATATTGCAGAGACTAGCATAACGATAGATGATGTGATATATGTAATAGACTGTGGAAAACATAAGGAGAATCGGTATAATCCACAGAAGGTATGTATTCTTTCTCAAATTCAAATCAATTATTGTAGAGAATTCTGGAATTCTTGTTCTGATTTACTGCTAATCAATCATAAATTAGATATACAAATCTGATAATTAAATCTACAATCTGATCCTATTGTTTGCCCTATTTATAGGAGATTAGGGAATAATTTCTCTTGATTTCCATAAATTATTTAATTTTTGAAGTCAGTTGTGTGAAGATAAATTCATTCATTGAGGTCTTGAATCTTGATCAAACAAAAATACACGTCTTAATTGTTTGTATTAGCTCCATCTTTAAACTGCTGAATGAGTTTGATGAAACCAGCATACCTGTGGGCCAAGTGTATGCTAGGAAGGGTGCCCAAGGCCCATCCCCAAAGAAATGGGGTTGGTTATATGCTAGGAAGAAGCCCATTAAAGCTTCAGGCATCAAGGACAGCAAGGGAGGGCATCCTGTGAGCACTCAGTTGTCTTTTCTGGAGAGATTGAGTGGGGCAGGGAGGATTTTTTTAGTGGTTTGCACCAGTAGTGTGAGGGGGGCAAGTTTCTAGTTCTGGTGAAGAGAGAGCCTGACCTCTTGAAAGTCAGGGATAGGAGTCCATATTTGCTTTCTTTTCTTGTGTCATTTTCAGTCTTTCCGTGTCTTTATCTGCTGTTGCTGAGCGAATTTGGCTTGGTTTTGTGTTTTCCTCTTCCGATTACATTGAGAAGAGGTGTAACTGATTCCTTTAGCTTAATATTATATCAGTATTATCCAACTAAGTTCCATTAGAGTTAAATTTTCACCCTATTCCTGAAGGTGACATTGGAGATGTGTAGTCAGGGTCCTTCTTATCTAGGGTTTGCACATTAATATAGGGTTTTCTTCTGCAGCAAATGGGATAAAAGGTATCCATTTGCCTAAAGATGGCATATTTTAAGAATATTACTGTATTTATTGTGTTGCTTTTTTATTCATCCTTTACAACTGAAGAGGTCCTTCTTGTTTCAAGCTGCCCCCATCCCCAACCCATAAAAATCTTCCATAATGGTTTGCTTAGGTCACATTTCTTTGGGAAGCTTGAACTTTAATTGTAAAATTATCTAATGAAGTCACTGCTATCAAAATTTTCTTCTTTGTATGGCTACCAGAGAGCTTGAAATACTTAGGCTTGTATTGTTGGAGATCTTCAAGCGGTGTTGTCAATACTCAATAGCAGTTGCCATTTTGCCATGATGTGGTTGAAAGACGCCATTGGACTTCCAATGTGTGGCAGCCTATATATGGTACTGCCGTGGCGTCTGCTTTATTATAGCTGCTGCTGTGGCAGTAAATAAAAATTAATTGCAGGACAGAATGTTTTCAATTGAAAACTATTGGCCTTTCCAAGGCTGAGGATATTTTTCACTTCCAGATTTTTCTGTGGTAATTTAAATCTCACAGCAAAGCTGATGAGGGATGGACATATTACAGAACAGTACTAAACAAAGGCTAGAAAACTGTAACACACAGAAAAATGAGTTTATCATCTGCAGGGAAGCAAGTTATTTCATTTTCCTTGCTCTAATTTGTTCTTTAGTCTTGTTTTTGCATCTCTATTAGTCTGTTTTACTTCCCCATTTTTGTTTGTTGTTCCTCTGTTATCTGTTCCAGCATTTTTCTTAATAGTTTTAATTTTTAATCTTAAATGCTATTGTTTAATTGTTTTATACAAGGGTGCAACCTCCCCCCCCCCCCTCCCTTTTTTTAAATTTTTGTTAGCATCTCTATCAAAAAGAGACAAACTTACTGGTAGTCATTTTAGGGTTTTTATCCTTTCCATGGCAGACTTTTTTCACTTACAAACAAAACACACTGCTTGCTTTTTCACTTGTATAAAGAGATATGTGTGGGCTGTTGCGCACGGTATACTTGGCAGCAAGCATGATTATTCTTAATTTTGTTTATATACTTTTTTGAAGTATTTTTTTCAAAATGGGCTTCTGTTTATGCAGATGGCGGGCAACCCATCATCTGCCACAGCAGCATGGCAGTTTTTGGACTTCCTGCTATTTGTCATCTTGTTGCTACCCGCTATTGACAACACTGTCTTGAGTGGCATATCTTTGCCTTTACATGAGATAGAATTGTGTATATGGCTTTTGTTTTGTACGCATTGCATGAGTTTGGGTTTTTCCCCTTCAAGGGGAATCACTTTCTTATGAGCAAAGTCATTGGACAGATCTTTAGTACTTTTGAGTTTTATATGGTTTTTGACATATTTATTTATCTTTTCATTTGTTTCCTTTTTGTACCTTGATCAATAAGATATCTTATGTTTTTATTTCTTTTAGTCTGTTGATCTTCTGATAAGCATCCTCCTATTATTCACACATATTTGAAAAGGAACAAATGTGCCAGGTGTTAGATATAGCCTGCTGGTGGTTAAATGGACAGTTTTCTATCTTTTTCTGTTATTTCTGTCTTGTAATCATTTGTATGTTGCAGTTATGTGATAGTTATCCATACTTAGTCTAGGTTTCAAGCACTGGGATCTCTTGATGTCCAGGTGGTAGTCTATAATGTATCCTATGTATGTTTCCTATATCGGTTGTACTCACTATAAGTACTACTCTGGAATCAATAAAGGCATCATGAATTATTCAGAAAGCTTTTCGAAGATCCTCCATGGCTTTGTTAGTTTACGTGATTAGATACCAATTCTATAAACTAATAAAGATTTACCTCTAAACTTGCCTTTCCTTTTCTCTCTCCTACTGCCAGAGTCTAACATCTTCTCCCCAATTTTATTTGTTGACAAAAGATTAGCAATTACTGTACCTTTGAGACACTTTCTATAACTTACTTGATTGTCTATTACTTAATGATATGAATATATAATGATTTGCAGCATAGGTAACAATTGGAACTAGGAGTTGAATGCAGTAATAGTTTAATACTTTAAAAAAAAAAAAAAAAGCTTTTCTGATCATGTCTTACCCAGATCCATTCTTTCATAATTGTATGAGGTGTTTATGTTGTATGTTGTTTTGGGCGAAAAGAATGTAATTTCCTTCTGCTCTCCCTTCTTGTAATTGATTCTTGGGTCTGATTTGATAAGTTTTATGATTGATTTAGAAATTGTCAAGCATGGTTGAAGATTGGATATCTCAAGCAAATGCAAGACAACGCTGTGGTAGAGCTGGCCGAGTAAGACCTGGAATTTGCTTTTGTTTGTACACTCGTCACAGATTTGAAAGGCTCATGCGTTCTTATCAGGTATTCTTTTGGAAAAGAAATTGCTTGGATACCTAAGTTTATGTGCATGATGTTCATTGTTCTGATATACCTTTTTCTATGCCTTGTTATTTTCCTCCTATTAAGGTGCCTGAGATGCTTCGGATGCCATTAGTTGAATTATGTTTACAGGTTAAATTACTGTCTCTTGGTTATATCAAGCCATGTTTGTGCAAGGTAAACAACCATGATTTCTAAATTAAAAAAAAAAGTTTTCATTGATCAGATTTTTATGTAACTTTCTTAAACATTTTTGCATTATCAGGCTTTAGAACCTCCTAAGGTTGATGCAATAAGTTCAGCTATATCTTTATTGTATGAGGTACTCTCAAGTCTCTTGGATACACTGATTTCAATTTAAATGTACGAGTTACTGTGGATTTTTATTTATCTGTACATTTAACTTTTATTTAATTAACAGAAGCTATAGGTTTGGTTCTGATCCCCACTTGATAAATTCTGCTGATTGTTAAATTGGACATATGTAATCTGAAAGCAGCCCAGGTAGTAAATTTGCTGTCTTATGGATTATAATTGTGGGAGACATATGTCAAAATTTTTCCTGGGGCTTCTCCTAACAACTTATGCCCTGTTTGGTGTGATGGAAGTTGGATTGAGGAAGCAGAAATGGAAATGGAAATGTGAAAAATGATTATCTGGTATGTTGGAAGAAGCTCCTCTAAGGAAACCACCTCCATCAAAAAGGTGTAACTGGACTTCCATGGGGGTTATGAAGGAAGTGGACCACTTCCATGGAATAATATTTTTTTGGACCCTCATACCCTCATTGATTTAATAGACAACTTTACCCCTCACAGTTTTTAACCCTGATCACACATGCTCCATCGCCATCATCCCTTTTTCTTCTACCACTGTCATCTCCTTCTTCTTCTACTATTGTCCTCCCTTCTTCTGGCACCACCATCCTCCTCTTCTCTTGTCACCAACCTTGTCTCCTTCCTCTCCACAGCGGCTTCATCTTGCACCACCCTTCCTCCTCCATTTTCCATGATTCCAACGCCGTCTTGGCCACCCTTGTAGGAGTGTTGGTGCTTGACAGAATGTTATTCATTTTTAATGAAATTTGCAGTTTCATGGGTAAAGAAAAATGACTTGAATTTGGAAGACCATATTTTAGTTCCTCAATTTGAGACAGAATTGTTCATCTGGCTGTTGGCCTGCCACCTATGTCTTTATTGCTTGTTCCATGGAGGGCTTTCTTGTATTAAGTTCCTTTTATTTTTTAGTAAATTTTTCGTAGAGCCTAGAGGACTTCCTATTCTATTCATATAATTCTTTTATCTTCCTTTTTTCAAACTGTTATTTGCACAAAAGTAAAATTTCCCTTTGGAATAATCAATTTGGAGTTCTCAGTGAACATTGGGTTTGTTGTAACACTGGAGAAATTTCTCATGTGTGCTTGAAAGGTTTTGGTAAGAACAAGGAGGGGAAATGACTTATGCTTGTGAAATTTTGCAATCATATTTGATTCGAGAGAAATGACTATATCTTTAATGGTGTCTCTTTGTCCTACACATGCTATGAAATTGCTTTGTGTTTATTGCCTCACTTTGGTGTGGGTCCCATGTGTAGGAAGTCCCTATAACTGATATGCAGCGCAATTAGTCAACTTATTGTAATTTTTAGTCTGTTTGGCTTCGTTTTTCCCCTTTTTGTTCTCTTCTGTGGGATATCTTGCCCTCACCCTAGTTTTTACCTCTTTTTTCTTGAATATTATTTCTTTTATCAAAATTTCTGAATTTTTTCTATTATTAAAATGAAAATGTTGTAGGTTGGTGCTCTTGAAGGAGATGAAGAGTTGACACCTCTTGGACATCATTTAGCAAAACTTCCTGTCGATGTATTAATTGGAAAGGTATGCACTAGATCATTTGGCCAAACATTTTATTTTCAATGCTGATGTCATTATTTATGGGATTCTTTTGATTTCTCCCTCTGATGATGTTGAATTATATAACTTTCTTTTTGTCTTGAAAATCATCTTCTGTTGAATTTTCTGAGATTTATAAAATTACCATTATCAACTTGCTGATTTAGTGATCTTCAATTTCAGTTAAATCATACTGTTGGAATTTTTTTCCATTGAATGTTTTGTCATATTTCTTATAGTTTCTGTTTGTTATTTATTTATATATTTATTTATTTTTCATTATGACTAATGAGTCCAGTCAAAATGAGGTATTGCACTCAGCCTTGTGCTTCCTCTTGGTAAATACACGTTAACAACGCATATCAAGTTCTTTTGAAAACAAGGTTCTCTGCATTGCTTTGGAATAGAATGCGATTAACTGAAAAGTGGCCTATTCACATAATGATGCATTCATTTGTTTAAGTGCAGATGATGCTGTATGGTGCAATATTTGGTTGCTTGTCACCGATTCTTTCCATTTCAGCATTTTTAAGCTACAAATCACCATTTGTATATCCAAAGGATGAGGTATTTTATCAATGTCATGCTATAATTTTACACCACTTTACTTCTTGATAAGCAACTGGACTTTGCATAAAATTCTATGTTGATCTTCAGAAGCAAAATGTCGAAAGAGTGAAGTCATTATTGTTGAATGAGAAGCTAGATGGGCCAGGTGACTCAAATGATGTTGACCGGCAATCTGATCACTTACTTATGATGACTGCATATAAAAGATGGGAGAGGATTTTGACTGAGGTCAGACTGTAATTGCTGTTCTTTGTTTAATCATGCTCAAAAAATCATTATATGGTTAACTTGGATTGTAATCTTGGCACAATACATATCATGTTTTCCTGAATTGTTGCATGACTGTTTGCAACTTGAAAACAGACATTACCCATATGCATTTGTAGCTTACCTGCAGAGTAAAATATTAAGCAGATTTTAGTGAATTATTCCCTTAGGGAATTTTCTACTTAAACCCGTAAGATGATGTGGTTTGTCTCAAGAATTTGCTAGATGGAAATTATTGTCTGCTAGTGACTTATAATTGGGTACTTTCATTATTTGGGCTGCTCATTTTATGCATAATTTGTAGACAAACAGGGAAGCTAAGTGAAAGAGATAGTGATTAATTTCTTATCTGTTGAGGTTTTTATTTGGTGAGTATCTTTTGAGAGTTAGTATACTCAAACATAGCTTCAGTCCTTTCTGATCGATTGGAGTGTGCAATTTGGATTCAGTAGGATTTTGTTGATGGGTGAGTGTGCCACTTGATTGTATTCGATGTGTACATCAGCTAGGGGTAAGACACAAGGACCCTGGAAGCAAGGAGTAGAGGCTAACTGGTAACAATTAGATGGGCTTCATGAGGTTTTTGTTGAAAGTATTTTGACAAAGCCTTTCTTTTTGTCCTTTGGTTTCCTTTTGCATGATATTAAGACTTTAAGAATAAGGACTGGTATATATAATCAGATCTGTGGTAGAACTAGTGGTTGCCTTAAGCTTTTTTATATTCTTTTCATATAAATTAGTCAAATCCACTCATTGCCACTCTTCAATTGGCTGATGATTTTTCTTATTTTACGATATGGCTTTTTTTATTGAGAACTTGGTTCTATTTAACACTGATTTTCAATTCTTGTAGAAAGGAATTAAGGCTGCCCAGCAATTCTGCAATTCATATTTTATGAGCAGCTCTGTGATGTATATGATAAGGTACTCTATCTTTCTGTCAGCATCTTATGTAAGAGATTAGAGAGCTCTTTTGTTCAGCTGTTTGCTGTGGATTTCTCCTAATTCATTATTACAAGTGGCTTTTGTTGAATCTTTGGTGTATATTTTCATCTCTCACTGATTATTCTAACTATATCCAAAAGGGAAGTGCAACTCCATCTCTTATATATGAGTGAGAAGGCTATTCATGGCATCATTTTTTAGGAATATATCATTTTCAAAGTGCCTCCATTTTAAATACAGTTGGGGAATGCCAATACAGGTTCTAAATGCATTGAGTTCATGTCTGTAAATGATGGTGCATGAATCCAATAACGCAGTGACCAGAAAAAAGAACTACAATTTGTAGGTTTTTCGAGCATATTATAACCAAATATTTATTTATTTATTTATTTATTTTGAGAGAAAAGATGAAAAATACAAGTGTGGAGGATCCTCATTATATAGATGCGTTAAGAATTTAGGAAATTTTGTAGGTTAAGGAAATAATTACTTGCAATGACCCAAAGTAAAGGGTGTAAGCGTTGTGTGATTATAGTTCTAGTACAAATAGAGTTTGAAAACCAGTTGTATACTCACTGGCATTGATTCTTTTGATAGTATTACGTTTTGGTTGGTCTATAGGTTTTATTCTAAACTTTTGCTCTCCCTAATCCCTATTTTCTCTGGAAACTTAAGTTGCTGATAAATGTGACATAGTTGTCCAATTTCTCTGGATATCAGACAAGGAATTTTCCTTTATAAAGTCATGCTCAGACAACCAAAGGTTGTACATACGGCCTATCCCATAACATTTGTAGGGCAATAAAATGTCCTAGATCATGAGCATTCTGCTTCTGACTTGCCATTGAAATTATTGAGATTGTTAGTAAGTTTTGTTTGAGCCTATGTAGATATTGGCTATTGCATTGTTACAAAGCAAATAATATCAAATTTCACCTGTATCAATAATTTGGAAATTTTAGTATACATTTTACTGCCATAAATTCTTAATTCTGGAAATTTTAGTCCACATTTCACTTCAATAACTTCTGAATTGTGGTCATTTAAAATCCATATGGCTGTGCCAAACAACACCTCAGACTAACTTCTTGCGCATTCACATATATATACTTATAACGTGCTAAATTAGCATTTGCATCACCTTGTCTTACTGCTGTATTGCTACAACAATTTAGATCTGTGAATGAACTAATTTGCGTATGTAAATATTTGAAGATATGCTAATGCAGGTTTTATTTGTAAATTATATTCTCTTAAAACTGGTTCATGTGATTATATGTCAGGGAGATGAGGATACAGCTTGGAACTTTGCTGGCAGACATTGGGCTCATCAATCTTCGAAAAAATTCTCAGGTGGTTGCCTTCTCTCAAACTAGACTAATATATGAAGATATTTGAGCAAAAAATTTAGGGTAGAAGCATAAGCGACTTCGATCCCCTGTTCTATATTTATTCTCCTTTCAAAACAGAATTATCTCAGGCTTACAACATTGGCTAGTTATTTAGTCTCATGATTCTAGCCATAAATCAGGAAAGAATATATTTAAATTCAAATCCTAACTACCAAGTCAGATAAGCAGTAAATAATAAATAAAAGATTAAAATATAACAGTATGACTAACAACAATATATGACTACTATTTACTGTTTAGTTCATTTTGTTTGAGATCTTAACATTGAGTCACGCTGAAGATTTGAATGGTTATATTTGTAAGCTTAATTTACCTCACTTGATGCAATAAACATGTAATGTCAACAATTATAAGCTGAAAATCTTGTGCTCAGCAAATGGCTTCAGCAGTAAATTATCAGCTTTATTACCTGTCCTGTCTCACACGATTGTTAACTACTGGATGCTTTTAGAAGTTCAGATTATGAGAGAGATTTCTCTATTTGAATTTTGCCTCTAATTTATAATCTGGCCCACTTCAGATGGATGGAAAGAAGAAAGGGAATCTTGACAGCTACCTTTCTGATGCATCACAACCATTCAATATATATGCAAATCATTCATCAATTGTGAAGGTAAGGGTGGCTGCAATTCTGATTAGAATTATTAGGCTATTCTTACCTTTTGTTCCCAGTGGCTTCCAGCTAATGCTCTATTACATTTGCTTTCTCTTCATTTTCCTCATATATCTTGTCCAGTATGATCTTTTATTCGCTCAATTTAGACGGCACTTGGTTTCTGTTATGCTGAATTCATTCTTTCATTTCATCATGTTGCAGTTTGCCTAGTGATTTCATTTATCATGTTGGAACTATGCGTTGCAAATAATCATCATCATCATCATCATCATTATTATTATTTTTTTTGGTAGCAAACCATTTGAAAAAGTCTTCCATATATTATTATATTATGTTTAGCTTTCTGAGAGTACTTTTGCAGGCAATACTATGTGCAGGCTTATACCCCAACGTAGCAGCCAGTGAACAAGGCATTCTTGCAACAGTTCTGAGCAGCCTTAGGCAGTCTTCTAGCTCTGCAAATACTGATCGTGAAGTCTGGTATGATGGAAGAAGAGAAGTTCATATCCACCCTTCTTCTATCAACAGCAACTCAAAAGCATTCCAGTACCCCTTCCTTGTCTTCCTTGAAAAGGTTTGTGAACAATTCTCCTGTTGAAGTATATCGAGCCACCTTTTTAGGATAAAATATTTCCTGTCCTAAATGCTGGAACAAGATGACCGAAATGCTCCATAGCTCCTGTTTGTTATTAAGGTTAACGTGCAAAAGTGCATCCACATTCCTTTGGGTTTTTTGTGAGTCATTGTCTCTTTTTCTTTTCTTTTTTTTTTCTGACATTTCTAATCTTAATATTTGAAATGTTCTGGGTTCAGCAAAAAAAAAGAAAATCAGAAGCGTTCTGGGTTTATAATAACTAGAAATTCTTCTCGTGCATTGCATGGGAAGATGTATTTGTGACAAAATTATCCAGTGGAAACCACTAATCTTGAAATTAAAAAAAAAAGGATTCAAACATTATGCTGTATGCATTCCAATACAAGCCAAATATCTCAAATCATAATTCGTAACACTATTCACAAGCCAAATACATCAAATCGGCTTCCTGTGCATTTTTTAGATTATATAGATATTATCGTCAAGTTAGCATTCACATGATTATTATGCATGTTGTGTTTATTGTAAAATTGATACCTGCAATTCAATTTGTTGGTTTGAGATGTCAGTCTAACAACTGAAATTGTCAGGTTGAAACGAACAGAGTATTTCTACGAGATACTTCAATTATTTCTCCATACTCTATTTTGCTCTTTGGGGGCTCAATTAATGTTCAGCATCAGGTACGCCTTCTGATGCTTTCAATTCCTTAGCGGGTGGGGGGAACTCTATGAACTGCCTGGTGCTTGAATATTTAGTGTTAAGACTTTCACTCACACTTGAACTCAACCCGACACTATTCATGGAACTTCACTTAATAGTTCAAGCTTTTGAGTTGAAATGATTAATTGGTATAATATTAGACCCCTATGACTAAATGGTCAAGAGTTAGACTCTTGTCATTCTCCATCAACATTAAGTTTCAGCACAAGGTATAATACTGCTGAAAGCAGTTTGTATGAGATAGTTGGGATTTATTCTTATTTCTCAGTAGGTCTGAATACTCGAAACTAAAATGTATTGCTTAACAGCCTATACTTTTTACATTGGTTAGCAAGAAAATTTTGAGTGATAGATAAAGTGTTTTATAAATTAGAGAAGTCTCTTCCTTAGATTGATTAGTGATGCTCGTTCTAGAATTTGTAAATTAATTATCTTTCAAATATTTTTTCATCTTGTAGAGTGGACTGGTCATCATCGATGGATGGCTGAAACTAACTGCTCCTGCCCAAATAGCTGTCTTGTTTAAGGAGCTACGTTTGACTCTTCATTCCATTTTGAAGGAACTTATTAGAAAACCAGAGGTACTTATTCCACAGAAAATCATGATGTTTCTAGTTTTGTTTAGCTTGAACCTCGTTCATTTCTCTATATGCATGCCCACTATTTTACGCGTTTTATTCAGCATGAAGGCTCAGTGTCTGTACCCTGATTGTTTTGGCCTATCTATTTAACACATATTTGGTGATTCTAATGCATCGAAGTCTACAACAATAATCATGTTCTTGTCTAGATGAGGTGTTGTGCTTCTGTGAAAGAAGGGGGAAAAGTGTACCTTGCATTCAGTTCATCCCTAAAATTGTTACAATTGCATCATTTCTTTGTAGAATCCATTATGGAAGTGCGCTTCTGCTCACCAGCTGAAAGAAAGCTCTCTTCCCCTGTTCATGATCTTACATTTGGAAGAATTTTCCTGGACTGTTATGAATGTCTACAAATCTACATTTCAAAATCTTATTATTGTGGTTATTTTCATGCGGTCACATGCAATAAGGGGAGAGTCTCAGTGGTGTTGCTGTACAATTCTAGTTCCCATGTTTCATAGTCAAGAATGTTTAATACAGCTATCATGTTGAAAGTTGCACACTAAACAGTGCTTAAAATAAAAGGGTTTTAGCTCACAGAGTGCTGTTTGATTTAGTAGATATACTCTAGTACATAACTACTACTTTCTTCATGTGACTAAAGCTGAAATTTTCTTCTGCTCAGACTGGGATTGCTCTGAATAATGAGATCATCAAGTCTATCATCAATCTGTTGTTAGAAGAAGGTGGTATCCCTAAATAATTGAGCATCCACTGGTGATTCTGTCGGTATAAAGGAGCCTTAGTGCTGCGTTCTCCCTGGGAAGTCAGCATGAACTGTCCAGTTTAGTATGATATCTATCCTGTCTTCACTTGCGAGGTTTAGAGAGAAAGAGAGGGGAGAGATGGAACCTATTCACGTGGGGCTCACAAGGCAAAGGTGGGTCCCACTGTGCCTCTTTCTCCCTCCAAACTTCAAGCTAAGTGAACTTAAGAAGATCTAGTTCATGATTGCACATTCAATTCCATAAAAGGACGGTCATACTCTTACCGCAGAGATCAGGTGGTTCTGCTGTGTGGGGGATGTTATCCTCGCCCCTGATTTACAGGACCAATCCTAGAGTTGTTTTGAGAATCTGTTGTTACATGCAAGTGTATTGCCATTGTACTGTTTCTCTTACACGTGAGAGCAGCCTTAAGAAAGCAGCCTATTTTTTTATGGCTGCGATGTTCAAGTTGCAGTGTATGAAATATAAAACAAGCCTATATAATATACTAAAACAGCAATCATCCTGTAATTTTCCTTGTATGAAAAGAATTTTTTCTTTAAATTAATTAAAAGGGCACCATTTAATATGTTAAAATAATAACTACTAGCCATGTCATGTCATGCGAATTTTTCCTCCAAAAACGGTTTTTTCTTCTGACGACGAAGTTTTCCCCTTTTTTGGGGAATTAAAAGCTCAGATTGGCTAGTTGTGTTTGGAGGGCTTGCTACACACTAGTTTTTCTTTATTATGAAAGAATTTCCTTTGTATGAAAAAAATCTTTTACATAATTTATCAAAAAGGTCATTTTGATCAATCAAAAGGTTGTCTAGTCCTTTTCTTTTTTGGTGGTTTCCGGCGGGGGGGGGGCGGGGGTGCACACCAAAAGGTTGTCTAGTCAGTTGTAAATTAAAAATAATAAATTAAGTCATCTCATTGTTGTCGCAACTTGACAAAAATGCTGTACACATGGAAAGGTCGTCTAAACAAAATGCAAATAATCTTTAATAAATATCTAATAATTAAATGTCATTGTCCAAAGAAAAAATAATTAAGAAAGTCTTTGGTGATAATTCTTTTTTCACTTGTAACAAGTATTTGTTATTCAATATTATTGATTAATTATATTTGAGCATTATTGAGTGTAAGTAAGATTGTTTTGCCAACATGATTTTTTTCTTGAACAACTTTACCAACATGATTTTTACTAGCTAATATTTCATACGTTTGAAAGGGTTGATTTTCTATACTACTTAATAATCGATAGAGAGAACTTTAGTATGTAACACTATCGAGTACTTGTTTGCATGCAAAAGGTATATTATTTTACACTCAGAGAATCGAAAATATAACTTTAAAAATTTAGTTAAACAACGTAATTATTCAATTTTATTGCTATCTTAAAAAATCTTAAGCTTTTATAAATTTCTTGTGTAGCACTGCTAAAAGACTAGTATATGATGTTTAAAACAATTTTTGTACTCATTTCGCGGTTAATTTATTTTATAATGATTTTGAATAGAGCTTGATTGCTATAATTTCAAACTCTCATTTTTATAGGTTTTTATTAAAAAAAAAACAGACTTAGATGGAATTCTTTTATATTTTGTTTTCTAATTTGTCATCAAAACATGACAAGAATATGTCTTCAATAGTAGCTAAACACTTTTCTTTTCTCTTTTTTTTTTTTTACATTTATAATTTTTTTCGGGTAGAAAGATCAAATAATAGATTATTTCCAATTAAGTTTGCTTCCTATATAAAAGTTGAGAATTGGATTTTTTACCACTTGTTTTAAGAGGTGAGAGCCTCAACCATTTCACTCAATACCACTAGTCCTAATTTGAGTCGGTTGATAATTGACAATATTAATAAATCCAGTGAGATGATAATTTTTTTTTACAGAAAAATTCAAATTTTTTATCATTGAGTGTTTTAATAAACTAGACATATTTTTTATGTGTTGTACAAACTCTGAAAAAGGAGTAATAAATTGTAGATAACATAGTTTATTTTATATTTATTATATATAAAAAGAAACGGAATATTTTTCTTTACACTAACGAAAAAATTCATATAATAATAACAATATATATATAATAAAATAAAATATATTGAAAGTTTACAAGTCTTATCCTCTTTTTACATCACTATTCACTAATAATATTTTTCAGATTCTATAAATTGTAAAATATATAAAAAAGTATGTCTAAAATATAAAAAGTTTAGGATATAATAAAATTTATAAAGCTTTCAAAAAATAATTATAACATGTTATAAAACTAATGGAAATATAAACAACTTAACAACAATAAAAGAGAATTAGAGATGAGAAATGGGGAGAATTTTCTCATTCACTTTCACATCTATGTATATAATTTTTATGTTAAACATCAATTATATGTCTCTCCAATTATTAAACAAAATACAAACTCAAGGAGTTCAATGTATCCATATTATCATTATGATATACATTTTTCAAAATAAAAACATTTTTAATGTAATATTTGATCAATTAAACAAATTTATGAATGAAAAAGGAAAATAAATAGTTAAGACTCTTTAATACTCCATCCTGTCTTTAACATGGGACACCTTTTAAAAGAGTTTTTTTTTTTTTTAATGAAAGGGAAAATTCATTCAACGGAGCTAGGAACAAGATAAATACAGGCTGGAAACAAAGAAGCAACCAAAGGAAAAGGACCCATTAAGGTGCAGTATCAAGAAATTTAATAACAGACATAGCAACAGAAGTATAACGGGCTAAAGAACAAATGACAGTGATGATTCCGTCTGTTAAACAACTTCTTGTTCCTTCCTGACTTGCCCAAGTTTCCAGCACGTGATGCCAAAAGAAATCCTCCAAGAAGAATCAGTAGACAGCATGCTTTGGGAGAATCTAGATAGGACAACGCGGAAGGACAACGCCTCAAAACATGATCTAAGGGTCTGTACAGAAGGGACATGAAGAATCCTGGGATAAAAGAGGTTTTTGGTCATAAATAAACATATGACACTTTACAAAAATGTCTACATTATTATTTAATTTTTCCCATTAAGGCCTCTGGTAGTTTTGTATGCAATTAAGAAGTGTCACCTTAATTGACTTGAAGGGAGTAAAAGGAATATTAAAGGTAATTAATTTGATGTCATAATTAAATATACTCTTTCTATTCTTTATTACAAGTCACTTTTAACTAATTTTTATATAAAAAAAATAGTTAAAAGTAATTAAAATTTTTGAATTTTGTAAAATTTGTCATTATTTTTCAATATTATCCTAATTAAATTATAATTGATCTTAATTATATTTTTCTTATTCTTTCTCCAATATAATTATTCAATAAGGTCAAACATGGAAATGAATATTTAATATTTATATAGTAACTTATATTTTATATATTTCAATCTTTCTATAATATAATTTATAATGGAGAAGAGAGGGAGTACCTAATAAGGGCAATATTAGAAATTACGACAAATTCGATTATACAACTAACTTTTTTTATTATGTGAGGCACTTTCTCTGATTCATAAAAAATGTCATTTTGAAAATTTTCACATAGATTAAGGACATTATTAAATTATCATAAATTTAACAGTATTTTATTGAAACACAACCATTGACTTAAATTTGTTTTAGGTAGATCAAGAGAGAATTCATAATATTGATAAGAGATAAAATAGTGAAAATTTGTAATTAATACTTTATCAATTTTTATTCTAAAATGATGAATATTATAAAAAATTTTAAAAACTTAAATCACAATTTTTTATGAATAGGACGCGAAGCGGATGGAGTAGTAAAAGTTACTTATATTTAAGGAAAGAATGAAGTATACAAGTTGATTCATGAATGTTGCATATATATATATATATATATATATTTAAGAATGTTATCATTAAGGTCCTTAAATTTCTAGATTTTCAAGTTTATGGACATTCAGAAAATATTACAATATTATAACATAAACTATATTTCTGTTTGGTATACTCAGAATAATTTTTTATGAAATGAGAATAAAAAAAAGAATATGAATATGTTTTAAAAATGTCTTTAGTATGTCAATGAAATCTTAGCATATTTTTATTTAATATGTGTATTAAAAATATAAAAATACTAAAATGCCTTTTTCTTACAAATAAAAAAAACCCTATCCTTCAGAGATTTAGTTTCAGAAATCAACCACCACATCATAGACTACCATGCCCCTGTTAATAGCCAAACCGCTGTCGACCACCATGCCATTATTCCTATCCAAGAAATTGCAATAGTTTGCACAAACTAGAAGCATGAACAAAAACAAGAAGCAACAAAAATTTTTGACGTCGACATCAAAGTTCTCTGCCTTTGATTGAAGAAGAAGAATATGGCTCTTGTCTCATGGCTTAGAGAAGATGACGTGAGGTAGACTGATGCCAGTGACAACGGCTTTGACATTGACATCAATGTGGGCATTGGAGTTAGGGGACGACAAAGATGCGACAGGAGATGTGGTGAAGTAGTGGAGGTGGAGAAACAAACCAAAAGCAACATAAATTTTTGCAATCTAGGGGTGGATCTAAACAAAGATGAACGAAAAAAAAATTAAAATCAAAGATTGAAGTCGGTGTTGCTTGAGGAGATTGAAGAAAAAGAAGAAGATGAAGAAAGCGAGGTGAACCATATTGATGCTAGTGATAGCAGCGTCGGCATCAACATTGACATTGACATTAGAGTTGGGGGATGATGGAAGTGTGACAGGAGGTGCAGTGGAGCCGTGCAGGTGAAGGACGAAGGGAGGGTAGAGCATTCTCACAAAAGTAATTTGAGGGAATCTCACCGATTCCATTCTAAATATGATGGAATTAGATTCAGGTAATTTTGTGTAAATCTAATTTCTTAAGAATCATAATTTCCGTATACCAAATTAACTTTTATTAGGATTCATGTTTTTTTGTCCTTTTTCAGCTTGTCAATTCTGACGTACCAAACATGAGGTAAGTCTTTATCCCAAAAAACAAGAAAGAGAAAGAATCCAGTAACTGCACTTGAAAAACAAAAATTACAAACCTTTTTTTCCTTTAAAAAAAAAACAAAAGATAGCGTACCGTGTTAATGAGTGTAAACAGTAAACACCATTCATTTTCTCTCCCTAACCCGTAAAGGGTCGGTGAAAGATCGTAGCCGTGACAAACACGTCACTTTCTCTTCCTTACTCTCCCTCTATTGCTTCAGACCTCAACCATGGCCATGGCAAAGCCATCTTCCTCCTCCTTACTCTACCTCTTCTCTCTCCTCTCCATCCTCTCTCTCTTCCTCTACTACTTCTCTCCCTCCTCTTTCGTTCTCGCTGACTCTCATTTCGAAGGCTTCGAAGCCGACGACGAAGATGACTCCGACGACCACCCAATCGATCTCAATTCTCTCCGATCACCTCCGGTGACGCAATCCCACACCACCAAACTCACCCCTCCCGATCCCAAAACTCCTGACCCGGAGCCATCCCCGAATTCTCATTCCGATCTTCAATCCCCGCCTTCGAATCTTCCCAAGACCTCGCCTACCACCACCAATACAGCCTTTGATTTCTGGGATGAAGATGAATTCGAAGGCCTACCCACTGAGCAGCCCGCCTCGGACACTCCTAGTGCTGAGGGAAATGCCAAACATGTTGGCAATAGTTCGGAATCCACCGTTTCTCCGAAGCCTGAGACCGTTAAGGGTTGGCGTTCGTTTATGATTGAGATTGTTTGCGGAAGTTTTCTGATCATGTTTGCTATCAATTACTTCACTGGGAAGCGCGAGAACGAGAATATCGCTCTTGCCTGGGCTGCACAATTCGCTGCGAAGGATTCAATTTTCGAGAAGAATTGTAGTCTCGTGGGGATTGGGGAAGGTGGTGATGACTCTCCATTGTTGTTGAAAGAAGGGCAAACGGTATTCAAGTTCTACGCCAGCGGTAGAAGGTATTGCCAGGGGCTGTTGGCAACGATGGAGTTGAAGAGTAGGCACGATCTGATATCAAGGATATACCATATGATAGTGCCCGCAAGGGACGAGATTACCTTTGAGGCGTATATGAATGAGGATGCCATGGACCATGTGGTGTTTGCCATGGCGAAGAAGAAGGCTGCAAAAGCTATGCAGAAGGATGAGAGAGGTTTGCGAGTCTTCTTTCGCCTCCGAACGGGAAGAAGTGGGTAGCTGAGGAGTTGGCTGTTATTTCAGAGTCAAGAGAAGTGGCTGCTGATTTGATTACCGAGGCGGTGCTCGACCAGGTTTGGATTGATAGAATACTGCTAGTGGTGGATTCATTTTTGTTCTGCTTTTAGCATGATGTTATATGAAGCTTATTTTTTTCTGGTTAGTGTGGAGTTTGAACTAGTTTTGACTGTTTAAATCCTTAGAGTTTCTCCACCCCAAGTTTATGTCTTAATGCTAGCATTCTTCATGATGAATGTTTGCACGTCATTATTTATCAAAGTAAGAAGTAACATTTATAAACTTTTTGTTGCCGAAATGGGTTACCATTACTATATTTGGAGAGAGATAATGAAAAAAAGAGACCATGGTTGCAAAGACAGGGACAATGAGAAAAGAGAAGACGGTACAAAGATAAGATGTGAAGAGTGAACTGTAAGTTGTGTCACTTTTTCTTCCTCTGAATGAATATGCACGTATGTATGTAGATGATTCAATTTGCATTTTGCAAAATGAATCCCCAAATATCAAGACCTTGATCCCCTAGCTCCCAATCTTCTTGGTGGGCCTTTCTACAGGCGCCTTAGTAGTTTTCACCCCTTTTCTAAAGTGGTGATGTGTCCAGATTGCGCTTTTCTTCCTTGAAAACGAAAAGAATATTTTCACAGAAAAAATGTTAATAAATTATATTCGGATTATTTGAAGCTTGAAGTTTAATATACACACTATGTCGGTAGAAAATGTGTCTTGGATGAGCTGCACAGTATTCTGTTGAAGTTAAATTTGATTCCTGGAAAAAAATTGAACTTTATAAATATGGTACAGGTATTCAGTGACAAAGCTTTTGAGAAATTTGGAAAAAAATTCGTTTCCATGCATTTCTCTGATCAACATCCAGGCATCCACAGGAAAGTTTTGGAATTCAAGTTTGTGCTTCCAGGTGCTAACAACATGGCTGATATCTCACGACTGGTGGCTCTTGTGCCATATTACATCGACTTAATTGGAAGATATAAATTAAGTTCGCAGGTTGGTGAATTTGCCCTGTCAGATTACTGATGCAACCACAATTTGTTTTTATGATCACTTAATCATATGGCTCGTGATTGACTCTGATTTTTTGCAGGCTCGGTCCAAGACAGAGGCTGCCCGACTAAAGGTTGCTCAAGAAGTACGAAAGGAACTTCATAATGTCCGGCAAGAAGCCTTGCAGAGAAGAAAGGCAGAAAAGAAACAGATGATGGAGGAGGCTGAGGCAAAACTCAGTGCAGAGGCCATCCGAAAGAAAGAAGCAAAAGAGCGTGCTCGTCAGATGAAGAAGGCGATGCCAAGGATGAAAATGACCCGTGGTTCCTAGTTTCTGAAGTTTCTCAAGCTTCATGGTTCATGTTTAGAACTCATGTTCTTGCCTTCTCCAGAATTATGAAGGTTCCAATCTGCCCTTCATAACATTGTAGTATTGTAGTTTAGTTTGCATCACTGCTTTAAGTTAGCTTAGATCTGCATAGCCTCGTCCTAGGAGGATTTTGAAGGTAAAAGAAATCTGAAATTCTGAAATATTTGTTTTTCTTTGATCCTAATGATAACAACATAAAACAAGTGATCTTTAGTTCCTAGATGGAATTACTATGTGAAGTTTAAGAAGGCTGGTTGGCTAGACAATTACTTCCTCCGTTCCTTAATACAAGGGATAATTGAGGGAGTTTCTATATTTTAAAATATAAGGAATAATGGAGGTTTGTCTGGTGTATTTAATAATTTTGTCCAAAAATATCCCTAATTAATATAATATATTTTTATTTGTATTAATTGTATGGTGTAAAAGTTATTAGTATTAAATAAGGCTGTTTTTGGAAAATATTTTTTATTTCAAACAAGTTTATTGTTTTTCTTGATTTATGTGATTTTATTTTTTGTCCTTTATATTAAGGAATGGAGGGAGTACGTGGGTTTGATAAATGAAAATTGAACTTGAGTAAAGGAAAAAAGACGAAAAAAAAGTATAAAAGTTTTTAGTTGAACAAAATAATTTTGTTGGAAAGAGGGGTTTTCATATTTGTGTAAAAAAATTATTTCATTCCTTTTTTTTTTTTTTTAATCAAACGCGCTCCCTTTGCATTGCCAAGTTTCACTGTGATGGTTAAAAAGTCTGTTTTGGTCATAGGGTAGACTTTTTTCTTTTGGGGATTGGATAAAGGTCATAGGCTAGACATGTGGTTGCAGGTAAAGGTATTTGTGGTGGAGAACCACATGACAATAATTGGGATGGAAAATCTATAAACTGAAAAAAACTGAAATTTGAAAGACAGCAGTGTTCAGCTACAGCGTGTGCTACCTACTCCTTACCTCATCACCTCCACGTCATCATCCATGGCCCACCAGTGATTTTATTCTCAAAGACATGTACCCCTAATTGATGTTAAAAATAATATTTTTGTAACACCTGCCCCGTTCCATCAAATAACCTAAAAAGCTAAAACTCTCAAAATAAGAGTGCTTTTTGGTCCAAAAAAAAAATCTAAATATTTCTTGATCAGCTTGATTTTTGTATCAAGTTTAATTAAATTTGATCGATATGCACTTCTAGCATCACATTTGATTTTTATTTTAAAATAACAAATTTTTCTTATTGTACTAAAATTGTCAATATTTTATTTTTATTTTAACAATGATATAATTTTTTAAACTTTATTCACTCACATAACTTTTTTATCTTCAAAGTTTGCACAAAATTTGTAAAAAATAATAAATTATACTAATATCTTGTAAATTATATTAAAACTAAATATTTTTATACAAATTTTAAGTAAAAAATATATATATAATTTTGACATAATTTAGAAATCCCATATATAATTTAATTTTTTAAAAAATTAATATATATTTTTAAAACTCTATATAATTTTAAAAAATTAAGAGGATATTAATTTAATTTAACTTGTAATAAAAATTAAATTTATATAAATTTCAAAAACAAAATTTTATATAATTTTAATAAAATAAATTAATTGTGTGATTTGTTTTTAATAAAATTTTCAAATTCAAAACTACCAATAAATAGTTCAAGTTTCAAGCGCCGAAAAACATGAAATTTGTGTCTGAATAATATATAATTATGACATACAAATCTGAAATAGTAATCCCATAATTAAGTAGGTCGATGCTGGAAAAACTCTATTTTTCTTACAAAAAAGGTATTTCAAATGTACAAAACTATCAATTTACTTTTTTTTTTAGCACTAGTATCCTTAACATGTCTTTCTCAAGTTATGAGAATTTTACCATAGTCTAAAATTGAGATTAACTTGCTTTCAATACAACGATAAAATTAATTAATTATAATTAATTATATAGCGTTCTCTGTCATCCATTCTCATCGCGCACCCAGAATCCGAATCAAAGTGAGCTCTGTGAACAAGACTATGCTAATCTCATTATATTTATTATTATTATTATTACTCCTCTCTTTGATCTAGTCCCATCATCTTGTAGATCCCACCATGTTTGTTTAATTTGCAGAACTTCGCCATCACTACCCATAAGCCTTCTCTCTCTCTTCTCTCTCTCTCGCTTGAAGAATGCCAAAGAGCAATGAAGATTCGAGTTTCAGCCTTAACAAAGAGAGGCCACCATTGAAGAGACCGAAGACACTTTCGATACCTACCTCGTCTTCGACCACTAATCGCAGGTTCGATCTCGGAGTTTCAATTGACAATGGAAGCCCTGCAAGCAGTAATGGTGATTTTCCCAATGAGCAATGGAAGTACCCTTCTTTTCTTGGGACCACCAGAAGGAAAAGAGCTACAATCAAACCCAACAAGATTCAGAAGCATGGATTCTCGAATTCGATGGGTGCGAAGTTGGGTGGGGAACAGAACAAGGCGGGAAATAGCTCAGTTATTCCAGCTCCTCCTGCCAATTCTTCTTCTTCCTCCTCTTCTTTTTCTTCGTCGACTTTGTCTACTTCTACTTCAGTAGTTACTTTGCTGGCGCACTCCAGCACCAGGAGGCCTCAGCAGAATAATCACTCTGCGATCTTGTATTTGGTTAGTTGTTTGTCTGCACTTGGGATTTTTTTTCTTTTATTTATTGTTTTTCCCCGTTTTAGTTAAGAGGAATCAGTGAGCACTTTTTCAAATTAAGAGAACCTTGAATTTTTTTCTCAATTAGCTTATATAAGGAAAGGCTCTTTTGGTATGTAATAGTTAACAGCAACGGTTACTATCATGGGTCACTTGAGGACATTCCTGTGCAAAGGGTATATGATTAGTTGTATAGGAGATCTTTCCTGTACCTGATGAGGATTTTAAGTGAGATGATTATCCGCTATGTTTCGCGGTGGAATCACATCGTATTCACGCAGGATTTCATTCTAGAACCCTAGTTGTAGCATTGGCTTGTGTTCAATATGCTTAAATGATACTTATAGAGACTATATATGTATTTTGATGAACACTATAATTATGACTTCCTCTTGTTCTCTTCTTATTACTTTATGAAATGCGGTATCTGTCAGGACTTGAATATAATTTCTAATTTTTTTTTTCTTTTGGTTGCAGCTCATTGTTGCTTGTATTGTTTCTGTACCTTATGCAGCTTATCTACAATATAGGCTTGCAAAAGTGGAGGTGTGTTTGTGTTCCAACAAATCTAACATTGTTGCTAATTTTAGTTTTCTTGGATAGATTATTTATCCATCTTTACAATTACTTTGATTGCAGGGAGAGAAAATTATCCTGTGTTATGAAAATGATATTTGTCACAAGAATGGAAGGGGATCTTCCGAAGAAGATGATGTTTCATTTTCTAATATCCAGAACACAGACATTAGAAAAATTGCTCTGTACATTGTGGTGGCTACACTCATCTTACCATTTTTGTCGTACAAATATCTTGACTACCTTCCTAGAATAATCAATTTCTTGAGGAGAAATAAGAATAACAAGGAGGATGTACCATTGAAGAAGAAAATTGCATATATGGTAGATGTATTTTTCTCCATATATCCTTATGCAAAGCTACTTGCACTTCTCTTTGCAACTGTATTTCTTATAGGATTTGGTGGTTTAGCTTTGTACGCGGTGACTGGTGGTAGCTTTGCTGAAGCACTTTGGCATTCTTGGACATATGTAGCTGACTCAGGAAATCATGCTGAAACAGAAGGAACCGGGCAGAGGATTGTCTCTGTCTCTATTAGTTCAGGTGGCATGCTGATATTTGCTATGATGTTAGGTCTTGTTTCAGATGCTATATCAGAGAAGGTGGATTCACTAAGAAAAGGGAGGAGTGAAGTTATTGAAATGAACCACGTACTCATTCTTGGGTGGAGTGACAAATTGGTAATCTACTCAATGGTTTGTCTATAATTTTTCTTTTTAACAGTTTAGCTTGGAAAGTCATGTTGACTTTTTCTTTGGGGGGACTTAGTTTATGTTATAACTTATATTACTTATATTGTTTCATCTCTGTCTTGACTATATTTTTAAAAGTTGAATTCTTTGTGTATTTACACTATGCACATGTTAAACACTTTTCTTTATAATAGTTCTGTTTATCTGAGAGTGCATATGTAATATTCTTTATGAATAAAAAAAAATAGATGCTAATCAATGATTATTACTTGCAGGGTTCTCTTTTGAAGCAGCTGGCAATTGCAAATAAGAGTGTTGGTGGCGGTGTTATTGTGGTGCTTGCAGAAAAGGAAAAGGAGGAAATGGAACTCGACATAACAAAGCTGGAATTTGACTTCATGGGAACATCAGTTATATGTAGAAGTGGCAGCCCTCTTATACTGGCTGACTTAAAGAAGGTATTAATAGGGGTTTTTGCTCTATCTGTGGGCAAGTGTAACACTTAACTGAACCTATTTGACTGCTCTTTTTTTTTTTTTATGAATATTTGACTGCTTTTGTGCAGGAAATGTTAAGTTGAATTTTCTTTTCTACCCTGTGTCTTGTTAATTGTTCTTTTCCAAATGAATCTTTATTTATTCTCAGGTTTCAGTTTCGAAGGCACGTGCAATCATTGTATTGGCTTCTGATGAAAATGCTGATCAGGTCATTTATCTATTTCATTGTGCTTTCATTTGATCTTTTAGGCGATGTTATCTTTCCCAATGAATTTCTCCATTATTAGCTTTTTCTTTGTATCTGACTCCAGAGTGATGCACGTGCTCTGAGAGTTGTTCTTAGCCTCACAGGAGTAAAGGAGGGCTTAAAGGGCCATGTTGTGGTGGAGATGAGTGACCTTGATAATGAGCCCCTGGTCAAACTTGTTGGTGGAGAACTCATTGAAACAGTAGTTGCACATGATGTAATTGGACGTCTAATGATTCAATGTGCTCTGCAGCCCGGCCTTGCACAGGTTATCAAAAAACTGCATCCCTTTAGTAAGCATTACTCAAAATAGGTGGCTCTAGCTCTGGGGATAGGAAATGGGTGAATAAGCTCCGCTTCACCCATCTCATGATGGGTTGTCCCTATTTTCTGCTCTACTTGTTTTCCTAACTAGATTATGCTTGCTAAGTAAAATACAGAATTTCTTCTTAATCCTACTACTAACTAGCTGAATTTCCATAAGTGCTTTTTGTAAAATAATTGCTGTTTTCTAGATAGAAGTGACAACCTATTTTGTGTCTAAATAATGTCGTGAATGTTATGGACTTTGCATTTCTCTAGTGCTTCAGATTCCCATATAACCTTTTTGAATTTTAAAGTGTTGGTTCATTTGTTTTCTTCTCTTGGTCAGATATGGGAAGATCTACTGGGGTTTGAGAATGCTGAGTTTTACATCAAAAGATGGCCTGAACTTGATGATCTATGTTTCAAAGATGTGCTAATTTCATTTGCTGATGCAATACCCTGTGGAATCAAGGTGGCTGCAGAAGGGGGGAAAATTATTATAAATCCAGATGATAGCTATGTGCTGAGAGATGGGGATGAAGTTCTTGTTATAGCTGAGGATGATGACACTTATGCTCCAGGACCGCTTCCTGAGGTTATCTTTCTATTCTAAACTCCATATTGCCACACTCGGTTTATTCAATAGGCTTACCGATTGGAGAAGTTACTGAACTAGGTGGTTAGAATACCATACATATTGGGCATGGTCTTACTTTTTTTATTCAATGATTTCTAGGTTACTTCTTTACTAATTTCTGTAGCTAGACACCCATAATATCTATAGTACATTGTTTTAATCCCATAATTTTTGCAGGTACACAATGCTCTTTTCTTAAGGATACCTGACCCACCAAAATATCCAGAGAAGATATTATTTTGTGGCTGGCGGCGTGATATTGATGATATGATTATGGTAATTTTCTATATTTTACTCTTTTCATAGTACTACCTTAAAGTACCTTTAACATTGTTACCCGTTAATTAAATTGCAATACCATACCACAGTCACGATGTGTATGAAGAACTAATTTAGGGTTTTACCACATAATAATATAAGATCAATTTAATGCCAATGTTTAAAAACCTTGATATCAGTTAATTTACTGAAGAAGATTGAGTATTATAATTTTTTTTTTCTGGAAGTTTTTTTTTTTTTTGGAAACTCAAAATTAGATAGATTATATGCCCAAGACAGAAAACTTTTGATTTTCTGTTGGTCTACTACCCAATGAATGACAAATACTAGATTTACAAAAGAAGTTTTGAGAACAATTGGACAAGGTTATTTTTGCTTTTCCATCCTGTCCAACAAAATCTTGATTGAAGCCAAGGCACACATTTTCAGAATTAGGACATAGCTGGCATTCTTTCTTCAGCAAATTGCACCTGAGCTCTCTCTCTCTCTCTCTCCCCCCCCCCCCTCTCTTTCTCTCCCTTTCACACACGCACACAAAATCTTCTATTGAAGAGTTTGTGTAAAACTCTTGAAGCTGCAAGACAAATTGCATTATTGAACTATGCTTTTCGTCCACAATGATGGATTCTGTGATGATGGTAGATTGTCACATAAAGGTAATATACCCACGTCTCACAAATCTGTGTGTAGATTCTGGCTTTCACATTCTCCTTAAATTTCTTAATCACTTCATTGGTGTTTCTTAGGTTCTTGAGGCATTCTTGGCTCCTGGCTCAGAACTGTGGATGTTCAATGAGGTTCCTGAAAAGGAAAGAGAAAGGAAGCTTATTGATGGTGGACTTGATGTTTCTGGGCTAGTGAATATTAAACTTGTCCATCGGGAGGGAAATGCTGTAATTAGACGGCACTTGGAGTCTCTTCCTTTGGAGACTTTTGATTCAGTAAGTTTCAAAGCCCTCTTCTCTTCCTATTTATAGTAGCTCAATTTTCAACCTTGAATCTATGTATCAATTTTCACGATGGCTTATCTCATGAGTAACCATAAGCATGGTTTCAAACCAAACTGAGTCTTTCTATGATGTGATAAATGATCAAATTCTATGATAATGGATTGGATAGGAACTCTAAGGGCATATCTGGTTCTGTTTTTGTTTTATTATTGTGGAAAATAGTCTTGGGAAGTCATTTTTAAACAACTGAAAAAAAATCAGCAAACTTTGGATAATTTGTTGTAAAAGGAATATTTTTTTAAATGCATTTGGATAATTTATTTTTGAAACATTTTTTAAATAATCATTTGATCCAAGTTTGACTTTTGTGTGTGGCCATGTGTGCAAGTGTATGGTTTGGTGTGGTATACTAACTCTAAGGACAGATCCTTATTCTTGCAGATGAGTCAGTCGAGGACTCTGTTGCTCATTCTGATTCAAGATCTCTAGCCACTCTTCTTCTCATTCGTGATATACAGGTACAATTATGCTGGTGATGTATATCATATTGCTGATTACTGTCGAACTGTTTAATGAACTGAATTCTAAAGGAAACTGCCTTTTCATTTTTTATTGCTTTGCAGTCACGACGTCTACCTTACAAAGACTCAAAGTCATCTACTTCTTTGAGGTTATCTGGGTTCTCTCACAGCTCTTGGATCCGCGAAATGCAGCAAGCTTCAGATAAATCAATTATAATTAGTGAAATTTTGGATTCTAGGACTAGAAATCTAGTGTCTGTTTCCAGAATCAGTGATTATGTGTTATCCAATGAGCTGGTTAGCATGGCACTGGCTATGGTGGCTGAAGACAAGCAAATCAATCGTGTTCTTGAGGAATTATTTGCAGAGGAGGTATTGTATTTTTTTCAGCTCTCACTTTAAATCCTTTGCCTTGTTTTAGTCATATCCTTTGTTTGATGTGTTAAATTCTCTGAAATTGTTGTCACCTAAAAGAAAATCTCTTAAATTCCCAATTTGGATCTTTGTTCTTGTGGCAGGGTAATGAGATGTGTATTAAGCCAGCAGAATTCTATTTATTTGACCAAGAAGAACTCTGTTTTTATGATATAATGATGAGAGGTCGTGAAAGAAGGGAGATTGTTATTGGCTATCGGTTTGCTAACCAAGACCGTGCTGTAATCAACCCATCAGAAAAATCAGTGCCGAAAAAATGGTCCCTTGATGATGTTTTTGTAGTCATTGCCTCAGGCGATTGACGAGGGGTTAGTACTGTACCTTCTTGTTCATTAAATTGTGATTATGCTTACACTGGATGCTTGCCGTAACCTTCCTTGCCACCAGGAAGCAGTAACCTTCTCTGTGCATGCTAAGAGGGACAAGCAATTAACTGGTAATGTACAATCTGAAGATAATATGCTGATTCAAAAGTGTGATAATATCAGGTAGTGTTTTGTTCTCTGTAGTGGAATTCTTTTGCAGCATCACTGCAATTTTTAATGGAAAATAATCTTTTCAAACAGATTTTAGTCGTGGAGAGGAGTTCAAGTTGTAAAAGTTTACTCCAAGTCTCCAACAAACATGTAGAAACCATCAACTCATTATAAAATGAGAGAGATTTTGGTGTAACAGGAAGAGGTATAAATATATATGGATTTTTTTTTGTTTTCGTTTTTTTTTTGGGTGATCTTATGATTATGTCCAAGGAAGGAGCAGGTTAGGAAAAACCAACCTAAACTACTGTTCTTAGTTAAAATCTAAACTGCTTTTATTAGCCGAAATCTCATGTTGAGAGCATCAAAGACTAATCCACCCAGATCTAATTTATAATGACTGGTATGGGGAATGTTTCCCGATGATACTTGAACTCCTAATAAATGACCTTTCTTTATTTACCCTTTTGAAGTCAAATTTTGTTATGGACTATTGTGGCAGCTCTGGAGATTTGATATCTCAAAAGTATCAATATCCTATTTAGAGCTTGTTCTGCTTAGTTATGAAACACAAGAAAATAACTGCTTCAGTTTTTCTGTTTCAATTTTCGATCAATGAACAACTAATGGGGATCAGGGGATGGAGGGATTTTGTTTTGTGGATTATGGCCAGAGAATCAAGCTGTGTATGGATGGTTTGATTTTTAGCTTCCCGAATGCAGTCAAGAATGATGCCATTTGGATTCTTTAAGTGCACTTCAGGTGTAGTGTTGGGAGAGGCAGAGGTAGAGAGATGGATTCTTTTCTTTTCTTTTCTTTCTTTCTTTCTTTTTTTTTTTTTGAATAGAGAGATGGATTCTACTGCTGTGAAACTCATTTTATCAAAAGTGGGCCTACCATTCTCTCTATTTTTCTACACACGTCACCTAAAGTCCATTTTTAGGATCCTAATCTAAGAATGATAATGACTACGGTGAAATATTCCTGTAAAGTGAGGTAGGCCCAAACCATGTACTTTTAGGATCTTGGTTTCTAGCCAGTGCGCCATGTTCTGATGATGGTGCTCATCTATTTTGTGGCCCATTGCAGAGGTATATCCACGGCATGCCAAAGTCACGTGGCATGAAAATGTGATCCAGAGTTTCTTGAATCCTATCACAGAAAGGGGCTTCTTGTTCTAATGGAAGGTGGTGAGATGGTGGCGAGATAATAGATTATTTAATACACAAAATAGAATGAGATTGATTAAAAAGAGACATGGAAAAAAATTACAATAGATGACTTAATTTATAGTATGGGTATTTTTGAAAAGTAAAAGTATATTTTTTTTCTTTAATTTTACACTAAATTTTATATTGATCTTTTAATTTAATTTTATTTCTGGTTAGTTCTTTAACTTTCAAAATATGAACAAAAGTTTTCTTATCCCTTATATTGTTAATTATATTAATAGAAAAGAAAATGTTGACAAAGTATTCTCCAATGATGACAAATTAATCCAACCTAATTTTTTGTGGCAAAAGAAAAATCCAATTCAATTTTTTTCAAAAAAGAAAACCGCATCACCCCTTCTTATGAAAAATAAATTCTACTATTTATGATATGTGAATAAGATGAGTTGTTATAAATTTTATTATATTTTAATACATTACATTATATATTGTTTTATTTAAAAAAAAAGAAAATAGTCGATGTTTTGTTATAGATCCAATAAAAATAACACACATCAGTCATTATATATTGGATTTTTGTTTTAAAAAAATGAGTTAGATTTTTTCCCATGAAAAGAGTTAGATTAATATGTCAACATTGGAGAATACTTTGCCATCATTTAAAAATGTTTTGTTAACATTTTCTATTCACATAATTAATAGTGTTAAGAATAAAGAAGTTTTTTAGTAAATTTAAGAGACTGAAATAAACTTAAATATAAAGTTAAAGGACAAAAAATATGCTTTTTACTTTTCTTTTTTTTAGATTATCAACTCAATAATGGTGATTCCCTTACATATTTGAATGAAGTCATTCTCATGCTTATGGGAATAAAAACATGGTTTTCCTTTTAAATAAGAATATAAACATGGTTGCCTATTGAGCAGGGAGAATGTGGATTCCTATTCCATGGCCCATTTGTTTGGGCCAATATCCTATGGGCCCATATGAAACAAAGCAAACGGGCTCTAGATCTAATATAGAAATTGTGGAGAACGATGTCTTCAAGATCTGCTATGCAACATGTCAAGGATAAGCTTACTAATTGTCATGAATGATAAAGGGTGCCACCAAATGCACTTGAAAATGCGTATTAAAATCTCTAACGTCGTTGGCTGATATGTCAGTTGTAGGGATGGATTTTGTAACTATTGTATTGTAAACTATGAGGAGTAGCCTGGACCTTAGAAGTTTCAAAAGTAGAGGGAGTTAGGGAGTGATTTAAAAATTTTGAAACCAAACCAAGTTGTGATTGAAAAAATATTATGTGAACAAAGATGTAATGGTTAAAAACAATTGAGTACAGTTTGAATTAAAATAGAGCCAACAGTACATAGATAATGTAAAGATGATAATAAATGAACAATTGCTTTTGCCATTTTCCAAAATGAAATGCAACAAATAAAATTTGGCATTACCAATCTCATTAATAACAATTAAATATTTTTAATTTTTTCTTGGTATAGAAGTTGGTGGCTTCCCTACTCCTAGAACCATTGGGTTGGGCATTAATGTTTTAGACTAGGGATTCACCGGAAGTTACAGGTCACCACACCGCTAAAGGTTAGACACTTGTGCCATTGCTGGAGACAGTCTAAAGCTGTCCAAAAGACTCACACTACACCAAAACAGTTAATTTTTCGTAGGCAAAATTTTGGGAAAAATAACCAAAGCCATGAAAAAGAAGTTTCTCACGAAAAAAAATGGTGTTGGAACTTATTTCATAAGGGAAAAAATTTCTCCTAGAATTTCATTGTGAGGAACATCTTTTCATGAAATTTTTATCCGTGAGAAGACGTTTCCCATGGATTTAACTTGGAGAGAAATTTTTTATGGATTTTTGGCCCTATCACCTGTGTTTCTGTGTCTTTATCACATGATTCTCTGTTCAATCGTTTTTCACTTATACATCCTTTCTTCTCTCTGGCAGTTTTGTATTTGTAGACCTACTTCTCATGTCTCTATATATCTTTCACATTATTTTTTCTTGAAACTAAAAAATATTAGAGTTGGGAAATGTGAAAAGTTAATTAAAATACCTCTCAAGAATACATGAAATCAAATTAAATAGATATTTTCTTGAAATAATCATCTACCATGAGATATTACCTATTTTGATATGCTAAGAAAAGCCTGTCAAAAAAATTGAGAGGCGTCTCCAATAATTGCTAAAAATAGGAAAAAGAGGAGGTAGTGCCTAATGTAATAAACTTATTTAAATTCTATTTCCCTTCTTTGTTTTGACTTACATGATTGTGTCTTTGATGGTTTCATTCGTGTGCCCCTACCACTTATATTTCTGTATTTCTATGACATGATTTTCTCTTCAACAATTTTGCATATATATGGGTCTTACCTCCTCTCTATGTTAGTTAATCATATGTGGACTCTACTCGAATTTCTATATATCTTTCACATGAATTTTTCTTGAAGGCTGCAGTTTGGAAGTATGAAAAGTTAAAATGCCTCTCAAGTAAGCAAGATATAAAAGGAGGCAAAAGAATACATGAAAACAAATGAAATAGGTTTTTTCCTGAAATAATCATATGGTATCAGGCATGAATTATTTTAATACGCCAAGAAAAGCACGTCAAAAAATTGAATGCCTTTTAAATTTGCTTGAGAAAAAAATGAAACAAAAACTCTAATCAACTTTATCATTTGAAAAGAATTTTGAAAAAAAAATGTTGTTTGTTCAAATAATAGGGAAGCAAATTATATCTAAAAAATGTCAAAATCCCCCCTAATAATTGATAAAAATAGGAAAAAATGGACTAGGGCCCAACCAACTCATAAATTTTATCTCCTTTGTTTCTTCAATATCACATAATTGTTTCTTTGATTGTTTCATTTATGTGGCTCTTACCGCTTATATTTATCTGTTTCTATCACATAATTATCTCTTCAACAATTTTGCACACACACATATATATGGATTCTACCTCCTCTTTTGCCGATTTCGTATATGTGGACTCTATTTTTTACTCCCTCTAGTCTCAAATATAAGTAAATTTTGGAGGGGAGGGTTGGTATAAAATATAAGATAAAAATATAGATTTATGTAGTAATAAATATAGTATTTCAAAAAATACCCCTAATTAATGAGTATTAATTAATCTAGTGTAAAAGAAAAGATCATTAATTAAGAGTAATTTAAAAAAAATATTTTACTATTCTCATTAATATGTGTAAAGTAGTTTTTCCTCTTATATTTGAGAATGGAGGTAGTATATCTTTGTATATCTTTCACATGAGTTCTCCTTCAAGGTAAATAATATTAGAGTACGGAACTGTAAAAAGTTGAAATATCTCTTAGGTAAGCAAGATATAAATGAGGCAAAAGAATGCATTAAAACAAATGAAATAGGTATTTTCTTGAAATAATCATCTGGTATCAAGTATTAACTATTTTAATATGCTAAGAAAAGCATGTCAAGAAATTTAAAGCGTTTTAAATTTGCATGAGAAAAAATGAAACAAAAACTCCTATCAATTTTCTCATTTGAAAAGAAATTGAAAAAAAATGTTTGTTCAAATAAAAGGCAAGCAAATTATATCTTAAAAATATCAAACTCTAATAATTGATAAAAATAGGAAAAAATGGATTCCGGCCCAATGTAACCAAAACTCAAATAAATTTTGGTCATGTATAATTTGTGTTTCTAGAATAATTTTTTTTTATTTTTAAAAACAGAAAAATAAAAAAAATTATTTGATAAACCTGTTTTTTATAAATTATTTTGAAAAATAAAAAAAATAAAAGAACAGAAAACTCAAAATATTTTTAAAATGTTTTGTAATTTTTGTTCTGAAAAATACAAGAAAATGTGAAAAATACCCTTCTTATCAATGATAAAATTATAAATTTTGAATAATTCATTCAAGACTTATTAGTTATAATTTTAAGAATAATTATTTAAACAAATTTTTTTTTTAAAACTTGTTCTAAAAAGTAATTTTAAAAAATTATTTTAAAAATAATAAAATAAAAAACACTACTAGGCCATTTATCGCGCCTGATTCTTCAATGTCACATGATTGTCTCTTTGATAGTTTTATGCATATATGGATCCTACTTCCTCTCTTTATCGGTTTCATATATGTGGACCCTACATCTTTTGTCTCTATATATCTTTCAAAAGATTTTTCCTTAGAGGTAAATAATATTAAAGTTTGGAAGTGTGAAATCTTAAAATATCTCTCAAGTAAGCAAGATATAAATGGAGGTAAAAGATTGTATAAAAAAAATAAATGGAGGTAAAAGAATGTGTGAAAACAAATGAAATATAGGTATTTTCTTGAAATAATCATCTAGTATTAAGTATTGCTAGGTAATTCAACTTTGAACTAAGTTAGGCTCTAAACGGGAGGCAAAACTCTTTTACGGTAGATTTTTTTTCTCCCAAATGAAATAGCCATTAAGCGTATCAAAATAATGATTTTTAATATTAATTTTTTATTTAATTAATATAAAATATAATATATTTATTTTATAAAATTTTTCAAACAAAAATCACTTATATTTTTCTTTTTTTCCCATAAGTGTTATGTTGTCCAAATCTCCAAAATTAATAATTTTTTAGGACTTTTTTATATTGAATATCCTATATAACCTTGTATATTTTATACTATATAATTTTGTATGCATATTAATGTTTTTATTTATGTCATTGTAGCTCACAAGTTAATTTTTATAATCGAAGACCTATAATAAAACTGTGTACTAAGTATATCATATCCTAAATAATTTTTTCTTTCATTTCTTCTCTTATCTTATTTTCTTTGGTCGAATGAATTTTTTAATTATAAAAGGATTTCAAATTCTTACCAATTGAGATAAGAGTATATGTGTTTACCACCTAAGAGCATTTTCAACTTATCATTAACCTTCCGATTAGAGGAGGAAAAAACATGGGGGTAGGAAAATTTGGGAAGAAAATAAAAAAGAATTTAAATACCTTTTATCTAAGTTTTTCCTTATTTCTTCTTAGTATTTTTTTCTCTTATTTTCCTCTTAATTCAAATAAAGGCTAAGGAGAACATAGATGTGAAATGAGTAATAAATGTTGACTTGATGCATTCCACAATTTAGACGTGCAAGTAAGTAAAAGTGGATATATTTGCAAGCCCTATCATATTTATGGTGACGCAAAATGAAATAAGAATAACTAAATTATGATTGAAAAACATTAATTTGTAAATATTTGGGTTTTTAAGTGATGTTATTCTGGATTCAATTATTGACCGTATGTATAGAAAATATTTCATTAGAAAAAACAAAACTACTTCGATAAAATTTTATATCTTTAAAAAATTAATCTTTGACTATTAGTTGGAGGATACTCTTAATACTTAACCAAAAAAAAGAATTAATAGAATTAATATACTATATTAAAGAAAAATTACTTGTCACTAATTTTTAACTATTTATTTAGGTGACCCTTTTTAAAGGCGCGCGGGTTGCATGATTTCTCGAGTAGCATCTTTTTTTTCTAAAAATAATTTGAATGCACCGCGTAATGTGTCCAGAATATTTTTAGTTTGAATTAGAGAAAAGTTAACCATAAATATTAATGTCCAAACGATAATAAACAAATAATGAATGAATAATACTAATTTAAAAATTTTGTCATATTTGCACATTGTGCAGTTACTAAATAATGGAATAGGATAATATGTTTTTGTAAACAAAATAGGCCCTATTATTTTTTTATTTTAATCTGAATAACTATAATGCGCGGCACGTTGGAAAAAAAAATCCCAGAAGAAATGATTCAATATGAACAAATAACACACAACAGACGTACTGAATTAAAGTGACAGTTGTAACACCTCTTTTATAGGCTCATTTCCCACATATTTAACCATGCTAAAGTCTATTTATATCATAGTAGGATCTTGAATCACAATAAATGGCATAACAAAATTTTTCTAGCTTTGGCACTATTTATTCAATCTAATTCATTTATTCCAATTAAACTTTGGAAATTCATAACTAAATCAATAAAAATCGTATGCATGTGATTCAAGTCTCCATGTGTAGCTTAAAACATTATTTACATGGGAAAAATATCAATCAGAGCAATTATTTGGCCAATTTATACAGTAAATTTCGTGAATTTCTACCATTCATATGGTCAATTTCAGAAATTCCAGTTTTCTGGGCTACATTTAAAAATTCACTGTAAATCTTACACTCATCCTATTTGAGTGATCTTTGGACCACATGAAAGTTCTTTCTATCTAGTTTTTAAACATAGATAACATTCATACTTTATACATCAAAAAACCCATACTGTAGCTCCTTCATTTGGTAGTGGTCAGAATGACCATTTGTATCCTTATACTTACAATACAAAAATTGTAAGATATCTACATGACCATAATTCATCTTCATATCATGCCACACCTTAGCTAAAACTTAAAGGAATATTAAAATTTAGAAGAAACTTATTTATTATCACATTTACCAATTTATGCAATAGATCAAAGCTCATGGCCGATGCCTTAAATATCACGTTAATGGCCAAAGTCTTTCTCCTTTCCCTTCTCTTCCTTGGTGGACTTGCCATTGTTGCTACCTATTCATGATTAATATTTGGGAGGGTGAGATTCAAAGAATCTCAGTAGTTAACACCCAACATGCCATCACATCATCACATTCAACATAAAAATATCAAGATAACACATTTTGCATATCTTAACACACTTTGAATGCATTATCACATTTGTGTCATATGAATTCATAAAAATTTCGGCAGAGTTTCATTTTGGCAAATGGACATCCCGGGGTCTCAATGCCCCTCCAAAAACTCAGCCAATACACATAAATCATCTCAAAACATCATTGCAATCATATGACAAGACATAAAATACATTGAAACAAACATGATAACATAATGCTAGTATGGGAAATTAACTACCTTATGATGCTCCCTTGCTTTCCAAACTTGGTCCACCACTTTTTGAGCTTTCCACAACCTTTTTGAACGTATCCACATCATCATTGAACCAATTTATCCATTGGTTTTTCGGAATTACATAATACTTTATACACTAAAACCCAAATTTTACACTTTGTTTTCCTTTGCTTTTTCTTTGTACAACATACTTGTTCCTAAGGTTTTGGACCATGGGGAATCCATTTTTGAGGTCAAAATCATGAAATTCCAACTCTAAATACCTCCCCTGTTCTGGCCGAAATTATCTCATAGTGATTAAAAAAAATTTCCTTCAAATCACTTCAAACCTTCCATGGATTCATGCTTCTAGTGTCTAGTCTATGCTTTCCCTTAAGTTTCATGGTCCAAAACTCATTCCTATGCTAAAACCCAATTTGGATGAAACCCTAAGGTGTAAAGGAAGAAAACTAAACCATAAATCATGCTTTAAAAATCATGGATAGTAAGCTTAGGGTAGTAACATAAAAGCTTACCGATTGGTTTTTCAATTTTGCTTTGACTCCTCTTCCTTTTCTTCCTCTTTTTCTCCTTCCTTTTCTTGCGTTTTCTTCCTCTGTTTCAGCCACTGCTTCACGCGTGAAAATGATGAAGAAAGAAGACAATTAAATGACTTAATTGGGTGGTTACTAATATAGCTAATCATGGTTAATTAGCAAAAGTAACCATGATTACTTTTTGATCTCCTTCTTCAACAAGTTTGCCTTCAAAAATCATTAAATAATTTGGACAATTGGCTGCAGCAAATCACGCATGAGAGAGATAAAAATGTGTCCAAAAATTGTCAAATTTTCCTGATTCAGATATACCTCAATCCGGATACTTTTTAATCGTACCGATAAAATCGTCTTTATAATAATTTAACATTTTTGGGATACAGGACTATCCTAATTTTATTTTTATATTTTCATAACTATTCTGTCCCAAATGATATCTGTGTATGGCCCATATCCAGACCTGATTTCTTTTTAACCATCGGTAGGGCTCACAGTTTACTTTATCGGCTTACTGTTACTTTTGGACACTCGTCACTGATTATTTCTTTATTCTTGAACATTAACCCTCAATGCCATATACCATTGGACTTTTCTCGTTGAGGGCTTCATTTTGACAGTAATTTTTCATATTTACAAAATTGCCCTTGATCCGGGGTTAAATTATAATTTTTGAAATTTTCGGGTTATTAAGTGTAATTTTCTCCAAAATTTTTTATTTCTGTCCCCACGTGCATTTCAATGCTTTTGGGACATGGATTTTCTTTTCATAATTCTTTTGGGGTAAAAATATAATTTTCTCATTTTTTCATTCAACTAGGAAAAATAACCTCTTTGACCTTTTTCACGTAAAACGGTATCTGTCCATTTTTGTAAAATCTCTATACATTTCTACTTATTTTAGCTTTCTTGGAATGTTACAATTCTCTCCCCCTTAAAATAAATTTCATCCTCGAAATTTGGATACATACTTGTGTCACATACTTTCTTTCTATTTATTTCCCAATTTCCAGACCATTTTTACTAGAGAAATACTTTCATATCTTAATCATATGGCTTAAAAGTCACTTTTCACTTTAGTCTTACTCCTCCATTCATAGTATCTGAAAGATCTGGCATACCTTTCATGTTAGGAAATGTTGAGGACATCATAAACTTAGTTTACCTTCGGGGTATTGAAAATTCCATGTAACATACCGATTCTTATTCATCATCCTTCCTTTCATAACTTTCTTTTCTTATTCATCCTATAGTCTCTTCTTTGGCACCTGACATCATTCCTTTTCTTTATTTTTCATAATTTTATGCTATTTACATGAATAATCTTTCTATTAAGCATAAGCTGACTACATTAGCTTTGCTTATATGGCACTTATAAGGTCATCTTTTTCTTCTTTTCTTTTTCCTTACCTCAAGTCCACCCATCCTTTATTTCATTATTACTCAAGGTTCTTGGTGTTCTCATAATCCTTCTATGTTATAATCATAGAGATTATAACTCACTTTAACTTATCATACTCCGTATCTTGAAAGCATTACTCACCGCTGCTATCTGTGGGAATATATTTTTCATAAAAATTTATTATATAAAACATAGGCTACTATCCTCAACTCAACCCTGCTTTATTACTCATATCCTGATCCATACTTTCTTTCATTATTATAGACCCCTTGGGTCATCATTGGATCTGGACTAATTATCTCAGAGGAGGAGGTTTAGCCTCTTTCAATTCATAGAAACTCATTTCTTACCTCCTTTCTCACAAACTTTTCTTCTTAATCAAGCGGTAAGATAGTTTGAGAAAAATTTTTCACAATAAAATTTTTTATAATATCTTACTTAACTTAGTAAATCTCTCATCTTATTTCGGTTTTCGGTCTCTCCCACTTATAACTTTACTTACTTTATTAGGATCTACTGCGACCCTTAGGAGATTCTATAACCTACTGACCGTACTTTCATGAGCTACATTCACTAAGTTTAGCAAGTCAATAATTTTATTTAAAAGATTTTTAAAAATTCTCAGTCATCCTTTATGCTTGTTACAGATTCAGAGTATTTTAGCACCTCATTCTTGAGAACCACCATTACATTACTTATACTTATACTCATATAATCTTAGCAGGTGCCTTATCCTGACTATCTGACTTTATCATAACTTCATAGTGCCCTTATCTAACAATTGATACATCTTTTCTTTCTTACTCTTTACATTTTTCTTATCGTTCAATACTTCTTAGTATGTTATTGTTCTACTTATACTCATGCCAAAATGTATCTTATAGAATACTGGCAATGACTTCCTTTCCAGTCACAACTTATCTGCGTAACCTCTGAATATTTTACTACTTTAATTTCTAGGCCATTCAACCACTATTTTCATCTTTCTTTCATCAATTGTTTATTATCCAATAATGGCATCTCATCACCATTTTCATTTTCATTCATTGCTTATACTGCTTCTTGCTCTTTGCTCTAGTTTTGTCAACTTAGAGCCTCAACTTACCATTATGCCTTTATGATAAACATATTCCCAAACCCAATACTTTTACTTATCTTAGCTTAGCCTTTAGATTCTCTTGGCTTATAGGTTGGGATCTTAATGGTATTAAGACAATGATCATTAACTCTTTACTCCTTATCACTTCTCGTATTTCTACTTTATCATTTTTATACATAATTTCCTTAACTGCTTAGTCAAGGTTAATTAGTGGTTTGGCATCTTAAGGGAGATTTCTCAACCCTTTAACAGTTTCTTGCTAACTCAGTTAGAATCCAGCTTTCGGCCTCTCACCATTATTGGCTCATGTGGGCATCACCCCAAGAGCTACCTTTCATCAGCCTTGCCTTGATGGACTTTATCATATGGAGGATTTCATCTTTCTTGGCTCAATTGGGCTTAAACCCAAGAGCTACCTCCCTTTATTCTCACCTTGGCAGCTAACGAAAAATTTCATTCATTGTGAGATCTTCCGGCCATAAACATTCTTTCTATAGCTAGATTTCATACCAAAATTAGCAATTCACCATCTCAAGGTTTCATAATCCCCTAAAGTGCCTGCCACTACTTTCTCCTTTCTTGCTTCATAATTTTTTACCTTGGATATCACACATACATACTCTTCTTATAACTTATATCTATGTTTGCATTACTTTACACTTACATCATATCTTGCTATACTAAACTTATGGGGTTTCAGTACTAACCGCAAACCTATTATTGTCATATTTTATCTCTATGGGATCTTCTTTTAGATCCTTCTCTAGTTTCTTTTCTGAGACTTTTGACATTTCAACTTCTTTCTACAATAACATATTGCCTAGAACATATAGGCAATGAAACAATTTCCCACATATGATATACTTAATTGTAGAACTTAAAATCTGGTTATGGCATCAAGTATTTGCTCAACCCATTAACTTTAAGGGAGCCTATAATCATGATGCCCTTCTAAAAATTTCTTCACTTCTAATCCAATACTTAGGGAATACACAGCTAAAACATATCCTCCAAATCCCACGTGACATTCATCATAAATACCTCTAACATCTATTTGGATTTGGAGTCCTTGATTTGGTTGGAAGAAGCTACCATTCTCATTAAAGAATTCATCTAGCCCAAACTTATTAAATTATCATAGTTTATGGGCTGATTAACCTCTTACCTTGATCATATATTAGTCTTCTTATTTCCTTTCCCATGACTATTTCTTTTTCTAACTTACCTTCCTTTATACCTTAGTTTCTCCCTACTGATTCTTTTCATAATTACTTTTTCTTCTCTCTCTCTTTCTTTTTTTTTTTTTTTCTATCATTCATTTCCAACTGGCTTCTTTCATTCATTACTAAAAACATCTTGCCACTAAACTTATTTATAGGTGATGTACTTACTTTTATATTCGTTGCCATCACCTACCATCACATTTCTTTGCTACTTTCGAGTCAGTGGCTAGACATTCGAGAAAAGTCTTAGGTGAACATTCATACTAGCTGCTGATTAATGAGGTTTCATATCTTTCTAAAATCATTCTAGGTCATCCTTTTTCAGAGAACTATCAGTACTGTAGGGCTCATCATCTCATTCTCTGTGGAGGTCTACTGCAACCTCATTATTGGTCTACTGCGACCATGAAATCTACTGCGATCTCTAAGCCCTACTAGGATCCTCTGTGATCCTACATCATCTTTTTACTGATAGGATCTAACTGCGATCTAACTCTGAAAGAAGTCAAGACCTAAGGTAAATAAATAATATATAAAACATCCTCAACTAATCTAGCAACTACAATTATTTACCCTTAAGACTAATCCCTTATGCCACTAGAATATTCTTAGGCTAGATTTTCATAAAATGATACTTTATACTTGTAGGGAAAACTATAATCAAGAAGAGTATCTTTCTTTTCTTGCTACGATTATTTCATAGCTTCATTCTCTTTCTGCTTTTCTTACATTTATTAGGTAGCAGACATAAAACTTTGATTATTCAAACTATTCCTCGTAATTCTGCTAACCTCTACTAGCATACTCAATTGCCTACTTCGTATTAGGCCTTCCTTTTCCTGATGGCTGGCTTTATTCCTCTTCTCAGCTTTTCTGTCTTCCACCTCTAGTCATCATACTATTATAACTAGGTGGAGTTCCACACTAACTGTATAAATGTGGCTTCGTACTTATTTACTGACTAATCCATCGCTTGTCGGAACATAATGATCTTATCTTCATCCTCATCACTAACTAATCGCAGGAAATACTTATTATAAAAGATTACAAAATAATCCCTGCGTAAATGGTATGTTCCGAGTTTACAGGATCAACTCAGTATTTTGTCACTATTTATCTGCCTTTTTCTCAAGTACGTAAATAGATAGCCTATAGGGCTTCCATTTCAGAGGAGTAGCTCATTAACCTAAAAATGAGGGAGGACATCATTTCTAGAACTGAGCTATTATATACTGCAGGTTAACATGATCAATTTTTATTCTCACTGCCAGGTTCATTAATACAACCTGGGGTACCTATGGCTGATATTACCTCAAAAATGAAATTTCAACTATAGTTTCTTGAAGTTGTTTATGAGTGTCTAAGGTTCGCTGTAACTTTTCAATAATCCTTTGCTGCTAATTTCCTTTTATTCATAATAACTTGCAAAGGGTCACCCTCTGGTGTCTTTCCTTATTCAGGAGTCTCTACTCTTATTCGTCTCCTAATGCGAACCTTTTTATTCCTCTTCATTCCATTCTTATAATAATAAATTCACAATGTATGATCACTTTACTCATATAACATAATACATTTATTTACATGAGTAAACTTCATACATAAATTCATATGATCTCATTACATTATCATTTTCTTATACTTCCTCTTTATGACTGCTTATGATACACTCAAAACTTGCAGTCATCATTGTTCTTTACATTCATATATTAATCATACTTAGAGAATGTACATAAACATATTATTTTATTCACATAGTCAATATATGCATGCTTTCCTTCATAGCCCTTTCTACATCATCACACATCAGTCTTTCTATTCTACCTCTTATACTTTTTTATGACTGCTTATATATTACATCTCAAAATTAGCAGTCAGTCAACATTCTTTACATATACATATTCACATATGCATATAACCGACTATCATCTATGAGGAACTAGGACTGTCATGAACATAGGCTGACACCCAGTCCTCTCGCAGGTCCTCTTCTAGTTCTGATTGTTCCTCATATTGTCCCTCTATCGGGTTCTCATGGTTTCGGAAATCTATAGGGTCAGTCTCAGCCCGTTCGGTATCCACCAGTTCCATCCTCAGCTTTTCACGATGCCTCAATTCTCGAAGACATTCCTGAAAACTTACTGGCCATTCTCTTCTCATCTCATCCTTTACTATTGCCCAATAGTCATCATCATCAGGCAATATGGTGAGGACCATATCTATCCATGCTGGCTCAAAGAATGGTTGGCCTCGAGATTCCATAAATTCTTTTGCATCACTTAACATATCAAAGAAAGTAGTCATTGGGGAGTCCCAATAACTTCAGAGACTTTCATTATAAAATCTAGCCACAATCTCCCATACTCTCTGAGCTTCATCAGTGGGAACTTCAGGAACTTCTACAATTGGCTGCTTCCTTGAATCACCCTTCTGTATCTTCTCCTTCTTAGCCTTCTTAACTTTCCCCTCTATCATATAATTCTTAACACAGTGAGCTAAGTTTTGGTATTCCCTTCCTTCTAACTTTGCTTTAATGGGTGTCCAAAACTCATCATCTGGTATTTCGTTGAGGAGGGTGGTGATCCAGATTGACTCAGGGTATTCTGTTCCTGTTCCTTCTAGAAATGTCTTAACCTTTGACACCTTACTCATGAAGGACATTACTTGCTCCGGTCCCTCTGAGTAAGCACCATATTCCTTTGAGTACTTACGTATGATCCGGTACACTATAAGTTCTACATCTACCGGTCTATCATCCGGGGTATTATTCGGATCCAACGGAAATCCTGCCATGTAGTCCATATCTTCATATACCTTAACCGGCCTTTCCTGAGATAAGGCATCTACAGGAGGAACTGCCCGTATAGGCACTGCTGGAATAGCCTCCTGTATTGGTTGGGGAATTCCAACTTCATACTGTTTTTCTTCTACATTCTCAACAGGAACCTCATTGAAACCTATACCTTCCTCTTGATAGTGTACCTCTGGTACCATCTCAGGCTCTTCATGATCATCTACAACTGAGCTGTTATTTATTGAAGACATCTTTACTATCCTTCAATCACAATAACAACTAGTTAGTAGAATAATACTAAAGAATAATTTATTTATCACTATTCCTTCTTGCTAACTTAAACTGTACTGGCCCACTACTATTGCTCTGAGAGCCTAATCCTTCGGCTCCGAGGCCCAAAACCTTTAGCTCTGATACCAAAAATGTAACACCTCCTTTATAGGCCCATTTCCCACATATTTAACCATGCTAAAGTCTATTTATATCATAGTAGGATCTTGAATCACAATAAATGGCATAACAAAATTTTTCCAGCTTTGGCACTATTCATTCAATCTAATTCATTTATTCCAATTAAACTTTGGAAATTCATAACTAAATCAATAAAAATCGTATGCATGTGATTCAAGCCTTCATGTGTAGCTTAAAACATTATTTACATGAGAAAAATATCAATCAGAGCAATTATTTGGCCAATTTATACAGTAAATTTCGTGAATTTCTACCATTCATATGGTCAATTTCAGAAATTCCAGTTTTCTGGGCTACATTTAAAAATTCACTATAAATCTTACACTCATCCTATTTGAGTGATCTTTGGACCACATGAAAGCTCTTTCTATCTAGTTTTTAAACATAGATAACATTCATACTTTATACATCAAAAAGACTATACTGTAGCTCCTTCATTTGGTAGTGGTCAGAATGACCATTTGTATCCTTATACTTACAATACAAAAATTGTAAGATATTTACATGACCATAATTCATCTTCATATCATGCCACACCTTAGCTAAAACTTAAAGGAATATTAAAATTTAGAAGAAACTTATTTATCATCACATTTACCAATTTATGCAATAGATCAAAGCTCATGGCCGATGCCTTAAATATCACGTTAATGGCCAAAGTCTTTCTCCTTTCCCTTCTCTTCCTTGGTGGACTTGCCATTGTTGCTACCTATTCATGATTAATATTTGGGAGGGTGAGATTCAAAGAATCTCAGTAGTTAACACCCAACATGCCATCACATCATCACATTCAACATAAAAATATCAAGATAACACATTTTGCATATCTTAACACACTTTGAATGCATTATCACATTTGTGTCATATAAATTCATAAAAATTTCGGCAGAGTTTTGTTTTGGCAAATGGACATCCCGAGGTCTCAATGCCCCTCCAAAAACTCAGCCAATACACATAAATCATCTCAAAACATCATTGCAATCATATGGCAAGACATAAAATACATTGAAACAAACATGATAACATAATGCTAGTATGGGAAATTAACTACCTTATGATGCTCCCTTGCTTTCCAAACTTGGTCCACCACTTTTTGAGCTTTCCACAACCTTTTTGAACCTATCCACATCATCATTGAACCAATTTATCCATTGGTTTTTCGGAATTACATAATACTTTATACACTAAAACCCAAATTTTACACTTTGTTTTCCTTTGCTTTTTCTTTGTACAACATACTTGTTCCTAAGGTTTTGGACCATGGGGAATCCATTTTTGAGGTTAAAATCATGAAATTCCAACTCTAAATACCTCCCCTGTTCTGGCCGAAATTATCTCATAGTGATTAAAAAAAATTTCCTTCAAATCACTTCAAACCTTCCATGGATTCATGCTTCTAGTGTCTAGTCTATGCTTTCCCTTAAGTTTCATGGTCCAAAACTCATTCCTATGCTAAAACCCAATTTGGATGAAACCCTAAGGTGTAAAGGAAGAAAACTAAACCATAAATCATGCTTTAAAAACCATGGATAGTAAGCTTAGGGTAGTAACATAAAAGCTTACCGATTGGTTTTTCAATTTTGCTTTGACTCCTCTTCCTTTTCTTCCTCTTTTTCTCCTTCCTTTTCTTGCGTTTTCTTCCTCTGTTTCAGCCACTGCTTCACGCGTGAAAATGATGAAGAAAGAAGACAATTAAATGACTTAATTGGGTGGTTACTAATATAGCTAATCATGGTTAATTAGCAAAAGTAACCATGATTACTTTTTGATCTCCTTTTTCAACAAGTTTGCCTTCAAAAATCATTAAATAATTTGGACAATTGGCTGCAGCAAATCACGCATGAGAGAGTGAAAAATGTGTCCAAAAATTGTCAAATTTTCCTGATCCAGATATACCTCAATCCGGATACTTTTTAATCGTACCGATAAAATCGTCTTTATAATAATTTAATATTTTTGGGATACAGGACTATCCTAATTTTATTTTTATATTTTCATAACTATCCTGTCCCAAATGATATCTGTGTATGACCCATATCCAGACCCGATTTCTTTTTAACCATCGGTAGGGCTCACAGTTTACTTTATCGGTTTACTGTTACTTTTGGACACTCGTCACTGATTATTTCTTTATTCTTGAACATTAACCCTCAATGCCATATACCATTGGACTTCTCTCGTTGAGGACTTCATTTTGACAGTAATTTTTCATATTTACAAAATTGCCCTTGACCCGGGGTTAAATTATAATTTTTAAAACTTTCGGGTTATTAAGTGTAATTTTCTCCAAAATTTTTTATTTCGGTCCCCACGTGCATTTCAATGCTTTTGGGACCTGGATTTCCTTTTCATAATTCTTTTGGGGTAAAAATATAATTTTCTCATTTTTCCATTCAACTAGGAAAAATGACCTTTTTGACCTTTTTCACGTAAAACGGTATCTATCTATTTTTATAAAATCTCTATACATTTCTACATATTTTAACTTTCTTGGGATATTACAACAGTCATAACTCACAAATTTGTGGCATAATACTTTGAGTGATGCTTTATTATTACTTGGTATATAGTTTAAGATAATAAAAAATTTGATAGTGAAATCATCTTTTTTTTTTATACAGCACCAAGAATTGAACTTTTACTTTATCTAAATTCCACACAACCCTTATCAGCGAACTAGTCTCTAACAAGTGAAATTATCCTTGTTTTAGTCATATTGTTTATATTTATTTAATTAATTTATAGATAAAGGACGAGACTTCAGTGTTGGGGCGCCCCCAACCCCTCTCAATCTGTCCTTGCGTAGCACTGCGCATCAGAAAATTTGGGTTAACAGATCTGTTAACATACAAAAAATTGAAAATAAAAGACTCATTCATGTTAATTAGTTTTATTTGTCTTGTTTCTATATTTCAATCACATGATTCTACTCTTTAGATTTATTTGGCTTTCTGCAGCCAACTTTTCTTGTTTTTATATCTCGTTTAGTTGATTCTTTTTCTTTCTTTAATAAAAACATCCTTAAAATTGTTAAGACCAAAAAAAGTTGCAACTTTAGAAAGCACGAAATGTATACTCATATTGAAGAAAGGATAACGAGTATAATAAAAATAAGATATTTGTTTTTGACATAGTCATATGTTTTGGGTGAAAGTCATATATATGTTTTTACCTTTCCCAATGTATGAATAATAACAACAATACGGAGGACACAATTTGCAATATCACGAGTTATGGGTACTCAAGTGTGATTTTCAGTCATTTTGTAAGTATAACGCTTGATTCGGTTTTTCCAAATTCGCTTCCCTATGGAAACGTTGTTCATGCAAGTTTGTCCAAATGACCAAAACCAACACTTCCAGTGACAACAACTCACTGCATCGGCTACATCGTCACCGGTCAGTAGCTCCCGCGTACGTTGTCTCATTCAAGGTTTACAGTAACATTTCAATGTCCTGCATTTCTTTTCAATCATTATGAAACAAGCTTTAGTGCTATGGATTCATTTTACTCTTTCCTTTCTGAACTTGTGAATCAATTGTCGTATTTCTGCAGCTTGCTTTTATGACTAAGTACTCTCCAATGTGTGTTCTTTCAGAGAATAATCTCACAGTGCTGAACGAACACTTCTATTTTGCTTAAAAGTTTACATGCAATTGTCAACTTTTTTCTCTCGAGTTTGCACTGAGATCTCATCTCTGTATGTTTCTCTGATATCTCTGATGAAAACCTGGTTTTGATTATACTCTCACACCAAAAAAGATGCCTCTAGGTTTGAAAATGGATGGATCAACAGACCGAGGCAGCAGCAGCAGCAGTATGAACAGGTTTTTACAAAATTATAGGGTCGGAAAAACACTTGGCGTTGGATCCTTTGGAAAGGTGAAAATTGCAGAGCATGTATTGACAGGCCATAAAGTTGCCATTAAGGTCCTCAATCGAAGCAAGATTAGGAGCTTGCAAATGGAAGAGAAAGGTTTGTATCGTCTGCTTACCAGTTATCTTTAATATTTTCATCCAGGTGTGCGACTTCAGATTTTAACATTTTTTTCCCTAAAATATTCTTCTAATTTTGTTGCAGTGAAAAGAGAAATAAAAATTTTAAGAAAGTTCATGCACCCTCACATTATACGACTTTATGAGGTGATAGAGACTCCAACAGACATATATCTTGCCATGGAGTATCTTAAATGTGGGGAGCTCTTTGATTACATAGCCCAAAAAGGCAGGCTGCAAGAAGATGAAGCCCGCCATTTTTTCCAGCAGGTAGGGTTGGCTTCTATTTAATTTTCATCAACTAATTTTCTTTGCAAGAGATAGTATTAATGGATCCAATCATGGGTCTTCTCCAAATATCTTAACTACTTTGGGACGAATTAGTGTTTGATGTGATAATATCGGAATTTTAGATTCCTTCAATTGCTTTAGTGAGTGGATAGATACAAAGGAAGGCGGGTTCACTTGTTACGGAATACTTTTAGTTTGAATTAGATCTGCTACACTGTGCAGTAAGGAGAGAGAAAGACTGAGGGGGTGGCTGGGCCTCACTGCTCTCTTGTCATGTGAGAAACAAGAATGAGGAACTAAATATGTGGTTCTTGCCTCTAACATTCTCCTGACAACTTAAGCTTTTGGGATGAAGTGGTGCTTAACACTCATCACAAATTAAGTAAAAGCTAATTGCTTTGTTGGAAGCAGATAATCTCTGGTGTGGAGTACTGTCACAGGAATATGGTGGTTCATAGAGACCTAAAGCCTGAGAATTTGCTTATGAGCTCCAAAGACAACGTCAAGATTGCTGATTTTGGTCTGAGCAACATCATGCGCGATGGTCACTTTCTTACAACAAGTTGTGGCAGCCCGAACTATGCTGCTCCTGAGGTTTGGAATCCTTAATTTGGACTATAATTCTAAGGTTTTATTCGTTTGATTGATTAATATTGAGGTTATTTATGATAGATTATATCAGGAAACTTGTATGCTGGCCCAGAAGTAGATGTATGGAGCTGTGGTGTAATTTTATATGGTCTTCTTTGTGGTTGTCTTCCTTTTGATGAGGAAAACATTACAATACTCTTTCAGAAAATAAAGGTACTAACTGGATTATATTGTATTAACAGTAATCCCTTTTGAGAACTCTTCATTATCTAAATCATTCTTTCTTTTCAATGCACGCTGGGATTTATATTCTTCCAAGGCATCTCTCACAAGTTGTTAGAGATTTGATATCAAGGATGCTGGAGGTTGATCCAATGAAGAGGATCACCATATCTGATATTAGCCTACACCCTTGGTTCCAAGTTCATCTTTCCCGTTATTTAGCTGTGCCACCACCTGATACAATGCAACTAGCCAAAACGGTTTCTTCTCCCTCTTCTTCTTCCATTGTTTTTGCAGTCCATAGAAAGAATCCACAGCTAAAGCAAATTAACCCCACGTAATTTTATTTTTTTAATAGATTGACGATGAAATTCTTCAACAAGTGGTTAGAATGGGATTTGACAGGAATCAACTGGTTGATTCTCTCTTCAACCTTAAACAAAATGAGGTTTGGTCACTTGAACCTCCTTAATTACTTAATTGCTCAAGTGAAGAAAGACATAGAGATAGAAATGCGACGTTGAACCAAAACTGATAGTTGACAATTCTTTTTTCAGGGTACTGTAACCTACTATTTGTTATTGGACAATCAGTTTCGTATTCCCAAAAGCTATCTTGGGTCTGAGTTTCAAGAGATGATGGTGGGTTTGTCTTCTCTCTTAAATTTTCCATCCTCCATCTTCTATAATGAAGTGATTAACTCTATGTAATGGTCAGAAGAAACATCATTCATTGACATGCTTGTAATGTAAGGCCATGTGAATTGGGGGCATTGCTAATCATTCATGTTACGGGAAACTTGGAGTTGTTTAAACCATTTAATTTGATCATTGGCATGGTTTCTCATGGAGTTTATAATCATGGAATTGTGTTTCTTTCCTTGTTTATTGATATCTTTGAACAATACCCTACTCAAAAAGCTCATTTGTTTTTCTCTATTTGGTTGGAATGCATAGGACTCTAGTTTTAACCCTATTCATTCCAATCAAGTGGCTGCTCAAGAGGTAAGATCAAGACCACAGTTGCCTGTTGAGAAGCAATGGGCCTTTGGGTTTCAGGTATAGTAGCTTAATTAAATTTCTAGCAGTTTCTCTCTTTGAACTGGATTTGTTAATATCATAATTTTTTATCATTTGTTTTGGTTATTTTTGTTGCATTTGATAACTTATCACAGTGTAGTGGTGATCATCGCGAAATAATGATTGAGGTTGTTAAAGCTCTGAAACAATTAAATGTGTTTTGGAAAAAGATTGGACCCTATAACCTCAAGTGCAGGTGGATTCCTGGCTCCCCTGCTCCTCATGGTGCTGTTTTTCAGTTAAATGTGGTCAAGTTTGAAGTTCAGGTAATGTGTTTTGAATCCCATTTCATTAATTTGCTGTTCTTGATGTCTTAGATCGACAAACCAGAGGTTCTGATGTTTCAGCTTTTAAGTTGCTACCTGGTTAAAGAAAAATACATACAATATATTCAAAAAGAAATTGAGAGGAAAGAGATTATGCTGGAAAGATGAAATGTGAGCACCAAACATAGTCATATCTTTCGTATCATCCTCTCTCTACTACATGAATGTATGGAATCTGGTTTATTCTAATTAATTATTTTTCAGAATAATATTACAAAACTAATGCTAACATATATATCTCTGTTTCTCTCATGGATCCTGGCAGCTTTACAAAGTTGAGGAAGAGAGATATCTGCTTGATCTTCAAAGGGTGGAGGGTCCAGAATTTTTGTTTTTGGAGCTTTGTTCTGCTCTTATGGCACAGCTTCATGCCATTTAGGTAGAGAGGTGCCCTTTTTATATTTAGAGGCAGTCTATCATAGAATTTCTAATATAATCGCAATTTTCATGTGGGGGATTGTTGCCATGAGCCAATTTTGAATACTCGTGGCTTCCTTAATCATCATGTTTAATTAATTATGTTTTTTGAATGGAACTGAGTTTTCTCGGAAGAGATCTTCCCTCATATTTCATGAAACAAAAGTGAAAATGTTGTATTCGTATAATTTTTAATTTAGTAGATAGTTCATGTAATTATGCAAATGTATTGAATTTATTGATTTGTTTATGAACACAACGGTGAAAAGCATAACGAGGTAGTAATATTTTAATCATATAAGAAAAGCATATAAAAAAAATTGAATACCTTTTAAATTGTGAGAAAAATGAAACAAACACCCCTACCAAATGTCTCATTTGAAATTAATTAAAAGAAAATTGTTCGAAAACAAATAAAAAAAAAGGCTAGTGATTATCAATCCTAGAAATGAGAAAATATCAAACATGTGTAGTAATTGCTATAAAGGGGATAAAAATGGTTCGAGTTCATGTAACCAACTTAGTTTTATTGACGTGGTTTCTATCACCTATGTTTAAGATCTTTTCAATTTGTGAGTGTTATCATTGAGCATGGGCTATACTAATCCTTTTAGTATGTTTCAATTTTATTGGATATCCCCAAAGGACCCCTTCTCTTTTCTCTTCTATTTTCTCTCTCTTTTTTTTTTTCACATTCTCCTTCACCCATATACATACTCATATCATATACACTTCATTTCCACCATTTTCCACCATCGTTTCTTCATAAAACCTCAATTTCTTACCTTCTTCTCTTCATGGATGAAAATCATCTCCGAGTTTGTGAGGTGGTTCAAGTGATGGAGGGCTAGAGGAGCTTGATGGTGATTATAGAAGAGGGTTAAAAGCAAAAAGCTAGAATTCATGGGCTATAATAATATTTAGGGAGTGTTTTTACATCTTAGTTTCTTTTGCTTTCTTGAATCTAATGTTGATTCTATTGTTAGGTTGATGTTAGGTTTGTGTTTGGATTGGAAATTGTTGACTTTGGTTATGATCTTTGTATTAAGAATTTATTTTATGGTTAGGCAAATTTTTTATATGAGATTGTGACTATTGTTGGCATAAACATGGGTTATGAAATATATGATGTTTTGGACGGTTTATAAGCATGATTTGTGATGCTTATTAGTTGGAAAACATGCTGTTCAGTGGCTGGAATTATTGTTATTAATTGTCTAATTATGCTAGGTTATATTATGTTATATGATTATGCATGATTTAGCTTAGTACATGCATTAATTAAGCAATTTGGTTAATTACTTAATTGATTTTTAGATCATCATTAACCTTAATATGTAGGAAGTTAATTATTCCATTTTTATCATAACTAATGAGTTTAAGAGCTTGTTCATTTAAGTTTTTTTTAAATGAAAAAATAACTTTTTTATATAAAAAAATAACTTTTGAAACTTTTTAAATTGTTTGTTTAAACTTTTAAAAATGATTAGATTTCTGAATATTTTAAAAAAGTACTTTGAGTAGTTTCTGAAAAACATTGTTACAGTGGACTAGAGAGAAAATATGAATGAGGCGGAGATGTCAAAATTTATCTTTACAAAATTGTAAAATTAATAAAATTGCCTTCAAAAGAATATTACAATATAACTCACATACTTTCTCTTTCAATTTAAAAAAATGCTTCTTTTATTTTAATCAAACACAAAATAATTTCAATTTTTCATAAAATTTTTAAATAATTAATCACTTTTTTAAATAATCAAAAAATTATTTTTGAAAAAGTTTAAACAAACGAACCCTAATTATTAGCTTAGACAATTGATGATGCATTAACCTAGTATAGATGATTCGAGTTATTCTTAGCATATGACATTTGCATCTTAGATGGTTTTAGATGGTTAAGTTAATTAGATTCATTAATTATTTTTCCTAATATTAATTTTCATTAACTAAATGAGGAAAACCTATTTTTAAGACCAATTCCATGATCATCACTCCTATTCCATAGTTATTAGGTTCTTTCATCCACATTTGCTAGTTTAATTGGTTAACTTGCATGCGTTTCCTTTTAGTTTAATTAATTGCATTTTAATTTTGCCAAACCATCACCCCCCCCAAAAAAAAATTTACTTGTTTTTGTAAATTGCACTTAATTTCATTAACTTGGTTAATTCTAATAGTTAATTTCTCAGATTTAACTTCGATTGCACCACTATCCTGCATTAAAATCGAGTTAATTTGGTTGCCTAAGAGTAAAATTGCCAATTACTAATAAACATTTGTTGCATGATTTCATGCCATGTTTAATAGGAGCAAAGCATTTTTAAAAGAAAGGGAATAAAATTAGGGAGAAGGAATGAGAACAGGGAATCAAAGCCAAATGTCTGACTGTGTTTAGTAGGAAATAGCGTTTGCTGTTTTTTTAATTTGTGAATGTTTCAAACAATGTGCCTAAATATATATATCATATTTATTCTCTCCGCTTTTAAATATATAATTTTTTTATTTTAGTCTTAAATATAATATTTTTTTAAATATAAGGTAATATTTATTACACATTTTTTAAAAAATATATTTATATTTAATTTATCTTAAAGAAAGAAATAAAAAAATTAAATAAAAATAATTTTAAAAATATATCTTAATTTTTTAAGAAATTAAAATAATTAATTAATTTTAATTTTTTTCTTAATTTATATTATTTAATTAAAATAATTTTATATTAAGTATAAGAAAGAATAATATTTATATATAATTTCGTATATTTTGGACAAATTATTTTTGACATGACGGAAAGGATTATTTTGGACAATTATAGTTCTTGGCAAATGCAACAATTATGGAGCTAGGAATATTGGCTAAGAGAAGGATTGACCTTGACAAATGCATCCCATCTATGACGTAACAAAATCGACCTAGTGGCGCGTAAGAAATGATATACTTACCTACACATTTCAATTCTTTTTGTCTAATGAAAAAAATTTTAACATCTCAATTTTATTTTTATTAATTATAAATTAAAATTATTTTACAAATTTATTAACTTTTTTTTTAATTTACAATATGATAATTAATATAAATAAAAAATATAAATTCCTATTAAAAATTATATAATTTTTTTATATTTTAAATTAAATAAGAATTTTAGAACAATCCTTATAATATAAATGATATATATTAAGAATTTTGTGAATAAGATTTCTTTATATATATGTGTGTGTGTGTGTGTGTATGCGCGCACGCGCACTCAGACAAGCAGACACCAACCAAAAAAGTTCATAAACAAAAATTCTGGACAACTGGACTTACCAGCAAGAGAAGGGCGCATCTGCTTTGTGATATGGTAACTTTTGATCAAGTTTTCTTTTTTTCTGTTTTTAACTGGAAACTTTTAATCTAGAACTCTCTTTATTTCTTTTATAAGGTGTTATTCTGAAAATTTATTTGATTCTATTTATAAGATATTTTTTATTTTTTTATTTTGAATTTTTTTCTTATTATTTTAATAATTTTATGATCTCATAAATTATTTTAATATTTAATTAGTAAACATAAAATTAAAAATTTATATTAATATTTTATAATTTTGAGAGTATAATTCTTCTTAATATTTATGTATTAAATAATAATACTTTATAAATAGGACAAAACAGAATATAATTTAAGACAATTGTCATGATTACATACAGGTATGTCCTAAAATAAATAATGCTGAGGATCACCATCATAAAAATAATCCAACGTAGCTTTCCACTTTGTTGTTTTTTTTTTGGCCACAAACGTAGCTTTCCACTTAAATATGACAGATAGCATGCTAAGAAGAAACAGACGACTTTTTAATTTAATTGTATTATTATTTTTGTTTACTAAGATTGTTCAACATGTATTCCTGGCAGAAAAAAAAATATAATTCTCCTGGCCATAAAAAAAATACTGTATAATTCTGATAAAAAATTAATAAATATGATACAAATTAAAAGTTTAAAATTAACTCAAAATAAAATAAATTAAATTAAATTAATTAATTAAGGTACTAAAATAACAATGTAATGTGGTGAGGCTGAGACTTGCCTAATTTTGATAAGCTTTAGGAATCAGACACATCTAAACGTTTTGTAATAAAAGAAATTGATGTAATATTTTCCTAGATGTGAGTCAGCCTTTCGCTTGCCGCGGCAGAAAAAATGGGGGAAGAGAATAGTATGGAGAAAATTTGGAAATAAAATTGTATTTTTCATTGGTTGACTATGGAGAGAAGAGTGAGAGGAATAGAAGGTTGGGAAAAAATAATACATGGGTTCCACATATTTATTTTTTTAATTTTCATTTTAAAATAAAAAAATTTTGGAGAGAAAATTTTAATTTCAAAATTACTCACCAATGTTTTTTAACTATGGCTAAAATACATATGTTGTTTTTATATTTGAATATTAATATATTATATATTTTCAATTTTAGCATTATTTTAAAACTTTTAAAATCAATATATAAAAAATAATTTAAAAAATAAGATTAGATAAAATATTTTAAATTAAGATTAAAATTAAAATTATTTTTTAATTTCATTTATTAATATTATATAGAAATTTTATAAATAATAAGAAGGAATAACAATTTCTATTATATGTCAATTATTTTTAAAATAATAAAGATATTTTTGTTAGTATAAAATTAGTAACTTTTTTTTTCTATCTTATTCTGTTTAACTAAGCATATTGAGAGAAAATTATTCTCTCCCACTTTTCTCTTCTTTTCATTTTCTCTCCACCTATTTTTTCCCTTTGCCATTGTCTCTTCTTAGCCAAGGGAGGGTAGAAGTTCGCCATTTGTTTCCAATCCCCTTGCCGCGGGTGAAACAACGAACAGGGATGATCATCATCTGCGCTAAACCTAGTGGCTGCTCTGGGTGTGGAAATTAAATATACAAATCTCATTACGCGCATATACATAATATAAAATTTAATAAAAAATAGAGGATGGCGACTGCCCAACCTCTGACAACCTGGGTCCCGACAAGACGCCTGATTCTCCCTCTTTTTTTTTATCTACCATCACCATCAAATTTAAATTCCAAGATTTTCTTTTTGACCACAAAATTCTTTGAAATTAACTCTCCAATATTATATTTAAAACCTCATTATCTCGATCATTTTCCAGAGAGGAAAAAAAAAAAAAACCGACGACATTACGTCCTTCTTTTTCAAAAACCCCATTCCCGGTGTTAAAAACCTCATTAGCTCGATCATTGTGCAGAAAAAAACCTCATGAGGTCCGTCTTCTTCTTTTTTTTTTAACCAAATGAGGTCCGTCTTCTTCATTACCCCATACCTTCGTTTGTTTAGATACATCACAAATTCCATTGGTAGACACCACACTACCGGTTTCCTTCGTCGTTTTCAGTCTCTCCACACAAAGCCAACCCTACACATATAAATAGTCCGAATCAATCTCGACAGGAAATGCTTCAACGTCCTAATCTTTTTCCCTTATTTACCATCATATTCTGGTCATGCTGGACCCTTAACGGCATCATTTCGGACCCACAGACCCATCTTCTTAACGTCCGGTGCAACCCATACAACAGTCTTGCCATTACAGATATTTCTATCTTCAACGGCAACCTAAACGCAACGTTTCGAGACATCAGAGAGCAGATCAGAGACCAAAACAAACACTTCGCCACGGCCCGGCAAGGCAGTGGAGGAAACCCCGCCTCCACTCTTTTTCAATGCAGAAACTACCTCTCCATCGCCGACTGTGTTGCCTGCTTCGATGACGCTGCTGAACAAATCCTAATAAGCTGCGCTGCCGGCGACCCCGGTGGCCATGTCGTCTACGACAGCTGCTTCCTCAGGTACAAGTAGTCCTCCAATTTCAAGTTTGACTTCTTTTTGTTATGGTACTATTCCCTATGGAATATATGCTACAAAACTTAAAAAACACCTTATTTCTCTCCCGGCACAATCTCTTCCATTCATTTAATTTAAATAATAAATTGTAACATCAAATTAAATCTATTATTCATTTAATTACTATCTTAAATGAGTATTGTGATCTTATTTTTAAGAGCACTCCACTCAAAATAATAAATTGTAGAGAATTAAATAAAATATATTGTCCACTGTGAATTACTCCCTCTGGCTGGTTAGTAATCCAAATGTGAAAAATTCAACCTCACGTTAGCTTGGGATAATGCTTTGTGTTGTGTCAAGGTATGACATTAGCAGCAAATTCTATGGTGATACGACGGATAATATCAATACGGCGTCGTGTGGGAATCAGACCATAGGAGAATCCACTGCATTTACCTCAACTGTGCAACAAGTGCTAATGAATCTCCAAACAGCAACGCCCACAATCACTGGCTTCTTCGCAGACACAAAGACGCAAGTGCCAAACAAGGGTCCAACAATTTATGCCTTTGCTCAATGTATTGAAACTATCTCACAGAGTGGGTGTGAGGATTGCTTAAAAGCTGGGTACAGCAATATACAAACTTGTCTTCCTAATTCGGATGGCAGGGCTCTTGCTAATGGGTGTTTCATGAGATACTCAACCACTTCCTTGTTTTCTGATAACCAAACAACAATTGATATCTCGCCCTCGGTTAAACAAGGTACAATTCATTCAAAGATTTAAATATAGCCACTTTTTGTCTTGGTACATTTAGTTACCTTGATGATCCCATAGATAACTGCAACATCACATTTTCTTCTCCTTTTGTTTTCTTAAAATTCTCATGTTATGACCACCGAGGACCGGTTTAACCATTAAGAAATTTGTACCAACTTAATTATATATCTTGAGTTTGAGTCTCGGAAATATGATTGTGTTAAACATTTAGTGAATCCAACTTAATCCAAATTAGTCTAGATCCCAATATATCCTTCAATTGAAATGGGATAAATTTAAAATATCAAGTGTACATATAAAAAAAAAATCACATTATGTATGTCATTGATAATATGCACTTCAAAATACGAGGGTTTTATTTGTCATATTATTTTCAGGAAATTACCATTTAGGACCAGGATCTCAATTTAATTACAATATGAGACTAACTGTTCATTTAATCACAAAAATAGATCAACTTTTTAAAATTAAATATTAAAAATATGAAATTACCAAAATACCCCTTAGGTGTTATCTCTTTCAAATTCTTATTTTGCAATTTTTTTTTTCTAGAATTTACAATTTTTTTACTCTAAACTTGCAATTTATTTTTCAAACTTTTATTATAAATTATTTTAATGCTTTTACAACTTCTTTTTCATATTTTATAATTTATTTACTCTGAATTTACAACTTGTTTTTCAAGTTTTTATTATAAATGGTTTTAATGTTTCATAAATTCCCTTATAAAATTTACAACTTATTTGCTCTGAACCTAAAATTTATTTACAATAGTTGACCAGCGTTGACCGATCGCTAGTGGCCGATGACCCGCGATCATGGGGAGAGATTACTTTTGAGGGTATTTTGGTAATTTTATATTTTATATTTAATTTTAAAAAATTGGCTCATATTTATAATTAAATGAACATTAAGTCTCATTTTGTAATTAAATTGAGATCCTAAATTATAATTTCTCCTTTTTTTTTTGTCCTAGTTGTCTTTTGAATCACGGACAATGGGCCTCCCCATAATTTGAGGAACCATAACGAAATATGCTACAGTGACAGGTTTAGTAATTGTTCTTTAGAATCGCAGAGAAAACACAGTGAAAAACGATTTTCGGGCAAAATCTGAACTTATGTTAGCCAATGATTAACAGTAAAAAAATTGGATAAAGTTAGTCGTGATTATGACGCTAACCATAGCTGCAATTCATGATTAAGGTTCAAGTAATAATAAGGGGGCCACTATTGGTGGAGTTGTGGGAGGTGTTACTCTTATTTTGATCCTCCTTGCAATGTTTGCCTGGATTAGACGGCCAAGAAGTAAAAGAGGGATCCTCAAGGTAAAAAACTTGGAAAGTCTTAAACTATTTTATATCAGGTTGAAATTATTCTTATTTCAAAGAATTCTGTACTCGTTTTATTAGTTTGTGAAAAGACATTGACTTGTCTTCTCCTTTACAGGAGACATAACTGGAGTAAGCAAGTTGAAAGGCCCATTTACCTACCATTATAACGATCTAATGTCTGCAACCAAGAATTTTAGTGAAGAAAATAAACTAGGAGAAGGAGGATTTGGGGCTGTATATAAGGTAACTTCAGTTTGATTTTCATTATTTTGATCTCCATCATGTCGTAATGCAAGGATGTATCTAAGTGAGTTTGATATAGTGCTGTAAAAACTTAGATTTCCAAAACGATAAAGGTAGAACTTCTAATATTGCAATTGAAATTCTTTATTATCATGATGAATAGGGCATTATGAAAAATGGGAAAGTTGTTGCAATCAAGAAATTAACCTTGCACCGCTCCAAGAGGATTGATGAAGATTTTGAAAGTGAAGTGAAGCTTATAAGTAATGTTCATCATCGGAATCTTGTTCGACTTTTGGGATATTGTAGTGAAGGCGATGACAGAATCCTTATTTATGAGTACATGAAAAATAGCAGCCTTGACACATTCTTATTTGGTATCTTATATAAACTGACAAAACTGTTATACACTTTGTAAGCATTGGCTATTATGCTTCTTAATAATGTTATGATGTGTAGATATATTTTCAACTCAATTAGCAAAGTATCATTTACCTCTTAAACAAAAATCTTACTCGCATGTCATATTTTATTAGAGAACATATAAGACTTTACATCAACTCCCTATTGTAACATTTTGAATAATCATTTTTATGTTACACCCTTCATTTTTGCCCATACTTTCTAAGTTTGTGAACTTGAAAAACAAGTGAAAAGAAAGGTTTTCTCAATTGGAAGCAGCGATATGATGTAATTTTAGGAATAGCAAGAGGTTTGACTTATTTGCATGAAGAATTTCATGTTCGTATTATACATAGAGATATAAAGACAAACAACATCCTCTTAGATGATGATCTACAAGCTAAAATTGCTGATTTTGGATTAGCAAGACTTTTACCTGAGGACAAATCTCATATTAATACAAAAGTCGCAGGAACATTGTAAGTTGAAGTATGTTTAATGTTCTTTACTTCTATAACAATACAAGTATTGTCCAAGGTATTGATAATATATACACATGGAAATCATTAGAACACTCCTATTACACCTAGCAGTTAGAATGAGTACTTCAAAGGTTTCATATCTATGTCAAACACGACATAATAGTTCATATTGCATATATCTATTTCCAATTTTGTTGGATCTTAAAATATATATATGTTTTTGTTTGGGATATTTCTCTAATCAATTACATCATAAATATCATGTGTTTTTTAGAGGATATACAGCACCGGAGTATGCGATTCATGGCCAATTATCTGAGAAAGCTGATGTCTATAGTTATGGTGTTGTAGTTTTAGAAGTCATCAGTGGTCAAAACTGTAAAGAATTAAAGCTCGAAGGTGATGATGAAGGCGTGTTCCTCCTTCAAAAAGTGAGAAAATTCTCATGACTATTTAAAAAGGCTTTTTTCTTTTTTATTTTGAGAAAATTTAGATGTTGGATTTTCTTTTTTTAAAAAATGCACATCTTCAGTTATACTTTTTTTATTTGGGGGGGGGAAAGCTACTCCTTCTTTCTCTCTTAATCTAATCTAATTATAAACATTTAAAATTATTAACATGACATTTTTCTTTATCTTTTGTACCCTTCTTATTTCACTTGATTTTTACCCGACTTGATAGGCTTGGAAACTCTATGAGAAAGATAAGCACATGGAGTTGGTGGATAACACATTAGACCCTAATGACTATGATGCAGAAGAAGTGAAGAAAACCATAGAGATTGGTTTACTTTGCACCCAAGCATCTACTAATGTAAGGCCAATGATGTCTGAAGTAGTTGTTTTGCTCCAAAACAAGGATTTAAGAGAGAACTTGAGACCCACTATGCCTATCTTGATTGAAACTAATTAGATGTCTATGGGAGACTCCTTAACTTGTACTGCTTCCTATAATCCGATGCTATTGCCTTCATTTCTATACTCTCAAAAAGAAAATTGTGTTTTGCTGGAACACACAGTGTTAAGGGGTGACGACGTTGGAGTTTTGATCACAAAAATGAAAAAGGCAACAACGTAGAAGAAGATGGAGAAAAGAAAAACATGATTGTCCTTCATTCCATTATTCAACATTTGTTTGTAATGATACATCAATCTTGGAAATTATATGTGAATTGATTATTTGAGTGTACGATTTGGTTAACTACATTAATCTCTTTGATATTTTGGTTGAATTACGTCTGATATTCTTTTCTACTTTAAAAATAGCATCAATTAAGAATCCAAGTTTCCTGTTCAATGAAGTTAACTTTTATGAGTAGTGTGACTTTTTAAATGATATTACTTATTTATCTTTATATCACATTAAGAGTGAAATAACAATCTCATATTGGAGTTTAACATTTTGTTTTTTCAAATACTTGTCCAATAATACTAAGAATAAAACATATGAGGCTAAAATAAACAAAATAGGCGACAGTGGGTCCCCCTGTCTCAGTCTTCTCCCCAGGATCACTCTATCTACATTCTTCCCTAAAAGTTGAATATTAAATCACTGATTTTACACATCTCATAATCCATCCTATCCACTGTGCAGAGAATTAATCCCATCTTCCTCATCACCCCCTCCTGGAAATCCCCTGCCACCGCCTCTACTCAATCTTGCTTCCCTAACATGATAGCATAATCAATTCCTTTGGCCACCGAGACAGCCAGCCAGGGACCAACTCCCCTTTGGACATGCAAAACAAAAATCTTGCAGCCGCTCATCCCTCAGATATCCCTACATCAGATTTTCTCGGCCTCGGTAGCCAAAAACCCTGGTACAATACGAGCCCTTATGAAACTCTGAACAAGTCGTCCATTAATCACAAGACCAATTGTGAACACAATATTTTGTCTGGATATTTTAAATAAAAGCAAAAAACTAAAAATTAAAAGACAATTATAACCATGGAATTGTGTTTCTTTCCTTGTGCATTTATCTTTGAAACAACACCTTCCTCAAAAGCTCATTTGTTTTTCTCTGTTTGGTTTAAATGCATAGGATTCTAGTTTTAACCTTATTCATTCCAATCAAGTGGCTGCTCAAGAAGTTAGATCAAGACCATAGTTCCCTGTCGAGAAACAATGGGCCCTTGGGTTTCAGGTACAGTAGCTTAAATTTCTAATAATTTCTCTCTTGGAACTGGATTTGTTAATATCAGGATTTATGATCATTTGTTTTGGCTATTTTTGTTGCATTTGATAACTTATCACAGCGTAGTGGTGATCGTCGTGAAATAATGACTGAGGTTCTTAAAGCTCTGAAACAATTAAATGTGTTTTGGAAAAGAGATTGGACCCTATAACCTCAAGTCCAGGTGGATTCCTGGCTCCCCTGCTCCTCATGGTGCTGTTTCTCAGTTAAATGTGGTCAAGTTTGAAGTTTAGGTAATGTGTTTTGAATCCCATTTCATTAATTTGCTGTTCTTGATGTCTTAGATCGACAAACCAGAGGTTCTGATGTTTCAGCTTTTAAGTTGCTACCTGGTTAAAGAAAAATACATACAATATATTCAAAAAGAAATTGAGAGGAAAGAGATTATGTTAATAGTAAGATGAGACGTGAGCTCCACACATAGTCATATTGTATCATTCTCTCTTTGAATGTATAAATACATGAATGTATAGAATCTGGTTTATTCTAATTAATGATTTTTCAGAATAATATTCCAAAACTAATACTAACATATATATCTCTGTTTCTCTCATGGATCCTGGCAGCTTTACAAAGTTGAGGAAGAGAGATATCTGCTTGATCTTCAAAGGGTGGAGGGTCAAGAATTGTTGTTTTTGGAACTTTGTTCTGCTCTCATGGCGCAGCTTCATGTCATTCAGAGTTAAGAGGTTGTGTATAGAAAAAATGCAAGGTGGAAAGGTGCCCTTTGTATATTTAGAGTCAATCTATCATAGAATTTCTAATATACTTCGATTTTGATGTGGGAGGTTGTTGTTATATATGAGCCAATCTTGAATACTTGTGGCTTCTTTAATCATCATGTTTGATTAGTTTTTCCAGTGGAACTATGTTTTCTCGATAGGGATCTTTCCTCGTATTACATGAAACAAAAGGGTCAAAAAGTTGCAGATTTTTCATGTCATTTTCAATTTACTAGATGGTTCATGTAATTATGCAAATCTACATTGAATTTGATTTGTTTGAGAAGAAGAACAAAATGGTGAAAAGTATAACGATATAGAAAAAATTGAGGACCTTTTAAATTTGAGTGAGAAAAAATGAAACAAAAACCCCTATCAAATGTCTCATTTGAAATAATTTTTTTCTTTAAAATTGTTTGTTCAAAATTAAAAAATTAATGATAATAAAAGGCAAGTGATTATCAAACCCTCCCTAGTAATTGCTAAAAAAGAAGGAACTATATATAGGTTGGTGGGGTAGCCAACTCATTTTGCCTCCTTTGTAATTTATCCAAGATGATGATCTCCTTGGTGATTTCTTTTTGCACCTATGTTCATATGTCTTTATCATATGATTTTCTCTTCGTTTTGCACATGCAAATCTTTTCTCATTTCTTGGTCAGCTTCGAAAATGTCCTTAAAGTAATTAAGCCTGAGATGAAATTAAAGGAGGAAAAGAATTTAAAGTGTGAAAACAAGTGAAATAGAGTTTTTCTTCATAAGAACCATCTAATACTAAATACTACTCACTAATCCAAATTTTAAATGTATGTTCCTCAGATTATAAACATGTAATTATGAATAAAACGAAATACATTTACAGCGATTTGAGACAAATTTAAGAGATCAAAGTGGAGTAGGATACTTCATATTTATAGGAGCCCAAATCCATATCTTCTTGATCTCACCAAAGAAGAAAAAAGGCATGGACTTGTAGGCCCATCCATCATGGCACAAATCTTATCACACATGTTTCATTAAAAAATAAAATCTCATCATACATGTTGATCCAAAAATAAAATCTCATCTTACATAGACAAGAATAACTAAAATACCAAAAAGAAATTTTGTTTGGAAAACATTAGTTGAACATAAATGTAGTAATCAAAAAATTGGTTGAATAGAATTAATAAACTATATTAAAAAAATTATTTGCCACTATTTTTTATTATTTGACCTTTTTTATTATTTATATTTCTATGACGTGATTTTATCCTTAGATGATTTGACTCTTCGGGAGAACACATTTCGTGCTCATCATGTGTCTAGGCAGTCCAGATAATGGATGGTCCAGATTTAATTATATTTTATAATTATATTTTTAATATATTTTTATTTTATTAAATGTAAAATATAAAATAAAAATAATTTTATAATTGTTATTTTTTAAAAAAATATTATTATTATGTAAAATAATTAACATAAAAAACTGTAAATCTGGACGGTCCAAATTCTCTTTAGCGGATGAGCATGGGGTGCTCATCACACTAACGAGCACCCAATGCAAATTCACTCTTCGAAAACCAACTTTTCTTATCTTTACATTTTAGTTGATTTTTTTCCTTTAATAAAAACATCATTGTAATATTGTGAAGACAAAATTGTAACTTTAAATAGCATATCATGTAACAAGGTTTACAAGTCGAACAAGTTATTCAATCATTCAAGATTTAATGGTTCAATCATAATTTAACTGAAATTAAATCGATGACAATAATTTTAATAGTTTTTTAATTTTATATATTATATAAAAAATTAAAAATATTATTAATAACTTTCATAACCTAAAATTAAAATCTAAATAAGTTAATATTAATCTATAATCATATTTTGAATTCAAAATAATCAATTAATATTTTATTTTTATATATTATTTGTTAAGTAAATTTATCATTATTAATAATTATATATCATAATAATGCTTATACAATATTATAATATAGAAAATAAATTTTATATAAAAATAATGCTACTTAGTACTAAAAATAATACTCCCTTTTATCCTTAATATAAGACCATTTTAACCAAATCACACGGATTAAGAATTATAATTAAAACTAATTAACTACCTAGATTTCTCTGAAAATCCCAACATTTTTTCAAAACTACTCTTATTAAATCTCTCTCTTTCTTTTTGAATACATTAAACAGGGGCATTTTTTCTAGAAATGTATAATAAATACTACCTTGTATATTGTAAAGGGTCTTATATTTAAGACCAGGGTAAATGATCCTATATATAGGACCGGAGGAAGTATTATTTTATCTTAAAAACTAAAAAAAATGAAAATAAAAAAATAAAATAATTTAAAAAATTTTGACTGGTTCAACTAGTTTTATACTAGTTCATGACCGGTTTTTTACTAGTTCTAAGAATAACCGATTACCATCTATATTGAGATTGATTCTGGCACCAATTTTCGATCCAGCCAGTCAAACTGACCAATCAGATCTTATTTTTTAAACTTGTTATGTAGGTCAACATCTTTTCAGATTTTCGGTCCTAGTCATATGTTACTCTTTGACTGGTTTGTAACTGACTTTTTAATTTTTAAGGCGGAATATTGATTTGGAAACTAGTTTGTATACATTCATTTGAAAGTTTCACGGATTTTTGACACTTTTTCTTTTGAAATTTGCGACTGACTATAGAGTATATGATTTGCAATTGACCTTCCAATTTTTTCAGAAAGAACATTGAAAATTAATTTGTACATTTATTTGAGAGTTTCAGGAATTAACACTGATATTTATAAATTTACAATTGGTTAAAGAGTAATTTGCAACCAGACATCCAATTTTTAAGAGGGAAGATTGTAAATTAATTTATACTCTCCTTATTCTATATTATAAAATCTTTAACAAACTTTTTCTTATTTCATAAGATCCTTTATAAGGTTTAGTAGAGCATTTATGAGCCTTTGCAATAATTTCATTCCTAAATTCATTCTACAACTAACCCAACCTCTTTTTAAAATAAAAATTAATAAAATTAATGAAGAATATTTTAAAAAATATAGTAATTTTTTATAAAATTAAAACTTTTAACCAACTTTAATTACATTCCTTAATATGCATTTGAAAGTTTGGACTTTGGGGCATTAACATTTATCTTTCCTAATTTGCAGCTAGGTATAGAGTAATTTGTAAGTAAGTTGTACAGTACTGAGACCTTCCAAGAAGCAACATTGGAAATCAACACATACATTCATTTGGGAATTTCGAAGTTTGGTACTCGTCTTTTCAAATTTGCAGCTAACTGGTTCTAATTTTTAACACTCATTGTTTTTCAGAAGTCGCTGATGATATTTCGTTATTTATTATAAACTCTTTCACTACTGGGGAATGGGGATTAAGGACAAGAAGCTTAAATTAAATACATGAAAGGATTTTGTAGCTTTTTTTGTAATTAGAATTCAATAATTTATAACTATTTTATTCTGTATTTATAACTAAAAAAACTATAAAATCTTTCATTATATTTAATTTAAACTTTTGGTTTTTAATCGTCATTCCCTCCTTAATATTTAACACACGTAAAGAGTCATTACCTTTAATTGCATACTCCAATTCTATTTTTTTAATAAGTTATGTTATAGAAAAATTTAAATATAAAAAAATATAAGTCATTTTGTGAGTATTAAATATTTATTTTTATATTTATTCTTATTAAATAATTATGACAAAGAAAAATTAAAAAAGAGATAATTAAAATAAGTATAATTTAATAAGAATAATATTGAAAAGTCATAATAAATTTTACAAAGTTTAATAATTTTAATTTTTAACTATTTTTTTATTATGTGTAAAATAATTAAAAATGATTTGTAATAGATAATAGAAAAAATATAATAATATAAGGGTATTTAAATAATTTCAGTTTGAAATTATGATCTGTTAAGGATCTTTAGTTTTTTATTGATATTTTATGTTAAATAATTAAAATTTATATTTATTTTAATTAATGTTAGTTGATATTAATTTTTTTGGGATTAGACTAATTAGTGATAAATTTTTTTTTAAAATTCAGAACTAAATAAAACGTCAGTCTTGCGTATGCTCCCGCTCATCCGCGTGATGGAGGAAATTCTAGTTCCACCTATGAGAAGCAGCCCCATTAAATCAGACCCCGCCCCTATTTACAAGTAGGCTCACCTATATATAGTCATAGCTTCCCTTAGTGTTCAGAATTTTATTTTATTTTATTTTTTTCCTTGTAAAAATTAAAATTCTTTCGTGTCAGTGTCTCCGTCGCGGATGGAACACCTCTCCGTCTCTTTTGCAGGGAAATTGTTTTTGTCAATTTCAATTCCACCTTTTTCTTCCGAAAACTGTAATAGTATAATGTCTTTAGCTTTTATTAGTAAAAATATATATGTTTTCAAATGCCCATACCATAAATTATAATATTGATTTTTTAAATCTTAATTAATTGTACTAGTTGACACTTGGTAAAAAAAGAAAATTACTAGTACTAGGACTTCACTTCAAAATTTAAATTTCACTTTTTATTTTATTTTATTTGTTTTCAATTTAATATATTAATTAATTGTACTAGTTGTTTTCAATTTAAAAAATTTGGTTGTGAGAAAATTGTTTTTGCATAACATTTTCATCAATTTCACTGTTACTCTATAGAATCAAACCCAAATATCTAAACTTTGATAATTATTATATAATTTGCTCTCTATTTTTTATTTTCAAATCATTTTTGACTTACATTTTGTTAAATTTGTAATATATATATTTAGTCTTATTTCTACTTAAATGAAAACCTTTTAATTTCAAAATATGTCTCTATAACTCAAGTCTAAAGGTGATCTTATCTTGAATCCTTAATTATATCATCCATAAAGAGCAAACATTTAAAAATTTCCTTTTATATAGTTTCTGTCAAAACATCCAAATATGACAAAAAGTTGAAAACCTTTTAAATTTATCTGAGGTAAAAAAATGACACGATAACTATTTAAATATCTATATTAATATAAAATGAAACTTATTTTTTAAAAAATGTTCAAATAGATATAATTCATATTTTTAATTTAAAATAAATAAAAAAGAAATAAAAGTTAAAGATTATAGTTTTTTTTGCCATAGATGTTATGTTATTGTCTATAACTCCTAAATAAATAATTTTTAGGATTTTTTTTTATATTGAACCCCATATTTTACATGATATATATAACTATTTAGATTATTAAGATTTTATTTAATCAATATAAATTACAAAAAGTATAAGGAGTCACCAAGTTTTTTTTTTTTTGGTAAAAGAGTCACCAAGTTTATTAAATCACATGTTATCTGGAAGTCAATTGGACTCTTTTTTTTAAAAAAAAAAAATGCACACATCAGCAGCCTTTCTTGGGCTGCATGTTTCTTAAAAAATTTGGATGCATGCCTCATGCAATGTTTTAGTTTGAATTGGAACAAAGTCAACAATAAATAGATAATGTACAAACCAAATGAATAATTGCAATTTTGAATTTTTGTCGTAATTGAACATTGTGCAAAATACTAAAATAACTAGATGTGTCGTATGGAAAAAAAAAAGATGTGAACAAAGTCATGCGGAAATTGATAGTATATTCTTCCAAAACGAAATGAAACGACTGTAATAATATAATGTTTTTAGCTTTCAGTAATAAAAATGTTTTCCAATACCCATAAATTACATTGGTAAAAAAAACCCATAAATTATAATATTGATTATTCAAATATTAATACGACTTTATTTCAAATTTCATTTTCGTCTTTTCATTTTTTTTATTTTATTTTGTTTCACTTTAGCCCCTTAAATATTTTTTTCAAGTTTCACTTTCATCTCTTAATTTTATTTGTCTTCAATTTAATTAATACACTAGTCACTTAATATTGAAGAGTGCATGGATCCAAAAAGGATAATAGAACGCACATTTTGGAAATGTCCCTCAACCAATCGGAAATGAAGGAGATCGATGATGATGAGAATGTTGTGTTTGGATACCTTATTGAGTAAAATTCGGTCGTGAGAAAATTGCTTTGGTCAATTCGGTTCAATTACAAAGGGAAAAGCTTACCTTAAATTCAAAATGAGACGGCTGTCGGTATGAGTTGGAAAAATCTGTTTGGCTATATATGCTTGTTGGGTTATGTGGAATTCTACATATACATATTTATGTGCCAGTGTTTTGAAGGAATAAGATGCTTGCTAGCTAGCATCAACTTAATTTTCTACACGTGAAATCCCACTCTCCACCAACATACTTGCAAGGCAATTGCTTTTGTCAACTTCATCATTTCCACCTTTTTCTTCCGAGACCAAATGAAACGACCACAAGGCCAAAAAGGACAAAAACCTGAAATGAAATGACTGTAATGGTATAATTTTTGTTTTAGCTTTTGGCAGTAAAAATGTTCTCAAATACCCGTAAATTACGGTAGTCCCACCGCTCCATATTATAAAAGGTTAGGCCCACTTTTACACAAATTAAAAACTCTTTGGCATTTTTAAACTTTTAAGAAAATCAAAATTTTTGATAAAGATCAAGGAGATACGTTAAAGATTCTCAAGCGTTACCCATATGATCCCTCTCAAGAAAATTTTAGGTCTTTTTTTGTTGGATAATTTTATTTATTTATTTATTTATTTATTTTATTAGCTTCCAATTTGTATTTTCTTGTGATCAAAATCATTAGTTAGATTTAAATTAGAATAAATAAAATCTATTAGATATTTTTTAAAAGATTTTCTAGATTTGAATTTAAGAGATTATCTAATAGTATTAGGATTATATATCAATTTTATTATTTTTCTTTGAATTTTCATTTTTATTATTAGGATTTTTTTTATAATTAGATATATATTTTAGATTTTCTAAATCTATTAGAATTATTTAGGTCAAGTTGTTTTAGGATTAGAGTTTTTCTTGTTTTGCCTCTATAAAGGTCTCTATGTAATACATTTTTTTCAAAGAATGGTAGAATAATATTATTGTGAGTTTTTCAACAAAGATTTACTGAGTTATTTATTTTCTCTCCTTCGTTTTCTATCTCTCTCTCATTTTTCTCATCTGACCTACCGTGAGGAGTGATCAACCTTGTGAGCGTTGTTATAGTTAGGGATCTAGAGACGAGTTCCTCTAGGGTTCTAACTGATTATTTTCTGAATCTTTTGAATCAAGTTCTTCCGCTACTATGTATTTTCTGGGTGCTTAAGACAGGTTCTTATTGTGTCCATATCAATTGGTATCAGAGCTTTGGTTCTGAAATTCAGGTTTATCTTTTGTGTTTCGTATTCTTCCATATTTTTCTTGGGCTGTTCTTCTCTTGTGTCCATCTTCATTTTCTTTGTTTCCCACTATCATTTCACTACTTTCTTCATCTATACATCTTGTTTTCCTTATCTTCTTCGTGTTTGTGATGTTATTATAAAAAAAAAATTGTGCAAAAAAAAAACAAAAAGCACATTGAAAAGAGAAAAAAAGTGTTGGAAAAAAAGTTATTTAAAAAAAATATTAGTGCTTTTATCTTTAAATATATGGTGAATAAAAGCATATATGAAGGTTGAAATAAAAGAAGCGCATCTAAATTAATCCTAAGGTGGTAAAGATTCGAGGGCGAATCTTTTCGAAGAAAAGAGGAATGATAGGGATCAAGGAGGTACGTCAAAGATTCTCAAGCGCTACCAACATGATTCCTCTCAAGGAAATTTTAGGTCTTTTGTTGGATAATTTTGTTTATTTATTTATTTATTTATTTATTTTATTAGCTTCTAATTTATATTTTCTTGGAGCGAAAATCATTAGTTAGATTTAAATTAGAATGTAGCTAGTAGTAGTGATGAGGAAGTTGAGGATGGTGGATCTATGCCCCCTTTGACTGATGATTTTGACATGGAGATTACGGAGGCTATGCATGGGCAAGCTCTAGTGTCAAGACGAGCTCTCAACATTCAACCAGGAGAGGATCTAGAAAAGGAATAGCGTGAGCATATCTTTCACACTAGGTGTTTTGTCAATAACAAGGTATGTAATCTTATCATTGATAATGGTAGTTGCATGAACATTGCTAGTACCTTATTAGTTGAAAAGCTAGGTTTACCTACTCAAAAGCACCCAAGCCTTATAATTTGTTATGGTTTAATGATAGTGGGGATGCTAAGGTCACTAAACAAGTAGTTGTAGCATTTTCCATAGGTAATTTTCATGATGAGGTTTTGTGTGAAGTGGCACCTATGTATGCTGGACACTTGTTATTAGGTAGACCATTGCAGTTTGATAGACAAGTTAGGTATGATGGTTATAACAATATATACTATTTCCCATTCAATAATAAAACAATTGTACTAACACCTATTTGTCCGTTGGAAGCATTTGAAGATAAAAAAAGAATCACTCAAGAGTGTAAGATGAGGGAAAAAGAAAAGAGACAGAAAAAGAGAGAGAAAAGTGAAAAAGAGAGAAAGAAGTGAGCGATGAAGTAAAGAGAGAAAAGAAAAAGAGTGAAGAAAAGAAAGTGAGCTTGTTCTGTGGAAGAAGTGAGATCAAGAAAGCTCTGTTTGATGAAAATTCATTGATTCTATTGTATAAGGATGTGTATTTGACTGTGCATGATCTACATAACTCTTTGCCCTCTAGTATGTCAGCTTTGTTGCAGGAATTTGGTGATTTGTTCCCGGAAGAGATACCTGATAGTTTGCCACCATTGAGGGATATTGAGCATAGGATTGATTTCATCCCCGGTGCTGCACTTCCAAATAGGCCTGCATATAGGGCAAATCCAAAAGAAACCAAGGAGATATAAAGGCAAGTTGAGGAATTGATGAAGAAAGGCTTCGTGAGAGAGAGCCTAAGTCCTTGTACCGTTTCAGTCATACTTGTGCCCAAGAAAGATGGCAAGTGGAGGATGTGCGTGGACTGTCGTGCCATCAATAAAATCACAGTTAAGTATCGATATCCTATTCCTCATTTAGATGATATGTTGGATGAATTGCATGGTGCATGTTTATTTTCCAAAATAGATCTTAGGAGTGGATATAATCAGATTAGGATGAAAGAGGGAGATGAGTGGAAAACTGCATTTAAGACTAAATTTGGTTTGTATGAATGGATGGTTGCCCTTTGGGTTAACCAATGCTCCTAGTACCTTTATGAGTCTTATGAATCATGTCTTTCATCATTTCATTGGCAAGTTTGTTGTTATTCATTTTGATGGCATTCTTGTGTATTCTAAATGTCTAGATGAGCATGTGATACATTTGCATGATGTGTTTGTGATTTTGAGGAATAACAAACTCTTTGGAAATTTAGAGAAGTATAATTTTTGCTTGGATACTGTTGTGTTTCTTGGCTTTGTTGTAGGTTCTGATGGTTTGCGTGTGGATGAGGAGAAAGTTAAAGCGATACGTGAGTGGCCTACACCAAAGAATGCCAACGAGGTGAGAAGTTTCCATGGACTTGCTAGCTTCTATAGGAGGTTTGTGAAAGACTTCTCAACCATTGCTGCCCCATTGAATGATTTGGTAAGAAAGAATGTAACTTTTAAGTGGGGTGAATCCCAAGAGGTGACTTTCAATACCTTGAAAGATAGATTAACAAATGCCCCTCTTCTTGTACTTCCTGATTTCTCTAAGGTGTTTGAAATTGAATGTGATGCATCTGGAATTGGTATTGGTGCTGTGTTAATGCAAGATTCTAGGCCTATTGCATATTTTAGTGAGAAACTAAGTGGTGCATGTTTGAACTATTCAACTTATGACAAAGAATTGTATGCATTGAAAAGAACTTTAGAGACTTGGCAACATTATTTGTGGCCGAAAGAATTTGTCATTCATTCTGGTCATGAGAGTCTTAAGTTCTTGAAATCTGAAAATAAGTTTAATAAGAGGCATGGTAGATGGCTTGAGTTTATTGAAACGTTTCCTTATGTCATTAAGCATAAACAGTGCAAAGAGAATATTGTTGCTGGTGCTTTGTCTAGGAGGTACTCTTTGATTACTTATGTACAAGCTAGGTTGATTGGTTTTGATTTGTTGAAAAGCTTGTATGAGAATGATGTTGATTTTGCTGAGATTTGGAAATTATGTGAGAAACATGGATTTTATGATTATTATATCTTTGATGGATTTCTTTTCAAGAGATATAGATTGTGTGTTCCTCATTGCTCTATGTGTGAGTTGCTTGTGAAAGAGACCCATGGTGGTGGTTTGATGGGTCATTTTGGTGTGGAAAAGACATTAACCATGTTGCATGAACATTTCTATTGGCCTCACATGAGAAAAGATGTTGTTGCTATGTGTGATAAGTGCATTACATGTAGACATGCAAAATCTAAAGTGCATCCTCATGGCTTGTATTCCCTATTACCTGTTCCCTCTCATCCTTGGATTGACATATCTATGGATTTTGTTTTGGGTTTGCCTAGGTCCCCTAGTGGAAAAGATAGCATTTTTGTTGTTGTGAATAGATTTAGTAAAATGGCGCATTTTCTTGCTTGTGCTAAAACTCATGATGCTGTTCACATTGCTGACTTGTTTTTCAAGGAGATTGTAAGATTGCATGGATTGCTTAGAACTATAGTTAGTGACAGGGATGTTAAATTTCTACGTCACTTTTGGAGGACATTATGGAACAAACTAGGCACAAAGTTGTTGTTTTCTACAGTTGCTCATCCCCAAACTGATAGACAAACTGAGGTTGTGAATCGAACACTTTCTACTTTGTTGCGTGCTATAATTCAAAAGAATCTTAAGAATTGGGAAAAGTGTTTGCCTCACATTGAATTTGCTTATAACCATGTTATACATTCTACTACTGGTTTTTCTCCTTTTGAGATTGTTTATGACTTTAACCCATTGACTCCTTTGGATATTCTTCCTTTGCCTTCTAATGAGTTTTCTAATCTTGATGGTGAAAGGAAAGCTAAGTTTGTGTAGGAACTTCATGCCAAGATTAGAGCAAACATTGAGAGGAAGAATGAGCAATATGCTCAACAAGCAAATAAAGGCCGAAGACAGGTTGTGTTCGAGCCTGGAGATTAGATGTAGGTGCATTTGAGGAAAGAGAGATTTCCTGAGCAAAGAAAATCTAAGCTTCACCCAAGAGGGAATGGTCCATTCCAAGTGCTGGAAAAAATCAATGATAATGCTTATAGAATTGATTTGCCTAGTTCTTATGGCAATGTAAGTGCCACATTTAATGTAGCTGACCTCTCTCTTTTTTATGTTTCAGATTCGAGGACGAATCCTTTCGAGAAAGGAGGGAATGATGGAGCACGAGCTAGACTTATCAAAGGGGAGGAGTTTCAAGAGCTTGGTGGACATGGAAGGCATAATCATGTGACTCCTTTGCAAGGAATGGGTGGGCTTATGACAAGAGCAAGGACTAAGGCAATGAAGCAAGCTCTCAATGGATTGATTCAAGAAGTAATTGAACAAGAGTTTATCTACTTAGCTCAATTTTTAGCTCAAAAAGCTTCAAGAGGCATGTTCTTCATGGCTAGTATGCTAGAAACTGATCCAAGCCCAACAAACAAGGCCCAAATAGAAGAACTCACTTAAAGGAGCATGTGTCAAGCTTGTGACCTTTTAAGTAGTGTTCTTTAATTAAATAAATTAGCAATTTTCATTTTTTTTATTACTTAATTTAGAAATAAGGTTTTGACAATTAGTTTCCTATTTTGAATTTATTTGTGAGGATCTCTTCAGATTTGATTTTGTTTCCTATTTTTGGGCACCACTTATTCAGCATGTACCTAGTCTTATTTTTGTGTAAAGTGGTGCCATTCTAAGAGATTTAAGATCTAAACTATTTTTAGCAAATTAGGCCTAGGGTTTTTGTTTTCTTTTTCTTCAAAAACATCACTTTTGTACTTGCAAATCAGAGATGAATGAATAGTGCGTTTTCACTAAAACTTTGTGAGTTTTCTTGTTCTTTTAATGAGCTTGAGAGACTCTTTAGCATATCAAAGAGACTGGTCGTCTCTTTGTGGTGTCTATAACTAAGGTTTCAAGAAATAAGTTTTCTTGGGGTCTTGTTTTTTTACCAATAACTTCTATTCTTTCTAATCGTGCATTCTTCTTTATTTATCTTTTCTATTTGTTTAATGTATTCTTGGTGTTTTATTTGCTTCTCTTTGATCCTAGCACGATCCTTACGTTTCCCAATTCAATTGAAGATTCATGAGATAAGTTCTACACGAGTTTTGTATCAATTTCTAATTTTATTTTTATTAATTCCACTGCTTTTATTAAATATGTCACATTTTACAATATTAGTAATACAATAAATAAAGAGTAAAAATAAAAAATCACTACATGACACCTTATATTATGGGAAAAAAAATTCTCAAAATACCTTATAATATGAATAAGAGAAAAGTATAACACAAATTATAATACTAGTAACATAATAAATTAGAAGTAAAAATAATAAACCGCTACAGATATATTACCTTATATTAAGAATAAAAAAAAACCTTTTAAGTCACCTTATAATATAGTTAAGGAATTATTGATTATTTAAATCTTATTACTTTCAAATAGTGTATATATATATATATATATATAATTTTTTTTTTTTTTTTTTGAATTATCAATACCATAGATTATGAGTGGGTCGTACTCGTAGTGTCATTCTCCAGACGTCATATACGAAAAATCATTCATTCTCAGTACCCATCTTCAATTTCAAGTCAACTTAAATACGCCAACAATATTGGATTTGAAACACATGCTAGCTTGGCACATTCATATATTACAGCGTAATACCAATATTGTGGATCTCGTCTCTCGTCTGAAGACATGAAGCTTATTCCTTCATTTTATCACATTCTGCTCCTGAATGTGCTTTCTCATTCACTCCATTGTTGCTGCCAACAAGAATACCTTAACATTAATCCCTCCGATGACAACTGCACTTACCAACACGATGTCCCACCAGGATATGTCTGCAACGGCCTCGAAAAGTCATGCTCCTCCTTCGTAGCTTTCAGATCCAGACCTCCTTATCATACCCCTCTGACCATTGCCAATCTCCTTGGCTCTGAACCATCTTCCATAACCTCCATCAACAACATCTCAAGCATTAACACCACCATTCCCTCCAATCAGACCCTGATTGTTCCTGTCAATTGTTCATGCTCCGGCAATATCTACCAGAGTGCCACTCCTTACAACATCAAGAGAGGAGACTCATACTTTCTCCTGGCCAGCGCGACGTTTCAAGGCCTCGCCAGTTGCCAGATGTTAGAACGTCAAAATTATTACACCCCTCTCAATATGACCATAGATAGCCAGATTACAGTTCCAGTCTTGTGTGCTTGTCCCACTGCTAAACAGATCTCAGATGGGGTCTCTGCCTTGCCAGTTTACACCCTTGATGATGGGGATTCACTCCCGTCAGTCGCAGAGGCCTATGGTGTGGATCAACACACTCTGCGAACAGCTAATAAGTTGACTTCAAACACCACCATCTCTCCTTTCACCCGCCTTTTAGTTCCCCTCAAGCCTTCCGATTGCAAACTCAATCCAAACATATTCTACTGCACCTGTTCATTCCCCCGAGGATACCTCCTAGAGTCGAGTTTCAACGCACTACATTGTGATCGTCTTCAAACTGATGCTCAACCTTTCCCCGTCAAATTGGTAGCTTCCTTAGGTAGTAGTCTCTTATCAATCCTCCTTAGCCCACTGTTCTACATTGCATGAATATGACCTATATTACATTGATATTTCAATAAAGTAGACATAACCATATTCATATACCATACAGTACGTATGCATATTGTATGAGTAAGGTACGCACCCATCTAAGTCACTTGCCTCCTCAATTGCTATTTCGCTTAAAGAGCACTGTGGAAAGTTCCATAAGTTGAGTTTCAAGATTGTGCAATAGAGGCAGTGAATTCATTGGAAGAAATGCCAAAATTAATGAGAATTGAGAAGTTATTTTACTTTATATTATACAATATCGTATCTTGGAGTTTAGAAAATTGTCATATTTTGTATTGTATCAAACCGTATCTATATGCATATATATCAACATAGATGCTTCATAGACCATGCCACACTTCAATCTTCTCTTTGCTTAAGAAGCACGTCAAATCAATAAGTTTCAAAAATTTATATATTCAAGCATATGGTTGATGATATACCATGCCATTTACTATATCTAATTGGGATCGATGGTCACTTAATGTATATACAACTCCATTTATACATTCGAAGCATCTTGTCTGAAAATATATAAATGGCTCACTGAGACTTCATTCATGTGCTTGCAGGTGTTGGAAATGGTGCCCTTTTGTGCTTATTTCTTTTCGGTTGCAAGTTACATCAATACCTAAAACAAAAGAGACATAGAGTTCGTAAGGAAAAATTGTTCAGGCAAAATGGTGGCCTCTTGCTACAAGAAAAGATGTCAAGTTACGTAAATAGAAAGAAAGCAAAACTTTTTACGGCTGAAGAGCTGGAAAGAGCAACAGATAACTACAACCAAAGTAGGTTTCTTGGTCAAGGTGGTTTTGGAACCGTTTATAAGGGAATGTTGCCAAATGGTAGCATTATCGCAGTTAAGAAGTCAAGAGAAGTTGTGAGAAACCAGATTGAGACTTTCATTAATGAAGTGGTGATTTTATCGCAGATAAACCACAGGAACATTGTCAAACTCTTAGGTTGGTGCCTAGAGACTGAAGCCCCATTATTAGTTTATGAGTTTATTCCTAACGAAACCCTTTCTCACCACATCCATAGCCAGGAACTTGAAGCAAAGCTTTCATGGGACACCCGCCTTAGAATTGTTTGTGAGGTTGCTGGGGCAGTGGCCTATATGCATTCTGCAGCTTCCATTCCCATCTTCCATAGAGACATCAAAACTTCCAACATACTCTTGGATCATAAGTATAGTGCCAAGGTGTCTGATTTTGGGACTTCCAGATCTGTCCCGCATGATAGGACTCACTTAACCACAGTAGTACAAGGCACTTTTGGGTACATTGATCCTGAATACTTCCAGTCTAGTCAATTCACGGATAAAAGTGATGTATATAGGTTTGGGGTTGTGCTTGTAGAGCTCATTACTGCAAGGAAACCCATTACCTTCTCAGAAGAAGATCAGGGTCAAAACTTAGTGGCAGAATTCATTTCTTTGATGAAGAAGGACCAAGTTTTTGAGATTTTAGATGCTAATGTTGTTCGTGAAGGAAGGAAGGATGATATTCTCAGCATTGCAAATCTTGCAATGAGATGTTTGAGACTCAATGGGAAGAAGAGACCCAAAATGAGTGAGGTTTCAGCAGAGCTAGAAGCACTGAGAAGGATACAAAATTCCCTAGAGATCACTGACTGTTCTCTTGAGTTTCCACATGATAGAAAATCCCCTAACCACACCACTCCTTCTGAATCAGATCAAGAATCCATTGAAGAAAGCACGTTATTTTCCCAAAGAGAGTCCACATCCATCTGAAAGTGAAGCAGACACCTAGCCTACATGATCATTCTTTCCGTGTGTAGTCAGGGGGAGAGATTTTGGCATCGACAAACTTCAACTTGATTTTTGATAGAAGAGTCATTCTCATAGCCTGAGCTAATTATGGATGCAGAGAATCAATTTAGTTCTTTTGTTTTAGTTCTCTTATTATTAAGGCACCGTTATCTACCTTACATGGATCTATAAAGGTAAAATTTTTTTAGTCAATTAGACTTATGAGAAGGATAAAACAACTTAATACTAGTGGCAATTCAAAGTCCTTATCTTCTAATTAAATTTGTATCAATATATATATTTTCAGATTTGTCCTTAATTAATTATTAACCTTTTTTCTTGTAAATTCCAAATTTTTCTTTCATACTTTACTGTAACGAAGGGTATTATGAGAAAACAGGTATCATATTTGAGATCGGAGGGATAACGTCCCCAAACTAATATTTTAACTTTGATGTTGCTCGCATGGATTTGTCACAGCTTTACAAAGTTGAGGAAGAGAAATAGGTGCTTGATCTTCAAAAGGTGGAGGGCCCAGGGTTTCTGTTTTAGGAACTTTGTTCTGCTCTTATGGCACGACTTCATGTTGTTTAGAGTGGAGAAGTTGTGCATATAGAAAGGTTACTGTGTATTAGCGAAGTGCCCTTTTTTATTTAGGGTTCGTCTATCCTAGAATTTAGAGTATGCTCCAAATTTTTAAGCGGGAGGTTGTTTTTATGTGCCAATCATGATTACTTGTAACATCCTAAATCATCCTTTTTATTTCACTTTTTCTCTTGGTTTTTCTAACACATATGAAACCCATCATTTTCCTTAAATTGACCCTCTTAATGTATTGTAATACATACTATATATGGTATTGAACGTAACTGCCAGTCTAATCAAAATCGTGGAATATTATGTGTAATTAGAATTGCATTGTTCCTTTAGATTTGGTTGTTTTATACATAGCTGAAAGAACAAGAAATCCTGCAATTAACATCGATCATACACGGGGATGGTGGATGGTGTGTTATGCTGGCTGCGATGAATCCCTCTCATTTTATAAATTACACGTTCGTGAATTAACTCTGTTAGCCATATATAAGCACAATTTGATGGTCCGAGTTTTGCCAGGTCTCAAGCTGGAGTAGCAACATTTTAACTTTAAGAATTAACGATCTTAAAACGTTTATAAAGTAGAGGGATCCATTTAAAATAATTAAATTATAAGGATTGAATTAAAAATTGAGGTGAACTAAAGGACTAAATAATGATTTTTTCCTAAGAGAAGAATATGAAAAAGAATGGAAACCTTTGAAATTTGTCTGAGAAAAAATGAAACAAAAACTCCGAACAAATGTCTTATTTGGAGAAAAAATTGTTCAAAAAGCCGAAAAGAAAGTCAAGTTATATCTCAAAAAGATATCAAACTCTCTTTAATTTGGATCATCTTCATTTGATAATCTGTCCATTTATATCCACAGGAAATTCTGTTAGATGTGAATTGAGGGTTCAAATGGATAATTAGCACAAAGATTTCCCCGGTGCCTCATTGTGAATTCAAAGTGGAATATTAATTAGTATTATCGTTAATTATGTTAAACATCATGCTAAACTCTTTGATATCAAAGGTGGTAATTATTAAATAATTATGGTCCCTCAATCCACATTTAATAGTTAAAAAGAGGGGGAGAAGGACTAAGGCCCAATATAACCAACTCATGTGAATCCTACCTCTCTTATTTTTATAAGTGTCTCATATGATTACCTCTTTAATGGTTTCATTCATATGGTCCCTGCCACATATATTTCTACGTCTTTATCACAAGGTTAGGGCCCAATATAACCAACACATGTGAATCCTACCTCCCTTATTTTTATAACTGTCTCATATGATTACCTCTTTAATGGTTTCATTCATGTGGTCCCTGCCACGTATGTTTTTACGTCTTTATCACAAGATTAATTCTCTCTTTGACAGTTTTACACATGATTTCAATATCTTTATCACAAGATTTACTCCTTCACAGATTTACCCAATGCCTCATTGTAAATTTAATTCAAAGTGGAACATTAATTAATATTATTTTAATTATGTTAAAATTCATACAAAACTCTTTGATATCAAAGGTGGGAATTATTGAATAATTGTGGGGCCCTCAATCCATATTTAATAGTTAAAAAGAGAGGGAAAAGGGCTAAGACCCAGTACAACCAGCTCATGTGAATTCTATCTCCTTTGTTTTTATAATTGTCTCGTATGATTACCTCTTTAATGGTTTCATTCATGTGGTCCCTGCCACATATGTTTCTACGTCTTTATCACAAGATTAATTCTCTTGATTAAGATTCTGCAAGTATACAGGGTCGATCGTAATAATAAAAAGTTCCCAAAGTATTACAGAGTTTGATCCCAAGGGAAGTATTAAATTTATTAGTCCAAACTTTTAGTCTCAAAAGTAAGTGATAATCAAATTGAGAACTCAAATTAAAAAAGAGAGAAATAGAAAACAAAACAAAGTCTGAGTTTTGATTCAGTTCTAGAAGTGTCAAGGGATCAAGATTCACCTTATGAGATAACTAGATTCTATTCCTTAGTTAGATTCTGTATAATTATAGTGATGGTTATTCATAAAATGTCCTAGTTGCTTCTTAATCATTTAGTCCTTATTTAATTAAGATTCAATTTGCTCTCGAACAATTAAAATTTCTAATTAAACCTTGAAAACTACAATGGATATCATCACAAATTCCTAATTCTATTTCTAGATTAGTTATTCATGTTTATCTCTCTAAATCTAGTTTCATTCTTAACCTCTCAGTCCATCAAGTTTACCTGTTAATTAGATTTTATGGTGATCAAACATAAAATCCACATGAACGAATAAAAGAGATAAATTAATTATAACTTGAAGAACAAATTCACAGAGTCTTAACTAGAGAAATAAATATAATTCATCCCAATCAAGCTATATCCCTACCCCTGACTGGAAAATTTAGCTACTCATAGAATTAGAAATCAAATCAAAACTTAAATCTCAAACCATGATAAGAATAACAAGAAGGAAGAGTTTATAAAGAAAAATATAATCTTGCTTCAATACTTTCTAAATCTCCTTGCTTTCTCTCTATATAGATTGCTCATAGTTACTCCCAGATACGTTTGAACCGTGTTCTTTAGCCTTTGAGTGTGTTTCTTAATCTCTCCTTTGTGTTTCTACTGTGTTTTCTCATATAGAGAAAATTTAGAAGCCCATAAAAACCCAAAATATTATTAAAACGCATAAAAAATGTGTTTTTATGGACTTTTGCACCTTGACCTGGCACCAGGTGACCATAGAATTATCCAATACGGTGCCGAGTGCTTCTGAAAGCTAAAAAATCATGAAATTCGTGTTGACCCGGCACTGGGTGCTTATATGGTACGAATAGCTACTTTGTTCAGCTTCAGAAAGTTACCGGCTTGTGTTGATATTTTGAGTTAGATTTTCACCATAATAACGTTGGAATTTTGGAGAACTTAAAACATGAAAGTTATAGATCTATGTTTTATATTTCCAACGCATCTTATATCACCTTAGTCGGAGTTCATATGTGAGAGTTATGGTTAAAATACTGAAGGGTGTCAAAACTTTTTAGCATAAACGATTTGTAACGTTTTTTCTCCATGTACTTCCAAATGAGACTATAACGCCATAAAACACAGAAATATATAAAATCATGCTAAAACATACCAATGTAAGCATATTTAGATGCAATTTAGAGTTTAAATATGGATATTTTACATATATAAAATAGACACATCATCTCTCTTTGATAGTTTTACACATTATTCTATGTCTTTATCTCAAAAGTGGGGGATGGGGAAGGACGTTAGAAATAGGAAGAGGGGAAAGGATCCTGTCACTATGCTTGAATTACGCTTGCTGTTTGAAAAAAATTAAAAAAAAAAAATTACATACTTCTTGGCTTTGTGCACACCGATTTGTGTGTCTCACAAAAACTGGATATTTATCATGTTATTTAGACACTATATATCATTATATTCAATAAAATAGAGGCATATATATAATTAAGTTATATGATCCGTTTTTTACTGTAAGTATATACTATGATCCTATATTTCTTTAACTTGCCCGCATTAGCTCGGGTAATGAGAATGATTCTCTTGTCCGAAAAACAGAAAAAAAGAATGATCGTGTGTTGGGTTCTTCTTCATTTTCAAATGGATGTGGAGTCTATTTGGGGAAATAACGTGCTTTCTTCAGTGGATTCTTGGCCTGACTCAGAAGGCGTGGTGTGGTTAGATGATTTTCTACCATGTGAAAACTTAAGAGAACATTCAGTGATCTCTATGGAATTTTGAGTCCTTCTAAGTGCTTCTAGCTCATCTGAAACCTCACTCATTTTGGGTCTCTTCTTCCCATTGAGTCTCAAGCATCTCATTGCAAGATTTGCAATGCTGAGAATATCATCCTTCCTTCCTTCACGAACAACATTAGCATCTAAAATCTCAAAAACTTGGTCCTTCTTCATCAAAGAAATGAATTCTGCCACTAAGTTTTGACCCTGATCTTCTTCTGAGAAGGTAATGGGTTTCCTTGCAGTAATGAGCTCTACAAGCACAACCCCAAACCTATATACATCACTTTTATCCGTGAATTGACTAGACTGGAAGTATTCAGGATCAATGTACCCAAAAGTGCCTTGTACTACTGTGGTTAAGTGAGTCCTATCATGCGGGACAGATCTGGAAGTCCCAAAATCAGACACCTTGGCACTATACTTATGATCCAAGAGTATGTTGGAAGTTTTGATGTCTCTATGGAAGATGGGAATGGAAGCTGCAGAATGCATATAGGCCACTGCCCCAGCAACCTCACAAACAATTCTAAGGCGGGTGTCCCATGAAAGCTTTGCTTCAAGTTCCTGGCTATGGATGTGGTGAGAAAGGGTTCCGTTAGGAATAAACTCATAAACTAATAATGGGGCTTCAGTCTCTAGGCACCAACCTAAGAGTTTGACAATGTTCCTGTGGTTTATCTGCGATAAAATCACCACTTCATTAATGAAAGTCTCAATCTGGTTTCTCACAATTTCTCTTGACTTCTTAACTGCGATAACGCTACCATCTGGTAACATTCCTTTATAAACGATTCCGAACCCACCTTGACCAAGAAACCTACTTTGGTTGTAGTTATCTGTTGCTCTTTCAAGCTCTTCTACCGTAAAAAGTTTCGCTTTCTCTCTATTTCCATAACATGACATCTTTTCTTGTAGCAAGAGACCACCATTTTGCCTGAACAATTTTTCCTTACGAACTCTCTCTTGCTTTTGTTTTAGGTATTGATGTAACTTGTATCCCAAAAGAAATAAGCACAAAAAGCCAGCACCAATTCCAACACCTGCAAGTACATGAATGAAGTCTCAGTGAGTAATTTATATATTTGCGGACAAGATACTTCGAATGTATAAATAATGGAGTTGTATATACTTTAAGTGATCATCGATCCCAATTATATATAGTAAATGGCATGGATTATCATCAACCATATGCTTGAATAGATAAATTTTTGAAATTTATTGATTTGACCTGCTTCTTAAACAAAGAGAAAATTGATGTGTCACGATCTATATATGAAGCATCTATATAGATATTTATATATGATACGATTTGATACAACACAGAAGACTTTTTCTTTTTTTGGGTCAAAATTTGAAACAAGAGATGAAGTCATATATAAGTTGTAATGGTGGAAGAAGAAAAGGGGAAGACAGGGGATAAAGAAGCTTGTGTGTATTCCAGCATAGGCATTAACTTGTCAATTCTCATTATTTTTGGCGTTTCTTCCAATGAATTCACCACTTCTCCCGCACAAACTTGAATATCAACTTATGAACTTTCCACGATTTCTCTTTCAAGTGAGAGCATCGAGGTAGATAAAATTGAGGAGGCAAGTAAAAGTCACTTAGACGGACTCGTATCTTAGTCGTACAATATGCTTATCATAATGTATGTCTACTTGATTGAAATATCAATGTAATAAAGGTCGTAATCATGCAATATTATATGTAAAAAAATAGTGGGCAAAGGAGGATATTTGATGAGAGATTACCTAAGGACGCTACCAATCTGACGGGGAAACGACGAGCATCAGTTTGATGACGATCACAATAGAGTGTGTTGAAAGTGGAATCTGGAAGGTATCCCCGGGGGAATGAACAGGTGCAGTAGAATATATGTGGATTCAGTCTACAAGCGGAAGGCTTGAGGGGAACTAAAACAAGGGTGCAGGGATACATGGTGTCATTTGGACGCAAAGGCTTAGTTGCAATTAGCAGAGTGTGTTGATCCACGCCATAGGCCTGTGCGACTGACTGGAGTGAATCCCCATTGTCAAGGGTGTAAAGTAGCAAGGCGGAGAACCCATCTGAGACCTGGTCCGCAGAGGGACAAGCACATAAGACTGGAACTGTAATCTGGTCATCTATGGTCATATCGACTGGGGAATAATAATTTTGACGTGCTATGATCTCGTAAAAGGTGAGGCCTTGAAATTTGAAGGTGGCCACGTAATAGTATGTGTCACCTTGCTTGACGATGTAAGGAGTGGCATGCTGGTAGATATTGCCGGAACATGAACAGTGGATAGGAACAGTGACGATTTGATCGGAAGGAATGGTGTTGTTAATGCTTGAGATGTTGTTGATGGAGGCTATGGAAGATGCGTCAGAGCCAAGAAGATCGGCAATGCTTTGAGGGTTGTCATAAGGAGGTTTGGATCTGTAAGTCACGAAGGAGGCGCATGACTTTTGAAGGCCATTGCAGGCGAAGCGAGTGATGTTAAATGATTCTTGTTGGCAGCAACAATGGAGTGATTGAGAAAGCAGAGACAGGAGCAGAATAATGTAAAATGAAGGAGTAAGCTTCATGTCTTCAGAAGAGAGATGAGTTCCATGACATTGGCATTAAACTGTAATATATGAATGTGTCAAGGTAGCGTATGTTTCAAATTCAATGTGGCGTATTTAAGTTGACTTGAAGGTGGGTGCTGTGAATGATTTTTCATACACGACGACTAGAGACAATGACACTTACATAGCACTCGTAATCCATGTTATTGATAATTTCAAAATTTTAGAGGTCCATTTTTTTTTGTTGACCATATAAAAAAAAATTATGCTCTTAAATCCTGCTGAGATGTACTACGTCAACTAATAAACAAATATAACTTCATTAAATCCTCAATATTGCCGTCTCACCCACGACTGCATGCGCCTTGCGTCTTCACTGGGGGAGTATCCTTTTTTTTTCTTTTTTTCTTTTTCATTTTTTCCTATTCCACTGTTTTATTCAAACTGCAATGGCGGAAAATAACACAGCCACTCATAAGTCAAATTTTGAAAGTCAAATTCTTTTAATGATCATGGTAAAAAGTTATGCTTAAAAGAATAAGTCATGTCTCTGATGTTACAGCTTATAACCGTCCCAAGTGTTCACAAGTCACTAACACTATCTATAACTTTAATCAATGTTGTAACTATAAAAAATGTAGAGGCCAAAGTACTTTTTTTTTTTAATTCTTTACTTAATCCCAAGGTTTATTCAATTTGATCCATTAATTTTATTTTAATTTTACTTTAGTTTCATTTTCATCTCTTTACTTGATTTCAATTTAGTCCATTAATTTTTATTTTGATTTCAGTTTTATTCCTTAATTTCGTTTTGTTCCAATTTATCTCCCAACTAGTAATGCAATTGCATTGATTCACGGATGAAAATCACGCTTTTTAAAAAAGGTAAGTACTCAATCGGTCCTTTTTATCTAAAAAGAGATAATTAATTATTTCACCACAATTAAGAAAACTAGTTAAAATTAGTTAAATGTAATTAATATGTAACAGAATGGAAATTTTTTCAAAAAAACTCATATTTAATTGAATAAATCTTTTAATGATAATTAATTCCCAATTGCAAGTAAAAGAAATTTATGATGGAAGGGTATAACAAAAATTTATCATTTAACACATAAGACAAGGGGGAATTATTTATTATAAATAGGACCAAAATATAACTCCAAAAAATCTCTAATAAAAAGGACTAGAAGGAGTTAAGAGATTAAATTGGAACAAAATGAAACAAATTAATAAAACTGAAATAAAAACAGTAAATTAACAGTGTGTTTTATTTTACCTTTTTATGTATAATATTGATATTAATTCATTTTTCCTCATATTTTTTATTTCTTCCTTTGTTTTTTGTCCTAATTTCATCATTAATTTAAAAAAAATTCAAAATTTTTTTCTCTTCATCACTATTTTTTTCCTTTTTGACTTGGTCATTCAAGAAAGGGAAAAAGTGGAATTGAAGTTGCCAAAGACAATTTCCTTGCAAATGAACCCAAAGTAGTGTTCATGAAGAATCACATTTCACTCGTAGAAAATTAAGTTGATGATAGCATCTTCAATATTCAAAACCCTTGTACATGTAGAATTCCACATAACCCAAATATAGCCAAAGATTTTTCCCAGTCAAACTATGACAGCCGCCTCATTTTGAATTTATAAGACAAGAAATTTCCTTGTAATTGAACCGAGTTGGCAAAATTAAAGCAAATTTCTCACGACCGAATTTTACAAGGTATCCAAACACCATTCTCATCTCCTTTCATTTCCAATTGGTTGAAGGGCACTGCTTGCACAAACACGTTTTATGATACTATTTGGATCGATGCGCTACCTCTTCATCAATATTAAATGATTAGTATATTTACATGAAAAGAAATAAAATTAAGAGATGAAAGTGAAATTTAAAATTAAAAAAAGATTAAGGGACTAAATTGAAACTAAATAAAATTAAAAGACGATAGTGAAATTGAAATGAAGGCCTAGTACTGTAAGATATGAATAATCAATGTTATAACTTATGGGTACTTGAAAACATTTTTATGCTACTCCATCCATTTTAAAATAATTATTACTTTGGAGTTGTATATATAGATTAAGAAAGCTAACAAATAATGATTAGCAAAATATATAAGTATATTTTACTATAATAATCTTATTATAAATACCTAAATTAACCACTGAATAATTAATTAATAATGTCATTATTATGGATAAAGTTGTCAAAAGGTGATTAATATTATCTTAAAAATTATAAAATGACAATTATTTAAAGACAAATATCCAAAGTGCCAATTATTTTTAAACAGAAGGAGTAAAAGCATTATACTATTACAAAGTGTAGCATGTGATGGCAGTTTAAAACCGCCAACGTTTGTGGATCTCATTTATTGGTGTTATATATCATTGTTGTTGTTTGAAACCAGGGGGTGACAGTGAATGATAAAAATAATTAGGGGTGTTTATGGGCTACACCGGTTTGGGCTTCACTTTAACCCGGTATCCAACTCAAAACACTTCAAGCCATAAAAAAAGTCTTTGGCCTGGCCCGCCCGATACATGATCGGATCGGGACCAGGCCAATACTGGATCAGGGCCAGCCTTGTATAAAGAGAAATTAAAAAAAACTAAAAAACAGATAAATAAATAGTAAACTAACTTAATTTCTTAATAAAAATATAATTACTTTTTTCTAAAATATATTTCTATAGGAAGTGATATTGTGATAGAAAATAATATTTATTAAAATCATAAATATTCAACAATTATATATTATTTACTTTTATATAATATTAAGTTAAGAAATAAATGTAAAATTTGAAATAAAATTAAAGATTGGAATAATAAAATGTTTTTATCATAATTATAAAATTAACTTAGTACATGAAATATACTAAAAAACTCATATAAAATCATTTAATATTTATGAAAAATAAAGAAAGAATTTTTTTTAAATATAATATATATGTCGGGCCGGGCCAACACGAGCCTATACCTTGCTTGAGGCCCAGACAGACCGAGTACTTATCCTAACCTAAATTTTTTATCTGTTTCATTTTTTTCTTTCTATCCCCAACCCAACTTACCCAAATTGACTAAGACATATTGGGCCTACTGAGCCATGGGCTAGAATGCACAGCCTTAAAATTAACCAACAACGAATTCCTTTTCTGAATTAATGTTCATGAACTAAAATAAATTTTGAGGTAAAGTTAGCATTTATATTTTTCAAAAGTCTTTTCTATATACATAGTAGAGGATCAAACCCAAGATACCATAATTAGATCACCTAACTATTTATCAACTATGTTAGCATCTTATTATTGGTTTCATTAATATTACAAAATTGCTTTCATCTAAAGGTAATTACAAATCTAAAATGTTTATAATATTGACATCATAAGTTGCAACATCGGATATATACATGACTTTATACTTTTAAGAAGCATAATTTTTTTTTATGGTCACCAAGAAAATTGACTAGTAAAATTTTGAGCTATCAATAACATTGATTCTCAGTGGTACGCAAGTGTCATTTTCTAGACGTCGTACTAGAAAAAGCTTTCACAGCACCAGCCTTCAAGCAGTCAACTTAAATACGCCAATATTGAATTTGAAGACACATTCATATATTACACTTTAATACCAATATTTTGGAACTCGTCTCTCGTCGGAAGACATGAAGCTTCCTTCACTTTCACTTTACATTCTGCTCCTGTCTGTGCTTTCTCAATCACTCCATTGTTACTGCCAACAAGAATACCTTAACAATACTATCGATCACAACTGCTCTTACATAGAAGATGCCATACCGAAAGTTGGATATGTCTGCAACGGCCTTCAAAAGTCATGCGCCTCCTTCGTAACTTTCAGATCCAAACCTCCTTATCACACCCCTTTAACCATTGCCAATCTTCTTGGGTCTGAAGCATCTTCCATAGCCTCCATCAACAACATCCCAAGCAATAAATACAACATTCCTTCCAATCAAATCGTGATTGTTCCTGTCTATTGTTCATGTTCCGGCAATATCTACCAGAGTCGCACTGCTTACAGCATCAAGAGAGGTGACACGTACTTTCTCCTGGCCGTCCAGACTTTCAAGGCCTCGCCAATTGCCAGATGTTAGAACGTCAAAATTATTACTTCGATCTCAATATGAGTACTACTTTGGATTCCCAGATTACAGTTCCAGTCTTGTGTGGCTGTCCCACACAAAGCCAGATCTCAGATGGCGTCTCCGCCTTGTTAGTTTACACCCTTGATGATGGGGATTCACTCCAGTCAGTCGCAGAGGCCTATGGTGTGGATCAACACACCCTGCGAACAGCAAATGAGTTGACTTCAAACGCCACCATCTCTCCCTTCACCCGCCTTTTAGTTCCCCTCAAGCCTTCCGCTTGCAAACTCAATCCAAACATATTCTACTGCACCTGTTCATTCCCCCGAGGATACCTTCCAGATTCGAGTTTCAATGCACTCCATTGTGATCGTCATCAAACTGATGCTCAACGTTTCCCCATTAAATTGGTAGCTTCCCTAGGTAATTAATCTCGTTTCAATCCTCGCTAAGCCGCTATTCTTTTCAAGTGCATGATTATGATTTATATTTTGATATTTCAATGAAGTATGCATAATCGAATATACCATACAATTAATACTATATGCATATATATTGTACGATTAAGTGACTTTTACTTGCCTCCTCAACTTTATCTACCTCCATTGGTCTTTCGCTTGAAAGAGCAATTAATTGTGGAAAGTTCCATAAATTGAGTTTCAAGTTTGTGCAGTAGAGGCAGTGAATTCATTGGAAAAAAAACGCCAAAATTAAAATAATGAAAATTGAAAAGTTATTTTACATTATATTACACTATCATATCATGGAGTTTAGAAAATTGTCATATTTTTGTATTGTATCAAACCGTATCTATATGCATATATATCTACATAGATGCTTCATAGACCATGCCACACTTCAATCTTCTCTTTGCTTAACAAGCAGGTCAAATTAATAAATTTCAAAAATTTATATATTCTAGCATATGGTTGATGATATACCATGCCATTTACTATATATAATTGGGATCGATGATCACTTGATGTATATATATACAACTCCATTTATATTATACATTCGAAGTATCTTGTCTGCAAATATATAAATTACTCACTGAGACGTCATTCATGAACTTGCAGGTGTTGGAATTGGTGCTGCCCTTTTGTGCTTATTTCTTTTAGGTTACAAGTTACATCAATACCTAAAACTAAAGCGAGAGAGAATTCGTAAGGAAAAATTGTTCAGGCAAAATGGTGGCTTCTTGCTACAAGAAAAGATGTCATGTTATGGAAATAGAGAGAAAGCGACACTTTTTACGGCAGAAGAGCTTGAAAGAGCAACAGATAACTACAACCAAAATAGGTTTCTCGGTCAAGGTGGGTACGGAACCGTTTATAAAGGAATGTTACCAGATGGTAACGTTATCGCAGTTAAGAAGTCGAGGGAGATTGTGAGAAACCAGATTGAGACTTTCATTAATGAAGTGGTGATTCTATCGCAGATAAACCACAGAAACATTGTCAAACTCTTAGGTTGGTGCCTAGAGACTGAAGCCCCATTATTAGTTTATGAGTTTATTCCTAACGGAACCCTTTCTCACCACATCCATAGCCAGGAGCTTGAAGCAAAGCTTTCATGGGACACCCGCCTTCGAATTGCTTGTGAGGTTGCTGGGGCAGTGGCCTATATGCATTCTGCAGCTTCCATTCCCATCTTCCACAGAGACATCAAAACTTCCAACATACTCTTGGATCATAAGTACAGTGCCAAGGTGTCTGATTTTGGGATTTCCAGATCTGTCCCGCATGATAGGACTCACTTAACCACAGTAGTACAAGGCACTTTTGGGTACATTGATCCTGAATACTTCCAGTCCAGTCAATTCACAGATAAAAGTGATGTATATAGTTTTGGCGTTGTGCTTGTAGAGCTCATTACTGCAAGGAAACCCATTACCTTCTCGGAAGAAGATCAGGGTCAAAACCTAGTGGCAGAATTCATTTCTTTGATGAAGAAGGACCAAGTTTTTGAGATTTTGGATGCTAGAGTTGTTCATGAAGGAAGGAGAGATGATATTCTTAGCATTGCAAATCTTGCAATGAGATGCTTGAGACTCAATGGGAAGAAGAGACCCACAATGAGAGAGGTTTCAGCAGAGCTAGAAGCGGTGAGAAGGATACAAAATTCCCAAGAGATCACTGAATATTCTCTTGAGTTTCCACATGATAGAAAATCCCCTAAACACACCACTTCTTCTGAATCAGACCAAGATTCCACTGAAGAAAGCACGTTATTTTCCCAAAGAGAGTCCACATCCATCTGAAAGTGAAGCAGACACCAACATGATCATTCTTTCTTTCTCTCTGGTTTTTTTTTTTGGTACGTGTAGGGTCCATGTAGTCAGGGTAGAGATTATGGCATTGACAAACTTCAACTTGATTTTTGATAGAAGAGTCATTCTTATTGCTTGAGCTAATTATGGATGCTGAGAATCAATTTAGTTCTCTTGTTTTAATTCTCCTATTGATCTTAATATAAAGTACAATTATACCTACCTTATACGGATCAATAAAAGTAAAACGTTTTTTTACCAATTGAAATTATGGGACTGGATAAACCACTTAATATGGATGGCAATGCAAAATGACTGCCTTCTAATTAAATTTGTATCAAAATATATATTTTCTCAAAATTTTCCTTAATTAATTGTTGACCTTTCTCTTTCTAAATTCTAAATTTTTCTCTCATACTTTTTGTAATAAAGGGTATTTTGATAAAACAGATATTTAATTAAGGTTGGCGAATTTCTAGAAGGTAACTTATATTTTAGATTATGGAAACCCTCTACACTGTGCCTTATAGTTGAGATTGGAGGGATAATTAATGTTCCCAAACTTATATTTTAATATTTATGTTGCTCGCATGGATTTGAAACAGCTTTACAAAGTTGACGAAGAGAAAATGTGCTTGATCTTCAAAAGGTGGAGGGCCCAGGGTTTCTATTTTAGGAACTTTGTTCTGCTCCCATGGCGCGACTTCATGTTGTTTTGAGTGAAGAGGTTGTGCATAGAAAAGTTATTATTGTATTAGAGAAGTGCCCTTTTTTATTTAGAGTCCGTGTATCCTAGAATTTTTAGTATGCTCCCAATTTTTATGCTGGAGATTGTTTTTATGTGCCAATCATGATTACTTGTAAACATCCTAGATCATCCTTTTTATTTCATTTTTCTCTTGGTTTTTCTAACACATATGAAATCCATCATTTTCCTTAAATTGACCCTCTTAATGTATTGTAATACATACTATATATGGTATTGAACGTAACTGCCAGTCTAATCAAAATCGTGGAATATTATGTGTAATTAGAATTGCATTGTTCCTTTAGATTTGGTTGTTTTATACATAGCTGAAAGAACAAGAAATCCTGCAATTAACATCGATCATACACGGGGATGGTGGATGGTGTGTTATGCTGGCTGCGATGAATCCCTCTCATTTTATAAATTACACGTTCGTGAATTAACTCTGTTAGCCATATATAAGCACAATTTGATGGTCCGAGTTTTGCCAGGTCTCAAGCTGGAGTAGCAACATTTTAACTTTAAGAATTAACGATCTTAAAACGTTTATAAAGTATAGGGATCCATTTAAAATAATTAAATTATAAGGATTGAATTAAAAATTGAGGTGAACTAAAGGACTAAATAATGATTTTTTCCCTAAGAGAAGAATATAAAAAAAAATGGAAACCTTTTAAATTTGTCTGAGAAAAAATGAAACAAAAACTCTGAACAAATGTCTTATTTGGGAAAAAAATTGTTCAAAAAGCCGAAAAGAAAGTCAAGTTATATCTTAAAAAGATATCAAACTCTCTTTAATTTGGATCATCTTCATTTGATAATCTGTCCATTTATATCCACAAGAAATTCTGTTAGATGTGAATTGAGGGTTCAAATGGATAGTTAGCACAAAGATTTACCTAGTGCCTCGTTGTGAATTTAAAGTGGAATATTAATTAGTATTATTGTTAATTATGCTAAAAATCATACTAAACTCTTTGATATGAAAAGTGGGAATTATTATATAATTATGGGCCCTAAATCCACATTTAATAGTTAAAAAGAGGGGGGAAAGGGCTAAGGCCCGATATAACCAACTCATGTGAATTCGACCTCCCTTGTTTCGTTAACTATCTCATATGATTACCTCTTTAATGGTTTCATTCATGTAGTTCCTGCTGCCACGTATATTTCTTCGTCTTCATTACAAGATTAGTTCTCTCTTTGATAGTTTTACCCATGATTCCGTGTCTTTATCACAAGATTTTCTCCTTGATAGATTTACCCAATGCCTCATTGTGAATTTAATCGCAATGGAATATTAATTAGTATTATTGTTAATTATGTTAAAATTCATACTAATCTTTTTTATATCAAAGGTGGGAATTATTAATAATTATGGGCCCTCAATCTGAATTTAACTATTAAAAAGAGGGGGGAAAGGCCTATAAGCAACTCATATAAACTCTACCTCCTTTGTTTTTATATCATTCTCATATGATTACCTCTTAAATGGATTTCATCCATATGATCCCTACCACGTATGTTTCTATGTCTTCATCATAAGATTCTCTCTTTCAGAGTTTTACTAGTATGAATATCACCTCCTGTCAAAGATTCTCTCTTTGAGAGTTTTATCACTATATATTTCAGATGATTTTTCCTTAAAGATAAATAATATTAGAATTTGGAAGTATGAATGAATTTAAATACAAAATGTCTCTTCAGTATGCAAAAAAAAAAAAAGGATGAAAAATAACATGCAAAAAAATAGGAATTTTTAAGTGAAAATCATTTGATGTCTAGTAGATCAATTAATTAAATTTGAGTTCGGTGACACTCCAAATGAGGGGAAAGCACTCCCAACGTTAATAAAATAGGTATTAAGCATGATAAAATAGTTATTTAATTCAAAGTAGAATATTAATTAGTATTATTTGTAACGACCCCAAATTAGAAAGTTTCAAAAATAATAAAATAAATATGTAATAAATATACTTATTAGAGGTAAAAGTCAATTACTTGATTTATTTCATCTCTATATGTCTATAAAAAATAAAATAATGAAAAATGAATAAATAAATTTTAGTAAATGAGCTTCAAGTAAAGAGTTAGAAATTATTGGTAAATGCATCTTAAAGTTTCTATCAAATTATAATTTCAAATCCTAATTAGGCACTTGGAATAGATTTTTTCTATTCTTCCTAATATTTATGGAATAACTTAAATATCCCTTCCTCACCCTCTTATTCAATATGGGTCTTGGGTCATTTCCACAATAGCCTTCCTTTTCATTTTAGTGGCCGAAGACTCCAAAAATAGAGGAAGAAAATTTTTTTGTTTACTCTCAACTCATGCCCTAACCATTTCCCACCAACGTCTCTTTCTATCTTCTTCTTACTAGCACAATACTCCCTTCTTTCCCCACATTGTGCGCCATCCTCCTTCTCTAGGGGTGAGCATGGGCTGGACTGGGTTCGGGTTTGCCTGACGTCGTGGCCCGGACTAGCCAATAATCGGGCAAGATTGGGTTCACCTACAGATTCATCGAGTTAGAGATTAAAGGAAGAGAAAAAGATGTGTAGATCTAAACAAAGCATTTTCAGATCTTGATAAACAAAATCTCAATTGAAATTAACAAGCTCACAACCAAAACAAAATCTTAATTAAAAAAATAACAATCTCACAACCAATACAAAACATACAATCACAAACCCATGATCACAGGTTGAAGAAAATCATGATGCTAAGATTTGGGATCTTGGAAACGGTAGCAACAACAGTGTTCAAAGGTGGGAAGAGAGGAGATCTAAAGATTTGAGCAGATCTGAGGATGAAGCTTCACATTGCAATGGAGAATGGGATGTTGACGTCGACAATTTGAGGCTCTGAGCTTCTAGGCTGAGATCTAAAGGCTGTGATGCCGATGATTTGATGCTCATGGAGTGCTGAGACTAAGAGAAGGGAAAAGATTTTTGAGAATGGGAGAGCCACAGACGCTAAATGCGAAAGGAGAAGAAGCTTATCGAGAATAGCAACACGTGAACAATGGAACAAGAGACTGAAGGCATTCTTTTACTAAATATATGCAAATAACATTATTTTAAAGATTATTTTATATATATATTTATTAGCTGTACGGGCCAGTCCGGGCTGGATTAACCCAATGCATTAACCCGTAACTCGGACTAGCTCGATTTTTTACACATCAGGTTGGTTTGGGCTGGGCCAGTTAGATCGGGTTGGACAGGTTATGCATAGCCCTATCCTTCTCTTCTTTAGTGGTGAAGATAACATGATTGTAAGTATGCTCTCTCCTCCTCCATTATTTTACTGCACTTTAATCATTTCCTCCTCCCTCTATAATCATTGCATCTTTCTTTCCTCTTTTCCCTATTATCCAACATTTTCCTTCCCTCTTCTTAGTGTTGTCTATTTGTGGGTGGGTGTGTGCACATGGCTAAATAGAATTTTAATAATGAATTTTCTGGTTTATATTTATATGGAAGTTGTTTGACAAATGGTATAGATTTAGGTGATTTGTTTTATGAACCCATACTTCATTACCTATTAGCTATTAGGTGTTTGATAAAAAGTTTAGGGAAGAAAACTTACTTAGAAAAAAGAATAAAAAATAAAACCTCTTCTCTTAAGTCTTGTGAATGTGGGGAGATTGGAGATTTAATTTAATCAAGAGAAATTGGTTTGAAAGAGTGATGTAATACTTTGATTTTTACATATATGTCAATTGTGTGGCTAGGGATTTAAAATATTTATCAGTTAATTTTATGGATCTAAATTTGGATGCATACTAGGTGTTTGTGAAAATGTTTGAAAAAGAAATTTTAACTAAAATAAGTGATCGAGCATGATTAATGAAATACTAGTTAACTTGTAGAATATAACTTACTCCCTCCGATCATTTTTAGTAGTCACATTCTAAAAGCTTTTTATGGTCCTAAATGTAAATAACTTTCTATGAGTTTTTGGAACATTAATTATTTTGTTTCTAAAATATCTTTATTTAATCATGAGAGAGATTGTTGATTATTTGAATTTGTAGTATTTATTAGAGGGTAAATATGGAAAACACATTAATTTTAAGACAATTTTAATGATATAAGAAACTTTTCTTGATTTTGATGAGTTAGTTAGAAGTAACTTACCTGAAGAACCGGAGGGAGTACTTAACTTTCATGTTAAACATTGGGAGATAAGTTTGTTGCTTTAAATTGAGAGTTATATCTTAAAGCCAAATGGTTGTAACAATCAAGTTGAGAAGTTATAAATTGTAGTTCACAAGCATATTAGTTAATATACACCAAATATTTGTTTGTTATATTCAAGGAAATATAAGAAAAATATACAATCTTTTCAAGTCATTGTTAAGAACTGAGTTATAGGTACCTATAAATTAATAGAATTTTTATTAAGCTATTAATATAAAATCAAATATTAATGATTTTTCTTGTTGGTAGATAAGTACCTATGGAAATAAGTTTTTGTGAGATTTTCTATTGAGTTATTATTGTACATGGGAAGCGTATTAGGTAAGTAAATAACGTGCAACTATAAATTTCACTTATGTTTTTGACTAAATTCTACTCAATTAAACTTTTATATTTCTTACCTCTGCTATAATTGTTATAAAAATGTGGTATTTTGACAAAGTTTATAAAAATGCTTTGTAAATATTTGAAATTTACTTATTTAAGTTTCCTCTATTTAATTGCTCAATATTTATTCATGCATGAAATAGATGAATTATTTTCAAAGTCATTACTTATGCTTCCTAAATTGTGGATGATTGAAAAACAAGATTGTTTGTATTCCATGCATGCCCTAAAAATTTCAAGGAACCGAGTACAGAACACTAGCTACTAACGATAGTTTCTTTAATCCTTGGTGCACCATGCTTAACACCCAGCTAGCAGGGTGCATATATAGGAGATGCTAGTCCCATTTATCGGCCAACACCGTGGAATGGAGGGATGAACTTTCATGAGCATGGTACTCACACCTGTTTTCATGATTTCTAGCTGTGCTAGATTAGTTATTTACTCTCGTAGAGTGTGTATCAATGCCTATCTCTTCATTCTATTTAGGTCCTCTCAAAAAATGTTTTAATCTTATTTTGAATAAAAAAGAAGAAGAAGAAAGATGATTTCTATATCATGCTTTATGCACTCATACATATGATCACAAATGGTAACTTTACATGATTCGACTTTAGTTTCAAGTTTATTTACACTTATTGTTAAACTTATAATTGTTTTATTTAATTTGTCTTTAGTATAATATTTCTATCTTGAGACGTTATTTATTGGTAAATATATTTTGGCCTCAGATTGTAGAGTTAACTCTATCCTTCCAGTAGATCTTTGAAAAGCATCTCCCTCTACTAAGAAGCTTTTGATCACTCTTTTGAACTAACTGATTTGGATGAAAAGTTTGTAATTTGTTGTCGTGACTTTTGTATTTAATTTTTATATGCTCCACAAGACTTATAGGTATGATCCTTATCTTTTGATGTATTGATATATATATTATTATGAAGTGGAGCTCCCTTTATTGTATTTTATTTGGTAAAATTATTGTAGAACTTTCAGGAGGTCTTATTTGCTGAGGAAATTCTGCTAAAATTTCTACAAAATATTTAACTTATATATATATATAAGTAAGTTTAACTATGGTTCTTTGAATTATAATTGTATTTCCGTATTTAATGGTGAGTTTGGAAGTGTTTAAAGCTTATAGAAAAATGGGGAATTTCTTCACTTTTTTTTATGTTAAAACTCATAATAAACTCTTTGATATCAAAGGTAGGAACTATTAAATAATTATGGCCCCCAATCCATATTTTACGGTTAAAAAGAGGGTGGAAAAGAGTTAAGGCTCAATATAACTAACTCATATGAATTCTACCTCTCTTATTTTTATATTTGTCTTATATGGTTACTTCTTTAATGGTTTCATTCATGTTGTTCCTACCATGCGTGTTTTTGTCTTTATCACAACATTCTCTCTGACAGTTTTTTTTTAGTAAACACTATGGTATCCCCCAACTAACAGCCGAACACTAATCCCTTTGAGAAGTAAAAATCACTAAAGCAGGTTTTGCTTCTCCCTTTGAAGCGTAGAGATCATAGAAGTGAGTTTTCTCTCTTCTAACAAAATCTTTTTCATACACACAGTAGGGATTGAACCCAGGACAATATGCTTAAAGAACCCAATCATCTACCAACTATGACATGATCTTATTGTCTCTCTTTGATAGTTTTATACATGATTCCATGTCTTTATCATAGGATTTTCTCTTTAACATTTTTACCCAATGCTTCATTGTGAATTTAATTCAAATTGGAATATTAATTAGTATTATTGTTAATTATGTTAAAAATGTACTAAACTCTTTGATATCAAAGGTGGAAATTATTAAATAATTATGAGCTCTCAATCCAAATTTCACTGTAAAAAAGTGGGGGGGAAAGGCTAAAGCCCAATATAACCAACTGACCAACTCATATGAATTGTACCTCCCTTGTTAATTTTTATATCTGTCTCATATGATTACCTCTTTAATGGTTTCATTCATATGGTCCCTACCACATATGTTTCTATTCTTTATCACAAGATTCTCTCTTTGGCAATTTTACACATGATTATATGTCTTTACCACAAGATTTTCTCTGACAAATTTACCCAGTGCCTTATTGTGAATTTAATTCAAAGTGGAATATTAATTATTACTATTGTTAATTATGTTAAAAATCATACTAAGCTCTTTGATGTCAAAAGTGGAAATTATTAAATAATTATGAGCCCTCAATCTAAATTTAACTATTAAAAATATTGGGCAAAGAGCTAAGGCCCAATACAACCAACTTATGTTAATCCTACCTTCCTTGTTTTTATATTTGCCTCATAGGATTACCTTTTTAATTTTTTTCATTCATGTGGTCCCTGTCACATATGTTTCTATGTCTTTATCACAAGATACTCCTTTTAACAGTTTTACCCATGTAGATCCCACCTCCTCTATTTATGGGTCTCATAAATATGGACCTTACTTCCCATTTCATTGTATATTTTAGATGATTTTTCCTTGAAGATAAATAATATTGGAGTTTGGAAGTGTAAATGAAGTTACAAAATGTCTCAAGTATGAAAAAAAAAAAGAGGAAAAATAATGTGTGAAAATAATAGGAATTTTTAAGTAAAAATGATCATATAATAGATCACTTGATTAAATTTGAGTTGGATCACACTCCAAATGAGGGGAAAACACTCCCAACTTAATTTTCAATGAATAAAATGGGTATTGAGCATGATAAAATAGTTATTTTTTAGTTATAAGAATGACACTTAATTAGGAACAAAAACTTTGAATTAATGTCACTTAGAAACCTAAATATTTTGAAATGACAAAAAAAAACTTATGATCCTAAACTTGACAAAATTTGATTATTAAATTACATAAATAACCTTTTGAGAATACCAATGTCAAATGGTTGAAGAAAAGTGTTAAAACTTGAGCACCAAAATGTCAAATTTTTTAATTTAAGTGTTAAATAATATGGGTTGACAGTTGTAATTGATTAGTGAAATTTCATTTCTTAGTATAAAACGAGAGGAGATTAGTATCAAATCTTAAAATGATAATATCAAATAGTTGATAATGAGTATAAAAAACTAGAACTGAAACTTCTAATTTAGAATCTGGAATGCCAAATCTCGAATGTTTGATACTCATCCTTAATAATTTGACATTTAAATTTTAGGATTTGACACTGATCTCCAGTCATTTTACATTAAATAGTTTGTACTCGTTAAAATTAAAAGTCTCACTTCCAGTTTTTTATACTTTTCATTAGTTATTTGACATTGTTATTTCAGGATTTAATACTAATCTTCCCTATTTTGTACCAACAAATGAAATTTTACTCACCAATTATAACTATCCGTTCATGTTATTAACACTTTTGTGCCCAAGTTTAACATTTTTCTTCGGCCATTTAGAACTGTCATTCGAGGAAGGGCATTTATGTAATTTAATAATCAAATTTTGTTAAGTTCAGAATTATGGATATTTTTTTTATTATTTTAAAATCTTTGAATCTCTAAGTGGCATTAATTTAAAGTTTTGGTCCCTATATGTCCTTGTTTAATTTTGTTCGAATGCCATTAGTCTATTCAACATTTCTCATCTGCCTCATTCATTAAGTCACATCGTTAGCTGAGTTGGGGGAGCCACTTCACATCGTTAGCTGAGTTGGGGGAGCCGCTTCAGTGTGTGGCTCCCCTTTGTGTCTGCATCTCTCTTCCTCTTTCTTTTTAATTAAATTAAAAAAAAAGTATGAGTCAAGCCATGTTTTGTAAGTGGATTTGTGCCACGCACAAAATGGGCGCCCTAAGTTGGAGGGATCTATGGGGCTAGAAAACAAGCGTTTGAAATTCAAGGATCAACAGTGTAACAACAGCATGTATAAGGGACTGATTCATACTAAAATAAACCATAGGGATAATTTTAAAATTGATGTAAACTATCAAGATCAAAATAGTAATCTTCACATAAAATTTTTCAAATGAGAAGATAAATTTCTATTTTTTATCTAAAATAAATGAAAAGTTATGAATTATAGTCATCCATAAGACCATAACTTATAAATGATTTTTGTAAGACTATTTTTATATTTATTTAATTTCCTTCCTATAATTCCCAAATAATTTACAATATATAATTACGCAGATTAATTTTTTTATTTATTTTATTATCACTCATAACTTAGTTTTTATAATTGAACACCTATAACAAGACTGCGTACTAAGTATATGATACCCTAAATAAACAAAAAAAGTATTTTTATTATTTATCCTTTTATTCTCTTACTATAAAAATATTTCAATTCTAACACAATTTGATATAAGAGTATATGTATATATACTCCTCTAAAGAGCACTTTCTTTTCTGCCAACCCTCAAAAGAACACTTTCATCTTATACAAAAAGGGAGAATATAATTATAAGATGATAAAAAGACTAGCTAGAATACGTTGACTTGGTTTGTTTCTTAATTTAAACATGTAATGGTGATAAAAGGAAATAGATAAGTCCAAGATTCAAACCCTTAAATCTATATTTTATCGCACATAATAAGAATAACTAAATTATGATAAGAAAATATTAGTTTAACATAGACATCTGGTGGTTAAAAAATACTATTTGTTCCTATTTCTTCACTTTTTATTAATTTAGGTGACTTTTTTTAAATATGTGCACAAGCCGCATGCTTTCTTGGTTGTGTGGATGACTCATGTATTGTATGAAATGCTTTTTTAACTTTGAATTAGGTTAAAGTCAGCAATAAATAAATAATGTACAAATTAACAATATCGACAATAAACGTACAATGAACGAATCATTCTAATTTAGAATTTTTTTTAACTTACACATAACATGTATATGTATAGACATAGAAATAGGAGACTCATTCATGTAGGCTCCTATTGTCAGAAGTAAATGTTTCTATATTTTTCTATCATAGGATGCTATAGCGTATACTGATCATTAGAAAAATAATGAGTATAAAAATGAGATGAGAGTCTCCACATAGTCAAATATTTTTACCTTTCTTAATGAATGAATAACAGTACAGTACAGAGGATACAATTTACAATATTACGAGTTTTGGGTACTCAAGTGTGATTTTCCGACATTTATAAGTATAACGTTTGTTTCATTGATATAAGAAATGGTTCAAGACGAGCCACATGCACTCGTCGTCGTATGTTCTTCAGTTTCTTCAAATTCGCTTCCCAATGCAAACGTAGTTCATGTGAGTTTTGTCCAAATTAACAAAACCAACACTTCCAGTGACGACGAACTCTAGTTTCTGCCGCCGCATTCCACCGCATTGGCATCTAGCTAGCTCCCTAGCTCGTCCTCAGTAGCCACCAGTTTCTTCTACTGCACTGCTTCTTTCATTCAAGGTTTGCATTAAGAGTTGTCATGCATTTCTTTATAATCATTCCAGAAGAAGCTTGATACTTGAATGTATATTCATTTTACTCTTTCGCTTCTTGAACTAGTGAATCAATTATCGTCAGTTTTCTGGAGCTTGCATTTATGACTAAGCCTCCAATGTTCTTTCAGATAATAATCTCAAACCAATAAATGCTTTAATTGCTGAACACTTCTTTTTCCTTAAAAGTTTAGAGGCATAAGTTCACCATTGGTCTCTCAAGTTTTCACTGAGATCTCGTTTCAGTATGTTTCTCTGATATCTATGAAATCCTGATTTTTTGACACAAAGTGTCTGATTCTGATAGACTGATATTGTTTTCTTCTTCATGCGTGCATGCCTCCAGATTTGAAAATGGATGGATTGGATGGAGGATCGCGAGGCGGAAGCAGTGTGAACAGGTTGTTACAAAATTATAGGGTGGGAAAAACAATTGGGCAAGGATCCTTCAGCAAGGTGAAAATTGCAGAGCATGTATTGACAGGCCATAAAGTTGCCATTAAGGTCCTCAATCGAAGCAAGATTAAGGACATGAACATGGAAGATAAAGGTTTTGTATTGTCTGCTTAATTTCCAGCAATCTTCAATTTACATACTAGCGTGGGAGAAATGTGATTGATCTCTAGTGCTTCTTCTTTCAAATTCAGTGTTTGAGAGTGGTATTGGTCAATTAAATATGCTTATATAATTGTTTGACTCTTTGCTCATCTCTCTCTTCCAAACTTTTTTTGCAGTGAAAAGAGAAATCAAAATTTTAAGAATGTTCATGCATCCTCACATTATACGACTTTACGAGGTCATAGAAACTCCAACAGACATATATCTTGCTATGGAGTATCTTAAATGTGGGGAGCTCTTTGATTACATAGCAAATAAAGGCAGACTTCAGGAAGACGAAGCCCGTCAATTTTTCCAGCAGGTAGGATTCACTTCTATTTTGTGCCAACACAAGTGCCCATTGTTAGAGATCTAATTAATGGAACCAATCATGGGTCTTCTCCCAGTAGCTCAAGTATCTGGGATGAATGGGCCTTGGATACGCTACCAAGAACCTGAGTTCTCTCCATTGTTAATTTGAGAAAAGATACAGAGAAAAGTGGGGTCCACCTGTCAGTTCAGGTTCCACATGTATCTCACTCTTTCCACGACTCTCATCACTTCAAAAACTAACCTTTGATAATATCGATAATTTGGATTCTCTCAGTTGCTCAACAGGAGAGAGAAATAAAGGGAGAGGTGGGGTCTGCCTATCAAAGGTCCATGTGAATCCCACCCCTCTCATTCTGTCTCTCTCACCATGTGAGAAATTGAGAGGAACTGAATCTGTGATCCTGCTTGGCACTCAATAGAGATTAATTAAGTAATAAGCTAATAATAACTGTTTTGTTGGAAGTAGATAATTTCTGGTGTGGAGTACTGTCATTGAAATATGGTGGTTCATAGAGACCTAAAGCCAGAGAATTTACTTTTGAGCTCCAAAGGCAAAGTCAAGATTGCTGATTTTGGGTTGAGCAACATCATGCACGATGGTTGCTTTCTTAAAACAAGTTGTGGCAGCCCAAACTATGCTGCTCCAGAGGTTTGGAATTCTTACTTTGGATTATAATGCTTTATATAAGTTTTTTTTCTTTTGGCGATTGACTCATTACTACTATTGATGTTATTCTATGATAGATTATAGCAGGAAACTTGTATGCTGGACCAGAAGTAGATGTGTGGAGTTGTGGCATAATTCTTTATGGTCTTCTTTGTGGCCGTCTTCCTTTCGATGAAGAAAACACTGCAATACTTTTTCAAAAAATAAAGGTATTGGATGATAATACTAATCCTTTTTGAGAGCTCTTCATTATATCTAAATCATTCTTTCTTTTCAATGTATATATAGGGTGGGATTTATGTTCTTCCGAAGCATCTGTCACGAGGTGCTAGAGATTTGATATCGAGGATGCTGGAGGTTGACCCTATGAAGAGAATGACCATATCTGATATTCGCCAACACCCTTGGTTCCAAGCTCATTTTCCCCGTTATTTAGCAGTGCAGCTACCAAACATAACGCAACTTGCCAAAAGGGTTTCTTCTTCTTCTTCTTCCATTGTTTTTTCTGTCCATAGGAAGGAAGGAATCCACAACTAAACCCAAATGATTTTCTCTTGAAATAGATTGACGATGAAATCCTTCAACAAGTGGTTAGAATGGGATTTGACAGGAACCAACTGGTTGAATCTCTCTTCAACCTTCAAGAAAATGAGGTTCGCTCTCTCTGATTATCCCCTTTGCAATGGCTAGATTCAGATCTCCTTAATTATTACGATCAATTGCTCAAGTGAAGAAAGAAATAGAGATAGGATGGGACACACGTGGGACTCATATACTAACGAGTGGACCTCACCTCTATCTCTCTCTTCACTTAACAATTGAAGGCATTCAGATTCTTGCTTGATTATCTGTCTACCAAGCTTTTTCTTTTTAACTCTTTTAGGGTACTGTAACATACTATTTGTTACTGGACAATCGGTTTCGTGCTTCAAGTGGCTATCTAGGGTCTGAGTTTCAAGAGATGATGGTGGGTTTGTCTTCTCCATTATTGTTTCAGCTAACATCTTCATAACGAAGTGATTAACTATATCTAATGGTCATGAGAAACAATCATTGACATGCTTGTACTTAGCAAGGCCTTGTGATACTTAATTTGACCTTATTTTCTTCAAGCCAAGGCATGGTTTCTTATGGAGTTTATAATCATTGAATTGTGTATATTTCCTTGTTCATTTCTCTTTGAAACAACACCTTATTCAAAGCTCATTTGATTTTATATATGATTTGACTGCTTAGGATTCTGGTTTTAACCCTCCTCATCCCAGTCAAGTAGCTACTCAAGGAAAAGGATCAAGACCACAGTTCTCTATGGAGAAAAACTGGGTCCTTGGGTTTCAGGTACTCCTAGAACTAATTAGATTTGTTAATATCCATATTCAAATATTATTGAGTCCTAAATAAAGGAAAGCTCTCCCGACATGATTTTTTCTGATGAACATTCATTAAATTTGTTTTGATTTTTGTTATTGCATTTGTTAACTTATCACAGTGTAGTGGTGATCGTCGCGAAATAATGTCCGAGGTTCTTAAAGCTCTGAAACAATTAAATGTGTGTTGGAAAACGATTGGAAACTACAACCTCAAGTGCAGGTGGATTGCTGGCTTTCCTGTTCCTCGCGGTGCAATGTCTCAGTTAAATGTGGTCAAGTTTGAGGTTCAGGTAATGCATTTTGAATCTCATCAGATCAATTTGCTGCGCTTCATGTTTCAGGCCCTTTAGTTGCTAACCACTTGGTTAGATAATAATACATACAAAATATATGTTCAAAAAAGGATATAGAGAAACGAAATAATGAATATAAAGATGAAGTGTGATTCTCTACGCATAGTTATATTATTTGCTGTTATATATTCTCTCTACATGTATAGATAGAAAGTCAGTTTAATTATCTTGTTGGTGGACTAATTTTTGTGTCATAATTGATCCGGTAGTTTTAATTCTTATATTCTAGAATGTTCCAAAGCTAAAATATATCTTAACATCTCTGATTGTCTCATGGATTTGACACAGCTTTACAAAGTTGAGGATGAGAAATATCTAATTGATCTTCAAAAGGTAGAGGGCCCAGAGTTTCTGTTCTTGGAAATTTGTTCTGCTCTCATGCAACAGCTTCATGTCGTTTAGAGGAAGGAGATTGTGATATAGAAAGTCAGTCTATCTTAGAATTTTTAGAATACTCCCAATTTTCAAGTGGGAAATTGTTATTATGAGCCAATCTTGATTTGAATACTTGTGGCTTCCTATATCATGATGCTTGGTTAGTAATGTTATTTCCAATAATGATGGAAAATGAGTTTCTCAGATTCTTTATATATATATATATATATATATAGTTGGTGATGTTGTGAATTAACTTAAGTGGGTTTCTTCTCTGGTACTCCACCGGACAACAAGGAAGAAAATGAAACAAAAGGTGAAAAAAGACAGTAGATATATAGTTAATATCATTTTCAATTTAGTAGATAGTTCATATAATTTTGAAGAAGAAAAAGTTGGTGATGTTTGGATTGAGAAGCATAAATATAATGATTATCATTGTCCACAGTAATATTCCAAGTAAATTTAGATGATCAAGACTGCAAGTGTATGGTAAATTTGTAACACATATTCTGTATGGTATTATATAATAAAATTTATGATAAATCATACTATTTAATAGTGTAATGTGAAACTTTATTTTACGTATATAGAGCTAAACAATTTGTATCAATGTAGTCATTCTGAGTGAGCTTTATGAAGTGGGGTCCCCATTCTGTGAGTGGCACAAATCCATGCACGAAGAACATGGTGTGACTCATTTAAAAAAAAAAACAGGAGGAGAGAGATAGACATAAAGTGCGCCATGCACGATGCATGCCACGCAACAAAGTGGCTTCCTATGAAGTGGTATTAGAACACTAAAACCCAAAGGTGATGGAAATAGCGAAAGAGAAACTCCATGCTTCTGATTCTAATATACACCTTCTTCTTTTTTGCCATTGTTCCTTGAATTAGGATTAATATCAGCTGCATACGGTGATTTCTTAACCATTTTCCTGAAGGAAAATAAGTAAAGTTTGATTAATTATTTGTTTATGGTCAATATTAGGATATCTTTAAACTATAATAACGATCAAATAATATAAAATATAAAAGATATGGAAAGTTACATTATTCACAAATAATAAGAAGCAATGCAGCTTATCTCGAATTTTGTGCGGAATTTATTTTAATTATTTGACAAATATAAATGATACAACTGTAGAAACGAATACCTATCACGACGCTTTTAAAGGAAAGATTGGAAGGAATGCCTGCTTACGAGTGTGTTATGACCTGCAAAAGCAACACAGAAAATAGTAAGAAGGATTCCAAATCCAAGTATTATTCAATCAACAAGGGTCCACACTCACAAAGGAGCTCATACACAACCAATCATTGGCAATTGGAAAATAACAGAAAGTGCAAAAATAGAGAGAGAGAAAAGAAGAATAACAGAAAGAGAGAGAATCAGAGAAGATCTCACAAATTCCATACCCCCTTATGTTCCATGTGCACTACTAATAAGCTTCCTCTCTCAGCTTCCAAGGCCTTCTACACACACGCAAGCTGCGCCTCATGCATCCTTCGCCTAAAGTATTATCCTCTATTGCCATGTGGTCCTTGAGGCCTTCATGATTAGGTTGAATACTGGCTGTTGACTACTTTGACCAATTCCCATATAGGCCTGATCCATTGGCCGTATTGTGACATTGTGGTCGCCATCAAAATTGACCTTGTCCTCAAGGTCAAAATTGGGGTAGTCTGCTAAAAACTGCTCCAAAGGCTCCCAGGTAGGTTGGGAAAGAACATCCCAACAAACCAATAATTGAGTGACCCAAATATCACGAATCAAGACACGGTGAGCGAACATAATTGCAACATGACGAACTATTAGACCCTCTGGAACAGAGCATAAAGGTAATGGCACAAGAGGTTCTATCTCATCACCTTCATAGTGTTTCAACAGCGACACGTGAAAAACAGGATTTATCTTAACATAATCTGGTAGCTGTAAATGATAAGCAACAGTACCAATCTTCTCAATAATAAGAAAATGCCCAAAATAACAAGGGCTTAACTTATGATTTCAACGGAGTTAAACAGAGTGTTGTCGGTAAGATTGAAGCTTAGCCTACACATGGTCAGCCACCTGAAAATGAATTTCACGTTAATCACGGTCAGCAAAACGCTTCATGTGATCTTGAGCCTTCTGCAAATTTGTGTGTAACTGAGCTAGCAGAGCATCACGAAAAGTCAACTGTTAGACCACATCCCAAGAAGTATCATCAGAAGGCAACGCATTAAGTATAGAAGGCAGATCTCAACCATAAATTGCCTGGAATGGAGTAGTTCCCAGTGAAGAATGATAAGCCGTGTTATATGAATATTCAGCCCAAGCAAGGAATGAAAACCACTTGTAGGGATAATCAAAGACAAAACAACGAAGATACATTTCCAGACAGCGATTCAAGGCTTCAGATTAGCCATCAGTCTGCAATTGATAAGAGGAGTTCATCTTCAAGGTAGTACCCTGTAACTTAAAAAGATGTTTCCAAAATGAGCTGGTAAACACAGGATCACGATCCAAAACAATAAACTCTGGAATACCAAGGAGATTCACAACCATATTAACAAAAAGCTCAGCAACTTATGAAGCCATATAGTGAGTCTTTAAAGCACCAAACTGAGCATATTTGGAGAGGCGATCAATGACCACTAAAATCACAAAATAGCCATTAGAAAATGGTAATCCTGTAATGAAATCCATGGCCAAATCTTCCCAAATTTGTCGTGGAACTGGTAAAGGACTTAGCAAGCTAGCAAGATGCAACTGGGAAACTTTAGCTTGTTGGCAAACGACACATGACTGAATAAAAGCACGAATGTCTTTGCGCATGCCTTACCAAAAAAATAAGCGGCAATGTGATGATAGGTCCTTAAAAAACCAGCATGGCCTCTCAGAGGAGAAGAATGGTACTCTTCAAGGATACGTTGCTTCAGTTGAATTTCATCGTGGGGCAAGACCAAGTGATCTTTCCAAAATAACAGCCTATAATGTATCTCATAATAAGGCATGGAAGCAGGGTTATCATGTAACTTAGAAATTAAGATAGCTAGAGAATCAGATTGGTGAAAAGAAGCCAATAATTCATCAAAGAAAGGCGAATGTACCACAGTGAATGCCGTATAAGTGACATGAGACAAAGCATCGGCAGCTTGATTACTAGAGCATGCCTGATATTCAATTCGGTAATTAAAACCCAACAACTTAGAAAATCACTCTTCTTGTTCAGGTGTTTGAATGACCTGCTCTGTGAGATGCTTCAAGCTACGATGATCCGTGCGAATCACAAATGGGTGACCAAACAAAGAGTGTTGAAATTTTCCCACAACTTCACTAATAGCATGAAGTTCATGAATACAAGCTGATCGAGACTGCATCCGTGGGCTCAGTTTCTTGGAAAAGAAAGCTATAGGATGACCACTTTGACTTAACACAACTCCGATGCCCACACCAGAGGCATCTATTTCCAATATAAATGGTTTAGAAAAATCTGGTAAAGCCAACATAGGGGCAATAGTGAGGGCTTGTTTAAGCTTATCAAAGGCAACCTGAGCTTGAAGAAACCAAACAAAAGCATCCCTCTTCAACAAATCAGTGAGGAAACCTGCAATGTGAGCATAATTTTGAATGAACCGTCTGTAATAACTTGTTAATCCCAAGAAACCTCGTAACTTTGATACAGTAGCAGGTATAGGCCAATCTAACACTACTTGCACCTTAGATGGATCCATTTCAACTCCTTGAGCAGAGATGATATGTCCTAAGTAATCTAATCGACTTTGACCAAAAACACATTTTGACAGCTTTGCATATAAATGATGCTGATGCAGGATAGCAAGGGCTTTAGTTAAATGCTCTAAGTGAAGAATCCATGAAGAACTGTAGACTAAGATATCATCAAAGAATACAAGCACAAATGACGTAAATATGGTCGAAAGATATCATTCATCAAAGCTTGAAAGGTTGCCAGAGCATTGAAAGCCCAAATGGCATTGCAAGCCATTCGTAATGACCCTGATGCATTCAAAAAGCAGTCTTCAGTCGATCCTCTGGTGCCACTAATATTTGATGATACCCTGAGCGAAGGTCCAACTTAGTGAAAAACTAAGATCTGTGTAATTCATCAATGAGCTCATCAATAGTTGATGTTGGAAATGAATTCTTAATAGTGATAGCATTCAAAGCCCTGTAATTAGTACAAAATCACCATGTTCCATCTTTTTTTCTCACCAATAGAACTGGAGCTGAAAATGGACTTTGGCTAGGTTGAATAATTCCTTCATCAAGCATCTCAGAAACTAAACACTTAATCTCTGTTTTTTGTGCAAAAAGGTACATGTATGGGCACACCTTTATAGGTGCAGTGCCCTCCATCAATGGAATATGATGATCATGGGAATGATGTGGAGGTAATGCATGGGGTAGTGCAAAAATGTCTATGTACTGTTGTAAAAGACCGGCCAAATCTTCTGGAAGACCCTCAGGTATCTCTAGAACAGGGCTAATAGCTAAATCTATTAATGTTGTACACTCTAAAGTATAGATGGCAGCAATAGCATCAATAGCTTGGAAATGACGAAAATGATGAAACTGAGCTTGTCTGGGTCCATTTGAACGATCACCATGAAAAGTAACCAAACTATCACCAAAGAAAAATTTGATAGTTGATGTACTGTAATTGGCGATATGCTCCCCAAGTATGGCCAACCGTGAAGATCCCAGAACTACATCGTATCCATTAGCTTCCAAGAGAAAGGCAGAGAACTGAATTTGATGACCCTGAATCACAAGAGTAACATCTCGTACAAAGCCTTGACAAGGCAAGGTTCCCCCATCACCTACTACCATGTTCAACGGTTGAATGGGTTCAACGGCTAGTTTGACGTGTCTGGCCACTCTAGCTTTCACAAAATTGTCTAAGCGACCTCCATCCAATAGCACTGAAACAATGGTTCCAGCAATAGTCCCTACGAAACGAATCGTACAAAGGCCCATGGATCCAGTAAATGCATGTAGTGACATATGGTGTAAAGTATGTTGTGGATTGGGCTCAGTTCTTTGACCCGTTGGCTCCGTTGGTTCAATCGGGTCAGGTGGTTCCGTTTCTTCCTCCTCTGTTTCCATCAACATTAACTAACGATTTAGACAATGATGATTCGATGTGAATTTTTCATCACAAGTAAAACACAACCCTTTATCCCTACAAATCTGCATTTCTGCTGGTGTCAACTTCCAAATTGGAAGTGATTTTCCTGCCGGAGTAGGCAATAATGGTGGTAATGTCTGCTTGAAAGCTTGAGAAAATACCATTGTTGAGTTGCTAGAATGAAATTTGGAATTAAATCTTGAATTTGTTGAAAATGATTGGGATCTAGGAATCGTCAGAGCTGAATACTTCTCATCATATAATTGGGCAAGTCCAACTGCACTAATTAATGATATTGGTCTCTGCGAAATCACATCTCGTTTAAGGTCAGGCTTCAATCCACTGATAAAACAGTCTAACATCGCATTATCGCTAAGCCCGGTCACTCGATTAGCAAGAGTTGTAAACTCCTGATAAAATTGGTCAACAATTCCAGATTGAGTCAATTTATACAACTTCGCTCGTATACACTCAAATCGAGAAAGACCAAATTGCTCTTCAATTGCAGAAGCTAATCTAGCCCATGTAGATAACAAATTAGCTTTATGAAGTAATTGGTACCATGGAACCATCGATCCCTCAAAATGAACAGCTACTATTATCAATTGTTGAGCATCTGGAACCTCATAGTAATTAAAGAATTGCTCAGCTTTAAATATCCAGTTGAGAGCATTCGTTCCATCAAATCTCGGAAAATCCAATTTCACCTGCTTCATCTGCATTGATTGATACGAAGAAGTAGCAGTCTGTAGTGATCCAGCTTGACTTGATATACCCACGACGGATGATGAAGGTTGGTGATCCATATTTCGATTGATAGACTCGATAGCTTTATTAATCGAATCTATTGAAGCATCAATATGATCCAGTTGATGACCACTATGATATAAAGAAGCTTCAATATGAATGAGTCGAGTTTCATTGTTCTGTGCTTGTTGCTCAACGGTTTCATTAACTTTCCTCAGCTCAGTCGCCATTTCCTTCAATCGTGTACTTTCCGCCATTAGTCTCTCAATGAGAGCACCAAATTGCTATGACCTGCAAAAGCAACACAGAAAATAGCAAGAAGGATTCCAGATCCAAGTATTATTCAATCAACATGGGTCCACACTCACAAAGGAGCTCATACATAGCCAATCATTGGCAATCAGAAAATAACAGAAAGTGCAAAAATACAGAGAGAGAGAAAAGAAGAATAACAGAGAGAGAAAGAGAGAATCAGAGAAGATCTCACAAATTCCACACCCCCTCATTTCCCATGTGTACTACTAATAAGCTTCCTCTCTCAGCTTCTAAGGCCTTCTACGCACACGCGAGCTGCGCCTCATGCATCCTTCGCCTAAAGTATTATCCTTTATTGCCATATGGTCATTGAGGCCTTGGTGATTGGGCTGAATACTCGGCTGTTGACTATTTTGATCAATTCCCACATAGGCCTGATCCATTGGCCGTTCTGTGACGTAGTGGGAGGCCTGAACATCACAAACTTCTCATTAGTTTACTAATAATTACAAATAATATTAGTTTATGCTATATATGCGCCTTCACACACGAGTTTCAATATTGGTAAGATTAATGTGTAACGGCAATTAAAAAGATAAATGAGTATATATATATTTCATTGTAAACCCTTTTATTAAATATAAAATAACTTATGTTAGGTGAGGAACTCTCTCTAATAACTACACTGTTCAATTAGAGAGAGATTAACCAGTATGATGTCTCTAATCACTTTCACGTTGGAATCTAAATTCTAAGCCTTTTACTTTGATCGGATTAATTGTAATAAATTAGTACGTATTATATTATGACATGTTATTCTAACGTCAACATAACTCCATAAGGAGCAATTTAAGAGTACAATAAATAAATGTGTTTGGTTTTCTTTAATTAGTTCATTTTCTGTGTTTTTTTTAATTCATGTAAAGCTAATAATATCATATTTCAAGTGAAAAGAACTCAATCCAAATTAAAACTGAAATTAATGTAACTAATATATCACCTTAATTAGGCTATATATAATTACCAAATTAAGTGATGCCATGTGCCTTTTCTAATTATAGAATGTTTCAGGTGCAAAATGCAGGTTGATCATTTTAATCAAGTCACCAATTAAAATGCATTGTTCATTAATTCTACACATATAACACTAATTCATATATATATTGCAAGAAAACTGGAATTTTGGGACAGATTTTGTGACAGAAACAATTCCATCTCAATATTCGTCACAAATCTGTCTCAAAATCCATCACAAAATTTGTGACCGATTTTGTGGTGGAAATTTCACAAATCCTTCTCAAGATCCGTCACAAAAAATTTGCGACATGTTAAAATGTGACAAACATGACCCATCATAAAATCCGTCACAAAGCCAAAATCTATCCCAAATTTTGTTTAATTGGTCACAAATTTCCATCTCAAATTTCTAGTTTTCTTATAGTTATCCAGATCATATAATGAATAAGACTTAAAGTTCTTCTAATATATAGAACTCAACCCATATTTTATATATACACACACACCATAGAGAGAGAGATACACATACCTGTATTCAGTTTGGTTGTCGTTGTTGTTACATTGGATTGATGATGAGTTGGTGGTTGAATTTGTGTATCCATTGCTGAAGTTGTAGTATTGGATGATGAGCTTTCACCGGCAAGAAGCATAATAGATTGAGCCTAACCAATTAATTATCATTAAATAACAATTAATATGAAATCATCAATTAATTACTAATACTAATTAGCAATTTTCTTTAAATAATGAGACTAATTAAATATTTAGGGAAAAACCTTATCAAAAGGTACATTATCGTAGACATGAATAGCACCATCATAAAATATTGTAAGTTGCGCTGCTGAGCATGATCTCTCCCCTGATGTCCCTGATGGCGTTGCTCCTTCACACCTTTACAACTTCACAATCCGTAAATCAATTATATGTATAGCCACGCATTTATTTATTGAAAAAAAAATTAGTTACTTAAACTTATATATTTAACATATTTTTATCAAATTAAATTATAACACGTGAATTTTAAATTTAAAAATAAATTAACGATATAAATAATAAAAATTAATTATAAAATAAAAATTTACATGTAAAAATTTGATTAAATTACATTAAGTACATAAGTTTAAATAACTAAGTTTTTTTGTCTTATTTATTTATAACTAGTAAAGAAAATCAAAGATTGAGTAAAAATAGGTAGATTAGATCTATTTCAGGTTTGATAAGTGCTTCATATGAGTTTTTTCCAATAAAAATATTTTATTTAGAGACTTCTTATTTTAAGAAAATCTAATCGTGTGACAGACATATTAGAGCTGCAACAAAATTATTCACATACCAAGCTATGATTAAATAGCAAACACACGCTTGAATAATATTTAGGTTTTATACTATCAGATGTAATAAATAGAGATATAAAAATATTAAAAATAAATGCAGGTAAAAACATACTTTTGGTGGATATTTATATGTCCATTTATATATATGATTAATTTGTTTTATTTTAACTTTACCAATTAGAAGGAGTCCCATACTATCAAGGGTGACTGTTCTCCTCTTCTAACCTTCTAATATGTTCTCTTCTCCTATTGCTTCGAATAAGAAAATCTTAAAATGAAATATGATTACTAAAGGCAAAACCAGCATGAAACGTAGTTTTGACCTAAGCTCTTGCATCCATATATAAACTATAAAGATTCAAAATTTTCACTTCGGTTCAAGCTCTATTAATGTAGACCAAAATGAGATTTCTTTTCAAGTAATACTTTGTTTTATTGCATGTCCATATACAAACATGGCATCCAAAACTTCTTGCAAGTTACGCATACAAATAACTTTTCTGCACATACTATTAGAATTAAATAAACTCATTATGCATTGTATAAAGTTTGAAAAATAAGCCACACCATGACTTGCAAATCCATTTCCGGACTTCCCATGAAGTTACGCATGCAAAATTTGAGTTTTTGAAAATGCATTCCAATCAATCACTGCCATGCGTTTCTGAAGACCAATATGAGAATACTACTTGATAGGGTTGAAAAAAAATATTACTGTTGAGATGCCTTGAATATAGAAGTAGGCAAGAAAGTTTGCGGCACCACCACAGAAAAAAGAAAAATAGATAAGTAAAATAGAATAAAACGAGATTGATCATGAATATTTGGCTTTTTTTCAGGTCAAAAAAAATATTTGGCTTTTATAAAATATAAGTCACCAGTCACAATGCCCTATTCATCAGTAGACCTTAGAGGACAATGATAACAGAAGAAGAGGGAAAAGAGAGAAAATACAGCATCTTCAAATTCTCTATTGCTCTTATAATCCATCAAGTTAATGACTGTCATACATTGAGCAAAGTAAAAATAAGTCAAAACAACTCAAGTAATACAAAATCCAGGTTGTTTTGACAGGGGTGCAAAAAAAAAAAAAAAACTACTTCGTGAAAGTCTGAATGGCTGCAGAAATAGAACTAGAAGGAGCACAAGTTTTACGCTGATGATTCAGTGAGTTTGGACCACTCCATACAGATGCACTGCTTTTAGGAAACAAAGTTGCACACAAGCTGGAAAGCTGAGGGTTTTCATAACTTAATTTCTCAAACAACTTCGCTCTTTCTTGCTTATCTCGTGATTCCTACAAACAGATTCAGAAATATGTAAGTATTTCTTTAAGTGTTTTTTGAACTAAAAGACCAATCCTGGCTTTGGTAAGTCCCTGAAACCCAATTTACCAAAATTTTGCTTTCAAAAAGGAAAAAAGGATTGTGCGTGTAACTTTGCAAGTTGCAACTGCATGTAACAGAATAATTGTACTAGTGAAGGAAGCAATCTAGATAGCATAATGAGCATAGCTTGAAATACCTTATGCTTCTGTTGCTGGGCTGCTAAAGCTTGTTCTTCTCGTTGTTGCCTTGTCATATGTTCGCCTTCAACAACAGTCTCATCTCCAAGACGTGACTGCTTGAGATTTTCACCCTTGTGTTTCTTCTGAATGCCTCCCTCAGTTTCCTCCTCATCTTCCTCCTCTCCATCCTCCTCCACCTCCCCTTCTTCAGGACCACTGTCATCATCTTCGTCTTCATCATCCCCATCATCAGCATCAATGTCATTGTGCTTCCCCTCAGAAGGACTAAACTGCTTCTCACTAACCTCCATTTTTGCTTCATCTCCCTTTTCCTCCTCAGCATCCCCATCAGTGCCCTGCGATTCATCCATATTCGAGGATGAATCCTCACTTCCAGGGCTCCCTATCTGCATGGATTGCTTAAGAAACAAGACATTACAAATCATGAAAGATAATTTTTTTCTTGCAGACAAATGGAAGTATAAACGCCACCAAAATCCAACATACGAAGTAAGTGCAACCATATTCTTTTTTACTGTTATTCAATCCGTGTACAAATATATTCCAAATACTCATAGGCATGGTATAATGTATGGGGCTAACTGATATAGGAAAGGTAAATCCGCTTGCAACCAACCACCACATATCCATATTTAACATTGACAATATTAACATAATGAGCTATGATGCATCCTAAGTTACTTTCAAATTTCCAGACAAATCTCTAAACGGATACAACATTGGGTATAAATTTATTTATACCATACCTCTTGTTTAATCTCTCTAGCAAGTTTATCATCACTGGATCCAATATTGCCTTTGGCAATTCGGGCATTTTCTTCTCGTTCCCTTCTCCGGCGCTTTAGGACACAAATAGCACATAAACAATCATGTTTATGGCGTCTTCTGCAAGTAGATAAAATGTAAGTATACATATAATTTTGATTACCAAAGCAGTATGATGGAAACCGGAATAGAAACTGGTATATAATCACAGAAAATTAATCCACAGATGGATTAAGCTAAGAATTGAAAGAAAATGACACTCAAACACAACACTGGTCTAGCATTCGAGAGGCTGGTCTCTCCAAAGTCCTCACTTACTAGTTGCCTACCTCCACTTGACACCACCCCCCACAATATATTCCCTGAACTTTCTTCTCTCTCACACACACAACGCACCACACAGCCCATGAGTTGGTTACTAGCTAGGCCCATTAGTTATGGGGCCTATCATTTCTCGGCCCTCGAAGTTTCTCCTTGTCCTCAAGGTGAGAATTAGAAGTTGAGACCGGTGGCTTCTTTCCTAGATAACCCAATTTATTTTTGCTTGTAGAAAATGGAAAAGCAATGCCAAAATCTAGGTAAATAAAAGCAGCACTAGTTAGATACTTGGCATGATCCACTAAGTCAATGAAATCTGGAACCTTGATACTATCAAACACCACATCCAAATTTCTTTGCTTCTCTATACTTCTAGCTGCCAAATCACCATATACTTGTGAAACACCTTGCACTGAACCTGCCGCAACTAACCTCTTCAAATATTTACAAGCAATGCTACTTTGTTCAGTAGCTTCTGTAGAGTCAATATTATCCCATAAATCTTTTACAGAGTTCACTATATCATGATCAATTCCAATGATATCATCTATTAATTTAATAATTCCAGTCATAGCCAGCATTGTACTTTGGTGATGTAATGCTTCAACCAACGTCCTTCTATGAGTTGGCTCACCTGTGATGAAAGAGCCATAAATTGCAAAGCGAGAGCTTGCTGAAGAGCTGAGAGTTCTTCAAACTCACAAGTAGTACATAAATGTGTTGTTTGGCCCTCACTAATTCTGAGCACACCGAAGCCAAATGTTAATACCTGAGCATCTAGAGGTTCCTCTGCAATATAGCTGCAGCGGCAATAGTAACAATAAATACTGAAAAAGAAATACCGCACTGATCAGATAGCCAAGCCTTAAACACTGAAAACAGAGGTTCATCCCATAGAAAATCCCCTTGTCCGTGGACTTCCCTTGCTGCTGATCTTGAATTTGCATGAGTGGAGGCAGCTGGTAATTGAGGAGATCTGGGCTTATTCATTGAAACGCACCAAATGCTATATTCAACTCTCTTTTCTCCAACCATTCTGATGTTGCTAGTGTTAATTCTAGGTTTATTTGGCAACGTTGTAGGATGTGGAACAGAAGTAGCATGCCAAAAGGAAGCCACCCTTTCCCTTTCTAGCACTTTCCCTTTTCATCTTTTGACATTAACAGTTGAAGAAGCCTTGTTTGCTGGTTCTTGTTTGCCCACGACACCCAATCATAACAGAAAACAACTCCCATCTCACCTCGTCTAGTTGTTTCAGCATCAAAAGATGAGAAAACTCCCAATCTCTTTCCACACCAAGGCCATTCCAGTCAAAAACATAACACATGCCCACTGTCTCTTGTTGTACTGCCATCAAATGAGGGATAAGAATCCTATGGATTGCTCAGCACTGTTGAAAGAAACGAAGTCTCCCTTTTCTTTTATGCTTCCGCATTAAACAGGTGAGAGAATCCCCTTTGCTTGCTGGCTGTTGCTGAAAGAAACAAGTCCACTCTCCTAGGTGCTTTGCTTTTGTTTCCTTTGCCTTCTTGATCGGTTTCCAGCAGAACCCAAAATCGATGACACCCATTACCTATGTTTACATCTGGTTTTCCCTCTGTTCGAACATAGAATTTTTGCAGCTTAAAATTCACTACCCCTCTTCTTGCTCTATTGGCGACATATATGTGAGAAAATCCCCCGGGATGATTCAACTTGGCCAATGACAGCGACACCACCTTCATCTTTACAGGAACTTGCATTTCAGTGTTTTGGAGGTGTGTGGTGTCAACCAGGTCAGACAATTTAGTAACCTAGAAATATTGGGCTTCATTATAATCGTGAAACTGAAGAAATAATTGGGCCGAATTGTTGCAATAGGACCCATATGGTTGTTCTTCTCCCCACCGGTATTTAGGACTTCTGCCCCAACTTATTAACCTAACCCGATCCAATGCCCATTTAATTTTCTCTCCACCCACTGCGTTTATCCTCTCTTCAGCCGTCAACACCCTGCAACAAAGATGATTGATTCCTCGGTCCGTCCGGTGGGACTCTGCCCTATGTGTTTTCCCTGCATTTGTCTTGGCTTCTTTGTCTACCAATAAAGTAAAGTCCATGCCACTCTTCATAAGTTGAGATTCATTGATGGTGGATGATTCTACCCCTTCTTCAACTTTGTCCTCACCTGCCATCGTTGCAACAATTCCAGCAGCTAGAACATCCCACGTTGGCTCCTCTTCTCTTGACTTGTTCTCACTACTCATAGTAGTGGTAAGTTCAATGACACCTTCTCCACTAGAATCATTTGCTCCTACGTTCTTCACTCCCTCTTTAACCATTACTTCCATGTTTTTCTCCACCGTCATAGCTTCCCCCTCATCTATTCTTAACTCTTCTTTCATCTCTCTTAGATCCTCCTTCAACTCCCTCGTCATTTCTTCCATATGTTTCATCTTTTCTTCCACACGATCCATCTTTTCCATTATATTGATTGAGTTTCACGCACTTGTCCAGCTCCAACTTCATTCACCACAGGGTAAGATCAAATCTTCTTTGGACTTCTTGTGGAATTCCCTTTTTTCCCACCAGGACTGAACCACTCTGATACCAAAATTGATGGAAATCAGAACAGAAACTGGTATATAATCACAGATTATTAATCCAGTGTATAGGTCTAATGGATTAAGCTAAGAATTGAAAGAACGGTATAGTAACACTGGTCTAGCATTCGAGAGGCTAGTCTCTCCAAAGTCCTCACTCCTCACTTACTAATTGCCTACCTCCACGTGACACCAACCCCCCCCCCCAAACAAAAAACAATATATTACCCGAACTTTCTTCTCTCTCACACACACAACACACCACACAGCCCATGAGTTGGTTACTAGTTAGGCCCATTAGCTATGGGGCCCATCACAGTATCTATTTAAAACTGTCAGCATCAATGCATTCCAAAAAAATTTTGAAGGATATAATATAACTACAAGGTAACCTTGGTCAAAACCTCATCATTCTTGGAGAAAATATCTATTATAGGAGTGACCAAGCTTAAACAAGAACGGGACTACTAAACATAAGGTAGAGCATATTGAAGGAAATTCAATTACCCAAGCTCATGCTAAAAATTAATTTACTTAAAATTTAAACCTTTTAAATAACCAGCTTAACCAATGAGATTAGAGGATAATATTGTATTTCATGATTAGATAGATTCTAGAATTGAGTAAACTAAAGTTCATATCCATGCTCAACAAAAACGCAGAAAGAAAGATCTAAAGGTCCAAGAAAACAAGACAAGACAGCATGAGATATGATGGAATGCCAGCACCTATTTGACACGTGTTAGTAGCTACTCATAGTTTGCTAAATAAGAACCAATAACCATCTTCAGAGCTCTTAAGGAACTATATTAAATTCAGGTGAACAAATTTTAGTCTAGGATATGTCTTTTTGACCAACGTCTAGGATATCTGTGTCAAGTTGTTAGTTTTGATTATTTAATAAAGACAAACAAATTCTCAACAAGGGATTTGATCATGGCAAGCAATATGAAATCACAATTACATCCGCTATAAGCATAATTAATACATAGGTAAAATATAATTAACAAGGAAGAAGGCAGTTCAGGAATACACACCCATGACGCTTTTTTGTCTTCTGCTTTCCATGACCACCCTTCATTACTTTTACTTCACCAGACTGTCCACCATCCTCTGCTGAAGTCCCAGTGCCATACAAAAGATTAAAATGGGGGGAAAAAGGAAGGAAAAAAAAACCTCAAATAGCTATCAGAATACCATGGTGCGGTATCTTGCAAAAGAAAATCCTTTCAAGTTTCAAAAGGTTATGCAACAGGAAAAGACATTTAAACCTACACAAGCCTAAGATATTAAACAGAAAAATTCCTTCATGTTCCAGCAACGGTACCAAATGCACAGCAGAAACACAAAGTCACTTGATACTCTGTCTACATTCCATACAAGAATACTGTGGTCCTTTAATTAAAAATTTCCCAGACTGGCTTCAATGGTCTAACTTTTAGCCAAGACAAGCAAAGGAAGCTGAAGTAAAAGTAGTTCTTCATCCAATACTATACTTCACAAACAACAACAAATTTTGGAGGCAGATTTAAAAAGATGAAAGTTTTTTATGGCATCATAATAAGAGGTTATTTATCATTTAAACCCCCCTCCCAAGAAAAATAAAAGCAAGGGAAAAAGATGCAGATGACGAATAGAAAATTCAGACAAAACTTAATCACCTTTTTTTCAAGAACATATTTTATAAATACTAATAGGGAAAAAAAAAAAAGAAAGGAAAATATCAACATTTCTAGCCATGTTTCAAAGCAAATGATGCTAAAAGTGCATAATAGAACAACATCAATTAAATACTTCGCTGCATAGATCATATGCATCAAAGAAAAAGGGATTAATCTTTTGAACTAGAAAAAGAGCACGTACAAAAATCATCACACCTTTAGTTCCTTTTGCTTGTTCACTGAATAATCCAGCTGCAGTCCAGTACTTCATAAAATTCTTCTTCACTCGCCTCATAAGATCCAAGATATAGTCACCCTTGTTGTTATACTTATAACAATTGCTCCAAATGTATTGAACATCTTTAAATACATCCTCCGAATTCATATACTTCTCATTCCCTTCAAGATTGTTGCATATAGTTCCAAAATCCATCGGTGTGTCTATAATATCAAAATAGTCCTGGTTCCAGACAGCATAATGGCATTATACAGAAAATCATAATCAATAATCTATACTTTTTGGTTTTAAAATATATGATCAATCATATTAGTCTCCAGGGAAAAACAAATATCAAACACCCTTCTATCATGTCATTTGTGCCTATGTAACCAAGAGCAAGAAATAGATGATTGAGATACAACTGACATCCATCATCAAACAGTTACAGACATCCACTAAATAATTCACAAGAAACACATTGAGTTAGCCTATTAAATTAAAGTTTTGCTTTCCATGTGGCAAATTTTTCCATTGGTGGTTGACTACGAAAAAGTTTAACTACTAAAAATCTCTGAAATAAGAATAATGCAAATGAAATTCTATGAGAAATTACAGAAAAGCTTTGATCATTTGGATCTACTTGGCATCACATCAGAGGAGTTTTATAATATCTAGGAGAAGATTTGTTAAGGGACCCAACCATAGCTTGAATGCTACCTGCACAAAGCAAATCCATCAGAAAACCTACATGAACATGTTTGTACTTACAGGAATTCCTAAAGCCTCAGGATTCACTGGAACATTAAAGGGTTCAGCAGCATCCATTTTCATCACCTTTCTTATGACCTGTGTAAAGGAACCAAAAACGACAAGATCCAAGGTACAGATGCATTAATAATTGAAATTGCAAGTACTGCACCTTGCAAAACCAAAAGGAGACAAACCGAAAAAACAGAAAATGAGGAAAACCAATCTGAAAATTTTCAACACACCACTAAAGCAGCATCCAATTCATGCTTATTATATTGCGGATTCTTTTGAGGGGCACTGGTTTCTTTAGGACCCGAACCCGATTGTGGCAAAGCTCTTCCTATCTGGTTAGAACTTGATCCCAAGACCTTTGAGGATTTAATTTTTATGCTACCAGCTTTCTTTGACAGAACACTCAATTTCATCTCAGGCAATGAATTAGCACTGTCTTCCATTCTCTCAGTATTTACACCTTGTTTTTCAAACCCTTGATGCTGGCTACTCTTATCAGTATCACTTTGAGTAGGAGCATCAGAAGATGTAGGCTGGGAATCTAACACTTTTGATGTCCTGAGCTTCACTTTAACACGCCCAACTGATTTCCCTGCTGCCTTCTCAACAGAACCATCAGGATTTATGTTGGCAAGGTTGTAATGATGGTCTGTCCCAGTTGACGAAGGTGTATCAACTTCCATTCCAGAGTCAGATTTATTATTACCAAATTCATCCAAACCAGATACTTCTTCCTTATTTCCACTTATCTCATTAGCACTGATTACAGGTGTGACTTTCGGCTTCCCTTTCTTGTGTCCACGCTTGCGCTTCATATTCAAACTAGATTCCTGAGCAAGTTTTAGAACAAACAGAAGTCAAAAAAAAAAAATCAGACCACAAAACATGTCAAGATTAAATCACCAAATTTCCATCTCATGATCTTTTTAGACTTCAAAAGTACTATTCTAAGCTAATTTGAACTAATGGATGTTTCACAGGAAGATCATCCATTTTCCTTTATCTTCCTTTTTCCTCTCAGATTACATCTGATCATGCCCGTGGAAACCTTAAGGCCATTGCCTTAGGCCCCCAAAATAGTAATTTCTTATACCACTCATTTATTAAAGACCAAACCCATTGAATATGGAAGTACGTGTGAGTTATGTGGGTAATGGAAGTTTTTGGAGCATTCATTTGAATTTTGAAGTCTTGAATCAGTGGGCAAATGCAACTTTTAATTTTTTTATTTACATCCCAAAAGTTTAAAACTTTATATTAGAATTACAGGTATTGAGAGAAGAGTTAATGGAAGAAATTAATACCTCATAGAAATGTTAAACTATATCAAAAGATTATATTCTTTTTCAAATGCATGCATTGTTTACAAAATATAATTGACAATACATGTGACAATTGCTATTGTTGAAATAATTTTTTCAAAATTAAAATTGCTTAAATCCTAGTTGAGATCAACTATGTAATAAGATAGATTGAATGAATTAAGCATGTTATCAATTGAGAGTGAAATACTAAAATTACTTAATTATAAAACTTTGACAAATGGTTTTGCAATTTAGAAAGCAAAAAGAATGATATGATGATTGATGAATTATATTACATTTGATCCTCTGATAATTTTGCCTAAAGCCCCAGAGTTTCTACACATGGCCTTGGCCCAGCAGTAAATATTTTGCTTGAATTTGAGCTTTAGTTCAGTCTGACTTGTTAGAGAAATGATATCCTGTATTCTTAATATTAAAGTACCTCTTTCTGATCTCTTGTTTATGCTAGCTGCCATGCTCGTACCCTTTTATAACTTCCTCTATTTCTCTTGAATAATACTAGTTTACCTGCTAAACTTGTTCTTCTACATGAAAAATGGTTTTGCAACTTAGAAGGCAAAGGAATGATATGATGATTGATGAATTATATTACATTGGATCCTCTAATAATTTTGCCCAAGACCCCAAAGTTTCCAGACACAGCCTCGCATATAATGCTCAAAGTTCAAACAAAATTTACAATTTAGTCATAATTTAATTCCATTTTTTCAAACCAATATAATTTGATGCCATAAAATCCAAATGATCAGGACGTTCATCCACTATCAAACATAGTCAAATACTTTTTTTATTCAATATTATACACATTTTATCAAAGAAAAGAAGCTTGTAGATAAAATATTGACCACTGCATATATACAAACATGAAATGCCAAAAAAACAAAAAAAAAAAAGTTCTCATTTCTTTTCACCATATCCAGAAAAACAAAAACTTCAAATAACAGGTTAGCCATAAGAAGAGTAATTATAGAAATAAGCAAAACAAACTACAGTATATGCAATTAATGTCCACAGAATATAGTTAGCATATGCAAAAGTAATCCCTTTCGACATGATAGGGATGCAAAGAATAATTAAAGTATTAAACACCTGGAAACACAAATGGAAATCAATAAAAAATCTATAAGTATCCATTTGACATTACTGCATTTGGTTAAATGAGGGGAATGACAGTCTGAGCAATTAAACTTCCAAGAAACACGCTAAAAAAAAAAGAGCTCAAGCACTAGTCAATTGAGTAAACTACTAAACCACTTTAGAAGAGGGGAAATGGGAAGGGGAAAAAGATACGTTAGATCTCAACGAGGATCCCCACTTGGAAATTTTGTTTATCTCATTTGGAATTTGGAAATTTAGCTCATTTCACTAAGGAATCTCCAAATGGGGTCATGGTTGAAAAATATTTTTCTTATAAGGTGCCAACTTGTCTTTGTCCCAAATGGGAAGGTACGGAACAAATTACATATCACATCACAAAATAAAATCAACTGACTGCTACCAATCACCAGTACCAAGGCAATCAGCATAGCAATATGCTGTTATGGAGTCAAGTAACAAAACTAACTCAGCAAAGGTTACACGGATTTTACTCTTCTTACATGCCAGACTCCTCTTGCTTAGTTCATGACTGATATCGATGGAACCTTAATCTATCTTTACTGATGAGAACAATTAGTGCACAAAGTAAAATGATTGATTCCTCGTAATAACCAACTAGAGTTATGGTTTCACTAAATTGGATGTTAATTTCTTTGTTAACAACTGCCTTAGTTTGATGATGTTATACAATAAGAATGATTAATTTTGAACATCGTTCTTATTATATATGATTCTAAATGGAGGCAAAAAGAGTGAAACATAATGCCGATGATAAAGACCAATATAGTCCCTCCCTATGTTCCACTAAATAATGGAAGCAGAGTTTAATCGCTATAATCTATCAGTAAATTTGGACTTTTATTTGATGCATGATCTGTATCTAACATGAACAACAATTTTCATGGTTCTGCAAAATATCTGCAGTCGTGGTTCTGCATGATTTTACAAAAAACACAGATAGAAAACAACATTGTGATCAGCCGAACAAAACATTAAACTAAACATCATTCCAGCAACATCACAAGCAAATTGTCTCCAATTGTTGCAGAGGGACGAGATATTCTAACTACAGGAGTTTAAAATGTCAATTGTCAAAGTATTATTCTTCTAGTGGCTTCACTCACCTGAGAGCTTGAGACACGAAGCTTGGAGCTGGGGAAGACGTGAAGCCCGCAGAGGAAGAAGAAGAAGAAGGGGAGAATTAGAATTTGCCGAGGGAAGACAGTACGACGGAGGTGAGATGGAATGCAAGACGGCACGACGGAAAGAACAGCAACGGAGGCAGACGGAGGAAAGGAAGGGCGATGGTGTTGCAGGGCACAATCCGGCAATGGAGGCTGCGAGCAATTTGTGGATTTCGGTCAATTTAGGTTAACCAGTATTTTTTTGCCAACTTTCTTTTTATTTCACTTTAATATAAATTACGTTATTAAGCTAAATTATGATATAATATGAAAATTGCTTCAACTCGATCTAACCCTTTTGGAGATACAAAATAAGCCAGTAATATGTGCAAGTAACAATCCGATCAGTATAATTATTTAGTCTATCCAATCCAAAAAATATTGATTCATTTAATATTAGATTTTATTAATAACAACATTTTCATCTAATTGCAGCGTTGCAAGTACTTTGAAAAACTACTTTAATAGCATAAAATCTAACTGACTATATCATTTGTAATTATTGTGAATGATAATGTAAATGATGATTTAGAAAAAATAAAATAGATAAGTATAATTATGTTACTCTTTCTAAATATATGAATGGAATGGATACTGATAAGTATCCAAAGAAAAAATTAACTCTAAGTAAGTTTTCTTTTGCAAATTTCTACTTTTTCTACAACATATTATAAAGTAATATTACGGGTTTTTCTTATCCTATAATATAAAGTAATATATAATAATTTGTTATTTTTGTCCCTTATTTTGTGTATTATTAGTCTTATAATTTATGATATATTTAATAAAACAAGTAAAATTAATAGGGATAAAATTAAAAATTTTAGTTTTTTAAAAGTTTAAGAATATAATGAATGTCTCTTAATATATATAAAATTTCTCTCATTATCTTATAATATGAGACGATGGGAGTATTTATCTAGAAAATCATATAAAAATATTGTGGTCAAGAGGCTCTTGCGTGTTGCTTAAAATGTAATGGGTTTAGTTTTTAATGATAATTAGTATTTTATTGAGTTTATTAATGACTTATAAATATATTCTCATTTGTCATATTAACATCTATTCTCTCTAATCTTAAATACTCCCTCTATTTTAAAAGTAATTACTCCCTAAGTCTTTTTTATAAGATATTTTTTAGTTATTAATATAAGATGCTTTTGGAATTGTCTGGATCATTAATTTTTTTATCCAAAATTCTCTTTATTAAAGTTAGCAATTGATATTAATGTAGACAATTATCTCAATAGGTAGTGATATATTAAATAATATTCTCTTGAAAGTGGGAAAAAATATCATTAATGAACTTCATTGAATGCGGATAATTTTATAAAAGAATTGAAATTTTATATAAATTTAATTAAGTGAACCTTTTAACTAAATTTTTTAATATGTGTGAAATTAGTTAAAAGTATCTTATAAAAATAATTAGAGGAAGTATTATTTTGGAGTTATACATGTAGATTAATAAAGCTACTAAATAACCTAGTAATTAACAAAATATAAGTATATTTTATTATAATACCTTTATTAATTACTCCCTATGACTCATAATATATGATGTTTTATAAAATTACAGATTAAGAAATGTAGTTAATATTAGTTAAAAACATTAATTTGGTCAAAAAAAATTATATTTCAAAAAATGACATTAATTAATTTTATTGACTTTTCTTCTAAAAAAAAGAGTTGGGGTAGTTATAAGGTAAATTTATAAAGATTATTGTTTTAAAAAACTTACAAATGTTCCACTAAATTTTATAAAATGTCTCATATTAATTGGACAAAAGAAAGTTTATAAAATATCTTATAATATAGAATGGATAGAGTACTAATTAGTTAATTAGTAATTTTTTATTTTTCTGATTTCTAGCTAAAAATTGTTCAGCTATTTATGTGTTAAAATTAAATAAGACAATAAAATAATTTGCAAATAGAATTAGAAAATAATTATCATCTATATCTAACACAAGACAATATAATATTCAAATCCTTAAAAATCTCTATACTAACATAAAATCATTCAGGAAATTTTAATATTACTTTTTATTTCATTTTTCTCCTTCTTAAATTTTTTTGTTGGCTTCATTTTTGAATTTTACTCAATATTTTAATTTTACAATTTGTTGTGATGTGCATCAAATTTTCAACTATTTAAAAAGTCATAATAATATATTTTCTTTCATTATATTTTCACAATTTTGATAACTAAAAAAATTAATTTTTAATGAAATTACAACATATATTAAATATGGATTGATTTTAATTTGAATGAAACTCAAGCATAATTATTTTTTTAACAAATAATCTAGTATTTAGAGTAGACATTAAAAAATAAGCATAATAAACGAATGTTACTTAAGGTCATAGAATTTTTAGGTAATTAAGACAACCCTAAGACCTCAAAATATATATATATATATATATATGTTAATGAATATATAAAAAAATAATGTAATAAAAAGAAAATATAAAAATAAGAAATGAGAAAACTATTTTTATGTATAAGATAATAAATTTTTCTTTCTAATACAATTTTATTGGTATGTGTTTTTATTAAAATTTTAATTTCATTCCAATTAATTCTTTTCTAACTAAATTTCTTTTATTCTAAAAGTTTTTTAATAATTTTTATCATCTATTTTTTTTTTGAATTGTCAAATTAAGATTAATACGAATATATATTTTTTAAAGTCTTTTTATGAATTGAAAGAAGAAAACATTTGTATGAATCTTGATAGTTATATTATCTATTAAAAGTGAAATACGAAAATTATTTAATTATAAAACTTTGATAATTAATTTCATAGCTCAAAAAGTTATATATATATATATAGGAATTGATAAATTATGGTACACTTTGCCTTAAGCCTCAAAACTTTTTAATCATATATATGATACTACAAAAAAATTTTTAGTCACAACAAGCATTTTGGAACATAGAATGGCAATAAATTTAGCTAAATTAACTTAAATATTAACTAAAACAATTATAAAAAAACGAAGAATAGTCATAATTTAGCACAAAATTTTCAAATGGCAAAAATCAAGAAATCAACCAAGTTAAAAATATTACAACGAGGCAATTAATCACGTCACTCTCCTATCAAAGAAAACTACAAACCAAAATTTTTTTAGCGCCAAAATCAAATGCAAGCCACCAACTCAAGCTCTGTAGAACAGTGAATTTCATGTCAAAGTCAAGCAGCTAAAAAGCCGAAATTGAACCAAAACCGCAGGGGGGAACAACAACATCAACAGTAGCAACAAAAGAAATAGTGAGAGTAGAAAATGCGTACCTCGGAAATCCAAGTGCGTGGTTGGTGCGGTGTGTCCCTTTTATATGCTATGGAAGGCGTTGGAATTTTTATTTTTATTTTGTTTATTTATTTTTTGGGAGTTTGAAGGGTTTTCGCGTTTTCGATTAAGATGAAATTTTGACGATGATTACTAGCACTGATTATGAAGGAGACCCCAATGCCAAAGCGGTGAATATTCACTAATGTTACGTTTGATACAATGAAAAGTTTTTTAATGGAATTAAAATAGGAATGAGAATATGAATCAAAATAATAATGAGAATAGAATTAAGTTTTAAGAGTATATTTGATATAACATGGAATCCCTATGTAATTTTTTATTTTAATTTGTATATTATAATAAAAAAAATCAAAATACCCTTATTAAATTAAAAAAAAATTCCCTTTGACATACTAACAACTACCAACCCCACTGGCAACAGAACCACCACCTCCACTGGCAACATAAATCTGCCAGCAACCATGGTAAAGATTTTAGAAATTATTACAAAAATAAAAGAAAAGCTCAATGAATCGAATCTTAGTGACTACGGGGGAGAAGAAGATCATTGTGACAACAATGGTTCAAATTTGAGAACTACAATGGAATCTCCGTGATGGCGTAGGTTTATATCTGAGAACTATGAACTAGTCCAAGGCAACCGAAGATGATGGTTCCGATTGAAGTCTCCAAAATCGACATCACAGAGATGGTTCGTTTTGGAATCTTGGTTGAAGTTTAACGAAAGATTGAAAGTTCTAGACAAGAATGATGTTGACAATGACGTTGTCAGAGTTGGGGGCCGATAGGGTGGTGAAAGTGCAACCATGGTGGTGCAACGGCAAAGGGTAGAGGTGTGACAACAATGGGGGAGGGGAGTCTAGGAGTCAAAGTGACAAGGGAAAAAGAGAGAGTAAAGATGGATTCTAGGGAGAGCAAGCCAATTCCATCGAAGGGAAGAAAGAACCCAATTCTGAGCAATTTGAGGGAAAAGGAATCTCTAGCCAATTCTATTCATGCTCACCAAATAACGTAACACCTAGATTCCTATTTAGTTTCCATTTCCCTTGTGCCAATTCTTGGGTACCAAACAAGTAGTAAGGTTTAGGGTGTGGAATTTTTTTGGAGGGTACGGTTTGGATTTTAACTCGTTTTTGTTAAGAGGTCTCAGGCCTATATTGAGCCCAATATTATTGGGCCCTGGACAAAAATTTAAAAGCCCAACATTTTCTTTTAGACAATCAAGATATAATATATTTTTGTATAACAGAAGATACACACACGTATATAGAGAGGGAGAATAATGATAACGAAGACTGATTACTTCAACATTATTTGTTTAATTTAGAAACTTTAACATAAAAATTAAGTTAAATTACATATAATTTTTTAAATTTTTTTACTATCTACGAAATTTCCTAGCCTTCAAAATTTTATAATGAGTCCTCATAAATTTTTAATTAATTACATATAGCTTTCATTTGGTTAATTAGTTCATTATTTTGTTAGCAAAGTGTTACATGTTAAGAAATTATTTATCAAGATTTAAAGTTTAAGGGAACTATATATACAGAATTTAAAATTTAAAGCAGTAACTGACATAAAAAAAATAAAATTTATGAAAATTTATTGTGACTAAAGTATCACACTTAGTAAAATAATAATAAAATTTATTGTAACACTCATGTATAAGATTGACTCAATGTGTGAAGGTATTAAACTATTAGGTTCATAAATTTTTGTACTTGCAGCTTTTTCATCCAATTCTATAACTGAAAAAAAATTTTCACCTTTTAAATTTAGCGAGATTCATTATAAGCAAAGAGCAAAGATTTAGTTTACTTTAATGTTCTTTTCATGTCAAGAAAATTATATGTACAGCATGCAATTGGAACAATTTGTAAAACGTCCATTGGATGACAAAATAAAAATACAAAATATATATAAATAAGGAAATAAAATTAAAATGAAAGTGAACATCTATCTATAAATATATTATACATAAAACATAATTACAAATGAAGATAATGCAAGAACCCCAAACTATGATTTTGAGCCTCAACCTAATTATAGTGTCACCCCTTTTGAAAGAGTTATGAACACCATCATCCATTTATTCCTACACCTCTTTGATCACCAAAACCTCTATATATGTCCCTAAAATTAATAAATCTAACCAAAAATACATAGAAATTAAGCCTTGAACGAAAGATAATTGACAACATTAATAAATATATATTACCCTAAAGAATATTAGAGAAGTTAAATAAAAAGAGTTCAAACTTCTCAAGCCAAAAGGTCTTGTTTGAAAGTGGGAGGACAAGGGTTTTGTTTCTCAAGACTTTTGCTAAGAGGAATAATGTTATTGGAATACGAAGGCGATGTTTGATTGTTGTTGTTGTTGTTGTCGTTGTGATGTTCGTGTTGTGAGGCTAAGGGGCGAGGGAATTCAGAGAGCATTTGAACCACTTCTCTCATTGTTGGCCTTACAACACTATTCTCTTGCAAGCACAACATGGCAATGAACAACATGTGCATTGCTTCTTCCTTTACCACCCCGGTTAGCCTCGCATCAACAATGTTCATTACTTCTTCTTTTCGCCCATTTGTTGCCTTTTTGCACCATTGCACAAGGTCCACACCGTCTCCAAAATCTCCTACTGGTCGTCGACCTGTTATCAACTCTAACAAAACTACTCCAAAACTATAAACATCACTCTTTTCGTCCACCCTTAATGTGTAGGCATATTCTGCAATCCAAGAAAATTAATAATTCATTATTTATCTTTACACAAAATTGTTACACATCCATAATTGACCTACAAAAATACAAATTAGATCATTTAAATTCATGTAGTCATGGATTTTAAAACAGAGTATAACACAAAAAGTGTAACTGTACATATAGAACTCACATTCTATCTTTATATTTTTCATCTCCCTATTTTATCTCTCTCTAAATTAAGTGCATTATATGTATTTGTTTTGTGAATATATATAGAGAAGATTTAAATTACAAAAAGTATAATAAAAACTTCATAGTACCTGAAACAAGTAATATTTAATATGAAAAACTTTTTTTAAGAAAAGAAAAGGACTTAAAGTTAAAATGGTTGAAGACAAAAAGATGTCAACTTGCAAACAAAAAGCCAAAGAATCTGGAAAAAAGGTTTGGTGGGAAGCAATGTAGAGATTTCCTTTCCACATAAGAACAACATGCTCTTAACAGTCATACTTCACATGATTTTTCTTACATCACATTCAACCTAAACATTCATAATCTTTTTCAATATTCATATCATGTTTAATGAATATATATATTTGTTAGAAATTATTTTAGTATATTACATTCTCATATCCTACAGAATGTTTTCATTCTCAAAATAAAGTTAAAAAATAAATCTTAATATTACAATTTTTGGAATAAAATTTCAAGTAAATTTTCATCAAAATAGCATAATGTATACCTTCATTTAAATTTTATTTAAAAAAAAAAAACAGGAAGGGACGAATGAGGAGAGTGTGAGACACGCGTGAGAGGAGGCGAGTGGGGAGGATGATTTGGAAAACTGAAGACGATGTGGTGGCAGTGAGTGTGTGCGAGGGTAATGATGGTGTAAGATTGACCTGTGAGAGACAGTGAGTGAGGTATGTATGACCCACCACACCAGATCCCTCCTCCCTCCAGTCATTTTCATTTTAGATTTTCGAAAAAATTCTCGTCCCTCTTCTCCATGAAATTCCATACATAATATATCCATCCTGATACGGAATCATCTCGAGTCACTAAAACAAACATATGTTCGTATAATTTATTTATAGAAGCACTTTTCTTTTAGATATAATAATAATAATAATAATAATTTCATGATATCCAGAATACAAGATTCTTGGTTAAGGAAAATAGTTAAATTAGTATCGTAAATAGCAAAAAGATCTTAGGGTTCTTCAATTCCATTGACAGAGCTTTATTTTTGCAAAATATATGTGAATGAGCAGTTTTGGTATTAAATTAAATATTGGAACTTGACAGTAGATAAAGTATGAGGTACTACATACGATTAACAGATTAAATAAATATATTTGGCAAAAAATTAAAAGAGTTTAAATAACCATACTTCCTATTTTGTTGTGGATGTCATGATTGTCATAGCATGGACTCTTGTAGTTTGTTTGGTTCATTTGCAGAGGAGATGAGGAATAAAATGTGAAGGAATGTAATGGAATAAAATGTAAATAAAATACATGTGAGTTTGTTTGATATGACACTGAGATATATGAAAAATAAATTATTTTTTATATTTAAATAAATATAAATAAATAGTAAAGTACTAAAATGTCCTTATAAAAAAAACCTATTTCCATAAGAGCAATATTGTCTTTTCCCTCTCATTTACAGTCATATAATCTCAAATACATAGCTTGTAGATAAATTTGTCATTTATATTCATATGTGTATTTAGGTTTACCCGCGTAATCCCATAATCATGTAATTCAGCGAACCAAGCACAGCCACTCATGTAATGTAATCTTATTTACATTACATTACTCCTATAAATTTGAACCAAACGGGCTATTGAGCTTTCATGATGTTCCTCTTCAAGCAAATTTTTTTTCGTTTTTCCCAAAAGAAAAAATGAACTTAATTTTATAAATGATTATCAAAATAATTTATTTATAAGAGACTGAAATAATATTGTCTATTACTTTTTGTATATAAAAGGTTTTTTTAAATGTATTATTTTTTCAAAGCTTAAGAAATTGATTCCATTTCCTACTGTGTGCCTAGGGGTGATCATGGATTGGGCCGGGCCGGGTTTAACCCCTGCCTGATGCCCGGCCCGAAATGTCTAGAGCCCGTACTGGGCTGGCCCAATACTATATATATATATTTTATTAAATTAAAAAATAAAAAAAAACTTATTTAATAATAAAAGATATATTTATTTATACTTAAAAATAAATTTTCTTAAAAAATAATCTTAGAAAAAAATAAAATTATTCAAAATTTATGAATATTTAACCATTATACATTATTTTTATATAAATATTAAGTTAAAAAATTAATTCAAAATTTAAAAAAATTTGAAATACTAAAAACTTAAAAAATTTTCATAATATTTACATAGTAAATATATTATATTAGATACATAAAAAAAATTCTACAAAAATTAATTAAAAAATATAAAAAATTTGAAAAAAATTATATATATATATATATGTCGGGCCGGGTCAGGGTTAGAGTGCTTGGCCCTAACCCTAGACCGGCCCGAAATTTAGCCCGACTCAATTGATCAAAAGTGGTTGGGCCAGACCGAGCCAACCGGTCCTCGGGCTCTTATGTTCAACCCTACGTGTGCCTATATGATTCAATCATAAGATTCATAGGCCAATCAGATTCATCCCATAAAGGCATTTGTGACCCTTAGATTCATAAAGCTACGAATCCTACGGCTACAAACCAAAATCCTTGTTGTGTATCCAACTAGGGTGGGCCATCCCCGTTTAATTTGAACATTTTAGTTCAATAAGACGGTTGTAACTATTAACGTGATTTAACCGCGCAAGGTGTATTCACTCCTAACGAACTTAACTACCTCTGTAACTACCAACCAACCTCCATGAATTAAGATACTACCCTGATACAAAATCATCATACATATGTCAATATCATCATTATATGTGTGTGTATATATATATATATATATATTTATATATATCAATATCAATATCCATGAATCTGATCAACATAGATGTAGCTCGCTGGCAAAGCAAGAGTGAGATGGTAAATGAATAGAAGACAATGTTTAAATTTTCCTAACATAATAAAAAAATCATAAATTTATAACATTTTTACAAATTAATTTTTTAAAAAATTTTAGTCAATCCAATCCCTAAGGTGTTATCCAAAATATTTGTTTGATCTATTTATAAGATGTATTTTTTTTATCTGAATTTTCTCATTTATTCTTCTATTAATAATTTTATTATCTAGTGTTCCAATCTTTAAATAGTAGGTAAAATTGGGAAATTATATTAATTGTTTTAACTTTGTGGGAATAATTAACTTTCCTTAATATTACTGCATTGAATAATAACATGCATGCATTTCTTATTTAATTTGCTACTCTGATCACCAGCATGCATGCATTTCATGGGAAGATATGTTATTCTTTTGAACTTTACGACAGATCATATGGTTGTCTTTACCAGATTTTGTGTATGTAAGAGCATGAAAAAAAAAAACATGGGAGGAAGGGGATGGAGGAACGTACCAGGTGCGATGTAGCCATACGACCCTGCAATGGTGGACATGTACTCCGAATTGCCACCGTCGATCAAGAACTTGGCCAGTCCGAAATCTGCCACGTGCGCTTCGTAGCTCGAATTCAAGAGAATGTTGTTCGATTTCACGTCTCGGTGCACGATCAACGGTGAGCAATCGTGGTGGAGATAACAGAGACCCTTCGCCGCATCGATCGCGATTTTGTACCTCAAATTCCACCCTAGAAACGATCCCTTTTTCCCGTGTAATGCCTCCCCCAGGCTCCCGTTTCGCATGTATTCGTACACCAGGAGATTTGTCTCTTTGTTGGAGCAGAATGCCAGCAATCTCACGATGTTTCTGTGTCTGATGTTGCCTAGGGTTTGAATTTCGGCTCGGAAGCCATGGTCGTGGCTGTTGGCGCCAAATCCTAGAAGCTTCTTCACTGCGATTTCCACTCCGTTTGGCATGTTCCCGTGGTAAACGATCCCCGCACCGCCTCTTCCGATCACATTGCCGTCTTTCACGCATTCGAGGATGTCGGAAACTGTGAAGTCGAGTTTTTGAAATGCTGTCATTTTCCATGAACCGGGGCCAATCTTTCTGAACGATTTGGCTTTGATTATGGCTGCGACGGCGAACACTAACGAGCAAATTAAAAAGCCAAGGGAGAAGATGAGCTTGAAATCTCCGGAGCTTTTCCCAGGTGGTGTTGTGATTGTGGTGAAGTTGCAAGGGTTGTTCAAGAGAGAACCGCAGAGTTGAGGGTTGCCTGCGAAAGAGGAGGCATTGAAGAAGGCGAACTGCCCTGTTTCTGGCAATTTGCCTGAGAAATCATTGAAGGAGAAATCAGCAGTTGTGAGACTCTTCATGGCGCCAATTGACTTTGGGATGGTTTCGTTCAAATGGTTTCTTGACAAGTTCAAGTAATTCAGAATACGGATATCGGAAATCTCATTTGGGATTGATCCAGAGAGGTTGTTCTGGCTCATGTCAAGATAAGTCAGATGGAAACAATTCCCAATTTCAGGTGGAATCTCCCCAGAAAATGAGTTTCTGCTAAGATCAAGCCTTAGAACCTGATGGAGTTGTCCAATGGAAGAAGGGATTGGACCAGAGAATTGGTTTCCACTGAGCAAAAGCATCTGAATGGAAGAGAAATTTGAGAGTGAAAGTGGTAAAGGACCTGATAAGCCGTTGTTTGACAAATTGAGCTGGCCTAAGTTAACGGGCTGAGAGGAGGTATTGCCATTCTCTGACAAAGTTCCTGACAAGTAGTTGTTCTCCAACTCTGCTAAATTTAGGTTAGGAAGGTAAAGAAAACCATCGGGAATGCTACCATTGAGGTAGTTCTGTCCTAACCTTACTCTAGTGAGACTGTAACATGTTCCCAGACCTTCTGGTATGGGACCAAAGAGGAAATTGTTTAGGAGAATCAGAATTCTGAGCTGGTTTGAGGAACAAAGGTGAGGTGGGATTATACCAGTGAGCTTGTTGGAGGACAAATCAAGAATTTGCAGCTTCCCATTTTGACCAAGATCCTGGGGGATTTCTCCTGTGAAGTTGTTCTTCCACAGCCCAAGAGTCTCTAGATTTGGCAACTCTGCAATGTAATCTGGTATGGACCCATGCAATCTGTTCCAGAACAGATTGAAAAGCTTAAGCTTCCTGAGATTGATGAACTCAAATGGGATTTCCCCAGTGAGTGCGTTTCTGGAAAGATCAAGGTACACCAAGTTGGTCAAGTTGCCTAGTTGTTTTGGTACGGAGCCAGATAGCTGATTGGTATGCAAGTAAAGAGTGTCAAGCTCTATCAAGTTTCCCAGTTCCTTTGGAATTGAACCATCCAAATCACAGCTTGAAAGATCCATGTGAACTAAACTTACCAACTTCCCCAACTCCACTGGAATCCCACCTTCAAAAGAGTTGTAATAGCCTAAGTAAATCTCTTTCAAGTTACTGAGATTGCCTAACGCACCTGGGATTTTCCCTCGTAGATCATTTCCTGCTAGTGAAAGATATTCCAGCCCCACTAAATCTCCATAGCTTTCTGGGATTCTGCCATAGAAAAAGTTCCCTCCAAGATCCAAGTACCTTAGCTTCTTCAAAGTCAGAACCTCCAATGGAAGCAAGGCAGTGAAGTTGTTGTTATAGGCATCAAGAACCTCCAAGTTCACCATGGTAAAATAGTTCCAATCCAAGGTGCCACTGAACTGGTTGTTTGAGATGTTCAGAAATTGAAGACTGCTCAAGTTGGTGATATCAATGCTGCCAGTGAAGTTGTTTCCCGCAAGCGAAAGGCGAGCGAGCCGATCGAGTCTTGAAATTGAAGCAGAAACTGAGCCACACAGATTCATATCTGTCAAGTCCACCGACACCACTCGATCACGGCGGCACTGAATTCCAACCCACGAACAAACTGAGCTTGAATTGGAGGAGTTCCAAGTACTTAGAACAGGGTCTGAGAATTGGAACTCTTCTTTGAGTGAGGCTAAAACATGGAAGTCACTGAGCAAAGAGGATGCAGAAACGCAGGAACCCAGAAGAGAGAACACGGTGAGAACAATCAAGGGGACCATGTTTTGTTGGAACTTGGAATATGTTCTATGAAGATTGAGTTTGGAAGCACTCGAAGCAAAGACAGGTTTTAAGCGGTGAGACAACAATGGATTTTCGGCAAAAGGGAAGAAAAGTGACAGGAATCTGAGAAACTTCAAGTGTGTATGATGAGCTTGAGGAATCAAACATCTTCACTGAAAGAAAGAGTCTTGAAATACAAGGGAAGAAGCTAAGCCTCTCCTTTTCTCTCTTTCTCTCTTTCTCTTTTCTCTCTTTTGCTATCTTTTACTTTGAGAGCAGAGAACGAGAAGATCAATTCCGCTAAAATGTGTTTTAGCTGTTATATCTCTATTTCCCTTATGGGTTTTTTCTTTAGGTAAAGCTGAGGAGGAAGGAAAAAAGCATGAGAAAAAGGGATGAAAGAGAAGAGGTGGTTTCTGAAAATTGTTTACTGGGATAAATAAAATTGAAAATCATTAAGACGTTGGATAACAGAAATTTAAAGTTTAGATTGGGGCAACCACAAAAAGTAAAGTTTGATGCTCTCTTTCTTTCTTTATTCATATGACAAAAATGCCCTTTAGCTTTAATCAAAGAATGCCCCTTTATTGCTTTGAATGAGAGGGCGATGAAATTGCTCTTCCAGGGATTCCAAAATGGCTGAAATGCCCGGCAACTTCGTGTAAATGACTGCCATTCATTCATCCAATGAATTTTTCATTTACGAAGAAAAAAGAAAATGAATAGTAAGCAAAGCAATCAATGATTGCCACTGTTCCATGATGCCTTAAAGCAACAGTATAGTGGGACTTAAAATCAATTATTTTACTGGATATAGGCACCCGAAAGACACTGTCAATTCTGGGTTGGTTTTGAGTGCCTGAAACTTATACTGCATCAGGTGTAATAAGAGAAAGGCAAACAAAAATGGACAAATTCATTATTTGTGTCTGTTTTTCTTCTACCACACTTAATGCAATATTGAAGAGCATCTCAAACCGTTATATACTAAAATACCCAACTGCTCTGAGGCAGTGTGTATGGTTACTGGTTACAACTTACAGTAGGGAACAGAATAATTCTAGTCTAGTCCATACACAGCTTGTGCTATTGTACGGCTTACAGTAGGGAACAGAATAATTCTACTTACACAGCTTATGATACACTCAGCTCTCTTGATACATTTGTATTTCTGGGTTTTCCTGTATATGATAATTGAGGGGGGGAAAAGAAAATAAAAAGGATAAGAGATATTGGGGGTAGCTTTGGCATGATTATTAATCATATTAAGAGATGATTTTCCAAGAACAATATGAGTTCTTTGATAATGCATGGAGGACCCATCCAAAAGCGTTTCTGATATTTTTATGATAATTAATTAATTTTTATCCCTCTGATCAATCGTCATGCCATGCTGTCAGCATCATATGTGTCATTTTTCAATTGGTTTGGCAATAAATTAATTTTGAGGGGTAAGTAACTATGCATGCCATTTTGTGTCTCTAAATTTTGGTGTGTACAGGTTGGTGAACTCATCAATACGCTGATAGTTTCCATTCCCAAACAGAGTAAGAAGGGTAATGTCCCTGTCACAGTATCAGTTAGATGGCTGAAATTTTTAACTTGCAAAAATTTTAGTCTTGAAATTAGAAACATGTGCCTGCAACAATCAGAGGGTTGTAAGAAGTAAAAGATGATGATTATTAATATATGATGACTATGTGTTGGGTTTGAATGATCAATATATAATTATGTTTGATACATAGGTTGCATGGAAGAAGGAACCAGTGGAAGCTTTTTTAAGCTGAAACTTTATTCTTTATCCTTCCTTGCCCTACAGGAGAGGGACCAACTCTCTATAAAATGGGGGCATTTGAGCCTTTGAGACTCTGCTTTAATATATGAATGTAGTAGTAAGATGGAATAGTCTTAAAGGGAGGGCCGGAAAAAGTAAAAGAGAGAGGGGAGAGATATATGATCTAATCTTCTTTTGATCTTCCACTAGCTCAAAAGAAAAGCAAAAGAAAAATCCATGACCCCTCCCTCCCTCCCTCCCTCTTTCTTTTTCTCTCTCTCACATGGAAAAGAGTGCGCTTGTATTACCTTGAACTCATTCATCAACATCTTTCTCCCTCAAAAGAAAAATCCATGACCCCTCCTAATTCGTGGAAAAATGTGCTCTTGTTTCATTAAGCACCGATCTCTGTCTCTCTCAACTGCCTTCTCTAATTAGGATAAGGTAAACCCATTTTGCTCCACACATAAAAACTATGGGTTTACCATCCCTGGTTGAAGTAAGGTCTCAAATTACATTGGGATAGGTTTAAAATTATGCCTTTGTGAATTGCTTTAGGAATAAAAGAGAGGTGAGGGAAAAGAAAAAAATGAGCTTTATATACACTCATTTACACTTTTTGTATCACATTGTCTTTTATTTTAGGGGTGACTTTAATTTTAGAGGATTGAAATAAGAAAAACCTCAGGGGTGGTGTAAATGTAATGGCAAAGAGATTGAGGTGTCTCTATCAGAGCTAGTGATGCAGGGTCCTAGGCCTGCTCTGCCCTTTTGAAGCATCACTATCTCGTAGCCTGGCTCTCTGTGCTAGGGTAAGTGACCCTTATTATGTGGTCACTTATTATTATTACCTTGGATCTGAGAGCTTAGGCTGATTCACAATATTGCCAAATGATGACCCTCATACTCATTCATATAAAGCTAAAATCCAACAAGAAGCAGCAATGATCTTACCCTTTGCTTTTTCTTAGATCTTTCTTGCCCCGTCATCTTTTTCCCACTTGACAACAATCACACACCCACGCCCCATGGTTTTAATAATTCCAAACTCAAAAAAAAAAAATTAAGGGGTAACCAAATGAAAGAAAAAAAAAACAAAATTCAAGTACTGATTAGGGTTGACTCAATTAGTAATCTAAAGACCATTTAGGTTTCAAACCTTGGTAATAATCTAGACTATCTACCGATTGTAATCCCATCTTTTTTGTTCTCTTATGTGATTGTTACGTCACATTAGAGAATCTAAATCCTTAAAAAGCATGATTTACCCCCTTTAATTTTTACTTTAAAAAAAAATGAAAGTGAGGTGATTGGTTACCTTATGATTTAGCTAATGAAAATATTAGACACTGTGACCACACATGTTTTGGTATTAAGTGTGAATGACGATAGTAAGTTGATGGGATTAGTCAAGATGTCACCACGTTACGATCAGATTTCTTATAATTAGACCAAATGATATATATTCTTTAAGCCATGAGGAATTATTCTTCAGAATGATGATGTGGAAGAATTGTATTACTAAATGGAAAAAGAAGAAAAAGGAAAAAAAAAAAAGAAGGGAAAAGAGAGGGGAAAATAAGACTTTACATCACAGCATTATAAAATGCATCTTCTAAAAGGAGAGAATTAGGTTCCTTGTGAGTTTCTGAAAGAGTCAGAGCAGAAGCTGCTTGGAATGTCAATGATTCTGCACTAACAATCTCTCACGCATGCACTAAAGTTTGTTTGTCCGTAATTTGTAATTTACTTAAACCACTATCAGTATTACTCATGTTAAAATGTCTAAATATATATAAAGCTTTATAATTTTATAGGATGAAACCCTCACTCAGGAGTACTGGTGACATACACGTGTAGTTTTTATAAAACTTGTTATTTCATAAATTTATTTTTAGGTTAAAAATATTTTACGATTAATTATAATGCTCACAACTTTTTAAATTAATTCGAAACTATTCTGTATTCTATTAATACGTACATCATCAAATCAAATGAACTATTATTTTCATATATAAGAAAAAACAATCAACTATTCCCTTGAAAATGTTCTATATATCTGAAATTTGATAAGATTAATTTGGTTCAAGACAACACGGCTCATAGTATAAAAGGGAAAAAAAAAAGTAGAGGATTGAAAGATCAAAGTATCTCTCAACTCAGAGAGAGATACGAGGACAAGACAAAGAAAAGAACAACGTCTCTTAGGCTCAGAGATACTGTGTAAGACAAGATAGGTTTTGTTTGTACCATGTAGGTTAGATTCGTGACAAGAAAAAAAAATTGTTGTATGGGGCTATTTCATATATTTATGACAACTATCTCTTTTTTTTTCCTAATAGCTAAATACTGTGTATGTATTTAATTTTCTAAATGTAGGAACTAATGCTCCAGTGTGATAGGATTATAGGAACGAAAAAGTTCTCCCAATAAATATTTAATGTAATTACGTATTTATATTAGAGTTCAAATAACTAGCACAATCCCTAATAACTAAGCTAGGCATTTTTTACACTCACGTTGCTAAAATTAATCGGCAAAAAATTAGTTCTTTGCACAAGACTCGATAGCTAATAAAGTTAATTAAAAAAAAATCTTTGGAGCATCTCAAGTTGAGTACTCCATCAGAATTCGTATGACCATATGACCCACATAATAACAAAATAATTTATTTCACTTTAACCAATAAATCAACAAAAATCACACATTTCATCATTAAAATAGTTTTAAAAAACAAAAGAAGGTGAAATATTAATGAAACTACATAATGTAAAAGTCTTAGAGTCATCACATGTGTGTGTTCCTACATAATGATACCCTTCTCAGTATACATGGCTTATAGCTTACCTCAAGAAAAATGCATAGAAATCAAACAAACAACCATAAAGAAATGGTAGTGCCTGTCCTTTTTCACCATTCATACAAACAACAACAATATAGCTTTGCATGAATAGGTAGCTAGAGATAATAAGATTCACACACACACACACATCTTTTTTGATAGATTCAGATTTGTGCTCGTGCAATAATATGTCAAGGGCTTCCAAATCTGAATTTCATACGTGTATGTATATCATATTATGTCATATACTTTATAAAGTCACTCATATATCAAAAATTGAATTGGCGCGTGCATTACACCCTCCAATCATTGAAAGACCAAGTGCTTTCTTTCATATGAGGTCGTTATCTGCTCTCCCATTCAGTGTATTTGATGACATATTTGTTTGTACTGTTTTGAGTGTAAGCAAATTTTCTATTATTGCCACTTGAGAAAGAATAACAATGAATGTCTTGATGGACATCCTTAGTGTTTCTTAAAAGAATCACGATCGAAAAAATCAAAATGAATTATAGAGTTAAAATTTTGATAGATTATTAATTATGGGTTTATGTCAAAATATCCTACGGATAAAAATTATAATCAATACGGTTTGAATCAACTTAACTTTAATTAGTTAAAATATACTTCTTTCGATCTTAAATATAAGATATTTTTTAATTAAAAATGATGTTGAGTCCAAAATATAATACATCTTGTAAGATTATATAGTGTATTAACTATTTTTTTCCTATTCATGTTTCTAGTCTATAATTAATACGTATGAGATAAATATTAGGAGAAGTATAGGAGATAATATAATTAATAAAAGTAAATGGTGAAAAATATTAAAATTTTTTGACAAATTTAATAATTCAATTTCCTTTCTTAATATTTATAAAATAGTTAAAAATGTTTTATATTTAGGACTGGTTGGAATAATATGGTGTCCAAAAATTGGATGGTATTTAGTTTTCATCCAAAAAAAATTTATAATAATAAAAATATTTTGGTGAAGTTGAAGTATCAATATAAACAAAGTAAATTAAATACTCAGCACATATATGCACATTTTAGAAGTAAATAATGTAAAAAAACTTTCTGAAGTGAAAGACATAAGCATTATTTTCACTAAATTATACAGATTAGATTTTGTTAAAACTATTAGGATCTACCTTTCCTTTTTAAAAAAAAATTACATAATTTTTAAAATAAAAAATTATGCTAAGTTTAATTTTAATTTTTTAATTAAAATACCCGTCACACTCATACATTACATATAGTATTTTTCATGGGTATATAACTCCTCATATTGTCAAAAGATGAGGAATTGTGGTTGGATCATGTGGAAAAGAATATTATTGTGTCTGAAAGAGAGAAGCATCAATCCTGATTCCTGAATGCTTGTACGTTCCAATGAAATTAGTATTGAGGAAAAAATATTACTTTCACCAAAATCTCAAAATACCAAAAGAGGTCTTAATCTTTGAGTTAACAACAAACTTCCACCAAAGTTTTAAACTTTTGCATATGCATGGCTTCGTGTCATTAATTATTTTATTATTTTACAGATAGAATGTTGTAATATGTTTACAAGAATAAATTTTTCAAATCTTTTTGGCAAGTAATTTTCTTGAAATGAATTACCATATAAATACTCTTTCTTGTCTATATTATAAGACATCTTATATGACAAGTTTTTGTTCCCAAATATAGGATGTTGGATATTTTTTTCCATTTTACTCCTGTTTTTAATTATTTCTCTTTTCTTATTTATAACCCTATAATGATAATAGAATGAGGTATTTAATGAGGATAAAATAGAAAATGTAAGTATTGTTTGCATTGATTTCAGTTAAAAAAATAATTTTCTTAATATGCATATAATTGATACAAAATGTTTTATAATGTGAATTTAAGGGAATAGGTCCTAAATTTCAAACAGTCATGTATAAATATTACATTAATAAAATAAAAAATTCCTAATTACCAATAAATAGTTATGTACACATAAAAAATTAATAGTTTGGAAGAAGAGAAAACCTTAAAAATGGGAAATAAAAGAGTTGACAAATATTAAATTAAATAGAAATGTAGAACCCACAAAAGAACCAGCGAAATGAGAGTACCAGACATAATTATGGGCGTCATGTTAGAAAGAAATCAACGTTGGGATGGCAGCTTCATCATTTCCCTTTGACTATCTCCTCGCAGATCTAACCCCACCCCAAGGTACTCCGACTGCCTTCATTTAAAATATATATATATATATATATATTTCATTTGTTTGATTATATTTATAAGTATAAGGTGTTATGTTATTTTTTATTTAAATTTTTTATTTTTTATTTAATAATTTTTTTGTTTCATAAATTGTTCTATTTTTTAATCAATAAGGATAAAATTAGAAGTTTATACTATTTCTGGTTCTTAATATAAGACCCTTTAATCAAATCACGTGAATTAAGAATTGTAATTAAAACTAATTAACTATCTTGATTTCTCCGAAAATTCTATCATTTTTTTAAAACTACCCTTATTTAATCTCTTTCTCTTTGAATACATTAAATAGAGACATTTTTTTACAATGTATAATAAATAATACCTCATATATTGTAAATGATCTTATATTTAGGATTAGGATAAAAGATCCTATATATATGGGACCGGAGGGAGTACTATTTTTTTTATAAATTCGAGAGTATAATTATGTCTCTTTAATACCTGTGTAATGAAAAATAACACCTTATAAATGGGACCGGAGGGAGTACACTATATCATTTAAAAAAGATTTACTTTTTTTCCAACAAATTATTAAATGATTAAGATGGTAATAAATTTTTTATTATTTGACTAAAATACCCTTCATTAATAATGTTGGTAATGTAAAGATGGTTTAGTGAATGGTAAAATTATACTAGTATAAAAATAATTAATGCTCATTAAAATTCTAAACTAATATGTTTTTTTAAAATAATCATCAAAACTTTAAAATGACAAATTTTTTGAAATAAAGGGAGTATATACCAACATAATTTTCATTTAAACCTTTTATAAATATTAAACTAAACTTCATTAGTAGAAAGAAATAATACTTTTATGGACCTAAATTGAAGACTTCTTTGAGAAGAGTTGAGCCCGGAATACTTATGGGTTATATAAACAATGTGTCCTTAAAGTTACTTACTTTAACAAAATTTTGCTTAAATTAAATAGACTTTATCTTAATCGTAATGGTAATGTTAAATGTGCATATAAATTAACAGGGATAATTGAGGTCACAATTACTCAACCTGAGATTAAAAGGTTTGTATAATATCCCCAATTTGAAACAGATCAGATCCATGCCTTTAGTTTTAGACCCAAAAAAAGAAAAAAAAAAAGATCAAGCCTTTAGTTGCAATCTTTGAACCCATCTGGCAATTTTATTCTAATTTGGCCAAAAGTTCTTTTTTGTTCAAAAGAAAGGGTCGCTTTTGTACATTACATGTATGTCTATCTGTATATATGCATTCAAATTCTCTGTTGATGTAAAGCAACAACACATAGCATCGTTTGTCATCTAAATTTCTTTTTTTTTCTTGTTATTATTTCTTATTCTTCATCTCTCTCTCCTTTTTTAAATATTTATATTTAGAAGATTATTTTAATTAATGTCCTTTTTCATTTAACATGAATGAAATGTATAATATAATATAAACCATTCACATCAGATTTGAACTGTTTATATCTACTATATCTTGTAACACCAGCACCACAACATAGAATATATATATATATATATATATATGTAAATATTGTTGAAAATGAAAATAAGGAAGAGAGAGCAATACATAAAGAGGGAAAAGGGAAAAAAAGAAAAAGAGAAAAAATGGAGAGACATGAATAAAGGAATGGGAACAAAGTGGAAAGCACCAATTGTTTCAACTTAAAGCAGCCAAAATAACATAATTAGAATCACAAACTTACTTTCTTTATATGTGTGTGTATGCATGTGTGCATATGTAGCCTCTCACTTATCTTTTGCTTTCCCACCTTCTTTATCCCTTCTCTCTCTCTCTCTCTCTCTCTCTCTCATTCATTATTCACCTCTTATATTTTTACCCATATAACTAAATTTACATTTATAAATTGAGTACACCCTTAAAATATTATTCCAAATAGAGATTTTTTTTTCATTACTCTTCCAATTCCAACCTTTTTTATAAGAACCTTTTTATTAAATTACATGAATTAAAGCAACTAATTAAAATTAATTAGAATATTTGACTGTGTAAAATATTACTATAATATTCCTAAAATACCCATAATAAAATTCATAAACATTTACCACACATGAATACTTTACTGAATTTTATAAAAGTTGTTATAATTAGGATTATGGAGATCTTTTAGAAGAATTCTTAAATTAAAGGCTAGAGGGAGTAGATAAGAATAATCTTTTTATTTCACCTCTGCATTATTATGAGGTACATATATCAATATCAATTAAAATAAAATCGGGCTCATGGGGTGGAGCCTAATTATTTTATATCGTTAGCTTTTTTTTCTCAATCCTTAATTTTCTCTTAACCATCCAAAGTAAACATCCAATTCCCCTTTGCATTCACGGTCAACCACGAAATTAGTCTTTTAAAGAATGAGTTTCCACTTTCTCCAAATTAACTAATTAAAAAATTGTATAGATAAATGATATTCTGACACAATTCACAATTAATGAAAATCAGATACGTTGCATGTATGTTAATTTTTTAATCCACAAATAAAAATTCTGAATTTATGTCATAAAGAATAGAATTATTGTCTCAAAAGCACAACTCCACAAACTCTCTAAAGCTAAATATGAAGACAAACATTCCTATTAATACATTTCAAAATCCTTCTCTCACACACATGCAATGCAAACACCAACACACACACACACACAATCCACAAAAGCTTTTTATATTCTTGTTTGATTTGAAAAATAATTAAGCACAAAAAAATTTGAATAATGCTTCCAAGTTTAGTATTTTCTAGGAAGATTGTATATTTGTATGTGGGATTTAGCATTATTCTCTCTTTTGCTAGATTTCATGCTTCGCAACCATGTTAGGAACCACAAAGCTAATTAATTTATTAATGGTCCGATTAATTAATTCTAAAGCATCCGAATTTCTATTAAAAATGTCTCTTAATCTGCAAAAATTTTGTCCTCTCTCGAATGATCTTTCTTTTATTCTTAATATGTCTTCCTTTTGTCTGGTTGACTAATTGATGCACTATCTTCTCTTCCACAGCAAGGAATTAATCGAATTAATTTTACAACATTTTGTAACATATTATCTGGTAAAAAATGATGCTGTATTTATATTAAAAATCTTCCTGGTTATTTCCTTATAAAAAAAAAATCTTCCCAGTTATTTATATTAAAAATTTTCATGTAATTTAATATTAAAAAATTACTTAGTTTTCCGTATGAAATCGTATTTTATATTAATCAACGTTGAGATGGATCATGAATGACATATTTCAATTTTGATTACTTTGAATTTTACAATATTTTAAAAAAATGATAATCTTGTCATTTTTTTTTCAGAATTAACCATAATGGGTAAGCAACTAGACCTATATCTCCTGTAGTTATTAAAATTCACAGAGAAGAATTATGAGTGTTTGAAGTTAAATGGATTAGTTTTCATAATTAATTAATTGATGATGTGAAGTTTACATTTGCATGATGCAGTTAACTAATTTTTAGTTTTACTGTATAATAATTAATACAGTGAAGCTTAATTAACAGATCATATCGAATTAACTTTGACTCTGATGAAAATGTTGATCAGTCAATGTCAGTCGTAATCAGAAAGGATTATTTATCCAGGTCAAAAGTTATTCTCCATCATCACAAAACAATGTTGTTATAAACTAAACCCAACTGAAATTCCCTCTAAAGATCTATAAATTGTAAAAAAAATTGAGTTAATGAAAATTATAATTATGCTGAAGATGAAAAATTATATTTTTAAATAAAAACTGAAATTTATTTTTAAAATATTTTAGTTATTTAAATTAACATCAATCAATATCAATATAAAATATAAAATTTGTAGTAGGTCACACCACTAATTTTCAAACTTCATAAAATATATGAGGACCCACTTAATTATGTTAAAAAATTGTGTATTTTTAAATCATGATTATTTAAATTATATATATACCTTAGTTATAGTCATTGTCATGTGGTGGAATATAAAGGGACAATTAAGTTCCCACAAATGGAGGAGACAGGAGAGAACAAAAGGGAATAAATATTGGATACCTATGAAGCAACCCTAATACCTATGAATGTGATCCCTGGAAATTTTAATTCTACGTCACACAACACAATACATGTAGTAGTCAAAATTAAACAATTGAATCTTTATTTATTTGTTTATTTTCTTGCATTTATATACATGACAATATGACATTATGCATTGGATTTGACCACTCACTTTGGTGGAAATCCAAGTCATTTTCAATATTTGCCTTTTGTCCATACTCTGTCTTTTTACATATCGTTGTCACTCCTCCACTCACTCATCATTTTATAACTATTTTTTATTCCATTATTCTCAAACATTATTCACTTTTTTTGGGGGGTTCTGTTTTTCATATATTTTAAATATAAATTCAGTAAAGCTTGGTTTTTGCAAATTCCATTAGTGCACTAATTATATAATATAAAAATGTCTAACTATTACATGATATAATTTGAATAGGTAGGCTTTGAATTCAAATAGTGAGAATCCTATTCAGTCAATGATAGAAAGATAATTTGCTTGTAGCTATCACATGCATGAGATCTATCTTGTATCTATGTACCTTTATTATTAACTCTATATTCCACATGTTTTTTAGTGTGTGTGTGTGTATATTTCAACTCCAGTATAATTTGTTATAGCTATTTCTCAACCATGTAGGCCTAATAATTTCTTTCATTTCTATGTTATTCTCCACATCTTTTTGACCAGATATGTTATTCTCCACATCGAATTAAAAAGATCCAATTTTTTCCAAGATTATATATGAAAATAATTATATTTTTGAATTTTATAATTTTTTGAAAAATTTAATTTGGTTTATATAATTTAACAATTTGTAAATAAGTTTTTTTTAAATTTATAATTTTTTTATTTTGTCGCTTCTACTAAAATTTTGATAATATTTGTTAAATTTTGTTGATGTAATTGATTGTATGTTGTCTCAATACTCTAAGCAAGTATAATTTACGCTAACAAAAGATATAAAAGTACAGATAATGAAGTAAATTTAATTAAGTATTTGACACAGTATCAAGAAAAATATAATGATAATAATACTAAAAATATTTTTGAATGAATTTTTTTTCATAATCTTGTATTCCAAAAAATAAATAAATTTAATATATAGTTTCATGATAAAAGTTATATAATTGAGGCATCATTAAAGAGTGTGAAGAGTAATATTTATTGGGAGAGTTTTATCGTCTTTGTGATCCTATCCAACTTAATTCAAATTAATTGGATTTCAATGTGACTACAGAATAGTAGATGGTTTGATATAAAAAAAAGAGTAATATACTTGAAAAAAGCATTTAGTGTCATTAACACCTCTTTTGCTTTTTTTTTAATTATTATTTTAAAGAGTAAGGTTAGGGCAATAATGGTAGGTGATGGGCTCTAATTTTTGAATCATCAGGCACACGGTTTGAATCATGACAATCATAGCGAATCACAAAACGGCCCATGAAATGGCTTGGCCCACAAGATATGGCCCACTTCCTTCATAGTGATATTCCATGTATTATTATGATTTGCTTTTGCGCTTGTAATTAATATAATTGTTGTTGTCTGATGCTATCTAATCACGATATTAAAAACAATTAGAGTGAATTAAATTTTTTATCATGAAAATAAATAGTTTTAATATGGTCTTTCTCTAACATATTTGAGCCACATCATTTCACTCCTTTCAAATTGCTCTTGTCTCTATAAAATCTTTTTTTCTTTTTTGTGACTTGACTAATCAATTCATAACAGTTAAGCTTTAGACAAATTTTATGTGTTGACAAATGAGGATTTTATTTCAGTCGTTTCAAATTATTTTTGTCTCTAAATTATCTTTTTGTGAATTTAATGATGATACTTGAACTTCAAAAAGTTGTGTTGTCAACTTAAAAATTGATCTCAACTTTGTTTAGGTGCAGTTGAGATGATTATAACTTGTAATTGTTAATTCTGATATTTATTCTATAATATTTTGAATGAATTATTAAAAAAATCATTTAAGTCTCAATTTAATACTTTTGAACTTGAACTTGAAAATTGAACAATTACACACTAGACCCTCTTAGCATATTATCTCCACAGCAATTGAATTGAAAATAAATCATTTTGGCACGTTTTAAGTTTAAAATCTTCTAATTAAAACTAATATATAAACATATGAATTTAATCAAAATTTTATCTTCTGAACATCATAATATTAAATAGAAAGGTTATTGAGTAACATCCATTTTTTTTTTATAATCTGAGTAAAATTCGTGTTAAATATTCTACTTTTGGTCTAAAAAATGAAAGATTTGCAATTTAAGACATTGGTTCTGTTGCTCGTTCTGCAAAGTTCTTCAGCCCAGTATTCTCTTTGTTGAGCATAGTAACAAGGCCCAATTGATTTGGATTGGTCCAATATTAAATAATTCACAAACTTCACTTTAAGTTCTAACATATATTTAAGAAATTAAGAATTAATACACATCATTAATATTGAATTATGTTTCATATTATTATTTTTATTATTATTATGGACTAAAATATCCCAATATGCAATAAATTTGAGTTTAGTGCTTGTGTAGTTGTGCCATTCCACAAAATAATTATTAATTAAAGATTTATTACTGACAAAGAAGCAATAAAATTCTACAAAGATAATAAATTAGAATGAAACAATTGTGTGTGTGTGTGTGTATATAGAGTATTACAAATTGAAAATAGAAACGAAATTAGATTTTGGATTGAGCAGAAATATATAAATTTAGAAACATCAACAATTATTGTGGCCAAAAGAAAAAACATCAACAGTTACATGATTTTATTTATATGTCATTTCTTTTATTGAGCCGCCTTGTTCCTAACTCCGAGGGATTTAATAGGAAGAGTTTCACTATACAAGAAGTTGAATTTTTCACCTTTTTTCTAATCACTGAATTCATTAAAAACTTGTCTTTATAATAAATAAAAATATTTTAGATTTTTTTTAAATTAAGGTTTCATAAAAAAATTCTTTATCTTATATTTCCGTGAAAAGGCATTCACTTTACGACAGGGAAGGGGTGGTAGTTGAGTCTTCATCATGACTGAACCAAGTGAGAAATAAAAAGGCAGACATGCAACATGACAGAGAGATGCACTACACACACACACACATATCTCCAAACAAAACCGCTTTCTGGAGAGATGAATCGGGCTTTCCACATATGGATCTCACATTTTTTCTTTTGAAAAAATAATTGTGAAAGAAATTTAATGCAACATCCTAGCAAAAGAAGAGAGAGAGAAGTCGGTTTGAATAATTTACCATGGAGATTTAATGGCCAAATCAATGTTATATTTATTAACAGTTTTAATTTTAACATGAAAATAACGGTAAAGATATAATATATTACTCCCTCCTTAATATAAAATTATTTTAATTAAATTATGCCGGATTAAGAATTAGAATTAAACCTAATTAACTACTTTAATTTTTTTAAAAATTTCAATACTTTTTTAAAACTACCCTTATTTAATTTCTTTTTCTTTCTATTTGGATACATTAAATATGAGTATTTTTCTAAAAATATATAATAAATATTACCTTATATATTGTAAAGGGTCTTATATTTAGAATTATAATAAAAAATTTTATATATAGGATCGAAGAGAGTATCTTTTGATTAGCAGAATAATAATAATAATAATAATAATTGATTGTAACCAATTATTCTATAACCATACTCGTCTGGACTATGCAGAAATTGTTAAATGTCAAAGTAAAAAAGGTCAAGTCAGAGACTTATGTTGAACAGAAAAAGGTAGAGTTATTAGTAACGCAGATGCAGAGGGCAATTTATGTTTCTTCTATAGTATCATTTTTCTCACTACATATGTTTTTTTTTACTCATAGTGCGCTTTCTTGTCATGGGACCACTCTCTGTCTCTTAAAAAAATGTCTTATATGCAAATGGCGAACAGGAAGGCACATTCATCTTTTCTTGAACTGACCCTTTTATCTGTTTCTGCTTCAATCACTCATTGTATGTCAAATTCTCTTTCTTTTCTTTCAATTTCTCTCACAATTTCATCTTTCAACAGTAACAAGACCCCATTCAAATTTTCTCCACCTTCTGCTGCTCTCTGATTATTGATGCTTCTTCTTGCAACTAAACCCAACTGATTTCTCTTTTCCTAAGGTGAAAATGATATTCTCATCAAAATTTTCCCAAACCCTTATATATGTATATATATTAGGGTTTTCCCCCCTGTTTTTTCGGGGAAGATAGTTTTGGATGAGCTTTCATATCACTCGGACAATGTGATTGCCTCGTTGACAAAAGAGGTTCACTCAATGCATTAGAATTTGAAGCAATCTCTCTCTCTTTTTCTCTCTCTGTGTGTATTAATAATCATGTTTAGGGTAATAATTGCTTCATTGTTTTTGTGAATTACTTTGGGTTTTTGGCGATTAAGGATATATAATAAGGCTTGATCGTAATGTGCGTGCATCAATAGTCATAGGAGGAGTGCTGCTGGCAATGTGACCATAAGAATTTTGTTTCACATGAAAGCTTTGCTCATTCATCACTATACCTATTGGCTCTTCTTGTGTTTCTGACAAAAGCTATGGATTTCTCCCTTTCAACATGTGTTTTTTAGACCAAACATGAGCCATGAAAGTGGTCTACATCACCACTTTACTAGCTTTCTTCCTTTCCCCAAACCCCCCCCCCCCCCCCCGCCCCCAATAGACCCATTTTTCTTTCCTCCCTTGAATCATGGCTCCTCTGCTCCTGCTTAGCTGTAACATGCCCATCGTTCACTCTCACTACCCCTTTTCTCTAATTATTTATTATAATCATTACTATAGTTTATCTTCTTTTCTCTTTTTGTAGTGTATGATTTAGTATTTTTACAAATATATTACAACAGCCTTTTCCCCTGCTTTTCATATCTTTTAACTCAGTGAAGATTTTATGAGATTGTGCAAGATAGTGCAACCATATTTCATGATTACATTTCAAGGTTATATTGGAATTAAAGTGGGGGGATCAATCAAGCATTAATGCCATCAAAAAGAGCTTTAGATCTCAATGTCATCAAGAGAGAAGAGCCTCCTATCTTTGAGTTTCCAAACTCGTGGGTATCTATCTATCTACCTGTCTATCCATCTATCATCTCTTATTCGGTGTATTTATTTTAATCATAAAAATCATCATAGTGTGTAATGAAAACTGTTGCCTTTAGATGCAAAATACTTATTAGATTCATATTTTATCTAAGGTATGTGGTGATTTCTTATAGGAGTGGTTGGAAATCATAGCTTGCACTTGTCCCCACCAAGGGCCACTATTCATGTGACTTAAAGGGTTGGATTAAGAACAAGAACAACCTTGATGAAATCCAGCTTTAAAATATGACTACTTTTAAAAGCACCTTGTTGGAAATTCTTGTTCTGGCTCTCCAGACAGCAAGGCCCATTCTTTTTATTTCTTTAAGTTTGCTTCTTCAGACAAGGTATAGTATTCAATAAGTTAGGCATCAGGATCATCGACATGGAAACATAAATAGAAAAGCGTACCAATAGGATTATCATATAACTTTGTCTTTACATTTTCTATTGGGTATAAAGCTAACTGGGGGTGAGCATCATGCTTGTATGACTCTTAGAAAGAAGTGTGGTGTTCTTTGCTTTGAAGATAGCAGTTAGTAAGAAACTGGTAAACCAGCCTCCTTGGTGATCCAAATCATCCAATATCACCGAGAAAGAACAGTAAGTTTGTTGTCTTATGATTTGTATCATTTGTCTCAATCCATAACAAGAACTCAATAAGGATAAGGGTCTATTTACGTGGAGTAAATTGTCATTAAGAATCAAAAGCATTATTGTATCATCATGCTCTCAGCATCTTACTAGCATTTTAACTGCTTGTTCTACTGCATTTCTGGGTATTATCGAACCCTCTTTTTCTACCTTGAATCTTCCGTTCTGGAGCTTTATCATCATTTAACCAGAAATGTTCCTGCGGAGGTTGGAGCAAATACTTTGACAATCAATCATTTCTTTGAACTTCTCATATTTTCCGCCATGGGTGGTTACTTCACGTGGATTGGTTGAGTGTGGATGACTTCTTATATATGTCATTTTACACGATATGTGAAGTAAGCATATGTGGCTTTGATTTCTCAACTCTTTTTGTGAGTTTAGTCACCCTGTAGATGGGTAATGATGCATTAACTGTTGCAGTGATTAAATGCTGCTTAATCCTAGCTTGAGTGTTCATAATTATTCTAACTAGGGGATCTGCTGATATTGTAGTTCAAATTTCTTCAGGAATGTGATATGAAACCCTTTTATATATGCCTTAAAACAGCAGATTCAATCATATGTGCTTTAACTTTCCTTATCCCCAAACCTCAATTCATTATCTAGTGCGCATACAGTGTTTATGTGAGAGGAAATGATCTTCATGGATCCTAGTGTCTGTTTTTCAGCACTTCAGAGTTGAGCTTTCATGATAAAGCTCCAGAAATATATTAGATTCTAGAAGTTAGAAATCCTAGAAAATATTCTATCATGATGCTTCTTTTTTTAAAAAAATTTTTTTTTTTTACCTTAGATGGGATTTTGGCCACGGACCACTATCCCATCTTCATTTTAACTTTGGCCATGCTTTTTTTTACTTGGTGATTTTGAGGTTCATTTTAACTTTCGATGTTTCATATTCCATCTTCATCCCTTTTACATTCTCTCTTTGAAAGTATTAATTCAATGGTATTGTACCCACGGTTTGTAAAAATAGAAAAAGAACATGTATAACTGTGAACTGCTTCTTAAGAAATGTTTGATGTCATAATCAAAATACTGACTTGACTAGAGTTTTCCCATCATACTACAGCTCTATTAACTCTGCATCTGAGATTACTAATATTTTGTTTATCTTTTGTTTCAGGGGTTGAACAACTCTTCAAACGAACGAAGACATGTTTGTGAACAATTGCAGCCTTAGCTGAATCAGATTTTATGATGTTTATAATTATTTGCAGACAGTAAATCTTTAGCTGTCTCTATAAAAACAGAAACAGACGCAGTCGGTTTGGAGAAAAGTGTAAAACAGCTTCAGAGAGCTTGACTATGAACGATTTGAATTCTGAAAGATCGAAACCATGGAACATATACACAACTTCAGATCCAAGTCTACCACAAGCAGGGGTTGACAAGGAAGCTTCATGGAAAAGCTTTGGGACATCTATGAATGCCATTTCTTTTGGATTTGTTGCCACAGCCATTTTGATTTCGATGTTCCTTATAATGGCCATATTTGAACATTTGTTCAAACCAACTTCGCAGTTCTCTTCACCAGAATCCTTGCTGGATTCCGTGGAATCAGGAACGACCAGAAAACATGGAAATAGACAAACTGTAAGTCTCTTCATAACTTTTCACTTCTGAAATTTCCTGATTTCTTTGTTCATTTGTGATGGTGTTTAGGTGTGGAACCTAACATATCTTGGCTGTTTAATTTGTAGTTTGGAGAAATCCAATCTAACTTGATTCTGACCTATCTTGGCTATACAAAATTCGACTAAACTTTCAAAATAACTGAAATTGTTCCGCCTAAAATTGTGATAATCTTAAGGAAATAACCTTATATTTCATAGTTCTTGTACAGTTGATGATATTTGATGTTTGTGACAGGTTCCAGGATCTTATGCATCAGATTTGTCAGTAATGATGCCAGGGCAGCAATATCCCACCTTCATTGCCAAACCTGCTCCTCTGCCTTGCCGAAGAGAAGGGATTCATTGGCCTTCCCATGAACATAGTTTTGTATATGATTAGCTTTTTCGTTATTTGTGGGTTGAACTATAACTTACATTCTAGCATATGTTAAAGCTCTATGTACACTTAACCTCAAGCAGAGATTATCGAGTATTTATAAATTATTTATCAATGCCTGTTCTTTTGGGGTTACCTGTCTCACAAGTATTAGCAGGCAAAATCAGCAATCATGCAATGTATCTGGGAAATCAAGAAGAGTGAGGAAAGGAGGATTTGAATTCTCTAAAATTAGATGCTTGTAAATGTCTTCGAAGTAAGAGAGAGAAAAAATTTCAGGAGTGCATAGAGTTTTTGAATATTTGTTATTAGGTTTCCAAGTAAATAAATAGCAAGGATATTTTGATGATACATAAGATGACATTATTGATTCTTCAAAAGAAAAACTTTCAAATGCTGTAATTTTATTAAGAAATATAGTAGTAAATATTCACAAATCTCCACAATTTCTATCCCTGTATAGATGTCACACAAGAAGCAAAGGTTCCACCAAACAAAATATCTTTTTTTTTTCGTAAGTTTATCATCTTTGAGCAAGTTGAACATAATAAAAAAGGAACTTCAGACCACAAAAGTAATGTAGGCACTGGTAGGGTATCACTATCAAAATTTAAATTTAAATCTTCGAAAATTGAGATACTTTAAATAAGAGAGAAGACGTAGAGAATTGAACATAACAAAAAAGGATCATCATGCGACAAAAGTGGCATAGCATAGGTACCAATAGGTTGTCAGCTATTACATTACAATTTGAATATTTTGAAGTTCAAATATTTTTCTTGATATGTAAAGTTAAACTATTTTTAAGTCATTATACAACTAGCACAACAAGCAAATATATCAAAAGAATCTATGGTGGATACAATGTACTCCATAATTCTATAATGAGCCAATAAAACTTGAATCTTTTCAAGTCAAAATATTTTTAACTCATTATACAGCCTGCAATTAGCAAATATATAAAAACGTCATAAGAATCTTTGGTACATTCTCCATAATTCTATAATGAGTCAATAAAAACTCATTTAAATGAATGCCAATAGTGGGATCCACCGAGAAACCCACTTACGAGATTTTTTTATCGGTTCCTTGCAATAGTTAACATCACAATCGCACTAGATATTTCCAAATAATATATTGATATATTATATGTACTCGAAAAATTTTCCCCGTTTCTCACAGCATTTTGAATGTTGCTGTATATATCAGTTTACATGATTTTTGACAGATGCGGCGTGTCCCCACTTGGATATGAAATATGGCAAATTAACAGAAGCACCCACCAAAGTGATAAGTCGCTTCTCAACTAGATATTCTGCTGGACTCTAAATGTTTTGACTTGTTGACATTAAAAGCATAACTCCCACAAGAGGGAAGAAGTAGCCATGATAACTAAATATACTCCCAACATTCCTTCCCTCCCTCCCTTGTCTTTCTTGATTATCTTTGAACCAATACTACTAGCATTCTACTAAAGGATGTACCAGAGAGTAGAATCATCTAATTATCATCAATCTCTTCATCTGGTATTAAAGTCAACAAAGAATACTTAACTCGCAGAGAGATCCTGCCCTTCTCAACCACAAGTCTTGCTCCAGAGACAACCCAATAGCCCGGACTCTCTTGAGGTCCTCGGGCATCTCGGTCGTGTCAACAAATTTGAGGAGTTTGGGAGCTTGAACAGGAACAGGGGGGCCACCTGGGTAGGCAGCAGAATTTATATTGACATCTGTAGGACGTGGAGGTGGTTTCTGAAATGTTGCTGTGAAGTGTTGGCTGATTAATGTAGATATGAGTCCTGACTTGGCTGCCAGCCCTGGAGAGCCGTCCCACTCAGGATGCTTTACTGAGGTAACTTCTGACACAGTAGAAAATCGGAGCCTTAAAAAGAGAATATTTTTCATGCCATAATTCTCGACTTGTAATTGTGCTCCAGTTACAACTGAAAGATCCCCCTCAGATTCCACAGGAGCAGTGCACACATGAGAGAAATTCTTCCATTGAACCTTCTCATAAAATTTTTTATCATAGGACACCCGTCGAAAGTTTCCATTTGGATCATCTTCAACCTATTAGCAAAATGAAAAGTATGATGGTCTTAGCATAAAGACTGCAAATTACCTATTACATTTCAACTCATTCGAGTTCATGAAGATTTTAGTGAAGTCATCCATGATGGACCACTAAAATATGAATAAAAACAGGAAGTCCAATCAGCTCCCATACTCAGTTAATCAAAACAACAAAACCAAGATGACCACAAACTTCATGACATCCAAGCTTCAAAAATGGCGATTCAATCAATTTTAACAGCAGAATATATTATATTTAATAAATTTCAGTAGTAGAATACATTAAATTTAGTTTATACTGGAATGATGCATCTTTATGTGACAGAGCGCAAGTTCATAGCAGGCTAGCATATGTGCACTATTAGCACAACAAATAGATCTTAGAATCAAGAACATTTACTGGTGCAGTGTCCACAAAAAGTTTCAGCCCCATGAAGCTAAACCGTGAGGATGCAGAACTCTGTTGCTTCCATTGTCAATCAAGGGGAATTTCACCGAATATAGGTGCCCACTGCCTTGGCAGCTGGAATTCCAAGAACTGGGGGAGCTCCTCAAGTGGCAGTTTATCTGAAATAATGGATGAGAAGTGGTTAAGCATTCTATGAGGTTGATATCATTTATTCTCACATTGAAGGAAAATATTAAGAAAATCACCCAAAAAATATATAAAAAAGGGAGTAATGGAAATGATTTCAATCTGTCAAGAATTTATATCATAATATAGGCATAAAAGTTCTACACTAGAAAGGTTAACCAGTCGAGATAAAGATCACATGTATGCAAGTTGAAGCAACAAGAACAATTCATGGGCAAAAAATGAGGGACTGAATATCATCCCAAAAAACCTAGCGGCCTTTGTTAGCATGTTGGTAACAAAAGAGAGTACTTTTTTTATATGAATAATTACTCTTGGTAACTTAAAGCATTTCTTCTGAATTTTTAGAGTTATAAGAGTGGAGAACAAGTGAGAGCATTTTTTACAATTTTAACGATTTATGTTAGCAATTACAAGTAAGCAATAAACTACAGGATCTCCTCAAGTTTTTCTTCCTATGTAGTATTGGATCAGATGTCCAAGACATCATTCTCAAATATCATAATCCAATAGCAAGCAGTAACTATTCAAATAGCATGGGCGAAATTGACTATGAAAATGTAAGGAACAATGTTGCTCACGTCGTAGATAAAGATTGATGGCATGGCTCAAGAATCTGCTCCCTGGAACTCCATTAAGAAGAGATGTAATTAGTATGAAAGACATTGAGATTACATCAGGTTCCAACTGAACAGTCTGTAACCACTCATTATGGGATAAATTTCTGTCATCTCTTCCACCCCTCCTCTTGTAGATGCTTACAATGTCCTGCAACTAAATAATTTTAAGAACATGTGCTGATTTAGGTATAACTATATAAAAGAATTTCAAGGTCAATCCTCTAAAGCTCACCTCTATATAAGAATAAGAACTTGATGGAATAATATTAGCAAACCTCCTTGAATCCAAACTGAAGGGAAGCAAAAACAAAGCGAGTTGTCCCCATTGAGATCATTTAATTTTAAAAAATTATCACAGGTTACAACCCTCACAAGTAAATAATAATTTATTTCACATACTGAGAATGTTACAAAGCATATAGGGGAAATATCACCAACAAAACATCCAAGAAAAATATAAGTTTAGAAGTTGATCAAATCTCCATGGCACCCACTCAGTGGTCACATTGCGATGTCTGCATCATCACTTCATTTAGTATAAGTTTCAAATTTTCAATTGCTAACGGAAACAAACACATGCATGTATGCTATATGCAATTACTCACCAAAAATGTGTTATTCAATCTAATTATTACACTTCTTTTAATCTTGAAGACGAATTTCCACCATATTCTAACAAGATTCAAGAAAAAGTATACAAGGATATAGAGAGAATACCCTACTAAGGACTAAAATTAAAATTATCCATATAGCAGGAGAGAGACAATAGCCTCAACAAATACAACAGATACAATTTACTCATCAAATATGGGCCACTCTTTTCTTGGACCTAGGCCTCCAATCTGTTCACAATGATCCAATAATAGGTGGAAGTCTCTAACAGATCTGAACTCCTCCAAGTCTTTTGGACATAGGTACAATTGGGAAAACAGGGCACACCACAAAGTTACTGCTTTCATTGTTTCCTTTCCAGTAAGAGTACTACGAGAAAAATGAGAGACTATTTGTTACAAAAGAAAGAGCAAGGCATATAGGAGTATAGGTTATCAGTGATAGAATATTGGATTCATTGCTATGCACCTTTCTCTTTCCAGTACTATTTTTAGACACCATGCCCATACCTCATTTGCAATGTCATAGAAGCAACCAAAATAACCTAGAGAAGAAAAGAAAGAAAATTGCATTGAGTGACTTCAATATTCTGATTTCAAATGAACCATGCTGATGATAGGCATGGAGATATTTATCACAAACCTTGTCATAAGCAATGTTGTATTGTCCATTGCCACCAAAAAATCTCCTATCTGCTTCAATTTTTTCTGGACATCCACAGGTTGAAGAGTAGATGAATGCTGCTGCTTTAAATAAATTACATCCTTTCCGGCCATCTTCACACCAACAATAATAAGTACTCCAAATGTTTCAAGAAACCTGAAATTATAATAAATAGCAATGTTTACTATAGTCTCACCCCTGAGATAAAATTATAATTAAATACATGTGACAAGCATCACTTCAACCAAGCATTATTGAATCAAAGTTAGGACTCAAAATTTTGGATCCGCCATAGAGCTGGTGCCAACAGAATGAATTATTTCACAAACAATAAATAAACTGCATAACTACAAACAAAGGAGACTATAGATCCATATGAGTTACAATCATCTTATTGCAACCATCGATCAAATTTTCTATTTTCAATCTGAATGAAATTCAAGCAAGGCAACTAGTGAAAATGAATATATCACTGTGAACAAAAATATTCAATTGTGACAAACTGGCATACAAAAAGACCAATATGTTTAATAGTTATTATTAAGAAGTCCATACTAAAATATTCTATTTACCAAGATGTCAACAAGAACACAACTTCTTTTAGGTCAATGAAGTTGGGTTTCATCAAAGCGATTAAGCAGTCAGTCAGATGCAACCACAAGGAGAAACAAATCGGGTATAAGTAATTCATGGCCAAAGGGGACATTGACGTTATTAAGTTCATCCATAGAGATATGATAAGCATTTTACACCATTGTATGACGACAATAAAAATATATTGGTGAAAATATTTTGTAACAAAAATAGATTCATAAATCCTGAGGCATGGTATAATTTTTTTTTTTTTAATGAAAGAGGCATCAGGTAAGTTTTGATATAGGAAGTGTAGCAACCCCTGTATCTACTGGTTGAGGATTTAAAACTTGATAACAAAACGAGGAAAGCACAATACATAATTAAGATAGAAATTGCCAAGTATTTAATCCACATGAAACTAAACACCACACAAACTATCACTAAATAATAGTTCACTTGACATGAAAATTGATAATTGCTTCACCACTTGGTCAGATCATTTACAAAGACCAATATGTACCTTGCTAATGCAGGTGGGTCCCATGATGATGGTACAGCATTTTTGGCATGATCACAGAGTACCATCTGAGATTTCTCCAATGCAACAGCGTAAAGAGTGATAAATACCCCATCAAAAGCAAGGGTCTTGGTATTGGCCCCATCTTTCTGCCAACTTCCAGTGAATTCAAACATGGCATTGAAGAGGCCTGAGCGAATTTCACCTGTCAAAGATAATTCCTGATTGAACTGCTCTGACATCTGAAATGAAAACATTTAAAGAAACAGACAGTGTGTGTGTGTGAGAGAGAGAGAGAGAGGGAGAGAAGGAAAGACATGTGAACCAACCTAACAGAAAATCGCTGCATGAAACTATCATCACTCATGTCAAAATCTTACATTATTGCCAAAATAAATCTACAGTAGGCTGCTAGCCAGGGAAGATAGCCTTATTAAGTCATTATAATGAAAAAGAACAGTGTATATCATGGAAGAAATTTTAAAATCAAATTTGTATAGTACTACAAGAGAATGCACACAGTTTCTAAACAATAAACAAATAAACATTTCATTTTGGTGGCCCAAACATAGATCCTCCTTCAAAAGGAAAATAGTAATAACAAATGCACATATAGCCAGTGTAATGAAATAGATAGATGAAATTAAAATTACCTGTTGAAAAGAAAGAACATCAGACCCAAACCTAGTGCCTTCCCCTTTATCACATTTTATTGATTTTGAAACATTTGATATAGATACCCCTTCAGGTAGAACCCTTCCCTTTCATCATCTTCATCTATCTCAATCAAACGTGATTTACATGAATTTATGGATTCTCCTTTGCAGCACTTTAAGTCTCAGATCATTACAGATGTCATATCCACGCCCAATCGATCCAATTGCAATCTCAGCAGCTTTTTGAGCCAGAACCTTGTGCTCCATAACAGCACATTTCACTCCTATCTAAAATCAAAACCAAAATCAAGAACCCAGCAAACATATGCATATACATAATTAACACAAAAATTAATATCAAATCACCACCTACACGAAGCAAATAATGCATCTACTTGTCAACTACTAAAGAATACTCCATGAGTTGTAACCTTAACAATGGACAGAACTATAGTTCACACTGTTATAGCCAATCGATATTCGCCGACTCACTTGAGAATGAAAACAATGAGCAATGTTCAGCTCAGGTCAATGCGGAACGTGAAAAGGTTTCACCCTCTACATCGAAATTAAAAAACATTATAAGAAAAGATCATACACATTTCACCAGTTACGTACCCCACTAAACTCTGGTCGCTGCCCTACGAAATTAATAGCTTGGATACATTCATACATTTCCAGCCCCACTCCAGCACCCACAGAGGCCAGCATGCACATCAATGAAAACACAACACATTCTCGGTCACCCCTTCATTAAAAAAGAAAAATCTAAAGCAAAATCAATACATTGAGACCTAATCGCTGTTTCGCTGTAACTCCTACGCTACGTTCGGAATAGAAGCGAAACTCCTTCCAAAGGAGGTGGACAGCTAATGGAACTCAAGAATTGGCGATCAAAGCCAGCAATGCGTGACTTGCATCATGGATTCCGAAACCATAACGAGACGATTGTTGGAACTCCTTGGAGAAAGTTCGAGTCTTCAAGGGGAAAAAAATCCAGGGAGAGAGAGAGAGAGGGTCGGACGACCGAAGCATGAAGATACTATGACTGAAGTAACTTTTGGGTTTGACCGAAATGAAGATTTCGTGGACACCAGTGGATTGACACTTTCAACTGAACCAATCAGAGGGGGCTTCTACAAGTCGTAAACTTTTTTCAAAGGAAAATGACATGCAAGGACTCACGAAGCATATTGAAAACGCTGAGGGCCTGAAACTTTTGAAGATACTCCAATTAGTTGATATTATAAGCTCCCTTATGGAATATTTTCTTGGTCCAATTTAAGTTATCATAGACTAGCTAATGATTAGTTTTGTAATTTGTATTGAACTAACAGAAATAAGTTTCGTAACTTGTTTACTCCTTCTAATTAATAGGATAAAATTAAATTTTTTTATACTTTTAAAAAATTTAAAAATATGTAAAATAGTTAAAAATGTTTTATGTTATGAAGCAGAGAGAGGACACAGCAGGGTCGAGGTCATTGGGTGGAAAAAAATTGTCATGCGTAGGGCCCCTTCTTTTCTTCCTTCCTTTGGTGAGGTCTTCAACGGCCAAGGTCATTGGTGGCGAAGTTTATGGTGATGTGTAATTAAGTTATGAATTTTCATAAAATCAATTATAAATAATAATCAATTGAGTTGTAAATGGTACCCAACTAGTTGTAAATTATGTTTAACTCAATGATAAATCAAGTATGAAGACTTCAAAGTTAAAGCTCCAAAAAATTATCAGATTCTAGAAGGTAGAAATCCCAGAAAATATTCTATCGTGGTGCTTCTTGTTACCTTGACAGAGTTTTGACATGGACCACATGATGATTTATCTACATGAGCACTCTAAGTTATACCATTTACTTGGTGATTTTGGAGTTACCCGTCTCACAAGTTTCAACAAGCAATCAATTGGCAACCACGTAATGCATCTGGGAAATCCAGAAAAATGATGACAGTAGGATTTGAATCCTATACTTTGAACAGACATTTTCATTATCGATAGAGATTAAACGAAAAAAAAACTGACCAATAATACTTGTATGCAGTGACGGATGCACATGGGGCGAGCACGGGTGATCGGCCCCCATGCTTTCAAATTCTTTATAAATTTCCTTTCTCTCTATTTGTCAAAAAAGCCAAAATTACATCTAGTTACCCCTACGTTTTATGTAATTTGAAATTTCATCCCCCCATACATGATACTCTAGATCCGTTACTGCTTGTACGAGAGTGATTGGTTGGTCATTATATTATAAATATTATTAAATAATAATTCAATTAATCTAATAATGATAGTTTAAATAATAATTTAGATTAGACAAGGGCTTTTTGTTTTCTTTTGCTTCTTTTAATTTAAAAAAAAAAAAGCCTCCACATGATAAGCTCAGCCTACTATTTTTGGTTTTTCACAAATTAAATGGGCCGAACTATTGGGCTCAACTTGTATTCTCCACTCAACAGACCACAGGTAATATGGGCAATGGTAGGCGTAGGATATCAACTATAAAAATTTAAATTTAAATTTAAATTTTATAAAATTAACATTCCAAAAGATAAGAGAGATGTATAGAATTGAACATGCCCAAAAAAGGAACTTCATGCGACAGTGGCATAGGCACCAATAGGTTTTTAGCTATTAAAATTTGAATCTTTCAAAATAATTACTCCTTATACAACTAGCAAATATATATCATTTAGAATCTTTAGAACATATAATGTTCTCCATAATTCTAAGTCAATAAAAACTCAATATAGAATTTTTTTATATGTAAAGTTAAATATTTTTAACTCAGTTAAATTTAAGTATTATAGAACTATCCTTATTTAGAGCATGGCAATACTCAAATTTAATCCAATCAGTTAATTATATATAATAAAAAATAACTCATCATACAACTGGCAAGTATACAATAAGAATCTTTGGTAGATATAATCTACTCCATAATTCTATAATGAGCCAATAAAATTTGAACCTTTTAAGTCAAAATATTTTTAACTCATTATACAGCCTGCTATTAGCAAAATATGTCAAAACTTAATAAGAATCTCTAGTACACATGCTGTTCTCCATAATTCTATAATGAGTCAATAAAAACTCAATTAAATGAATGCCAATAGTGGGATCCAACGAGAAACACACTCACGAGATTTTTTATCAGCTCCTTGCAATAGTTAACATCACAATCGCACTAGATATTTCCAAATAATATATTGATACATTATATGTACTTGGAAAATTTTCACCGTTTCTCACAGCATTTTGAATATTGCTGTATATATCAGTTTACATGATTTTTGACAGATACAGCGTGTCACCCACTTGGATATGAAATATGGCAAATTAACAGAGGCACCCACCAAAGTGATAGGTCGCTTCTCAACTAGTCATTCTGCTGACTCTAAATGTTTTTGACTTGTCGACATTAAAAGCATAACTCCCACCAGAGGGAAGAAGTAGCCATGACATTTAAATCCATAATTACTCTCATTAAATATATTCCCACCATTGCGCTTCCTTCCCTCCCTTGTCTTTCTTGATTATCTTCATCTCCATCTGTTTACCAGAGCTTTCCCACTATATACCTGCCCGAGTACTGACATGACATGATTTCTCACAAAGATACCCTCCGCCTTCACTCTCTCTCTCCCTCTCTCTCTCCACCCTAGCATCTTTGAACCAATACTACAAGCATTCTACTAAAGGATGTACCAAAGAGTAGAATCTAATTATCATCAATCTCTTCATCTGGTATTAAAGTCAACAAAGAATACTTTACTCGCAGAGAGATCCTGCCCTTCTCAACCACAAGTCTTGCTCCAGAGACAACCCAATAGCCCGGACTCTCTTGTGGTCCTCGGGTCATCTCGGTCGTGTCAACAAATTTGAGGAGTTTGGGAGCTTGAACAGGAACAGGGGGGCCGCCTGGGTAGACAGCAGAATTTATATTGACATCTGCAGGACGTGGAGGAGGTTTCTGAAATGTTGCTGTGAAGTGTTGGCTGATTAATGTAGATATGAGTCCTGACTTGGCTGCCAGCCCTGGAGAGCCGTCCCACTCAGGATGCTTTACTGAGGTAACTCCTGACACAGTAGAAAATCGGAGCCTTAAAAAGAGAATATTTTTTATGCCATAATTCTCGACTTGTAATTGTGCTCCAGTTACAACTGAAAGATCCTCCTCAGATTCCACAGGAGCAGTGCACACATGAGAGAAATTCTTCCATTGAACTTTCTCATAAAATTTTTTATCATAGGACACCCGTCGAAAGTTGCCATTTGGATCATCTTCAAGCTGGAATATTTTTGGAAGAGATGAAAGATGCTGCAAGTGGATGGCTAAGCGGTTGCTTCTTTTACCTTCAAGATAAAGACGGAGACCAGTCACTGGCCTCTTACCCACATCAACCTATTAACAAAATGAACAAGCATGATGGCTTTAGCATAAAAACTGCAAATCACCAATTATATTTAAACCCATTTGAGTTCATGAAGCTTCTAGTGAAGTCATCTATAATGGACCACTGAAATATGAATAAAAAAGTGGAGTCCAATCAGCTCCCATATTCAATTAACAAACAAACAAAAACATGATGACTACAAACTTCATAGGCATCCAAGCTCAAAAAATGGCGAGTCAATAAATTTTAGCAGCAGAATACATCAAAATTTAGTTTATCCCACAGGAACTGGAAAGATGCATATTTATGTGAAAGCATAAGTTCATTGAGGACTATCAAATATGCACTACCTACCTTCTACCCACACCTCCAGAAAAAAGAAAAAAGAGACACATGAACATGAATTCTCATAATCCAGGGGCACAATAAATAACTAACTAGAATCAAGAACATTTACCTGTGTGGTGTTTACATAAAGCTTGGGCCCCATGAAGCTAAACTGTAAAGATGCAGAACTCTGTTGCTTCCGCTGTGGACCAAGAGGAAGTTCACTGAATACAGGTGCCCATTGCCTTGGCAGCTGGAATTCCAAGAACTGGTGGAGCTCCTCGATCGGTGGTTTATCTGAAATAATGAATGTGAAGTGAAGAAGCCATTTATACTAGGTTGATATAATTTATTCTGACATTGAAGGAAGAAAAAATGAAAAAAAGTATGTATTGGAAAAGATTTCAATCTCTCAAAAATTTATATCATAACATAGGCATGAAATTTCAAAGCAATAAAGTTTAACCTGTTCAGATAAAGACCAAAAGTATACAAGCTAAAGCGACATGAACAATTTATGGGCAAAAGGAGGGGCTGAATATCATCCAAAAAAACTAGCTGCCTATTTTAGCTTGTTGATAACAAAAATGAGTACTTTTTTATAAGAATAATTACTCTTGGTAACTATTCTGAATTTTTGGAGTTATAAGAGTGGAGATAGGGAGAGAATTTTTTTCTTTGGTAATTTTATCAATTTGTGTTGGCAATTACAACAGAGCGATGAACTATATGATCTCTTCAAGTTTTTCTTCCAGTAATAGTATAGGATCGGATGTCCAAGACATCATACTCAAATATCTTATTCCAATACCATGCAGTAATTATTCAAATAGCATGGGAAAAAATGACTACGAAACTGCAAGGAACAATGTTGCTTACATCGTAGATAAAGATTTATAGCATGGCTCAAGAATCCACTCCCTGGCACTCCATTAAGAAGAGATGTAATTGGTATGAAAGACATTGAGATTACATCAGGTTCCGACTGAACAGTCTGTAACCACTCATTATGGGATAAATTTCTGTCATCTCTTCCAGTTCCACCCCTCCTCTTGCAGATGCTTACAATGCCCTGCAAATAAATAATTTAAGAACACGTGCTAATTTAGGTATAACTATATAAAAGAATTTCAAGGTTAATCCTCTAAACCTCACCTCCTTATGGGTATAAGAACTTGATGGACTAATATTAGCAAACCTCAGCTCCTTGAACCCATACTGAAGGAAAGCAAAAAGTCCAATAAAAGTCAACATTTACCATAACAAAGCAGGGTGTCCCATTGAGAATGAGATCATTTAATTTTACAAAATTATCACAACTTACAACTCTCACAAGTAAATAATAATTTATTTCTGATACTGAGAATGTTACACATAGCATATAGGGGGAAATCAACAAAAAAAATCCAAGAAAAATATAAGTTTAGAAGTTGATCAAATCTCAATTCCATCCACTCAAAGATAGTCACATTGCAATGTCTACATCATCACTTCAATTAGTATATATTTCAAATTTTCAATTGCTGAGAAAAACAAACACAAGCATGTATGCTATATGAAATTCTTTACCAAAAAAAGTGTTATTCAATCTAATTATTACACTTTTAATTTTCATGACAAAAAGTATAAATGGGATGGATATAGAGAAAATACCCTGCAAAAATTAAAATTATCCATATAGCAGGAGAGAGACAATAGCCTCAAAACCCCCAAATACATCAAATACAACTTACTCATCAAATATGGGCTACTCCTTTTCTTGGACCTAGGCCTCCAATCTGTTCACAATGGTCCTATAATAGGTGAAAGTCTCTAACAGATCTGAACTCCTAGAACTCTTTTGGACATAGATACAATTGGGAGAACAGGGCACATTACAAAGTTACTGCTTTTTTTGTTATCATTCCGTTAAGAATACTTCATGAAAAATGGGAGTTTGTTTGTTTGAAAAGAAAGAGCAAGACGTATGGGAGCATAAGTTATCAGTGATAGAATATTGAATTCATTGCTATGCACCTTTACTTTTCCAGCACTTTCTTAAGACATCATTCATATAACTGATTTGCAATGTCATAGAAGCATCCAAAATAACCTAGAGGAAAAAAAATTAAAAGAAAGGTGCATAAAATGGTTTCAATATTCTGATTGAATCATATTGATGACAGGCATGGAGATATTTTTCACAAACCTTGTCATTCGGGTAAACTTGATCAGAAGCAATGTTGTATTGTCCATTGCCATCCAAAAACCTCTTATCAGCTATCTCCTTCAATATTTTCTGAACATCAACAGGTTGAAGAGTAGATGAATGCTGCTGCTTTAAATAAATTACATCCTTTCCACCCATCTTCACACCAACAATAATATGTGTTCCAAAGGTTTCAATAAACCTGAAATTACAATAAATAGCAAATGTTTACTGTAGCCTCAGCCCTGAGATAAAGTCATAATTAAAAACTTGTGACAAGCATCATTGAATCAATTGTACGACTTGAAAATTTTCAGATCCACCATCCAGCTGGTGTCAACAGATTGAATTATTTCAGAAACAATAAAACTGCAAAACTAGAAACAGAGGAGATTAAGATCCATATGAGTTATGATGATCCGATTGCAACCATTGATCAAATTTTCTATTCTCAAACTGAAAGGAATTCAAGCAAGGCAACCAGAGAAAATGAATATATCACTGTAAACAAAGGTTTTCAATTGTGACAAAATGACACACAAAAAGACCAATATGTTTAATAGCTATTTTACAAAGTCCATACTAAAATATTATATTCACCAAGATGTTGATAAGCAAGAAAAATTTGGCAGAACACAACATTTTTTAACTCAAGGAAGTAGGGTTTCATCAAAGCAAGCAAGCAGTCAGATGCACCCAGAAGGTGAAACAGATCAGGTAAAACTAATCCACGGCCAAAGGGGAAATCTATGTTATTAAGCTCACTCATAGAGATATGACAAGCATTTTACACCACTGAATGATGACAAAAAAAATGTACTCGTGAAAATACTACCAAAATATATATATATATATATATATGTAAATCCTGAGGCATGAGATAAGAAGCATCAGAGCAGCAACCCTTATAACAACTGGTCGAGGATTTAAAACTTGACAACATAAAGAGGCAAGCACATTACATAATTAAGACTATCACTAAATATCACTATCATCTTTTTAATAAAAAAGATCTTTACATATTAAGAACCAAAGGAACAGAGAAGCTCAAATATCAAAGAATCCACAACACTAGAGAAATCCATGATTCCAACATATAATTTAAGATTAATAAAGTTCACTTGACATGAAAATTGATGATTGCTTCACCATTTGTCAGATCATTTACAAAGATTAATATTTACCTTGCTAATGCAGGTGGGTCCCATGATGATGGTACAGCATTTTTAACATGATCACAGAGTACCATCTGAGATTTCTCTAATGCAACAGTGTACAGATTGATAAATACCCCATCAAAAGCAAGGGTCTTGGTATTGGCCGCATCTTTCTGCCAACTTCCAGTGAATTCAAACATGGCATTGAGGAGGCCTGAGGGAATTTTACCTGTCAAAGCTAATCCCTGATTGAACTGCTCGGACATCTGAAACCATTTAAAGAAACAGACACCCAGTGAGAGAGAGATAAAGAAGGGAAAGACATATGTGAATCAGCCCAATAGAAAACCGCTGCATCAAACTATCATCACTCATGTCAAAATCTTAAATTATTGCCAAACTGAGGGCCTGTTTGAATGTGTTTCCTGTTTTTATGTTTTCAAAACATTTTTGTAAAATTATTTTCCAGAACAAATTTTGAGAACAAGAAAATAAAAAAAATCTAGTTGAATAATTATTTCCAAAATCACAATTAGCAAATGTTAAATGAGCTATTCAAAATTTATAACTTTACCATTAATGAGGTAGGTATTTTCCACCTTTTCTTATGTTTTCCAGAACAAAAAATGCAAAACACCTTAAAGATGTTATGAGATTTTTGTTCTTTTATTTTTCTGTTTTTCAGAACATTTTATAAAAAATAAATTTATTAAACAGGTTTTTTTTGTTTTTCTATTTTCAAAAACAAAAAAACTATTCTAAAGACATAAATAAAACAGGCCCTAAATTGCAGATCTGAAGAAAAGTGATATTAGTCTACTTCTAACACCATTTCAAGTAATGTGTTACATTACTGAATTCTACAAGGTGAAACCCCAACAGATCAAAGAGAAGATCAGTTTATGATTTTCAGTTTCCAGGTGATACTACCATTAGTGTTAAGAGCAAATTAGCCATGATTTTGTAGTTGATAGTAACCGTGCTAAGACTTCCACACAAAACAAAAAAGGAAGGGGGGGGGGGGCACGTGCTATTCTATTACCATATATTGTGGAAAATATTTTTGTTTCAAGTCCATCCTTACAGCATGTGTTCAAAGTAACATGTCGCATCCTTGGCTAGCTAGGAAAGATAGCCTCTGGTAATGGGAGGTTAAATTTATGGATTTCTGACTATATTAAGAACTAAAAGTATTTTGCTTTATAGCTCATGAAGTAATTACATTTACCAAGAACAGGGCATATGATAAGAGACCCATTATCACGTACACTAGAAGGAAGACATGTGGCAGAGGTGAGGGGCAAGTAACTAATGTAAGTAGTGGGGTTGAGCAGTCTCAAGACATGGGAATAGTGGCCGAAGATAGTGGAGCAGTACTATCTACACCACAAAACCCATGATATCCATTATGTGCAAGCCACTTTTTACTGTTACTGCATTTTCATTATTTGTTGTTTATTTTTCTTATTTTTAAATCAGCATTATTGGTATTATAAATACCTATTAGGGGTAGGCGCTTAGGGAGACTAGACTTGATCTTTGATTCCAGCTGTAATCAGGAGATCCTCCTTGGGCTATTAGCAGTAGAAAAGGTGAGATTCTTACTCCTCTAATTCTAGTAGACATTGTTTTCAATTGAAAGCTACTTTTCATTACCAACCTTTACCCGTATACCATGCAAGAAGTCATAATTAAATAACCAAGAAACTAAATCATATGTGTATAGTATTGCATGAGATTGCACACAGTTTCTAATTTAACAAATAAACATCTCATTTTAGTGACCCAAACTTAGATCCTCCTTTAAAAGGAAAACAATAATAAAAAATAATAATAATGACAAATGCACACATAGCCACTGGAATGAAATAGAGAGATGCAATTAAAATTACCTGTTGAAAAGGAAGAACATCAGACCTGAACCTAGTGCGTTCCCCTTTATCACATTTTATTGATTTTGAAACATTTGGTATAGAAACCCCATCAAATAGAACCACTTCCCTTCCATCATCGTCATCTATTTCAATCAAACGTGAATTTATGGATTCTCCTTTGCAGTACTTAAGTTTCAGATCATTACAGATGTCATAACCACGCCCAATAGATCCAATTGCAATCTCAGCAGCTTTTCGAGCCTTAACCTTGAGCTCCATAACTCAGCACATTAGTCTCCTAGCTAAAATCAAAACCAAAGTCAGCAACCCAGCAAACTTATGCACATACATAAGTAACACAAAAATTAATATCAAATCACCACCTACATCAAGAAAATAATGCATATACTTGTGAACTAGTAAAGAATACTCCATGAGTATGTAACCTTAACAATGAACAGAACTATAGTTCAAACTGTTAGAACCGATCCATATCCGCCAATTCACTTAAGAATGAGCTCAAACCAATCCGGAACAGGAAAAGTTTTCACCCTTTACATCTAAATCAAAGACCCAAAAAAAAAAAAACCCACACATTTCACCTATTAAGTACCCCACTAAACTCTGCTCACTGCCCCACGAAATGAATAAGCTTGGATAAATTCATACATTATCAGCCCCACCACAGCACAGATAGGGGGCCAGCATACACATCAATATAAACACATTCTTAGTCACCCCTTCATAAAAAAAGAAAAATCTAAAACAAAATCAGTACATAATTAAGAGGCAAGAGCTCATCACTGTTCGCAGTAACTCCTTCGCTATGTTAAGAATAAAGGCGAAAGCGAAACTCCTTCCGAACGAGGTAGACAGCCCAATTGGTGAACTCAAGAATTAGCGATCAAAGCCAGCAATGCGTGATTTGCATAATGGGTACCGGAACCCTAACGAGAGACGATTATTGGAACTGCTCGGAAGAAAGTTCAAGTCTCGTCTTCGAGGGAAAAAAAAACACCAGAGAGAGGGAGACAGCGAGAGAGAAATGAAACCCTATAATGAAGAAAGAGAGAAAGGGACGTGAGTAAAATTAAAAAGAAACACGAGAAAGGAGTGAGTGTGAAGTAATTTTGGGATTGACCGAAACGGAGATTTCGTGGACACGTGTGGACTGACACTTTTAACTGAACCAATCACAGAGGGTTTCTCCAAGTCGGAGTCAACTTTTTTCCAATCAGTATGTCGTCTTGTTCTTGTTTGTTACCTTGTCTGCCTGTTGGATTTGGCTTCAATAATTACAAGAAAGAATTAGAGTGAACAACCTAAATATAAAACTACTCCTTCACTCCATAATATATAAGGTTAAGTTATGTTTCAAAAAAACTATTTTAATCCAAAATATAGATCATATTTAAATATTATATGATACATTAATGATTTTTTCCTATTTTACCTTGATTTCAATTTCCATTCTAATTAATATTATATTAGAATTTAATGTACTTAATAGAAATAATAATAAAATAGAATGTATATTTTTAATAAATTTAATAAGTTAATCAACTTTTAATTATTTTTTTTATATGTGTGAAATTTCTGAAAGATAAGTTATATTGTGAATAAGATGAAGTATATTAATAATAATTGAAAAAACTTAACCATAACTTGGAGAAACCCTCTTTAATACTGGCATAATTAAATTTATAAAGCACTTCATAACAAATTAAAGAACCTAAAATGCTTGAAATGACCACGATACCTTTAGATAATAGGGGAATAATATTTTGAATTAAAGTAGAGGTATACATTCGCTGGGTTAGGTTAGATTTCATCTCTTCTTCCTCACCTAACCTAATAATTGCTTGAGCAAATCACGCTAGCTCGGTAGCAAATAATTTTTTAAAATATTAAAATATAAAATAAAAATTAACTTTATTTATTAACAAAAAATAAAATTATTTATATAAAAATAAATTTCATTGAAAAATAATGTTATGATAAAAATTATTTTTTAAAAAATTATAAATATTTACAATTATACATTATTTTCATATAATATTAAATAAAAAATTTTAAATTTTAAATAAAATTAAAATATCAAAATCTTAAAAACTTTTTCATAGTAATCATATAATAAATATATTATATAAGATATATAAAGAAAAATATCTTATAAATTAATTAATATACACAAAATAATATAAATTCTTTATAAAAAATATATATTACGGGTTAAGCTGAACAAATTATACTTAGCTCGTAGATCGGCTTAGTTGGGTTGGACTAGGCCAATCAAATTATGAGTTTATTTGCACAGTCTTAAATTAAAGTATACATTCAAAATTAGCTAACTATATTAGTTTTTTAAAAAATACAATGTCTTTCAAAAGTTACTCTTATTGAAAGTAAATCATCATAATAATTGATGGTAAAAGAGTGGGTGGATTTTATTTTATGAAAAAATTTAAAATGAATTAAATAAGAGTATTTTTTAGTAACACATAATATTATTACATAATCACATTTTAAAAAGGATTCCTTTAATTAGAGCCGAATACAAAGGTCCTATACTTAAAATAGGAGGAGTATAATTTTGGATTAAAAAAATAAAAATTATAATAAAAAACCTGTTCTACTAAAGTTGAAAAAGAAAAAAATATATAGATTACAAAAACATCCACATCTTCAGTACTCTTCTTTCTTCCCACTATCACAAATTCACCATGGACATACCACTGCTACCTTCAATTTTTAACATTGATCTTCTCGAATTATACAGTAAACAACAAAAATGAATTAAAATACTTAACTTCTTCCCTAATTTTACAGTAACTTGTTCAATTTTTACCATAAATCTTCTTGAATTCTACATTGATTCCCAAAGTTGTAAATTTCTAGAATACTTATCAATTTGAATTCCAATCTTTCATATTAAAAACTAGAGAATGGGTTATAAATTTTGATTAAATAAATTGTAAATCCAAAAATTCAAGTTACAATCTCAAACTTTTAATTGCCTATTGTATTGAAATAGAAGAAGAAGAAGAATCTAAATAAATTCCTAGAAGTTTTACCAATTTAAACTTTAGCATTTCATATTAAATAGTTGGCATAAGAAAAAAAAAACATTTCATATTAAATAACCAAGTTGTAAATTCAAGAATTCAGCTTGCAAATTTTTGAAACTTTCATATCATTTATGTGGCTTCAACACCAGCAAATTTGTCACTAACAACAACAACTTTAATATGAGCTTCGTCACTAGTGACAATGGCTTCAATGCCGTTGTTGGGAACAACAACAGAAAAAAAAAGAAAGTGAAAATATGAGAGTGCTTTTGTAAGCTCTCTCGGTCTCTTTTTTTCTTTCTTTTTTTTTAACTTTAGTATCATTGGTTTGTTATAATAATTTTTAAATTTTCAATCCTCAATTATAATTAATCTAGTATTTTAGTTTCAAAATGTACTTCCCCCGAGATAATATTGCTGGACTATGGAATCATCCCCTCTTGAGCTTTTCGTCCCACCACTTTTATTCTCATTAATCCGCAAAGAGTGAAAGGAGCAACTCAGAGTAGTAGCTTCCTATAAAGGTGATGAGAAATTTAGAGAACAAAAATCTGGCATATAATTATAATTCTATGATCTATCCCCCCTAAAACCCTAATACTGATTGGAAATCATCCAAGCTATAATCTACAAGTCTAACAATGGAGATCCAATGTCCCAAAGGATCCATTACAAGCTATTGGAGGTCCAATGACTCGAGACCGGACTAAAGCTATGAAGAAAACATTACAAGACTTGATCTAAAAATTACAGGAGGATAAGCTCATATTTGAGGAGCAAGAGGCATCTAAGCCCATTGTTGAAAAAAGAATAATAATTTTAATTCAAGCTCAAGTTTCAAGTGAGGCCCAATTTCCGAATCAAGGCCCAATAATAGAAGAGCTTAATTAATGGGATATTTCAATTAATTTTAGAATATCTTTTTAGATTTATTTTATTTTGATTTGATTTAAATTAAGATTATGATAATTTTGTGGTTTCCTATTTGTATTCAAAGGGACCAATCATAAAGTTAGATTTAATTTAATTTAGTTTAAACTTTATTAGATAAAGTTTATCTTTATCTGATATCTTTTAGAGATTTATTAGTATTTAGTTTTCTTTTCCTATTTATAGACCTTTGTAGTGTTACTTTTTGGGACAGATCAATAATATTCAGAGTTTATACAATTAATGAGTTTCACTAGTTCTTTGTGTTATTCCTAGAATACAAATTTTGACTTATCAAGAGAATTGATCTCTCTGTTGTGGCGTCCACCTCTGGAGTTCTTAGAATCTACATATTCTATTAGGTTTCAGAGTTTTGATCATCCTTCCCTTTGGAGTTCGTGCTTCCGCTTTATATACAACTGACTTTCTGGATTCTTAGGGCATTGATCTTAGAGGGTTCACATTAACATCAGTTAGCATCAGAGCTTAGGTGAAATTAAGAGGCTATTACATGTGTCCTACCATCCTAGTCATCATCATCCACAAGCCAAGCACGCCTTTTTTTTTTTTTTAATCCCAAACGCAGTCTTACTTTTCAGTTCAATTCGAAGTTCTGCGCGTCAGGTACTGTTCTTCCAAAAAAAAAAATCACTCGTTTCTTCCTTCCGCCGTTAGAGTTCCAGTTTGCTTTTCTTTCTTTGTCCGTGTCGTACTTTTGCCAATCTTTTTCTTAAAATCACATAAATTGCTCTTTCGACCCAAGAACTTTTGAAATTGTGTTTTGTACCAGTATTTCCCAACTCCTATCATTTAAGTCCTATTATATATCTCATTGATTGAATTAATTTCTTTCCTGAGAATTGTTGTTTGCTAAATATTCTTTGGTGGCTTGGCTGAATTTAAAAAAAAAAGGCTAAAAAAAAAAGAAAGAAAGGCCAAAAAAAAAAACGAAAGAAAGGCCAAAAAAAAAAAAAGAAAGAAAGGCAAAAAAAAAGAAGAAGCCAAGAACATAGAAAGTTTGCATCTTTATTAATATATATATTATTCTTGGAGTGATATTTATTTTCTTGGTGAGAAAATTCTCTCTAATCTTACTATTTTTTGTCTTCTTTGTCATCAAGTTAGAGATTTGCTTTAACTTGATTCTTAGTTTTGTCTTGGTTTATTAGAACTTCAAAATTATATATTGATTGCCACATGCACAAAATTTTTTTAATTGAGTATCTTTGATTCCATTAAGAGCACTGCAAGATACTAATGTGAGTGGTAAAAGGTAAGAGAGAGTGTGAGTTCATTATTAGAAAAAGCCAAAAAGAGTGTAAGCATGAGTGAATTTTATACAAGAACTGAGTGAAACACGTGAGAAGAAGAAGTGAGTTTCCTTTCACAAAATATTTTTTCTCTTTTCTTAATTTTATAGGTTGACAAACATGTCAGAAAATGAAGCAGAACATAATCTAGATTTGAAAGTTACTCTCAAAGCCTTGTGTGATCAATTCCAACATATGAGAGCTGATATGGAAAACATGAGATCTGAAATTAGAGACAAAAAGTCAAGATCTCGCCTCTTTGAAGATGATGAAGTAAATTCAAAATATGGTTCCTCTTTCAGAAATAAATCTTCATCCAAACGAGATAATGATTTAGGTAGCATCAAGCTGAAAATTCCTTCTTTCCAAGGAAGATGTGATCCTGATGCATATCTTGAATGGGAAAGAAAAGTGGAGATGGTATTTAAATGTCATGAATATTCAGAAGAAAAGAAGGTGAAACTTGCAGCCGTTGAATTCGCTGAATATGCAAGTGTCTGGTGGGATCAATTGCAATGAAATAGAAGAAGATATGGTGAAGAGCCCGTCAACACATGGCGGGAGATGAAAACTCTTATGCGGAAGAGGTATATCCCTAACTATTATTTTCGTGATGTGCACATTAAATTACAAGCTGTTGAACAGGGATTGATGTCCGTTGATGAGTATTACAAAGAGATGGAGCTATTCATGATTCGAGCTGATGTGCAAGAAGATATTGAGCAAACCATGGCCCACTTTATTCGTGGGTTAAGATCTGAAATCAGAGATAGAATTGAGCTTGAAAACTATGTTACTATGGAAGAATTACTCTACAAGGCAATTCATATTGAGAGGCAATTAAAGAATAGCAAGTCTAGCTCATCCACCTATTGGAGAAATAATCCCATCTACAAAACAAAAGAAGCTAGAACAAAGGAAGAGCCTCCAAAGTTCAAATCTGCTAAACCCTAAGACATTCGCTGCTTTAGGTGCCAAGGATTTGGACACATTGCTGCCCAATGTCCAAACAAGAGGAAAGTCTTACTACTTGATAGTGGAGATATGAAATATGCAAGCTCCAATGATGATGAAGAAGAAGAAAATGATGGTCTTAAAACCCCTCCTCTATCTGATGTCTCAGAAGATGAATATGATCATCCCATTAGTCAAGACATTTGTGTGACAAGGCGAGCTCTTAGTATTCAACCAAAAGAAGAGCATAATGATGAACAAAGGGAACTGCTTTTCCATTCTAGGTGCTTTATCCAAGATAAGGTATGTAGTCTAGTAATTGATGGTGGTAGCTGTACTAATGTGGTTAGTACCTTACTTGTTGAAAAATTGAATTTACCTCTCATTAAGCATCCTAGACCATATAAATTGCAATAGTTGACTGATTGTGGTGAAATTAAAATTTGTAAGCAAGTTCTTGTTACGTTCACTATTGGAAAGTATACAGATAAGGTGCTATGTTGTGATGTTGCACCTATGTTTGCTGGGCATTTATTACTTGGTCGTCCATGGCAATATGATATATATGTCAATCACGATGAGCGCAAGAACTTCTACTACTTCAAGTTCCATGGAAAGCAAGTCACACTTACTCCTCTACCTTGTAATGAGAAAGCTAACATTGATGGCAAGAATAAAGCTGGGTTTGTGCAGGATCTTCATGCTAAAGTAAAAGCTAACATTGAAAAGAAGAATGCAGAATATGCCAAACAAGCAAACAAGGGTCGTAGAAAAGTTGTATTTGAACCCGGTGATTGGGTTTGGGTACATCTAAGAAAGGAAAGATTTCCTGAACAAAGAAAATCAAAGCTGCAGCAACGTGGAGATGGACCTTTTCAAGTCTTGGCTCGAATCAACGACAATGCTTATAAACTTGATCTGCCAGCTTTTATAGGAATGTTAGTGCTACCTTCAATGTTGCAGATCTATCTTTATATGATGCTGTAGATTCGAGGGCGAATCTTTTTCAGGAGGGAGGGAATGATGGAAACCATCCAAGCTATAATCTACAAGTCTAACAATGGAGATCCAATGTCCCAAAGGATCCATTATAAGCTATTGGAGGTCCAATGACTCGAGGCCGAACTAAAGCTATGAAGAAAGCATTACAAGGCTTGATCCAAAAATTACAGGAGGATAAGCCCATATTTAAGGAGCAAGAGGCATCTAAGCCCATTGTTGAAAAAAGAATAATAATTTTAATTCAAGCTCAAGTTTCAAGTGAGGCCCAATTTCCGAATCAAGGCCCAATAATAGAAGAGCTTAATTAATGGGATATTTCAATTAATTTTAGGATATCTTTTTAGATTTATTTTATTTTGATTTGATTTGATTTGATTTAAATTAAGATTATGATAATTTTATGATTTCCTATTTGTATTCAAAGGGACCAATCATAGAGTTAGATTTAATTTAATTTAGTTTAAACTTTATTAGATAAAGTTTATCTTTATCTGATATCTTTTAGAGATTCATTAGGATTTAGTTTTCTTTTTCTATTTATAGACCTTTGTAGTGTTACTTTTTGGGACAGATCAATAATATTGAGAGTTTATACAATTAGTGAGTTTCACTAGTTCTTTATGTTATTCCTAGAATACAAATTTTAACTTATCAAGAGAATTGATCTCTCTGTTGTGGCGTCCCCCTCTGGAGTTCTTAGAATCTACATATTCTATTAGGTTTCAGAGTTTTGATCATCCTTCTCTTTGGGGTTCGTGCTTAAGCTTTACATACAACTCGACTTTCTGGGTTCCTAGAGCATTGATTCTAGAGGGTCCACATCAAATACCCTATTAGTATTTTCAACTGTAAATAGAATTATCTTGTTTCGATTTATGTCTGCAAAATGTAACTAGTGTTTGGATTTTATAGTTCTTCTAAAGTTATTTCATAAAATCATATTATGTAATGAAAATTATTAAAATTTCATTGATTTAAATATTTTATATCATTAAGGAGAGTAAATTAGTAAAAAAAAAACATTAAGTTCTAAAACTGTAATTCCTCCAATCTAAAATATAATAAATTCTCTTTTAGAACTTTTTTAAAAATATAAGTCCAATTTTTTTTTCGATTTTACCCTTATTTATAATTAAATATAAGAAAGATAGTAAATAGTATAAAAATTATATAGACTTTGAATACAATATATTAAATCGAGATAATATTAAAAATGATGTATTTTTTTTATAAATTTGATGTGAAAAATTATATTTCTTAGTTCTTAAGAAATTAGTTAAACTAATTTATATTTTAGACTAATGGGAGTAGATATCTATTATATATTATAAAATAGAGGTAAAAAATATGACATGTCGTGACAATATGAGACCATATTATCAAGCTTACTATGATTAAATTTGGCCCCATATATGCCACATAATATTTATTACCTTTTATATTTATTTGACTTGAATTTTAAATTAAATATATTATATTTGGAGTGAGTTGATGATCTGGTGCCAGATTTATTTCCCTTTATATTCATATTTCTATATAGAAGCTATACTATAACATGTGCTATTGCGAGGTGTTTATTACATTTCATTAATCCAAGGTAGTTCTTGGAAAGCACGTTTCGTTTTCTTCCTCTTCAATGATTTTTCTCCCAATCTTAAACTCTTTATTTCTCTTAAATAACCAGAATGTAGGACCATTGAAGGGGTAACTTTAGAAACACAAAGAAACCATTTTGGGTATGAAATCAAAATGTGATAGTGCAAGCTTCTTTTTCTTTTTTGAATGTGATAGTGTAAGCTTTACTTAGCTATGGAAGGAGAATATTAAAAAGTTGACATGAAATAGCTATAAAATAAGCCACATATCTTGTATTGATTTTCTATTAGATTATTATGGGATTGATGATGATGTGATTATATAATAATGTGATATGTATCATGGACGATTTTTTGTTCTCCTGAAAAGTATCATGGAAGATATGGTTAATGGAATTTTTAAATAATGAATTCTAAATTTCTAATCAATCAAGAAATCATTCCAAATTTAAATTTAAATTTAAATTTAAATTTTTAATTAAACATTAGGAAAAATTGACTTAGGAACAATTAAAGAAAACTTTGAAATAACATATTTATAGAAAAAATAATATTTAATTCTCATTTATTATTATCATATTTGGGATATGACAATTGATAAACATACACAATAAAATCAAAATATGATATTCAGGGTTGTTAACTAATAATTGTTAAATCAGTATCCGATTAAAACAATTTATGATCATTGACTGTGTATTAATTAATTAATGATTAATACTTTTTAAATTTGAAACCTAAGTGAGAGAATATAATGATTGATAGAGAATAAATTGGTTAATGTAATTTTAAAATAATAAATTATAATCAATAAAGAGATCCTCTCAAAATTAATTTTAATTTAAAGTTTTAATTGAATATGTTCAAAAATAATTTGTATTAATAAAATTGATTAATTAAATTTAAATTTTTAATTAAACATTAGGAAAAATTGATTTAGGAACAATTAAGGACAAATTTGAAATAACATATTTATTGAAAGAATAATATTTAATTGTATCATTTGTTAATATCATATTTGGGATATGACAATTGACAAACATACACAATAAAATTAAAATTTGATATTCAGGATTGTTAACTAATAATTCTTAAATTAGTATCCGATTAAAACAATTCATGATCATTGATTGTGTATTAATTAATTAATGATTAATAATTTTAAATTTTAAACCCAATTGAGAGAATATATGATTGATAGAGAATAAATTGGTTAATGCAATTTTAAAATATTAAATTATAATCAATAAAGAGATCCTCTCAGAATTAATTTTAATTCAAAGTTTTAATTGACCATATTAAAAAACAATTTTGATTAATAGAATTAATTTTGATATCACCTAGTCATAATTTAACGGAAAAATAAGTTAATTAGATTTTATTTAAAATGTAATCTTTTAATTAGCTATGATTTTGAATTTCATATCTACATGTTTTATATCCATCATTAATTATTGAGTATAAAAGAATGCAATGAGTGTGAATTTCAACTTCTAATAGGGGTAGTGTATAAAATTCACATATTCTTAATTTAATAGGAAAATAAATTAATTAGATTTTATTTAAAAGGTAACCTTTGAATTAACTATAATTTTTGAATTTCAACTTCTAATGTAGTGTATAAAAATTTTTAATAATTTATTGTATTGAGATATCTATTATATATATTATGTATAACATTGGGCTCTATCTTCTAAAACCAATATCTGTGCCAGATCAATTATATGTACTTATCTCGCGTATAAAGTATGATAGGCATGAAAATTCTTATTCTTACTTGTGAAGGAAACACAATAGACATAACAACCAAAACGATATATCGGAAAATTTTTAATAATTTACTTTGAAATGTTTCACAATTCTTCTGGTATATTATAATGTATGTTGTACAATTGAATTATAAATAATTGACATTATCCGTACTTTGCACGGGATTGAATTCTAGATTTTAAAAATGATAAAGACTTCTAGTTGATAGTAATTGTTCTAAAATGCAAGGATTATTAAATTTTATCATGGTCGAGAAATATTTATCGGTACTCACAATACTCCCTCGTATCCACAGTTAACAGATTCTATTGCCTGAGAATTTGCTATGGGCCTTCGCAAAATGAGTTATCTATGGTAAGTTTGTCACTTTCCAAACTATACTTGATTTATAAAAATAGTATTATGATTAATTTAATAATATTGATTCAATTTAATTACTATAATCTTGCTGCTTCCACATCTGTACAACGGATTCAATTTTGATAGACAAGATTTCAAAAGACACCACATAGTCAAATCAAAGTTCCAAAACCATGTGCTTATTATTCTTCCCCTATGCTTCTTGAATCGTATTAGCAGGGAGCTACTGTAATTGTGTCAGAGCTTATATTAGATATTTAAATTTTCAAAGATAAAAAAAAATTATACACCCACACATATTACAATGTTCGGTCGATGCAAAAACTTTTATATTTATTTGTAATTTTTAATTAAATTTATATTTGAGTGTAATAATTATATACACATATTTATGGACATACATATTATTAAAAAATGACATTGTATCGTATTAATTGGGAATTTTAATTCAATTCAATTAAGCAACAGTAATATTTGATAAAAAATATTTTATCTAATAACTAAAGTAATTTCAATTCACATTTTCAATAGGCCAAATTCAAGTAATTCACTATAATTAATAATTATATCCATTTATACCCCAGATAATCACCATATTATACAAATTCTGAAACATGGAAACTGGAAAGATATATTAGAATTTAAATACAATACAATATATAGTAATTTTGAAATTTGAAATGTCTATGGTTGACATTGACATCGCTAGAATTCACGGAACATGCCATATGAAAATGAGCAGAAAAGATGGACAAAAGGGCAAATTCTCTCCAATAATAGACTTTGACCATACTGCTAAAAATTGCTATTCACTCACACTCACAAGACCTGTTGGAACTTGTTCCTTTCCTAAGAAATAAATCAAATAATAAAATTACATTTAAAATCCCAAATTTGACTATAGTTATATTAAATCATCTTAAAAATTGTAAATTAAAAGTAATTTTTAGATTTCCTGTAACATTGTTTTCTTTTTATAAGATTTGAATCCACCACAAGTCCACAGATCTAAAGCTTTTTCAGCATTTTTTTCTACACAATATTTGAATCCAAATTCTTATTAAAAGGAAACAAATGTCAGACTAATTGAAGCAATTGACATTAGTGTTAAAGATTTATACATCAGACTAACTGAATCAATTGACATTAGTCTTAAATTTAAATCTTTAATGTAATTATTCTATTGCCTCATCAGTAATCACCTTGGCTTAAATTGTCGTTTTCTATCTCCCTCATTTGCAGGTAAGCTCCCTCTGCTTCAGTTTCAGTCTTCACTTCAGATTACCAAATCCAACCAACCAATCTGATAATATTATTGTTCTCAACCTCCACCTTCAAATCTACCCCTTTCACCTCTCAACCACACATCCTAATAACATTCTTCCTCTCTCACCCATTTAGTCAAACACCTCACCTTCATTCATTGTCCTCATATACACCCACATATGTACATATACAGCTTGTTCTGCCTCTTTGTACTTCACCTATCTCTCTGCCTATCTATCTAACCCCATCCATTATAGGATGAACAGCTATTCTAAGATCAATCCTAGCGGCAACACTCACAAGTCAAGATCCATAGATTTCTCTGATTTCATCTCCCTCCCTCAAACCCCAAAACCCATCAGAAACACCAGTAAAATCACCGGAACAGAGGAGCCAAACCAGATCCAGAAGGACAAGGACATAGCTCAGAAATCTTCACCTGAGAGAATGGAAGAAGACGACGATGGACAAGCTGCTGGCGAGAATCGAGATGGAGAGAGATTCGGCGTGGTTCTGGGTCGGAGCGCGTCGGTTTCCTCATCGGCGTCTGGATTTCAGGGTACGATGATGAGGGCATTCTCGATGAGAAGATCGTCGTCGGTGTCGGAGAGGTACTGCAGGATCCATGACCAGTACGTGGCATTAGCTTCACCGATTGGAGAGGATGGTGAAGGAGATGTGAACGGAGGAAGAAGATCGGTGATGAAGAAGAAGAAGCAGAGAGGAGGAGGGAAGATCCTGAGAGCCTGTAAGCGCCTTCTTGGATTTTAAATTATGTTTAGGTTAATAATTGCCGAATTTTGTTGAGATTTTTTTTTTTGTGATTTTGGAAGGCAGCTTTTAAGTGAGGATTTATTATAGAATAAAATCTCAAAAGTGTTTATGAAGGAACTGAAACTGAAAGTGATTTTGATTATGAATCCTCTTTTTCTCAGTGAACGGAATCTGATTAATTGTTTAATTACGAGTGATGAGCACTGCATTTTAAATTTTATAATTAATCCGCATATGTATTTTCATTTGTTTAGTATAATAGTAGAGGCTAAAACTACTTAAGAAGCAAGAAAAGGCTAAAGAAGATAATAGAAATACATCATTTAACTCGACGGCATTCACTGGGTGGCTGGGACAAGTACCATGCGGGCTAATAACATCAACAATAAATTTAATAAAGCTCTCTTTATTATTTCTAAATCATAAGTAATGTTTTGATTCGATTACAAATTCACAGTACAATTCTCGTTTATTTAAATCTTTTAAAGTGAAAATGACTTTTGTCTTTGTGGAATTTATCACCTTAAAATTCACTTTTGTAGTGTGTATATATATTTTCGGCAATTTTACTTCAATATTATAAAAAAAATTTAAAATTTCCAGTATGCTACAAGTTAAAAAATATCTTTTTATATACTATAGCTTAAATGATTTTGGTATCTCAAATATCAAAATATAAATTTTTTTTTTAATTGAATGAAAAGGATCTCGATGTTTTTGAAACCGAGATCTTTCTCTTCTAAGTAGCCTGACCCCTACTCCCCGCTCCTCCCTCACACTGACACCCCTTCCCCCAAAAAAATCATCCCTCCTCACTTTTTCCCACCCCTTCCCTCTTTTTTTTTGTCTTTTAAAATTATAACTATTTTTTATTTTAAATATTTATTAATTTTTATTTTTCTAACCACAAGTAAAAATATAAAAAATATATACTAAATAAAATAAATTAATTATACTAATAAAATATATTATTCAATATTTTTAAAATTATATAGATTTTTTTATATTTTGAAAACATATATTTTAGTTAAGTTTTTAATATTACTAAGAAAATATATTTTTTATTAATTAAAATTTATATTAATATACAAAGTAACTATAAGGATATATTACCCTTCCTTCAATATTACTATAATAATATAAATCTCCCCCTATTTTTAAAATATATATTTTAGTCAAATTTTTTACCCAATTAATGATGTAAATAGGAAGAATAAGGGATAGAAATAAAAAAAAATATGAAGAAAAAAATGAATTAAATATTCAAGAGGATCCAACATTGCTCCAAGGTCATTTATATTTTGGGAAGGGACCATTTCCTTATTTCTTATAATTTAACTCATATTTTTTCTTTATATTTTTTTTATCTCTCCCCCTTATTCTTTCTATTTACATCATTAATTGGATTAAAAATTTGATTAAAATGTATATTTTGAAAATAGTGAAGATCTATATTATTTTAGCAATATTGAAGGAAGGATAATATGTCCTACTCTTATAGTTATTTTGTATATTAATATAAATTTTAATTGATAAAAAAGATATTTTCTTAATAATATTAAAAGTTTAACTTAAATAGATGTTTTCAAAATACAAGAAAATCTATATAATTTTAATAATATTGAATATTATATTTTACTAGTATAATTAATTTATTTTATTTAGTATATATTTTTTATATTTTTACTTATTTTTGCATGGTTAGAAAAATAAAAAAATTAATAAATATTTAAAATAAAAAATAGTTATAATTTTAAAAGAAAAAAGAAAGAGGGAAAGGGGTGGGGAAAAGTGAGGAGAGAAGGTTTTTTGGGGGGAGGGGGTGTCAGCATGAGGAAGGGGGGAGTAGGGTCAGGCATAAGCTGACTCCTCTTGTACTGGGAAGAAAAGGATTTCGGTGTCAAACCTTTTAATTCAATGAAAAAAAAATTTATATTTTAGTATTTGAGACACTGAAATTATTTAAATTATAGTATATAGGAAAATATTTTTTAACTTTTAATATATTGAAAATTTTGAAATTTTTTATAATATTAAGGTAAAATTTCCTATATTTTTCACACCCACCCTGTAGTATTTATTTCTAGGGAAAGGTGGTGGGTATGAGTCGCTATGAGCCATTAAGGTTTTAATAAAGTATAAGTTAATATTTGACTTTCCACTTTCATTTTTGAGACTAATCAAAATAGTTACTGTAAAAAAATTAAGAACAATATAATTATGATTAAGTTATAATTAAATAAAGATAATTTTAAAAAGTTATGATAATTTTTTAAAATATCAAAATTTTCAACTGATTTTAATAAATTTTTTTAGTATGGATAAAATAAGTAATATAACTTGTAATATGAAACCGATGGAGTACACGAGAATCACTGCATATTGTGAGAGCAAAATAATTGTTATTTTAAGTAAGGTTAATTATATGAGAGAAAGAGAGAGCAGGTACGATGCACACGTGAAGCAAAAATAATCTTATTAACAACACAGATTAATCTCCTTAGAGTATATTATAATTACAATTTGTTTCATACAAAAAAACTCTGAATCAAATCCCAACTATTTGATTAAGAAACAAGAATTTACACTACCTCATCTGACTTAATTTTCATTTTTTTCCCCAATCTTTTACTAATTTTTCTCTGCCATTTCTTAAAAGAATTTAAATATTAAAGCTCCATTTTGTATCTTCTTTTTTAAGGATCAATTTTTTTATTATGGATCAATTTTGTACAGGAAGCTCTTGGGAAGATCAAAGAAAAAATATCTTCTTCCTCTCTAAAGAATTATTCCAATAATTGAAAACCTAATCTTTCCACTAATAGCATGATAAATCTCAATATGCATCGATTTTAAACAGAGTGGTTTTCTTTTATATTGTATTTTTCATTCATTCATTCTTTTTTTATTTTTTTGAAATCCGAAACTCTATTAAAAGAATTAAGATTATCAATGTCCAAAAATATTGGCCTTTTTGCCTGCTAGACTTACCGCTTTTGGATTAGCTTTGGAGGTGAATACATGCACATGTCTGTTTTTTTTCTTATGACGCCAAGATTGTCGTTTTGAGATTTTTCGTTTTACACTTAATAAGTCTTTAACTCGACTCTGAACGAGATTGACAATCTAGTCTTTCCTTGTTAAATGAAATGGTGTTATTTTTACACATTCATCCTGATATATTTCTGATTACCGTTATAATACAAAGATAAATTCCAGAGCTCCATGGAAAATTATAGCTCTATTTTTCTTATTCTTACTATTATTAAAGTATGCCGACATTTGCTAAGAGAATAGCATGCATTCTATTAAGCATAATGTTGTATTGAGTATTCTGACTCTATTGATCATGATTCTGATTATAATATTAATGTAATTAATGGAGTAAATTATTATCTACTAATCCATCATTAAAAAAATAATAATCCAAAGTAAAAGTCTAGCTACACGCCAAATTAAATATTGGCCTTTTTGCTTGCTATGCATCATGATTTGCACAGAAGTTTGAAGTACATGGATCAATTAAAAATGGGTGTAAACTATCTAATTAATTTTTCCTAATAAATATGATGGTAAGAGTGCTACTCATGTTCATCAGAGAACACTGGAACTTTTGGACGTGTTAAGATGCTCATTCAGGTATTAGTCATATTTTCCTCCATACACATTCGTGTAAAGCTTATCGTAAGATATATAGCATTAATCTATCAATTATTTAAGGAAGTTTTACTGAAGAAGGTTGTGTTATCAGTTATCACATACAGCAAATGACCGCAGAAAAAATGGAAGACAAAACTTCTAATCTCAAATGCTCTAGCTCTTCTACAATTACCCAGATTTCCCAGAAACCTCAATAGCATTCTGCTTGATCTATTTATATTCACTTCTACTTCTTCTTCCTTTTTCTTTTTTGCACTTTTCTGGACTTCATGAATCGAGTTATTGCACTACAAGGACAAATCCTTTAGAAAAGACATGATGACTGATACAAAAAAATACCCATATTTTATTTGACGACAATTTATCGAGATTACAGGAGTGAAAAGAAAAGCTTAAACAACTCTAATATACATGGACATCCATCAAAATGCACTATCAACATATAATAGCATGATACAAATAAGTATAATCTATGAAACAATAAGATTGGGACACCTCATGTATGAAAACCGACTGCTTATCGTCCATCTGCAATCTCAAGTGCAATCTGCTTTTGTATGCTATCATAGGTAACTGAATTACTCGTACTAGCTTCCCCGTATTTTTCAGGTACATGACCAAGTAAGTATTCGTTTTCTTCTGACGTCAGATCCTCACCCTTCACCCAAGGATGCCTTTCCATTGCAATCAGACCCTCTAGCTCCATTGCTACTTCCTTCATACTGGGCCTTTCCTCTCCTTTTACTCTAACACATCTTCTTGCTAATAAGGCTACTTCCTTCAACTGCTCTGCGTTCTTTTGGGCTAACAATTGTTTGTCAACAATTTCCCATAAATGATCATCTTGCATTGAAGACACAAAGTACATTGCCAAATTTATTTGTTCTGGCCTATTGAATTCAACTGCTTTTCTCCCAGTGAGTAACTCTACAAGAACAACCCCAAAACTATAAACATCACTCTTCTCATTCAGCTGACCTATATGGAGGTACTCTGGATCCAAGTATCCAAGAGTCCCCTGCACTACAGTGGTAACATGAGTTTCATCAAGAGGAATAAGTCTTGATGCTCCGAAGTCAGACACCTTTGCTCTGTGATTATGGTCTAAAAGTATGTTGGCAGATTTAATATCTCGATGAATGATCGGAATAGTAGCAGCAGAGTGCAAATATGATATGGCCTCAGCAGTTTCTGCAGCTATCCTTAATCTAGTTTCCCATGAAATAGAACATCCATTCTTTAATGGATCTATATGGTCAAGAAGAGTACCGTTGTCCACAAACTCGTAAACTAACAAAGGAACTTCAGTCTCAAGGCAACACCCCAAAAGTTTCACCACATTCCTATGGTTAATTTGGGAGAGCACGGCCACTTCATTGATGAAATCCTTAATTTGTCTAGGATCCCCTCCTACTCTAGATTTCTTAATGGCAACAAGAGTGTTGTCTAGTAATATACCCTTATACACTACGCCTTGTCCCCCACGGCCAAGGATTTTGCCTTCCTCGAAGTTGTTTGTGGCATTTTTAAGCTCAGCTTCTGTAAATATTTTGGTTCTATCAGCGTATTCTTGCTGTTTTGAAAGTTGTTGTAGCCGTATGTTTCCTCCATTTTGCTCAAAATTTCTTTGTTTGAGTTCTTTTAAAGTTCTTTGCTTGTGTGCCCAACATAATGTGGAGACGAGTGTAAAGATAACCAACATGGCTACACTAACGCCTACAAGCAATGTAGTCCAACATTTTATCATAAGCAAGAAAAAACTTTTGAGTATATTTTGAATTAAATCTAAGAAAAGATTATAATCGTCTTGTTACTTCTAATTATCCCCTCCAATCCAATGTCCAGAATGAACCGTCCACTGAATAAATAAATCATGCTCCGAATATGGGAAGAAAACTCTAATATTAACCAATGTGATAGAACTCCAGCTAACAAATTGAGATTGCATTAGTATAGTTCTGAAAAACAGGGGATTCTAAAATTTTTTGGACGGATTTTTATGTTTACCCTAGCATTTGAAAGGCCATTTAAAATCCTTTCACAAGGCGAGCTACCTAACAATCCTTCCCATTATTAAACAAAGAAAAAATATTTCTCATGCTAAAATACAGTAAAGCAATTTTAGGGAGAAAATTTTTAATTTTAGAACATATTGGGAAAAAATAAAATAAAACAAAGTCCTTTAGATCGAGTCTTACCTAATGCAATTATAAGAATATGCAAATTTTGGTTAGATTGCGGAGTGTCCAAGGTGCAGCCCCTTCCGTTATTGTAGCCGTCGCCTGTATATCCAGGTGGGCATGAACAGTTGTAGCCACCATCGAAATTGTAGCACTGCGTTGGCATACTGCAATTATTGGGTCCGTTACACTCATCAACATCTGAAATTAAGAAAAGGGTATTAGTATTTAATTAGAAAATTAAGGAAATGATGGGAAAAGAAATATTGGAATTGTAGAATTACCGTGACATCCATCCGGATGATATGGATTTCCCTCAAAACCGGCTTTGCATTTGCAATTGTACCCAATTCCACTGTCGGAGTCGTAACAATCAGTGTTGGAGGTGCAAGAATAATCTGATCTGGTCGAAGCATTTTGACAAGTATCATTTGAAACAGTCCAATCTAGGACGAGAGGGACCATATGATCGGGAAAGTCTCGCAAATAATCAAGGGAGAAATTGAACCAGTCTTGCTTCACAAGAAAAGCATAGCTGCAGTTGTTGAAGCTCAACACGTCTGTATGATTTTTCATGCTAGACGCTTCAAAGCTAATATTCTTTATTCCATGAGGAATATCTACCTTGCAACACCCAGTCCCTGAACAATTTTGATCATTTGAAGGAGGCATACTGTCGCATCGCGCAACGCAGCCGCCATAATAGGTAAAGCCGTTCTCGTAACGAATTATGCCCAAGGTGTCGCAACCAACACTCACGAACTTGTTTTGGGTGCTGGAAATGGTGAGGGAAGCGGTATAGATTTGAAGATATGGGTCATTTGCCACTGCACTGCCTAGTTGATTGTAACAAACCTTGGAGACAAACATGGAAATGACCATATGACCATCTTGGACGGATATGTATGAAACTGGGAGGTGTTCGAAGAGAAATAATTTGTTGTTGTGACAAGTGAGGAGATCGAGTGAGTCCTCCAAGAAACAATTGCGAGAAGTACCAGGTTGAACACCTAGACCAAATGGATATGGAATCTCCACATCTCCGCATTTGTTGTGACAGCCGGCAAGGGATTGAGCTTCAGTTGTTGCTGCCATGGCTGCAGCTAATAGAATGAAGATGAGCAACTTCAGCCCTCTCGCCATTTTCTCGGGAAAAAGAAAGGGAAGAAACTCAAGAAAGTTCTTTTAATTTGTATAGCTTTAGCAGGCAGATATATGGATTGCATGCTACTTATTCAAATTAAATAAAGAAATAAGGACTCGTTTTGTTTATTTTTTAAGTGTTTATGGAGTAAGAATTTAAATTTTATTTGAATTATTTGATTGGATATGGGAGTAGGAATTTGGACTCTTATGAGAATGAAGATGGCTAGAGATTTAGGAGTTAACTTTTCTACCTAAAATCTTGACTTTACTTATTTCTACTACTAGGAATAGAAATCAAATAACAGAAATAACCTTAATTATAAAATATTATTTTTAAAATACTCTTCTTAAATTATATATCATATTTTCTCTTGAAAATTCTTCATTAGTTCCCATAAGTTATTTAATGAAATTTTTTCTATACAATTTTTTTCTCTAAAAATATTTAATTTGAAATATTTAAAATAAAAAATAATAATAATTGATATATACCTAAGTTTTCTTCTACTTTTTATATTACAATTTATACCTAGATATTTTTTATTTAATAAAAATAAAATTATATAAAAACTTAAAATACGAGGTTATTATCTGAACAAAAAAAGATGTTACCCATTTATAACTAAAAAAAGAGAAAAAAACAAGCCAAATTACGAACACAACATTGAAACAATTAATATTGAACTAAATTTTTACTTAGATATAATTATAACTTTTTACATATTATTCACATCTTATTCCATCCTTTTCTCATATCCAACCAAATAAATTTAAATTATTACCTATATTTTTTTATTATAAACTAAATAAAATTTTCACTTACAAGATTCCATTTCATCTCATTTTCAACCATTTCATTCAAACCCATTCCAATAATCCTATCAACAAATGGGCAGCTCTCACAGATACCACACAAGTCAAATTGCTTGAAAGTTATAAAACGCGAGTAAGCGAGGCAACGGCTGTTTATTGTGCGTGGATGACCTGGTGGATTGAATGAAGAATTCTCCATTAATTGATGTCGACAACGACAACAATAGAAGAAAATTCTTGTGTGATGCGACAGGAGAAGGGTTCAAATCAATTTGTATTTAATCAATTTACATCATTTACATTTATTGAAAATAATTTTTATGTTTAATAAAAATAAATTTAGAATGTTCAAATCAACAGAATTAAGGCAAAATAAAATATTAAAAACAAATTATTATTTTACTTTAAATTAAAAATAAATTTAATTATTTGCACTAACACATTTCATTATTTTTTTTATAATAAATATCCACATGAACCCAATTTTGTGAGTGTGCTGCAATTACACCACAAATTTGAATCATTCTTATAAACCAAAAAAGAAAAAAGGACTCACCCATTAATTGGTCCAAAACAATTAATATTAGTATTTTACATGTGGGCTAGCATTTCATTTTATGTCTTTTTAACATTTCATTAGCTCAGGTTTTATTTCCTATTTTACTTTATGTTAATACCCTCCCTTTGTAAGTTTGTACATATTCTCTTTTTTTTTATAAGACAGAAATAATGTACATATTCTTTTTATTACATATATTATTATCATTTTTAACAAAATTTTTTTTTGTTAGCTCAATTTCTTAGACTGTTGGATTTTATATATGTACGGTTAAGATATTGCTGAAGAGAGGACTCAGAAATTTTATTCGGAGAGAACATACATATGATTCCTACAAAGAATTAATCTGAATGTTTTTTTTCTTAAGGGCCGTGGGAGAACACACGTTGACGAAGACGAACCTGCATTGCATGTCTTTACATATCCATTTCAAGTGTGTGGATATGAAGACTAGTCAACTTCCGCAGATCCTAAAAAAATCAGACTTGGGTGTTTGATCTATCATAATTTCCTGCATATGTACACAGTCATTATTGCCGATATTTGTGTCCTATTTCTATTATTGAGATAATTTTTCTCAATCAAATTACATTTTAGATTAATGGTACAGGTGAACAAATTAATTAAATAAATTCATAAATGCTTGAAAAAAATTAAGGGAAAATTTTTTAGAAAAGATATAATGACTGATCTAAACGAATACCCATATTTTTCTTGTCGACAATTTATCTACTTAATTTACAATAGTGAAAAGAAAAGCTTAAAACAACTCTAATGTACATGGACATCCATCAAAATGCACTGTCAACATACAATAGGATCGGACAAATTAAGTAGAATCTGTGAAACAATTAATAACTAAGATGGGGACACCTCACTTATGAGAACCAAATGATTATCGTCCATCTGCAATCTCAAATGCAATCTGCTTCTGTATGCTATCATAGGCATCTGAATTACTTGCACTGGCTTCCCCATTTTTGTCTGGTACATGACCAAGTAAGAATTCGTTTTCTTCTGACATCTGATCCTCACCCTTCACCCAAGAGAAATGTTCAAAAGTCAAACAAAAAAAAGATCAACCAACGGCAGCAGAAATAAAATTAACGAGCATCATTCCTAAGGAGAGAAAAAAGAGGGGGTGGGGGATGCAAATCCCAGTTTGCATCACACTCCCTCAAATAAGCAAATTTAGCTAGCAGGCCAGTGAGCCGCCATGTTTGAACTCCGTGGACACCAACGGAAGGAGCACCTTGGAATCAAAGTGCTAGCTAGAGCAAATGATATCTTCAATAATAGCAACTAACACCACCAATCTGGCCCAGAAGAGCAGTTATTGATAGCAGATATCAAGGGACGAAGATTGTCCGATTCGAAACAACATCTGAAAACTGAAGTTCCTTTGCCATATGCACGCCCTGTCTCAAAGCTAATGCCTCAGACATATAAGAACAAAATCAACATTAACGGGGTTGCTTGAAGCCTTAACCAATTCTCCTTCATGATTTCGGAAAACGACACCAATTCCAGCAGCCAACTCACTATTAAGAACTTCAAACGTAACATCAACTGAGGGTGTGTTTGAATTAGATTATCTATAAGTGATTATGAGGATAAGTGATTATTTATAATAGATTATGAGAATAATTAAGTGATTATGTCAAAAGTGTATTGTGTTTGAATATTTTTAACCCATAAGTGATTTTGAGAAAAGAAATGTGTTTAGATATTGAGGTTTAAGTGATTATTGGGTGAATAATGAGATAAAAAAATGAAATAAATGATTATGAGAGAATAAGTGATTATCATAAGTTAGAAAAAGTAGCTTATGGAAATAATCACTTAAATGGTTATAAGTGATTATTTTGTTCCTGAAAACGTTTGGGTACAGATGAAATAATCACTTTTTTAGCTCCGTAAGTGATTCAATCCAACCAGTCACTGACTATCAAGTTTTCCGATGACAAAAAAAAATGGAGAAGAAGTTAAGGTTTCTATTCTGTCAGTCTCTATTTATATTTTATATAAAAGTATATATAGATTCAAAAAGTGAAGAAGCCCAGAAAGTTTTAAAAATTCATATTCATATTATTATTATCATATATACTCCATTCATTTCTTTTCAATTATCATTTTTTGAGTTTTAGCATGTAGATTAAAAGTGCAATTAATATATTAAAAATTCTTTTAAATTCCCTAATATGCCCTTAAATATTTAATCTATATGCTAAAACATTAAATGATTCTTTCTTCTGTCCTTATTATATATCACATTCTATAAAGTTTTTATAATTCTGAATATAAGTCATATTGTAAAATATTTTTTAAAGTACATTGAGTACAGTTAATTTACGCGGTGAGGACGGTGATTGCATAAAGAATCAGTTATAGTCTTATCGATATCAACTTTTTGCCCAAAAAAAAAGCTATGAAGCTCAATGGCTCGGGTCAACCCGCCAAAAATCAAATATACTGATCCAAACAGAATCACGTTTGGGCTGGGTTGGCTCGTTAAAATTTGGATGATATTCTTTTCTGAATCTGACCCAATCCGCTATAACTTGATCGGATTTAGTTTACCATTTTTGGACTGAACTTGATTGGTTTGAGTTTTTTTTGGGCCAAAATGATTGGGTTGACTTGAAAACCTCACTTTTCAAGCCGAACTGACCTGTGAACACCCACAAATAAACACGTCTGGAGACAACACTTCATAGCATATAAACTTACAGATTATAATACATGTCAGATATATATATGTCAGATATATATAATACATTTTTCTTATTACTTTATATTTATCATCATTAAAACGTATATTATACTAAACCTTACAGATTCAAAAAGTGAAGAATCCCAGAAAGTCTTAAAAAATTCATATTCATATTATTATTATTATTATTATTATTATTATTATTATTCCATCCATTTCTTTTTAATTATCATTTTTTGAGTTTTAGCATGTAGACTAAAAGTGCAATTAATATATTAAAAATTCTTTTAAATTCTCTAATATGCCCTTAAATATTTAATCTATGTGCTAAAATATTAAATGATATTTTCTTTTGTCCTTATTATATATCACATTCTTTAAAGTTTTTATAATTTTAAATATAAGTCATATTGTAAAATGTTTGAGGCATTAATTATTTTTCCAACGAAGGCCCTTGTATTAGAAACTAGTTTATCAACTTTATAAAGTTTGAGAAGCAGATTCATTGAAAGAGAAACTAATTCTTAAGAATTTAATTAAGGGTAATATTGAAAAATAGTAATAATTTTTTAAAATTTAAAAACATAAACTACTTTTTAATTACTTTTTTTAATCAGTATAAAGTAATTAAAAATTATTTATAGTAATAAATCATTCATGGGAGGAGGCATACTGTCACATTGCACCACACAGCCACCGTAATAGGTGAAGTCGTTCTGGTAACGAATTACGCCCATAGTGTCGCAACCAACACTTACGAACTTGTTTGGGGTGCTTGAAATGGTGAGAGAATTGATATAGAGATATGGATCATTTGCCTGTGCAGTACTGCCTGGTCGATTGTAACAAACCTTGGAGACAACCATGAAAATGACCATGTGACCATCTTGGACGGATATGTTTGAAACTGGGAGGATCCCGAAGAGGAATAATGTAGAGTTGTGACAAGTGAGGTTGAATGAATCCTCCAAGAAACAGTTGCGAGAAGTACCAGGTTGAACACCCACACCAAATGGATATGGAATCTCCACATCTCCGCATTTGTCGGGACAGCGAGCTAGGGATTGAGCTTCAGTTGTTGCTGCCATGGCTGCAGCCAATAGGATGAAGATGAGCAGCTTCCGCATTTTCTCGGGAAAAAGGAAAAGAAAAAGGAAGCAAGAAAGTTCTTCCGTATAGCTTTTGCAGGGCAGCAGATAAATGCCATGCCACATGTCTTCAAATATTTTCAATAAAGGAGTAAGTCTCACGGATAGCACAGTCAGTCAAATTACTTAAAAGTAATATATATACATATGTAAGCGACGAAAAGGTTGTTTATTGAGGAAGACCTGGTAATTTGGATGAGTAATTCTGCATTTATATATGTGGAAGACGATAGAAAGAGAGTTTTCAGTATGATGCAACAGAGTTTATTAATGGAGACATTATGTTTTGAACGAAACATTTTTTTCCCTTGAAGGCTGTGGAAGAACGCACGTTGATGAAGACGAACTTGCAATGCATTCACCTGTGGATGTTAAGTAAAGGGTCAACTTTCACAAATACTAAAATATCAGACTTTGATCATTTCATATGCACGGTACACAGCCAGTACAGACATTTGTGTCCTATATTGAGATAGTACTTTTTCTCAATTGAATTTTACATCAATGGCCTTTTTTTTTATTAAACCACCTAAAATTCGATTATATTAGATTAATTCAGATATAAGAACATATTTTTCTAATAATGAATATTGAACATAATTATATACCCATGTTTGCTATTTTTCTTTTTTACTGGCACTAAAGGAAAACTATCTAATGCATAGTGGTATTCAAGTGGAAATTTTACATCAATCAAGTGGTATTCAAGTGGAAATTTTACATCAATGTTGTAGGCGTTGTGAACACCCCATTTTATCCGGGCATTTTACAAAATATAATAATGATAATAATAAAAGAAGAAAAGAAATAAAATAAAATAAACTAAAAAAAAGAAGATGAAAAAATAATAATAAAAGAAGAAGAGGAATAAAAGAGAATAAAAAAAAAACTAAACTAATAACAAGAAAAGAGATAATAAAAAAAGGAGAGAAAATTAAAAAAAAATAAAATAAAAAACTAAAACCGAATAAAAAAAAATGATAACAACAAACCTAAACAAAAAAAAAAGGAGCAGCGAACTGGAAAAGAAAAGCAAGCAGAGGGTGACGCGTGAACTGGAAAAGAAACAGCAGACTGAAAAGAAAAGCTGAGGAGCAGCGTGACAGAAAAGAAAAAAAGGACCACGGCAGACTGAAAGAGAAGACGAGACTGAGAGCAGTGGGGAGAGAACGAAGACACACGAGCACAGGGGAGGCAGGAGGCAACTGAGAAAGAAAAGGGAGACAGAGGGGCCGCAGAGCTGAGACGAAGGGGAGGCGTACACGAGAGGGATAAGCAATGGGAACACGCATGAGGGGGAGCTGGGCACCATGGACATAAAATAGAGAGGACAGAAAAAACAGGGAGAGTCCAAGGGAGGATGGAAAAAACAGAGGGAGTTCGAGGAAGGACAGGAAGATAAAAACAGAGGGAGCACGCGAAGGAGGGGGAGTCACAAACCGAGAGACGAAGAGAGGAAGGAGGTGAAGCCGCGAGGCCGAGAACGCGGGGCTGAACCGAAAACAGAGGGAGGCCGAGGACGAGGGAACTGAGAACAGAGGGGTGGGAGCACTCGCGAAAATAGAGGAAGCCGAGCTCGAGAGAGGCAGCAAACTCGAAAAATCGAGGGAGACCGGAGGAAGGAGACCCCACGGGAGCCACAGACCGGAGAAAGTGAAGGGTTTGGCCCGAGTTCAAGCCCTCAAGGAGCTCCATGAAGTGGTGGCTGCTCATTCCACTGCCCACAGGACGGTCATTGATGAAGGTAGAGTCCCTGTAACGTCTTCCTTACTCGGTCCTTTTACTTCCCATGCGGTTGGCTGCGAGGTCATTGGTATTCTTGTATGTTTGACCCTTGATTCTGAAAAAAAAGAATTTAATGCAACCTGCAAAGCTTTCTTTAATGGTGGTCATTTTGAACGAGGGTTCCATTGAGACCAAAATCAATTGCACCCGACTGATTGAATCATTGATTGAGGAGGATGATTTCGTTCTGAGATTATTTCCTGGACTTAGCTTCCTCGGGAAGTTATGCTTGCATAAAGAAGTTAGGAATTTGCTTGTGAGCATTGGGGCTTGTAAACTTTACTCTGATGTATATGGCTATTATGGTTGATGTCTTAACAATCTGCATTTCCTAAAATGATGTTTGGAGTACTTGTTGCTTCGATATGGTGGTTATAGATTTTACCCAAATTGAATCAGTGAATGAGGGTCTGTGGAAGGGATCTTAATTGATTGAGGTGCTGGAATGCCCCTTTATTAAGTTGAGTACCTTGTTTGAGATTTGGGTCTATACTTTACAGGTTGCTTTTGAAATTTGACTGAAGGATGAATGGGTTGTGGTATACATGTGCATATTTTTGCTTGAATTTTCATTGAGCAAATCTAATTTTAATTTCAAGTGCTGTATAGCTCATTCATTGTTTGGAGATCCAAATCGCAATGTGATTATACTTTTGTTACTCTGTAGAACTTAAGAGTGCTGCAAGTGATTGTACCTTTGAGGCAAACTTTTAGCTTGCATGCTTGCATGGATTTCCTAAATGATGAGGATTTTGGTCCTCTTATAAAACCCATTAAAAAGTAACAATAATAAATAATACATTATTGATTTCTCGTGAGAATGTTCCTAATATGGGCACTACTATTCTAATCATCTTTTATCTTTTTTCAAGTGCCATGGTGGGAGTATGAGTCAAGTTCGGGAGAAATTAAGGCTATCGTCACCAAGCCAAGCAGGGGTAACGGGAGCTATCAACTACGAAGCAAAGGAAGACAGTGAGGAAGACACTAGAGTTTGCATCTTATCATTTTATGATTGTATTTAAGTTATCTGAGTCTGCACAGTAACACCCACCATCACAAAATTATACACATTTTTAAATATTTGGCATAATAAATATTTTTATTTGCTTTAGGAAATTGGTCACGAAAGTTTTTAGAGCTCTCGCAGACCCCTAAAACAATCACACCGTATGAGCCTATGGGGCTGTACGAGCGTATCATGAAGGTATATGTATAACAGGTCCCAATGACCTCTCCCTCCAAAATTTTATTTTCTCATTAAAAAAAATAATAAATAAAAATAATAATAATAATAAGAAAATGGATAATAGAAATAACTGATTTGGTAACCACACCGTGTGAGGCTTCGAGAACCCGCGCAGGTATTTTGGTTTGTTGAGTTGCCACGTGAGATTGCGAATCCACGTAGATATATCGGCTAAGTAACTTTCTTTTAAGAAAAACAACCATATTTCAAAATAATAAAATAATGGGACAAATTTTGTTTTAAAATATCTAATAAATTATTATACGGCGTTTTAAAATAAAACCTTTATACCGCGAGGTTTAGAATTTCTGCAGGTAATTAAGGAATCAATCTATCGGGCATGACTGTGAGTCTGCAATAGATGGATTGATTTTCTTTTTAAAAGAGAAATTTTCAAATGTATAAAAATATGCTATTTTAAAAATCAAAAATTAAACAACAGCATTTTTCAAAAATCCAAAAAATAAAGGAAATGTTTTCAAGACAACATAAAATAAGAGTAAGTAAAATGGAATTAAATTATCTTTTGCAAATTAAAACACACCAACTCAATCTCAGAAAATTGTTTTGTTTGCAAAAAGTCAAATTATTTTCCATTAACTTTCTCTTGTTACAATAACTAAAAAATATCAACCAACAGACACGCATTTCTAGTCCCGAACTACGTGGGCTTTGATCCCCATCGTGGGGTACGTAGGCCCCAGGCTCTGATCCTGGGTCAAGTCCGCCTTTGTAAATAAATAAATATTTTCTGATTTATTTGGTGTTTTTTCCTTAATTTAATAAATGTTTCTCAATCTATTTTCTTAATTCATTTTTCTCATTTTGCTTAAATATCCCCAATCCTAATTTAATTTGTTTTCTTTATCTTATTTTCTAATTTATTTTCTTAAATCTCTTTTTCCTCATTTTCTTCTCTAAACCCTTTTAATCCCCGAGTTAAATTATTTTTCTTATTCTTCTTATTCCATTTTCCAAATTTTGCAAATCCTCTCAAAATTTTCTCTACCCTTATTCTCGCATGTGATTTATAAAAAGGAAAACCAAAATATATTTTTAAGCCATATTAATTTACACAATCAACGTAAGGTAACCGTTCCTAGGAACGGGTGTTGTGGGGTGCCTAACACCTTCCCCACACACAATCGACTCCCGAATCCAACTCTGGTTACGCAGACCATCCTTTCCTCTTTAATAGGTTTCCCAAGATTTTCCTCAAAATTTTGGTGGCGACTCCTCACAAGTCGGTTTTCATAAGAAAACTAGATTTGTTCTCTTTTTCCTTTTGTCGCATTTTTCCGGGTGCGACAGGCGTACCAAATAATTTCGTAAATACTTCAAAAAAATTAAGGGAATATTTAGTCGATCTATAGTTATGCTTAGTTTCAATTTGATTTTTATAGTTAACAATTTATAAATAAATCCTTATAATATTTTTTGACCTGAAATAAATAAATCCATATAATTTAATTAATTTTTAGTTTAGTTCTTATTATTATATTTTTACAATACATTTTTCATAAATGTTAGTTTTATTTATTATCATTTTTTTGTCATAAATCATTCCAAAATATTCGGATAATATGTACTGTTTATATTAATAAAACGTAACACACTTTCACAAAATTTTAAAAATATGGATGAAATTAAAAATTTTATAAGCAATCATTAATAAATTAAAAAAAAATTCTTAAATTATATTGATAAAATTAAAAAAGGAATGGAATTATAATAAATAAAAGTATAAACTTTCCAAAAATTAAACTCCCACATAATTTTGGCCAAAAAAACCTCCCACTCCCATCTAATCATTCTTAATTTGATTCATTTTAGATATTTGTATTTCTATTTTGTATAGAAATATATAGTTTCAACTTTCAACTCAAAAAGTGAAGAAGCCCAAAAAGTCTTCAACTATTATTGTTATTATTACTACTACTACTACTATTCCTGGAAAATATTAACAAATACGGGGTGTGTGTAATGCATTTGAAGAAGAGTTGTGGGTCTCTGTGTTCCTCTTGAACTTGCTTAGTGAAGTGGTTTTCACGTTTTTTAAGTTGAAACAGATATACAGCCGTTACCTTGCGTAGTAGCCAGTGACAGCATTACTGAATATTCTTAATTTTGATGATAGTAGAGGAATTAATGCATATTCCCAAATTATGCCATAATTTATGAGCTTATGATCTTTTGATGTTTTCTTTTTATTAACAAAAACACAAAAAAAATAATGACACCAATGAGGCCTGCCAAGACCCGGCACCTCCCTTCGAATTTCATACCAATTTCTTTTTTATTCCTCTAAATTTTACGCCTCTCACTGAATATATCACATGATAAAAGTAAGTAGAATCTATAAAACAATAAGGACACAAACACAGCAGGTATATACAAAACCGAATGATCATCTAGCTTCCATTATTTGCCATCTCAAATACAATATCTTCTGCATGCTATATATATATATATATATATATATATAATAGGCAGTTGATGAATTATTAGCACCAGCTTCCTCATATTCATCAGGTATAGGACCAAGTAAGTGTTCGTTTTTCTCCTGACACCAGTTCCTCACTCTTCACCCTAGGATGCTTTTCCATTGCAATTAGACCCTCTAACCCCAGGTGTGAGCATGGGCCAGATCGTGTTTAGGTTTGCCCCTGCTCGAGGACCAGTCCAGTAATTAATATTCCTAAGTTTATCAGGTTGGGTTATCTAGGTTTATTAAAAAAAAATAAAAAAGAAGAATGAAGAGGAAGAGGCAAGGCACATATATGATGAAAAAAGCAAAGCCAACCAATCAAACTAGATCTATGAATTGAATCTGCACGGGCAACAACCAACGGATCTATGAATACAAACAAGATCTATGGAGGCTGGGAGGAGATCTAAGAAAAAAAGGTAAAAATAATAACCAAGCATAGTGTTATTAAGCAAACAAGATATGAGAAACTGAGATGGCGGAGATCTGGTAATAGCCGGTGAGATTTATTAAAGATGATAAAGAGGAGGCAAAGGAAAAGAAGAGATGACTAAGATTTGGGGATGGCACTGGCAGTGAGATATGAGGACCATGAGACAAATGGTGGTTGCGGTGGTGAAGGCTAAACAAAGAGATGTGATAGAAAACAAAATTAGGATATTTAAAATATTTTTTAAATTTAATAAGATTTCATCACATTTTTTAGAATTATTAGGATTTATATTATTTTTTATTTATTTCTTATTTTATTATTTCTTTTTCTTTAAATTTAGGTTAAAATGTTTTAATCTTTTAGAAATTTCTAAAATAAATGAGATTCTTATAATTTCCCTATATTTAGTTATTAGGTTAAATAATTTCTTATTTTATTAGATTTAGTCAATCTTCTAGAAAGTTCCATTGAGTTTATAAATATCTATCATTATAATTTAAATAGAATACAAGATTGAGCTGAATTAAGTTGAATTTCAGCAGTTATCTTTCTCTCTCCCTAACATTTTCTATTTTCCCTTCCCTTGTTCTATCTCTCCCTCCCTTGAGTTCTTCTTGTTCTCCCTTATTTCCCTTATACTCTTTCTCATTTCCCCCCTCATCCCCTTACATCATTTAGTAAAGGAGTAATAAAAAGTATGTAGATCGAGCACTTGAATCTTTGTGAATTGAGATAAAGTAAGATCGAGAGAAAACAAACTATAGGTTTGACAAATTAGAGAAAATGATCGAGGAGATGAGTCAGTTTATAAACATGACAAGTAAGCAACTTTCGAGTAAGATATCAAAAAATATATTTGGAAATCCAAATGGCTGCAATGAGTTACCTTCCTTTAGTCAATTTAAGGTTCTACCTTATGAGAACATGACAACGGAAAACCAAGATGGTAGGGTCCTCTTCCTAAGATCGAGAATCACCAGAATGACTATATAAGAGATCAGCAGGATAACCAAGACACCACCAGAGACCAGTACGCATATTTCACCCCCTAAAGATCATCGAGAAGCTTATTATAAGTGAATTCCAAGGTCAAAATCAAAGCCCCTAAGTTTGATGGACTATTTGATTAATTGGCTAGCTAGCTAGTATAGAAGATTACTTTAAATGAATAAAACAAAAGCAACTGTGGAAATTAAAATTAAGTAAGTCCAAATTAACCCTAAGATGACGAAACTTTTCGAAGATAGGAGGAATGATAGAAAAAGAAATTAGGATATTTAAAATATCTTTTAGATTTAATGAGATTTCATCACATCTTTCATAATTATTAGGATTTATATTATTTTTTATTTATTTCTTATTTTATTATTATTTTTTCTTTAAATTTAGATTAGAATGTTTTAATCTTTTAGAAATTTCTAAAATAAATGAGATTTTTGTAATCTCCCTAGATTTAGTTATTATGTTAAATAATTCCTTATTTTATTAGATTTAGTCAATCTTTTAGAAAGTTTCATTGAGTTTATAAATATTTATCATTGTAATTCGAATGGAAGACAAGATTGAACTGAATTGAGTTGAGTTTCAATTATTTTTCTCTCTCTCTAAGCTCTTATATTTTCACTTTCCTTATTCTATCTCTCTCCCTTGAGTTCTTCTTGCTCTCCCTTATTTTCTTTTTATCCATTCTCATTTTCCCTCCTCTCTTACATCAAGATGTGTCAGAGAGGGAGAGAATGGTGAGAGGCCACCAACAATATGAGAAGCATGAAAGAGGGAGAGAGAAGTGAGACTCCAATGAGTGAGAGGGTAAAGGTGAGGGTGGAGAGAGGTGTGACTCAAACGCGTCATGTGTAATTGTGTAATAGGGTGTAGGTGAGGGTATGTTAGAGGAGAGAGGCAAGACTCAGGTGAGAAGCTAAAGATATAATTGATTGATATTTAAAAAAGACAAGTTTGGGGCAAAAAATAATTGATTGATATTTTAAAAAAAGTCATATATGTACAGGCTGAAACGGGGCAAGTGAGGCCATTATTCTAACTCGTAACTCAGATCAGTCTGATAATTTTGACTCCTGGGCCAGTTGAGTTGGGTGGGTCATGCACACCCCTAAGCTCCATTGCTAATTCCTTCATAGTGAGCCTTTCCTCTCCATTTACTATAACACACCTTGCCAATAATGTTGCTTCCTTCATCTGCCCTACTACATTCTTTTGGTCTAACACTTATTTGTCTTCAATTTCCCATAAATGATTATGTTGCATTGAAGTTACAAAGTACATCACCAAATTTATTTGGTCTAGATTATTAAATTCAACTGCTTTTTTCGCATTGAGTAACTCCACAAACACAATCCCAAAGTTGTATACTATGTAGCACTAATACAAGTACATGAATAAGATACAATATGGTATAATAAGAAAAATATAACAATTTTTAAAATTTTAGTATACGGATATGAGAGATATTTATACATATATAATATTATTTATATAATTATTTATATGTATAATTAATAAGTTTAAATATTAAGATAAAAATGAGTATTAAATATTTTAAAACGTACAGTATAAATGTTAAAATAAACCATAAAATATTTATAACAATTTCAAATAACTCTATTTTAATGTAAAAATTTGAAGTGGTACAGATAAATACATATGCATAAGTACAATATATGTATCATATCGTATTATATATTAGATACGGGTGAATTTACTTTTTTTAAATATCGGTGCTTTATAGGCTGTAAACATCACTCTTCTCATTTAACTACCTTATATGGAGGTACTTTGGATCCAAGTATCTAAAAGTCCCCTGCACCATACTGATAACATAAGTTTCAACAAGAGGAACATGTCCTGAAGCTGCAAAATTAGACACATTTGCTTTGGGCTCTTTGATGAAAATATAAGGATTTTTTTATTGAAATATAATAATAAAAAAAGAAATTATCAATATACAATAGTTTTGAAAATATTTACCACAATACAACACTTTCTATAAATCGTAACATGATAATCCGCTTTTTTTTCCATGCGTATAAAGAAGAAGTCGTAATAGTCAATTACGATTTGTATTATTTTAAAAATAAAAAAAAAGTCTGGCCACATGACAGACTTTATTAAATAATAATAAAATTAAGTAATAATAATTGTAATACTCCTCTGGTTTCATTTACAAAGGAAAAAATGCTTCATGAATATTAAGAAATAGAGTTGAAGTTAAATAAAAATAATTAATTTCTCTCATATTTTCAATTTCTTCCAAAATTATCTCTACTTAATTAATCTCTCTCTCATTTACTTCCAAAAATCAATTCCTTGTAACTTTCAATAATGTTAATAAAAAATGGTAATTTTGATAAAAAGAAATTAATACAACATTAACACTCTCTCTTTTTCTCATAAATAAGACAATCAAAAGAGTAAAATTTTCTCTTATAAATAGGATCAGAAGAAGTATAACCTTACGATTTGTATTATTTTACTTCACAAAAAATAAATAATACATTACGATTTTAAATGTAGTATTTTGGTAAAATCATTCAAAGTTGTAATATTTGAGTATTTTCTTTTTTTATTTGTTGCATCTAGCTCAATCAAAAGCCATACAACAAATAAAAAAAAAATACTCAAATACTACAACTTCAAAAGATTTTACCAAAATACTACATTTAAAATCGTAATGTCAAATAACATTTTGTATTGTTTATTTTTTGCAAGGTAAAATAATACAAATTGTAAGGTTATACTCCTTCTGATTCTATTTATAAGAGAAAATTTTACCCTTTTGATTATCTTATTTATAAGAGAGAAAAAAAGAATTAATGTTGCATTAATTTCTTTTTACTAAAATAAATCTTCTTTATTAAAATTATTGAGAGTAACAAGGAATTAATTTTTGGAAGGAATTAAGAGAGAAATTAATTAAGTAGAGATAATTTTGGAAGAAATTCAAAATATGAGACAAATTAATTATTTTTATTTAACTTTAACTCTCTTTTTTAATACTCATAAAATATTTTTTCCTTTATAAATGAGACCAATGAAGTATTACGATTATTATTACTTAATTCTTACTTAATTTTCATGTGGCCATACTTTTTTTTTATTTTTAAAATAATACAAATCATTGCAGCATGTTACGATTTGAGCTTTATGCAAAACACTTTTTTTAATTTTTTAAATAAATCAAATCGTAATTGGCTGCTATGACTCCTTCATATGCACAAAAAAAAAAAAGCAGACCATCATATTACGATTTATAGAAAGTGTTGTATCCTAGTAAATACTTTCAAAATTATTGTATATTGGTAATTTCTTTTTTTTATTATTATATTTCAATCAAAAAGCCAAAATATAACAATAACAATCTAAAAAATATTTACCAACATACAACATTTTAGGAAATCATAATCTGGTGTTCCATTTTGTAAAAAGGGGGTGAAAAAAAATTGTAATTCTGGACCACGATTTGTTAAAATGCTAATCCAGATTTATGATTTGTGAATTAAAAAAAAAATATAGTCACATGGACAAACATAGACTAATAAAGTCTATCCATGACAAACTTTAACAAAAGTTGTAGTGCCTATCAGCTTTGACTGGCATTGCAGCAAACACTGCTCCATGGTAGCATTACTTCATATAAAAAAAAATTTTTGCTACATGCAGCAGCATTCGGTCATTCAATGCTGCTGCATGTTGCGTTGATTGACGCAATGCTATAGGCACAGGTGTTGCATCAATCGGTGTAGCTAGTTATAGAAATCAGGGAGGTGTCTGTGATGCTACAGAAATAATTGGTTTTGACTATACAGGAGGTCTCAATTTCAATAGATCATGAATTCTTCTTCACTCTTATATCTCCATATTTCAGTTACTTTTCTTCAAACTTCTTCTTCACTTGCAAAAAAAAATTTTTCCTTTGTTTGAAGTAGAAAAATTTGCTGGATCCTTCAATTTTAGCCGAGAGCTAACTTCTTGATCTTCACTCTACACCATCTATCTTGATTTTTACTCATTTTTCTTCAAATTTTATACTAGAATACAAGTAAATATATTTTGTTATATATTACATATATCTAATTTTACAATCTAATTATCTAGTTTGTTTTGATTTTACTACATAATGTAAGTTTATTAGATTTTTAAGAAGAAGTGGTTAATTTTTTAATGAGGGTTCAGATCGTGCTTTTACTCATCTTATAATTTTGCTCACTATGGTTAAATCATAATTGAGCTAGTTGAATGCATTAATTAACATTAAGCTATCATTAAGTAAGAGAGAGAGGAGATGAGAGACGAGAAAAGTAAGAAAAGTATGAATCTAATTTAGTGAAATCATTTTTTTATTTGTTATTTTTGTGTTATATATTTGTCATTTATTTAGGAAACCACTATTAATTTTCATTTTCTGAGGTGAAATAATTTATTTTTTATATTTATTTATTATTATGAGTTTATAATTTTTTATTTATTAAATGTACTATTTATTTATCTTAAAACATGATTTAAGATATGTGAATTACAATTTTTTTATTTAAAAAATAGAAAAAATTTCAAGAGTAGGTTTTTATTGATTATGAGATACAATTTCAATGACAAAAATTATAGAAAACATTTATAAAATATACAATTTATTTAAATATATATATATATGTATATTAAATTTTATATAATTTTAACATTTAATATTTATATGATAATAACTAATTAACTATTTTTTCAATATGCCACCCCCACTGCCTTAGAATCTTAAATCAGCCAGATTTGAGAGAGGAAAAGTGTGAAGAATATTTATTTATTTGTTAGTTGAAACGAATATGTTTTTATTGTTTCATTTATAATATGTTTTTTCTTTCATTGAGATGTAGAAATATTTATTTTAGTTAAATCCTTTGTTTTTTTTTATAATTTTGTTTATATTACAAATTTAAATTTGTGATGTTTTAAGCTTTTTTTATTTAGAAATTATACTTTTTGTTAACATTAATATTACATGATTTAGGGTTAGAAGAATGTGAATTTTTCAAATTTTGAGCAAAAAACCATTTTGTGGAAAAAAATTATCATTATAAGAGTATCAATTTTCATAAATAAAACTTTTAATAATAAATTCAAAAAAATTTGACATCAAGTATAAAAATGATTTTGATATTTAGCGTAATTTTAATATTTTTATATATAACTTTATATGATATTTATCATCTTCAACTTTTATAAAAAATAATTTTGCCCCCACATAGCCACATTCTTGGTTCCACAAACATGTTTATATAGATGTACATATATTTTATGTAAACTAATAAACTTACATTCTAAAAAAATAATAAATTAATTTTATTTATTAAAACAATGTATTTTCTTAAAAAATAAAATTATCAAAAAATAACATTTTATAAAATTAGAAACACTCACTGATCATACATAATTTTTATAAAAAATATTAGGAAATAAATTTAAAATTTTAAACAAAAATAAAAATACTGAAATCATAAAAATATTTATGAAATAATAAATTCAATTTATTATATATAACTTATTAAGAAAAACAATCGTATAAAATTAATTGATTTTTATAAAAAAATAAAAAATTTAATTAATATATGAACAATTTATATATCTACACTTTGTACATTCATATATATTTATGTAAAAGTAAATATTATAATATTTAAAAATAGATGGCATATAAAAAAATTATATATACTTTGTTATATATAATTTTAACAATTATTTATTTGAAATAGGCATGCCATCAAATGAAGTGTTTATGATCCCCTAGTAATCAATTCCTCTAATTGAGCTTCTTGTATTTAATCTAAATACCCCTGCCATCGAGTCAACTGAATGCCAACATGAAGAAGAGCCTATAAGATAGGGTTGACCACAACGTGTTTAGAGGAAACCAAGATGTGGTACAGAAAGTTATTACAGATAAGGTTAACCATTTTTTTCTGTGAAAGAAAAATTTTTATCTTTAATTGTTGTGAAAATTTAGCTTTATTAATTAAAATTTAATAATTACTAATTAATTTGTTAAGTTAGTTTATGTTTAAAAATTAATTTTTTATTATTTATATTTTTAATTAATACTCTCTCCATTTCGCTACATAGTGTACTTTTTTTAGAAATTTATGTTTCATAATATAGTGCACTTTGAGGATTAAATGATCTTTTTTTTTTTCGTTCCAAGATTGCCCTTAACTAATAGGCTCAAATATTCTCCATTACTTAAATGTTTCTTTCTCAATGCATTTAACGAAGGTAATTTAGGAAAAGGTGGAAAAAATTTTTAGTTACTAATTATTTCACTAAGACTTTTGTGCAGTAGTTAAAAGTGTACTATAAACTGGAACTAATGGAGTATACTCCCTCCGATTAATATTATAAGACATTTTGTATCAATTATACGTATATTAAGAAAATCATTCTTTCACCTAAAATCATTGTAAAAAGTACTAATATTTCCTATTTTACCCTTATTAAACGCCCTATTTTATTAATATTTTAGGGTTATAAATGAAGAATATGAAAGTATTAAAAATAAGGGTGAAATAAGAAGAAAAATACCCAATACCTATATTTTGAATAAAAAATTTGTCGTATAAAATGCCTTATAATATAGACCGAAGAAAGTATCTATTATACTCATTACCTCACAATTATTATTATTATTATTCTTCACAATTATTATAATTATTGCCTAATAATTATTATTCATTACCTTGTATTAATTATAGTGTAATAATTATTATAACAATTAACATTGAAAACCCACCTGTCACAATACTAGATAATTGAACATAATATTATGGCACATCGTGATGCGTTTCCATGATTTGCATAATTAAAAAAACATAAATCGTGATTCAAAGTCACGATCACGATTTGTGTTTTTGATTTAAAAAAAACAAAGATTACAAAACGTAATCTGATGTTACGATTTTAGGGGTAGTATCTTGATAAGATTTTTTAAAGTTGTTTTATATAGGTAATTTTATTTTATGATTATAGTATTTTACTCAAATTTCCCATTTATTATGTACTCATAAACAAAAAATGAATGTTAATGCATAAAAAATATAATAACTACACAATAAAATTTTATAGACAAATAACCTATTTATTATGAAGATATTAAAAATAAAATTCTTTGTTAAAAATAATATAGCATTCAATATTATTTATTAAAAATAATAATTTATTTAATTTTTATGCAATTATACAATTTATTTATCATCTTCTAAAATTATATATGTTAAAAAATAATAAAATATAGTTATTTGTTAAAAAATAATTTATTTATGTAATCACAAAATTTATTTATGGGAAAAATAAGCTTTTAGTCCCTATAATTTCAAAGAATTTTGATTTTGGTCTCTATAGTTTAATGTTTTTTAAGGCACTCTTTAGAGTTTGCTTTGTCATATCTGTTCATCCCAATGACTTTGGAAATTGATGGAAGGACTGTTACTTGGCACTAACACCGTTAAATATGCTGAGTTAGCCGGTAAATTTGGATGCATGGATGCTGACAATGACACATAAGGGACACATTGGACAGTGTGGTACTTTTAACATAACGTAAAGAGGATTCTAGGGCTTTTGGGAGCTAAGTCGATGTTTGACATTTCTCGCTCGTGAAGAGGGGAGTAGTTCTGACTTCTGAGTATGTAACATAGAAGTAGAAATATTAGAAGATATAATTGGAACGCACCACTAAAGTAATATGGATCACAAAGTCAAGTATCGATAATTGTATATATCTGCTACGAAATCCACCATCAAATCTGCAAGTTCTTGGGCCATCATAGGATACTTTGTTTCACTTTGCATTTTGGAAAACAAAACAAAGGTGAGCAAATGTTGAGACTTTTTTCTTTTTTGGAATAAAGAAGGGATACATGTTGATCTCTAACAAATCCCACACATTTGTTTATTGTTCTGGACAAATCTTTGAGCTTCACATCTCAATTTCAAGCACGAGCTCTCTGATCATTTCCATTAGCTGGAATTCTTTTTGCATTCTACCATTAATCAGCTAATAAACACAATGCCTCAGTACATATAAATACATAATATTCATATAATTTATATTTTAAGAAAACCATCACACTTCTCTCTCTTTCTTTCTCACATTCATTCTCGTGTGTTTGTAGTTTTCTTATATGTGTGTGTGTGTATACTGACACATATATTTACCAAAAATGAAGGATAGGAAAGAATTAAAAGAGGGCCATTAATGTTCCGGTTGATGAGAAACAAAAAACTGGGTGTCTTTAAGCTTTCTCTTCGATAAGGCGGAAAGAATAAAATCTATAGTTTTTGTTAAAGATAAAACTTGATGATGAGGAAAACAAAAGCAGTAGTTAGCAAAAACTGTATATATTTAAAAGAAAAGGGTGCAGCACATAAATGGAGCAAGCTTCAAGCAACTCCAAAGAAAAGAGATTATAAACATATAAAAGGCTTGAATTTACTTAAATCTATCACATGGTCTCTCGAACTATGAGATTTAGAGTACGTGAAAGCAACGAATGATATATCAATGGAAGTTGCTTTGTTATTGGCCACACCTCTCAGCTGGATTTTTATTAGCTCACATGGCAGCCACTTAGGTCCATCACCATGGAGGACTCAGCCCCAAAGGATAACAATGAGGACCCATCCATGGAATTGCTGTGCCTTTGATTACCCACCCTTCTCTTCTCTACACCTTTCCCAGAGTTAAGCATACCAGATTTTGAAGCAGAACAAGAAGCCATAAAAGATGAACATTGACGAAGCCATAGATGGACCTAAGCAATGTATGATGCAGTAGACGAGGAAGATGAAGGCGATGAGAGAAGATGAACTTCGATGTAGAATTAGCTTGTGATCGGAACGAAAGGATGAACAAACACAGAGAAGATGAACACAGAGATAGCAGAGTGAAAGGAAGAACTAGAAGAACTCATGAACCTGTACCCAGAGGGGACCTACATATAAATTAGGGGCCGTCTCTCAACTTAAAACAGCTGTATGCGATACTTTCAAGTTTTAGTATTTTTACATAATTAATTTTAATATTTAGAACTCAATAGATTTAAGTTTTATTTTTTTTTATTTCTAAATTCAAGTTTTGAATATATTCTAATTTAATTTTTTTAATATATAATTCAAATTTTTTGTGAGAATTTTATTAGGTTTAATAAATATAACGTTGAAGTGATTTATAAAAAAAAATTCAATTAACTTAAACCCTTAAATAATTTTTATAATAAATATTATTTTATTGTTTCAAAATCCAAATTAGTAATAGAGAGAATTGGAAGATTATTATATTAAATTTTTTTAATATTAAATCGCACCCAGGTTTCAGGTTCTAGGTCCACTGCTGCAAGTAACCCTAGGAGGACGATGTGTTTTGGGTACATTTGAGTGGGCTTCGAATTTTTTTTTTTCTATACATTGATACAGATTGTCCCTCATGTGTCCTTGTTAGCATCCGTGCATCTAAATTTAGTAGCCACCTCAACATATTTAACGATGTCAGTGCTAAGTAATAATCTTTCCATCAATTTCTAAAATTACAGGAATGAACAGATATGACAAAAAAACTTTAGGGAGTGCATTAAAAAGAGTTAAACTACAAGGATCAAAATCAGAGCTCATTCAAACTATAGGGACAAAAAGCTTATTTTTTTTATTTATTATATTCTAAAATTATAATTATAACTATTTATTATGAATATGAAATTATCTATTAAAAAATAATATTACAATAAATATTATTAATATTTATCGACTAAAACTTAGAAAAGTTCTACTTCTTGAATTTTTTTTAATTTTTTATAATTATTTTTAAATATATCTCTAACTTCTTAATCATTTTTAAATTAAAAATAATATTTTTATCTTTAACAATATAATACAATACAATATGATATGATATATTTATTTAAAAAATTAATTTAAACCTCTCGCGAGATGTAAAAAGTGAAACAAGCAAATTATTTATAATTTTTTTAAGAAGTATATTTCCCATAAAGTACATTTCTCATGAATTTTACTTACAGAGGAGTATACTAAGCAAGCCTTACCGTTTATTTGTGTAATTATATAATTTATTATTATATTTTTTTGGGATCAAATTTATTTATTATATTATAAAACTATAATTATTTATTTTACTTTTAAATTATTTATTTAATTTATTATATAAATTAATGAAAGAAGTTATTTTTTAATTCACAAACTTACATTTTTTTTGATAAACTCTCACGTGATAGACTTTAAGTCTGTCATGTGACATATTTTTTTTAAATTAAAAAAATGTAACGTGTTAGTCTAATTTATAAAAATTGGATTGACACAATGCGTTTTTCCTTTTAGGAAAAGCATTTAAAAGTTTGGAGCAAAGCGTGACAGGGAGTTCCAACTTCTTAAAATTACAGTATCTTGGTAAATGTTTTTAAAATTATAGTATATTGTAATTTTTTTTTTCATCACATCTGGATCAAAAAGCCTATCACATGCAGCAATGACTCTGCAAAAAATTGGAAGGAAAAAAAAAATTCCTCATCTCATCTCAAATGCTCTAGCTCTTGTATAATTACCAAGATTTCCCAGAAATCTCAATAGAATTTTGCTTCATCTATTTATATTCACTTTTTTCCCCACTTTTGCATATTCTTCATTCTTTCCTCTCAAATAAGGTAAAGGTAGTGCAAAACTGTTATGATATTCCCATGAACTGCTAATGGCACCAGTTATATGGCCAAAAAAAAAAAAGATTCTCGAAATTTTAGAGACAAAGTAGGAAAAATTAAAAGTAATTATTCATTGACGCAAAAGTAATTATTTGGGTAGAAAATAATATCTAATTATTTTTTACATTTTTTATTGAGTTCAAAATTATCTTACGGAGTAAACTCGATCGATGTTTATGTGTGCTATACCCAGTAAGATTCTTTTATGTCTGGAAGATTTCAGATAAGTTTTTTTTGGCTAAAAACGTAGAGTAATAATAATAATAATAATAATAATAAAAGGTACAAAGTTGAGAAAGAAGAAAGTGCCAAGAAGATAACCTACTAAGGACTCACATGGAAGCATCCTTTCCCATTTGTTTTGTAATTCTTTTGTGCAGGTTTGGACTGAATGTTTTCTTTTGTCGTTTATAATTAACCTTTTTCTTCAGGCGGAATTTGATGTTTGAATATATTGAAAGGAATAAGCTAGAAATCTTAACTCAATGCCAATATGAGTGACAGAGAATTTCATTTCTTAAGCAAATGGTTAAGAGTTTAATTTTTAATTTTTAAATATAGAACAAATCTAATTAAGAATGATTTATTTTTTTCTTGTGACCAAAAGTATCTGGTCAGCAGTTTTCCTATAAATACAAAGGATAAATGGTAGCTCCAAGTAAGTATTTTAATCCAATCAAATCAAAACAAATGGAATTTTACCAATGGCAATTACATATATTGAGTAATAAGGGATCCAACACTCCTTAAATAAAATCCTGAGTTCAAGCTATTGTGAATAAAAAAAAATTATATTAGGAGAATTATTCTATTTGAGTTTTACAATACTCAAATTTGATCAAACCAGATAATTATATTAAAAAATAGTTTTTTTCATAGACTATTTATTTTATAACTAACTTTTGTTAATAATATGGTTAACTTAATTTTAAATTTAAAATCCAAATATTCTAATTTAATTGGACAAAAAATATATTAAATATGTAAGTTTATGTATATATACATGTAGTAAGTCTTCTCCTTATGTTATCTATACTAGGACATTGATTATTATTAATCAATAATAAACTAATAAATGGGCAAATTTGAAACATTATTACTGAAAAATGTTAAATAGCTAACAACTTTTCAATGCTAATTGCCGGGAGATCTCCATTTACGTATGCACAGGAAGCTTAAGTTTGAGTTACGATTATATTTCAATAATCAACAACACATACGGAATCGCTCTCGAAAATATAAAAATTTTGTAACATTAATTTTCATGAAAATTGACAAAAAAAAAAGATTATCTTAAGATAAAAGATACAAACCAGAGTCGTTCAAGCTATATATTAAAAAAAAAGTACGTACAACTTTGGTAGTGCCATTACCTATATACGTTTGAAGTAGACAAATATTTTAGTGCACCAAATACCTACCGTTATATTGTTTTATATATATATATTGTGTATTAAGGTTTTCCAAAGTAATAATTAAAAACTAATTTCTTTTAAAGTATAGAGATCACTGAAATAATAATATTATAAGTGTTATAATATTACTAATACTACCACCAGAAGTAGATTTTAAACTGCAAATTTGCAACACATATGAAAGGGGAAAATTGATCACTTGGAAAAAAAAATTGTGAACCAAGAATGAAGGGAAAAACTTCTGTCAATTTATATAATTAAAAAATTACACTATTTATAAAGGTGAACTGTATTATTTATTTTTCACACCCTATATAATGCCAAACAAAACATGTCTAACAATTTGAGCATTGAATCCATGTTCAAAAGAATATGTGAGATACTGTGTCTTATTTGCCAAGTTCACCCAATAGATACAGATATCATCCTGAAAAGTGCAAAGTGAAATCTAGGACACGTGACAGATGTATTTAGAAGTAAGAAAATACGATAATCAATAAAAATTGAAAATAATATATATGTGTGTATTTGCATTTTCAAAAATCTAATTGGAGGAAGTTCATTTTTTCTTTTTTATTCACAAGGTTCAATTTAAAATCTCACTTAATAAGGATTAAATTTCATGTAACTTTTTTTACCATAATTTCATGTCCCTCAATCAAACTATTGTTGATATTTAATAAAACATTTTAATTATTTCTAAAACTTCTCTATACCAATCACCATAAGCAATAATTTAGTTTCATTTTAGTTATTTAATTTTTTTTAATCCTTCAATTTTCAAAGTATGATGAAAAAAATTTTATCATTAACATCGCTAACTAAGCTAATGGAAAATCCTTTAGTACACAGTTTTTAATACTAACTTGTCAATTTTCACAACCAAATTATTAGTATTATTATGTATTAATTAATTTTAAATTTAAAATACTTTTAAATTAAATCAAAAATAAAAAAAATAATTATAAATAAGTGATTTTCAAATAAAATCCTATTCTTAAAATTTTTAACCATGAAAATAAGTTGGATAAATGTGTTGACATTGAAAAATGATTTGTTAGCATTTGAAAATGTTTTGTCAACATTTTTTTATAACATAACAAACATTAGTAATAAAAAATTGAAGGGTAGAATGGTGATATAAACAAATACATGGGAATATACCTATTGGAATACACACCGAAATACAGGAGGGTGGACAGTGTGGGGAGAGAGAGAGAGCGAGATTTTGGTGGGAAAAGTATAAAACTTGAATTGGAAACGAAGAAAGGCGAAAAAACGGCAAATGCCCAAGAGAGAAACCTGTGGCTGGAGCCTCGCTTCAAACCCTAAACCTAATTTCTTCTCCGAATTTGGGGTATAATCTATGTCCTCTTGCTGATTTTCTTTTTATCTTCTTTGAATCCTTATCCTTCCCTCTATACTGTGTAGTGCACAATATCATTTGTTATTTCCCCTTGTTAATTATATCGTCTTTTATTCTTCTCTCTCTTACGCGTTTTTTTTTTGTCAATATTACCGTTCCATTTTTGCAGAATTTTTAATGTTCCTTCTTGGTTTGGGGTACAGTTTTTCTAGATTCTGGTAATTGGAGTGGAAGGAAGACACTGAGAATCAAATTTCAATTTCGGACAATCTTTTCTCTCCGATTTCGGAATTTGCATTAGTTAGAAAATTTTTCGAAGAACGGTAATCTTCAGACAGAAATTAGGAGTTGATAAATTCGGAGAAATCATACGTCTCTGAAGTTTTTTCTCATTGCAACGACGGCGTTTACGGTTCTGCGGTTGTGAAATTGTGTCGGTGAATGGCAGGAGAAAATGGCGGTGGTGGTGGTACCGGGGATGACACGGGAGCATCGTCCCCGAAGAATAAAATTAAGTTCTTATGCAGCCATGGCGGCAAGATTCTTCCGAGACCCGGCGACGGCATGCTGAAGTACGCCGGCGGCGAGACACGTGTTATTGCGGTGCATCGTGACATCAATTTCTCAGGTATTCATTGTTAATCCTATTTGTTTCCCTCGAAAATGTCCTCGTGACAAATCATAATCGCCTTTCTTTCCAATTGATTGTCATTTCATTAGCTCCAAAACCAATGCTATGATTGATCACAGTACAATAGTAATTGGAATGAGAACAATGATATTTTATCATAAATTACTCTCAATTATCTTATTGTAACTAAAAAAAAATTATTATATTATTAAAATTATTTTAAAAATAATATAATTTTTATTTTTATTGTTAATAAATATTACAAATTTTAATAATTCACCTCCTTTTTCGTAATAAATAAGAGTATTTTTAAAATAAAGTAATTAATACTTTAAAAATTTATTAAAGGTAACTTATATATAAAATCATTAAAATCTTTCTAAAACTAATTAATAAAAATGATTGGAGGGAGTAATGGTTTATTTGATATTTCATGCTCTCGGTGATAGAATTACATAAAAGAATAAGTTTGTTGATAAAATTTATTTTTTAATCCTAATTTTTTAATGCCATTGTAACTATATTATTTAGTGTTAATTTATATTTATAATTATAAATTATGGAGATCTGTATGTCACATGTTAGCTTTAGAATTGATCTCTCAACTAGTTAGTAGTGTTAAAGATAGAGGGGATTATTTATAAATTAGGATAAATTATAGTCTCAGCCATTATTTGACCGTGCGTTACTTTATATCCTGTGTTTATTCAAAGTGTATGTTATTTATTGCTAAAAAATTGTTTTGCTTTTATCTTGAACATCACTATATCAATATATCAAACAATATATATATATATACTCCCTCCGATCCACATTATAAGGTATTTTATATTAATTATACGTATATTAAGAAAATTATTTTTTAAACTGAAATCAATGAAAAAAATACCTACATTTCTTATTTAACCCTTATTAAATATTTCATTCTTTTATTATTGTAGAGTTATAAATGAGGAGAGAGGAATCATTAAAAACATGGGTAAAATGAAAAACAAAATATTCAATACCCTATATTTTGGATTAAAAACTTATCAGACCGGAGAAAATATATATTAAAATTTATAACAACTCGTATATCAATCAATATATATCATAAAATTTATTTATAACAATCCGTATTATCTATAAGTTACAAATAGTATAACTCATTTCTCAAATTACATGCAATACACAGTAAACATGTTTAGTGTTATAGTAATATAAGAATATTTTAGGCTTTTAATGGGCAGTTTTAATCTTCAAATGTCAGTTTAATTTTAATAATATTCTTAAAGATTATGAAAGTTTTAACAACGAAATTATTTGCCATTTCGGCTTCACATGATCATTTTTTCGAAGATTAGAACTGAAAATATCATACAGTGATTTGAGCATTAACTGCCTCAATTTGCCCACCTCATAAAAAAACAGTTGAAATGCTCAGCAAGATACTTACAACGGAACAAATTGAGGCAGTTAATACTCAAAAAAAAATTTACTTTTGCACACCTCATGCAGTGATTTGAGGATGACTGAATGATACTCTGAGCCATGTTGAGAGGAATTCAGTAATTTATACTAAAATTTGTTAGCTAATTAGGTGAATTCCTTGTGTATTGCACATGATCAAGGAACTAAGGCTCACTGTTCATGATATTTATAGATTTTACAATTTATATTGATATTGATGATTGAGCAGCCTCGACTAGTACTTGTAATACTAATGTCACTATCTCAGAGGTTGACGTAACCTGAACTTAATAGGATATATAACTGCTAATGCATTGTGTTGTCAACATTTCAGAGCTTATGAAGAAACTCACTGCTCTAACTGACGGTGACATGGTCCTCAAGTACCAGCTGGTCCCTGAAGATCTTGATGCCCTGGTCTCAGTTAGATCAGATGCAGATCTCCTACACATGTTTGATGAGCATGATCGCCATGTAAATGAAGGAGCTCCAATGCTTCGAGCTTTCTTGTTTCCTTCCAAACCAGTTGTACTAGAGAACCAATCGTCATCGGCCTCTGAACCCCACGTATCGGAGCAGCGTTATATCGATGCCATCAATGGCATCATCCACATAAACCCCAGAGGAAGACCTTGTTCCATCAGGGTTGTTTCCTCTGCTTGTTCTTCCCCAAAAAAATCAGATTCCCCAGAAGGTCATTTTGCTGATGTAACTCATGAATCATTCTTTCACGATAATCAAAGGTCAATGCACAAAGTGCGAAGTTCACCCAGCTTCAGCAGCCTCAACAACCTCCAAAGTAGCCACAGTAGTCCAAAGAAGTATGAACACAGTTGTTATCACCACTACCAGCACCACCCTCATGGCCATCCTCCCTTTGTTGGACTGTCATCAGATCCACAAGTAGGGTTTGGGTTTGGAATACCACCACCAATTTTGCCATTGCCAAGGCAAGATAATGGTAGGAGTAATGGTTTTAACCAGTATTACTCACTTACCAGAAACAGCAGTCACAAAGGGAGTTCAGGCTTCCCCAAGACTATAGGAGGATACCACGATGAATCTTCTTCAGCTTCTGGACATTTTAGGTTTGAGAGATCCAACAGTGATCCTCGCACTCCTAGTCCTAGACAGACTATATGGGAATAGTAAAATGACGAAGTTTCTGCAGGAAACTGGAATGAATCTGTGACTGGTTTTCTTTGTATAGTACTTGTAGAGCTGTTATATGGTGTTGATATTTCTTGGTTCTTTCTCTTTTTCTTGTTTTTTTCTGAGGTTTTCAAAGGCAGAAGGTTGTAATTTCTCTAATTCTTCTGTACTGTTCGTGTGAAACACTACACTCAAGCATGACTATTATAAGTATTACAGCATGTGAAATGAGGGTCTGTGATTTGTTTCTTAATTCTTTTCCGGTTTTGTCCAATTATGCAAATTCAACATCTGTGGGTTTGATCTTCAGACATTTTTTTTTTTAACCAATGACGCTTTGATAAATAATAGATTCTTCGTGGAAGACTTTAGGCATATATTTGGTTTAAAAGAATAAAATAAGAAGAAAATTAAAAAGTGAATAAAATAGATGATAAATGATGATTATTTTTGGATTTTAAAAGATAATTAAATGAAATATGTATACCTGAGCAATGATAAGAAAAAATTGTATCCCCTAATTGATGCCATCCGTCTCTAAGATGATTGGATAAAATGTAAGACGAACAACTGGGCTTGAGGTTGGGGCCTTCATAGCGCTCATAGGACAGCGCTCAGAGATTATACTTAGTTAGAATCACTCTCATCAAAATAATCAAATAACTAGAGTGTTTAAAAGGAAAAGAAAAAAAACAACAATAAACAAGGAACACAATGCACCACAAATTAACATGTCCTGGGAAAGATTTATTAATTCAGATATAACTTATAGAACTACATCTACAGCTAATATGTTAAACACATGATAGCTGACATAACACCTAACTTCCATACCTTTTCATATTTACTACTTGCGTATCCAAAAAACCTTGTTCATCAAATTTATGATTCAGTCAATTTCATCCCCACAAGGGATTCAATGACCTATAAAAATCACTCTTCATTGACAAAAATCACTACTAATAGTTTATCCGGAAAAACAAAAAAAGCTAATATTATTTAACATAAAAAAAAGGAGCATCAGATAATCTCTCAAAACTCTAGGAGTCAGTGAAGTCGGCATCAATAACATCCCCCTCGGGTCCCTTGCCTTTAGGTTCTGCGGGACCAGACTCGCCACCAGGGGGTGAAGGCCCTGCAGCTCCTGGCTGGTTGTATAAGGACTGACCAAGTTGCATAACTTCTTGATTGAGGGCAGCCATGGCATCCTTCATGGCTTGGGTTGAGCCACCTGAAATTGCATCTTTAAGCTCCCCTAGTTTGGCTTCAACCTTCTCCTTCACAGGGCCTGGAACCTTGTCTCCCAGCTCCTTCAACTGCTTCTCTGTCTGGTAGACCACAGAATCTGCCCGATTCTTTGTGTCTATAGAATCCCTCTTCTCTTTGTCCTCCTTTGCAAACCTCTCTGCCTCCTTTACCATCCTATCTACCTGCAATTCATTTACAAGATAATTGTTCGCATCATTTAAGCTCCCTTTTAAAGATTGGTGGAGACATGCCATAAAACTAACGTTCAAACTGATTAAATATAAGTTCATGATCATCATTTTCAGCTACCTCATCACCAGGCAAGGTGCTAGCACCAGTAATGGTAATATCTTGTTTCTTCCCTGTGCCCTTATCCACAGCAGTGACTGAGAGAATGCCATTTGCATCAATGTCAAATTTCACCTCAATCTGAGGAACCCCACGAGGTGCAGGAGGGATACCATCCAACCGGAAGCTACCAAGAGATTTGTTGTCCCTAACAAATTCTCTCTCACCCTGCAGGACATTGATCTCTACACTGGTCTGTCCATCAGCGGCTGTTGAGAAGACCTCTGACTTGGAGGTAGGAAGAGTAGTGTTTCGAGGGATAATTTTTGTCATTACACCACCTAGAGTTTCCAGACCCAAGGACAGAGGAGTAACGTCCAGTAGCACAATGTCACTGACATCTCCAGCCAAGACACCAGCCTAAGATAAATCCAAGAGTCAATAACACAGTAGTCAATAAATATAACGCACTGTCAAGGGAACACTCAATTCTGAATTTAGATCCTGAGAGAATAATATCAGCCAACACGTGTAACACAATATTCAATTGCATCTTTAAGCTGGCTGAATCCCCAAGCATCATGCTTAACTTGTCATGCATGAAGCAGACAACCACAGGAACTCAATCAAAAGCTCACTAACATATTCCTGAGGAAAATAAGACAGTTTGAAAAATTACTAATTACTAATCAACCATTGAAGGAGCTAAAGCCTACCTGAACTGCAGCTCCAAGGGCAACCACTTCATCAGGATTGACAGAGACATTTGGGTCCTTGCCAGTCATCTTCTTTACAAGCTCTTGAACAGCAGGTATACGTGTTGATCCACCCACCAATATCACCTCATCAAGATCCTTAAATAAGAGTTTTGCATCCCTCAATGAGTTTTCAACTGGTGTCTTGAGCCTGAAATGCAATTGATTCAAGAGTTACACCTGATAGGTTCTTTTAGCTTTGATGACAGTCTCAATGAGACTGAAAAAAATTTGCGCAAAAGCCAATTCATATTCCTTTTGAACTAAAAAAAAAAAACCTCAATTCTAGAGGGAAAAACAGAAAATGAATTCTGGTGTACATTACCTATCAAGCAGATCTGAACATAATTCCTCAAATTTAGCCCTTGTAAGGGTGGTCTCAATATGCTTAGGTCCATCAGCTGTGGCAGTTATGAACGGCAAACTGAAGATATACACATAATCTCAGTCATTTGGATAAAACTTTGCAAGCATACATGCAAGACTACTGATGACCCAATAATACTCCATCACAGAATCCGTACCTGATATTTGTTTGAGTCAATGATGACAGCTCCATTTTAGCTTTCTCAGCCGTCTCAGTGAGACGTTGAAGAGCTTGTTTGTCTTTCAAAAGATCTATTCCTTCATCTCTCTTGAAGTTTGAAGCCAGCCAATCAACAACTCTCTACAATCAGCATATGACAATAGGGAACTGTCAGTTAAGATATTCAAACAACATCCACGCCCCACTAATAACAGAAAAATAAGAAAGGACTCCTACCTTATCAAAGTCATCACCACCCAAATGTGTATCTCCAGAGGTAGAAAGCACCTCAAACACTCCATCTCCGACCTCAAGTACTAATATCAATAAGGTAAATACAAATAAGCTCATGTGAATAATGGAGAAAAGAGTATAAGAAAAAGCAATCTTCAAGCACGGAGAATTGTAGCGCTCATGATACCTGAGACATCAAAAGTACCACCTCCAAGGTCAAATACCAAGATTGTTTCGTTGTTCTTCTTTTCAAAACCATATGCCAAAGAGGCTGCAGTTGGCTCATTGATAATACGAAGAACTTCTAATCCAGCAATACGACCAGCATCCTTTGTTGCAGTCCTTTGGGAATCGTTGAAGTATGCAGGCACTGTTACTACAGCTTTAGTCACTTTATCATTCAAAAACTTAGAGGCATCATCCACAAGCTTTCTCAAAACCTGTATGAGAGGCAAAGAAAGTCTTATAAACACAGTGCATGTACAGCTATCAAACTACCGAGTACAAGCCACTAACAGATGAAATTATCAAACCCGGCCGTTTAATGAGTAGTGGGAAGTTCAATTCAACAGCCAAGTATAACTAATCTAAAGATAATAAGCTCAACTATTAAGTTAACGTAACCATCATGCATAGAAAAACAGCACAAGAAAAATCCCACACGCCAGAATCTCCACTATACAATAAGTTATATACCTGTGCGGAGATTTCTTCAGCGGCAAACTGCTTTCCAATTGCAGGGCACTCAAGTTTCACATTTCCGTTGTCGTCCCTCACCACTCTGTACGAAACCTGCTTTGACTCTTCGTCCACCTCGGACATCTTCCTACCAATAAACCTCTTCACCGAGAAGAAAGTGTTCTCAGGGTTCACCACCGCCTGGCGCTTCGCAATCTGACCAACAAGCCTGTCTCCATTCTTGGTATACGCCACCACAGACGGCGTCGTTCTCTGACCCTCGGCGTTGGTTATAATCGTGGGTTTTCCACCTTCCATAGCAGCGACGGCGGAGTTCGTCGTCCCCAAATCAATACCCACAACTTTCTCATTCACAACTCTCACTGGTCCCACACTGTACCTCCTCCTAGTATTGCTCTTCAGCTTCAGAAATGCAGAACGCGGGAAGTCAAAAGATGATGAACTACCTACCCTCCGCCCCAAAAATACGGTTCTTGAACGAGCACAATTCGGCTTCTTCAATGAAGAAGCAAATGATGGAGTACCAAGACCGTGTATTTGGGCACTAGAAGAAGCCATTATGAAGAGAATTCAAATACTTTTTGATCAAATTTCAGGAACCTAAGAGTTCAATGCCCAAGAGCTTGAGCTACAGATTGGGACCACCGGTGAAGAGTTGCAGAGAGAGGGGATAACGGAGGATGGAAAAACCCTAATCGCTGAAGATGGTGCGAAGGGATAGAGAAGAAGATAGGACTCGGAGGGGTTTTATATGGTGACACGTGGAAGATTCTAGAATGATCTGTGAATAACCGTTAGATTTTCGGAGGCCAGATTTTCCCTTCATTTCTGGCCGTCGGATTGCAACTTGTGGGGGGCGGCTGTGGAGAAAACTAGGCAGCTTCATGAATTCGGCATATGGGAAATGAAATGTGGTGGATATTATAAAATTTTTATATTAATTATACATATATTAAAAAAAATATAATTGAAATTAATACAGCTTCATGAAATTAATACGACTTGTGGGGGACTGGTCTTTCATATATTAAATTTGAATTTTTCCATTCATCATTTAAAACAATTTTTTGAAAATAAAAAAGGGGGAGGCGAGGGCCCACCCAATTGACAACGTGCGTCCGCCACTGCTCTCCCTCCACCGTGAAGATGTATTGGGATTAATTGTGACATTTGCTAATTTTTTTAGTTTCAAATTTGTTTCTTATTTGTCCTTTCCATTTTCTTTTCCTACACATACCAAATATGATTTGAGTCTCTTGTTTCCTTTCTTTTTACCTCCACCTCTCCCTTTTCTGTGTATCAAATAGGGCCATATATATCCTAACATTTCATCTTTTCAATGATCCATAAAGAGGAGCAAACCAAGAATTTGTATATCTGGTTCATTATCATATTTTCTTTCATTATATTCACCTTTCGTGCGGTCAGTACGTTAGTCCAAATCAGTCAAAATTTGTTTTGGTCCGTGTATTGCTTGGTATGCATGGTGTGAGGTTTAAATCTTGTCTTATGAAATTTTTGGGTACATACGTTAATACAGGAAGAGTCGAAACCCAGTTATATGGAAAGGAAGATGTTACTGATGAGAAATTGCAAGCTTGGAAATCTCTGTTATTTTCTCAGGAATAGCTTAAATGATCTGAGAATTGTCTTCCTATCTCTCTGGGATTTTGGATTTAAGAAGACCTATAAGTTTTCTCACAAGGCTTTACAGGTAAATAATAATAATAATAATAATAATAATAAATAAATACATAAAAGGCATATGCTCTTCAAGTTTCCTATATATTTAGCTTATTATTGTAAAGGTGTGCTTGATTGTCTCTTCTGGAGGAAGGAAATACAAAGTTCAGTTCTTTCTAGCTCTGAAGTTCCCCACCATGATTCAGGGATCCAACTATATTAACTACTTCTGTTTCACCAAGGAACCCTCTAAAATAATTTTGGAGAATGGAAATGCTCTTATTTTGAGTCAATCAAGAGAAATTCCTAAATAGTCTTAATCTTCAAAATTTTACAAACCAAACAAATCATAACTAGACATGTAACCAATGAGATTTATCTCTCATATGTATACATGTATATTTATAATTAGCTTGATCAAGAAAATTTTTTGTATATCAAGTTTTCCTAAGAATTTCTCAATGACTTTCGCACTGTGGTTTTATCTCTTTGCAGCAGATTCTTTCACTGGAAGGGCTCTCCAACCAATATCACGGCGATAGAAGCCTTCTGGCCAATTAATCTGCTCAACGGCTCGGTAAGCTCGATCACGAGCCTCTTCGAGGTCATTTCCTTTGGCAGTGATACCAAGAACACGACCCCCTGTGGCAATAAATCTGCCCTCGGAATCATAGGCAGTTCCAGCATGAAATATCTTAACTTGAGGATCGACAACATCAGCTTCTTCAAGGTTTTGAATCAAAGTTCCTTTCTTATAGGATCCAGGATACCCCTTGCTTGCCATCACCACAACCATGGCAGATCCTGGAGACCAGTTCAAGGATACCCCACTTAGCTCTCCTCTGCAAGCTGTGAGCAGAACTTGTGCCAAATCAGATTCCAACCTGACCATCAACACCTGTTTAAGTGGCAACAAGAAAAGAAAGAAAAATGGAAGTAAGGAAGTTAACAAAATGACTCCATTATGACTATGAGGGCCATAAAATAGTGTCAAATGTGTATGCCTCTGTTGGATCACCTACTATGAGATCAAACAAGATATCAGTAAACTGAAAATAACACTAATAAAATAAAAGCATTTGAAAGCATATGATCAAGATCTAAATATAAGTACTAAGGTGGAAAACAATGCCAATCTGTCAGGAAAGTGCACGAATTATATAGCAATATAACATCAGCACAATGAAACATAAACCCTCTAAATTATCAACCACGCACACAGGAAATTAGTTTGCCATGATTTGGTAATGGACTGCTATAGTAGGTTCAAGGGTTGAAATTGTTATCAATAGAAAATCAATTTGACTCCATCAAGTATCAGTTAACTGACCTGGCACTCTGGGTCCCCAAAGCGCACGTTATACTCTATTAGCTTAGGCAAGCCAGACCTCTTTTCAATCATAAGCCCAGCATACAAAACCCCAACAAACCTGCAACCTTCTGCTGCCATTCCTTTTACAGTGGGGATAATAATAGAATCCATTACTATAGACTGAAGTTCCTTGGTTAGTACAGGGGCTGGAGAGTATGCACCCATGCCACCAGTGTTAGGTCCAGTGTCTCCATCACCAACTCGCTTATGGTCTTGAGCAGATTCTAATGGGATTGCATTTTCTCCATCCACCAATGCAAAAAATGAGACCTCTTCTCCTTCTAGAAATTCCTCAATAATGACACGACAACCAGCATAGCCAAAAGCACCATTCACCAGCATTGAATCAACAGCTTCATATGCTTCTTCCAGTGTCATGGCAACTGTAACTCCTTTTCCAGCAGCCAGTCCATCTGCCTTGACAACAATTGGTGCTCCGTGTTCTTGAATATATTGCTTTGCAACAGACGGGTCTGTGAATGTTTTGTACTGCATTTAATTAATTCAGGATTAGTCAGAAGTAAGAAGTTTCTGGCTTCAATATGACAAATAACAAGGTTGGAAACTGATTGATGCACAGAGATGTATTCAAAGAGGGCATGGGCAGAATATTGTTCACAATTAGTTGTTGAGAGAAAAGGGGCACAAGAAGGACTAATTATCAGTCTAATTGATGAGACTAAGAACAAAAAGACAGACCTTGGCAGTTGGAATGTTATACTTATCACACAAATGCTTCATGAAATTCTTTGAACCTTCCAAGGCAGCAGCCTCTGCAGATGGGCCAAAAGTTGGGATTCCTGCCTTAACCAAATCATTTACAAGACCTGAAACAAGTGGAGCTTCAGGTCCCACAACAACTAGTCCCACACCCCATTCACGGCAGAATGAGACTACTGCAGCCCCATCATAAATATCAAGGTCTGAAATACAAGTGGCATTTCCTGAACTGGAAATTCCTGCATTGCCTGGGGCACAAAATACACCATCACAGGATGGTGATCGTTGCAAGGCATAGCAAAGTGCATGTTCACGTCCACCCCCACCAATGACCAGAACAACGACCCCTTCCTCTATGGCATGAACAAAATAATACAAAACAGCAAATGACAGAAGTGAGAAGGAAAAACATATCATGGTAGTCTTGACTCTTAAATCATAAACAAAGAACAACAAGAAAAAGAGGTCTAGATTACCATGAAAACATCAGGAAAATATATGTACTTCTACAAAAATAGGAAGCCAACATGCAAGAACCCATGGAAGATGAAGATTGCATTGGGAGTTGGCATATACTGCATGGTGGACAGCTAATGCACATACATGAATAACAAAGGCTATTGCAATAGAGAGGCATTTCTAGCACAAGCAGGTTTGTTCCTTTGGTACCCAAATCAGCACACTTGTGCAGCTGAAGTGCAATAAAATTCTTGACAGCACTATTTCAAGGGCACTAGAGCTCCATGACCAATCTAGTAGAAACAGAAATCCTCGGTGACAGTAATTTTTCACTGGGAATAAAAAATGGGAATTTCATATTTGCAGCAAATTATGTACAGAGTACTTGTGAATACACAGCAATTACCCAGTTGATAAATGGGAACTTCGATCAGTAGTTTGCCAAAGGCTATGAGGGTTAAAATAAAAGAAAAGGAAGAACTCCACCAACCACTTTCAAATTTACTCCTTGTAGCAGTATGTAATGATTTTCAGAATCATAGAGAACAAATTCATCAATTAATAGAGACTTAAAAGAAGCAAACCAGGAAATAGGATATGGCTGGACGATGAAATTACAGATTACAAAAACCAGGAAAATTAAAAGATTGAGTTATTGCAAAGCTTACCAGAATCACTTTTACTATCAACGCCAACAAAATTTGACGGCTCTGATGTATTAGTAGCACAATTGCAAACATTGTGGAATGATTGGAAGCCACTAAAATGACGTTTATCCCAAACAAGATTGCGATTGGTAGAGTTGAAACTCAAGGGTTCAACAAAGAGAGCTGAAGCTGAAGACTTTTGAAGAAGACAGGCTTGTCTGAACCCAGATGGCTTAGACACTCCATAATGATTGCGTCCATGAAAATTCAAAGAAGCCCCAACATTGAAGACGGTGCAAGACATGCTAATCCCTGTTCCGAAATTGCACACTTTTGAATTAACAAATATATATAATAAACCTTGATGCTTAGCACAATGGAATACACAAACCAAAACAAACTGAAAGCACAAATTTTAAATAACCACCTCACAGTGATGCTGGCGGCAAGCACTCTTACTCAACAAACAACTCAAGCAGCTAGCACACAAAAGTCCATTCCTTGGTAAATAGGATATAAAACTACGGAGATTATTACATATTCTGGGTAATAAAGACTATTCTAAAGGACTCCTACGATCCATTCATTTCACAAATTTCAAATACCGAAAGCAAGCCAAACCGATACACCGTTCAGTTCAGAATCATTCAAAAAGAGTAGCGAAAACGTGTCAGGAAAATAACATACTTATTCAAACAAAGCAAGCAGCTAAAGGGGCTGAGACCGGCGACGTCGCCGCAACTGACAAGACGGAGAAGGGAAGGAGACTGCTGGGTTTGGAAGCGAACACTGAATCTGGTTGAGTCTGGGAGAACGCACACTGTATAGCTCACTAACTGCCTCTGGTTTCGAGTGAAATCTGCGGACAATGGTGACGCCTTGGGATTCGATACCTGATTTACGTATCGAAGGGCGGGAATTAATAACCTAATTCGCATTGCTTTCATGGAACAAAAACGGTTATAAAATGCGGATGATAAAAAGACAGTTCAAGATGTTTCCAAACCGACAGAAAATTTAGTTTATATAATTTGAAAATTTTTAGATTAGAACTTTTTTTTTTATCCAAAGATTAGATTTTGATTGGGGAATATTTTCATTTTGAGTCTTGAATTGTCCTTTTTCCTATTTATTAGGTTAGTAATTGGTAAAGAAATTAGTAATAATAAACGCACATTAATGGTGGCAAAAAAAAAAACGCATATTAATGATGATCAGATTAGGAAGCAAAATATTCGTTATTGAGCATAAGAGCTGTGATTAAAATGTTGTAACGACTAAATAAATTCAAACCTTGTTCCAACATGAGAAAACAATCGTCCAAATTAAAATGGGCAGTCCACATTTAATTTCATTTTATTATATAGTTAATATATTTTTATTTCATTAAATGTAGAATTCAAAATAAAAATAATTTTATAATTATTACTAAAAAAATGATGTTATCATTTTAAAAAATTAAATTAAAAAAATTTCAATTTGGACAATCTAAATTAAATTTGAATGGTTAATATCTCATTACAGCTATTAGTACACAAACCTTATCAATGTGATAAGCACCAGATTACAGTCTATTCCAACATGTATTTTCTTCGTTCCAAAATAATTGACACTTTAGAGTTATGTATATAGATTAAGAAAATTAATAAATAATTTAGTGATTAGTAAAATATAATCATATTTTACTATAATATTTTTATTCATGAACACCAGAACTACTCATTAATAATACAATTATTAATGGTAAACTTATTAGAAGACAATTAATGATATTTTAAAAATTGTAAAGCAACAATTATTTTGAAATAAAAAAAAATCAAAGTGTTGATTATTATGAGATGGAGGAAGTATTAAAAAAATATGAGTTAACTATACTTCAATTCTAAATATAAAGTACTTTCAACTAAGAAAAAAAGTTATATTATTAAATTTATCAAGAAATTTCAATATTTTTTACTATTTACCCTTATTAATTATATTATTTTTCACACTTCTTATATCATTTATCTCTCACCTATGAATCATAAATCAAGGGTATAAAAGAAAAAAATAATTAATACACTAAATTACATTACAAAACGTCTTATATTTAGGACCAAATAATATTTCTAAAAAAAATCTTATATTTAGAAAAGAGAAAGAAGATGATTTTATAGAATTTGCCATTATGAATGTGAGAGGGGGAGAGAGAGAGATTTTAACAAATTTAGTCGAGCCACATTATACACACACACACATATATATATATATAAAGTTACTTATCATATTTTACACCATTTTAAAGAAATTTTGAATATTAGAATAATTTCCAATCTTAAGCTTCTATACGCTATCTAAAATAAGAAAAACTTACAGTTAGACGAATTTTTGTGCATCACTTGCAATTTAAAAAATGAGTTACATATGAATATTGTGATTTAAAAGTTTTACAGTGATATTGATAGGTAATTTTTTTTAGCCGTAATAGGTAACATTTAATTAAGATTTTCTTCTTATGATAGTTTTATTTTTTCCATTGGCGTAAAATATCTTACCATCCACTTCTCTTGCCCCAAAATTTAACCTAATCAACTTTTGCTGTAGTTTGTTTCGCATGAGTTACGGCCTCAGATTGGACAAACAAATAAGATACGAAACTTTTTCTGTTCTTCTCTTTTTTTAATAAAAATCAAAAGAAAATGGCAAAAAGTGATATGGATATTTAATATTGCCTTAGATTGAAATTCCAGCAATATGGACATTGAATATTCAAGAAAAATTATTGTTTATGATATATTTGAAAAGGAATAATAAATGTAAAAATAGATTGTGAATTTCGATACAGTCACTCTTTTATGCTATTCTCTTTTTTAAATGCGTAAATGTGAAAATTCAAATATATAATTTCACGTCCAATTACTAAAATGACTCTAAAATGTTTAACATTTGAAATGAAAGATCTTATTGAATTGATTTATGCCTATGAACCTCAAAAATAGTGAAAATTTGTTATTTCTATCAATTTTTTTCTCTCTCTCTCTCTCTCTTTTTTAAAACCAAGGAATTCTCAGAGTCTAAAAGCAAAAGATTTGAATTGATGTGCTTTCGCCTGGCCAGTCACCTGTCATAACCTTTTAGAAAACCTTTACTCCTTAGTATAAAAAAATAATTGAGAAAAGCTCTGTGTATTAAAATAGAAAAAACACGTTATTTATTTAATATATTTAATAATTTTTTTAAAAAATATTCTTAATTAAGATGATATATTTTTAAAATAATTCATTTATATTAATTACATGATAAAAAAAATAAATAATATTAAATGAGAATATTTTTTAAAATAATTTTATATTTTAAATAAATTTATTATTTTTCTTGACCAATCTGATTTTATCTTTTGTCTCTTATATTAAAAAACCGAGAAAATACTTTCATTAACCACTCAAGCATTTGACGTTTTATAGTATAATATTAGAAATAATCAATAATTCATTAGAAAGAAAAGAAAAGAAAAGAAAAAAAGCGACCAACAAGGGAAGTAAGAAAACAAAGGATGGGTCACACCTTCAAAATGTTCATCATGTTCTCCTAAATCACTTGAAGAAACAAAAAACATGATCAGAATTTCGGGGAAACTAGAACAATATACATTATATAAATCCTTATGTCTGCTATATTACTAAATCAACAGTATAGTAGTGTGTGAAAAATATACAAGACGTGGTCTCTTGAGCAAGAATAGAAAGCAAACTCCGTCTCCATGGCCAATGAATTCAAAAGCTAAAATTTTCCATATTACGCCTAGGAACTCTTTCTGTGGCATTTTTCACAGATGCACTGGATGATTTACAGCCTGCTAACAATTGACAAGTGGATAAAAAGGGAAGGGGGGGCGAGATCGGCCAAAGTTGCTAGGTGTGCAAAGCCATAACGAAGTTCTTCTCACAAGCATGCTCTGGAATAAGCTGGTTGATGACATCAGGCGGTATACCAAAAGACAAGTGGATGAAAAGGGTAGGGGGGTGAGATCGGCCAAAGTTGCTAGGTGTGCAAAGCCATAAACAAGTTCTTCTTACAAGCATGCTCTGGAATAAGCTGGTTGATGACATCAGGCGGTATACCCGAAAGACAAGTGGATGAAAAGGGAAGGGGGGTAAGATCGGCAAAAGTTGCTAGGTGTGCAGAGCCATAAACAAGTTCTGCTTACGAGCATACTCTGGAATAAGCCGGTTGACAACATCAGGTGGTATACCCGAAAGCTCTGCCAGCACAAACAACATATGAAGAACAGGGGAAAAAAGGTCAATTTTAATGTAAGGAAATATTAATTTCTCAACAAGTTAGTCTTATGAAAGTTTTACTTGTTTTGTGGAGGCAAAAAAAAAAAAAGGCCATTTCACTTTCCATAATCTAATACTGGTATTCTGGGAATGTTGAAACTTGGAAGCAAATTCTAATATTGGTATTCTGCTTAGCTCTTCCCAAGAACTTCAATATTAGACTATGATGATCAATCAGGCAGTGTTTGGGCTCACCTGCAGCTTTAAAATTGAAAAGAGGAGGAAGTGGGCGGCCATTGGGAAGGCGGGTATTTGGATCTCTCAATTCATCGAAGAAAGGATGAATGCAAGCTTCCAACTGCAGTACAATGACTATGGTGAGCATCAAACATTATAATGACATATTCTAGTTCCAAGGCCACAACAGAAGAGAAGAGGGAAAATGGAGAGGCTAAACTTACAGCAGTGCATCGCAAATTGGGAGAGTACTGAAAGAACCTACAGACAAGGTCCACAGCTTCTGGGGGTAAGCGCTTCTGAAAGACCTGTCAGATTGGGATGATATCACAATAAATTCCTCATGCAAACAACACTCCTTTAAAACAATGTATATCAAGACATGCACAAAAGTTTTACCAAGACTTGCACATGTTCGATATAAGAAATATTCGTATCTACATACATCAAAGGAAATAATTGATGAGCCCAACAACTTTATGGGCCTAGTCCACAAGAGGAACAGGACCAAAGTTGTTAGGGACATGAGGAAGAGGGCCAAGAGAGACCCAGGGCCCATTCAGACATGAATTGTGATGTTTGGTGTGTGGGACCCGCAGCAATGTTCTTCTAGGGTATTGAGCCAAGGAAATGAGCTAAGGAACCAGTGTATTGTCAGCTTGAGAGAGACCTGCCTCTCAAATGACAGGGACGTTTTCTGCTACCTTATCTATTTCCATTTTTGTCATTCTAGATACCTGTGATTACCAAGTTTAGCTACAGTAATTAGGAGGATTAGTGATTTTGCTGTTATTCCTTCCTGTTAATAGAGGGATATATTGTAGTGTTTCTCTTAATTATCAGATAACAAGATTTTGGGTCCATCAGTAATTGATAACAATATTGACTCAAGCAAGACATTTAAACCAGGGGGCAACTGCAATCACTTCCAAGAATGCAATCTACAACACCTCTCGCGACTTGAACAGAGTGTTCCATCTTGACATCTTTGGAGTAGGAAGTGTCCCTGAGGCACAATATCTATACTAATCTGGCTATAGGGTCCATTACATTTATCAAGATTCAACACCAAGTCAATCCCATGCCAAGTCATGTAAAGCTACTTTTTGGCACACAATACTACATACGCAGTAAAGATATCAGCTTACTCCTTGGAACCTGTTTACTGACCATGCTCCACACTATGTGATGCCATTATAGCTAAACCATAGTAGTTTAATCCTCCTGTAGCATGCATCATGCAACTGGTATTAATAGCATTACTCGTTTTACAGCAATGGCTTGTTCTTGCTATATACTTCCTATTTCCCTAACCAACAACACTAGAAAAAAGTTGAGCAGGGGGGCCGTGGGATTAAACTTCAGCAAGGGCTATGCTTCCCAGTTCCCATCTATCCGATGAGTGATGACCATTAACCCGTTCACTCAATTGTGTAAAGAACAAGCAAGCTGAATACAAGATGCCCAGGTTGAACCATGATCCAGACAGAATTCTCACCATACCTCAGGAATGAAGTATTTAAGTGAATTCTAAAACAGCCTAATCAGCTAGCTTTGACAATTACTTGTTAACAGTTAACACTTGAGGAAAAGCATGCATGATGCCACCAAATGAAACACTCCAAGAAATATGTATTTGGAGAGCTATATGGTCCAAGCTCAAATTATATCAAGCTTATCTAGGCAAAGAATCTGCATGAAGGAGAAAGAAAAGAAATAAGAATAGAGATGATACCTTGTGCCATGGATGAGGTTTAATCTGCGGAAACTTAAATTCAGTATAATTTGGGTTCATACACTTTATCTCTTCCCTGGTTGGAGTTCCCAGAACCTGAAATTAAATTATAATTTTCAGCGAAACCTTTGAGTCATGGTGAACCAAGTAATTGCTAATATCATGAGAACAATAACAAACCAATAGGTATTTATGAAGGCAGGTTTTATTTGAACTAGCTCAAAGCACCAAGAGATAATCAAGAATAAAACGCATCTTCAGACACAACGCTGGAGATCAACAAACAACAAACAAGATAAAATTCTCTCTTCCAGCTGTTATGTAGAGAAAACATCAAGATTCCCAGAACCCATACCTCTTCATGATGACTCACACTAAATTTAATATACATCAGAGTCTAAGATACAGATGATTAACAATCTATTGATTCAACTAGTACATAACTATTGGATAGTTAAATCCCTCTCTTTTACAAGACATGGTTATTAGAAGAATGCAATAATTAGCCCAAATGACTGAAGAAAAATAACACTTACCTTAATGATTTCAACTAGTTGGTCAACTCCACTTTCTCCAGGAAACAAAGGCTGGAAAACAATTTGAATTTCAGGGAAAAGGAAAAATACAAAAAAAGGTAAAAAATTCTATTCACACATTTATTACAGCATCAAATTACCTGTCCAAGAAGTAATTCGGCCATTACACATCCAGTTGACCATATATCTATGGCAGTTGTATACTCAGTGGCACCAAAAATAAGTTCTGGAGCACGATAATATCTTGAACAGATGTAAGAAACGTTTGGTTCGCCTTTCACCTAATGAAATAAAATATGGATAAAATAAGAGCAGAGAAGCAAAAAGCTTTCATCAATCATCAGCGAGGTGAGCTTAATATCTTACCAACACTTTTGCACTGCCAAAATCACAAAGTTTCAGCTGATGTGTATGTGGATTCACCTGACATGAGCAACATGCATTTAATCAAAAGCTTGCAAAAAAATGTAACTACTGCAAACACAAGTATTCAACAGCATATACAAGCACAATTCCAACCGTCTTTTCTGTATGTGAAACAAAACAAAAATTCATAATCATTTCTAGAAGACCATTAGAAGAAGGCTCCTAAAAATCGTATAAAAAGGTTACCCCTTTTATCTAAGGCTCCATCAAATAAACTCCTCCAATACTTTGAGCAACAAAGAAGTAATTTTTCTAGTTGGTTTAGACATGCAAGAGATAGAAGAACACAACATATTTAATTACTTCAGAAATCTCATAAATTCAACAAGTCAGAGTTGTTTTGTGGTGGTCCCCAGGGCATTCTTAGCACTGCTTCCTTCAATCACTTATATTGGCAAAGCACAAACAACAAAAATATCGATATCCCTCAGCCATCAGCCCCACAAATTCAGTTGTTAAAAGAGATTTACAATGAACAAATCCTCAGAATGACAGTTCATTAGCAGCCAAAACCTTCCTAATTATGGTATAAGAAAATAAGTTCATAGGAAAACTCCATGTATCTGTTACATTAGAGAAGGACCCTAAACAACACTGCCAGAGCAGGAAGAATTAAAAGGCAAGGTAGAAAATTCAAAAATCCAGCCTCCATAACTTTAAATTAGCAAACTCTTGTGCAGATGAAAATGTGGCATATGGATGATGAAAATAGCTGTAGAGTGTAAGCCCCAGGATTATAAAATCATTCATTCCAAGATAAACTTCAGAAAAAGTTCAAAGACATCACTGAATGATTACACTAAATTGAAAAATCTATTGAGTGGCAATGAAATAAATTTGCTTCACACTAATATGTGAGGGTGCAGTCATCCAAACATTTCACCATTTAAAAAAAAAAAAGACTCAAATGGAAATCTTACGAGTAGGTTCTGAGGTTTGATGTCACGATGGCATATTCCAATGCAATTATGTATATATGCAAGAGCCCTGCAAATCTGCAACCAAATTCAGGAGGAAACAACAACATGAATAAGGCAAGAAAAAATAACTAGATTTTAAAATGTGCAGAACGCATGATTCTTGAGTTTCCAGATTCTGCTCTCCTGATAATATTTTCCAAATACAAAATGTATGCCCACTATATTTTTTTTCCTTTTTCAGAACCCTTTCTGTTCTTTTTTCTAAAACATAAAAAAAAAAAAATCCACATCTTCCCATGGATATAAATTATAACTAAATGGATTCTCCAATGAAATGTAGTTCAAATTGTTTAAATGAGGCCATCTAAGGCTAAGAAACATGATAAAAAATAAAAGGACTAAACTTATATACTTTATCTTATATGCTTTTCATGCTATTCTCCAATTAAAATTTAACATGTAGACCTTTTAGATTTTTTTAAGTTCAAGAAGTTAATTTTTCTAATATATAATTAATAACTAAATCTACAATGTATTAAAAAATAATTCACATGTTAACTTTTAATTGGAAAACAACACAAAAAATACGTAAGGAAAAGCACAGAAGTATTTTCCAAAATAAAAAGGCAGGGCTTAGAAGATATATGAGATAGCCTTTCAGTGAGTGATTATCTTTTGTGACAAGATCCTCTTATAGCAGCTATTTGTAACCACCAGATACTTTAGGGAGCAGCGGAGTATGATTTTACTTTATAGAAGCTAGAGCCTACATACCTGGTAGGTGTAAAGCTTGACAAATATTAAAGGCATTGGCAGGTTGGACCTGCTATAATTCCTTGCAAAACGGTTAACAGTTTCAGGAACATATTCAAGCACAAGATTCAAGTAAAGCTCTTCTTTGTCAGTTGTTGAAAAGAAACAATGCTTAAGGGCAACAATATTTGGATGATCCAGCATCTGCATAATCTGCAACTCCCTATTTTTGTAGCGCTTGTCCTGGAGAACCTTTTTTATGGCCACAATCTCTCCAGTTTCTCTGCATTTTGCCTGATACAAGCATTAAAAAAAATCAGAATAGGATAAATTAACCTCAAGCCATTTTCAAAATACATCAAGGGCAAACTATGTGCTTCTGCCTCACTTGGAAAACAACACCAAAAGAGCCTGTTCCAACCACATGCTCCGCAATATAACTGACATTCTGTGAACTTAAACAAAACAATTGTTAGGAAAGTTGTCATGGGTTGAACTGAATTGCATAACCACAGAGTTTTCAGTTGTCAGTTACCAAAGAGCCAAAAAGATTTTTTTTTCCTTTTACCTGCTTAGATTGGCCATTTCGACCACCAATGCTGGTTCTTATCACATGTCCTGTTTCAGCACCCACACCATCAATTAAGTCAGGCTCACTATCCTGCAAAATAGAATAGTGACAACTCAAAAGAAGTGAAGCAAAAACAAGAAATGCTCAAAACATTGAATGTTAAAAGCCAGTAAATTTCAACTTTGGTGTGCTTTTAAATCAGACGCCCTCCCTCTAAATGAATCACTTGAAAACCACTCTACTGTCTGCAAGTGATCAAAATGACAATAGCAAATACCCACTTGGGAGAGGACCCAAGCTCATTCTGCAAGTTGAAATACTTGATAGAGGACTTGAAGAAACAAAAAAATTGAAGGGCCAACCAATAGGTGAAAGCAACTCACTCTGTCCTCATCATGGTCGACCCTGTCCCTCAACCTCATCTCAAGCATCTCTCTGCCAAGCCAATCCACCGAACTAGATGACTCTCTGAAGCCATTAGCAGACCTGGAACTACCGACCCCACCATTTCCAAGGCTAGCAGACGCCATGGATGACTTTCACAACTATCACAAATATCACTATTTGCTGCCCTTCGAATATTCTGCTCTGGTTCTTCCGAATTCCTCCAAGCAACTGTCAACCTACAAGAATTTATTATTAACACATTCAAAATGAGAAGCTGAAAACACAAAGTGCGATGCCCATAACAATTTAACAAAAGGGAAACCCCAGAAAAAAAGTTAGCGTAAATGAATAAAGCAAAAGCATGTAATAAAAGAATATTAAATAAAATTTCAAAAAGAGCAGCTTTTTAAGATTGATCAGATCTAACCTTTTTAAACATTCAAACCTCAAATCAACCCCACTTAACATCAACAACAGCATAAATAAACAAAATTCAACCTAAAAAAAACCCGAAAAATCCAAAAATTCACACATATTATCCAAACAATAAAACGAAGACTCACCTGAAAGCTTTTCTGGCCAAAATCGAACCACTGCTGTTGCATTTTACTAAGCTTCCAGTTTCCAAATATGAATACCTTTCTTCAAACAAAAGGAAAAAAAGAAAGAAACCCGATCGAAGTGAATGAACTCCTTGCTCGCGATCCGATTAACCGTCGTCAGATATTTCTTGACATTTTCTCTCTGCAAAAATCTTGGGAGTGACACTGTTTCTCTGTGAGCGTTTCTGTTTGTGTTTTATTTTCTGATAATCGTTTCGTTCTGATACATATCCACTCCTTTTTCGTTTCTCTCGTACCTACTCCACGTATTAGAGCATGTGGACACCGTATTATTATTATTTATTAGTATTATTATTATTATTATTATTATAAGTATTATTATTATTATCCCTCAAATGTACCCATATAATCTCATACAGTATTATTATTATTATTTTTATCCTTCAAATGTACCTATATAATCTCATCCAGTCATACTCATACATGACTTTTTTTTATTTTACTACAGACAGATTTTTAGAAGTCACACTGGCCCAATCAATTCAGTGGACTCGACACAAATGAATTTTATAAAGTTCCCTCAGATTAAATCATATTAATTAACATAAAGTTCTCTGGCCAAAAATTTTTCCATGGATAAGATTTGAATTTGAAACATAAAACAAATGTCAAACTACTTAAACTAATTGACAATTGATAATATGATATTACTTGTATAAACAATATAATGAACTCGACACAAAAAAAAAAACTTTCTCCATCTCTAAATATAAAAAATAAATATATATTTCATCAATATCAATAAAAAATAGTTTTGTTAATCAAATTCCTTAATTATATTATAATTTAAATTTTATATCTAGAAATATTCAAATTAAAAGTCTAAAACATAGGTCATAAATAACTACAACTTAGGTAATTATTAGTGAAAAACATAAAAAAAAATTTGCATTAATTACTTAAGAAATTTTTTTTCTACGCCTCTTATATTTTAGAATAAAAAAATAATTTCAAAATTTTTTTATAATTAAGGACAAAGAAAGTATGTAAATTTTTTCAGAAAAATAATAGAGACGTAATCATAGATAAATTTTTGAAAGGTAATTTACTTACTTTCGTGTTAAAATTGCATTTTTTTATTATTTTAAAGAAATATACACTTTTTATGAAGTTAAAAAATGTTGAAATATTTTAACAATGATATTAATGTGTTATATTAAAAAAAATAATACATTTCTTGAAAATTGTAATTTTATCTATTTTATTTTAAAAATAAAAAAATATTTGTTTCAAAAATACATGAAATCAAATGAGGTAACCGGAATAAAATAAAATGTAAAGAAATTTAATTTTCACATGAAATAATAAATATTATTTTTACGTAAAAAATAAATTTATTTCTATATAAAAAAATAAAAAATCATTTATATCCAATTTTTTCTAAAGTATGTTTTAAACAAATCAAAATAAAGATATCAATCAATGTATATTTTATAACCGAAAAAAAATTGATGTCTTAAAAAGTCATTCCTTGTGGTTAGACAAAGTCGTGGTCCCACAGAGAAACAAATATACCATAGAAATTTAGGTCAAAGAAAAGTACAGAGCCATGATTGATTATTAAAGTTATTTTTGTCTTTTAAAAGAGAAGTAAATTTTTAAAATATTTGATATTAGGTTTATATATATATTTCTCTTAAACTTTTGGTTACTGATTTTGAAATTGTTTTAACTGTAAAATGAGTCCTTAAAAAATAATTTTTTTACCTGTTTAATCATATATATCATAATCCTTACGGTATAGACTCTAGCAGAATTAATATGATAAAATCTTATTTATTGTCAATATCATTATTTATTACATCCACGACATTACAATGGGTATTTAGAAGTATGTGTGATATTGACCTCAAAAATAATAAAAAAAAAAAGATCGGAAAGTTATTATAAGAGTAAAGTAGTTTTAGGTTAAAGGATTTTTCCCCAATTTTGATAAGGTTATTTATTAGTGACCCAAAGTTTATGGAAAATTTTTGTATTTTGTTATTTTTTATTCGTCAATATTACATGATCAGGTCTTTGAATTTTTTTTATTTGTTATCTTTTATTAATTGTTTTTTTTATAATCAACACTATACCATGCTAGGTGGCTAGTTGGACAGAGCGCAATCATATAAAGACAAACAAAAGAACAGATTTATCATTTTTTTCCTCTCAAGTAGAATCATTCTCTCTTCGACCAAGCAATATAAATTTAAACTAAATCATATACAATTAAAATTAAAATTTCATGTCTTAGAATCATTGCATTACAACGTCAATATAATTTGAAAATAGTATCCAGTAGATTTTGTCTCTGTAATATATAGTAAAGGAAATAAAATACACCAAAGTGATAGGGTGTACTTCTCGAGATATCATTAGCTGCTGAAAAATAATTAAATGAGATTACTATTATTAATTAATACATAACAAGAAAATAAAATAAAATAAAATAGAGAGTGGTATAACTATAAGCAAACTAGATTAAGAGCAGAGTCACATTCTCGTGTTGAAACTGAAAAGTAAATTCAACTGTTTTAAGTATCATATTAAAATCACAGGCTTGTAATCCTTATATTGTACAACTAATTAACTACTCTAAATGAAATGAAAATCAGTTAAAAGGTTACTAGGCATATTTTAAAAAAAAATATTAAATTATATAAATTTCTCAAGTTTTGTTAAAATTACACATGATTCATCCAGCACAAAAACTTTCTATATATTGTAAAGTAATTTAATTTTTTCAACTAAAATGTTTTCTATTAAAATAAATATGCATATATTTTACCTACATTAATTCAGTCCAGTGGAATGGAAGGGACTCAATTTCCCTTAAGTAAGATTTAAGGCTCAAGCCTTGTTGATAGAAAAAAAAAATTCTAATTGAATTCAATAATTCTTGAATCGGGCTCAATATTCTTACAAAATGTATTTTAATGCAAAAGTTTAAAATCAAACTTAAATTAATACCCTATCTCTATAATGTGAACAAAACTCAGACAAAACATATAAAATTTGAAGAGGTTAACGTGATTTACTTTTGTATCGAATGATGATTTCCACAAGTACAAAAGATGGCATAACTGAACTGTATCTTTCTTTTGTGTGTGCAAGTAAGAGTGGGGACATGCATGTGCGCGCATGGACAAAGAAAAGGTACATGTGGTCTGACTATAACTACTAAAGTACTAATTTCAACATCAACCACAACACAAAAACTAAAGAGAAAAGGGGCAAACTTGAATGATAGAGACAAAGACCTTCAATTCATTATTCATGTTGCCCCACACCACACTAGGAAGCCCCCCCTTTCCTATTCCTCCACTCTCACATGCATATGATTCACCAAACTATACTTTTGAAAACATGAAGAGAACCCTTTCGTTTGGTTTGGTTTTTATTTGGTTCACTCGCAATGTGGGTAAGTCCAGTTGTTTTAGATAGCTTATTGGCTCAGTTTGATTTGTTTTAGGTACAAAAACCAACCAGAGCAACCAATAATCCTAGTTGCATGTGATGTGAGCACAAGAAGGAATTTTTTTTAATGGAAAGTTATTCTTTTTTCATTGTAAAAAATATAACATATGTAAAATTCATTATGTTCCCATCACCCTTATTATTCTCTTTCTATAATTTTGTAATCAATAGCATGAATGCTTGTGTATAAAATCATTCAATATCTAGAAGTCATATTGGACTCAAATTAATCCGAATTAAATCAATAGGTAGATAGGATTGAAAGAGCAGTAAAACTCTCCTACTATTTGATGTAGCTACATAACCAAATGAATGTCAATTTTTATCTATATATCATTCTACCTCATCTCATTTTATTTTCATTTCATTATGTTCCCATTACCCTTATTATTCTTTCTATAATTTTTTAATCAATAGCATGAATGCTCTTTTTTTTTTTTGTATATCAAACCATTCTGAAAATTATATTAGACTCCAATTAATTTGAATTGAAGCAAGTAGGGCCATAAGAGCGACAAACTCTTCTAACGAGTATTTCATGTAGCTGCATACCCAAGTGAATGTCAATTTTTATTTATATATCATTATATCTCATTTCATTTTATCGTATGCACCAAACTAGACATTAGTGGCCACCAATTTTTCTCAATTTCAGAGAGCAACTAGATCAAAATCCTAAGAACTTCCCACCCCCCCCCCCCCCCTAAAAATTGCTTAGCCAAGTAGGAATGTACAGCAACGCCCTTAGGGTGAATAGTACAGCACGTGAGAAAAGAGGAGAAAAAATTATGGCACACTTAAAAACTTTTGATATAGATTATCAGAACAAATAGTTACATACCTATACAACATGTTGAGGTGAGATAATGCTTAAAGCGTTTAAATTTAGCTCACAAATGCTTTCATATTCCAATTGCATCAAGCAACTCAGAATGTTGAGACACTGAAACTAATGAATTTGCAACAATGGCACCACTAGCAGCAACTGCTGGGACTCCAATGCCTGGGAAGGTGGAATCTCCACAGCAATAAAGCTGTGGTATGGGGGTTGAATGTCCAGGAAAAGTGCCATTACCAGCTTCTATTGCTGGTCCATATGTCCCTCGGTTCCTCCGAAGAAACCTTTGATGTGTTAGAGGACTTCCCACCAACTTTACCTCACACTTATCCCTGCTAAAACCTGGACCAAGAGCACGTTCCACGGCTCTCCACATTACCTGACATACAAGAATGAATCAAACTTGTAAGAAACAGCCAATTGAAAGGATAAAGAACCACAAAAAAAAAAAAGAGATCAGATTATTTTTGGGATCACTAGAATTAGTATCAAGGGATGGGAATAAATAACAGAGACAGGATTAATTGAAGATGATTATAGGTGGTCGCAGGACAGGCTTGCTGATGGGGGATTAAGATCTTCTGTAGTAATGCATCATGCATTTGGGAGAGAATGACACAAAAAGGTCGAAGTGTATGTGGAGCTCACTTCCTGTCTTTTCAATCATTCTCTATTTTTTGTCTCTCTCTAAATACGCACCATACATTAACTTGTTGAATACAGAGGTTCCAGATCTAGCTCAATGTTGGTAAAAAAAAAAAACAAAGAAAGAAAGAAAAGATCTAGCTCAAGTGTACTTTTGGCCCATCCTAGTAAGCCTAGGCCTGGGCTTTACCCACAGGCTTGGCCTTTAAGGTGATGGGTCCAATGCAAGTTGAGCTTAGAAACTATTAGGCTTGGACTTGAGCCTAGTTCAACTCATGAACAAGTATAATGATGAGGTGGACTCACCATTGCTTTGAAGGAGAACTGCTCAAACATTGAATAACAAGCAGTAGCCAATGTTACTTTTGTTTGGATTAATTTTACCTCCTCAAACGTACATTACATATGCAACACCATCCACTTCTTATAGGTACTCAAAATTGAATAAAATTTCAATCACAGTGTAGATGAAATCATCCTGTAGCTTTATTTTTGCTGAACCCATGTGTTGATTACAAAGTCAAAGGCAGGAAAATCCTCCGTGATTTCATGATGCAAACTACATATGGATATCTCATGTTTCATGTTGTCTAGCTTCACAGATCTTAGTATTTGTTCAGCTCTGCGTGGTTTAGAGAATCAGCCAACTCTCACTAAATAACTCAAGGCAGTTAATATCTAATCAATATCAATGACCAAAATTAAGTGAACCCATTTTCAACTAGCTTTGACGAGAGTTTCTCTCATTACAATTTATGTTTCTCTGCTCAAGTATATTCACATACCTCTGACCTTGCAGCTTTGAGATTTCTGTATTCAGCATTCCTACGATCAAGCCCTTCCCACAACTCAAACGGTTCAGTTCCAGGCATATAAGCATGTAATACATGCTTCCCTGGTGGTGACAGATTAGGACTAAGTACACTAGGTACTGATATCAACACAACATTCTGATCAGCATCAACTCCTCTTTCCCAGTCATTAACAACTATGTGATGGATTCCCAAATCCTTACGTATACCCTGGTCAATGATACCCCATAACAATGTTATCCATATTTTTTCCATAGCTTCAATCGTGAAAAACTGAACTACGTTTGCAAATAAAAATTGCAAGTCTGAAACTAGCACAAGCAGTACTTCTAATTTGTACCCTTAAACTTCAAGGTATGATATGAACACATTATGGCGTAACAAAAGTGAAGATACTTCCATGTACAAGAGAAGCAAAGCACTGGTGAAATAGAATTTTCTGCACGACCAACAAGTTGGCATGCAGTTCCTGAACTAAATTAACACATGAAAACTCTAGGCGTGATATGGACCCTCTTCTATTCTATTTGCTTAACTTATTCTTAAAATGAGAGAAATCAGAAGTCTATTATTATTGTCTCCGTAAAGGCAAACCTCAGCATCAAATCCTAAGTGGAGATGCATGAACGATTCACATTGAGGAGTATTGTTAATCCTGTCAGAGTATGACTTTGGAACAACTTCCTTAGGTAGCAGTTTTAAAGTGTCCCACATTGATGCATTGCTGACAACAGCCTTTCTAGCACGTATGGACTGTAGAAAACACATATAATCATTTCAATAAAGACTTAAATACAGATATATCAATAAATGAAAATTGATTTTTAAGTGATCCCCCCCCCTTTTTTATCAAAATATACCTACTTGACCACTTCTCAGCCGGACTCCAATGGCTCTGTCATTTTCAACAATGATATTTTCCACATGACTTTCAAGAGAAAGCCTTCCACCAAACTTCTCAAGTCCTCGTACAAGGGCATCAACGATAGCAGCACTTCCATCAAGGGGATATTCAAGACAGCATCCTGGTTTGTACCATTCTGCAAACATGTAAATCTGGAAATTCAAAGAGAAAGATTGTTCAGACAATAATACCAACAATTAGTAACAAATCACAACGACAAATGCTATAATAAAACAAGGAAAGGAAACATATATACTCATTAAATAATTGAAGGAAACACACAAATTCAACTAGGTCTGTTTTGTTAAGGATCACTTCATCTAAAAACTCGAAAGTTGTTGAGTGCCGGTCCATGAATAGTTTTATTGTAATCTCTAGTGCTTTCTCACACAATAGCCCTTTGGGCTTGATGTGTGACCAAAGTGTAGGCCTACCATACCTTATTTTGAAACTTAATTTTAATTAAAGGAAAGCATGGTGGCAAGGACAGAATTCTTATCCACTTAGTGATGGAGGCTTTGATTCCCTGTTAAAGACCGCTTCAACTAAAAAGCTTGAGCTATTAAGTGAAGGCTCATAAATGGTTTCATCATGTATCTCCCACATTTGAATATATAACTAGAAGCATGTTTGTGAGCTATAATGGTTGATTCAGATATATAATTTTCAACAACTTTATATGTAGTTACCATCTCTGCTGAAAGTATACCATTAGATTTCACCCCAGCAAGCAAGAATGACAACAAATCAACCCAATTCCTTATGAAAGGATCTTTCAACTCCAATGAATCGATTATTTCTGAGAATGGTCTGAGAAGTTTTGTAGCACCAATAGCACCTTGAGGTCCCATCTGAATAAATGATTTTAAGAGAGAAGGGGCATATCTAGCTCCTGCAGTGGAAAGAACACCCAAATCTCCTCGAATAGATAGGGGAGGAAGAGCCATTGCAGCTGCAGACAATGGAAGTATAGCATCCTGTCAAAGATATTTACATTTTGACATATGAGAGGCAACAAATAGATTTCAAGTTTTGTCAACTTTTGAATAGATATCTTGACAGAAGTAGGCAGAGGAATAGCAGAACTAACAAGAAGTTTCTTCCATTCTTCCACGGCATTTGGACTTGCATACTTCTGAAGGTCCTGAAAGATAATCAAGCAATAAATAGAATTTTGGCCTCCAAAGCTTATAATAAATCAGTAAAAATGGCAAGATAAAGATTAATAACCAAGTCCAGATTTTGTAGTTGTGTATGACGTAACAAAACTATTCATAGGTTTGTAACTGAGATTTGGAATACTTCTTTCTTAGTAGGTCTAGTACAAAAGTAAATTAGAAACAAATAACACCAAAAAGTATAAGATCTACCAAGTTAAAGTATGCACCAAGGAACACCAAAAAGGATGGAAGTTATCCATAATGAGATTTCCTATTACTCACTGAAGAAAAGAGAACATTAAAGAGACATCAAGCATGCAGTGAACATATAAAAACACAGGAAACAAGTGGTGGAAAAACATAGGCCATAAGGAAAAAAATCACCTTGAAAAAATCTGTAGGCCCTATTCGTGACAGGAATTCACCTTCAGGGATATAAACCTTCCATGAATCGTAAGTGGCACATGGGAGAGATTCACCCAAAGCATCCAGAACCTAATAATAAAAGTAAGGGACATAAACTTAAGTAATTGAAATTGAATACATTCTTTTAGTCCTATCAATATTTTAATCATAGTATATTTACCAATACAGCTCAAGTAAAATACCATAATACTGGTGCCTTAAACTGATATGTATTGTGAAGGTCAAATTCACGAAGGCAAAAATTAAGATATAAGTGTTGTTATCAATCATCATTTTTGAAGAAGAAAAAAATTACCTGAGCAAGAGGATTTGCCTGAGGACCCCTTGATTGCAACCCAGAGAATAAAGATGGCCCGGAATCAAACTTATACCCTTTGATATTGAAAGAATGGGCAGCACCACCAGGCAGGTCATGGCTTTCTAGCACCAGCACATCTTGTTGGTATCTTGCTAAAAGGGATGCACAACTGAGTCCACCTATACCGCTCCCAATGACAATGACATCAGCTTCAGGCTTCCCTGAAAACCATCCCAAATTCACATTAGAAATGCCATTTTCAGTCTCCCACATATACTAACGTAGTGAAACTTTAGCCAATGACACCAATGAAGCTCAAATTCCATATTTTGACGTTTATCCTTGAAATAGGAATTAAACATTGACCAAAAATCACCACATTTCCCCCTATTCTGCCAAAGTTTAAAATAAAACACCCAGCAGAGTTCAAACTTCAAACTTTTAAAATATCATTCCTAAGAAATAACCAAATACAAGAACGTAACTCTAATGAACAGATTATCACATGCGAACATCTGAGCCTTCCCTTCCACGAACAAAGAGAAATTTTCAGTGAATGCCTTAGAGAAAACATTAGAAGAGCTGAATGTTAAGACTTCCAGATATAACATGCTAGAGTTGGACAGCCATAGATGCAATATTCATGCTAGACTCTTCATTATTCTACATTAGAAAAGGAATCAAGACAACAAGAACATCGCTTGTATTGAATACATATTACATATTAATGCATTTTTCCCTTTGGGTCAGCAGGGAATTACAGGAAGTAGTCACCGAAAAACAAAAACCAAAATTTGAAATTAATCCACATTTATCCGAAATTGCTATGCAAATAAGGCAAAAGGAATAAAGAAAAGTGAGAGACCTGAGAAGGAGTTCTTTTCTTTGAGGGAAAGAGAAGCACCGGAAGAGAGCTCCTGAGCGTTGTAGTTTCGAGCCAAAACAACAGATTTCCTATGCGATGAGAATCTCAATGTGGGACTCTGAGGATTAAGAAAACTGACGAAGTTGGGGAAGACGCCAACTGCCATGGCAAACCAAAACTGAAGCGCCAAGACTGTGAGTGGACCCTCCTGGCCTGGAGGTGAGACTGAGAGGGGTTATATTGCATTCTTGGTTATTCTTCCATTTCTTCTTCTTGTCTGAGTTTGTAGTTTTGAAATTAGCCACGTCACTATAAAGTTCAATTGTTATAATATCCTCTGTCCTTTTCTTTTTCTGCTGATTATTTATTGTTATTACTTTTTTATCTTTACCTTTCTATTCGGAGATGTCTCTTCCTTTCTTTTGGCTCTGAGATCAAGTTTTATATTTTGTTTTTGGTAAGACAAGTTTTATATGATTATTGGAAAATAATAAATGATAATTTTTTTTAAGGAAATTTATGTTAGATGACTTTTTTAAAATGGCTAAAAGATACTATTTATTTTTGTTAAAAAATTGTCAATGATATATTTCTTCAACTTTTGTGTTGGGCCAGCAACTTCTATTTTATGTTGGAAAACATCAATTTACAGTATTCTATAATTTTATTGAAGCTTTTTTTTCCAACAATTTTATTGAAGTTATGATAATATATATTTGCGATACACTAATTATAAGTTTAAAATGCACGATAGGGTTGAAAAATTAACTATCTTATATTAATTTAAAAAATATTTAACATTTCTTACAATATATAAATAATAATATTTGGGTAAAAAAAGTTCCACTATAACTTATCTTTTTTTGTTATCATGAAGGAAAATGCTGTACAACTTTTCATAACAAATGAAAATTCAATATCAATCAAGAGGGAAAAATATAAGCTTTAGGTAGTTTTATTAGGTAATTTTATTTAGTCGAGTAAATCTAATTAACTAAAAAAAGTATATCATATCATTATTTTGACAAAAAAGAAAAAAAGAAAAGGCATGCCAACACTTACTTCACTCTCTTTTACGCAGACACTAATTTGCTCATGAAACCTTCATTCATTAGAGGATTCCTTAATTAATTGGAGATAAATAAGCATACTAAACATGTAATGATAAGCATGCAAGTTTTTTTCCTTCATTAGAAGGATGTGACAAAGTTGAAATTTCAATTTCAAGGAAGCTTAAATTTACTATCTTCTGCTTCCTAGGATTATTCAGATTCTAACAATGCCAACCTCCAGAGATTTCTTTTATTCAAACACTGAAGAAAAAAATATATTCTAAGAACCGCTATCATTTCAGTCGCATTATTGCTTACATCAAATTTCAAAAACAAGATGTTTATTTTCTCAGCTCAACACCAAATCCTTGAAAAAAAAAAAAAAGCCCTCACTCGTCATAATTTAATTAAAAGACATAATAGAAAATTTTGCACTTGAGTTTACCACACATTTAAATGCTGGTCTCAAAAAGCCAACAGGTGATGTATGCCTAAATAATTCTAGGTCAAACATTGATTTGAACCTGAGTTCTATCCAACTTAACATTTGCACAGGATGTTTTGACACAAAAAGATGTAAATATGCACGTTCCCAAACAAATTGATTGAACATATAATGAACCAGCAATGTAACACAGCTATGTTCTGCTGAGAAATCCAACACCGCAATCTGTGTACAAAGGGTATTTTTTTTGGCGCCAAATCAGGTAGTATCCACACAGTAATAACTTCTGCAAGACCGCGTCAATCCTTATTTACCACACCAACCACCTATAGTAATTCCCATGTCTGGCCACTACAAGAAACTCCACTGTCAATCCAAAGGCTACAGAGGAGAGCCTGCAAAATGGCCCTTTGTGTTCTCTCAGTAATGAGCAGATATCAAACAAAACTACCCCGGCCTTAGAAGCAGGCACTCGTATTTGGGAGACCGATAATAAGGGATCGTATACATAAGAACTAAAAGAACAGGCAATACACAATGCCCTGTGCTTATATTTACAATTCAACTACAGAAGATGACCCATCTATAAAACCTGACTATACCCATACTCAGTCAAACTTGCAAGGCTAGGCGAGTATATCCACAAGTCACCAAGCAGGCAGCAACTCGTTTCGTATGAGGGACATTACGTAATTTGTGACACCACTCTCTTTTAACTTCTCTCATTACTCTGGGACATCTTCAATGAAGCTATGTTTGAAGGCTATAGGTAACTCAAATGCATCAATTTGGATCAACTGTACTTTCCTCTGTTGTATTGAAAAAGAACCTTTTTTTGACCACAAACTCATTTACTTATAATCATCTGTCAACCAAAAAAGCGACAGAATCCAGCCACCAGCAAAAGATGCTCCAAAATTGTAAGTCAGCATGCTTTTCACTGAAAGGAAAATCATCAACCTTGGTACAAGTGAACACAAAAGCAATGACCTTGACTTTTCATATATATATATATATATATATATAAGTCAGCATGCTTTTCACTGAAAGGAAAATCATCAACCTTGGTACAAGTGAATACAAAAGCAATGACCTTGACTAGCTCAAGTACAAAGTTAAGCTGTGAACATAAGTTTACCGTATCTCTATTAATTGATAGACCAATAATAGTTTTCATTCACCTCTCTGCCCCCCAAAATTTCCCAAAAGTCCACATCTTGTTGCATGGTTGTCAAATAGAAATCAAATACAAAATAAGGATTATAAACGGAAAGCATTAATAATAAAAATACATTTGGATTGAATTGCTTTAGATAACTACACACCACTTTCTCTCTCCTTAACACTTTCGTAATGCACAGTCACATTGTGTTTTCCTACTTTTACTTGGTTAACAAGATCATGCGATCCTTCCACTACTGTCATACCAGCTTACTAGGGAAGATACAAAAGAGCTTGTGGCAAGAAAAGGAAAAATAACACCTACAGAACTTAATATTGGCGCCTCAACAAGTTCATAAAGAATTTCAATGAGGTAAGTCACAATATTAACACATCAACAAGCATTTTTCAGAGATATAAAGCCGCATAGCCAGCTCAGAAATATGTCTTACCACTCTAGATATTTTAGGTACCAGAACTTGCTTTTTGAACCCACACTTGTTTCTGGAAATTAAGAAAAGAGGTATTAACCATTTATTAACTATTAAACAAAATAGGAAAAGCAGAGTATGGCCATGCACACAACAAACTTATACCTCATGTGAACCATAAACAGAGGCACTGCTTCTTCTTGGATGCTTCCCTTCACTTGAATTTGAATAGCCATCAGCATCCTTCATCCCGTGGGTTGGTCCACGGCGACCAAGATGCTTACTGAAACCTGATTATATAAGCATTGAAATTGAGTGCACAGGATACGAGGGAAATGCTTCAAGGATGAACATATAAAATCAATAAGTAAAACAGCGTCAAAGTTCAGGCATTACAAAACCAGAAACTAACCATTCTCTGATGATTGACTGGAACGTACATTTCCAAGAATTTTAATCTCCCCTCTTTTGGCATTTGGTATGTCATGTTTCAACCCTGTGGAACTTCCTATATCATATACAATCCATGCATAAACTTCGAGTCAGGACAAAAAACATGCAATGAAACAGTTCAGATTTTCCAAAACAATTAGTATACCAACCAATTGCATGTTTGAGCTAAAATGATTTTTATTTTTGCTCCCCCCACAAGATTAATCCACAAGCACTCATAAATACAAAAAGAAAGTCTGTACCTTTAGAAGAATCTAATTGTGAGGTTGCAGATGATGACAAAAAGTCATCACCTCCATTAGAAAAAGATGACCATACACCACGATCAGGTCTATCCTTGTGTCTGACATGGGTCTCCTGCCTCTCACTAGAAACATGCAAATCATTCACACCAGTCCTATCCTCAGGAGCTCCATTTGTACCCTTTGTAATCAATTGTACATGTGAGGGACGAGGTGCCCGTTTTTCCTTCTCCAGAATGGATGTTTGAATTTGCTGCTCAGAGTGGTGCCTGGATGACTGACTTTGTCGTAAATCCTTGTTCGAGAGTATGCGCCTAATTATCCTTCCACTGCCTTCTTGCCGCTGATTCTGCTTTGGAGCAGTTGAGCCAAAAGCCATCTTAGCTGTAGCTACACTGCGCATCTGTGGCATGCTATCAGAATCAGAGACCTGCATAACGTGCAAAACAAAAGCAACATCAGACTGTGAGCAGGACTTAAGTTACGAGATGATCCCACAAGATCAAGTAACCTGGGATGCTACAACACATAAGCCTAATCACAAACTACCAAGTTACTGATTCATCTACGCAATATATACCCCAAAAAAAGAAAGTCACAACACAAATTGATGCTATTCATCACAATTCATATTGCATCAAGGCAGCAGACAACATAAAGCAAATACTTGCAGTCCCTTCAGCAAAAGGCAATCATTATACACATCAATTCATTTGGATTGAAGCGATAGTTTTTTATCCCCACTATCAAGATCTTTTGACCTACCAATATTCCAAGTACTTCTTCCAAGGATCACAAAAACTTCGACCTTCCTAATTATTCATGTGTAATGTCACATGGGACATGGGAAACCAATATCATATAATCCTGTTATCACCCTCTGATCTTCATTGTTAAAAGAGTAAGGTTAAGTTCAACAGAAGATTGTAGCAGTACCATGAAAAGAACTCCATTTATAGTTTTAAGGAGTGCATGCAATTGATTAAAAATGTATCAGTTATAATATAACTTAAGTAACCCAGTTGTAAAGTGAACAATTTGGAAAACCAATAAAGCAGAATATGCAATCAATTGATGAAAATTAAACAAGATTAATAACAAAACATCATCAAAGCCACCAACATGAAGCATGATCTTCTAGAAAAAAGGGGGGTAAACAAAGTCCCTTAACAATTTTAGCTTCATTCTCCAGAAAGTAATAAATAGAAATAACACTCCAATCAGGATAGAAACAATGAATACAATAGTAAGAAATATCCAGTCAGATGTCTATTACTAAATGAAAACTTTCAAAGGAAAATGAAGTATACTGCAGCTTCTCACATGTCAAGTATCCATTTATGTTACCTAAGCATAGAGGTTAAAATCAATCCCTTTACGATGCACCCTGTACAGCAATACATAGAACTAGCCATTGGATTACAAAGAGGGAAATCAGAGGCTCACAGTAATTGTCTCCCTTTTTCTCCCTTTAAGAAGCAGGATTTTCTTCTTCCCAGCATCATTAATTCCAGCAACTCCTGAGAAAAAACAGAAAGTGACAAGCTTATTCCAATTGAAAGCAAAAGAAGTTCTAATAAATAGAAATAGACGAATTAAAGTGAAATTAGGTACAAATAGACTAATAATGGAGAATACCGAAGACACCAGCTAAAATAGCAGAGGAGCCAGCAACCCCCCCCCCTCCCCCCCACCACCCCAAAACAAAAAGAAAAGGAGAGGGTAGCCACCAGATATTAAGTTCAAAAGTTAAATTGATAAATTACTATGCACATATACCTATACATATACTTATACATATAAACACATATATACATGTGTACTCAGTTAAACAAACCAGTTCACACTCAATCAGGAAACCACTCAAAGAGAAAATCATTTTGAAAGAGTAATACTAAGAACTCTCCATCTATATATTGAGAAAAATCATTATAATGTAAGTGTTATTTTTCTTTTTTTTATGAATTTCCTAAAGATACAAATACCAAGTTTCATATACTACAGAAGTATAAGTTCAACAGACTGGAAGAGTTCAAGCAGTCTCGAAAGTGACAAGATAATCAAATCTTCTATAGTTCTGCCCAGTCCCCATACAATAATAGCAGAGTAAACATGACTACGATAATGGTCACTGTTAAAAAGTAAGAACTTGAGAAGGAAAAGGTCAACAACATGCATGATCTATGGTAATGGTAATACATTAATAGCCAGTTGCAGTTCAAGATCATGCACTACTTTAGAAACTAATGATCATAGCCCACGTCTTATAGTGAAAGGAAACTCTTATGGTTATGCCTCCAAGCCACAAGACATAACGCTACTCCCAAAACAATTATCACACGATTTTGGAACTCTAGGTTCAATCATACCACTCTCATCTTCCAATGCTTGATTTCCATCAGCAGAAGCTGTAACTGTAGTTCTATCAGAAAGATGTTGATCACCTTGCTTCGGAACAAGAACATAAGTTGACTTGTCTTTCATAGAAGCACTTTTAGCAGAGTCCCTCACAACATACTGTCCATCATACAAGAAAAAATTTAGACAAGTCAGAGCAAAACAACATAGTAAACCAGGCAAAAGATAAATCAACCTTTTTTTGGATAAAAAAATTACTGATGAGAATTGATAATAATACAATAAAATACAAAATAACAGACAAAGATCCTCCCCACGTAGAAGTAAAAACAGAATGGAACAACAGAGACTCTAACCCAAAAGAGCCATCCAATCCCTTTGAAGATCCACAAGATAAACAGTTCAGGTGCTTGAACAATGAAAATAGCTAGATAGGAGTTTCTGGTCAACTTGAAAACTAAAACTACAGGCAATCTGACACAACCTAATGACTACTAGCAAATTCAACTGTGCTATCAAATGGAAATTGGAAATTTCATATTATTCATCAAAAGCATTTTTTCTATTGCTGTCGTTCACATGTTAAAGTTTAAAGCATCATACCATTGTGGTGGAAACCCTTTTCTTCCCAGAACCTCGTCTTAATGAGCCAGAACTAGGACTTCCACTTGATGCACCAACTCTTCTGCTTACTTTTCCATTAGACACTGATCTCTGGACAAATATAATACACGTTCAAGAAGCAAGATGTTGATGGTGTTTACATATAAAACAGACAAAAAAGGCATTAATGAGAGACATGTTTAGTATAAATGCACTCTTCACACACACAAATGCACACATGGTGAAAACCAGATAAGTTTATTTGAAGCTTCCTAAGTTTGTTTATGTGCATAGATACCCGTGATCCCTTGGCAGCCCTTTTCTGACGCACAAAGTCCATCAAAGGTGTAACTATAGGAATGTCTTTTGCAGCGCCTCCTAAAGAACAGAAACCAAAAAAATGAACACAAAACCTGATTGCACGTTCAAATCATGTGTATTCTTATTTTTAAATCTAGTGCAGATATTTTGTATTAGTCAACTAACCAGATCGTTCTGCTTCCCTTCTCTCCAACTGTATCTCAGCACTAGGAAGATTCTCAATGGGCTTGGCTAGAACTTCAAGAAACTCCAAATACTCAGAATCTAAATTTCACCATGGAAACACTGGTATTTATCAGAAAGAAATAACCCTATTCATAAAAGTAAATGTATAGAACACATCTCTGAAAAGGACTTCAATATTTGCTTGTGGTACCTTTGTATATGGTTCCTTCACGACCATCTTTTTTTGAAACCTGTTTTGGAACACGTTGTGAAGGAGCATATTCAACAATGACTTTGAACTGAGTTCCTGATACAGAAAACTCAGAGCAACAGATAACCTCATTCAATATCTGGTCTCAACTTTCAAGGCTTCTTATTCAAGAAAATGTAGAATGCGCAAAAAAATATAATAAGTCCAAACTAGGTGTGTTGAATGGATATAAAAGCTTCTTGTTCAGATCAACCAATGAGAAGAAGTTATTTTCTAGATCCATCCAAAATTGAAATACACAAAAAGGGGTATTCCCATTCCTCTGATAAACCTAATGAGAATTGAAACTAGAATTTCCACGTTGAATCCCCTTTGGTATGGAAGGAAGAAGTTCTATTCCAGTCTTAAATTAATAAATAATAAAACATAAAAATCTTGGTTTAAATACAGTAATGAACATGATCAAAACCTAGGCAAGAAAAGCAAATATGCCTAATCAGCCTCGTCAAAAGATCTAATTAATTACCCTTCTCATTCACAAAGACATGCCCATCAAAGAATTCAGCGAACTCTATAACATCTTCTGGCTTCTTGAAGTCAATGTAGGCTCTAGAATAAGATAGATGCTTCTGGCTGAAAATTCATTTAAAAAATATAACAAGAAGTTAAAAGAATGCCCTTAACAGCTATTAATAAGCTATTATGTGATTAGTGAAGGCTCATCCATCAATTATAATTTGTATCACAGCATTAAGCCTTTAAAAGCAAAAATGGCCCCATAACTAAAGGTGTAAAAAATCCACCCTGTTTGTGAGCTACATGGGTTCAGCTTGTTAAACACTCGAATTTGAATATACAAGATGATTTAGCTGATACAATATATCTAACCACGACACTGACTATAACTCAGCCTTGTAGGAACTATAAAAATGCCCAGCCGTAGAACCGATACCCATTTTTGTCTTTATGTCTTTACACACCATACAAAAACATAGCATCATCCGTTTCCAGTAATTTACTTAGCTTCCTTCATTAACTGAGTTACCATTATGCGGAGAGGACAAGAATAACAAGTGACCGATAATAAGACAATTTTAGTAACCAATTATTTTTCTTATCACTTGATCTATGTAAATATTAACCAAAACATCCACACAACGCCTTGTCCAGCTATTGCTATAGCCCTTAACCAACAAACTCTTCATAATATGAACCGTCAGTGGCGAAGCTCGCCAACTAACAAACCCATAACAAATAAATAAAGACATGAAAAAGAAAACTTAAAATAGATAAATCCTTGCAACTTGCAATACTAGTAAAACACAAACCTAAGCCCGTTTTTGCCAGGACGAAAGGAAACCCAATTGTAGCGCCCAGCGAAGGAGCCATCGATTTGGTCCAAAAGTGCGGCCTGAGAAATTGTCGGAGGCAAGTGCCGCAGCACGACCTTCGTCCGATCCAACGCACCCTTCATGCGAACAAAAAATCCCACGAAACGAAAAACCCTAGCAGTCGACAGTTACTAAATCGATAAAGAAGGGAAGAAGAGCCGAAAACCTTAGTGAAATTACATCTTCTCCGCTGCTTCTTAGCGTCAATCAGGATAGTCTCGATGCCCTAATTGGATGAAAAAACCCCAAATTGCCATGAAGAGAGAACACAGCTCAAATCAAAGGGCAGTTGCGAGTGTGAAAGCATATACGGTTGCGTTTTAAGCTTCCTGGATCGTTTTGTTCCTTCTGTTTCTGTACGAATATACGAGGTGACTTTTTTGGCAATATACTACTATATACTTTAACTTAAAATAAAATAATTTTATATTGATATTTCACTTTTGCAGAACTTATGTTTGGTTTGGGATATTTTAAGGTTTTGTTTAGTATGGATTTTTTTAAGAGGAGGAGAGAGGATTAAAGGGAATTAAATCTTCTTATCTTATATGGCTAAAAAATTAGAGGGGATTGGGAATAATTTAATTCCCTCTTCCATTCCCATTTTAAAACATCTCAATTTAAGGTTTTTTATAGGGAATTGAGTAATTATAACTAATCACTTCTAATTCCTTCCTAAACCAAACAATATTTCATTAAAATTTCTTAAATCCCCTTTCATTCAATCCCACTAAATAAGAGAATTTTAAAATCCCTCTAATCCCTTTCTCTCCAATTTTCTTCCTTAAAATCAGTACAATTCCCTCCCCTCCAATCCCCTAAATTGAACCAAACAGAGTTTAAGGGGAGGAGAAGAAATTATAGGGGATTTAATCTTCTCCCCTTATTTAGCTGAAAATATTAGAGGGAATTGAGGGAATTTAATCCCCTCCAATTACCTGTCAACTCCTTTATAAAAATTTTTCCCAAATTGAGATTGTTTTAGGGAAAAGAGTATTTATTAGTGAATCATTTCCAATCATCTCCTGAATTAAATAAACTTTTATTAAAATTTCTCTAATATCCCCTCACTCAATTCCACCAAATAAAAGAATTTTAAAATCACTTCAATCACTTCTCCTTTAATTTCTTCTATTAAAAATCTCTCTAATTTTCTCTCCTTCAATCCTCTTGAATCAAACAATCGCTTACACTTAAGATATGGAAAATTTAATCAAATTCAAAATAAAAAACTATATTTCTTCTTGAAAAGGAAAAACTTACTCTATATCCTCCGGAAATTAGTCTTTAATATAATTTTAAATATTTTTCAATTAAAATATTTTTTAATTATTCTTACATATTTTTCATGAATATATTTTGTGAGAAAACTTCAAATTAATTCAAAATACATTTTAAAAAATATAAAAAAATTTATTAAATTTTAAAAAATTTCAACTATAATCCATATAATTTATTTTTCTTTCTAGTCTTAGATGATAAAGATTGGCTTTCATAAAAATATCATAATATTACTATATGTTAAAAATTTTTATTTTCTGAATTTAAACAAATAAAGATTTTGATATATAACATAATTTTCTTGGCATTTGTTTTTTGACAGATTTATTGGCATGTTTGATATATAACAAATTAAACACACTGTTAGATGTAATTAAATTATTAAAAATTAAATAATAAAAAATAATAACTGGCCAAACAAATAAAGAAACAAAAATTCATCATAACGCAATTAAATGTGAAAATAAAATAATTTATAATTACAGCTAAACTGAATTTTAGTATAGAGATAACCCATACGAAATTTAAAAAAAAAAAAGTAGAATATCACTGGGCATAATTTTCGTGTGCATCACCGACTCTGGTCTCTCATAAATGTACAACAAATGAAGTAAATGATCACCACACTTTTTCAGAGACTCGATTTTTAAATTTAACAATAATAATTTATCATATTTTAACTGATAGTTTTACCAGTAAAAATTATTTCTCCAGTCTAAAATATAAGTCATATTCAACTAAGTATACAAAAACCAATAAAAGTACTTTTATTTATTAAATTTATAAAAAAATATATTATTTTTTCATAGTACCCTTATTTAATATATTACATTTAAAGTTTATTATCCTTTTTACATTTAATTATAAATATGAATAAAATAAAAAAATATTTAATACTTAAAAAATTATCAAATGGGATTTACATTTTAGACAAATAAAAAAGTTTTTAAAAGAATATTTATATTTCTAACCGGAGGAAATATATGATATTTGTTTGGTTTTCTGATCAACTTCTATTATTTTGTTAAAAATATACTACTTTATTCAAAGAAACATGTGTAGACACGCAAGGATAACATTCATTTAACTTAATTTTATAGTTAGACTCTCGAACAATTTTTTTATCTTTATAATTATTATTATTACTAAACTATTTAGCAAAATAACAAAATTATAGTACATGTCAATAAATTATTTAAAATTTGTATTTCTGTTGAATTATAAAAACCATACACTTATTCATAAAAACTATATATTTTGATATTTTTTGTCGACAACATTGATTATTTTTTACCCCAAGTGTTAATTTAGTAAAATGCATATAGATAATCACACATTTGTATTTATCATCCATTTTTATTTAAAAATTTCAAATGTTGAAAGATTTGGTCTCTTATTACTCGATTCGACTCGACTCAGATTAATTTAAACCCTATTAAATTCACAAATTAAAATGAGATAACACAAAAAAAATGTGTGAAAAAAAAAATACATACACAATAAAACAAAAAACCAAAAAGACACAACAGATCACATCTTGTTTCATTTTGTCAAATTAAAATGGCTATGAATCATGATTACACTAATTTACTAATTAATTACATTAGATAAGGGCATAAGACCAGTATCTATTAATTTTGTTATACTGTATTTTGTATTTATTCCTGCTGAACTTCAAAATCCTTATTTTCAAGTTACCAAAAATCATTTAGGGGAAAGAAATATGGATAATTATGTGAAAGAAATGTAAGATTAAAGGTATAAAAAATGTAAGATTAAATATTTTGGATTACAAATAAAATAAAAGAAATTCATATCTCCAACCTTTTCTATGAAAATAGGGAATGAACGAGTCATTTTCAAGTATCCATGCCCCCATTTGGCATGTGAATTTAAGAATCAAGATGACAAAATGAGAGAGGAATTTTCTTTCATATTTGTTTTTAATTGAGAAAGAAATTGGAATAACCCTATCAGAATATTCGGTTACTTTATTATGAGTGGAAGTCAATTTCTTTTCTGCTCGATTTTATTCCATTTTTAATTTTAATTTTTGTCGTTTTATACATGCAATTATTACAAAATATGATCACACATACAATTAACTAAAATCAAATCTAGAAAAATAACTACTCCCCATGGAATTCTTACCTTTTAACGTGGGAATAGTAAATTTCCAAGGAAGGAAATGGTGACATCTTCTTAGATGGAGTCAAAGTTTTTTTTGAAAAAAAAAATCAATTTTTTATATTGAAAAAAGGAAAATACTTATATATTTTTCCTTATATATTTTTTATGTTATTTTTTAATTAAAAGTTAACATATATTTTTTTTAATATATTGTAGATTTACTCATTAATTATGTATTAAAAGTATTAACTCACTAAACTTAAAAAAATTTAGAACATCTACATGTTAAATTTTAATTAAAAAATAATATAAAAAATATATAAAAAAAAGTATATAAATTTAGTCCTTAATAGAATTATATCAAAACATTATAAAGCCCAATTGAGGATGAGTAACACCATTAAAAAGGTGGACATTCTAATCTCTAGTAAGAAGCTCTTTGATCTCACTAATTAAGTATGATCCTTCATAATATCAAGGATCATAATGGTAACTGGGTGTTGGTAGGAGTGTTCATCATGAAGTTTCTATAATAAAAATATGAGCGACACACACACACACACACGTAATGAAGGCATAAGTCAACCATTTTACAAAACAAAAAATAGTTGAGATGAATAATGAAGTTTCATGGACACTTATTTACCATATATATATATATATATTGAAAATCAAGACTATCTCACAATCAATTATTGAAGACTAATTTATTTGAGTCATAAAAATTATTGAAGTGAATTTTATCTTTTTAAACAAAATATTAACCATCTACTGACTATGTTAGCACCTTATTAGTACAAATACTTATTTATCATATATATATATACATATATATATATACACTTTATATATATGTATAGACATTAATTTATTTACTACAAAGAATTTTTTTATGATTTTGGATCACATGTAACTAAATTTTATTGACCTTTAAATCCTATCAATGAATGAATACATTTAGGCCTCTTTGGTTCACATAATTGGTATTACATTGACAAGCATAAATAAAATTGATTAGAATGAAATATAAATTATTGAGAGTTTGTTTGGTATTAATATTAGAATTGACATATATGTTTTTATCTAGAAAATAAAAATAAATATGAAATAATCATTTTGCCTTCACTCACAAAACTTTTCCCGTCCCACTCCCTCTTTCTTCTTCCACAGCATCACCTTCACATATTAGAATGGACTCATCCAAAGGTGAAAAAGAAAAAAAAGCATAAAATCTTAATGGAATATAAATAAAAAATGAAGGTGGAGTCAAGAACAAAGCAAAACATGACAAAAATTGAGAAAATGTGGAGTCAAAATTGAGAATAAAATATAATAGAACCATATTTAAAGATGTAAAAAATTACCTTTAAAGGTGGAGATCGCTCATATTCATGTTCCATTTGATTCACACCAATGTTTTTAAGAGAAGTGAAAGTGGAAAAGGAAATGGACATGAAAGGGAAATTGAAAATTAAAAGTATGTTTGATATAATAATAAAAATATTGTTTAATTTTTATTTGATATTTACATTTATCATGTGAATATACCATAATGCCTTTCTAAAATTAAGAAAAACCATTGCAAAGACCACATGGGAACAATACTTGAATCAGAAAGCCCACCATTAGAATAATACCAGAAACCACCGTGGGAAACAAAAACTCATAAAATTAATCAACCAAAATCCAACAAATAATCCAACAATCAAATAGACATAAAACATACTACCAGAATATCGAATCTATAACGGAGAAGAATGAAGGTTGGAGAAGATCAATGCTCAAAACATTCTCCCCCTCACTCTCGATTCATCCTCTTTCATCAATTTTAGATCCAAGCTTTCCCGATCAACACTCTTGCTATGAGAAGAAGATCAAAGGTGAGAGAATGAAGAGCCTTTGCTTTCCATGGGTCTCACAGAAGCAAATATGGAGGTCGTGGTTGCAAGCAAAAATGGACGTCACTGTTTATTGGTGACAGGACGGAGGTCAAGGTCAAATAGAGAAGATCAAAGGTGTTTGTTGGTAACGGTAATGGTGATGGTGACGGAGGGCAAACCTCCATTGTGGTTGTTCATCGGCAAACCCGTGGTTCTTGCGAGAAGCAAAATGGATGGTTTGAAAATGAATGAAAATGGCAGGGGTATAATATTCTTCTAAATCCTATTTCCATGGAAGTCATCAGATTTACAATCTCCCCCTTCAGGAACCGACTTATGGGCATTTTGATAGAAGTTTGCTTTCATGGAGATGAAATTCTGATACACCAAACATGCTAAAATCTTAATTCCATGTGCACTTCTACTTTCACATTGAGAATTCCACCAAATCAAACGTGGCACTAGCATTCAAAGATAGAGACCGAGAAGATGAGGTTGACAAAGGTGGAGTTGCTAAGATTTGAAGGAATGAGCACGATGGAGCCCTGGGAAATTGAATCAAAGGGGCTATTAAATTTTTCAGTGTGTGCCTATAATCCTATTTAGTTCATTATTTTATTAATATTATACAATTTTTTTCCAATGATGGAATATAATACTTTAGTAATAATGAAATTATCTAAACTTTATTTCTTTGCAAATAATTTTCTTTAATTTTAAATTATTTATAGATAATTTTCTTAAACTTCAGTTGGCATGGGACTTTTAGCTTTCATGTCAGTATTTACACATATTTTTTTTTCTATATTTAGTAGAAATGAGTCATTTTTTAAGAGAAATAAAAAAAAGAATGAGAAAGAGAGGTTGTTGTTGGAATAATTTTCTTTTATATATGACTTAGCATTAACCAATAGTCAAGTTTTATATCCTTATTCATAATTATTTAAATATTAATTTTTTTTTTGCACTTTAGTAAAATAGATTGGGACATATTAATAATTGAATAGATCATAATAGATTGAAATGTTCTATAATAACTATCTTAGAAGAGACCCCAACTTGCAAGCTATATTTAAAATCAATGATTCTATTTAAGCTGACTATAGAGGCAATTTTATAATTTATGAGAAAGTTGGAAACCCTAATTATGATGGTATAAGTACTCCTTTATGAAAAACTTAGATATCTTCTTTCCTTCATTTCATCCCACTTTAAGGCACTATTTGATTCAAAGGAGAGTGGGGGGATGGGAGAGAAGAGGAAATATTTTAATTTTTCCTTATTTAGGTTTATTAGAAGGAAATGGATGAGAGGGGTTTACTTATTTTTTCTTTGAATTTCCCCACTTTTGGAGATAAGGGAATGGGTTATACTTATTGAATCAAATGAGGGAAAATCTTATTTTTTTTCTTCCCTTCCTTCTCCTTATACTTATTGAATTAAATAAGAGAAATTTTAATTTTTTTTTCCTCTACTCTCCTCCATATCCCTCCAACCAAACAGAGGATAAGAATGGTCAAAGCAAGATGAAGATTTTCTCCTCTCATCATGGCTAGCATTGTTCCGTCCTCTTTCCAAGTATGTGAGACTTTATCTTGAACTTATTACATAGAGTAGTTGTTTCCTTTTAAAACCTATTTTTAATTTTCAAAAAAATTTAAATCATGTGTATTAAATATTATATATATGAATTTGTATTTGGTGTGATAAGCACCGAATGCATATAGTAGATCTGAATCATCTATATTAGAATTAGATGGTCTAAATTTTATTTAATTTTATTATTATTATTTTATTTTATTATATGTAAAATATAAAATAAAAATAATTTTATAATTATCATTTTTTTAAAAAATATGATATTATTATTTAAAAAATAAAAATAAAAAACAATAAATTTGAACGGTTAAGTCTCATCATATGATGTTCATTGCTGTCATGAGCAAGATTTCTCTTTCCTTCTTCCTTTTATCAACTCTTGTCATATCTAGTAAAGCTAGCCTAATTTCTTGGATGTCATTAGCTTATTATTAAGTGTTCATTATAATGAATTATCCGAAATTATTTAGTTAGTATTCACATTCCTGATTCCCTAGTGAGGTATATCCGATGGTAAGCTTCAATTGGGGTCATCTAAATACTCATTTCGATTAATTGATATTTTGATAAATTTACTATTTTTTTCTCTCATGGCATCCATCACTTACACAAAATTATGGGGGTTTTTCAAAAATGAACATGCACTCCATTTTAAATATTTGCCACTCTAAAAAATCAATGTTATAATTTGCTTTTATGTTTGTTAATTTTTAATTAATTAATACATAAATTAAGAGAATGGGACAATATAGAGAAAAATCTATAATAATTCAACAATTTGTAGGTATCAAAGTGATGAATGGATCTGAGTTTCAAATGTGGAAAGTAGCTAAATATCTTTTAAGACTTAACAATAATTAAATATAAATTAATTTTTTATTGGGATAATTATAAATACTTACTCACCCACTTATTCATGCATACATCCAAGATGGCAAATTGTCATTGATAGAACTTGATTTCATCATCTTTTTCCATTCAAGAAATATTGGTATCATTAGATTATTAGGTTATTGGCTAAATCTAAATTAGTTATTAATTTAAATTGACAAGCCTAGTAAAGGGGTTCTCATATATTAAGTAAATGGTTGAAAGTTTAATAAAAAAAATTAGTTAAAAAAATTTAATTATTATTCTCAATATCCCGAGAAATTAATATAATATAATACTAAATTAATATAATATAGTACTGAATATTGAATGATTATAAAAATAATATGAATATAATGGAATAAAAACAAGTCACTAGTTAGACTTTGAATTTCATTTTATATAGCAACTTATTAAATTCAAAATTCAAACTTTTGTGTGAACATTTCTAAAAGTCAAAAGTGGAAATAACTATCATTAGATCTATATTAAACAAAGTGTGCATATATATATATATATATATATATGTGCGTTAAATGATATGGCACAACTTCAGGCCAAAAAAAAAAACCATACTGCACAACTCTGCATCTAGTTTTTAATATATCAAAATGTTAATTCAGCGATTTAAAAAAAAAAAAAAACAGCATATGCGTCATAAAATGATACAACAATATTGTTGACTTTTTTTTTCATGATGTCATAATCAAATATATTTTATATTTTGATAAATAATCAAAATGTCAAATATTACATAGATAATTTCGTTAAAAAAAACTACATAAATAGTATTTAGAATTGCAAAAAAAAAAGAAAATAAAAATGCCAATGAAAAAAATCTCTATGCATGCGCTCAATAACAACAATAATGATGATGAAAATATAATAAGTATTATATACATGAGATTGTCCTGAAATCAATGTTTTTTCGATTTCATGAAATATTTCAAATTTAATTTAAATATATATAAATTTATAGTTTAAAAATTATTTTTATTTTATATTTCTGTTTAAAAAATAAAAAAATATGAAAAAGTTTAAAATATGAAAACATCCAAATTATTATTAACTGTTATGGCCAAAAAAAGATAGTATAAATTGTGATTCTGTTAAATTTTCCGGAGAGAAAATCAAAAGAAAATAAGTTCCAAGGCTCCTTGGGTTTAGGTTCGTGGGACTTGGGAGATAAAGTAAAGCGATAAAGATAAGCAATAGGAGAAACGCCTACGTAATCATCGCTGTTAAAAGATTCATTTCCTGCGACGAGTAAGTAATGATGCAGTGAATATAAACAGCATCCCTAGTCCCTCTGTTTGGGTAGGGCTTTGGACGCTCAGCACTTCCCTCCTTTCTCTTTCTTCAAGGGGCAGAAGAACACAGCTCTGGAATAGTTGAATCCCTCTGCCCCTATATCCATCTTCTCCTGCTTCCCCCACACGGTAAGCCTTTGCCTGCTTTTGTTGGCGGTTACTTTTTTTTCCACCGTACTTGCATGCGATTCGTGTGTCAATCAGTATCTGTCTTTTGTATTTTGGATTGTTCTGGGTTGGTTTTGTGGATGGATTGATGGTTTAGGTTTGATGGGTGTTTTGCGGTTTTATAGTTTTACTATATGTTTTCTGTTGCTGAGGTTTTTTTTTTTTTGTTTCTAACTGGAGTATATATAGCGTGGCTATGATGGGAGAGAGAATCCCACCTGGGAGTTATTTCCAGTACCCTCCTCCTGCAGTTCCGGCTTCGCCTATCAGGTCCTCCTCTATTCCTTCAGATCGAGAAAGGTCAGTCCATCTTCCATTCTTGCCATCTTTACCATCTACTGCTTCCTATTTCACCTATGGTTAGACATTGATATACATGTGGATATTGTCAAACTTCAACTCTGATGGCTGCTTTCTGATAATTGAGCCCTTTGACATTGTTTGTTTGAATCTTTGATGTTACTCGAAAGTCTTTTTTTTTAATACATTTTTTTTTCAAGTTTTTCCTCCCTTTTTGGTAGTTCATGTACCTGAGTTTAATTATGACAGCTTTCTTTTATGATACATCAGTAAATTCTAAACCTTTTCCTCGTCTGGCCTTAGACAAGATATGATATATGCATATATTTTGCTATCTCCAAAAGTAAGAGGCTTTAACATGTTTGTGTTTTCAATGATATCATGTGTTCTCATGGACCGATGAGGTCTAGTTCAAGTAGTCCCTTCCACTTGATCTTTTAAGATCTAATGCAACATAATTGGTATGAACATTGAGTTGTTTGACAAGAATTAGCTGCCATGGACCAACAAGATATTGGCATAGTTGGTAAATAGTTAGATTCTTTAGTATGCTGTCCTAGGTTTTATCCTTAACTGTATATATGGAAAATGTTTTATTGGGAGAGGTAAAACTTACTTTGATAATCTTTATGCCTTGAATAGATTAGTTTTCGGCTATCGGCAAGGGATACTCTTAGTGTTCAACAACAACATTAGTTTTATCTCACTAAGTGAGGTCGGTCACTTGGATCAAACGATGTCAATGTGCTTTATAAAATATCATTTTTTTAAGATAAATCATTTATCAAGAAGTTTCGTCTTATAACGTGTCCTTCTTGGTCTTCTTCTATACCATGTTCCAAGCAATTTGATCAACTCTCCTTATTGACTCCTCTTATCCTCGTCTTTGTACATGTCCAAACCACCTTAAACAATTTTCCACTATTTTCTCCTCGATAGGTGCCACTTTGACTTTTCCACGTATACAATCATTTCATATCTTATTCATTTTTGTATGATTACATATTCATCTCAACATTTTTATCTTTACTATTTTCATCTTTTGTTCTTATTGTCCTTTCAAAACCCAAAATTTATTATCATATAGCATTGTTGGTCTTATAATAGTTCGATAAAATTTTCCTTTAAATCTAGTAGGTACCTTGCAGTCATAAATAACTCCTGAAGCTTTTTTTCATTTTAACCACTCAGGTTGTATCCTTTGCATAACATTCCCATCAATTTCATTATCACTCTGTAAAATTGATCTCAAATATTTGAACCTTGATGCTAAAAAAAAATGGAAAAAGAAAAAAAGAAAAAAAGAAATTAGCTGCTATAGAGAACAGGGACAACTAATTGAAACTGACCCCCCCTCCCCTCTCCCTCTTATGTGTTCATATTGACACCATAGACAAGAGGAATGCCATTTTCTTGTGGTTACAGGCTTTTTTTATGTAGTGAAGAGTTGATGCAGTCATATTTTCTTCTAATTTGAGTTGGATTAAGGGGAAAAGGCTCCTGTTAGTTATAGACTTGAGTGACATTGAGAAATTAGAATTTGGTGTTTTTTGCTGCAGAGGTTAGATTGTTTGATCGGAAGAGTGTTGTTGGGGGCAGGGACAATCTGAAAAGACGTGATAATCTTATTTAGTTGGGCTTCAGCAGATAAAGTCTAGGGCAGATCAAATCAGAGATTGGGAATTTGTATATGTATAATTTAATTTGTGGTTTGGGCTGATCTGATGGTTTTATTTCCATCTCACATGCACAAGAGGTTAGGACCAAACATTACAGGGGAAAAAGGCCAGAATTTGAAGTGTCACAGGATTAATAGAATCATGTGATCGTAGTATCTTACTGGCTAAATATCTCATTTCTTGAGTGAAAAAGGTTTTGGCTTTTTTTTTTTTTTTCGATGGATTGGATTTGCTAAGGTTATTTGGGAAGATTGTATTGCGTGAAGCTATATCATGACAACTAGGCTTATTGTCATTAGGTGTATTATTGAAATTGATTGCTTATGTAGTTATGTTGTTGAAAGAAAGCCAGCAGCAATTATTACTTATTTACGAATGTCTCTAATGCATTGAAGACTGATAAGTTATATCTACTCATCTGTCTTGCTGATGTTGTTGCTGAAAGAAGCTATTTTTTGCTTTTTAGTATAATGCTACTTCCTGTTGTTTCATGCTGGCACTTCTGGTGTATAAGTTGACTGCTAATGACTTCAGATATCTTGCTGAACTACTGGCAGAGAGGCAAAAATTAGGACCATTCGTGCAAGTCCTGCCACAATGTACCCGTCTATTAAATCAAGGTTTGCAAAGATTCTGTTTGTTCTAATAGCAATAATTTCTTTGATATCTTAGTCATAATCTTCTGTTATTTTGATATTAACACTGTTCCTTTTCCTTGAATGTAACTATCACAACTCCTGATGGATTTTTAATTTTTGGAAACAAAGAAGACTGATTCATTAATGGATGGCAACTTTCTAGTTATTAGTACTAACAAGTTAACACCTTGAGGGACAACTATTTCTGGTTGATGTTTAATACAAATACTCATGATTGAAGGGTTGATTGTAGTTAAGCAAATTCTTAGACCCAGATTTTCATGGTCCTTTGATGCTTGCAATTATGTAGAAAGTGTTGATTGTAGAATAATATTCTGTTGTGCCACTTTTGTGTGCTTTTGTTCTGTAGCCTGGGTAGCTTCTGTAAGATGGATCTACCCGTACCTTGTTTATTCTCTGAAGTTTTTGTTGTTCTCTTGGTACTCTTTTCTAATTTGTGCGAGTCAATGACAGAAATCAGGCGAGTGTCAGGCTTTAATCAAGGTTTTATAGATCATGAACGCCTTGAGCCAGACAGTCCATTTAGGTCCTTAGGTCAACATTCCAATGGAAGAACAATGGATTTGGAGGGATGGCCGGCTGTACCAAGAGAGGTAATTACTTAGTATCTGTCAGTGTTCAGTAATTTTTACCCAATGATTCGTGGATTTTTTTTTAATTATTAGAATAGATATCTGGTGCTCACTGTAAGTAAATTTCTGTTTGATCTCTGTTAACTTTTTTCGTGTTTGTTTGATGTTGACCTCAAAAATAGACTACTGATTGATTCTTTGACCGTGTCTTGGACTTCAAAAATTTCATTGAAGCCAAGTCAATTGGCACTTTCTAGTGCACCTGGTAATTTTAAATTATTGATTAGCATTGAGAAACAATAATCAATTGGGGTAGCTATTGTTAGGTAGGGTTGTTGCCCTAAACTTTGAGATCATCTATAAACATCTGATTTTCCTGTGTGCTTTGTCTTTTTTATTTAATCTCTCATTCATAGAAATCTGATCATAAAATAATGGGTTATACTTATTGTATAGTGATTATTTATTCAGATTTTTCTGGCCTTAGTACTCCTTATCAATAGCAAGCAATTGAGGGATTCTCCTTTGTATGGAACATGCTAATCATTACTGCAGTTAAGTGTTGCATTTGGCCTAAAGGATAGTTCCCTGCATATTATCAGACAGGTGTATTATATACACGATTGCAATGGAAAATTTGGCAGTCATTCAACCATAGTACAAAGCTAATGGGTCTTTGTATGCAACCTTGGTGATAGTTGAATCGAAGTTCCTCAGCTTTTAAAGTGGAGCTTGTAGTTCCATTTTAAATAGAGGCACAGAAGACTCTATAGATGTTATCATTATATAAGTGATAGAAGGTTTTTCTATTCTATTATTATGGTTTACGAGATTATGTGAATAGTGCCATTTGCTGTCTTCTTTTTTACCTGACACCTATATCAGTTTCCATGTGGTATATGTTAACCATCAGAAAGTAGTACTTGAAAGGAAGTTTGCACTCCTTAATCTTCATCAAATTTATGCTGATATTGATCAAACATGTGAAGTTACTTTTTGTCATGGTTGATGGACTGTGACAGTACCTGGTTCAACTTTCATCTCAAACTCTAGTCTTTGGTTCTTATTCAATAGCCTTCCACTGAAAGTAATTTCAAACCTTGTTTCTGATATCTCACTCTCTTGCTAAATTTTGATTGAAAAGGATGAAGTCCAGGTTCTGGCCTTGTTACAGAAAACATTTATATACAAGCATCTTGAGCACACATCACTCGAGCTAAGAATGCTAGATACCTGCAGTTTTTATGAGCTTCCCCATCTATTAATGCCAACCACAGATGCCAACCACATGTGTTTGTCGAGTAGTTGCCATTTAACCTTAAGAACAGCATATTAATTTCCATGAGAGAACACTCTTATGGGAAATATCCAGCCCAAAATAAATCTAGCTCAAAATTGGATGATAACTCTAATTCTTCTTTCATGGAACTTACACAATATGACCAGTGGAGAAAGCATGATTCCAGATTTCAATCCTGCCAGCAGTGATGAAAGTTTTCAATCAGTTTGAATTTATACAAAATTGTCAACAGTCATTATTGCATATCAGACTGTAATGTTACTAATTTAGGATTCACCAAGTTTACGGAAGGCCATATCTGCAGGGTAACTTTGTATTTCCTAATATCTGGGCTGAAGTGAATAGCAGGCCTTTCAATGACTCAATGAGCATTTTACCGTGAATATTGATGCAGATTTTCCAACATGCTGTGATGTCGTCAATTGTTATAATGGATAAGCATTTTACTTCTGGTTTGTTTAATTTTGCTGCCAAAAAAGTTGTAATCAAAATTATTTGTATTAAACTTGGACTTATAAGAAACTAGAGACCTTGAGAGTTGTCTGTTGAAGATCGGCACTAATAAGTGAGTTTTGTACCCTGCTGTATAACCCAAGTAGTGGAGACAAGTTGGGAGAAGGCTGAGGGAACTATGCTAGGTCAAAAACCTTTTGTTTAGAAGTTTTCTTCCACTAATTTTGGAAGCTTCTTTGTTCTTTTTCTTCTCAATTTCTCCTTCGCACTGTATGAAGAGGGAACCATTGGAAGTGTGGTCATAATTACTGTGAATTGTAAAGATCGAAACTTCTTAGTTGTGCCTTCATTTACTTTGAGGAAGTTTAAGTAGTTTTGCTTTCGTTTATTTACCCCAAAGAGTCATTGTCTTCACCATTGCTTGGACAGGCGTACCAAGAATGTGCTACCACCACCAGATCAACTTGGTGGTGCTGTTGCTGCAAGTTGCTGTCTTGTGTCTTGAAGGCTTGAGAAAAATGGAGGGTAAGATTTGGAGAGTGGGGAGAGAGATGGGGACCAGAGACAGTTGAGGAGAAGATATGATGAAAGGCATCTAGGGTTTCCTTCACAATAGATATAATGAAATAGTACACACACACACACATGAAATTTTATTAGTATATAAAAAATTATAATAAAACGTAACAATAATATTAATACTACCCAGATCTTGCTTAAAAGCCCTTTTTAAGTCGGGCTTGCTCTGCTGGGCTGTTATCAGTTTTTTTTTTGGGACAGGGCCCTTTCAATCAAGCAAGCTTTTTGGCCTATGATCAGATCTACCCAGGAAGTTGTTAGGGTAGTTTTAGTTTCGTATGCTTTTGACTTGATTGAGTGGTTGGTTGTATGGTTATTTGTTTTGCCCTTCAAATAGGTATTGATTTAAGAAGCTGCAACCTATGTACGCTTAAGAGAGAATAGTATGCTATGATGTATTAGAATTTCAGTCTTGAAGCTGAAAAGCAAAGTTACTTGTAATGCATCCTTAATAAAGGGTATAAATATTTTTCTATAGCCATAATATTAATAGAGGTTGAGGCTGAATATTGTACATGCCCTAATTGAATCTTTCAGTAATATATATTTTTAATTTAATTTTTTCTTTCCTACACAACTTTTTCTCTTCCTATTTTTGCAACCATGCGCATTACATAGTCATGGATGTAATGGAACTTTCAGTTAAATTTTTAGGAAACTTGGTAGAATGAGAGATTCGGATGTGCATGCAATTTGTAACTTTGTATTCTCAATAATACCAAATTTCTTCATGTAGGACAATGGACATCTCCAAAGAATGGCATCATTTCAAGCACCACCTATGGGTTGGCCTGGGCCCCAAGGAGTCCCAACTACCCCCGTTGTGAAAAGAGTTGTCAGACTAGATGTACCTGTAGACAAATATCCAAATGTAAGTAAAAATCTTGCTCTTGAACTTCGGTTGGTATCAAGTTTTCTTTTTCAATGTACTAGGTTCTTGACTCAAAGCTTTGCAGTATAATTTTGTTGGCCGAATTCTGGGACCCCGTGGGAACTCATTGAAAAGGGTTGAAGCCATGACTGAATGTAGGGTTTACATCAGAGGTTGTGGCTCTGTCAAGGACTCTATAAAGGTAAATATAATATTAGATATATACTCCCTGAAGAACTGTTTTTTAACTTGAACACTAAATTATTTTCCTCAATATTACCAAAACAAGTTTGACAATTTTTTTGTTTAAATCACTGGTCACTTCACCTGATCTTTCTGTATTTAAGCCTCCTCTCTTGCCCCTTCTCCCCTTCTCTTTTTGAAATTTCTGTTAATTAATATCCTTTTTCCATACCACAAGTAAGCTTGTTCACTTTCATGTGTTGTATTATGGTCTTAAACTTTCCCGGGCTCTTGTTACAGACCTTGACTTTTCATTGTAGGAAGAGAAGCTTAAAGATAAACCTGGATATGAGCACCTAAAAGAGCCATTGCATGTGTTGGTGGAGGCAGAGTTTCCCGAAGATATTATCAATTCTCGATTGGAACATGCTGTGGCAATACTTGAAAATCTTTTGAAGCCTGTGGTATCGATACATCATTATTCATGATAGTTTTCACATTATTTGTGCCTCTTTTTCTGGGCAAGTCATTAGTTTTGGTTAACTCGCAGGATGAATCCCTTGATCACTATAAGAAGCAGCAATTAAGGGAGTTGGCTATGCTAAATGGTACTTTGAGGGAAGAAAGCCTAAGCATGAGCCCAAGTATGAGCCCAAGCATGTCACCCTTTAACAGTACAGGAATGAAACGAGCCAAGACAGGAAGATGACCCTGATATGTTGATGGTGGATCATATCTATATTAAAATATATATAAATATATATTCTCAAGCTAAGTTAGCTACCTCTGGTCTCTTAGAAGACATGATGGTCTTTTCACTGATATAGTTGACCTGAGTCACCCTGGGGGCTGAATCCTCACAAGCAGCTAGTCGGGATGCCAGAGTTTTGGCACCGATTTGTTCAACATGCCTGATCGGATGGGTTATTTACTTCATTCATTCTGTCTAGTACGCTTTGATGTCTATTCTTTGGTGTGTTGATCCCTGGAACATTGATTGTCAGTTGCCTTGTTATAGTAGTAACTAGTGTCCAGGTGCTACTGCGTAGCATACTCCTAATGTAATAGAAGATTCTTTACACTTGTCAGATCATTAGATTACCTGCATATGTTTAGGTATGCATGGAATTGACCCTAAAATAAATTGAGTAGAATGCTTTTGATTGTATTGCAACATGAATATTTTGACAACATTTTTATTTTTTCTGGTTAGCAAGTGGTTTTGGTGAGTTGCGTATCCTGGACTTTGAAGTGGAACTACAAGGACATCTCTCTTGTCACCAAAGAGCGATTAATGTTGGATAATTGCCATGTTATATAGCTTGTGCTGGTATGAAGTGTAAAATATCAAATTTATTTTTGGTTCTGATACCAAGTCAGGGGTGCTGTTTCACTCTGAAATTTGCGGGGTAGCAGTTTTCTACTGAGGAGACTTGACTGAAGTATCATCAGGTCAGACGGCTGTGGTAGGAATGACTGGTGAAAATAAATGCTGACTGAGTTATGACTAGATGGATTGTACTTGCTTAGTCATGAAGCTTTTCACTTCCTGAAGTTGTGTGGTAGAAGGATGCTGCTTTTGAGCCTTTTTGGCATGCTAGTGTAATTTGATGCTGTTCTATTAAAAAGGTGATAGTGTAGTTGGCTGGAGAAAAAAAAGTTTTAGTTGTACCATGTTTAATCCATTATTGGTCTGGTACTGAAGATGGACGTGTTTGGTTAAGCATATTGTGATTAGTTTGTATCTTGCTAAGGTCTCTGGGATCAGGCTGCAAAATGTTTCCTTGAATATTTTCAAGGTAAATGGCTTGCCATTGATTGGTTGGTGCGCAAAAACAAGTGTTAACACCATTTGATTATAATGTGAAAGGGGGGAGAGAGAGAATTCGAGTTTCCATTCTGTTGGAATTAACACAAACTTTAGCCATATATTCCAATTCAAAGCAAAGTTTGTAAAACGATGTAACAAGAAGTCCTTGTTAAGTGGGTAGAGGGCAAGTTACAGCTTACAGTCTGTTTTATGACTTAAATTGTCATCCCATACTCTTGTAATTTGTTTAACTAATATTCAATGATGGCATTTTTATTTGTTCAATTAATATTCAAAAAATCCTTGATCAGGTTAGATTCCTTATAGGGCCCGGACCATCTCTTTTTACTTTAGGTCTAGTGAGGCAAATTCTTGTACTTACAGACTTGCTCAATTGGCGCAGACAAAGAATCATGATTTTTGCACCTTTAATCATTCCTCACCTCGCTCTAGGGAAGCAGCAGATGATGGAAGATTGAACTCTCTTGTATTTATTATGTTTTATTAATGATATGCATTTTCCATTAAAAAAATGATGGCAATTTTACACTCAAATTTTAACCACAAACACAAATATTTAAGGTGCTAAAAAAGTTTTTTATTAAATATACATTCCACTTATATTTTAAATGTTTCACGATGTTCTAGAAATACTTCTGAGATTAGGCAGACGATTTTAACCTCAGACTATTGATCTCAATGACACAGTTCGTTAATTCAACTTTCTCAACAGTTTCAATTAAAATGAAAACAAATTCTAATGATAATCATGTAACAAATTACACAGGAGTTGAACGACAGAAAAATACAACATTTATGTAAACGAAGTGATATATTATATTAAATAATATAATAATTATAAATTATAAATATTATTAAAAAAACCATGACATGTATGCATCTATCCCTACGTGCATTTAAAGGAGGAGCACTTGCGCATTTCATACCCTTTCTTTGGAGTAAGTAGTATCTTTTCCAGCTGAGTCATATGAATGATCACAATGGCAATCTCACATGTTAAATTTCCTTATCATGAAAACTTTTTCTTCCAAATTAGAGGATGTTAAAAGAAAGAAGGACTCGCTGATAAAGGAAGAAAGATTGCAAAAGTTGAATTGAAATTTTCTTATTTTCTCTCCTTCCATAGTAATTACTTCAAAACAAAGCCCTCATTTATTTCCAACCAAACATACCATTTAACCTTCAAAAACTATTCAGTAATTGGAAGCAGAGAAGCTGACCCTATTATACGAAGATCATCTTCATTCATCTCCACCAAGAATGATAAAAGCAAAGGTTTCAGGCTGCCCCAAAATATAACTTACTACATTCGTGGACGCCATATATTCCATTTTAACATGTCAGAACTGAATTTCAATCAAACACAAGAAGATATATGAGATGTTGTATCACATACTCTACGTGACTGTGCACAATCACTTCGTACAAAGTTAGGCTTCTTTACCTCATCCGTGTAAGAAATTGAATAACATATATATCTATATATGTAAAAAATCATTGAATATCAATACAAACCTTTCAAATCCTAACCTCATCATGGAACATAGTATCCATCTTGACTACACAAGAATAAAAATTTTCAAATTAACATAGCCGCCTAAGCCTGCATGAAAAGAAAATTCAAAATGATATGACATAATTATCAAATAAAAATGTCATTGAGGAGAAAAAGAACATTATGACGGAACTCTTACTAGAAAACCAAAAGTTTATCTCCTTCCCAATTCTTAAATAAAAAATAGCATCATTGCAGAATTTATTCTGATCAGAAAATGGAGTGTTAACATGCATTGAAAGGTAAACATAGATATCAGGTAAGGGTAACTTGGACAGTAGAGGCATTTAGATGTTTGTCAGAGAAAGGCTTGTAGGTTGCATAAATTGGAGATAAGTAGCAAAAAGCTTGATGTAATTAGAGAAGTTAATTTAAGCCATCAAATACCAAAGGATGAATTCCAGATTTGCATTTCTTTTTTTTTCATGAATGGAAGAAGATTTTTCTATCTGATCCCCAACAGCTAGCTACACAACAAACCTAAAAGAGTATTAGCAAGAGGCTAAATTATGATAGAAGACCAACCTCAAATACAATTATCACAAGAAGTGGAACTTCAAAGGTCATTCCCTAAGGCCAAGCTCAAGCTCTAACTCATCATCCTCTTCAAACAACTTCAAAAGACGGGCATATTGCTCTTCTCTTTTCTTCTTCTGCCACAACTTAAACAGGAAAAAAAAGAACAGCAAAACTACCACAACAACAACCACTATAATGGCGACTGTAGAACCCTTGCTTTTATGCTTTACCGCACCATTGGCACCAGATGAATCATCAGAAACGCCTGAGAAAACAATCCACGAAAAAAGAAATTAGATAATGCAGAGCGTGCATCTGTGCAAGTCCAGGAGAAAGAGAAAGAGCAAAGGATTTGAATGGGAAGCATAATTGAAGTTGCTACACAAACTAACGTGAAAGAAAATATATACTAAAGATCAGTGCAATTTGAAAATACTACTAGTTTTTAACCTAAGCAGAGGAAAATAACCAAGAAGTAGGGATCATGTCTCAAAATAAGGTCCTCTACTGAAATTATAATCCAAAAAGAGTAAATGTCCTAAAATTATGTCGTGGTGCTTATTGCTAAAAGAATAAGCATTCAAAGCAGGAATTGAAGCTTCAGCAGTCATCGAATGAATTATAACTTCAAAATAAATAAATAAATAAATACTACGATAAACAATTCATCCAAATAAATAAATAAATATATAAATACTAGACAAACGAAATTTATACATCGAAATTTTATACCCGTTCAATCAAGTAGACTATTTTGCAAAACCAGAGGTGGGTTTTAGATGTTATTATTACAAAAAAAAAAAAAAACGAAATCACTGTCAAAAGCAACCTACTTTCCAGTATAATTTCCAGTCTTTCAGATTCAAGGAAATATGGCAAGAAAAACTCTTCAAAAGTAAGAGGAAATATTGAAATTGCTTATGCATTCATAAAAATTAATTAAATTCCCTTTAGAACTACAATAACCAAGAATTTCGATCCATTAACATGCACGAAAAACAGATAAGCGACATGCAAACCTAAATATAGCCACAAATAAAATAAATATCGAACCAAATCAAATGAAAAGCTGAAGGAATTGCGATAAGAGGCGTTCAGAGATAGAGGGGGCAAACCTAAGATGAATCGTAAAGAACACGAAAGGAAGAATAACAGGAAATTGAGCGATCTGCTTCTGGAAATTGCACTCATTTCCGTGCGTCTGGAGAGATCACGGGTTTTGAAAACTACGCCACAATGGACTTCTCAAAACTCTAATTTGATTAAAATAATTTTGCAATTTGTTACTCGTTTTTGGTGTTTTGCTAGTTGGACCCGTTTCTCTTGTTTTCTTGTCGGGAAAGAAAAACCAAAATTTTTGCAAGACACTGTAATACTCCATCCAATCTTATATATTTTGAATTTTTTATTCAGATCTTAAATATAAAATTATTTAGAGATAATATTTATTATATATTTTTAAAAAATACCTCTATTTAATATATTTAAAGAGAAAAAAAATATTAAATAAGGTAGTTTTAAAAAAAAATATTAAAATTTTTAAAAAAATTGAGATAGTTAAATAATTTTAACTTGCATTCTTGATTCGCGTAATTCAGTTAAAAAAGTCTCATATTAATGACAAGAGAGAGTAATAATTTTTTGCCCTGATAATTATAATTAAAAAATAAAAAGAATAAAAAATTAAAAAATAATTTTATGGAATAAAATATTACTTAAATTATTAAATAAATATATACTCCCTCCAGTCCATATTATAATAATTCTTCTGTAGTCTTTATTTAGTTCAAAATATAAGAAGTTATGTAATTTTTAGTGAGAGTTTACTTTTTTTATCTTTATTAATTATAATATTGTAAGTTAGAAAAAAGAGAAAAAAAAAGAGGATGAATTTTGAAAATAACTGTTATTGGTAATTAATAAAGATAAAATTAGGTGTTGGATTTTTTTTAAAATTTTAAGGTGTGTAATTAATTTTTTTTAATAAAAGTAAAACAATTAAAAACCCCTATAATATAATATGATCGTATATCTTTAAGTGGTGATTTGATATATTTATTGGGAAATAACTTGTGGAGTAATCTATGTTCCATTTGCTTGTTTATTTTTTATTTCTTAGAAAGTTTAATTCATTTTTTTAAAAAATAAATGTATTATATTTTAGTGGTAAAGATATAATATCCTTTTCATTAAAAAAATTATTAAGAAGTCAATGATATTTTTGAAAAAAAATAATAAACCATTGGGGAAGTAAAACATCCCAAAATTTTTCTCAGGAATTAGAACTTCCTAAATAAATCTCATCGTTTTAAAAACTTTCACATATTTTTGAACCAAACAATAATTAATGTTTTACTTTTTAGGAAATTTCCAAATTATTTTTAAAACCGAGCAGAAACCAACGGTCTACTTCCCTCATGTTACAAGCGACCCAAGTTTTGTACTCTTATTATTAGAGACGAGGGGTAAAAATTTTTGTAGTTATATTTAAATGAAAAATTTAATCATGAATATATAAAATTTTATGTATAATTGCTTTTTAAGAAAGTGCATCACTTATGAATTTTTGGTATCACCGTGCATTGTTCTTAGAACAATAGAAATCATTTTATATAAAAAATCGTTAATAAATTCTTTTCCTAGTAATGTGTCTTCCTTCCAAAATGAAAAAGGAAAACAGGATGATTATAAATTTTGTGCACTATGATAATGATTGGCGGTAACACAAATTTAGTGTAGAAGTTAGATTTGATCATGGGTGAATTACTAAACTTACAAGCCTCGTTAAAATTAAAGAATTAATTCCAAAACACAAATTTTTATAAAAGATAAATACAAAAACTGTATGGAAAAATAAGTCCAAATTAAATATGATATGCTATATTTGATTAGTTTTAGTACACACCAAAAAAACATTTTTCATGAAATTCTCGAGTTTCTCTGTAGTATTCGACTCAGTACAAGAACTTCAACTTATATGTCATAAGGCTTCATAGTATTCCCTTAAATAATGTAACAAAATTCGTTTCCCATTTACTTGTGATGTTGTGTTAACAATGTGAAAAGATAACAGAGCAAGATAAAGAGTTTGTCTTAAGATCTTGCCAACGAAAAGTCCAAAACTCTGTATTTGTTTAAAAACCTTTGATTGGCTTAGTAACCATATTAAATTTGATAAAAAACAAAATACCCCTATGTTTACAGTTTTTTTTACCAACTCATGTTTACAGTTTGATTAACTATCCATTTTATCATTATAAAGAAATCAAGTTTTTCTTTTTCTTGTATTCTCTTTTACTTTTCTCAATTAAATTAAAATATACCTATAGATATTAAGAGCTCTTTTGATACAAAATGGAAATGAGAAAACTCTCTCTTATAAATATGAGAAGCTCTCTTTAACATAGTTACTTAAAATGTTTGCACCCAATTGGTGGTTGCCAAAAAGAGGTAAACTAGATAAGCTAACCAGTTCAAACTTCTCAAAATCATTTTTCATGTACAAAACATTATATATATATCAAACAACTTCCATAGTTGTCAAAATACACACTGACGAATGTTGGAAACTTCTTTTTTTTGGGGATAGCGAGGGTCAAAGATCCACAACTTCCATAGTTGTCAAAATACACACTGACGAATGTTTGAAACTTCTTTTTTTTTTGGGATAGCGAGGGTCAAAGATCCAAAGTACAAAACAAAAACCTGCTAAACAAAAGACTTGGTTCCTTCTGACACGTAATAAAAGTAACTCCCAACTCTTGTTTTCTTTATATTTAGTTTGCGCGATTGATATTACGTGAATTATTTCCCATGAGGATTGTGTTTCTTTCATCTCTTATGCCTCTTTATCTCTTTAAATATATACTTTGTAGGTAGGTGTATGTTACTAACTAAATACAGAGGATCCAAATTGGCATCAGCTACTTTTAACAACATTAACCCAAGGGAAATTTCAGTGAAGAGAATCCCATTTGTATATTCGTCTTCCTGTAGTCAAAATTGTACTAGCAAAATCAAACAGTACACAGTTCTAATACTGTTTCTTAAATTAAATAAAGCTAAGGCTTCGCTTTCAACTGGAACAGGAAATAAATTAACTCTACCAAACTCAAGGAAACATGACAAAAACATACTCTTTCGACAAGGAATTGGTTTTTCACTTGAAGCATTTGGCATCCAGAAGAGGCTGTCCCTCAAAAGGCTCATGATCTTCAATCATCTGATTGACACGCTCCTTTTGAGCTTCATCTGCGATGTCAACCTTTGTCCATTCATAGAGCTCCATGTCATAGCACTCATCAATCACAAATTGAGGGATTTCTTGCCCACGGAAGAGCCACAACCCCTTCACCTTGAATGGTGGTTCTGAACCGATCACAAGCATTTTCCCAAATGCATACTTGCGAGCCAGATCCATCCTCTGAAGAAATCCACTGACCTTGTTCAGTGTCACAAAGGAAACAGTATTCTCATCATTGTATTTGTAATCACAGAACCAAAGAGAGTATCCCTCAGGATCGTACATGTCCCAAAATCCTGCAACAAGGATGAAATTTTAAGTCCTCACAAATAATGTTGCACCTTCGGGTCTTTGGAACCAGGCAGCTTACATTAGAAATTTCAAAACATGGCCAAACTGGTGTATTTGTAAAATAAACTACAATCTTAAACCAAAAATAATAGCATAGAATTTAAGAAATAGAAACCACAATAACAACATGAGAAAACTTTCTAACAGGAGAGCATTCAATTAGACAATTACATATACCAAATAACCACTCAATGTGTTAATATCAAATTTCATTTAAACTGAATAATTACGTTGACGTATTGGGTACTTGTAAGTAAATGTCATGATGAACAAACCTTTAATAGGGAAAATCACTAATAATAACTTGAAATGCAGAAGCCTTCAAACAGGTGAAACAATCAGAATACCTTTGATCGCAACCTCACGGAAGTTTGTTTTAGTGTTTGAGTACAGTCGTTTCCACTCATCCAATATCATCTTACTTGGAGGAAGGAGGTCAAGAGGATTCTTGGGTTTGGGCTTGGGTACCTCCTCTTCAGCTTCTTCTACAGGCTTTTCTGCTTTTTTGGCCTCTTTCTTAGTCTCTTTCTTTGACTCATCCTTTCCCTTGGGTTTACCCGATTCTTTGGGCTGGGAAGGCTTCTTTGCAGATTGAATAGGAGGAACAGCTTCAGCCTGCTTGGCCTCACCTAAAATTTTTTGGAATTTTGGTTGGTTGACCAAGGTCCAGAAGTATCTCTCAACATGAGGAAACTCTGAGGTGAAGCTCTTGGTCATAAGCCATTTAAAACCGAAAAACAAATTGCATGTCATAATGATGTCGGCTAGGGTCACGGAATGCCCAACCAGGTAAGTATTAGAGGCAAGGTGAGTGTTCAAAGCACCCAATGCTCTCTTCAATGCAGAAATTGCAGCCTCCTCAACCTTCATTCAGACACATGTATAAGATTAGGTTAATAAAATATCAGGGCAGGATGGAACCAAAATAAAAATCTCAAAGATATAAACTGTCATTTTCATGTCAACAAGAAGAATGAATATATCGACAATTCATTATCTCGTAACATTTCAAAACTACATCTGACAGCCTCTAATGGATTCGGTGTCTCAGTGAAGTTTATTGAAGAACAAAATTTTACAAGGAATTTTCACAGCAACAGCTTAAAAAGGGGAAGAAAAAACTACAATGACATATAGATTATAGAATGAAAAAATAGTAATTAAAACCAATTCCCAAGGATAAACACTTCATAACATATTCAAAGGCAAATGAACAGTGAAATTATCAACAGTAACAGGTAACTTACCGGGGGAAGGTATGGAGAATATCCCATTCTCGGTATGATCCAGGTGAGAAAATTAGCATCAATCTCCAATGATGAAAAATCAATCCATTGTTCAATGCGGGCCTGATCAATTAGGATGAATGATCATATATAAGTAAAAAAGCACATAGTGATGCATAGAACCTCATTCTAAAGCTAGAGGTCTTGTGCACATAACTAAAGAGGGTGAGATATTATGAAACCTCCATTGGTGAATGACAAATAAGAATTATAAAAGCTTACATAATCAATTGGAGAGGATCGATACAATGTATTGTCAGCCTTCACGCGAGCAACTGCAGCAAAGTAAAAATACACATATATAACCTATAATACCAAAAAAGTAAACAAATGTATAGTACTTGCAATCATACCATAGCGTGCAATTGCATTGCTCTCAAATATTGGACCATCTGGTGTTTCCAAAACAGGAACCTGTAAAGATAATGCATCTCAAAAAGTTTAAGCTAAACTCAATTTTCTAGATTGAATACAAAGAAATACATGTAACATGCCTTGCCAATAGGGTTCATCTTCAGAAAATCAGCAGCTTTATTAGAGACGCCCATTTCAAAACCTTCCGCCACTTTAACTTGCACACCCACATACTCAGCTGCAATAAGTGCCTTGTAACCATTTTTGTTTTGTTCTCTCCCAGGGTATAGGATCTAAGCATAAACAAAAAATAATATAGAGATTAACACAAAAGATTAGCGAACAAAAATCCAAAACATGTGCAGATTAGTTTGCAATCAAATATAGTGATATTATGCAGCTCCTACAAGAGATTCATGGTAAAATTCTCAAGCCTGTGCAGATTAGTAACCCCTCCATTGTTGGATGGAAAAGAAGGGTAAGGAAGGCAAAAAGACCTTTACCTCTGTACCCTTTCTTTTATGGCAAATATATTTGATTGGTTAGAGGATAAAAGGGTAATTTAATATCTCATCTACATGTATATCCTTTCTCTTCCTTGATGAAACTAAATGTATCCCTTATGTTGTATGGTACCAAACAACGTGATAGTGTATTGTCCTCTTCCCCCCCCCCCCCCTCCTCTTTTTTTTCCCCAAAAAGAACGGATTCAGCGTTTAATCCATAGCAAGCCCCAGCATAGTTTCTACACTTTGTCACGGCTCATGTGCCATTAAAGAAGAAATTAAAGTACATCTCAGTGCAAGAATTTACAAGTATGCTGATGCCCTTATAGAAGCATGTAAAAGCCCCAAGCCTATATTTGCGAGAGTTTAATTAATGCGATTGCCCCCATTATGATCTAAATCTTCGTGACCCAGGGAAATTATGAGAACTGAATAAAACTTACCAGCGCCATGGCTTCACGGAAAATAGTGCCGCTGCTCTTATTCAAGATCTTATCACAAAAGAGAAACATCAATCAATCTTTAATTAAAAAAAAATTGGCAGCAGAAAACTGGCTGATTCTCCCTTTGATTCAGAAAATAAGGGAAAATAAGAAAATTCAGCACAAACACACTGTATCCACTGTGTATGAATTTAAACGAACATAATCTACAAAGCAAACCAATGTTCAGAAATGACAAACAGGAAAATTGGGGACTAGAGAGAGATCTTACAATGCAAACGTTATTTCGTAGCACCTGTGCAGCGACAGTGTGAAGCCGAAAGAGCAAGACAAAATATATCAGCAAGCAAGCTAGGGTTTTTGATGATGGAGTGAGAAAAAAAGCGGAATGGTTTTTCTTAGAATAAAAAAAAAAAGAAAGAAAGAAAAGTGGAACGGTTCTTTTTCCAAATAGAAAAAAAAAAATAATCGTGAAAATAAAAGTTTTAATTGTTTTACGACAAAAATTTAATTATAAAAAATGAATTTAAAAAGCTAATTTTTCATATACAAAATGATGAAAATTTTAATAGTGAAATTAAAAAATAAAAATCAACATAATATAATAAAAAGAAATAGATTATAACGATAGATTTATTATGGAATTATTATTTATTTTTTAAAAAACTTAGCTTAAAATTTTGATATCCCTATACTCTGTTTTTTATAAATTAAATAAAAGGTTTAGATGGGTGAGCCCGAATAAGTTATTTTTTTTTATTTTTTTAATATTAAAAGTATCTTTAACCAAAAATAAAAAATTAATATATTTAAAACTTAAAAATTATTAAAATAATTTTTGTCTCTTCTAACAAAATCTTTTCCCTACAATAGTTAGTGATCAAATCCAAAATAATAACATATTTAAAAAGATTCAATTATTTATCAATTTTATCGTAATCTTATTGGCCAAATATGAAATCCATATAAAATCACAATTTTCATAAGTATAGTGAGGTACATTTCATATAATTTTGTTCACTTCACATTTCATGGATTTCATGCAATTTTGAAGTCATTTTTTTTAAATTATATATTTCAATAAAATATACATGCTAAAAAGATACAATCTTTGAAATAAGTTATAAAGAAATATTATAAAAATTATCTCGTTTAAAAAATAAAGATAGATATTTTTAGTCCATTAAACTATTAAAAATGTGGTTGCATGAATTTTTTTTTCTCAGAAAAGATTATCAATGCTCTCGATTAGGGGTGTGCATGGGCCGGGTTGGGCCGGGTTTTACCCCCGCCCGAAACCCGGCCCGTGCACACCCGGGTTGGTCCGGGTTAGGTACCGGGCCGGCCCGATGCCACATACTTTTTTAAAAATATTAAAAATAAAATAAAAAATAACTTTATATATTAATAAAAAAATTTTAATTATTAATGTAAAAGTAAATTTTTTTAAAAATATAATGTTAGGATAGAAATTAATTTTTTTAAAAATTATAAATTTTTACAACTATACATTATTTTTATATAATATTAAATTAAGAAATCAATTTAAAATTTTAAATAAAATTAAAATATCAAAATCTTACAAAATTTTTCATAGTAATCAAATAATAAATATAAGATATATAGAAAAAACCTTATAAAATCAATTAATATATATAAAATAATATATTTTAAAAAATATATATATATATATTTATATATAGTTCAGGTTGGGCTGGGTCAAATGGATGAACCCGAAGCCCAGCCCAACCCGAACAAAAACCCGGCCCGGTTGGCCCAATAGGATCGGGTTGGACCGGGCCAATTGGGACACGGGTTTTTTGCACACCCCTACTCTCGATTAGGTTGGATCCATTATACTTGAGAATTTTGGACTTGCAAAGAATATGGAGTGAATTTATTGACTTCCATAAAAATTAAAATTAATTTTTGAATAATGATTGTCCTCGCAATTTTCTGTAATGAGAATGAATTTTTCCAATTTATTTACTTTAATAAAATCCAAATTAACACTAGTAATAAAGAAAGAAAGTCCTGTTCCACTGGGGTAGTTACCAAGTACGTCATGGTAGTTCTTCTAACAAGCTCATAAGTAATGTCCTGCCCAATAGCCACTAATTCCACGTCTTGCCTTTCAGTGTAATCCTCTGATATTCATCTTTCACCTTAAAACAAAATGTTTGTAAAAAAAGTTATATTGACTTGATATTTCATAGAATTATATAATATATATATATATATATTGAATATTGATTGATTACTTTTTCTAGGAGATGAGATTCTTGTTTACCGGAGAAGTATTTCTTATAGCCTGTTTGGATACTTAAATTTAAACACTTATGGGGTCCATAAGTGTTTATCCGGTAGAGTTACCAAACAGAAACAGTTTTTCAATAAGCACTTATGCCTCAAATAAGTGCTTATGGAAGAAGCTGATTTTTTCAGCTTATAATAATCACTTATCCTCCCATAATCACTTATTTCATTTTTCCTTCTCATTATCCACCAAATAATCACTTAAACCCCAATATCCAAACACATTTATTTTCTCAAAATCACTTATGAGGTAAAAATATACAAACACAAATCACTTTTGACATAATCACTTATTCTCATAATTACTTATGAATAATCACTTATATATAATCTAATCCAAACACACCCTTAGAATATTACATTATCTGTGCTAGGTTCCATATGAAAATTTCAGCTCTTATACTTTTATGAGCCCCACATAAATTTATTGCTTGCAATTTTTTTTCTCTCTCCATTAGACCATACTTTCCTCTGTATCTAATGTTTTTATCAACTTAGTATTACTTATTTAGTTATATATGTTTTCATTTATTTTGAAAAGCAATAAAAATACAACACTTATTATTACTACCACCCAATTTAATTTAAAAATTTATCAAAATCTAGATTAATACAAATCAAATCGGATAAAACCACAAAAAAGTATAATCCCTATTGGAATAGTTAAATCAAGTGCTTGATGATAATATTTTAATATAAGAGCATAAATATTATTCATTATTAATCTCATAACTTTTCATTGTTACATCTTGGGACTGTTATTCTTTGTTCCTCGATCGCATAATAGTGTTTTGTGCGCAGAATCTGACTCAGAAGTTGATAGATTATCTTCCTCTAAAATGTAGTCCCAATATATGTCTCCTCATCAAAGCTCAATTCAATATCTTCCTCAGAGGATTGACTTTGATAGATCTGCCAAGTTAAACACCTTTATTCTCTATCTATTTCCATCTTTTCCTAAAAGAAATTAACAACTTTTATATTTATTTATTGACAATATCAATATAAAATATAAAAGTAGTGTACGCAATATTTACAAGTTGTTAAAATTTTAAATTTCTGTTAAATACACTGAGATACACTATAGTTTAAGTAATAACAAAAACAAAACAATATATATTGTATGAAATTTAATATAAATCGCATTATTCATGATTAGTAAGTAGTGAGACTTCGTATAAATTTTATTATATATATTGAATTCATATTTATAAATTGATGATTGATGATTAGTAGTTTGTATTAAATCGTGACCTTAAAAGGACCTTAAAGGGCATATGCTACTAATTTCAAAAAGCCTTTACAAGCATCTAACCGACAATATTATTTTAAAAGTTTTTGGTCGAGTTAGATTGACTGTAATTAGTAGAGTAATTTGCAAGGCTCATCACAATGGTAAGCAATTTATTATGGACGGTTCAATTTTTAATCTAAATTATTTAGATTTAATTTCATTTTATTATTATATTTTTATTTTATTAGATACAAAATATAAATAAAAACAATTTTATATCTGACACTTTTTAAAAAGACTCTATTATTATTTTTAAAAAATAAATAACTTTAGATCTGAATCTCTTATATTAAATTAAAAAAATCTAAATCTTATTATACACGACCACCTAGATTAAAATTGGAAGTTACAGATTTCATTATAACTATGAGCATCAAATGGAAGTCCGGTAATAACATGTTTCTCATCTACACCATGGTGTCTTAAACTTGTATTTTCATCAAATCATTAAATATTCAATAATTACATTAAACTTCAACTAAATATAAATTTGAAGAGTACAAGACGTCGCGTCTTAAATTTGAGCTGCTTTAATATCCACTTATTTCTATCTGAGAAACTTGTCTTTACTTGATTGGTTCTCCCTTTCTCTCGCGATTTTTCAATATGAAAAGGGAAAAAACATGGTTAAAAAATATCGTTGGCTTCCACCTCCCAGTTTTGACAGCTACAATTGGGATTGCGAATTGTGACGCAGAGATCCGCGAAACTAGAGGGGCATTTTAGTCAAAATGCTACTGTAATGCTCTCACTTGCACTCTCACTACTCAGGCCAACATTAAATAAATCCGAAGGCTCCGTTTTCATTTTCAATTTCATTGATTCTCCTCTGACTCACATCTTCTTCTTTCTTCCCCTTGCATCCGGTTTCTCAGGGTACGAGCGATTTACATCTTTTTCCGTTTTTATTCCATTTAATTTTCTGAATTTTCTGTAAATAGACGATTTTTCCTTATAGAGAAACAGATAATGGCGAGGAGACCCGACGAGGAATACGATTATTTGTTCAAGGTGGTCTTAATCGGCGATTCGGGCGTTGGAAAATCCAATCTCCTTTCGCGATTCACCCGCAACGAATTTTGCTTGGAGTCCAAGTCCACCATTGGTGTTGAATTCGCCACTCGTACCCTAGAGGTCTTTCCCTCTCTCACTCTCTCTCTCTCATATTCAGTGTGGTAGTGATGGTGGTACTAACCGTGCTGTATTTGTCATCTGATCTGTGTTTGAGCATTTGATATGGAGATGAACGGTACAAACAGACTGTTTCTGTGTTGATCTCAATGCCTATCAGTCAAGTTCTAGTTCCATTTGGAATCGTCTCGGATCCGAGTCTGGTTTTCTTGTGAAGTGGGTTTGTTTCAGATCTGTTTTTTTATGGTAATTGTTGTTTCTGGGAATACCAGCGTAACAGTTGATTTGGGGTCTGGCAATTGGGTTGAATTTGAAGTGAATGCTTTTCTAATTTTGCTTTGGTACCCGCAACGGTGCTATTGAGTAGCAGATTTTTCATTAATATCTCTATTATCCCTTTTCTACTTTCGACAAGTATTGCTTCTTTCAAATACTGGAAGCATTAAGAGATAACTGTATAACTGTTTGTTACTGTTAATTGATCAATTCATTCTGCTTCTATAACAGTTGCAGTGACTGACGTGTTTTTTTATGCCAGCAATATGATTGATGTTGTATCCCTTTGGTTATTTGATGTATAACTTTGACGTTTTGAGACCTTATCCCTTCGAGGTTGAATCTATAAATTAAATCCTGATGTTTGGTTTGGAATGATTATGAATTCTTTCGCATACTAGTGTGACTGTAGGTATGGTTGACTGCAAAAGTACTCTTGTCTTTCTTACATCTGAACTATAAATTAATTTAGTATATCAACCCTTAGCTTGTATACATTAAAGTTTGAGGCCCCAGGGTTTTCATTTTCCTTTTTCTTTTCTATTTACCTCTACTCTTCGCCTCTATAATTATTCGCCCAGTCTTAATTTAACCACCTGTTTTGTGTAGTGTCTTGGTATAATTTTACTTAATCACACTTGCAGTCTGGGAAAGATAACAAATCTGTGGGAAACGTCATGAAAGAGTCACCACTCTGGGGCAACAAAAACACATCTTTCCGTGCAGTCTATTGATCTGGTAGCTACCAGCTAGTCAGCATATAGCAATCTAATGGCCTGCAGTGCCAGTTAATTTTATATTTTATTACCCAATTTTCTGAAACTATCATTACAATTGTGGGAAATTTGTTCGCATTTTTATTTGATGATTGCATTCATCTTGTTTTGGTTGTTGTATTAGTGTAGAATAATGAATGAGAATGCATTAGTACACTCATTATGCATTATAACAAGGTAACAGAATAGCAAAATCTTTGCAACTCAAAACTGACTTAGATTTGTAATTGTCATTAGCACAAATAATTGTACTTTTGCTGAACAGGTAGATGAGGTGTAAATTTTAGTGATTGTTTATGTTTGAATTTGAATACTTGATCCATTCCTTCATGTCTTGTAACCTTTTTGTTGCATCCCATCAAGGATATTTTAGCTAGTTCACATCAACAAGTTGCTCAAAAACACCTATTTCCTTCTTCTGGATCAATCTGTTATGGTTAGTGCCCAATTACTTGTTTCACCTTCAAATTGGCGGGATTGATAACTGAGAACAGTCTTTTTGAGACGATACCTTATGGCCATCAGGGGCATCCAGAGTGGAACTTTGGGTAGTCATCTAATTTTGTGTTTCATGTTCGTAAAAGTTTACATTTTGGGTTTTTGATTTTTTATGGCCTGTGAATCGGACTGCTAGACACAATATTTTCTCTACGGTGATGTGTTTTCCAATTTGTAAAATATCCTTATGCACTAAGAAATGATTTGAAAATTTGCCATGGATGTCCAGGTTGAGGGAAGAACTATCAAAGCTCAAATATGGGACACTGCCGGACAGGAAAGATACAGAGCAATAACCAGTGCCTACTATCGGGGGGCCCTTGGAGCCCTTCTGGTCTACGACGTAACAAAACCTACAACGTTTGAGAATGTAAGCCGGTGGCTAAAGGAGCTAAGGGACCATGCAGATGCTAACATTGTGATCATGTTGATTGGGAACAAGACAGATCTGAAGCATCTCCGTGCTGTTGCCACAGAGGATGCCCAAAGTTATGCGGAGAAAGAGGGCCTTTCGTTGATTGAGACATCTGCTCTTGAAGCTACAAATGTCGAGAAGGCATTTCAGACAATTCTTGCAGAGATCTACCGTATTATCAGTAAGAAGTCACTGTCTTCAGGTGAGCCTGCACCTTCTGCTGTTAAAGAAGGGAAGACTATAACAGTTGGGGGAGCTGAGCCAACAAAGAAGCCTTGCTGTACATCTTGAAATGCTGTAGCCTGCATTAGTTGTTCCTACACCTTTCACAGTTTTCAAGTGTTATACTATCATCATGTGGGTTCTTATATTTGCCTGTTTTGTTTATCATTCTTTTGGAACTATATATTGTTGTTATCGAGTTTTATAATGATTTCTTATTCTTATGGTTGGCATGGCGATTTATCCCAGTTTTAAGTGCCTAGTGTACTGTTCAGGACCAGCTAGAGTTTGCTAACAAAAATTCAAGAGGACAAAAGTTTAATATTTTTATTTTCTAAAAAATGTTTCGTATTAGGTAGTCAATAAAACTATAATAAAAAATAACACATGGGGTTTTATTTTATAACGAAAGACACATGATTAGATTTAAAAAATATATAGTGAATTTTTTTTATAGCTAACACCACATGGTTAGATCTTCTAAAATACTTTTCACATATCTTCTTATTAGGGAATCTGCAAACAGGAAGAGGTCTGCTCTGATGGGAGATGGATAGAATTAATAACTCAACATTGTGCGCTTTTTTTTTTTGGGAATCCTCTACTGCCGCCAAATTATAAATATCTAGGAAAGTTTGGGTACACTACAATTATGTTTTTTTAATAATATTATAAAGTTACGATAATTAAAAATTGATAAAAAAATATTTTACTGAAATGTTACAGTTAAGAAATATCACATGAAATATAGTCATCTATGAATTTTGATACTCTGAATGACATTCGATATTTTGAATGAGTATACTAAATATACGCAACATGAAAGCCTCTACGTTTTCAGATACTATCCTAAATATAGGGAGTCCAATGTTTTGGCCCAGTACTTTTCTCTCACTTGTTTAGTTACTTGAAAAATCTTAAACCATTCCAAAATTTAATGTCATAAAGAATCAGGATCTTACTCAAGTTTAACGTTCAAATCACAATGGATCAAAAATAAGGAAAACATATACCAAAAAAAAAAAAAGGAAAGCATAATTGATCCTCCACTGTAGATAATTACATACTGATCTCGTCAACCGCGCGGTCAGACTAATAAAAATGTCAAGCCCTCACTCTCTTTAACTAAAGAGATTGAAGTCTTGCTCACATTTGAAGTACATCACTAGTTGTCAACGAAATTTAATAATCATTTTTAAAGATATTAATTTAGTAACTAAAGAAATAGTATTATTTCAACTACCTAGAAGCAAGGACAGCATGAACCGAATGGCTCAAACAAGCTATGTAAAGATTCAATCTAAATCCTTCATTACAATTATAAAAATTACTACATATAATACATTCGAAAGTAAATGAAAAGAAACGAGGGTACAAGTAAATCCCATATGCAGTTTTGATTCACTTTCTCTGTATGAAAGAGTGACTATAATTATAGAGGATTCATTCAATTTAGTAAAGACGCCTGCAACTATAGAATTTGGTACCAAGAACGAAAATGATGCCTGTAAGAAATTGCTTCAATTTCATCCTAAATTTGAGGAACTAAGTTTTTCAACGATTATCAGAACAGACCATACTTCAACAGTTACAGATCCATATCAAGAGAGTTAAGAGTTGATATTAACATAATTTCACAGGAAGTAGAAAATAGTACAGTTGGTATTTAATTTTAACCACAACAGTTACTCTTCTGCTTGATTGGTTGTCCCTTCATTTCAACTGTTCCTGCTGACTTGTTACCAGTTGGTTGGCTTCCCATCCTGCAATCCCACAAGTTCAAACATCTCCACTCAATATTAAGCCAAGAAAGGACAAAACTTATGTACATGTTTGATGTTAGTCTCTCTATTAATGATTATCGTTATGACTTAAGGGCCCGTTTGGTATATAAAGGGAATGAGATAACTCTCTCCCACAAACATGGGGAGCTCTTTTTCTAACAAAATCACTTTGCCATATACTAAATACAACTTTTATACTTTTCCTTACATTTTTCCTTTCCTCAAATTTATTCTACATGTACCGAACGCAGCATAAGATTACAGGATGTTACTTTCAAGAAAAATTCCTCTGCATATTAAATTTTCATCTAAGAACTCGATAACCAACTCGTCAGACAAAAGGGTAGACATGAGATTGTTGATTGCTTTGGAAGTAATGGAATTGATCAGAATATGATCACTCTGAATCCAATATACAGCACAATAAAAATGAAATACCGAAATTGCAAGGAGTAAAATCAAAAGTGAAAACTTAATTTCAAACTTAACAATCACACCATTCATTTTTTCAACAGTTTTATTATATGTTACAAAATAAATTTAATAATTATAACAAAAGTATACTTCAATCACATAAATCATATATCAACTTTATTTAATGATATAAAACTTGCTGGCTGCAATATAAGAATGTGGGCATCAAAAGTCTCATTCTCATCTAAAATTAAAATTTTCAATTGCAGATAATTTTTAACCTTAATCAAGTTGGAACCCCAAGTTGGAAAAATAAATCAAACGCCTAAATCATAGTATTAGTTATCCGTGAATTGATCAAGATCTCATTCCGAAATAAGGGAAGCAGGAAAAATAAATACTTCTTTTTAATCTCGGCTGACATGGTTAAGAAAGCCTGCTCCACATTGATTGAGTCTTTAGCACTTGTCTCAAGGAAAGGAATGCCAAGTTCATCAGCAAATGCCTGTCATTTGTAGCCATAGATGTAAAGAAATTAAGTTAGATAAGCAACACTTCAATTATTTTATTTCTTATATTAGTACTTTACAAAATTAAGAAAAATTTATTTATTGCCTGAGCATCCACTGCTAATTGCAAAATTTGAAACCTACTATCAGACACAAATCTCACAATTTCATTCTCTATGCCATATGCTAAGTAACTATCAAACTAACCTATTTACATTTATAAATACAAATCTGACCAAGTTTGAATTTATATGTAACACTATCAAGACGTTACAACAACAAGATCAACAGAAAACTCATAGAACATAGAGAAACAGAAAACTAGTATCATACCAGGTAGGTAATGGAGGTGAAACATAAAATATGAAATTCTTGTTCAACAATAACAATATAGAAAGTAGGCATGTCTGAGCAGATAACTAAAGTCTGCTCATTGATTTCATCACTAGATTGAACTTTGTTAGAAAAAAATTGTGAAATTAATTTGCAAGGCAAACTACATTAAAAAAAAAAAAAAACAACCAAAGTGACATTTACCTTTTCTTTGGACAATAATAGTGACATTTACCTTAGCAGTTTGCGTGTCAACCACCTTATTCTCAACTAGATCACATTTGTTCCCTACAAGAAGCTTGCATACGCTGTCATTAGCATATCTATCAATTTCATTCAACCACTGCTTGACGTTGTTGAAGCTCTCCATCTCAGTAACATCATAGACAATCTATTACAATCTCAAACCATATATTTCAGATGTTAGATTTAAAAGTTTTTGCTGCTGAGATGAGTTTCAATTCCTCACATTTTAAGGAGAATAGAATATAGTCACTCACAATTATTCCATGAGCTCCTCTATAATAACTGCTTGTTATGGTTCTGAATCTCTCCTGTCCAGCAGTATCCCACTAAACAAACAGTAAATGAAAAGGATAGATTGTCAGATACTATGAGGATGCCTTAAATAGATTACATGATCCACAGAAATGGTAATTTGCACTCCAAAATATGTGGCTGACTTTTCTTTTCTTTTTTTTTTAGGTAAAAATACGTAGTTGACTTGTGATTAAAATGTTACAAAGTGATGACGTAGGGGGCAATAGTGGCGCATAAAGGAGACATACAAGTTAGGTGTGCACCAAACTAGAAGGATGTTTTGATAAGGTAGCACCAAATGCCTAAGCAGACTAGTATAACAAAGTTGCTTCTGTGAAACCATTAAAATTAAGAGACAAATGAAATTGGACAGGCCATGAATACAAAATTATCTCAAAATCTCTTCTGCATATTCTAGCAATAACAGATAATACGGGTGTATAGTAAATGAAACTTACAACTTTGAATCCGGAAACCGTGGCCCTAATTTGTATGGTTTTGAAGCACAAGTGTTGTAATCAGTAAAGTAAAAGTCTCAAACAACTTTTCAGATTTTAAAAGACAAGCCACAAAAGACAGCACAAAACTCACACAATAATGTGAGTTTCATCATTTCCTTGAACTTAGGATCATGAACAAGATCCTACACAACATCATACAGGATGACGCCAACGGATAACAGAATGCTTAGATATCATTAAACATATAAGCCACACAGTTAGTTACTGATACATATTCCGTCTAAATGAAGAGCACGTGTATTAAAGGCAGCGCAATTTCTACTCACAATCTGTAGCTTGACTGTTTTTCCTTCTAGCTCCACAGTTCTGATTTTCTGAAATGATCAAGGAAATTCCTGCTTTTTAGCCATGAATATATCTGAATATAAACAACGAAAAAAATTTAGAAACATACTCAAAAGAGCAGTACAGAATGATACTTACGAAATCAACTCCAATGGTGCTTATGTAGCTGTCCACATAGGAGTCATCCTGAATAATATAGTGAACAATGAAACTAAATTAACCAAACATGAACTCGAAACATCTTTCACTCTGCAAAATAACCCAAATTAAGCAAAAGTGGTGCCAGTAATATACAATAAAAGGACCAACAAAGTCAACTCACTGCAAATCTGAGAAGCAGGCAAGATTTTCCAACCGAGGAGTCCCCGATTAGAAGAAGCTTGAACAGGTAATCGCTGGAATTAAGCCAAACCCACAAAAACATACAGCAATTTTACGCTAACAATTTCTGTGAAAGAAAGGGAAAGAAAAACGAAAAAAAAAACGAAAGAGTGTTTGGAGGGAAAGGAGAGAACTTACTATTCGTTGCTCATTGAGGGTGTCAATGATCGAAATGGGTAATGATTCTAGCGGTTTCTTTCTCGTCGGGCTTTCTCTCTGTGACCCCAAAAGCAAGAGGAAACGAAAGAAGGAAGAAAAGCAACAAAAGGGTGCTGTCCCTCACCTCATCATCAGTCAAATACAATGATTCTGATTTGAAAGAATTTACCCTGTTCGGTTCCGAAGATAACAAGGTAATATTTCATATATATTAAAAAAAATTATTTTATTTAATGTAAATAAAAAAAAATGAGATTAAATAAATGTAATTTTAAAAAATATTTAAATAAAATGATTAACTATTTTTATATTCTATTGTTAATCTGCCTGACTCAGTGACTCAGAAGAGGAGGGGGTATTTTAATTTATATCAATTTATAATAAGAACAGTTTCTTTTATTGTCGGGATGCAATTATAGTTATGGCCATTTCGGCGCCAAAACAAACCTTGTGGCTTGCCACGCTGATACTTTAATACCTCAGGATTCATCTTCCACACGCGCGGGTCTCAAGCGTGCACATCGGTCTTTAATTTACATTATTATTTTTTAAAAATTAATTAATAGCAAAAAAAAAGTATATATTTTGCCATTTATTAAAATTAAAAAAATTAATATTTAATATTTAAAATGGTTGAATCATATTTTAACCATCCCAAAAAAATCTAGAAGATTGATTAGTAAAATATTTAAATTAATATGCGTGAAGCTGTTTAAAAAAATTCTCCTAGATTTTATAATTGTGCACTAATTGAAACAAATTATATATAGATTTTCATATATTTTCTTATATTTGATTTGATATGACAAGTGGAATTTAACAAAACGATAGTTAAGCTAATATCATTTGGGAGGACAAGTAATATTTAAGAAAAAAAATATTTAGGGTGAAATTTTCTTCTTGATAAAGATGATATGTGCAGGTAATATCTTATTATATTTCTTCTTCCACAGGATCTTTTTTGTCCAGGAGAAAGCCTAAGCTCGATATAATCATGTATGGTTGCACATATTCACTATTATTTATTTTTTCAATTTTCAAATATTTTGTTGATAAGGGTAAAATTGGTAGTTTATAAAAAATTATCACACCAATCTTATAGGGGGAGTACCAAAAGATCATAATTGTCATCACATAATAATATTTTTGGTGGGATGTGATTAATTATAGCATTGTGTCACAAGATGTGTCAACATGTAATTACATAATGACAATATCAAATACATTGATATACCAAAAGATTCTAAATGTCATTACATACCAGCATAGTATTTCAGATTGCTGCTCCAACTTCACATGAAACAATAAAACTTCAGCTGGTTATTTCCTCAGGATCACCTATGCATATTAATCTATGAATACTCAACAAAACTTACAAAACAAAAGGAATCACCCAAAAGGATCTTCTCATGCTTGTCTATGGTGAATAAAGAAGACATGGAGAGTTTGAAAAAAGAAAAAGAAAGAAACTAATTATCCTCAGGACAAAATGGCTTATCCAAGTCATCCCTGTGACTAGGAATTGTGAAATGCCTCAACCTCCCTTCTTGCTTCTTCATATAGTTTTCACATAAAAATGCCTTAGAAAACTTATCTTCCACATCCCTATTCACATCATGCACAAACACATCAGTTTCTCCACTTTCTCTATTCCTTGCCATCATTCCTGCAGTATATATAGCAGTCATCCTCCCTGGTGCCTCCTCATGATACCCAGTTGGTGCATCCACCATTATCAAATCCCAATTTGTCTCATAAACCTCACTGGGCAATCCCTTCAAAGCAAGTTGGCACATTGAGTACCTAGGATTTCCCACTGCTGTACACTCTGGCCCTTTTCCTACTTCCATTAAATTCTCAGCTTCATTCACCTTGCTGTCATAGGTCACATGGTAGGACTCTAGCCCAGGGAACCGGCGTCGGATCTGCTCGATCCACGCCTCATCTTCCTCGAGGAAAACTGTCCGGCCACCATGGTTGAGAGAGCTCCACATGAGGCTGTCATGGCCCAGGCCAAACACTAGGAAGTTGCAGGGTGATTTCTTTTCTAAGACTCTTGATGTCACTGAGATTTCTTTGAATGTTTGTTGTGGGGTTATGGTTGAGGTCGAGTAGTGGATGAGAGCATGGGCTAGGGAAGGAGGGATCTTGGTGCAAGAAAGGGAACAATCTTCTTCAGCGCCGTGATCATCACTTGAAGCTTTGAGGATTAGAGATGATGCTTTTGCTGATGAACTCGGAGACATGGCTTGACTGGAAGTAGAGAAGTTTGGCCATAGAACTAAGATGAGGAAAAATGCTACCAAAATCCCTAGAATTAGGAGCTTGATATTGAGGGTTTGATGGGATTTAGGCCTCATACTTCAATATCTACAGATTCTCAGACACTGAGTAAAAGCTTAAAAGCACCAGACTGATATGTATAAAGGGGAAGATGAAGCAAGGATGAAGAAGTTCAAAGAGGAAGAGGTCAAGTTATAAGGTAATGTAGTTTGGAGATGAACAAGGTAAGAGAGTGATTGGATTTGTGATGCTTGGACATGAAGGGAAGAAAACAGCATGCAGAAGATAATATTTGATGCAGACAAAGGAGCTGCCAGAATTTCTGATGAAGCAAAACGGTTGAGGTTGTTGGATCTGCAAGTTTGGTGAAGTTTCCATTTTATATACTTATGTGTGTAGGTTTAATTTGAGTTTTCATGTCAAGTGTTTATTTGTTGGTGCATGGTTCCTTTGGTTAGCGTGGCTTTTAAACAAAATCTAAATTAGACTAAGAGATGAATTGGTGTTCTGCCCGAGTCAAATTAAGTAATTAATAGTCCACTTTGTTAACTTTAATTGAACTAAAGTCTTTTTTGGAATAGAATATAAACGTCTACAAGTTCATCATTGTCATTGGCTCCTATTTAAGACAAGCCCAAGGGACCTGATATATATATATATATATATATCCCATGTATCACATTTTTGTTCGTACTTAATTCAGAAGAAAGAAGCCAAAAAAATGAAGTTGCCTTTGTTTGGGCCTAAATTGACTTCTCGCTAATCTCGTCTTGCAGTGCATGATTGAAGTCCTCCTTCACGTATTTTTAGTTTTATGCTGTTTATTATGTATGTCTATATATGGATTTCTCTGGAATTTTTTATTATAAAAATTTTGTAAAATTTGAACAGAAAGAAATATGAAATTAGTATTCGAAACCAAAACCCGTTCGTAGTATGGGAGTTCAATATATTATTAACTAAATAGCATGATATATAGGTTATAACTAAAATATTTATAACTAATGTTATCCAAAAAAATATTTATAGCTAAAATGCTTCATTAGTCAGCAGAACAAAACAGTACATGTATTATCAAAATAAAATATTTATAACTAAATTTTAAATATTTTCCTTCTCTTTAATTTTTTTCTCAACTTTCTGGGAAATTTACAATAATGAATTTTAAAATAAAATATAGATGGTTCTGAATAGTTTTGGTCTCTCTTTTGAATTTATGCTAAATTAAATAAAAATAAAAACATTTCTTACAAGCGAAATTTTATAAATCAAGTAAGAAATAATCTCATAAACAGCAAAGTTTTTTTTTTGTTTTTTACTAAATAAATAACAAAGCTATACTTCAAAGAGTGATTCAACAATGTCACATATGGCACTTTCGTTATATGGCACTTGTTGTTATTTGGATCCTTCCCCAATGAAAACTGTTCTATAAATATATTGAATCTTTTTCCATGACCAGTAAATACTTCAAAATTTGTTGGCCATCAATTATGTCCTGCATTAAAGAAAGGCCTATCTTGAATCTTTAATTAACATTCAGTTGTTTATTTTTTCAAATATATCAGACAATATATATATATATATGAATAAATGAGATCAAATGTTAATTAAAGTAAAGTGTTGGAGAAAATTTAAATATATTTTTGTTTTGTTCATCATTCTTTGGAAGAAATTAACTTCATTGTATGTTTCATACTGTTGTTTTAAATCATATTTTGTTTATGCTAATGTTTATACTATTTGTCTGTAACTCGATGATTTTTCATTTTGTAGGATGATGATATTAAACTTGGATGATAACTTTGATAATCTTGTTTTCACTATTGGACTTTTCAACAATTGTAGACTTTTTAAGGTAATGTTTTCAATGCGACTCTTATCCACTTGATCTCTAAATATATCCCAAATTTTAAGATGTAGTTGCTTTACAAAGAATGCTGGTGGAGCCAAATGTCATTGGTGGGAAATCTAGAATAAAATGGTTTCTTTGCACCGGTAAAAATAGTAATACCACGTATTGCATATCTTCAGCCATATGCTTTAATGCTCATTCAACACTGTATGAGTTATTCCAGAGTATTTCCAAGTTCAAAATCCAGTTGGAGAAATAGAGATGATCAAGCGACAAAATGAAGAAGAAACAAAAATCATCACACTTGGATTACAAAAATTTTTAGAAAAAAATGATGAAGGAGAAGTGTATGAAAGTGAGGGGGTTGGGGATGAAAGTGGATGCCATGGAAGTCCAACTATATATCTTTGGGGCACTTCTTTTTTAATATATTTCTTTATATGGCAGATTATTGAGCTTTGGATTAATCTAATGATAGTTATTTAATCAACATCACCTCAATGCTCCTTTGTTACTGATGTAGAAAAACCATATGTTGCTAAAAATTGTTGGTGGAAGGGAAAAACTTATAATCCCTCCTAAGTTTATCATTGCTGAATAACATATAGTTTGTTTAACAAAGAATATTTAAGGTTTTTTTTTTATTTTTGATTTTGTTAAGAGGCATCACATTGTTAGCTTTTCTTGGTGAGTGTATTGCCTATGATTATAGGGTTTAGGTGCAGGCTTCTTTTTTTTTTTCCTCTTTTTTATTGGTATTAATTACTCAATTTTGTAACATAAATTGTGTTGTTACCCTACATGAGATTTGCAAAGCATGTCAACTTTTTTTTTTTTGCATTAAAACAATTAAAAAAATCATAAAAACATGAAATTAAGTTGCTGATTTCGATGTATTGTATAAAATATCAATATGTGGGATTTTTTAAATACATTTGAGAAATTAATTGATGTTATCCAATCAAATTAATAATATATTTCATTAGGAAGTAATTTTCAATTTTTTATGTTCAACTGTGTAATCTCCAAGTTAACATGAAACTTTTTTAACCATTAATATTTTAAGCTGTTTTTAGAATTAATAAGGATTTAGGTTAGAGTTGTCATAATAATTTTGAAAAAAAAAAAGGGAGTCTAATAAATATATAATTTTTTTGAATTAAAAACAAGGAAATGTAATTAATTAAAATACTTGAAATAAGATAATGTGATTAATGTGATAAGCTGTTGACAAAAAATGTGATAAATTTAATTGACTTAGCAAAGTAATTAGAATATATGTTATTATCACATTTGAAATTTATTTAAAAAAAATTGCTTAACATCAATTGTATAGTTTCTTAATTAAAAATATGAAATTAATTGGTTGCAATTTATTGAAGATTTGAAATTTAACTAAAAAATTGTCTTCTTTTTTTTAAATGTGTCACTAAACACTATAAAATTGAATTATTTAATTTAATTAATTTAAAATTTAATATATGAACTGAATTCAATAAATTATTCAAAATTATTGATGATGATGAAAAATTTTTCAGTCAATATATATTAATTAAATTTTGCATAAAAGGCAAGTTAATTAATATTTAACCTAGGAACCATTCTCAAATCATAACACATATAATATATGAGGACTATTTTTAACTTTGTAAATTGTATCCAAGTTACCTTTCAATTTGTATAAAAGACAATTTTCAATATCTGATTATTGCATTGCTTAAAAATAAGAACCAACCAAAATCTAAGTGATGTTGGTTTATATCAAGTAAGGCCTATATTTAATCACAATCAATATTATATTGATCAAAACCTATATTGTGAGATGTATCGATGATACATAGAAGTGATTATAAGAACATTTATAGGTGCATTGATTTTAAACATCAAAATAATATATAGTTGGAAAAAATATGATGTTTAAAACTATATATAATTAGAGGAACAATCTATGAATAGCACGGATATAAGAGTTTTATGTTTTGTTTAGATAACAGGAGAAAATGAGAGAAAAAAAAATAGATAGGAGAAAAAACAAAGGGAAGATAAAAGTGGAGATAAAGTATTCTTTCCCCTAATGTTTGGATGAGGGGAGAAAATAGAGAGGAGAGAAAATTTATTTATTTCATAAAAATTATAATACTCTCATTATTAATATATATTTTATGAATAAAAATAACTTATATAAATAATATTTCCATATAACTTATTTTATTTAATAAGGTAGCAGCCTATGGTAGTAGTAATCAATGACTGATAATTGGCGGCGGCAGTCGGTGAATAGGGAACAGTGGTGGCAGCTAGTGACCCATAGTGGCTGCAGAGTGACTAGTTACCAGTGGCAACAACCAATGACAGATAACCAGCAACAGTGGCCAATCATTGGAGGTGGTAGCAGCTAATCACCAACGATTAGCAGTGGGTGGCAAACAGTGGTGGTGGCTAGTGACCAGCAATCGACAGTGATGACTGATAGCGACAGCTAGTGATTGGAGGTAGTAGCGGCCAGTAACTAGCAACAATGGCTAGAGACCAATGGTGGCAGCCGGTCACTAGCAATCGGTGGTAGCGACTGGAGGATGGTTGCTAGTAGGCACTGATGGCAAAAGATTATTTCTTATAATGGTAGGCAACATCAATATGTACGAAGTATTCCATACAAGTAATTGTGAAAAATAAGTTTTCTTTTCAAAATCTCTCCATTTTTTGAGAGAAAATTTGGGGAGAAAATATGTGGGTCTCATATTTTTTTTCCCCACTTTTCCTTCATCTCTATTTTCCCCTACTATCCAAATAGAAAAAAATATGTTTTCTCCCCAGTTTCCCCCTTACTTTTCTTTTCCCCTTATTTTCCCTCAATCCAAATAAAAAGTAGACTTATTTTAACATAGTTGTTGTGATTAATTATAGAAATATCACATGCAACCCGTGCATTGCATGAATGCATAATTAATTATTAATAATGATAAATTTTCTTAACTAATAATATGAGAATAAAATATGACTATTTTGAATTCAAAATATAATTATAAATGAATATTAACTTATTTAGATTTTAATATTAAACTGTGAAACTTATTAATAATATTTTTAATTTTTTATATAATATATAAAATTAAAAAATTATTAAATTTATTATTACCAGTTTAATTCCAATTGAATCACGCTAGAACTATTGAATATTAAACCAGTACCTTTACTGGTTTAATGTTCTATCGGATTTTTTAACCTTGACTGTAACTAAGTTAATATTAAATGAAATTTATTAAAAAGTGCTCAACTAAATAACAGTGAGTTTCTTAAAGCTCAAACTTTTGTTTATATAAACACGATTTTAGAATCTTTCCAAAATCATTTAAACTTTGAAAAAATAAATTTACTACTAAAAAAATAATAATTACAACAATAAATAATAATAATAATAATAAACAGTAAAATAACAGTATTTAATTATAAAAATCATATATTGATGATGATTAATAAAAAATAATAAAAAAATAAATTATTTACTTTACTTGTTTATACAAACTTTGAACTTAAAAATCATAAAAATTAAACAATTCTTATAATTTAATTAAAATATTTAAATTTATATTTACACATATAAAGAATAATTAATCACAAATATGATACACAAAGTTTATGTCAATCACTAATCGATTAAACAGTGAAGGAAGATAGAGAACTTGTTGGTATCATGTGCGAATATTCCACACAAAAGTTGGTTCATGATTATGATATTATAATTGAACAATAATTTAGACTTAATTAATTTTTAATACTAAAAAAATGTGTGTTAGTGACAGTTTTTGAATGACAATTTTTAAACTGTCACTAAAATAAGTTATATTGATGGTTTATATATATTTTTAATTAAAATTATTATTAATTTTTAATTTGACATTTAAGAGATTGTTTTTGCTCTGTGTTTCATTTTATTCATGATCGGAATATTAAAATTAAATAAAATAATATTTAAATAATTCAAATACTGGAATTTGAATTAGTAGATAGAAATATATACGAATGATTATAAAATGAAAATGGTGTTGTGAATTTTTTTTCTTTTTTTTTTGTTTTTTATTTAATGAATGCACGGATATATATTTCCACAGAAGGAAGATCAATCGTATCTTGAAGATTGCAATCATTCTGCATGTGTAGCAATTTCAGGTAGAATAATGAGCCTTAAAAGGAACCTACTTGAGAATATTTGAGTGAATAAACCATTTGCATGTTACGGTCAAAGTATTCTACTATTCATAAAAATCAAATTGAGATTGATAAAGAAAAGCATATATATATATATATATATTCGTGAAAGATATTATAATTAATTCCACCTGAACTCATTATTTGGCACTCAATATAATCAACTATGAACTATGAACTATTATTGAACAGCCTTACATGACATTGAATCTAAAAGAAGCATGCACTATACATATATATATCCTCCTTCCTGAAACACCTAAGAAATTTGCTGGTTAGAACTTTGTACTTCTACGTACGTACAACGGTAAGTGGTAATTAACCATGAATATGGGATGCAAAGAAAACCTAACTAATTAAGAGGCACATACAAAATATTTGGAATGTTTTGGTGCAATGGAAGCTAATTCGTCGTATATATCAGACTTCAACAAGAAAACCTAAGAAACACACACACACACACATGTAGCACAATTAATCATGGTGCTTTTAAACGTTAAGGAAGTAGTTCTGTCTTGACCTTATTATCCAAACAAGCTTTACGGAATACTTGTTGGATTTGTTGTTCATGCTGCTTCAGCATTTCTTCCAGGTTTCCTGCTACACCACTAGGCACCAATGGTCCTGAATATTGGATCTTCCCATTTTTCGGAACATACTCCTGTCATCACACAGAAAAAAAAAGTTATTAAATATAAAAGCTAAATTGTAATTCAGTTACTCTTTAAAATTTATGATAATAAATCATTTTCAACTTTTCACTTCATAAATAAATTAAGAATTGCATAGAATTTGAGATGGGTTTGTAATGTTCATGACTTACGAAAAAATTTAGCATGATTTACTTGCTATAAATTTGTATTTTATGTTAATTTAATCAATTTAAGGAAATAAATTACCCTGGTGAAATGATGGAAGTCTTTCTTGAGAGAAGCCTTGGGAGGAGGCAGCAAGAGGTCGGATTCTCCTGCGGCGGCATGTCTGTACCTCTCACCAAACCCATCGTCTCCCCACACCGACGAGTTCCCTCCTCCGCTGAGGTCCAGCCGCGACCCGCCGCCCGCCGCCAGAGAATTGGAAAACTTGGACAAACGTGCGGCGTTGGAGGTTTTCCAGTACGCTTTCTGCTTTCTCCTTGTTCCAAACATCTCCACTTCTTCTTCGTGCTTCACTTTCATGTACGCGCTTTGCACCGTCGATTGCCCTGAAGGACACAGTAATTCCGGTCCTCTTGCCGGTTCAATCAACAGCCCATTCTTCTGGTGTCTGCTTTCTGGGTTTGTAACTCTTCGATTCTACTCAAAAAAAAAAAAAGAAAAAAAGCTAATTAATGTCACACAGAAGAAAGATATATCAGCATATATATATATTATAATTATATATGATTGATATTATATTAGTATATTTGATATTGATTGAGTTGTGATGAACGTCAGATTCAGAAGCATAAACACAGATATATCGAGTGTGGTGTGGGATACCTCTGTGGTTGCTGAAAGGCGGGACTGAGGATCAGGTGGTGGGGCAGCTTTAGGGTTTAGAGAAGTCTTGACAAGTTCTTGTTCATTTCCTTTCCTTGTTGCCCCTCTTCCCTTCCTGTTGCAAAACATATATGCCAATTTGTAACACAAGTCACAGATATATATACATGGACAAATGAGAGGTAATTAAATTAATTTTTAACTAGAATTTGGATTAATTCTTAAAATGAAATTATCTTAGTATATATGAGGAGAGACCTAAACACATAATATAGATCCCTTTTTTTTGGCTAAATATAGGTCCCATTTTTTGTAGGATCTACATTAAAAGTAGAGCCCATTATATTCAAGGTCCCATCTTTTCTCACTTTCAAGTAAACTCACCTCATGAGATCCATGTTACTTTTAAATATGTTCAAGGATCCAATTATAAAGGAGAGTAGTATTTTAAAAAAATAAGTTGGCACCAATTGCAAGGAGTTTAAAGAATAATGATGTTGAGATTAAAAAAAAAAAAGAATAATGATGTATGTTAGTGTAATTTGCCTTAAATTATATATTTTATATTCATGTTAATTTTTAATTTATTTTGATCCATTCAAATTTATTAAAAATTCATATTTTGTAAATAAATGTTTGAATTTTTGAAATTATAAAAATCAATATATCAATACATTGTATGAAACCCTAAACCCATAACAATGTATACTATTTATAAGTCATGGATATTATAGTTTACTTTTGACTTTGTAATACACAAGAAACCATGTTAATTTACTTAAAATATAAAAAAAAAAAGAAATTTTCTTAAAATGATTGTTTTTATACTAAGAGAGAATCTAAACTCCTTTATCATATAGCAAATCATTTTAAAATTACTATTTGTCAATAAATATTGTACTAATCCTATATATCATTCAAATTTAATTTAAAAGATTTAAATTTCACTTTTTATTTTTAATTAAAATCATAACTAATTTTTAAAATGACATTTAAAAGATTTTTTTGTTTTATGTTTCAATTTATTCAAGATAAAAATATTGAAATTAAATAAAATACTATTTAAACAATTCAAATAGGGATGAGCTCGTGATAAACACCAATTGTAAGTGTCTCATAAATGATAAAAAAGAGAAATTGGTTAATTTTTTTTATATTTAAGTATTCTCATAATCATCATATCATATAATAAACAACAAATGCAAGAGTCAGCGGCTGTTGTATCATCCTTTTAAAGCAAGTAAAAACATTTGAGAATGACTATATCAGTTCCATTGTCATGTAAATTTCCCTTAGAAACAGAAAAAACCAGAGTCCCCATATGAGCAAACAAAGAATAAATCTGATATAATAAAATCACTACGTGCATCACCAAGAGATGAAACGACTTTGATATATACCTTCTAGCTTCCTCCTCTCGAAGCTTGACATTAAACTCCTTACTTGGTGGATACTTTGGCAAAGTTGATGGATCACAAGGAAGCGGCTCTGTCGTGAAGAACTGCACAATAAACCAGTCCTCAGTAACAAAGCAAGAAAAAAATACCAGAAGAACTTCTTACAAGGATAAAAGACACGTTATTATATATCATATAAACTAGACGTGAGCACGGGCCCAAAACGAAGTTTTTGTCATAAGGGGGTACATTATTCATGACTATATTTTGATATTGATAAAATGAAGTACTTGCCTTGCTCTGAAGTGCTGAGGAAGCAGTGCCTCGATCGTCAGGTTCTATAGCAAGAAGCACACCCACAAGTTTGAGTGCAGAGGCTGGAAAATCCTTGAATGTCTCTGCAACAACACGCTTGTAATGTTGTTGAGGTTTGAAAATGGTGGCATGTGGTAGTTTTGACTTCCTCCAGTATTTCTCAGAAGGTGATCCACATAGTTTAAATATCTTATGCAGCTGCTCCACCTATATATATATAATGATAATCAGTCCCATTGACCGCTCATCAATATCAATATATTAATACATAACAAATTGCAGTGTTCATAAGTCATAAATAATAAGACTGACGAATATGTCTAGCAGAAAATAGTATGTAGAGAGGTACCTCGGTTCGGCCAGGCATGATGGGTTTGCCATGGAAGAGTTCTGCAAGAATGCAACCAGCACTCCACAAGTCAACAGAGGCGCCATAACCTGTAGCTCCTAGTAATAGTTCAGGTGATCGGTACCACAAGGTTACTACTCTACTTGTCAATGCTTGCCCTTCTAACACAGTGGCTAGCCCAAAATCTGCTATTTTCAGATTCCCCTTATTGTCTATTAGCAGATTTGATCCCTTTACGTCTCTGTGCAGCACCCCCTTGCTGTGACAATGCTCTAAACCCCTCAATAGCTGCTGCATGTAGCATTTTATCTACAAAAACACTACCATCTTGTCAAATTATACGAATCAGACATATTTTAAGATAAGATGTATTGTTCATGACTTATGAAGAGTATGACTGTAAAGTACTTGTGGTTCGGATAACTTGTTGCCGGGAAGAGCTGCGAGGCCTGTGAGATCATGGTCCATATATTCAAAAATAAGATACAAGCTTCCAGAAACCCTAGAGGTTATCATGCCTTCAAGCTTCATGACATTTGGATGGTCAAGCCTCCGGAGTATGATTATTTCTCTAGCCATGAAACGAACACTTTCTGGGTCCATATTTGCAAATCGAACCTTCTTCAGTGCAACTATTTTGTTTGTTTCCAGATCACGAGCTTTGTAGACACTGCTATATGTTCCTTGTCCAATCTGGCATTAACAACATCAAACTTAATCAGCTCAAGAAAATCTCAGATTAACAATATATATGGATGAAACTAACACAAATGAGTGATTTATTATTATTATTATTATTATTACCTTCTCCAACTTCTCAAAGGATTCTGATCCACGTGGAATCCAACCACTAATGGCTTCTCCTGCAACAGCAGTCAGCCATGAAGGCCACCCAGCAAGAACTTGAGCTCCTCTCTCTCCTCTTTTTATGCTACCTATCCTATTCATCATCATCATCCTACCTTGTCCTTCTTCCACACTTCTAACTTGGGAATTCCCAAGTTTTCCTGTCGATTCCACATTCTTCTCCCTATCATCTGATGACATCAATCCAGTACTAACTTCATTTCCTCCACCACCATCCTCTTGCATTGCATGTTTCTGGTCCCCCCTTGACGTACCCTTTGAGGATTTCTTTGGTTTCTGGACATGGTTCTCTGCAACATAATCATGCGAGTTTGTCCCTCTAAAGCATAAACAACCCATAATAGTGATCCCAATTTATGGTTTCCTAAAATTTCTCGAATTAATGTTTCGCTGTCAACCTTATTTCTTGTAATTCAGGGAATCGGGAGAATGCCCAGATCCCCCAAATCAAAGAAAAGGTCAAATCGATCAATGGCGTCGACGAGTGAGAATTTCACATGGCGATTTCATTACTAACAATCCAATGTTTAATGAAAAAGAAGAAGAAGAAGAAGAATATCTCTAAATCAGTGAATGAAACAACGGCCAATTCTGAGAGATTCCGACACAAATCTGACAATCAAGAGGACCCAAAACTTTTTTTTTTAAAAAAAAAAGAAATTAGGACAGCCAATGAGAGTGTTGATGAAGGAGGCTATCAAATAAGCAGCGAGAAATTCAGATGAAATGACGAAGAAAAAAAAACTGAAAAATCTGGGAATCACAAGCACACGATAAGAAAAACACAAAATCAGAATAGGGGCGAGGCAGAGTGAGTTTGGTCTGATATTTTCTGGAAGGAAAGAAAATTTTGAAAGAGAGAATAGTTGAGAAAGTAACTAAATTCTATAGAGAGAGAAGTTTCACTTCTAAGAAGGAATAGAGAAAGAGAGATTTTCGGATCTGGATGACCCAACAAAACTGAAGAGGCCGAGAATTTCTGGTCTGGGAAACCGTTCTAAAACAGGGGAACACAGAAACACAGTAGGCGGGAAATCTTCTGTCATGCAAATATCTTTTTTCTTTATTCATTATTTATTAAATAAAATTGAGTTTTTTGGCCACTTATTAAATTGAATTGAACTAGAAAAACTGAGCCATGCTTTGCATCATGGGAATAAAAGTTAAAAATTTTAAATAAAACAGTTAAAAAAATGGATAAGTTAAAGTGATAAGATATGTATAATATGTGACTGGAAAAAGGAAATTAAGATAATGAATCCAAAATTCTAAAAATTTTTCAAAAATTTTAAATGTGAAATTAGAACAATGTATAGAAATGATCACAGCAATCAATGTTTATTTATTTTTTGTCCAAAAGCAATCAATATTTATTTATTAAACTTAAAAATTAATTTTATAATAGATTATTATTTTGTTCTTTCAAATTTATTTACGGTTCAAATTTTGTTCTTTGAGTCTTTATGGTCAATAAATTTCGTTCTTTAAGTTTATTTGAGCGAAATTAGAATTAGTGTCTTAATTTCTGCGGCTTAATTTCTAGTGGAAAAAAAAAATATGGCTTAATTATCCTTTTGGACCTTCTACTTTTATAATATTTTCTTTTTGATTTAAGTTTCAAACAAAATTCATATATAACTTTTTATATTAAAATTCATCAATTAAAATATAACATGTTTATGATTTTACAACATGCGTGGGTATGTGTGCGTGTGTCTATACATATATAGTTATTTGATTTTTAATGGAGTTATATTCTAATTAAAATTATATTTATTGTGCTTTAGTTGAAAAAATATAATAACAGAGAAGTAGAAATTTGTATTCAAACATAATATAGTACTAGGCTTGGGTGCAAAACAGTTTTGATAAAGCCTCATGTCCTCTACAACAGGTGGCATTAACCTTAACCATAGTTTGATTCAGAAAAACCCCATGGTTTTGTTATGTTACTATTATATTTATATCTATTCCTCCCATTTATTCACCAAGGTTAAAAAATTTTTAGCCTCCTATATACTATCAATTAAGCTATGCAATCATTTGTTGTTTAGTTTTCTTCTTTAGAACACTTACAGCCCTAAAATGTTGAAAATTAGGGAGCTGCATGTTGCACCTGAAAATTTATGCTCTTATGATCCTCTCTATCTTACAAAATGAATTATTTTCTCTGGTTATATTTTAAAATATCTTTAAAATTTTATTTTTTTATAATATAAGAATTTCTCTTTTTTACTTCTCATTTATTTAATGACTAGTTTTATAACTTGTGTTGATGTAATGAAAATTGATGAAATAAATAGAGGTAATACTGAGATTTATAATATTTTATTTTAAAAATATAATAAAATTTTCTTAAGATATATGAAATTGTTAGAAAAGTTTTATATTATAGACCCAAAAGAGTATTCTCCAATTATCTCCTTCCTTCCTTCATTTCCATGAAGCTACAATGGGGGAAGTAGATGTTATGGAAAACTAAATAGAAGATGAACAGGTGCCAAAAAATGTGTCCAGATTATGCTGTCCTTAGATTGATACTCCCCCCAGTCCAAAAGTATGTCATTCTCAGGGAATGTATATTCCATGAATTTTTTTCCCAATAAAATAATCCAAATCTACAAGTAAGAATAAATATATAAAGGATATAAGAGATGTAATTAATAAGAGTAATGATAAAAAGCATTGAATTATTTTTGACAAATTAAATAATTTAATCAAGTTTTAACTTATATTTTTAATATATATATATATATAAATAAGTTAAAAATAACTTATATTTTTGAGTGGAAAAAGTATTTATCTCATCGACTTGTCCCAAATATCCAGAGATGGCGACAGTAACTTCTGGAGTCTTAACTTGTACATTTTCTGGTGTACTATTGGATAAAAATACATTATGGTTCAATTTGTTTGCATGTAATATTGACGTATCTGATCACTCTAATATATATATATATATTACTTATCTGAAATTTAATATCAAAATCAATAATTTATTCACTTGATGGTATTTACTTATTTGATATGGTTAATTCAGATTTAAATTTGATTTGATGCATTAAAAAAATATATTTCTCAAAGTGTAAATTGAACTGAAAAAATAAAGAAATATGGTTGTTTTTGTTTAGTTTGTTAACTAATTATATAACGATTAAATCCATCAGGCTTTGAATCAATTGGTAAACTTGAATTACTTGGACCTAGTCTAAGACTAATAAATTAGGGCATTTCCGGGTCAATGTCCAATTACCTTAATATTTTTTGTGTGCTTTTATTTTATATTAGAGTCTAGAGAATATTAGAGAATGAGAATATTCATGTCTAATTAAAAAATGTAATATTATTAATATCCACGACTTTAAGCAGAGGTTAATGAACTGCTTTAAATATTCTCTCCATATAATAGTAATCGTTTAACAAAAAAATTTATTTATAAATGTTCAAATAATTAAGGAATTTTATTTCAAAAGTAATGACTATATATTCCTATGTAATTTATAATTTCACAAAGTGTTTGATAAAAGCTTCTTCTCATTTAGATAAACAAGTGAATTTCAATTATATCAGATTGCAATGGCCATTTAGCCCATCAATATCCATAATCCAATTTTATAAAATGTCCCCAAAGTGGCCATCAATACGTACAATCTCATATATAGAGAGTCGTACTTTTTTTTTTTAACACACAAAATTGCTCAAATTCTCTCTCTCTTCTGCTGCGGCTGCTTCTTCTTCTTCTTCTTTTTACCAGTGTTTGTGGTGCTGTATTATATAATTAAATAAAAATTTATATAATGAAATGCATTTATTTAAAGAAGACAAAAAATAATATAGAAACAAAAAGTTGTAAAATTCTTCAATATTTATAAATTAAAAAAATGCATTAATATTTTTGACCATTTCAATGTTTTCATTAGATTTTAGCAATTCATACATATATATAATATTTTATTTTCTTGAAAAATTATATCTTTATATGTCTATATAAATGATAAAAATATGTTTAATATTTTATTATTTAATATTCACATTAAATAAAGTTTTGTATGAAGTTTAAGTTTTATTATTTACTATGGTATAATTATGGAAATAATAATATTTTATTTTATTCAAATTTATTGTTATGAAAAAGTGTATGCTTTATTACTATTGTTTAAAGAATTTCAAGAATATTTTAAAATTACTAGTAATAATATAATAATTAATAACAAGGCACCCTCTCTTGGATTCCTTTTGTTAATACATACCCCTTTTACACCCAAAAAAAATAATATAATAATTAATAAATAAAGACCAGGGGAGTTTCCGGCTAGAAAAAGCAATGGAAAAGAAACGGAGGAACGAGCCACCGTAAACGCCGCCACACTATTGACACGTAGGTGCGGAGGAACCCGAACCGGATTCTTTTTCTCCGAAGCGATAGCTTCGGACGACACAGCTGGTGACAGCCTGTCACCAACAAAGTCCCACTCACCTATTCCCCTAACTACGTTCTCTCTGTCTCTCTGTCTCTCTCTGTGCCTTCGCTGCTCTCTCTCTCTCACACTCACCTTCCTCTCGTTGTCTGGGTCTGTGAGCAAATTAGGGTTTGTGTTCCTTCATCTGCTGATCTCATTCAGTAGCTTTTGGATTCTTCCTTGGATTTCACTGGATCAAGATTCTCTGCACTGTAAGCTTTCTCTTGATCTACTTTGAGTTCAGTTTCCTTCACTTCTTCACTAGCTATTAAAGCTTTGAAGAAATTTCTCATTTGCTGTTTTTCCTGCATATTTTGCTGTTGATTTTTTCATTTTTGTTCAATGCATATTTATGAATGTTCAGATTATGCACATAATTGCTATTTTATTTTGTTAGACTTAAGTTTGGATTGGAAATATGATCAAGAGTTTGGCATATGCTTGGTTATCGAGAAAGCGTTGGAGAGTAAAAGAAATCAAATTTATGGTCTTTTGGCAAGCTTCAACCCGCTAGAAACTTACAATGCTTTGTTTATTTGCATTATCTAACTTTCTTCTAGCTCGTTTCGTACTGACTTAGTCTATTTATCATGGTTTACTTGGGGGGTCTCAACCAGTTGGCTGTTCATTTATTGTTGAGTATAAAGTTCATGTTAAGGGGTTACTGATGGTTAATAAAGCATAACTTGTGTCATTTTAGTGAATGGCAGATACAGAGACTAGCTTTTTTTTTTTATTATTCAAAGAACGGAGATTTTGCTGTTTTAAGACTAGGCTAAATTGCTGTGAACTTATTAAATTTTCAGCCATGTATGGATAATATTTTTATCTTTAAGACTTGATATTGAATCTCTTCAAACTTTCATATTTGTGCAAATACCTCCATATCATTTGTTTGTCCGTTGTACAATGAACCTCCTAAACTTCATTTTCTATTCCTTAAATTTGAACTTATGCGTAGTTAATTGTCAGGAAGATATCTGTAAAAATTTGAAAGTTTATGTAAGTCTTTTGGCAAATTTCGATGATTAAGGGGCTTTCTACACATGTCCTAAAGTTTAGGAAGATTATATATAATTTAGTCTTAAGATTATGTTGGCTAGGTTCTCAATGTCAAGGCTTTGGCTTGAGCAATGGACACTTGATGTAGCTTCATATTTTTTGGGGCCAGCAATCATGTTGAGTGGTAATTGGCATGTGGCTCCAAGATTAAATGTCTCAGCCTTTAATCCATATAATGGCATATGTCATCTCTCCTTTCTGCCCTTGATCACTTTAATGCTTAGTCCTACATGATTAAATATTTCTTTTTCCTGTTCTTGTTGGTCCCCACCCCTCTCTTCCTCCCCCCTGAGGGCATGTTTATTAATAGTACCACCTGCATAATTGCATGTGGCCACCCATTAACGTATTATTAAGCTTTTTGGTAATTTGAAAGTCTTTCCTTTGTGGCTGCTTAGAATTAAACCATAGACTAAATCAATTTTTATGGTCAGCTTGCTGTTGAAGTATTCAGCTTCTATTGTTACTCATTATTTTTTTCCCCTGGATTTTAGGTGCTTGAATTGGGTAGTCAATCCTTGAAAACATATGTTTTGAGGTTGATGTTTTCCCACAAAGTCTCATGGCCTTGATGTGCGTATGGATGGATGCTACTTGATTGAGCAGGAATGTTGTATAGTCTCTTCAACTTGGAGTTGTTGTGCTTATTTAATTTGAATTCAGCCACCTCAATCTATTATTATAGTGGGAGATTTTTTCATTTATACTTTGGAATTGGATAGAAGGCACGAATTCTATAGGATTTCTTGAATCCATACTGTCTGAGAGCATGCGTGGAATCTGTACTTTGGGTGATGCCCCTGACGAGATTAGCTGCCGATGCATTCGGTGTGGTGACTATTTGTCTTGTAGCCATCTTGATTCTTCTTGGTTTTCTATGCATTGTATACTCATTTTACTTGCGCTCTCGTATTCATCATCAAGGTCTTGTTCAACTCAGTTATTTTAGTGGTCCTTGGATAATCAGAGTTGCATTCATCCTATTTGCAATCTGGTGGGGTCTTGGTGAGATTATTCGGTTATCTTATTTAAGACGCATCCTTCACCTAAAATGGCACGGAACTGTATGCAAATGTTACATTGTATCAAATCTGGGGTTTGCAGAACCATGCCTCTTCCTTACCCTTGTGTTTCTCCTCCGTGCACCCTTACAGAAGTTGGAGACTGGAATTATGAGCCGAAAATGGAATTGGAATACAGCGGGATGTATTCTTCTTTACTGCCTCCCGGTGTTTATTCTTCAGCTCTTTGTTGTTTTGATTGGACCGTGGTTAGACAAGAATAAGGATTCTGGAAAAAAGTTGCCTCAAATATTTACTAGTACAGCTGCTACATCTTCAATGACCAGGGACCATGATATTGCCCTCTGTACTTACCCTTTACTCAGTACTATTCTCCTTGGCCTTTTTGCCCTTATCCTGACTTCCTACCTTTTTTGGCTTGGAAGACGGATTTTGAAACTAGTTATTAATAAGGGTCTGCAGAAGAGGGTTTATACATTAATATTCTCAGTTTCAGGTTTCCTTCCATTAAGGGTTATTTTCCTTGGTTTATCTGTATTATCTGGACCTGAGGATTTTACTTTTGAAGTTCTTGCTTTCTTGGCTTTTCTTGCCCTTGTATGTTGTGCTGGGGTTTGTATATGCATGCTTGTATATCGTCCAGTTGCAGATTGTTTAGCACTTGGGAATCTACAAGATCTAGAGTCTAGGAGGTTTATTGATGATCATAATGAGATCATGTCTCTCATTGCTAACCAGAGTCATCTGGATGATTATGTCCAAGAAAATGTTGGGTCGAGTCCTGGTAGAAATTCTGATGCATCAACAAAGCGTGGGTCAATTTCATTCCGGACAATGGCAAATGATGGGGCATCAACGGGGGCATTTGTTGAGCTGAGCCTTTTCTCTCCCAGCAGAAATGCACCTCGTCCAGGATCTCCATCGCTTCTTGGTTGGCCTATGCGACCCCCAACTCAAGTTATTGGACCATAAAAGCAGGCTAGAAACTGATTACTGAGTGAATGTCAATTTTGTGGAAAAGTGAAACTGATTGTAAAGGCTTTAGCTTCAATAAGGCTTTTATTCTTGTTTTGTTTCCTAATTTTAGTTATATTTTTTTTTCTTGAATTTATTGTGAGTACTCCATTTAATTCTCATGTGCAATCTCTAATCTTTTTTCTGGTTCGGAATTTTGTATTCGCCTGAGGCCTGAGTAGGAATCTGTGGGTGTCTATTCTCGTTAAATCTGTGGATAAAAGTTGATTGTTTTATGTTGGACGAGGAATGTGCTTATTGATGATGTAAGTAGCGCCTTTTCTTGGATTTCATTATTTTAAGAATCGGAGTATAATTGCAAATATAAATGAGACTTGGCCCTTTTTACATGAACTTTATTCGCCAACTTGGCTTTATTGGGCCTAAATTTCTTGTGATTTGTGGAATCATAAATTCTTGAATGGGTAAGTTTTGGACACTTGGCCTATTCTCAAATACCTTGAGTTTCTGGATTCTAAATGAAGGAGCGCCATGCATATACTCCCCTCGGTTATATTTTTCAGAATTTTGTCTATAGTTCAAAATATAAGGTATTATGTTAAGTTTTAGTAATAGAGTTTTTTTTTTATCTTTATTAATTTATTACTTATCTTATTACTTGAAAAAGAAGGAAGAGTGAAATTTGATAATTAATAAAGATAAAAGTGGGATGTAGAGGTTTTTTTTTAAAATTTGAGATTTGTACCTAATTTTTTTAAAAAAGCATAAGTTATTTAAAAAAATTTTATAATATAAATCGGATGGAGTATTTGCAATGCATATATGCTCCTTTGGTTTTGTAGCTACATTTGCTTCATCTGTAACCTCTCAAACTGGCACGTATATGGCTAGCATGAGCTCTGCTGGCAAATTCACTGTTTGTTTGTGCTTCTTGTTCTGTTCATTTCATTAATATAAACATCTATCATCTATATGAAAGAGGAATATTGGCATAATAATTTGGATAGAATCTAAAAGATCAAGTTTTTAGTAAAAAAAATCTGAAAGATCAAGTTTACTTCAAATTTGAGTACTAAAGTTGAATGTTAGGTGAACTATTTCTTATAGGCAGTCCTCAAACAATCTTGTGTCTTGGCTAGTCAAACTAAAATTATTGCCTTCCTTGGATCTTTAGAAGTATCATCAATGTAATTACCGGTTTAGACTTTGGACTTGATTTAAACTATCTAAATTTTATTATTTTTTTAAAATTTAGTATGTTTTTATGTCGAAGGAAATAAAATACAAAATATTATTTTTCAACTATCAACTTTAAAAAATGACTTTTTTTATAAACAAAAAATGACAATTTATATCAGAGTATAAGAATGTATATAAAACCTATATCATTATATTTATACGGTCTAAGAGGCATGGATGTACATGCTTCTCAAGTACAAAGGATTGCTTAGCCTAATAATCTCCTTAAAAGGCTAGCCTTCGATTGCCGAGAGAAGGAAACATCTGTGCTTGAGCAGCTCACATTGAAAATTCAACCTTCAGTTTTTTTTTTTTGGGCCAACAAAAATTCAACCTTCAAGTTGGAGATGGAGGATTTCAACTATTTTCTGGAGCATAATCCTGAAATATCAAATTAGGCAAGCTGATTATTGCATAGCGTCACAATTTTACAAAGTCACTTAGTGCTTGTTTGGTTTCACTTGGTAAAAAGAGATTTAGATAGAAGCAATTTGGGAAATTTGAGTTTGGGTAGAAGCAAGGGACTAGTTGTTTCTATGTTTACTAGGTTTTGGGCTCATAACTTAGATATGCATTTTAGTTATTATATTTGACAATAATAGATAAAATTAGATTTTAGACTTAAACCTAATTTCAAACGTGAAACCAAATAAATCCTTAACCAAGCCCCATGCTAGCGCTCCAGCTTTTACCCAAGTCATATCTGAAGCGTATACTACTGTAAATTTTATTATTATTTTTAAATAATTGAAAACCTCCTTACAGGCAAAAATTTATAATTTCTATGTTCCATATTATTCAAGTAGTATGAGAATGGCATTACGTTATTTGTACACCTCTTACTTTGGTGATGGAGAAAATAGGTAATATAAATTCAAAAATAGACAACCCGAATACATTTTAAATCAAGAGTCCGTGAATTGCTCTAAAACTCATTGGCCAAAAATACAAATTGCTCAAAAACTAAAAGATCTATAACTTCTCACGCAACATAGGTAATCACACTCAATTGTATAACAGGATAGAGACAAAAAGAGGGTCGGATGCAGGAGCAAAATCTGGCATCTGTGGGATGCAAGTAATTTTTATTCTACAAATACAGGAACAAGTGTAAGATATATATGGAGGAACTGTTGCCATAAATTAACTGTTCTCAAAAGCAAGCTCAATCATCAACTTCAGCTTTAATTTCTCTCAGCAAATCGTCCTTGTAATCCTCAAAAGTTCCATCAAAAGTCTTAACGGTACCATCCTCAACAACCCAGATTTGACTCCTCTCTTCATCCTCGCATACACGTGATATCAATCTAGAATCATGACTAACAAGAACAACTCCACCAGTGAATTCATCCAATGCATCAGCTAATGCATCAATACTTTGCATATCTAGATGATTAGTGGGTTCATCCAACAGCAAAATGTGGGGCTTTGACATGGATATTGATGTGAATACCACCCGAGCTTTCTGCCCTCCTGACAGTTTGGCAATAGGGGTAAGATGATTATGGCTAGGTAGCCCAAACTTACCAAGTTTTGCTCGAACAGCCTCCTGCTTGCTGAGTCCTTCCTGATCTGGATGGAGACGAAGAAGATATTGAACCGGTGTTTCATCCATTGTTAAAAGGTCCACAAAGTGCTGGGAATATCTTCCAATCCTCAATTTCTGACTTCTTCGAACTTCACCCTCAGTTGGAACCAAGTCACCGGCAAGAAGATTCAGCAATGTCGATTTCCCAGCTCCATTAGGCCCAACAATGGCAACACGAGTCCCCATATCAATACCAACATCAACATTTGAGAGTCTAAAATCCTCTCGATTCGGATAGCTGAAGCTAACTTCAATAAGCTGCAGAAGAGGAGGTGTGAGTTCAGTAGGTTCAGGAAAGTGGAACTCAACACTGTAATCCCTCCACTTTTGTGGAACATCTACTGGGGCTTCATCCTCATCAACCTTACCCTTGCCCTTGCTTTTTGATGCTTCCTTAGCAGCTGCAAACTTAGCTCGATCCTTCACCTTTTCCTGCTGAACTCGATTCCCGCTCCTTTTGGCTGCTTTCATCCGCTTGTCATAAATCTCAAACTTCTTATTCATCTCCTTGCGACGCTGCTCATAACCACTTTCAAAATCATCAAAATTTCCACGGTACGTGTGAAGTTTCAAATCATGCAGATGAATAATCTCATTGCAAACTGTATTTAGGAAATCCCTATCATGTGACACAACCACTAAAGTTTTCTTCCAACGGCACAAGTACTCCTCCAACCAGAGAACAGCTCTCAGATCAAGATGATTTGTGGGTTCATCAAGCAATAATAGAGTTGGCTGAACAAAAAGTGCTCTGGCTAAAGAAATTCTCATCCTCCAACCCCCACTAAATGATTTTGTAGCACGGCCCTGCATATCCTTTGTAAAACCTAATCCTGCTAGGATCTTTGATGCTTGAGCTTCAGCTGCATCAGATCCCATCAGCTGTAATTTTTCATACAGCTCAGCAAGCTTCTCTCCTGCACCATCTTCATAACTATCATCCTTGTCTGCACTTCCTTCAACTGAATTTGCATTTTGAAGAAGAGCCGCTTCCTGTCGGGTTTTAACAAGTTCTTCATTAGCTGAAACAACTGCTTCAAGTGCTGTTTTATTGTCGCCCACTACCTCCTGTTCAACCAGAAGCACATCAATATTCTTTGGCACTGGTATCTTCCTCCAGGCAAGGAGCTTCAATAGTGTGGACTTCCCCTTTCCATTGGGCCCAACCAAACCATACCTCTTCCCATGAGATATCCTCACCGATGCATTCTTAAGGAGTTCTTTACCCCGAGCAGACACAGAAAAGTTATCTACTGTCACATCTTTCACATTGGCATCAGCATCATCTTCTCCCTCAAGCACTGAAGTCCGGCTTCCAATGACCACAGTAAAAGCATCATGGTCATCCTTAAGTGCGTCCTGCTTAGCCTTCTCTGCAGCTTGGGCAGTATAAAGATCCTTCTTTTCCCGCTTTTTTAACTCTTTATCTGTGATAGAAACATCAAGAGGCTTTATGTCAGGCCTTTGCTGCTGGCTGGACCGCTTAGGCATGTTATTTTGTTCTTGCTCCTCTTCCATGACATCTTCATCTTCTTCATCATCAGAGGGAGGAAGATCAATACCATCAGTGTATGCAGAAGCTTTTGGAGTAGATTTTGCCTTGGGCTTACTGGAGGAAGAGGATGCTTTTTTCGGTTTATCAGGTTTATCATCCATACTGGCTAGCATAGCAGAGACAGAGAACTTTTCCTTCTTAGCCTTTGTGACAGGGCCAGCTTCCTCTGCCTTTTTCCTTCCCATTGCAAAAAACTGAAACAAGGAAGCAGAACCCTCATAAGTTTATGTCAACATCTCAACTACACTACTGCCAAAGAAAAAGAAAATAGGAATTCAATTACATGTAAGGTTTCCAAAACACTCAAACCCCATGGAGAGACCACGAAAGAAAATTGTTGTTAAAATATAGGAATATTTTTGTTCCATTAAAATGTAGCTTATGCACCATATATACATAAAAAGATAGATATGCTCATGAAAACAAGAAACTGAACTAATCAAAAGTTAATATTAAAATGAAAGTGCAACTAATACAAATATGAATAACATGGTCAGGATATTCAGAATGCATGATATGAAAAATGCCTTTTTCGAAAGAGTAAAGAGACCATCATAATAATTACATCCAGTTCTTCAATAATTTTCCTAATCGGTACCATGATACATTAAACCGAGAGTATATTAAGTCAATTGAGAATGCACTTCTCATATTTGCCCATCCATTAACCAGATTTTTGCAGTCAAAGGAGCCAAGTAGTAGTGGTAGTAATTTTCACTCTATCATAGGTTACCAGAATAAAATCAGAATCATGAACATAATATGAAGGTAGATGTAAGTAATAATATTTTTCGAGAGTTAACTATGCATAACATATAACGACAATAAATTAGCACCCCCCAAGGGTCAATTTTAAAAAATGTAGAGAAATACAGATTCCAGTAAAGATGAAGATTACAAACCTGCTCGACAGAAACTAAAAAGGAGTAGGAGAAGTTTACTCATTTTTCATTGCTTTAATAATTACAAAGGACTATGAGAAATTTAATAATTTTTCATTGATTTAATTCATTCAGTTTTGAACAAACTTGAGATCAGTTTTAAGAAAAAAGACCACAATTTGGTTAAAGTCAGGGGAGCTGAACTGAACCAAACCACACTCATAGATGGTTGGTTTCGGTTGGCTCAGTTTGAGCAGTTTATATTGTACAACAATGTTAAGATATCTTGACGAGACAATGGGATACAAAACAGCCTTGAACAAATGCAGAATTTGGTGAGCAAAATATTCACGTTAGGAATGTCTGATCCAATGATGAATTTTTCAAGAGACTCATCATTTGAAAAGTTATTCAATGATGTAAGCTTGAGTTTGATTTACACTAGTGTCAATGGATCCCTCTTTATGTTTTTGTGTGAGTGTGTTTGTTATTTGGGGAGGAGGGGGGGGGGGGAGGCGCTGTTGTGTGCAACACCCAAAAATGTAAAATAAATATACTTGATATTGGGTCCATTAAAAAGGTCCTCCTTAAGGCCGACAATAATTTTCTTCCAGAAGAGGTAAGAGCTATGTTGGGTCAGTAGGCCTACGCACTAATGCTCTATGATGCACTTTTTTACGAATAATAATAGGATAAAAACCAATGGTAAGTCGAGAAACAGAAAGAAGAAATTATGAAAACAAGTTAAATGCAGAGTATGCGAAAGAGACCAGAACAATGCAATACTGAAACTCCAGGGCATTGCATGAAATGAAAATCACTACTCCTATAATTATTGTTTCATATTTTGCACTTGAATTATAGTTGTTTCATTCACCACAATTAATGAGACCTAAAAAAAAAATTGGCATATTTGAAGACAGCTTAGTTGAAAGTAAGAATTTGAAACCTGGAATCAGAAAATACGTTTATTGCAAGATAAACTTAAGGAAAGATTTATTCGATACACAAGGACTACAATGATAGTTAGGGAGCATATTATACATACATATATATATATAGAGTCTTTCCTTCCCCCTAGAACATGAGATTAGTGGACATGAAGCAACTTTTTGATGTTCCATTATAAATTACTGAAGTAAAAGCAAACCAGCAGCATTAGCCAAACCTTCCCAGATCATAGAATCCCACAGTAATCATAAAACAAAGAGAGAAACAGATGAAGGAAAATAAAAATCAAAAGATATGAGGGAGGAACAGTTGAAAATGCATAATAAAAAGATCTCACAGATAGTGGAATCAGATTACAGGCTTACTTACCAGCTGATGCTCAATTCTTGTAATCAGATTACAAGCTGACCTAAATAACAGAATATAGATCACAAAACAAGAATTGACAAGAAAGTTTTTTGTTTCGTTTCGTGTTTTCTTTTTTCAAATAACTTTAACATCAACCCCAATAGCTAGGATCAACAAGCACAAAAGAGGAGGTAAATCAAACATTGATTTTTTTTCTTGATTTAATAAAAGCAAGAGCGCCGCCATAATTAAGAGATAAAATGGAGAGAAGAATAACACTATGAAGGCGAAGCCAGAGTTGACCATTACCAATGCTCGATTTAAGCTTTGGTGTGTAAGAGAGAAAAACAACCATTCAACAATGAAAACAACAAGCAATCAACGGTCATACCCTTAATATTATCAAAGTTAAGCGTTAACAGACTTCAAGGTTCTTTGCCAATTGAACAGTCAAAGACCTCTGAACCACAGCATGCTTACTTACAGTCAAACCAGATTCCACCATTGCAAAGAGGACAATACTGGATCAGAACAATAAAAATCCCCAATATCTGACGAGCTACCAACTCCCCAGAAAATAAAACATTCCCGGGTTCAAGTAAAAATTGCACGGAAAAAAATACTGGAGCTTATAACATGCTGTCGCGACCTTTGTGCCATAGAAAAACTAATTGCAGAGAAGATAATATGCAACTCAACTAGACATGAGGTCGCCGAAATCAGGGAATCTCTGGTTTAGAAGAAGAAAAACCATTGATGGATGCGAGAAATCTGTAGATCTATTACTCACCGGGGGCGACGTCGACAATATGCTCTCTCCGGACGGCGTGAAGGTCACTCGGGGTCGCAGCTCCCTCCTTCGCTCGATGAATAATGTTCCTGGTGGTGCTGGAATATAATGCGAACGAGTGTGAGGGGGTGATTACTGATTAAGTAGGGCGAGGGCCAAAATAGGTAGTATGGTGCCACTATTTCAAAATATAAGTTTTATTTTAAATTTTTTTTATATTTTAAAATATAAATTTTATTTAAATAAAATAAAAAATATTAAATTTTTTTTATTTATCTTCATCTTGAATGTTAAAAAACAATGTAACATTTTAATAAATTTACTTAATTAATTCCCTTTCTTATATGCAGTTATTAATGAAATATAATTTATATTTTTTACTAGGATAAAAAAGTGTTATGGGCACAATTTTAATTTATAAAAAGTATAAATTATGGGTTTCAGGAAGGAGGCCGACTTTGTAAGAGAGGAAAGCACCCGTGAGATTTCCAAAGGATTTTCCCATTATCTCAATCAATAGCAATATCAATATCTAACATCTCCAGCCTAAAAAAAATCAATATGTGTAGCAAACAAATCGATATAATATTGTAATAAGATAAAATATAAGAATATAATGTAATAATAATAATAATCAGATATCAAATAATTATATAAGAATATTTTTAATAAAAAATATAAGAGTACTATTTCTTTAAACTGAATAGACAGAAAGATGTATTTACTATTTGGCTGCCAACTAATATAGGTTTATTGAGAAATACTCGCTTAATTTAATTCCGGATGAAAAACTTCCTTTGACGCAGAATGTGATAAGAAGAGGCTTTCGTAGGTGCTAAGTATATTGCTAATAATGTGGGTATGAATCTTCCTATCATGGTACAGAATCTTCTATTTATGTGCCTAACTTTTTGTTGACACTCTGCAATACAGATTTGCTGATTTAAGATACTCCAAAGGAGGTAAGGGTATCTCCCACCAACACTTTGGTCCCTTCGATATAAAATGAAAATATAAAAAGTGTTGGTCCTTTGGTATAAAATAAAAATAAGAAAAATGGGAATAGGAAAGAGACAGTTCTCTTTTATAAACATGGAATTTCTCTCTTTGATAAAGTGACTTTATCACCAACCAAATATAAGTTTTATACTTTTTCTCATAATTTTTCTTTTCTCAAATTCATTTTTATATACCAAATGTACATTAATTTTTCCAAAATGCTTCCTCTTATAAACATTAAGAGCCTATTTGACTAAAGCAAATAAGTGATTATAGAGATCCATAATTATTTATTTTCAAAAGTTACCAAATACATCAATTTTTCTTTTTAATGAGCACTTATATCTTAAATAAATGATTATGAAAGAAACTAATTTTTTCTTCTTATGATAATTACTTATCCTTTCATAATTATTTATTTTATTTTTCCTTCTTGCTATCCATCCAATAATTATTTAAACTCCTAAAATCTATACACATTTCTTTTCTCAAAATTACTTATGAGGTAAAAACATCTAAACACAAATCACTTTTAACATAATTACTTATCTTCATAATTAATTATAAATAATCAATTTATTCTCATAATTAATTATGGATAAACTAATCCAATCATTCACTAACTTTGTGCCCATTCTTTTCAAATTTTATGTGGTCTCATCCCACTTAGCAACATGGAGACTTACAGTAGCAGAACACATCTTGGTCATGGCAGAAGAGAATCCAAGGTGACCGCAAAGATTAAGTTGCTCTGGTTATGTCGTTTTTGTGCAAAATGTCATGTTCATATTTCTATGGGATTTTTTCCCCACTTTGTACGAAGTTTAAATTAGCAGACATATACATTAATTTCATGTCTGTAGTTTATATTTCTCTTATATTCTTTTGATGGAGTTTAGAACATGAACTTCAACAACGAACTCAACAAACATCAAACATTATTTTGTTTGTGATTATTGGAACTAACATGCCTTTTCTTTTTCCTTTCTCTTTTTGGCCAACGAAAACTAAAATATAAGACCCTATCATGGTAATAGATTTGCTTAATTGAATTAATACATATGATTTTCTTTGGAATTAGGAATTTAATACAATCACCTTTCTAGATGTTTGTATGATGTGTTTTTGAAATTTAAAAAGAAAAATCATTTGTTTTTGCATAATGAAGTGGAATAGCTGATTTGAAATAAACTTTTAGGAACTAAATTCTTATAAAAAATGGACAAATGATGTTCTTTTGTTTGAAAAACTAGTTGGTGAAACTGATACAAAATCTCAAATTCATCAACTTGATCAAGAAGTATATATTAGAGTTTGCATAGCCTTTCAAACTTAGAAGGTATTAAAAATTAGATTGGTCATTGAACCGATCAAGGTACTAACTCAATATTTAATGGTTTAAATGTGATTGAACCATAATTAAATCAATAGTAATAAAATTAATATTTTTTTAATTTTATATGCTATATATTATAAAAAAAATTATTAATAAGTTTCATGATTTAATATAAAAATCTAAATAAGTTAATATTTATATATAATTATATTTTAAATTTAAAATAGTCAACTAATATTCTATTTTCATATTATTTATTAAGTAAATTTATCATTATTAATAATTATATATCTTAATAATACTTATACAAATTATAATATAGAAAAATTTTATAAAAAATGCTATTTAATACTAAAAATAACACTATTTTATCTTAAAAACCAAACAAATTTCAAAAATAAAAAACATTATAATTGGTTCTATATTGATTCACAATAGGTTTCTACCAGTTTTTATCTGGTTTAACTGATTTTTTTATCAATTCTCACAAATTCTGTAATCCTCCAATCTTGCTCTTTTTCTGAACTAGACCTAACATCGATTTTCAGTCCAATTGACTAGGTCAATCTGGTCTGATTTTTAATACATTTTAAACTTAAATTGATGCATAAACTTGGATATATTTGGTTATTTTTTGCTGTAAAAATCATATTCTTTAATTAATGTATAAATTTATAAGTTAACTTTAGGAGTGAATATTCAGTTAATATGGTTCGGTTCGGCAAAAAACTGAAATAACCGAGCATCGAAATAAGACATATTTAACAATCGAACCTAACCAAATTAGCAAGAAAAACCAAACTAAATTGAACCGAAATATTCAGTTCAGCTTATTCGGTTTGGGCTTATAATGAGCCTTTACTGAAAAGGGGCTGGCAAGCCCTACTTTACCATACAACCACTATTCCAAGTTTCCATTCTTGACATATTCATAAAGAACCGTGCTACATGGTAGAAAAACCAATTATGAACCAACAAACAAGCATGTCTATAGTCTATTAGTAATTTGCTTCTACTACTATTTTTTCTAAGTACAAGGAATAATACCTTTGAGCACCTAATTTAATTTGGTTTGGCTATGTTTAGGATATTAGTTGATGTATAGAACTTTTGCCCAATGCCCCAATCTACCTCATATTCTAATCTCGTGTGACACAAAAAAAGCTACAATTTCCTAACTTCACTAATATATCACTATCACAACAATTTAAAAGATATGTCAAAGTATATAAAATGGTCAAATTCCCAAACCAACAAATCATTGACATAGCATATGATTTCATTTTAGGACTCTAGTTCACGTGTTCATCTTATACCAATAATTTAAAATCTTGATAAGTTTCAATTCAACTTTAAATCAAAAGTTACAATTTGTAACCTTTATTGTCCTGCAAATTCGAAAAGCTACAAATAAAATATAATGTACATGAAAGGCACTAAGTGTGAAACTAACCAATCAGTCCACTGCATAGCTAGGATAATTGCTAATTAATTAAATGTCTCACTCATCCTTCTTGTTCTGTTGATCGAGTTCGGAGGACTAAAAGATAAACATGCAACAGTACTTTGATTTCATTTCTTTATTTTTTTTGGGACAAGGTAAACAATACAAAATTTGGAACTTGGAGGGTTAAAGGAAAGACCCTACCTTTGAATGCTAAGATTACTGGACATAGAGAAGTGAGAACAGATGGAGATGCAGGGAGAGAAGTATGACACGAACGGAGAGTTGAGCTGCCGTGTCGTGATGTGCTTTGGGAACGAGACGGAGGCGGAGACGGGAGAGGAGAAGGCTTGAGGGAGGTAGCACCAATCGAAGATGAGAGTGAGACAGGAAAGATGATGAGATCGAGTCGGAGGGAGAAGTGGCCACGTGAGAAAAGGAGGGGATAGAATTTCAAAATGGGGATTTGGGTTCTCTGCTGCTGGGAAAATAGCAGCAGATCTAGACCATCCATATTAAATATGGACGGTCTAGATTTTATCTTATATATTTTTTTATTTTTATTATTAAACATTATTGTTTTGAAATCTTAGAATTAAGAGAATATTTTTATCTGATATTTTTATTCTTTTAAAATTAAAAAAATATTAAAATTTTAAAAAAATTATATAAAAAATATGAATCGTCCAGATTTTTTATGGACGGTCCAGATCCTCTGCTGCTGTAGCAGCAGAGGATCTATTTCCTCAAAATGGCAACTGGTAAGTAAGGCTTCCTTTTTCAATTTTGAGAGCGTGCTTCTGCTTCCTTCCAGACACAGTGGGATTGGGCCAAATTTATGGGCTTGAGTATGAAGTTGTATTCTTAATAACCCGTTTGGTTCAATTCCAAGAGTCTGGGTTCCTGGTAATCTTGATTCTGTTCCCATATGATGTTTGTTTAGTTTATTTTTCAAGCAAGAATCCCCATTCTCATTAACCATATATTTCCATTGACTTGGGAATGATCATTCCCATCCTAAATACCATCCTTCCTCATTCCCACCTATAGGAATGTATTTGCTTGTCATTTTTTTATTTGTTCTTAGGGTTGATTGTTTCTACTGATGAAATTTTTTTGCTTGATGGGACAAAAGTGTCATTTACCATTTACTTTGGTTTTTTTAATAAAAGAAATAAAATTCCATATCATTATTCTCGGTATCAAACCAAACAAACTTATAAGTGATCATTATTCTATTCTATTTCATTCCCTATCATTTCATTTTAATTCATTTCCATCATTTCTAGTAATCAAACGGGCCTTAAGTGTTTAGGAGACTATATTTTTTAATATATATATATATATAAATATATACATGAATTTCATCAATTCGATCTATTCGGTGTTTATAACCCACAACCAAACCGAACCAAAATTACCAAATTTCACAGGAAAAAAAAAACTGAATCATAACTTAAAACTGAATTAATCAAACAAAAAAAACTGCATTGCATTTTGTTTGGTTCGTTGGTCGGTTTCGGTTCAATTTTCTTCACCCCTAATTAACTTTATTATTTTAGACAAAAAAAATATCAACCTTCATTATCTTACGTTTACAAATGCATGTAGATATAGATAATTTAACTTAACAAGTGACTATGTAGTGTCAGTAATAAATGTTTCTCTATTGTTCCTATTTTTTGGCCACTTCTCTATTGTTCCTCTTAGATCTTTTTTTTATTTGACAAATATAGTGAAGTTTTTAATTAAATAATTTTTTTATTATATAAAACTAGTCAAGGTTAATAAATTAAAAACTTTTATAACTTTCCCAATTTATCCTTAGTAATCTCTAAATATATTTAAGAGAAAATATACAATACATTAATTTTGAGAGTATTAAATTATGAGCAGTTAAGAAAAAAAGAATTAATATATCTTTTGAATTGTGCAATGTCTTATAATAAAAATCATATAAAACTTCTAGAAAAATTTTATAATGACACATGTAATAGGAGTATATAAATTTTGGCAATAGGGTAAGAGTTGAGCTTCAATATTAATAATTTATTTACTGATAATTGATACACACTCGCAATTGATATTTATCAATTTTTTATAGAGAGTAGTATTTATCAACTTCAAAATAACTTGTTAAGCAGTTAGAATATAAATATTTTATTTTATCCTCTACTAATTTGCCTCGAACTAGAATTCGTTAGTCTTTACAGACGGTGAGAAGCTTACCAATCCATTCTGTTCAATTCAATGGCTCACCTTCTCAATACTTCCTTTCTGCCCTCTTCCTCAGCCCTTCACCGGAAAATTGTTTTGCCGCCGTCATTCCGTGCTGCTCCCGGTAACCGTAGTAGAACCCAGATTCAGGCCAAAATCCGGGAGATACTTATGCCGGCGCTGAGCTCCACGATGACCGAAGGGAAGGTCGTTTCTAAAGGCGATAAGCTCTCCAAAGGCGAGTGTGTAGTGGTGGTAGGGTCTGATAGGACCTTCTATGATGGTTATTTGACGGCAATTATGGTGGAGGAAGGTGGGGTTGAGGATGAAATTGACCAAGCTAAGTCCAAAGCTAACCCTTCACCTTCCTCTTCTTCTTCACCTTCTCCTTCTTCGACCGCTGAGCTAATTACGTCTTATAAGAAGCCGCAATTGCACAAAGTTACCGATGGTGTGGGACCAAGTTCGGCGTTGAGAGCTATTCCGGGTTGTAGAGATGGCAAGAGCATTCCATATAACAGTAGCTTCAACATTGCAGTTGCTTTTACTTTAGATGGTGGACTAATTAGACCAGTTCTTCAGGATGCTGGCAAGGTTTTTGCTACTCTATTTTGGGCTGTTTGGATTTTTTTTTTTCCTTCTAGTCTAAGATGTAATTTAATTGTAAAGAGGTATTTCTTTGTGTACATTTTAGGTTGACATCTATTCATTGTCTAGAAAGTGGAAGGAATTCGTCGTCAAGGCTCTGGCCAAGCAGCTGCAACCTCATGAGTACAACACAGGTAATAAAGATGTTTGGAAATGTTTGTATAAATATGCAAAACATGTATATGTGGACTAAGAATTCATTGTGTCTTCATGCAATGGTGTGCTTGATCTATCGGAAATTTTTATCATTTGTTTCTCTCATTTGTTGCTAGGTTTTAGCAAGAATGTCTTAACTTTTATTTTGAAGTAAATTACATAGACCACCCATGAATATTGGAGAAATTACACTCTATTTTATTTTCAAAATATACACTGTTCTCCTTCATTACACTCTGTTTTATTTTCAAAGTATATTCTGTTCTTCCTCAAACAAAAAGTGATGAACCATTCACTTCCATCTCACCAAATGCCAACCTCAGTCCTGAATTTGTTGGAGTACAAGAGACAAATTTCTTGGATCTTAATTGGGTCTCGTTTTAAATTTAAAATCTTAGGATCTTACAATTTTACTGATCTTGAGATTTCTCCCGGGAACAACTATTATGCATTTGTGAATATCAAAGTTTCTGGGATTAATTCTATAACTCTATATCATATGGACATATTAGTGTACATGTCTGCTTGCCCACCAAGTCTTTGTGTCTTCTAATGGAAATAGTTTAATCCATGTGATTTCACTTTTTTCCAAATATTATGCAGAATTCCTTTTTGTATCTATGGTTGTCCCTTTACTTCTATTTGTAATTTGTAATGGGTAATTTCTTAGCTTGTTATTTGAATAGGCAGCAGTGGAGTCATGAAATTGGTTGACATTCTGCAAGGGCAGGTGGGTCAGGTTGAATCAGTTGACCCTCTTAATTGGCAAATTGATAAATGGCCAAGCCCAACCTATCTGTTTAGGTTGGTGCTTTTGGTGGGTTAAATGGGTCAACTTACCAAATGAAAAAAAGAAAAAAGTTGATTTTACAATCTGCCCTGTCCTACCCTATGCAGTTTGAGCAAGTGGGTCAGTTTAACCTTCTTTTATATGGGCAAACAATTTATGGTTTAAACCTGTCTATATGCTAGGTAGGATTAGTCAAACCAATGGTTTCAACCCATTTTAACTGCTTCTAATGACAATTGCTCTTATAACATTCCTATGAATTTTAATTGTGTCAACTAGTTTCAAGATTCAAATGGTCACTTATAGTAAACTCAGTGGAAAGTTCATGTACCTTTAATTCTAAGTATTTTATGAACTTTATTCAAGCATTTGGTCAAATTTTCCTGATTATATTTCTTAAATCTTTGTTTAATTGAAATAGTCAGCTGAGACATTGCTCTTCTTCATATTGTTGTGTTGAATTTTCAGTGAACCACTTTACAATTGAGAATATCGAGGATGAGGGAAGGTCATGGGTCTCAATACTCTTGTTTGGACAAATTTTATCTGTGATTTCTCCTCAAGTGGCATATGCAAGTGACACATTGAAGACAAATGAGATATATGAGATTGGAGAATTATTTGATTTAGGGATCCAATTACTATATGTGATATTGTTATTAGGTTTGTTAGGGGTTGGGACATACTTTGTGATTCGCCAAGTTCTTGTTCGCAGAGAACTTGACCTTTCTGCCAAGGAGTTGCAGGTAAAAGCTTGAACTTCTTTCATTTTGCCCTTTAAAATAACAGATCTTACTGCCTTAGTATGATATATGGTATTAGCTTCCTTAAAATTTATTACAACCTGGATTCTTTCTTCTTAAACAGTTTGATTTATTCTGCAATTTGTTACCTAAATGGAGACTATACACAAATTACCTGCAATTAGTTGCTTTGTTACCCCATTTTAGTTTCTCATTTTCTTCCACTGTTTCAGGAGCAAGTAAGAAGTGGTGATGCAAGTGCAACTGAGCTTTTTGAACTTGGAGCAGTGATGCTGAGGAGGAAATTTTACCCAGCTGCTACTAAGTATTTGCTTCAGGCTATTGAGAAGTGGGATGGAGATGATCAGGATCTTGCCCAGGTTCGATGAATTTGAACTATTGTAAATTTATGTAGGGACAGAAAGGTACTGATTGGTCTTACTATACAAACAGAAAACTTATTGACTCTACCTCTTAGAGACTGTTGAATATCTCCTATAAAATTTACTTATAGAACTAAACTTGGACATGCTGAGGGAGTCTCTTTAGTACATGGAGAACTGAATACAATCCCGCCCATGGGACACTCGTGGGTCCTATAAATGGTGACTTGATTAAATCCTGCTTGATAGTATCCTTTTATGGGGTAGATGACTGAAGAGCTGCTTACCCATCTTTTATGAAAGCCTTTGAGGGAAAATTCAAAATTCTCATTCTGAAGAGCAGATTGCTTCTGCATGCATGTTGTTCAGTTCTGTCTATACACACTTCTGCCATCATTGGCTTATTATGATATTTTTAATTTTCTTTTTAGATAAAGTAGTACTTTTATTAATGAAGAAGATAGAAAATACATGATAGGAGGATGAAATGCCCTCATAAGATAAAGTTTAACATACAAGAATTGAAGCAAGAACAGAAAAGAATATAAGGAAGAAACTATGACGCAACAAAACTGCCTAATCCCTCTTTACATGTAGTAAATTGACTGCCTTCATCAAAAAAGCCATGAGCCTAGCACCAAAGAAAGAACATACAAGCTATTCTATCCCATAATGTACTAAAGACAAAGTGACACCGTTTAAGATGCTAGCATTACTTTACAACCATATGTCTCAAATCACAGCAAAGACTTCTCTGAATCCTTTGAATTGTAGAAGGAGAGAGAAATTTCTCTGACTCATGACATACCCAAGCTTCACCAGGGATCCTGACCAATTTATCCCACAAGTAAACATTCATTTTGCTGTGTAAAGATAAATGAGCACCATTTTCTGCGCGAGAGGCATCCATAACGCAATATTAGCAGACAGCCTTGTATTAGGTCTATAGTTCTGCACTATGTCGTTTGTGTTAAATTGTCCTGTTTGGATATGACCTGTGAACTACTACTTTGCTGATGGTCTTCATATTACCAATATAGGTTTACAATGCTCTTGGTGTCAGCCATATCCGTGATGGGAAGCTTGACAAGGGAATTGCTCAGTTTGAGACTGCTGTGAAGCTTCAACCTGGCTATGTCACCGCATGGAACAATCTGGGTGATGCCTATGAGAAGAAAAAGGAATATAAGTCTGCTCTGAAGGCATTTGAAGAAGTCCTTCTATTTGACCCTAACAACAAGATTGCTAGGCCTAGGAGAGATGCTATGAAGGAACGTGTTCAAATGTATAAAGGCGTTCCTGTGAAATCAAAAGAGAGATGAATGCCATCGCAGTAACTCATACTATCCATATGGCAGAAAGTAAAAGTTTTTTATGACATTCTTGGGGTTTGAGAGAGTAGCCCAGGGAGTTCCAAACACCTTCAAACTGGTTTGATTGAATATTAAAATTGATTGGTTTTGAAGTATTGTTGGTTTCCTCAGAAAAAGATAATGAATTCGTTTGTGTAAAAGAGAGGGAGTGAAAAAGACAATGATGTAACTGTATCAATCATACATTATAACAATACAAATACTAACTTATTAAATGTACTACTTAAGCATACCCGTCATTAATCAGCACTTGACAGATTGATCACAGTCACTGTTAGTTCAATTTTTTTTGGGTTTCTTTCACTGTGCCCATAACAATGAGATATAGTTCAGTCGCTTTCCTATCTTCAATTAATGTATCCTGGAATTGGTTTCGAATGAAGATCTAATGCGGCAACTTTCACATGGTATTATCTTCCGTGCAGAGAAACTTGAAGATTCCAAAGTAACAAAACAGATGATAGCTGGCTGTTATGTCCCACCTTACAAGTTAGTCACCTTACAGGTTAGTCCTTTGGGATGAAAGATAACTGCTGAACGTTATAACAATTAAACCTCTTATTGAAGGGAAAAAACACTTAAAAAGGCCCGTAATTTATGATATTGCTAGTTATGATATTGGGACGCTGATGATGATAATGAGGCCTAGTTGTAATTATGGAGATATGAAAACTGTCTGATCAAAATAATTTTTTATTTTTAAAACAATAATTCAAATAAGTTATTCAAACATTTTAACTAGTGAATTAGTATTTGTCCAAATATGTTATTTTATATAAATATACATATACTTATCATGATTTCATTGTCGATGGCCAATACAATTAGAAAAGAGTTTATCTTAAAAAACTAGTCTATTAGGTGAGAAAACCCTTAAACTTATATAAGTCCCATTTTTTAAGTGAGACTCCCAATATTTGACTCATGACATATTGTTTATGCCCACTTGTTTAAAAAAAAAAAGGGGAAAAAGAAGGTGTGTATGTTTACAAATCCCTAGTGAGGCTTTTATATGCCCCATTTCCAAAAATTGGTCTGAATTTGAAGTAGAAAATAATTGCGACCACCACGAGGGAGTTGGTTAACTTGCTTAGGGCTCTTTTAATAATGAAATGGAATAAAAAAAGTTAAGTAAAAAAAATAATTTTGTAGCTAACTAAATTATTATTGCGCCCAAGCAAAAATAATTTAGTCTTTGTTTTTTAAAAAATATAAAAGAACTGAAAAGAATTAACACAAATTACCCTTATAATCTTTTTTAACTGGTCAGGCCGAAAAACAACTTATAGATTACCAAAAAGAAAAAGTTAGATGCGATGCTTCCATAATGCTAATAAGTTCTCTCATGCAAATTGCTTGTTTTAATCTTTCAAGGTATTTTATTGATCCAAATACAGCCAAGTGTCAGTAAATTCATGCCACTTGTGATATTATCAAACCACTCCTTTAAATATATTTACCGTAAGACTAGAGTGTATCTATTATTAGTAATCTAAAAAGGTTTAATTGTTTAAAAATCATATAATAAACAAAATAAATCTTTTATTTATGTTTGTCTTTGCTTTATGAAAATATATGATTTATCTTATAAATTTGTTTTTGAACTAATTTTATAAAATTAAATTTAAAAAAAATTTAAAAAATAATGTTGGCCATGGTATCTGAGGTGAAGAAATTATGCCCACAAAACTTTTACATTGTAAGGAGTAATCAATGTGAAGATGAAAGTAATCATAATATAATTTCAAAACTTTACAAATTAGAAGAATTGACTATTAGAGGTGAAATTCTTGGATTGTGATGCAATAATGCCGAATATATTATATAACAAGTTGCTTTTTTTTTTAATTTCTAGAAACAAGCAAAATGAAGAGTTAAAAAACTAATCACTCTATTTCATTATTTAATTTTTTTGTGGGGTGTGAACTCAAAAACTATGTAAATTATTGTGATGGGAAGAACAAAAATGATTTGTCTCAAGCTAAGGCATTTGAATTAATTTGTAATCTCACTATTTAATGTTTTTTTTTAACATTAGGACCATTGGTATGTTACTATAATTTTTTAAACTTTTTTGTTCTAAATTATAATTAACTTCATAGGTTCCCAAATATTTTATCTGTCATTTAGTCAAACTAGCCCCAAAAACCACCGTATTTAGTCCAAAGGCTAATTATAAAAAAAATAAAATTCAAATTTAGAAAGTAATACAACTATATAATCATAAAGTAAAATAAATATATATTAATATATTGATATAATATACATAACAAGAAAATGACCTGTGTGATGTCTATGTTTTGTATTAAAATTTTTTTACAAACTTAAAATTTTTGTAATAAATAATATATTGATATAATATACATAACTAGAACATTTTTTTACAACCTATAAAATAATTCAATATATGGATATAATATACCCCAAATTTAAAGTTGGAGTCAAATTCTAATAAATAATATTTATTATGTAACAAATTTCATGTTTAATACCTATAATATGTTTTGTATTAAAATTTTTTTACAAACTTAAAATTTTTATGTTGGTTAAAGAATACAATTTAGTAATATAATCCAAGAAATTTTCTTGCAATTAATTTTTGAATGCTTAATTAATAAATTTTATGAAGTAATGATGGGGATGATATATTGATATTAACCTGTTTAATTCAAATTTAATAGTCATGTTTTTGTTTGCTATTAAGGCTGATTTTATATTCCTATCAAATTACACGGAATAATTTACTTGCTTCCTAACAAATAGTATATAATAACAAACAAATACAAGTAAATAATTTGGTTCATAATAACAAACAATAATATATAACAAGTGAAAGAAAAAATCTTCCTTTAAACGCACTATCAATTATATCAATTATTTTAATTTCTTTATAAGTTATCAATTATTATTAGTTGATATCAAATAATTGATGTTAATTGATGGGGATAATATATTGATAACTAATTTTCAATCTAAATCTTTAATTGGTTATGAATTTTAAACATCAAATATCTAAGTTATTATAACAAAGAAATTGCCCAATTAGTTTGAATATTATAACTAAAGAAATTATAAAGATAAATTTTAAATTTAATTACCTTTAAATCAATAAATGCCTCTCACACTCTCAAATTATAAGTTTATTGGTCATTAATAGATATAAAATAATGAGTTCCCAAATAGAAAATTTTTTATCAATACCTAGTTCAATTTCACTAGGTAATCAAAAAACATTTTATTGTCTATTTTATTGATGGTCATACATCTTACACTCTCAAATTACAACTTTATCGGTCATTAATAGATATAAATCAAATAATCAATTTCCATATAGAAAAACTTTCACTAATACCTAATTTTCATAAAACACTTTATTGTCTACTTTATTGATGGTCAAAATTATCATTTATGATTTAATTGGGAAGTGTTTTCTTAATTCGATTTCATGAGTTATAATTAATTACATCAATTCTTTACATCATGATTTTCATTCAATTGAGTTCTTGAACTCTATGTCTAATTTTGGTGGTTGGTGTTACTATCTTGCTAATGAAAAATATTGATAAGTCTTTAGGTCAGTACATTAAAATGTGTTTGTTACTCTAACCAGTACTATGTCATTGAAGTGGAAGTGATAGTGGGAGTTAGTGAAGGGTTAAAAATGTTTATTCCTTAATCACTATTATACTATCTGATTCAAAGTTCTCATACTCAACATGCAAAAGAAACAATTTTCAATATGCTTCGTATTTGCTATAATTATTAATAAAAGTCATAAACAAAGTTTATGGAATATTGATCTATACTTTCACAAAGTATGTATTTACACATAGTTTGCTACATGCTATTGTATCCCAAGTTTGAAGTACACATGGATTTAAAATGTCAATATTTAATTTAGAAGGGAGAGAAATAGACATGACTTTAAATGTAGTATATAAAGAAGTGTTTAATAACTTAGTATTTTGAATAAGTGAACTATATATAATAATGAATACTTAATTTTTGTTACCTTTGTGTTATGATCGAATGAAAATTGTAATATTTTTCATTATTATAGGATCAATTCGTGCATCGCATGAGTCATTTTCTAGTTAGTGTATAAAACTAAAGAGATTGAAAATGAATTTTCTATTTAAGACAATTAATACTCTTAGCTGTTACATTCCTTACTAACTAGGAAAGCACCCATATGATACATGGTTGTTTATGTAATTACTACAAAACAAATTAAAATTATAAGTGAATGTCAAGAAAAAAAATAGTATGATCATTTAAACTATTGTATCTAGAATTTCAATCATAATGGAGAATACTCTATCTCTACGGCTTATAAAATCATTTTTAAGTCTTGTACAATAGAATATTAAATTAAATATAATTAATATATTGATCATTATATTTAAACTATATATAATAAATCTTGTACAATAGAATTTTAGCACATCAACTCCAAAACACAATTTTGTCCAACACTAACTAGTTTCATGAGACTGAAGAATTAATGCTATTTTTGATAGAAAGAAGATAAGTTCTAAGAAAGAGAGAATAAGAGAAAAAAAATTCATTTTAATGTATTTAATTTTTAATAGAATAGTTATTATTAGCTATCAAATATATTAAGATTTCTAATGGAAGAACTATAATTTGTTATCAAACATATTAAGAAAAGTTTCCTCTTTTCTTTTCCCCTTTTTTGAAACCTATATTTTTTCTACTAAACATAGCATAAGATAAATAAAATTATCGTATTTTCAAAAATATATATTTAATATACATGTACACCATAGATAGTTCGGGTATTGTCATGCTTCATTGCTTATTCCTTAATCTTGATGCTTAATAATATTGTTACAAACATTCAGTAAAGTAAAAGTTGGGTTACAGCAAATTTTTCCAGTGCAACTTTAATTTGGAATATAAAACCAGAGTTTTATTCCCAGAAGAAGAATCAACTGGGGGTGAATTTGAGTTGAGGCTTGTGTATTACATTGTCCTAAAACTGATTTGTCATTACAAGGCACATATATGTTTGTCCCGTCTTTTTTGTAAAAAAAAAAATTAACTAAGACCAAGCCATACATGCCTGGTCCTCTTCTAGCCGTCCTGTGCAGGCGACAAGCATCATGGGTCAGGACAGGCTACTGGATAGAAATCTTAACCCAACTCCTTTAGGCAAAACAAGAGTGAGTGGTCTGCCCCGTCCTAACCTACCCATTAACAGCCCTACCTGAAATTAAATACTTTTGAGAAAAATCCTTTAATTACATATTTAAAATTAGCAAACGTAATTCTCTAAATGGAGAACCAAGAAACTTTTGCTTTTGCAAAAGCAAGTAACAGTAAAATCCCATTGGACGGTAGAATTTTCAATCCTTTTCCAAACAGTCTCAACATTGGAAACCTAATTATAACTACACAAAAACACTTCTCAAAGGATTTCCTTCGCTTATCCAAACAGACAGTATTCAAACTTAATTGGACAAAGTGAGCTTTAACGGAAAAGCATATATTGTTACATTGTATTGAGCTTTATTGGACAAAGTGATGCTAACTTGTAACTAATCAAACTTAATGGGGCTTCCAGATGAACGTTCATTGCCCATTTTTAGTTGCTTTTCATGGATGAGGACCAGCTGAACAAAAATTCGAAGATGCCAACTCTAACAACGGAAATAAAAAATTCAAATAAATTAAATCCTGAAAATTCACTAAGCCTCAGTTCAAAAATATTCATAAATGTAATGATGTATTAACCATCACAACAGCAAAATTTGAACTCACATTTGTGAGATATGAAACCAATCCTTACCAAGGGCAAATTCACCCCAATCCACAGGCAACACGATAGACAAATACATTGTTGTATAAGATATGTATATAACATAAAGAAATTATATTAATTATAACATCCAAATTGGTCTTGCAAACAAAAATAGAATGAAAATAAAACAAATCCAGCTATACTTCATATTACTAGAAAAACGGCCACTACAACCAGTCTCAAAAACAAAGATCAGTGCAATCCTCGAACAAAACCCTGCCTAATAAAAGAAACCCAACACTTTGCCACCAACATTCTTTCTCCTAGCCTCTTCATGATCCATAATACCAGCAGAGGTAGTCAAGACAATGTAGCCAAACTGCATTATTAGTGTAATTGAAGGTCAAAAGAAGGAGCACATGTATACAATAGAGAAGGAGACTTCAATGTGTGATCAGATATAATAGCAAGCTAAGCTTGCTTGTATCTTTTAACCAATCTACCATTGATATAACATGCATGTAATAAAGCAACTAAGCTCGTACCAAGTTATCACTAATGATAAGCTTTTAGGGCTTTAGGAGAAAATCTTAGTTGAGCCTTTATCAACAATAATAGAGCACGTGTTGCCCAGAAATAAGTTCACATTTGAACCCAATATATATATATATATATATATATATGATTATCCATGCAGCACAATGCTATCGAATGATATTATAGAGCTAGTAAAGAGCCTCTCTTCTTTCATAGAAGAAGAGATAAAAGACGAAGAAATAATTCTCGAGATAAGTAGAGGAGGTTTCTAAGTGACCTGTCTGGAGGGAAGAAGCCGTGCAGTCCAAGGTTCTATTTCTTTGACACCCACATCAAAACGGGGACTTATAACCCCACATTTATTCAATCTTCCATTCAATTCAACCACAATTTTGCCAGCCCTGTGGTCATCCACATATTCAAACTCTCCAATGTATCCTAAAATGAATTAAAAGGCATATTGAATCACCACAAGATATACACAATCACAAGGCCCAAAGTAAATATATTGCAGTGCATTCAAATAGAAGCAGGTAGAGAAATACCATGCTTCTGCATGACCAAAAGGAATTTAATAATCACTTTTGAGGATGGCCTAATCATGACTTGACGCTTTCCCCGTTTCTCAGCATTGTATATGCTCTTGAAAGCATCATTCAAGACACTGACTCTCACCATTGTCACTGGTACAAATTTCAACAAAAATTAATTATAACATATACTGTGACTGTGCCGAACAAATACTAAAGAGAAGCAATAAATATAAGTAATTACATATTTAAAGGTTTAAACTGTGTTGTACAATAATCCAAACACAAAATCACTTCCATCTTAGAGTACGTGATACACCAGTTCATCAATATGATTATTTGCATGGAAACAGCAAAATTATAACATGATATTGCACAATATCCCAAATGCTCTTGAACCAAGTCAATGTCTGAATGTCAAAATCAACTGCAACACAAAAAGTCCTTGCAACTTCATAAGGTCTTTAAAGCATTTACATGCTAACAAGGCAACGACACTTCAATTTGTGTTTTGCAGTTACCTTAGTGACCAGCAAGAAGAGAGAGAATGAAATACGTGTGGAGAACTTCTCGATGGAGTTCCAACCATTATTTGAAAAAGTAAATGAAAAATCTGAATCCGATGGTGTTGACTAGCTGCTTTATTTACATTTGATTAAAATTCATGTTTTGCATGATGTCGTGTAATTCTTATTTCCTGATAGCTTGTTAAGTTTCAGAAGACAAACACACAACAATGTCTTGTCCAAGAAATAATTTTCAAAATAAGTAAAAGGTACTACAAAGCACAATTTGTGGATCCGGTTATTCAAAAAAGGTTTAGTTTCACTTCTACGCTTCCACGTACCAAGATAAATTAGGAACATGATTGGATATTCTTTGTTTTACTATTAGAAAGTAACATACACCAATCTGAAGGCTAGAGGGCACATTTTTCAATCCGAATCAAAACGACGACTAAAACAAAGCAAAGCTAAGAATCTCCAGAACTTAATTTCATTAGGAAAAAGAAAAAAAGAACCCAATTTCGGAATGGACAACTTCTCAGACAGTCAGACTATAGCCAGAGAAGGAATTAGTTAAAAAGCACTTTTCCGCCATGCTTCTACAGTTAGACGCAGAACAACATAACAACACACAATCGTTCTAACCCGTGCCCGTTCTGTAGATGATATTGACCCTCATATTTCTTATCACTAGAGGCCTAAGCTACACTGGAACGAATACCCGGCAATATTCCCAGAAACAAACGATAGAGGTAACCAAAAACGACAGACTAAAAGCTGCAATAAGCAGATCTTACCAAGTAAGGACAAAGAAGCCTCCGAGGGACGGCGGCGTCGGTATGGAAGCTGCAATCGCTGAGGTGAAAGCACCGTTGAATCGGTTGAGGAGACGATTTAACTTGTAGATGTTTTAGGGTTTACGAAGGGAACATTTTACACTTTGAAAACAAAAAATTTGACATTTTTTATCTATTTATTCCTTCTATTTATAAAATAGAAATATTTTTCCCTACCAAGTAAAATCTTAGTTTAAAAAAATATAAATCTTATTTAAAAAACTTATTTATTTGATAATTCAAATATATATAACCACGGATTCAAGGACTTTCGTATTTTTTAGAAAAAGTTATTTTTCAGTACAGGTTTTTATAAACAATGTTTTTTAATCTTTTTGCCTAGTTATCCTTAGAGTCCAATATTTACTATCATAAAGCAGTAACAAGCTAGTAGAGATGAGAATGATAATATAAATATGTGATCATATAAAAAATAATAAGATACTAAATGATCATATATGAGAAAAAATTAAAATAAAATCTATCAATATGAAAATGGTAAAAAATCAATTAAGGTGATTTAAATGTATATAAAGAAGATTGCTAGAGGAGCACATGAGATTAATTGTTCAGATAATTTTTAGAATTATAAAAAAATGTAGGGATGATTGAAAAGAACACTTAATGAGATTCTAAAAGAAGGATTTTTTGATAAATGACATATATAAAAATATAGTTTTTTATTAAAGTCCATGACGCAATGTGATTTATGTAACTGATCTCACTTTTCTAACTAAGAGAAAGTGGAGTTTGGGGTCTCTGCTATGCTACTATTTTGAGAGCAGATTTAGACCATCCGTATCAAATATGGACAATCCAGATTTTATCCTATATTTTTTTAATTTTTTATTATTAAGCATTATTTTTTTAAATCTCATAGGTAAGAGATTATTTTTTTTTTGTGTTTTACTTCATTTAAAATTTAAAAAAAACTAAAATTAAAAAAATTATATAAAAAATCTGGATGGCTGCTGCTGATTTGTTTTCAAGAAAGTGACATGTGAAAATATTATTATTGGCTTTAACCCTAAATTAGAGTAGACTCCGCACAATGATGATAAGGACAAGAACTGAAATCTGTTCTTATGAGGAAATTGCAGTAAAATAAATTATGCAGTCGTTTGAAGAGGCCTGTGTTTTTTCCCATCATCATGTAGTTTACATCAGACAATTAAAATGATATACTTCACACGGGAGCTTGTCATAGAACAATTCTGCTTTTAATATTAAATTTAAATTCACTTAACATGCATAGCAAACCAAGCCAATAATTTCTGACGGGCTGCCACTGCAGCCATCACAGCTGCTTCATCTCAAATGTTGTTCCTCACAGTCCAACCATGTGAGACCTTAGGAACTACCTTCACTTAACATCCAATTTGATGCAGTTGCATTTTTAGCAGAAAACAAGGAAGGAATCATCCTACCCGGAGTTTAGCAGTTAGGACCTCTTCAAACTGTTTCACCAGTTCTACAGGGCAATAATTGCCAATCTCAGCTCCAGGTATGGTAATTGGCATTTAACCCTTGAAAGCAATACCAAATGATTTAATCAACTGTTAGATTTATGCCTTGCTGATACTTCATAAGCACGAAAGATAAATGAGAACAAAAGTGAAAATAAGGTGAAAAAAGAGAGGTAGAAGGAAAAAAGAGACGCAATTTTTAAACTCAATTGGTGGGGCAGTGAAGGGTTGTTCTAAGGATAACTCAACACTGCGGAAATTAAGAACATATAAATTATATACCCTTGACGTCATCCACAATGGTAAATGATGGATGAAATAGTACGGCAGCTTGAATCATTCCAAACTCTGCAAGTTCTACCACTAACTTTGCTGAGACTAAGGAAAATGTCAATACCATTGAATCCAGCTATTCAATACATATTTGCGACTCATTTATGATTCATGCGACTAAATTCATCCAGTAAGCAAGTTTCTGTTGAACTAAAAAGTTAAAATTAATTTGTAATTCCGTTCTTTACTAGTCTTTTTTATTTATTTTTTAAAAATAATATCCTTTTTGACAACATATTTTAAAATCCCTCTTATAGTTGACTTATATTTAATTTAATATATATTTTAAATTTAATTTCTGGGCATTGTACAGTAGAATATAGATTATGATATTCATTAATTTTTTTTTTGGTTTCCTAGCATATATGTGATTAATATATATATATATATATATATATGTATGTATATAATTTTTATGACTCAAGATGATATATTTGTGAATTTTTCTTTTTTTGGGTGACATTTTGAATTTTTCATTTTATTCAATGAATAAAATGATATACTATTTTTAGATTCTTGAATCATATATTGCTAGTAATATTTCATTTGAAATTTGAATGCATAATCTCTTCTATCGTTTTTTAACTTATTAATGATGAGTGATAGTAATTGATTTTTTTAACATGGTTGTCTTATATGATACCACTTATTTTAAAGTTAATATATATATATATATATATATATTATTTTGTGATATTTTCTAAAACCTTAATGTGTCCTGTCCTCCTGTGCAGTACAGGACCGTAATTTATTTTTCTTTTCTTACTGATCAAAGCAAAACAAGTTGCATTTTTTTTAATTTCAGATCACTTATTTTATAATTAACTTTTATTATTAGTAATATTAACTTATTTTAAATTTTCTTGCCGCTACTTATTTTTAAATTTAAAGACTTGATTTATAAAAATATCTTAAATATATATAAGTTTAAGGACGCATTTGATTGATGAAGCCGAAGGAAAGGAAAGGAGGTTCTTTATCTTTTGGGAAAACTTTGATCGAGAAAACAGAGTTGGATACATGGATGATGGTGACAGATTTTCTTCTCCATTAGGAGGCTCTTATCTTCTGGGAATAAGTTTTGGCTTTTCATATAAAAAAAATCACAAGGATCAGATTATAATATGAATATTTTTTAAAAAACAAAAGAAAGATCGTTTTTAAAAGAAATTGTGAATTTCTTTAAAAAATTAATTAAAATAAAATGGAATTCCTCAAGATAAAATATTTTAAATTTTTTTTATTATTTATAACTTCCATTTATTATTTATGATATTTTCTTAATAATAATTAAAACAATTACTTTTAACACATTTTGTTGTTACTTGTTAATAACAACTAGAATTATCACCTCTTATAATGCAAAGGGATAAAAAGTAGAGTCAAGAGAAAATGCGATTAGCAAGTATAAAAGAATAAAAAATTTAGAAAGTGGACAAAATTAGTATATGTAGCATTGATATGAGTATCGGATAAAATATAATACAATATATAAGATATGATAACTTTAAAAACTTTATGGTAGGGTTATGGGCTATATAGATGCATATACATATATATATATATATATAATGATTCATTTAATTATTTATGGACATGTACAAAGTGGTATCGTGTACCTCGTGTGAGTATGTCTATTTTCTAAAGTTTCTGTGATTCAAATTAGTAAGGGAAAATTCTAGTTAAATGCCAAGCAAACAACATAATTTAAAAAAAAAATCGTAACTTACCCTAATTCTTTTAAGCAATCAAGGTCTCTAATTGGAAATAAGATTGGAAGACAAAAGATGAAATGGTCCTTGGTTACATGAAATGAAATAGAGCATAGAGTCTTTCTAGTGCACTTGTCTTCCTTCTTTTCCTCTCCATCACCTTCGTCATCTTCCTCCTCTTTCTTCTCAGGTGTGCGACTCATTTCAGGTAAGCATAATCTTGTCTTTTCTCTTCCACTCATCATCTTCTAGACTTTGTCTCTCTCATGTTGTTGGGACATTTTTCTTTCTTTTTGCAAGTATGAATGCTTTTGGGGTCAACAATTTCAGGGTGAACCTTATGTTTTGGGGCATTGTTGTACTCTGATGTCTTGAGCTTAAACAACGATTCGGTTCGTAACACAGACAAGCTTTTAGGGCAAATGGAGAATAGGTTTTAGAAAGGGAAATTGATTCATACATTTCGGTGTTCTTATTCCATATAAAATGATTTGTTTATTGATGTGTTGAACTTGAAATATATATCCATGGAAGTTTCTTGCTTTATGCATATGTGAAAGCTAGTTCATTTATGTTAGATGTGCTGGCTTCCCAAGAGGGGGGTGAATTGAGAAGATTAAAATTTTCTGCAAGACTTTAAGAAAGTGAGGAAAGCAAAGGTGATAGTAAAACAGAGTATAAATGAATAATCAGTAAAAGCAGTAATAGAGAAGGGAAGACGCAGATGTTTATCCTGGTTCGGTGTCTCAATCTTGACCTACGTCCAGTCCTCAAGCCATCATTTGAGATTTTCAACTTTTTTTGTAAGAATTAAGTGGGCTTGTTGCAAATGCCACAGTACAACATTGATGCTTTATTCTTAGAGCTCACACTTTCTCTCTCTTTGCACTCTAGCTAAGTGCTTCCCCAGTCCCTTGTGATATTACCTCACAAGAAATTTTTTCTTCCAGATGAAGATAAGATTATTTACAATGAATAAACTCTCTTAATTAGAGTGTATATGAAAATTGGAGTACAGATATTGAAGTATGTGAGAGTAAGAGATTTTGAGTAGATGATTTGGCAGAGTTTCAGTATATACAGGTCTTAACTATACATTACCCACAACTTCAAATGATGTTATATTTATAGATTTAGGTCTTAACTATACGTTAGAGACAAAATCTATCCTTTGGAGAAGTTACCCAACGGTTACTCTGAGAAACTATCCGTTCACCAATCGCATTTAATGCTTCTGACACTCAAAGTTCGAATTTTGGTTGGCTAACAGACAAATTTTGTAGAGACCGAAAGCTAAAGACTTCAATGTTGAAACATTCGAAGTTCGTCTGTTATGAAGCAAAGTTTGAATTTTGATCTTTGAAAAATGTTTCTATGTTGGAACATACGAATTTTCAAGTTTAAAGTTTTTCTGGAAAGTATGAACAGTTGTTCCATTTTGCTACAGTGTCTTCGAAATTTGAATTTTGACATTCAAAATTCATCTATCAGAGGGTAGTTCAATAAGGCACAATAGTTTATCTATTCGAAATTCGAATTTTCAAAAAGTAAAGTTCGTCTGTCAGAGAGAGCTCTTTTCAGACTTAATACAAAGTTCAAATTTCTGAATACTATCATTTATATGTCAACATATCATTATAACAGACTCACAAGCTTTGTTTCTGAAATTCAAATTTTCATGCTTAAAGTTCGTCTATCAGTGAGCCATTTTGATGTTATTTCCAAACTTAGTTTTCAGATGAACTTTGACGTATCCTTAGATGAATTTTTCATTTTTCATAAGTTGTATTTTGTCTGAAATTCGAATTTTCAAAATCCAAAGTTCGTCTGTCAAAGAAAGCTCTTTTTAGACAAGTATCAAAATTTGAATTTCTCAAGTCAAAGTTCATCTGTTAGAGAAGGTTTTTTTCAGATTTGTTCATTTTCAATACGAAATTCAAATTTCCAAAGCAAAAGTTCAAATTTTCAAAACAGCATATCAGTATAAGTGTTTCAAACTTTGTCTGTTAGTGGTTGTTTTTTAAATATTTCATGGATCAACATAGAATCATAATTTTAAAGTATCTTTTTGCCAATTCAAAGTCTTTTACTCAATTTAAACATGGCTGTAGATTCTTCATCAATTCTTGTGCTGATTTTTCCTGAATTCCTCCACTTGAGATTATTTGTGCACCTTTGATATCTTCTCTCCAAGCTCTAGAAAGTTGGTTTGGAATCATCAAAATACTTGATTCAACAATTTAGAGTATAATATTTTAGTGAAACATATAATTGAATGTAGGATGCTTAGGTGGTAGATTGAGTGTATCATGCTTTGTTTTTGTGTCCATAAAATTGTTCATGTTGTGTGATGTTACCTTTTTTTAATATGGGTTGATAATATGTTCATTGTAATTTTTATGGTTAGGTTTTAAATGTCCAATGGCAAATTGCTCGTCCAAAGGTGTATTTTGTTATTTCCACATAGGTGAATAGATGGAGGAGAATGCACAAGGGAAGACCAATTATAGGGGGGGAAGGCAAAGGGTAAGGTTATATTTGAAGGCACAACATATCAAGAATTGTTAGGCCATATTAAATCTTGTATTGGAATTGAGGCAAGTAGATCTCTATTGAAGTATACACTAAAATTTGATCCAAGTGCATATTTAGACTCAGAGGATGACTTAGGAATATCCTAGCTAATATAGCTCAATGATGCATTTGCTCATGTGTACATTGTGGAGGCCATCAATGAGGAAAGGGATGAAAGGATGGAGATGATAACAAATCACCACTGATGTAAGCTTCATTTGTGTTATTCAAAGTGATGATTTGCACATGCATGGTGTAAAATATTGAATATATATATTTTTTTGTTGTTTCAGGCTAGAGACTTCACCCAAAGATGCTGTTGATTTAAATAGTGAAGAAGCTATTCCAATGATGACCTATGCAACCTCTAAAGTTGGATTTGAAGTGGAAGAATCACCATTCGCAATACAAAGCATGCCTAGTTGTGGACCTGAGATGAATTGTGTGAAATGGCAAGATTTTCTTTTTGGAGTTGGATAATATTTTGACAATGGTGCTGAGTTTAGAAGAGTAATATATGAATATAGCATTGCACATAACTTTGGGTATACTTTTAATATGAACATGAGAGGGAAAATCATTATCAATTGTAACGTCCCTGGCTGTAAATGGATGATAACGGCATATGCTAGATGAAAATCCTCCTTTTTGTGTGTGACAACCTTCTACAATGAGCATCTCCATTCAGTTCAAGACAACCTATCAGTGGTTAAAAGTTGAACAACAAGCTTAATAGCCTTGATCATCCTTAATGGAATGAGGTCATGTGTTGACAAATCTCCAAATAAAATAACACAAGAACTAGAAAGAAACTATGGTTTGCACTTAACTTACAAGCAGGCATGGAGGGCAAAGTAGAAAGCCTTGGAGTAAATTAACGGGCTTTCTAAACAATCATATTAGATGATTCATTGGCTTTGTGAAACATTAATTGAGAAAGACCCAGACATAGTTGCTAAATGGAAGGCCCTAAGAGAAAATAGGTTTGAGCAACTCTTCATTGCTTATGATTGTTGTATCAAGGGATTCTTGAATGGTTGCAGATCCCTATTGTATATTGATGGGTGTCACCTAAGTGATCCTTATCTAGGGACAATGTTAGCAGTTTCAGCATTTGATGTGACAATGATATGTATCTGGTGGCTTTTGGCATTGTTAGTGGGGAGAACACGGGGAACTAAACATGGTTCTTGCAAAATTTGAAAGATATACTTGATGCCCGTGCTAATAAGGTCATTATAATTTCCGATAGGCATAATTCAATCATATTGCAGTAGGATCAACATTTGGGAGTGAGTGACATGCATATTGCTATTGCTATCTTAAAGAAAATTTCAGCACAGAGTTTTTGAAAGTGAGCAGAGCTAGTATGAGGATGGGTTCCCATGCAAAGGAAGATGCTTTGAAGTTCGTAGATGCAGTAACATATGCCATGCTTGAATTAGAATTTGACATGGCTATGGACAATATGATAGCATTCTCTCCAGAGTTGGCTCATTGGTTAGAGGAGCATGGTGACACAGAGAGATAGGCAATGTCTAAATTCACATCGTATAGGTAGGATAACATCACCACCAACTTGTTTGAATCATATAACGCATGGTTAGTAAAAGAAAAGGAAGCATTGGATATTGTCCATGATAAACAAGCATTGAGACAAGCTAGTTAAGAAGTTGTATGCAAGTAAGATGGTCATCAACAAATGGAGAAATGATGTGGGTCCCAATAGTGTGGTTCCAATGTGACTACCCCACCATGCCGAGGTAATCCCATCAAAAGATTGACATCATTGGCATCTATTACGCATCTCCTTCCTTGTATGTTAATGGAGCATGTGGGAGGATCAAAGTTCATTATGAGCTTATAAATGAGTTCCCTTGGCAAATTATCTAATTCAAGGTCTAACAACCTTCAAAATCTAATATTCTCTACCCTCCTACGCATCCATCATTATTTTTCACAAACTTCCCAACCTCCTTAAATTTTGTAAGAGAGCATCTAGTGTTAAAAGGTTCCTACGCATGAAAAAAGTGCATTAACACACTACAAGTTAAATAAATTATGTACACAACACACCATAATCCATATCATACCATTTTTTACCTTTCTTCCTTCATTTCCTTAGCCTTCACTTTGTACTCAACCTTCTTCTTAGCCGACATTTGTTCCTAAGCTTCAGCATATGTAAAGGTAAATGTTGATAAGTCCTTAAACTTCCTTTTAAACTTTCCTTTATTTTCCCTCCCAAATTCTTTCATGAAAAATTTCTTTCCTGAACAACTATTCCACTTTTGAAAAGGTTCTTTACCTTTCTTTTTCTCCATAGCTTCAACCTACACAATTATTGATCAGCTAAACATGAATCAAATTCCATTTACTAAGTCTAAAATGAAAATGAATATTTAGTTGGAAATGCCCTTCTAATCATCCACAATCACATTTACTAACCTTAAATGATGTTACAATCAATAAAAATGAAACACAATCTCCATCATTAAATGACCTTAAACACTAACTTCCTTAGCCTTCACTCGGCCTTGTTCTCAGCTGGCATTTGTTCTCATGCTTCAGCATATGCAGAGGTAAATACTGATAAGTCTATAAACTTCCCTTTAAACTTTCCTTTATTTTCCCCCCCAAATTCTTCCGTGAAAAATTTCTTTCTCGAACAACTGTTCCGGTTTTGAAAAGATTCTTTACCTTTCCCTTTCTCCATAGCTTCAACCCGCACATTTATTGATTAACCAAACATGAATTGAAGTCCATTTACTAAGCCTAAAATGAAAATGAACATTAAGTTGGATATGCCCTTCTAATCATCCAAAATCATCCACAATCACATTTACTTACCTTAAATGATGTTGCAACGGAAAAAAATGAAACACAAACTCCATCATTGTGGTACTTGATTTGGATTAGTTGAAAACTTTTTTACACAATTGTATTTAAATGATTATCAATTGCAAATACACAAGTATTATTTGCAAATATACAATTATCAGTTCAAAATACACCATCATTAATTAGAAATTGAAAATCAATTTAATAATAAAATTTACTCATCCAATACCGTCCCATTTACATATGCTAAATGAGGTCACAACAAATAAAAATCAAACTATACTAGCAGGTTAGAGTTAGTCCATCATTTGCAAGTATCCTAAAATCAGTTGCAAGTTTGTTAGCATTTACTGCAAATACATAAGCAGCTATTTCATGTCCAAATGAATTACCATTTCTTACTATTTTAACTTAAACCAACTCCATAATACTAGTCACCTTGTCAAACTATCAATTTTTTCAAATCCTTCAAGTAAGGATAATGAGAAAATGGATGCAATGAGATTTAATCAACACACAAAATTAACCTTAAACCACTGCAACTAATACCGTAGAAGAAGATGAGAGTTAGGGTGAGAACTAACCTTTAATGGACGAAGAAGATGAAGCCCTGAGTCACCTTACCATGGATGACAAATGAGTCTGAGATGGAGAGAAGCCAAGCGACAAAGAGTGAGAGAATGAGTGTATCACTCTGCAATGGAGAGGACCTCTACAATTGAGAGAGAGAGAGGGGGGAAGTAGAGGAGCACAACAACGAAGGCAAGGCATAGGAAGTTTCATTGAGTAGAGAGAGAGCACGAATTTAAGTTGCGTTATGAAAGAAGGGTAATTTTGTCTTTTCTCTTCCAATCTTATTTCCGATTAGAGACCTTGGTTGCTTAAAGGAATTCTGGGGTTTTTTTTTTAATTATGTTGTTTGCTTGGTATTGAACTACAGTTTTCCCAATTAGTAGAGTAATTTGGACCCAACTTACTTAGTTTCTTTTCTGTAAAGAGTACAGTAAAGTGTATTAAAATTGGCAACAAAAAAAGGTGTCTTCAAAATTTATGTTTAATATTTATTTCGATCTATATTATAAGACATTTTGTATCAAATATATGCATATCAAGAAAATCACTTTTTCATCTTAAATTCATAAAAAAATATCAACATTTCTCCTTTTACTCTTATTAAATATACTTCATGTCACTTTTTATCTAAAACAGAGAGTATGAAAAAATTAAACACAAATAAAATATAAAAATAAATATCCAATACCCTATATTTTTTACTTAAAACTTATCATACAAAATATCCTACAGTATGGACCGGAAGAAATTATATATATTTATTTATTGATTTAAAATAATTATTTTATTATTTTTTATGATAGTAGCATTATAGTCATTTGCTTTGCCTTTCTTTCTATGACATCTTTAATTTTATCCTAAAAATCATAAATTTATCCATAAAACTAATTTTTTTAGAAAAAATTTTAATTAAATACTAAGAAAACAAAGTAATTTAGAAACACTATCCTAATTTATTAAAATTTTTAAAAAAATACAAAGGCATTAAATTAAAATTAAAATTAAAATTAAAATTAAAAAATAAAAGATAAATATACCTTCTGTCGCCATGAAACCGGATTGCCGACAGCAACCCTTGAATGGTATCAGAGCCAAAAGTCTATTAGTCAAGAAGTTGATATGTTTATGAAAAAAGATTAGGGGAGAAAATTTTCAATCATGAGTGAAACCTTTGACAATTCCACTTCTACCTCCTTAGAACATGTTCGTCTATCTGAATGAAGATGTTGGCAGGAGCGCTAAATGCCAAGAATTTTGTCATCATCATCAGAACTTGAACAATCTTCTTGAGGAATTACAAAACTAGTATATTCATCCTGAGATTCTTGTTCTTCAAGAATAGATTCAATGTCATCCTCAGAGGATAATGATAACGCCTTTTGAATCATCATTCAAGGGTCACTGTCGGTAATCCGATTTCATGGTAATAGCGGGTACCTCAGTACATGTTGTACTCCCAGCCTCTCGACTTACCTTTCAGGCAAAAGGAAACCACAATAGTGGCCATGTTAAGGTAAGAGCCAATACTTCGCCACTATCTTCCTCACACTGTGAGAACCCCTGATCATGGGATAATTAACGTGCTTTGATACCATGTCATTGTCCCTGTCCTAGTAACAGAAACACAACTATTTAGATCGATTAGTTAAACAAGTTGATCATGATAATCCGATTAACTCCTGAGTATAAACAGTCTCTCCTGGACCTCAAGGACTCAAGTGACACCTTAGGATTATCACTTTCAACCATGAATAACTTAACTGTATGAATTTCTGAGTTAGAGTTACTAAGTAGTTATTGAGATATGGATCTGGTTCAGATTCTTTCTGATACATAGGTTTCTCATATGAGGCAAGTATAGAGTATACTTGAATCTTGATTAGTCAAGAAGAAGATAGGTTTATGTCAGAATTTCGGAAGGAGAAAGAGAAGTTGTTTAGAAGATAAACATTGCATTTCACAAAGGAGGGTTTCTTGGATAATTCCGATCTGCTCTCTTCTTACAAACTTAGGCTCTTCTTATAGACTACAAGCCCTTCACTCAAACCATATAATCATTACAAACAAACAAATAAAGGTACACCATAGTAGACAGGTTTTAGTGGCCGTGTCAGCTTGTCACTTTTCCTTTTTACATAAGGACAATACTTTTACAAAAAATACACACACGCGGACTGTCGGCATAAGCGACAAACACACTAAAGCTTGTCTTTATTCTTGATATCTCTGTCCAGCTTCTTTTTCTTTTTCTTTTGGGCTTTCAGTCTGATCTTGTCTAATTCTACATTGATGTCAAACTCGTCATCAAGAGCAGATTGTCCAGGTGTCTGTGATAAGAAGTTCTACAGGAACTGTAGGTCTACTTCATATGGGTCTTGGGATTCCATGACTTGTAGAGGATCTTGGTCTTCTGAGAGATCCGTCATGGGTTGGTCTTGACTGGAAGAAGCTTCACCTCTTTTGACAGCAAGGATCTCCTTGTAGATAGTATGGTAGTGCTTTTCTGCTTTTTTGAATTATCCACTAGCGTGTTCATAGTAATACCTTTTTCCATTGTCTTCTTCAATAAGAATAGCTCCCTAATAATGCTCACTGGCATCTATCTGCAAGATCAGATTACCCTTATCGGGAATCTTTAAAGGAGGTGGATGCTGAGCAATTTGTTTTAACTTTTGTAATGCTTCTGTCTGTTTGTCAGACCATGATGGTGGATTCTTTTTCAAAAGTTTGGATAGCTAGCTGGTGTATTGAGTAACACATGGAATAAAGTCTCGAATATAATTGATGATACCCAAGAAACTTTGAATCTGCTTAGTGGTCAATTTGTCAGGAAAATCTAACAATTGGCTGGCAATATGTGGGCTAGGCTGATAATGTCCCTTGGAAAATGTTATGCCTAAGAATTGGATTTGGGCCAAGCCCATTTGGCTTTTGATGGATGAAAGCATGATTCTGTAGGTTTGGACAATTTGATGGAATTGGGCTAATAGTGTTTTATGGTCCTCTTCTATTTCAGAATATAGAAGAATATTATCTATGTAAATTAGGGCTGAATGTAGGATAGGTTGACAGATTTTTACCATGGCCTTTTGGAATAAGGATGGAGCAGGTTTTAACCCAAACGCATTGCTTTCCATTGGTATTGAGCATTGGGGATGCAGAAGGCAGTTTTGTACCTATCTTCAGGGTGAATTCCAAGTTACCAAAATCCCACCTTGAGATCAAACTTTGAAAAGATCTTTGCTTTCTTCAGATGTACTATCTGAGTATTGATCTTGGGAAGAGGGAATTTGTCATCTTGTAAGAAATGATTAAGAGGTTTATAATTAACAACAAACCTCTTCTTTCCTCTTCTTCTTTTTGCATCCTTTTCAACATAAAATGCTTGACATGCCCATGGTGACTTGGTAGGTTTAATCAACCCTTGAGTTAGAAGACTAGTGCATTCCTTTCTGGCAAGAATTAAATCTTCAGAAGACACTCCTGGATGAGAAGCTTTTGTAGGATTGACATCTTCATTCTATTTAAAGGGAAGTTGAATGAAGAATTCTTTATTTTTCCAGAGAGGATAAGGATGGTTGAACTGGTCATGGCTTTCTGGACATGAAGGTAAAAATTTATCTCTGAAGTGTAGTATACTCTGGAGGTACTTGTTGAAGTTCGAAAAGATTTCGGATTGGTTCCCATGGAGAAAAGGAAGACTAAACCTTATTCCCTGGGGAAGAATCTGTAATCCTTTAGCAAGATGGTATATGTCCATGCCTATCAACAAATCTTTGTTAGGCAGTTTACTTCCAAGTACTCTGGTCCAGACTATGCAATTTGGAAAGAATTGAATTCTGATTTTCCTTTGGGAAATCAGATTAATCATGAAAGGATTCCCATCGGTAGTAGTGAAATATTCTTCATGAGGCATCCATTCATCAGAGGGTAGAACATGAGGTTTCATGACACTGCAACAAGATCCTGTGTTAATAAAACCAATAGCCTGAGTAGGCTTTTCGTATTTGTCAGCAAGCACCATGATTTTGATATTGGGAAGAGGTACTGAGGAAATTGAACAATGGTTTTTGTCTTCGATGTGTTAATTCAATTGAACAATGGTGAAATTCTCTGCATATATTGGTAGTTTATTGTTGTTCGCTTAGTTCTATGAAAATATGGTTTTTATCTTCGATGTGTTAAAAAGGAAAGTTAAACCTTCCTAATGGTTTAAAATTCATCTTGTGTTAAAGCCTAATGCAGATTCATGGCATATATGCAAAAGGCTAGAAGTTCATAATAACTTAATCCACATCAACAATTATAAAAATAGATAGTTTGAGATATGGAGATAGCAATATCATATTTCCAATACTTGGAGGCCTAATTATAAGCTAGACACAATTTGATTTTATCAATTTTTAGAAGCTACGAGTTGGAAACCTAACAATTTTTGTATGAAATAATTTTCAAAGCTTCCCTCATGATAGAGTCCATTAAGGATACCACTATACATAAAATTGGACCCCAGAGAGTTTCTTCAAGACTAAGTATATCATACTCATCCTCCATTATATTATAGTATATAAATGGCATTAATACTACTTGTTATACAGTACTATGAGAGTACCCAAAGTAACTAAAAAAACTAGGACCCTGTAGGATTAACAATCAAGAATAAAGCTCACTAGTCTGTAAGTAGCCTTCCAAGAGATATTAGGTGTTGTTTAGTGAACACAAATGTGGTAGTTGTTGGAGATTTTAGTGTGTATTTTCTGTACTATCATTGATTGAAAATAGAGTAGAGTACTAAAATCTCAGAAGTGGGAGAGTGGTTGAAAGAGGGAAGCTTATAGAGTAATATCTACTGAAGCAATGAAAGAAGAACCTCATTGAAGTATAATTGACCCAATTTGTTTCAGCAATCTTTTAAATACAAGTTTGGCCAAAACAAAAATCTTTTAAAAACAAGAATCAAACTAGCTCCAAGTCTCTAAAAAAGAAAATTTTCTGACAATATGGTCTCCTTCCTAAGAAGGAAAAAAAATCCCATCACAGACAGATATATCTGTTAATTCCCATTTACAAAGCATGCTGGTTCCTGCTTTTAAAATACAAACAATATATCAACTCTCAGAACGCACAGCACAAAACAATAATGCTGAAGTTCTTGTGGTGAATCTGAGAAATTAAGTGAAGTTACATTTTCTCTCACTTGGCTACAATCCTCAAAATGAACGCATGGAGGTTGATATTTTGAATCCCCAGACTCTGGCAAGAGTCAAGCCACCAAAAGTTCAGGGACAAGCATACTACATTTTCTGAGGAAAGAAAAATACAATAAAAATTTGTTAGATGTGTTATCATGATAACAGTGTCTATCTTTGGATTTATTTGAAAGGTTATCAAAACTTATTGATTTATTATTATTATTATTTAAAACAGCTTCTTGATCAATGCCGAAGTAAACATATCTTTTTGGGGCAAAAAATATATTTTTGAGCAAATAAAAGCATATTGACACTAATTATTTCCTACTAGTTGATGCATCAGTGAGAACTCAAAGAAATCTCTCAAAAATTAGCAATACTGATAAAACAAAAAGAATAGGATGTCACATGAATAATTTTCTTCACTAAAAGATGGCGACTGATATGTAGCTAATTGAGTCAAGATATCAAGGTCCTTGTCAATTGGAGAAAAGATGTGACTGAATTTATGAGGCCCACCTTCTTGTCCCCATTCTGCTTGACTTCATTTAAGTATTCCCACTATTTTGACTCTTCTCTAATAACCTTTAGCCTATCGCTTGACAATTCCGCAGAGGAAAGACTTTTGAGTTTTGGATAGTAATAAAATCCTATCTTTTCTAAATTTCTCCCAATATACACTCCATTTGAAATGATAACAAGTTTAGGTACATAGAGAAGTGATAACTTTTTTAGTCTTGGGAGCAAAACGTCTGTAGAATATAGTCAAGAACTTAAAACAAAAATACTCATGCAGTTCTAAGTCTTCTCCATCTCCGCCTACAATGCTTTTCATTTCATCACATTCTGCCAAAATGCATAATCGTGGCCACTTTAGATTATTCCATCTGAATTGGGAGAGATTGTTGATTGTCATGTAGCGGTTCAAGAAAAATGTCCTAGCAAAATAAAGAATTCTCTTCACTTCATTGGGAAAATCCACACCATTCATGAATGTTAAGTTTGGACTATATTCTTTAAACTTCTCTTCAATTGCAAATAGTACACTACACGTAATATTATTCTCTGCATATGATGACCAACAAGGTATCTAAAATGAGACTCAAGTTGTGGCATAAGCACCAAAAATTTAACTTATGGAATATAGAAATCCAGTGCTTGCAAACTCTTTAATGAAACAATTTCAGCAAGAATGTGTTTAAAGTTCTCCTGCCACCATTGGTTATCCAGGTTAACATCAATCCTTAAAAACTCCAATTGAGAGAGTTTGGATAAGAAAGCAGGAGGTGTAATACTTTACTTTTATCTATATTTCCCCATATATTATAGTATGTACAATGTCCAATTAGCTCATATTAAGAGCTTGAACCATTAATAGAACCAAAATATTTAATTAAAAAACATGATACTATTCATTTGATTCTCAAGTTTTCTGGACGAATTTTGAAAAATCATAACTTAATTCAAAAAAATCATATCAATGTGGTTCAAGTCTCTAAATGAAGCTAGAAACATAATATACAAGATAAAAATATGAAAATTTCCTTTAATCTGACCAATTAGTATAGTTTATTGCTCAAACTTATACTGTACAAATGATCATTTCTCTCTTTTTTAGGATTTTGGCCATAAATTTAAAAATTCATATCTAACTCTATACTGAGCCAAATCATGTATTCTATATGCCATTGGAAAGACACTTACCTTCATATTTTTCTTATATATTTATTTAGTTTAGACAAGACACAACATCAATTTGAATCACTAGGAATCAGAACATCACTTTTACTAGAACAGTCTTGGGAAAACTTGTATATCTTTCATTGTACAGCTCCAATTGAACTCAAACTAGTGGTATATTAACCTAAAAAGATAAATATTTTCATAAATGTAGGCCACTAAATTTTTGGAGCTATGTACTATTTTATATCACTTTTCAAAGAGAAGTAATATATTCAGTAAAATTCGCAGCCTTCACATCATTGTCCAGTTTTGATCCTGAACTTTAAAATTACACAATAAATCATACATATATCCAAATTACATGTTCTTTAGCTCATTGGAAAGCTTGTTCTCTCTACTTTTAGAGCATATATAACACTTGACTTACTTTCCCTGTTTCTATTAAACAATATTAACTTTACTTTCATTGCTACAAAATAAACATATAGCAATATAACATAGCAAAGTAGACTTCGTAACAAGCTCACATGATCATTCCATGTTTCAAATCCATGCCAAACATTTCATAATGCTCATAAGGATATAATAGCACAATGGCACAGATCTAAAAGCATATATATGTTTTTATGCATAATTTCAAAATATACAATCATAACTTGAAGACATCATTAAGCATCTTCCTCTTCTTCATTCTCCTTAGCTTTTTGCACTCCTTTGCCATAGCTTGTGCCTAGTCATTTGGGATACTTGAGGAGATGAGATTGGGGGCAATCTCAGTAGCAAGTTACATTTCATACAATTATGTCAATCATGTCAAATAACTCACATTTGATCACATTTAATCACATCAATCATATTTAAACAATAAATTGCCACATTGGTCATAAAAAATTCGGCAGCATAACGGCTTAGAAAATGGACATCCCGGGGAATAAAATCCCTCATTTTACAGCCAAGACCAATCAAAGAAATCACAATTTTAATATGGCAACATAATTTAATCATAGAAAGACAATGAAAGAATATAAAGCAAGAATATAAAACTTAGCTACCTTGAAGTATTCTTTTGGCTCTTCCTCTTGAATCTAATGCTTCCACTACCTCCTTAGGCTTCCTCAAATCCCTTAACACCATTAAACACTTGGTCAATCAACTAGAACAAGTAGTTACTTCATAAAGTCTCATTTAAAACCCTAAAGACTCAATTTCTTTATCTAAAGCCTAATCTTTGAGCCAATGCTTGTCTTAAAGGTTTTTCATCATGGAGAACTCATTTTTGCCATCAAATACACGAAAATCCAGCTCCTTCCCACCTTATGAGTCTGATCAAAATCTGCTCCTAAGAGGAAAAAATTGGTTTTTTACAAAAACTTGCTTTAAAATACACCTAGTTTACTTTTCTTGAAAAATCTCATGCTTTCTTGTAAATTTATGGCTTAAAAACTCATTCCCTCGTATTATCATGCTTAGGCCAAGATTAGAACAGCAAAGGGAGAAGGAGAAAATCCAAGAAAACTAACTCAAATTACTTAGAAACTAGGCTAGAACACTTACAAATTAAAAGAAACTTACTTACCAATTTATTTGGGATTTTCTTTTCCTTTTTCTCCTCTTTTTTCCTTCATCACGTGGCTTCCTTTCTCCATCACCTTGCTGCAGCTTCTCCTCTCCTTTTCTTGCCCAAATATGATGCACAACATGAGCCAAGGAGGGAGTATTTATAAAACTTTGTGACGAATAAGAAGTTGCCACCAAATCTTCTTGAATTTTTCTTGGAAAATGACATAATTAATTGAATAATATAATTCTATCATGTGCAGCTTGTTGGCCACGAAATAAGGAGTATTTTGATCTAAAAATTTTAGATATTTACTTATCCAGATATATCCTGAACCGGTCTAAACAAATAAAGTTACTTTAGCAGTATATTTTACTATTATTGGGATACTAACTATAATTATATTGAGATATAAAATTAACATAATATACTTATCTCAATTGGTCCAAATATAAGACCCATACATTTTTCTTGAATGAATACTGCTTCTTCCTGCAGTCCAGACTGACATTTATCGGGTAAGACATTAATATTAAATTATAATTACCCAATAAATATTATTTTGATCTTAATAAATTTTATATTATATTCCAATGGTCTTAGCTTATTGAGAGCTTCATTTTGACTCTAATTTTTTATATTTACAAAAATGCCCTTGACTAAGAATAAATTTATAATTTTTGGGTTATTACGTGTAATTTTTGCCAAAATATTTGACTCCTCTTCCGGTGGGAATTCTGGAGACAAAATTGTCATTTTCATAATTTTTAGGGATTAAAATATAATTTCTCATTTTTCATCTAATAGGAAAAAATGACCTATTTACCCTATTTCATGCAAAATGGTGTCTGCTTATTTTTTACAAATTTCCTATGCATTTTTAGTTGTATAACATTTTAGGGATGTTACAGGAGGAATTATAGCAGAGCTGGAATATGAAATGTTTTTCTTGTTATTACCACTGTTATGTTGATATCCTAAAAAAGAGAGACAAACTTTACAAATTGGTCAACTCTTGAATCTTGTTTGGCAAATTTGTAAGCTGATTGCCATTGAGATTAAGTGTCTTGAGATTTTTAAGCCGAATAATCTCTTAAGGAAGTTCCATGAAAAGCTCACAATCGCTTAGATGAAATTCCCAAAGCTCCTGTAAATTAAAAAATGAGCTTGGAAGAGCATGGATGCTAGTGCGTGACAAGTCAAGAGTGTTGAGTAGAGGCATGAGGTGAAAAAATGAGGATGGTATTTCCATCAAATCGAGGTTGTTTCCCAAAAATAAACTTCTCAGGTTGGGAAAATTTAGAGAATGTGGAAGATAAATAATTGAAGTTCCATCAAGGTCAAGCTCCTCAATATATTGAAGTTGTGTAATTTCTGGGCCAGTTGCTTGAATTGCTTACACCCTCTCAAAGACAATGCTTTAAGTTGATCGAACTCAGAAACAAAACTTGGTAAACTTCGAATGCCACTATAGGATAAGTTCAGGTAGTCAATAGGGAAAGCTGCTAGAAATTTTGGGGCTTCATGTGAATCCCAAACTTATGGTGGCTTTGTCAATCCTGATACACCTTATGTCAAGTTGTGATCTGATTTTTTGATTTTTTTTTCTCTGGCAATGTATCTAAAATAATTTTAATTTCTTTTGTCAATAGGATATATTGACCAGATTGCTGTAAAATAAATAAAAAGCTCCACAAAAGAGGAAATGGCAAGAGTGTCTCCCAAGAGAAATTTCAAATAAACTGTAACAAAATCAAATTCAATTGTGCTAAAAAAAATCACCTTGCAGTTGTCAGAATCATAAGAGATTAAAGGAAAAGGAATAAGGAAAGAAGATAATCAAGAACATGGCATGGTAGAAGAAGTATCAAATAAGTTGAAGCCAATTCAGATCGCTATAACTTGAAAAGGTAAAAGAAAATTATTTTGAAGCCTTAATCTCTTCGATAAATTAGCACAAGTAAAAATAAATAATAATCTTGACATTTTACTTAGAATCTATTATTTATTATAAAGTAGAGATCGAAAGTACAATGAGTCGCAATTTCAAGCCTCCACATCTTCACAATGATTATAAAAAAATTTGTCCCCACATATTCAAAATAATATTTATTTCCTTATATATAATTTTATTCTTTTAAATTTGATATTATGATAAATATGAAAATAAAAATTAGATATATATATATATTTGTGAAAAAAATTACGAAATGATTTAAGAATCATATATGTATTTGTGAAAAATCACGACTTGATTGTTTATATTTACAATGAATTCTATATAGAATAAATATGAAAATACAAATTAGACATATTTTTGTAAAAATTACAATTTAATTATCTAGGTCTAAAGTGAGATTAATACAAATCCATATTATATGAGCCTCTTTATACTACTATGATATCGTTTCAGTTTCAGGGGCACACTCAAAGGTAAGATTTCATCACATTGTTGTTTACAATTTTTTTTGTAGCAATTTTCACATTTTTTGATATATTTGATCTTCTCCATATAATGTAGTTATTGAAATAGTTCTTTCATAAACAAAATTTTAACAAAGGTTTAAACATGGAATTGACCATTTCCTATCTCATTTTTCCTATATTGAACGTGATTTCTCTAACTACTATTTATTATTTATCTTTATATTATTATTTCTTCAAATCCCAAAAAAACTTTATAATTAAAAATTTTAGAAGATCCTTACTCTTATATGTGTTATGATGTACATCCATATTTAGATGTTACGTAACTTGTTTTACAAAGCTATTTAAAAATTTTAAATAGTTTGGCATGTATAGTACTATCAATAATAGACCATACATTGAATATATATTTGTAAATTTATGTTCTATTACGTTAATTAAATATTGCATTTATGTGTTTCTTGCTTGCGGTCATTACTTTTCTTATATAACCATATGAAATGAAAATTAATAAATAGGTGGAACTATCAATATTATCAGTTCCAACATTATTACATTTAATAATCTAAAATATATAATTTTTTTAAAATATATTTGATATTTATATTTCTTGTATATTTTCAAATTTATATGGTTTGATTTTATAAGTAATAACTAGAATTTATTGTTCATTGCACAAAGGTGCAAATTTTAGTTGAATTGAATTTCAAAGTGTCTTTCTCACCATAATTCACTGTGTCTTGTTCCTTTATAGGCAGAAGTTGAGTGCATTCCTAGCAATTTCCAAAATAATTAGATCATATTATGTCTAACATATTTTTTTTAATGAACTAGGCCTTTTTTTTTTTTTAATAAACTAAGTTTCAATAAGCAAACTCTATGAAAAATGAAGATAAACATAGCTCGTAAAAATAATAAAATTACAGTATCCAATGGTTTAATCTTATATGCACACATTGATTTCCAAATATCACTCAGATCATATTATTTCTAATAATTTCTTTGCATTTCCTCTGGATGAGAATGTAAGCACTAATGATATCTACCAGTCGATAGTAAAAAACCAGTATCTTTAGCAAAGTGTATTTAACTTCCCAACAAACATTTTCCAAACATTCAAAAACAAAGGAGACTGAGACACAGATCGGGCTTGAAAAAGCCCAAGTCTAACCCTTTTCATTATCAAGTTTATTCTGAATGGGTCCACCTTTTTATTAGAATCACATCTGTGCTTTTTGTATTTCTCTTTCCGTTTTCTGCCTTGGAGAGCTATTGGGTCAAGTAGACATTTTGTAGCCCATGATCAAGTCTATTGCCGTTGCCCAAGAAAAAAGGCTATTCCCAAGTAATAATTTACAAATTACGATATAGATGTTATTCTCACAAAAAAAAAAAAGACAACATAGATGTTATTATTTTATTCTATATAATAATTATAACTAAAATTGTGCAATAACAAGGTGAATTCAACCTGACAGCTTGATTTGAAAAATATTTAAAAAGATGTGATTGTTCTCTTCGGAATCACTCTTGACAATAATCAAAGCTTTTAGTTAAGATTAATTGGTGAGGAAAAATATTAATGAAAAAATAATTTTGAAAGATAAAATATGAACAAGGTGAGAATTCAAGAAGCCGAATTGGAATTCATTCTTGTTAACAAAGTTGCACCTTCTAGACAATAGGACCTGATACCTCGAGAGCTAAACTATGAATTGAAGTGATCACTTGCTTCAAAAAGTTACGAAGACAACCAAGTTTAATTTTAGAACCAAAATATCAGAAATTGCAGCAGAAGTGGCCTTCCTGGGTAACAAATATGAAACATTAAAAAAATAAATTAAATGGCATATTTGGAAGCGATATGTCTTTCATATCAACTTTTAAAAGATATATACTAGTTGATTAAGTACCAGAGATCGGAGAGGAATCCAGGGAAAGCAAGAGAAAGCAAAACATACTTTATTTAATATTTTCTTCATATAATTCTTAGTCGTAAATTAAATAGGAACTTTATTCTAATTATAAAATGCAGAATAATGTGTACTTTTCGTTTTGCTTACATTTTACATTTAACTTATTCTACAGTGAATTTTGAAAAATCACAATTAAATTTAAAAAAATGGAAATGTGCCAAGGTTTGGCTTGGTTTAAGTCTCTGGATGTACACACACATATGTATAGTCATAGAGATTTGAGATAATTTGACTCCTCAACATTTACAAGAACAGAGGATTTTCTTTACGACAAAAAATTTCTATTTCAAAAAAATTTATTATATCTTTGCAATCTTGTATCAAATGCCATAGAAAGATCTCTTAGCTACATGCTCCCTTGCCTTTACCAGCAAGGGTAATTCTCTGTCACAGAGGCAATTTAATTTAGCCATAAAGTTGGAAAACTTTGCATACGTCGCATACAAGTAAACCAATGCTCAAACAGTGATAAGCATATATTTCTACTTAATATATCTTTCTTTTTAGGTTTCTTTGATACTCACTGGTTTGTTTAACTATGCTGCCTGATTGAAATGTGTTTCTTTATTACCCATAATAACTAGTACTGGTGAGAAAAGTATAAGACTTGTATGTTCTGTTATATATGCTTTCAAATAATATATAGTGTTGTGAATTCTCAAAAAAGAAAATATTGTCATTATTGATATTTGCTTCAATGAGCGTTTAAGAGTTATATTGGGTCAACTTTTTTTCCCTTTCATCTTGAGGATTTGGTTTATAGTAAGTAGATGAACTTAATTGAACTAGACCTTATTTCTATTATGGATGCCAGAGCTTTTACTGTTGAAGGATTGTCCTCCAGTAGCAGAGAGAGTAATGGATGAAGACAAAGGAGTAGACAGGTTTACAGGAAGTCATATTAGTTTTGTAGAGTAAATCATCAATGTATTTATGTTGAGAAAGGCAAAGACCAGTTGGTGTAGAGTGAACTTCAGCTCCCAAAAAATAGTGAATAGGACCTAAATCTTTTACTGGAAAGGTGAGAGACAGATTTCACAATATCATCCAAGACACTAATTGAGGATCCAGTAATTAAAATATCATATAGGTTTTTTGTTTTTAAGTGATTGTTGGCTTAGATAAGCCTAGGGTTTTTGTTCTACTGAGGGTATAGAATGTTTTGATGAAGCTCAATCAAGTTGCAAAGCTCCATTTTTTGCAGATCGAAAACATCTTTTTCTCAAAAATGTGGAGCTTCGGGTTTTGTCCTTTTTCAGCGGAGCTACTGCACTTGAACCCTTATTTACTTAAGGGAAGATTTGCATTGATTTCCCGGTGTTAGAATGGCCTAAAATTGCATTTTTCAAGCTTTGGAAGCTTCAACAGTTTTCCACCATTGTTGAAAGCTTAGTGTGGGAGGCTGAACATGACCCCCACACCAAGCCCACCCTCGACCATCGGAGTGTGAGGAGTTTGGGTCTCTCCTTTCAGCCTGTTTGGCTCAGTTCTTAATACATTCCTCTATAATTTTCAGTTCGGATCAAATGGTGATTTCTTCAAAATTTTTTGAGCTCTCTAAATATTTATTATTATTTTTTAAAGATTATACAATGGGAAATTATACTGTAATATTGGAATTTTGGGCTGAAATTTTTTGTGCATATTCTACACAATATTGTTGACTTTGGTGATGAGACACTCTCCCTGTTTGTACATGTAGGTCTATTAATAAATTCTGGAACACTTTAACATATATATATATATATTGATGCAAATTATATATATATATATAAATTATCTAAGAAATAGAATTTTTAAGTTAAATTTTCCAGAAATATATATAGTATTATAGTATTTTTTTAAAATCTATATATATATATATATTTGTGCATATAATTAGCCAAAGAAACACATTTGGGCCTTATGGATGTTATTAGTATTATAATGGGCTGTTTTGTACCTCTATTTTCATTCGAATTTATTGGAGTTAAGTTTGGAATTTGGATATTTGATTTTGAGAATTGAAATTGAACTCCATTTTGTGTTTTAGAAAGTCCAATTGCAAGATAATGTTTATTAGACCTTTTGAGAACTTTAAATCTTATGTTGTTTTGGCTTATTTCAAAGGGAATTATCTGAGTCTAATTTTGGACTCTTCTCAAATCTTATTTGGATCCATAGTTTAATGTAATTTTATTTGTAACCCACATTATTTAAATACTCAATCTCGAGCCTTTGGCAAATTATAGTTTGAACCTATAGAGACTTTTGAATTCCATTTTGCCATCTATGTATCTATGGAATTTTGATTTAGGCTCATGGGGTTTATTGAAATTCTACTTTAATCCATATAATTTTAGATTTAACATTGTCCCTTGAATTTTGGAAATTTTGTTTTGGCCTGAAAATTTTTCAAACCCCTTGAGTCTTTGTAAATTCCTTTTAGATCCTAAAAAGGCTTCCAAGTTTCTTACTTTGGTCTATGGCTATTTATAAATTCATATTTTTGATCCATATATCTAATTTTTGACCAAATAAATCTTGGAAATGATTTATTATGCACCATTTAGCTCATATAAATCATTGAGTAATTGTTTTAAACAATTATGGGATATATGAGGCTTTGCCCAAAAAAAAAAAAAGCTTTGATGTTTAAATTTTTGAATCATAAATAAATATTTTAGACAATTTCTTGTAATATTATACATCTAAATTTGGTGCATCTATTGAAGGCCAATTAGAGTGAGAGTTCTTGAATTTGGATAAATAATTGTTCAAGAAATTTAAAATTGTTTTCCCAATGTTGTGTTTTGACCTTATAACCTTCACTTTTTTTTTTCTATTTCAGTGGATATTAGAACTTTAGGCATTGGGAAATGTTATCTCCCCATGAATTTATGCAATGCAAATTTATATTGCACTCTTTAAAATTTTGGTATGAAATTTTATATAATTGGGGACTAAATATTTGATGTGCTATCACTTGTAGTTAATTTCTATGTGATAGATGAATATTCTTTTCTTTATGTAGGTTTTGTGTTTTCACCTATATGTGCCAAAATTATTCATGGAAACTTGTAAATCTTTTGTGATCATTGTAAGGGAAATTTACATCTAGTGGTTGCATACTCACCTATAGTGGGACAATCATGACAATGCCTTTAGCTAAAATCATTTATTGGAAATGGATATACCCTATCTGTATGACATTGTATATATAATTTTGTGATGGGACATTTTGGACAAATTGATAGCAAATCTTTTATTTCAACGTTTTTTATACCCTATCAGTATGGTGATTGTAACACCCTAAAAGAAGAGGACCCAACTCAAAGCCTAAAACACACAGCATCACAAAGGACTCAAGGAAACTAGGCATCGCTATGGTATGGCATCTAGAATTGCGACATGTAAGAGTTCTGAACAATATGAGAAAAAAGAAATTGGAGCACGACGTCGCAGCATGAACCCTGGCATTGTGGCACCACATGTTGATAAATTATCAGCTTTTTGTTGATATTTTGAGCTAATTTTCGACTCGTATAATTTATCATTCTGACATTCGATTGACCTGATTCTACCTCCTATAAGTCACCTTACTCCTACTTTAACCATAGGTGCAAACCAAACTTTGAAATATCTCTATATGGAGATTTTGGATGTTCAAGACCGAAATAGTCATCTTTGAATCTAAAACTTAGCACTTAGATCTTTCAATTCCAAACCATATCACAACAACCTATTCCAACACTTCACCCGAGTCCCAACTACCCCAAAGACTTGGTTTAAGATGGTTACACTCTAGAGGAACCCTTCCTTTAGAGTTCAACCCCCCTTGAATCTCTAGTGCAACTAATGGGTTACATACTTATTTTCCACATACTTACTTAAACTGCAAGATGAACAACAATCTCAACCCTACACAACAATATGCACCACGAACAACCACATCTTAACCAAAATTGTGACCTTAGAGCACAATGCACACAATTTATATCACAAGAAATAATCAACATATCACACTAATAGGTTCGTATACAACCCATGTCGTATAGAAATAAGCATACATAATGTCAAACAAGACTAAATACTCAGATTTACGATATTCCATATGGTATCTAACAAGAGTATCCTACTTGGCACAATACAACTACATAAACTAGTTATACAAAGCACTACCAGCTATGAACTTAGATATTTGCCAAACCAAAGAAGGGAACTAAGACTCTTTAGTCTTCTCTTTGCTAGTGCTAGAGTCTTCACTTGAAAATGTTAGTCATAAAAGGGTGTGAGACAGAGTCCCAGTAACCGAGGGTAACCTACAACTAACAAGCATTCGTAAACGTGAATACACATACAGATACAAATGAATGTAATGATACAATGCATATGAAATAACATGAATTTGCCTAAGGTACATGGCTAGAACCATGGACTATTTACCATCACAAGGTAAACACAATAAATGACTCCCTTCCAGTAACCGGTTAAGGCTTATTCTGAGATATCGCTAAGCTTTCTTCTCTTCAGTCATGACCTGGCTAAAGGCCATTATATTAGTGATTGGACCATGGTTTTTCTCCCTTTGGACCACTCGAATTGGTAGTAATTTAGTGAAGATGCATTCTCAATTCATAGCCACCTAGGTCTCCTGGCCAAAAGACGACGATTTAGTGATAGAGATATATCACACCTTACCACCTGGACACAAGGCCTCGTGTGTCCCACCAATGGATTGGCATACCATGTTATATCATAAGACATCATTACCGAAACAACAAATGTTTCACATGCATAACCAAAGTGATAATGCCTTTCCTACTATGCCAAGATGTCATCCTATTCCATACATATATTCATGTCTCATCATCATTGTCGTTATGTTAGCATACTCATCAATATATTAAATCTATTTATGGGGATGCAAATAAATCACATATTAATAATCAAATACATGTTCTCATTAACATAATCATATTCTTATAGGCCATATACAAAGAACAAGGAAAGAGATTACCGTAACCTTGCTAGCCATGCTAGGAGCATATCATGATTTGAAAAAGAGCTACATATATTTTGCACAGGTACATATCATGATAGAGTATGATTAAGGCATGAAGCATTTGGAGTCCTTGGACATGGCAATGAGCTTGGAAAGAGCATGAAGCCTAACTATTTGAATCAAGCTGCAGCCTAAGAAAAGAGCTAGAAAGTATGAAAAATGCTTCCAATCATATAAGCTAATGGTCCAAGCCCAAAAGAAGCCCATTTGGGAGATATAACTTGAAGACAATGTGTGCTTCTCATGTGACTATTAAAAGTGACGTTTTTATATGATTAATATTTAGGTCAAAAGTTTTCAATTCAAATTAGGCTACTTTTTGCTGATTTCTTTTTAAGTTTGTTTCCTAATTTGAAAAAGGTGATAGGAGCCATATTTGGAGAATTAATTCAGCACCTTATGTCCAGATTCATTGTATAATGAGGTGTCACCTTTTAGGAATATTTAATGCTTATTATTCCTAGGGATTCTTGGTAGCCTTTTTCCATCTATAAATAGGCACTACTTTGTAAGGTTTTCTACACAACATGAATGACTGAGTTTCTTTTCAGCAACTTTGTTGTTGTTCAGTGAGTTCTTTCTTGCTTATCCTTGAGTGCCAGAAAGAATGAGGACTTATCAAGGAGTGGTGATCCTTGTGGCGTCCCGGAGTTAGGATTCAAGAGACGGGTTCTCTTGGAGTCTATTTCCTTCGACCAACATTTTGTTTTAGTCTTCTTATTTTTATCGTTTCTAATTTTTTCAGTTTTGTTCATTGTTGTTCTTCATTGTTCTTGTGTTTAATTCATCTTTCCTTGAGTTGCATGATCCTTACTCAAAGAAGGCTCTTAGGACGGGTTCCTAACGTGTCTCCCATCATTTGCTATCAGAGCTTCGGCTTGCAAATCAAGGTATGTTTCTGTTATTTTGTTCCATTTTTTCCCCTTTTCCTTGCTGTCTAGAAAATATTTGCACTGTTCATCCGTCACTGTTCATTCGTTGTTACCTTGCTATTTTGTTCTATGTTCTTGATCCATTTTCTAGACTTCGTAATCTTTCATTTTGTTCTTATTGTGGCGTGTTTTATTCTAATTTCGTTGTCCATTTTCTTTCATTTCTTTGCTAAAGGATCTTACCATATTTGATTCTTGTTTCCATTGAGATTGTGGAGTTCCTTGTTATCTGCCCAAAGAATTTAGTTACTGCCCAGATTTCTTGTTGTGATTTTGCCTAAAAAAAAAAGAGAAGAAAAAAAAAAGAGAGAATTGATTGCAGCCTTGAAAAAAAAATCATATATAAAATTAAAAAAAAAAGAGGGAAAGAATAATAATAAAAAAAAAGAGATATGGCTGCCAAGGCAATTTCCAAAAATTAAGGAGATTTTGTTTTCTTTTTTACTTTAAGATCTTTCAATCAAGGTGGTAGTTTGAATTACAAATTTCCTTTTGTGATTGGGCATTAATGTTGTTTAATTGCTCCCTTTTCTGATCTCATTAAAGGAGAATCAACTTTTGAATACCCATTCATAATTTCTCATTTGTGGTAAGTTTCCATTCTTGTCTTTTATTTTCTACTTAGAATTTTACTCTTCTAGTTTAATTCTGTCTACTTTCCTTCATAATTTAATTCCCTTACTTGTTCCTTCCTTGTTTTAGATTTTAAAGTCATCTAAAAGTTTCTTCCGTTGGTATACATGCCATATCTTTCCTCTTGTCTTAATTTCCAGCATTTCCTTTTCTTTTTTCTTGGCTGGAAAATTCGTTTCTTTTGCTAAAGACAGAAAGCCCATCTTTCTTTGTTGGTCACCAACATTTTAAACTCTTTTGAGAATTTGAATTTTTGAATCTTTGACTTTGAGAATGCCACTTAAAACATTGCTTCTTGATTTAATTTTAGATTCAATTTTGCACTCTCATAGGAAGCAAGAGTGAGTGGTAAAAGGCAAGAGCGTAATTATATCATTTCTGGAAAAAGTCTTTAAAGTGTGCAAAACATGAGTGAATTTGCATCATTGTTGAGTGAAACACGTGAGAGATTGTGCAAGGTCCTTTCTTTGTCTCCTATTCACTAACATTTTAGGTTTTAAGCATGGCTGGTGATGAACTTGATCTTAAAGTTTTAATGAGAGCTTTTAATGATCAAATCCAGAAGTTAAATGTGAAATTAGATAGCATGCAATTTTCTTCATGCAAAAAGGATGTTAAATTGAACATCCCAAAATTTTGTGGAGAGGATGATCCTGATATGTACTTGAAGTGGGAAGGAAGAATTGAACAATGGTTTGAAGACTGCCAGTACTCTGAGTCTAAAAAAGTGAAATTAGCTACTCTTTACTTAGAAGGAAAAGCCAAAGTTTGGTGGGAACGATTTGAAAGAAAGCACCTTCGTGAAGAGAAACAGTGTGATACTTGGAATAACATGAAGCTCATTTTGAAGCAAAAGTATGCACCACACCCCTACTTCTATGAGTATCTTCCAACTCATAGAAAGGAGCAAACTTCTAAGGTATAAATTTCAGTTCCAAGTTGTAGTGATTCTCATTTGGAGCAAAAAGATCCAATGGAAGAGATATTTTCCTCAACATCTACAGTGGTTGTTGAACCAAGAGAATCAAATACTCTTGAAGGTACCTCTAATTCTCAAAATCCTTGTGTTGATAATGTTTCTTTTGAATTAGAGTATGGTGTTCTTGAGAATCTTAAGGAGGAAAATGTTGATGATATTCTTGATGGGATTGATCATGATCATTTACCACCATTAGTGGAAACAACTGCTCTAGATGTTATTAGTGAGGTGATAGAGAACTTTGTTGATAGTGGTATACTTGTTGCTAGTGATACTCACATTGTTATGCCATTAGAAATTAGTTCTCATGGGTGTGATGAAGTTGAACATGTTGATATGGTGTTTGGGCATCCATGGTTATTTGATGATAGTTGTTCTTTTGAAGTAAAGAAAGCCCATGAAACGTGTTGTATTCAATTCTATGAAAATCATAAGAAAATCAAAAGTGAGGTTGAAAGGAAAAATAAGTGTGAGAAGAATATGAGTGGTAAAAACAAGAGTGAAAAACAAGAGAGAAAAGAAAGAGTGCAGAAAAATGAAAAAAGAGGAAAACAAATGAGTGAAAAGAAACTTAAGAGAAGAATGAAAAAGAGAGAAAAGAGAAAAGAAAAAGAGAGTTTGAGAAAAGATGAGAATAATGAGGTAAAAGCAATTATGAGTTGTTTGAGTAAAGAAGAGTTTAAGGTAGTTGCTTTACAACTCCTTCCTTCATATCTTCCATATATTCCTTCTTTTCATCTTCTCCATCCTTCTTACTTTATCTCTGATTCTTATAATTTATTTAGTCCATCCATGTGTTATGAGTCCTCAATTCCCCTTGAATCTAATGTGAAAGAAAGTCAGTTTGACGATTTAGTGTCTTCTTTCTCTAATTTATCCATCTATGTCACTTCATTACATTTTCATCATGGTGTTCTGCAAACTCAATTCATTTGTGAAGTAGTTTCTACTAATTTCATGTTCTATGTCTCGTGTGTCTCATAAGTCATTTGTCTTTTTAGTTCTTTATTGGTTTCTTCCATCTCACTTTCATGAATCTTGTGTGTTCCATTTTCTCTCTAGTAACCCATTCTCTTTTTATTCCATCCAACTGTGTGATATTTTGTTTTCATCCATATGTATTCCTCTTGTGAGCTGTGCTCCATCCTTGTCTTGTTAATGTGCATCATCCATGGGTGTCAAATCTTTCCAAATTTTGAACCTAACAAATAATGTGAAAATCTGCCCAACTTTCATCCCATATGTTTACTTTACTATCTCAATTTTCCTTGAGTCTTGTTCTGTCAAATTTGCCTCTAGTTCTTTGTTGCAGGTTATAATTGTAGATGTTATGGAGGGAAAATCTAGTTCTTATCTACAAATGCATGACAACAAGTCATATGCAATTCAAACTAATTGTCATTACAAGGTTTTTGATCCTGGAGATTGGTTTGGAATGCAAGTTTGTAAAGATGAAACTTTAAAAGGGATGAATTTGTGGTCAAGAGTCATTATTACACCACAAGCTCAAGCAGGGGTTGAAGAGAAGAGGAATCAATTAGGCTTGAAAAGTAAGTATACTCCCTATTTTTTATTTGTTGTTTTTAATCATTCACTTTCTTTCCATATAGATTATAGAGATTCGAGGACGAATCATTTCGAGGAGGGAGGGAATGATAGAGTACGATTGAGGCATGAAGCATTTGGAGTCCTTGGACATGGCAATGAGCTTGGAAAGAGCATGAAGCCCAACTATTTGAATCAAGCTGCAGCCTAAGAAAAGAGCTAGAAAGTATGAAAAATGCTTCCAATCATATAAGCTAATGGTCCAAGCCCAAAAGAAGCCCATTTGGGAGATATAACTTGAAGACAATGTGTGCTTCTCATGTGACTATTAAAAGTGACGTTTTTATATGATTAATATTTAGGTCAAAAGTTTTCAATTCAAATTAGGCTACTTTTTGCTGATTTCTTTTTAAGTTTGTTTCCTAATTTGAAAAAGGTGATAGGAGCCATATTTGGAGAATTAATTCAGCACCTTATGTCCAGATTCATTGTATAATGAGGTGTCACCTTTTAGGAATATTTAATGCTTATTATTCCTAGGGATTCTTGGTAGCCTTTTTCCATCTATAAATAGGCACCACTTTGTAAGGTTTTCTACACAACATGAATGACTGAGTTTCTTTTCAGTAACTTTGTTGTTGTTCAGTGAGTTCTTTCTTGCTTATCCTTGAGTGCCAGAAAGAATGAGGACTTATCAAGGAGTGGTGATCCTTGTGGCATCCCGGAGTTAGGATTCAAGAGACGGGTTCTCTTGGAGTCTATTTCCTTCGACCAACATTTTGTTTTAGTCTTCTTATTTTTATCGTTTCTAATTTTTTCAGTTTTGTTCATTGTTGTTCTTCATTGTTCTTGTGTTTAATTCATCTTTCCTTGAGTTGCATGATCCTTACTCAAAGAAGGCTCTTAGGACGGGTTCCTAACGTGTCTCCCATCATATCATGATATGAAAGGAATAAAGTATATATTTACATAGCTAATGATAAGTAAGATACACCTCGATTACCTCGAATTGCCTGCACATACACACAGGAGAACGGTAGGCCATCGAAGTACCAATTTACATACACACATGAAAGAGAAAATGACCATGTCAACCAGTAAGCACAATTAAAGCCACTTAATTATCCAAACCATATAAAGCCTCCATGACTAATTTTTCCTTATACCAAAGATCTATCACTTGCCAATGGATTTAGCACTTTTGAAGGACTTCTTGGAATGCAAAAACCTCAATAAAGTAAGCTTGCACACTACAATGCCATAAAATACTAGAATCAAAACATAGCTTAGATTTTGGTGACCTACAACTTAACAAACCAAGTATAATTGTAGCAAACCCATGATTTCAATACCATGACCATACATCCAAGAGCCTCAAACATCTATTTAAAGCTATATTAAAGCTGAAAAAATTTGGACACCTTGTGGGACCCTAGAATTAGAGGTTAGGGTTTGCAAAAACAATCTTCCAACACACAAAAATTCACTACCCATTGCTTGAGAACACCAAATTATGCCATAATAACACATTCTTGACCATTTTAATTGATGGAAAAATATCCAAAATGAAATCCAACTCATACCCGCAAATTTTACCCACCAAAACATGTAGAAAGAAGAGAAGGAATGATGAGGATCCACTTACACACAAGATTTGAGCTTCTCATGTCCAAAAATCAAGCCCCCATGTCAGAAATTTAAAACCCTAGCAGAGCTCCTTTGTTTCTCCTCTGTTTTCTTCTTCCTTGTCATCTGGTTCTGATTCTAATTTAGCCAGATTCTGCAATTGGCATTGCAACGCAAAGTAAGCTTGCCACGACGTAAGCCTTCTCTGACTTAGCCCAATAGAAACCCAATTGCTTCCGCTGTGACAATACTAAAGCCCACCATGGCATGGGAAGCTTCTGTTTCCTTTTCTTTAAATCTTGATCCTTTTGGTCCTTCCTTTGATCCCAATCCTCCTATTTCTGTATAATTCAAGTGATATACTTCTCATTAACCCAATACCAAATCTGGGACAACATATTGAGGATCGTTATAGTGACAATGAGTATTATTTATACTGACCCTTTTGAATGGCCAAATCTTTGGATGTGTTTTGAGTTTTCCTTGTTTATTATAGTTCAGGACCCTTAGGTGGGATTATAATGAACTATCTTGAGATATAGTTGCATAATTGAGTTTTAATGGGAAATTCTATTTAGTAATTGTATTATACATCTATGATTAATATTTCCTAATTTTGTAACATAGCAACTGCAGAAGTTGCATAAATTGAGCTTTCATAAGAAATCTTGGTTTAATAATTATGTGTATTACATAATAATATTCCCTATCCTGGTTTGATCAATTTCAGTATTTTAGCGACTACTTTGGTGAAAACTTAATGGGACAAATTATGATCAGTAATAAGAGTCCCAAGAATATTTCTAACCACTTTGTAAAAGATTTGGTTCATAGAGATTTCAAACAATAGTTCTAAACTATTGGATCTGGTACTACCAATAAAGTTTGTCATATGATTGCTTATTTGTCTTAGTGACTGATGTTTAGACTCTGGTTTGAATTTTGAATCAGGTACCCCGTAATAAAGGCACGATATAAACCTTATTCTTGAAAGAAACCTAATATGAAACATCTTCATGTATGGGGTTGTAGAGTGGCTATAGAAACTTAATTCTAGAACCATCATAACTTTCTCATTGGGTACCTTACATGATATAAAAGGTGCATGTTTCTTTGTCATACTCACACTATTAGAGTCATTAAATTTGGTTGAACATCTTATTTTGAGAATGACTTGAATAATGGGAGCCATGAGTTTAAGGACATTGATTCGGTTGGTGAGAGCACCATTTTACCTATTCCTATTGTGTCATCTCTTATAACTCACTACAACATTTTTTGCACATAACAACAATTCAAAATGGTTGCCATAACTATGAAAAATGTTGCCTAAAAGAATAGGCAATATTTTGTAAATGTTACCTTGGTGTTGTCTATGCCAGTATTACCTATTCCTTTAAGCAACAGTTTTTTGACTCCTACGACAACAACCACAAAAACCGTTGCCCATGCTATAGGAAATAGGCAACAGTTACATTGCAACAGTTTTTAAATGTTGCCTATACATAAAGTATATTTTTGAAATGTTGCCTATACGTTTAATAGGCAACATTGGTAAACTGTAAAATAAAGTATAACTATTGACTATACAAAAAAATATATTTTTCAAATGTTGCTTAAACTTCTAATAGGCAACATGTTTAAATTGTAAACAAAAACTATAATGGTTGCCTATACAAAAGCTACATTTTTCAAATGTTGCCGAAACTTACTACAGGGAACATTTGACAACTATTGTCTAGAAATAGCTAAAGGTAACATTTTATGAATGTAAGCTTATTTTATTTCCATATAAAACTTCACCTAGCTATTTTGAATGATTTCATTCTTTGCATATACATATAACTAAAAAAGACACAATTCATCTTGACACATACATATAAAAGAAACCATATTTATATATATCATAATTGGATCTACATTTATAGTCAATAAGCACATAGATTTAACGATAAACATTAACATATGGCTTTATACTAGCCAACAAAAAAAGACATGTGCTTATGTAAGGATTTAAGTTTGAACATGAATCCATATCCAATAGTTCAAAATAAATAATGTAGCATGATGTCCATCATTTCATAGTACTTGATTCTCATTTGTATCTCCTCCATTAGGACCACCTTCCTGAATGAGAAGAAAATATAAAATAATATTGTGTCAAATCAAAGCTTGTTGCATATTATAAACAATATAAAATCATGATTATGTACAATGCTTATTCACATTTGATGCTAGATATATGAATGCATAAATATAGAGGATTTGAATTTTAATATGTTCAAAGAAGAAACACAAATCTTTATACAATCCTATTCTATTGTATTATTTTTGTTTTCAACAAGACGAAAATACTCAAGATATATAGCAATAGGGTTCAATTTTTTGAACCAAGAGGGTTATATGATTGCATTTCCTTTCCAAATTTGGGGAAGTTAAACATTATTATTAAAGGAATAATAGGGACTAGGTAGATACAAAGCAACTTAGATATAGGCATTATTGAAACTTTTTAAGATGATGGATTAGAGACATATGAAAATCCATAGCATGTTGGCTGCAAATTTATGAAGCCATTGATTTTAGGGTCCATCTTCTATAAACTCCCCTGCACTAACAGTATATGAAACCAACTATAATTATCTAAATTGAATTTAACATAAATTGAAGAGAGAGAATGTTTTAGCAAAGACATTGGACTCTATGAATGTGTTTGTTGAAATAGTCTCAAAGCATATTTTATAAGTATTGATAAAGAAAAAACCATATTTACTTACTAAGAAGATTGTTAGAGAATAGTCTAAACCAATTTTGCTATTGCTAGAGTTGTATATAAATCACTATCATCATCATTAATTACTTGTAATATATAAATAAGAACTTTATCCTTGTCTTTAACCATTGGATTAGTTGGTGGCAGCCATATATCCAACAATTGAAAGCCAAGCTTAAAATAGTTATGATAACAAAGTTACCTTTCTAAGGATTAGAACATGTGTCGATGTAGAAGAATGTGCACGTGCATGTCTAGTCACCTTTGATCTACTATTGGCATCTCCAGGAGATGATCTAAATAAATCTTGTAATGATTCCATATTGAGTCCAGGGTTGCAATGTTGCAATATAGCTCTAAAACCATTTCGTAATTTACCCATCTCATCTTGCACATCTCTAAGTTTTTCTTTTAATGAAGACACCTCCTCTTCATGTGCTTTCTTAATAGCACTAATCTACATTTTTCTTCAAGGTAGTTGGTGTGACCCTTCTCCCATAACAATGCATTTATGCAGGATGCTCCTTCCCAAACACAGCTTGAAAGGCTTCCATATTACTTTCTTCATTGTTCTCAATCATACCTTGAAGTTGGGACTAGTAAAAACATTAAATTAGATGTTGTACAATAATATTAACATTGTCTATTAAATAGATTAATTTAAGGAAAATTTTAACTTACAATTATGTTATCAGTTTCTGCATCCAGTTGTTTTCCTTTGTTGCCTTTTCGAGTTTCAACAAAAATTTCTGCTTGAGTAGGCTCTCTATTCTCCTTTGCTCGCTACAAAACAATAACTGTAGTGTGAAACAGAATTTTTTAATATAACACTATTTTTAAAATACAACCATCATATAAAATGGAAATAAGGTATTAACAATACCATTATTTCGCAAATCATAGCAAAGCTTCTTGGGCACATTCGATGCCTCCATTTTTGCTGAGCTCTACTTCGAATGTTCCTCACACTGATTGCCTACACAATAAGTTTAACGAAATATGAAAATAAATCAGTTATTTAAGTTTGTAGCACATGCAGAAAACCGACTATGAGTCTTACTTGTGCAATTTCTGAACTTCAATATTCACAAAGCTTCCTAAAATCAGATTTTGGCATCTTTAGATGGCTATATTTGAGTCTTTCTGTCAAGTTGGAATACTTCAAAAAATGATTCTTCCTAATTTTGCATTTATAACATCTCCAAGCATCTCTAACAGTGGTCTCTACCCAACCTTTTGCTTTATTTGGTAAAATAAACTTTTTCTACACAAAACACAATAGAAAAATAGGATCATGAAATCAAACGCATCATATCCTTAATGGATAAAAATGTACAACACTATTAAATACATACATTTATATATACCCATATATCATTGTTATTTGGATGTGACATTTTTGTCCAACTTAGGAAAATCAAAAGACAAAATGTTGAGTTTCATGCCACTTTTCCGAAGAAGAAGCTTAAGTCAGATACTACTTTATTTGTTGGTCCAATAGGTTGACCTTCTGCATTGAAGATCACTTCTTCTCGCTCCACCATTATTCTTGCATGAATCTATTTGCATGAAGTTTTTCCACGAGTTCTTTTTATAGATGTTCCTATTTTCAATTTAAAGTCATCAGCATAATAAAAATCAGGTATAGGTTTTGTAATCATTATATAGATAACTTAATAAAAATATATATCAAGAAGAAACAAGATAATTTACCTTCTATAGTTTCTTTGTTTGTATTTATTACTTCCTCTTCTTGATTAATGTCTCCCTCAACTTGTCCATAATTGTCCATAGCTTCCAGTTGCCTCAAGTCTTCTTCCCTGTTTCTTCTAGATGATGGTTGATTTTTGTTCACTTTTACTAGAGGACGGTTTTGACACCTGCTTGAAGGTTTTTCTCCATTGAGTAACTTGGTTACAGTAGTTTCTCTCGATCGTTGAGGTTGAATAGGAGCCTTTTCTCCTTGTTGACAATCCCCATAAACTCTATTAAAGTCACCAAAGGGCATTGAAGGGCATACTGGGTTTCTCTTTACCTTTTTTTTTTTACTTTCTTGTACACCACTACCTCTTTGGGATGCAAATGCAATCCTAGGATTTTGTTGATGAGCTTGCTTTTGATTGGAACAATGAGCTGTGGAATTGAGTGTATCAAAAGAATGCTTCTCTTGATTGGAACATTGAGCTTGATTTTTCTGGTTTTTCTTTGCGACTATGGCTTTATCCAAGTTGCCATCAACCTCTTTCTCTTTATCTTTGTTATTACCCCATAGTCTTTCATGCAATTTATCAATTTTCTCCCTCTTAATTTGCTGAAATTTCCTTGCCAACTCAGTGCTTGATCTTACTTCTAAAGGAAATTTGAGACTTCTTTTAGTAGGACTTAGACCACCCTTTCTAAGGACTGATCCTCTATCTTGAATACTTTTTGCTCTCTCCATATTTGTTGAAATCATATTGCCAATCACAATAAATTGCAATTAAAATAACTATTAAAATACTATCAAGACAATTTTAGACCTAATGTCTATAATTGAATATATCCAATTTCCTCAAAAGCCAAACAAGTTTCAAATATTTATATCAGAAAGTATTATTAGAGATAAACATCATTCTATTTAAACAAATAGTAAATATAACAAATGGAACCACTGAACATTGGATATTATAAGAGACAACAAAGCCAACATTTTATTTGCTGAAAACAATCCAGAAATTAGACGAAATAATAGGAAAATTCTACCTTCTATATAGATGCACTAATTATCCCTCTTTTCCCTTCAATTCATCAATCTAATTTGCTATCATACTTCAACATCTACATTTTAACATAGAAAGGATACATTAGTGCATTAAATACAAGTGATAACACAAAAATGATATGATTATTTTATTAAAAGACATTAAAAACTATCAATAAATATGGTATGCTAACTTAACTATAAACTAATTATTTATTTCATGGTCACCTGATTATTATAAACTATCATAAAAAATAGAGTCATCAGTGCTTTTATCTTCACTTTCAAAGCTACCCTCATCATTACTTTCAATTTCTTTTGTTGAACATGAAATTCAGATAACGGCTTTTCAATGATATCATCTGGTACATCTTCCCTAACCAAATCAACTTCACAATCATCTTTTGATATAGGAAGATGTTTTGAGATCTCAGATGTTTCATCAGAATTAAATTCTTGGCCATTTGAATGAGAAATTTCTCCCTTGTCAAATAAGTCTCTTGGAAGTGCCTTCAAAACATAGTGCCTATTTTTATTAAAAGGATCTTCAACAAAGAAGCATTGCTGCACTTGAGATGCTAACACAAATGGATCATCCTTGTACAATTTTCTATTGAAGTAAACACAAGTAAGTCCATATTTGTCTTCTTCACCTTCAAACCAATTACATTTAAATAACACATATTTAAAATGACCATAATAATCTAACTCTATGATATCAGTTATTGCCCCATAGTAGGTCACACAAAATTTGTTTGGATTTTCATCCTTTGTACTTTTAAAGCTCGAGGTAATTGCCACTAATGTCACACCACTATTTTGGGCTTTTCGCCTTGCATCACGTTGCCTTGTATAAAACCTCTATCCGTTAATAACATAACCTAAATAACTTTTGGAAATATCATTTGGTCCTATAGACAACTGCTTTATCTAATCAGATATTTGCTCATTCATTACACGTGTTTCAAACCATTGAATGAAATCTTCTCTTTGATTTTTAGCTTTACTCCACTTACTTCTCTTTTAGCAATTGTGAACATCAACCTCATGCTCCCTACAAAACAAGCAACCCATTTTTTAATATAAAAAGAATAAAAAATTTCATTATAACACTAAAATGTTATACTAAGTTAATGGTAGTACTTAATGTAATCTTGTACTTCTTCACAATTGAATAAGATGTACCCATGGGCTTGATTTTTTCACTTGTGATCAAGAGAAAACACTTTCTTTCCTCCAATAGGATGACCCATGTTAGGAATATCATCGCTATTTTGTGTCATTCTAGTCATCCTAGTATATACATCAGTGGATAAATACCTTGAACAAAGTGTTAGAGATTCTTTAGCCAAATAAGCTTCAGCAACAGAATCTTCTGGGTAACTTTATTACGAACAAAAGATTTTAAATCACCCAAATATCTTTCCATATAATACATCTACCGAAATTGAACTGGTCCATCCAATCTAACCTTATTTGCAAGGTGAATAGGTAAATGAACCATTATGTCAAAGAAACTTGGAGGGAATATTGTCTCAAGTTGGCAAAGTGTTTCTGCAACCTCTGATTCCATGTGATCTAAACTTTCCATCTCTACAACCTTTTGGCATAAACAACGAAAGAAAAAACAAAGTCGAATCAAAGGAACAACAACTTGGTGTGGGGTTATCCCTCATATTGCTACTTGTAGCAAATTATGTAGTATAATATGAGCATTGTAACTCTTGTACCCAGAAACTTTTCCTTCCACAACTTGTACACAATGTGAAATGTTGGAAGCAATACCATCAGGAAATTTTACTGCTTTTAAAACATGACAAAAAATAGATTTCTCTTGTTTGGTTAGGGAGAAACATGGATTTGGGGTCCTGGTTTTCTCACCATCAATTGATGCCTACAAATGAAGTTTCTTTCTTATCCCTATATCTTCTAGATCTAAACAAGCATTTTCATGATTCTATCTCTTCCCTTTAATCTCTAAGAGAGTCCCAATTATATTGTCACATATGTTCATCTCTATGTGCATTAGATCAAAATTATGGCGCAAAGTATTATCCTTCCAATATGGCAATTGCCAAAAGATAGATTTTTTCTTTCATAGACTATTCCTTTTTTTCTTATCATTCCTCCTTAAGATATTAGGGAATTCTTTTAAGTCCTCTAAAATTCTTGTTGCATCTAACAAGGAGGGTGCAGATCTATATTTAGTCTGTCCATTAAAAGAAATTGTATTTGATCTCCACTCGTGATCTGAATCCAGAAAGACTCGATGACCTATATAGCAATGCTTCTGACTATGTTTTAAGTAAGTAAAAGAAGTTGCATAATTACATGCAAAGCAAGCCAACTTCCCTTTAGTGCTCCAACCAGAGAGCATACGTAAGCAGGGAAGTCACTAACAGTCCACAAAAGTGTTGCATGCATTTGAAATGTTTAGTTTTTGGAAATATTATATGTTTCCACACCGACATCCTACAATAGTTTTAGCTCCTCAATAAGTGGTTGTAGATACACATCAATTGCATTTCCTAGTGATTTCGGTCCAGGAATAAGCAATGACATTATATAACTCTCTGCTTTCAAGCATAAATTTGGTGGATAATTATATATTGTTAATATCACAAGCCATGTGCTATGTGATAGGCTTATAGTCCTAAATGGATTAAACCCATCACTAGCCAACCCAAGCCCGATGTTACGAGTATTAAGAGCAAAATTTGGATACTTTGCATCAAAGTCTTTCCATGCTTGGCCATCAGTAGGATGTCTTAGCTTACTATCCCTTGAATGCTCTTTTGCGTGCCATCTCAATGAATCAACAATCTTTGAACACATAAAGAGTCTTTTCAATCTTGGAATTAAAGGAAAATGTCATAGTACTTTAGCAGAAACTTTATGTGCCTTTTTAGATTCTTGAAGATCACTATTCACTTCAGGATATTCTATCCATCTTGATGCTCCACAAATATGACACAAGTTATCTTTCTCATGCTCTTTCCAGAACAACATGCAATTGTTAGGACATGCATCAATTTTTTTATAGTCTAAGCCCAAGTCCTTTATCATAGATTTTGTTTTATTGAAAGAGACAGGAATGTTCAAATCTGGTATGGCCTCTTTGAATAACTCTAGGAGAGTAGTTAATGATGCATTACTCCATTCATAGAGACATTTCAACAAATACAATCAAATAGTAAATGATAAGGTGGAGAATTTCTTACAGCCAGGATATAACTCTTGTTTTGCATCCTCAACTAGTTTATAAAATTTCTTTGCACCTTCATTTAAGCCTTCATGTACTACATTTGCTCCAGCTACATCTTTAAATGTCTCAAACAATAAGCCATCAATATCATCAAATGAGTCATTATCATCACTATTACCATCAAGATCCATAGGACATAACTCTTCACCATGGTATATCCACTCTATGTAGCCTTCTAAAAAACCCTTACTTATTAAATGATTAAACACTACATCTCTTTTTTCCCAACTATCGTTGCAACATACAGCACAAGGGCACAAAATCTCTTCTCCTTTGAACTTTCCTTTGGTGAATGCGACATCCAAAAAGTGTATAATGCCATTAATATACTCTTCACAATATCGAGGCAAGTCAATCCAATCCTTGTTTATCATGATTAATTTACTGACCAAAAACAAATTTCCAAAAGACAATTAATTAAAGGAATAATCATATCGAACTTCATCAGGCTCCTTCCTTCATTGCCTAATTATATTGAATCTATATATAATATAAAAAATCTAACAAGCAATTCCGTAAAAAAAATTCTAACAAGCAAAATTGGTCATGAGGTATGAATTAGAGGCTTTATACATATAATAATTAGACATGAATTCTAAAAAAGAAGCAACTAATATTTATTTCAAAACTATGGAATTAGATTAGGTGTCACACAGCACGCGCACACACACACACAAAAACCTATTTTTAACTTGATTAATATTTTGAGATTAGGTTGTAATTTTGGCTTGACATGCAGATATACTTTTGAAGATCACTAAATTTAATTGTCACTAACCTATAAAAGTGAATTGTTTTCCACCACAAATTTAAATATATTTTTTTAAAATTTATCATTCACATGTATCAATTCTACTTCTATGTAAGTTCCACAAATTGGTTAATGATAATAAAAATATAGATATGTTAATAGAACAAACAATGCAGCTTCCAGTAGTGATCAACAAAACCTTTTTATGAATTTAAGAAGATAAAAGTTCACTTCTCACTAACTTCTCCATGATTAAAAAAAAAAAGAAAAAGAAGAAAGAAAAATTGCTTAAAAGAGAGTAACATGCATAAATCAAGACAAAATTACAATGGTCATAAGTTTATGCAACATGTCTTTTTTTTTATTTATATGATAAAAATCAAGTGATTTGAATTAAAAGGAAGAAGAGTGGTAATGATAGGGTCCATTGTGTTAAAGGCCAGAGATTCTTATCTCTATTATACAAAAGTAACCATACAAAATATTATCCTATGTGACTATGGTCCAATTCATATGACTTTAATTACCCACATATCCACACTAGTTTTAATTCCTTTAGATGAACATTAAATTCATTAATTTGTGCTTAGAGATGTGATACATTGAAACTATAAGAAATTACTACATACTCTTAAAAGGAAAAGCATGAAAGAACTTTTTAGAAATACCTAATAATATTTTATCATTATATAAATTAATTTTTAAATATTGGTATCTTGACATACAAATATTTCTATGTTTTAGTTTCTTCAATGTTTATCAACATATCCCAGTATTGAATAAAGATCCAGCTTCTGGCAAAAGTAGGTATTTTTGTGCTTCAGAGTTCACTTCCTTGGCTGTAACCCTGTTTATATTGACTTTCTAGGGAATTTGGTGATATTCAAAAATGTATTGGTCATATCACTGCATCTTAGTCATTGCTTAAAGATACTTGTTAATTCAATTGTTAGTGATTTACTGCATTTTAAAAGTATGTTCATTTCACCAAAATGAACATATTTTAAAAATGAAGTAAAATAAAATATATTCATGGACCTTCACATGTTGGTTAAGAGTGTATCCCTACTACCTCTATTTTTCATAAATTAAAGCAATTAAATTTCAGCACAAGTTAAGTGGATTTATGCTTGCTGACATTTTAAACCATATTTCAAACAAAGTCGTGATTCATCAAGTTTATTTGACATTGGGTTTGTTGTTAAGCATTGAAAATCACTTAGAGTCATTTACATGTTAGGAAAGTGATACGAAAGAGTGATAGCTATAGTGTAGCTCACTTTTTTTACACTCATCTCTATATTTTATAGTTACTTTTGTAAATGCAAGAAATCAGATTAGATGGAGTTGGATCAAGTAGAAGCTTTATTAGAATGGTAATAATAGGTACATGGGTAATAGTTTTTATCAGTTCTTTCTTGAGATATTAATTTGCTGTGAACAATATCTTGAGATATTAATTTGTTGTGGACAATATCAGTGGTGAAGAATAAAAAAAAATACTTTTAAAAGAAAATATATGAAATGATGGTTAAACAGGAAACATTAATTAAATGACATGGTTTGTGGTAGACTACATAAAATAATTTTAAGGATTTCATCATATATATATATATATATGTAAACGAGATGAAAATCCTTAATTAATCTTCCTATTTATCTGAAGAGTCTACAATAGTACAAAATCATGTGATTGTTATCCATTCCTCAAGGAATGGAAAGATTATAAGGGGGAGATTTTTTTTTTGGAATTAGTGAAGGTAGTCGGCTATATCATTCTAAGTGTATGACTTGTTCTCTTAAGTCTTAGAGATTGAAAACAACTAAAGCATGGCTAACTAACGTTGTGCAACTCTTATATGATATATCCTTTTCTTTTATTTTGTTAGAATGTTTAGAAGACATAAAATTCTGGGAGACATTTTTTTATCCACAAAAATGGGCAAAAAGCTCAGACAACTAAGAAACTACATCAAACAAAGGCACTGAGATGCCAATACAGTGAACAAATCCCTGATATGAAAAATAAATCATATCAGGCTTACTTGAAACAACCCACTTAGCTAAACCATCCACCAGTCTATTTCTCCCCTGCTCTGCATGAGAGAAACAGATAGTCCAGTCTTTTCTTTTCTAGATTAGAATTTCTAGCAAAATTGTCGAAATTGAGCTCTCCAAGGCTAGACCAGAACCTGAGTTAATACTTAATTGTATTTATTTGATTATTTATTTATAGGAGACCAGTGTTGAGCTTATTATAGATTGAAATTGAAACTCAGCTTCTTTGAGTTATCATGCTTTTTTTGACACCAACCTTCCATCTAAGACCGGATGGGATTAGATTACGAGACTTTACATCTACATCTGTGGAGCTCAAACTTTCCTTTTGGTTTAGATTAAATCATCCCATATCTACATACCTAATATTTAAACTTAAAATTACCAGTTAAATTATTATAGCTTCCAACTAGCTGAACTATATAAAGCTCAAACTTTGTTAAAGAAAAACACTGCATCACCCAAGAGACAACGATGAATTTGGCTGTTACAGAAAAGTCTGTTGTGTTTGTTTTTCAAGGAGTTCATTGTCACCGAAAGTCTTCTATTTAGGGGTAAGGTTTGAATAATCATAAGAAATAAATAAAAGGAACAACTCTGGTTTATTATGATCAAAGCCACCTTTGGTTTACTAGTCTTTTTCAATAAATATTTTGCACAGGTTCCTATATTTTCCGATAGATCCATTCCCCACAATAGTAAAATACACAGGAAAGGACAAGAAATCAAATTTAAACTACATATTTTTTTAATGAATAAAAACAGTAGCAATATTAACATCATAGAGGATGACAAATATAGGTCATGCATTAGTCAAGAATCTATAATACAGTCAAAATATGTGTCCCATCCCATGTGAAATGAGATATATATTATGGACTCTATTACTCGAAAGAGCTTAAGCTTTTGCACAATGCAGGAAACATGTCTTCTTCCTCTAAAAAAGGAAAATTAGTCAATCCATGGGTCCTACCATCGCCCATCATGTCACCAACAACATTGGGACCCATCATGGATATCTTTCTTGAAGGCCAAAAGGAGAATATTCAAACATTACCATCAAACCATTAACTCTAAACAACCTTTATCATCAATCTATTACACATCTGAAGTTATCCCAAGCTTTATGTCTTTGTCAGTGAACCCATTGTCATCAAATTATTAACAAGTATAGTTATAATCACTCTCATATAGCAATTTAACATTAACAATAGCAAAACCCACATGAATAATATTTTTTATGGAAATCTATATCTACAATTTCAGAAATCATTCAGAAGATTTAGAAATAGGAAAAAAAATTCCAACTAACCTAGTGATGGAGGAAATGTTGTAATGAAGCTCCAGGATCTTCGAGGTTCACCTTCCCAAATACCCAGTAAGCACTAAATCGAATAAGTAGAAAAAACAGAGAAGAGGGAAACACTTAAGCACTAAACTGAAGGACCAGAGAAGAGGGCAATACTTAAGTATTGAACTGAATGAACAGAGAAGAAGGCAAGGCAGTAATTGATGTACTATTAACAATGGCAGCTAAAATACCTTTCATCAAAGATGGTAAGACAATCTTTAGATGGGCAGCAAGATGATGGGAAGACACTGACGGCTGGAGCTCCTTCAGATGGTTGGAACTCCTTCTTTAATGGTTGTCTTCAGTGAGGCAAGAAGAAGAGGTTGTGTTTGATTACATGATGCCCTATTTTTGAGCAATAGTGAGGCAAGAAGAGGCTTGACCAATGATGAACTTCAATATGCAAGAGGAAGAATGAAGAGAAAAGTTCAGTTAACCGCTACAGCTTGGTGTTTATAGGTCTTCAAATACCCTGTTTCCTTTTTTCTCAATTGCTAGTTTGTTTAATTAATAATTTAATAATTAATAAACTACTAAAAACTATACAAAATTAATATTATACTGCCAAAACAAAAATTTCCAGCACCAAAACTGTCCAAGAAAACAAAAGGCACCATATCATCAATTATATAGAAAAAGGCACTGACCCTTTAATACTTTCAGCACTCATACATGATATTTGAAATGTCATACTAACTTTTTTGTCACACTAATATTTCAGATAAATTATTTTCTCCACATAACAAACACATGTTTGTGACATTTGAAAATCCAGATTATAACTAAAAAAATATGAACTAATTTTTTTTTTATGAAGTGTTAGTAACTTATTTTTATTGCTCATAATCATACATATAAAATGTTTATTTTAAATATAAATCCCAAGAGAATTAGTTCATATATTTTTCATTGAAAAATAGTAGCAATTCAAATATTTTTTCGTTGAAAAACAGTAGCATTGCAGAAGATAAGATGAAGAAGACAAAACTATGAAAGGAAGAAGAAAGAAAGCAAACAGAAAGGAGAGATAATAAAATAAAAGGAAGATCTCACTCAAGAGAAAGATCTAATCATGACGTAATTAAATAAAATAGCCAGAAGCATAGAGAAAAGATGACACAAGAAGAAAATACCTAAATAAATCCTTAAGAGGAAGAAGAAGAATATGAAGGAGGCAAGCACCGTTCGCAGCTTTGGCCAGTGAAACTAAAAATACCAAGAGAAAGAAGAAGTACAGAGAAATGAGAATGAGCAACTTCAACTTTTCAGATTTTGCTCTTTGAATATAGAAGCCAACGGATCTATCATAAAGTTGAGTAAATAATTTTTCTCATTTCCAAAGTTTTTTTATTGGTAAAAAAAGGCATTCTCCCTCTCTTTCTAAATCAATGTGCGTGATGTGAAAAGAGACACAGTAGACACCTCAACCTAATGTTTACAAAAAGCTAAGGATTGAACGGAAATCCAATTTCAATTTCTAGTACAAATAAACAATAAATTTTTGTACTTACAAATAATGAAAAAGGATGAAAAGTTATCATTATATTATATTTATAATTAGGAGTTGGTTACATTAGATAAATTTCAATTTCTTTTATTGCCGAGAAATAAATTTCAATTTCAATACGAATATAATAAATGAACCTTTACCATAACTTTATCATTATACTTTAGTAAATAATTATTTCTAAGTATTCATTTCTTTTTCTTTTTTTAAGTATTCTTTACCATAATTTGGTATAAATGAATTCAATGAAATTTAACTCTATGATGTAGATGATATAAATTAAATATGCAGTATTTTTTACTTTAAAATTTTAATTAAATCATAAAATTTGTTTAAATGTGTATTATTAATATTTTTTGATATGTTTATTTTTAATTTATTTTATTTTATACTCATTATTTTAATATATAGCTTTATTTTATTTCATTATTAGATTAAGAATTTCATTTATGAAAAATTTAGGGAAGTCTTAAAGGTGAGTAGTGTAAGTTTTCTTTTATTTATATATATATATATATATATTATTCAAAATATATTATTTTAATTGCTACTGGTCTGATGCCGATTGAACCATTGAACCTTGAACCAGTGTTACATCCGATTTAATAGCTAATCTGATTCTGACAACATTGCATCTAGGAGATACTTTCCTTCTAATCACGGAGATACAAAAACGTTAACATTTAATAAATGAGAAACAGATCATGAAGACAAACCAATAAAAAGGACAGGAGCATATGCTAGCATATATCCTTTCCTCGTCCTTTTTATTGGTTTTCCTTCTTGATTTTTTTGTTGTTGTTTTCTTATACTGGTCTCTAACCCTTTGCATTACCAAAAAAAATATATATAGAAAAAGTATAAGAACATTTGCAAAATGTTGCCAAAAGTTATATGGAGAGTGGTTCTATGGCAACAATTATTTTTGTTGCCTATCACAAAGGGAACATTTGCTCAATGTTGCCACAAGACTAATATTATAGGCAACAGTTATTCATTGTTACCTATTTTAGAATTACATTACAACAATTTAAAAATGTTACCTATTTCATTATAGGTAACAGTTATGAAAGGTTGCCTTATATTTTGTTACTTAAAATTAAAAATAATAGTTACATTTTCATAAATGTTGTCTATTCATATATTAAGCAACATTTTTATAACTGTTGCAAAGAAAAGTGTTGCAGTATCTGAAAATGTTGTAGTGACTGTTAGAGGTGATGTTTATGAGGATCTAATTAAGATTGGTATAAAACACTTATGGTAAATGCTAAGGAGTTGATTGTTAAGTTCTGAATTGAAGGTCTTTGTAAGTCAACATGCTTGCAATATTAAGTTGTTACATGGCTTACTTGCAGGATTTCAAATCTGATTATTGACAGCATTAATTATGCATCCTTTCATCAAGCAATATCAAATTTTTTATTCCTTTTAAATGGTTGGAGACTATGATTAATAAGATTGGCTTTATGTATTGCAACCATATGTAAAAGCTTGCTGAATTACTAATTGGGTGTAACTTGTTGATTATGAGTGAATCTTAAGATCAGATAACAAACTGATGGTGGAATGCAAGATATAAAGCCAAATTTGTTGCTAAAGTCCACAATTAGAATGAATATATTGATTATTTAGGAACCTTCCTTATAGTGTGTCGACTAAGGATACTTTCATGATAGTTGTGGCTCTTTTAATATAATTTAACCCTAAATTTCACTGTATGACATCAAAAGTACCCTTTTAAATGGAGACTTGTATGAATGAGTCTATATGACTCAACTAGATGATTTTGTTAAAACCTGTGAAATGCACCTAATGTGTAAATTGTGCAAGTCTATCTATGAGTTAAAACTAGAGCTGAGAAAACGGGTTTCAACTTGCAGATTGACTTGTTTTAGCCCATTTTATAGCGGTCATGGGTTGAGAAAATAGAGCCCATGTTGAGACAGTCTTTTCCTAGCTCAGACTACTTTACTCTGCAGGCTAACCCACTAAACCCGTGAGTTAGCCACTTTAGCCTTTTTTTTTTAATTTTCCCTTTACATTAACTTTTTTATTTTGGATTTCTTTGTGTGTATTTTGTTTAATATTGGAACTTGAACTTGAAATTGTCTTATACTTAGAGTTGGAATTGCCCCATGCTTCATATTTAATATTGTTGAATTGTAATACTTACATGAATGATAATTAGTATGTGTTAATGTATTATCATATCGGTTGGATATGAAAGATAATGGTGATGTTTTTAATAAAATAAAAATAAAAATAGTCAAGGATATACTTTTGAATATAGAAGGAAGATCAACCTGGTTGTGGAAAAAGTATTAACATTACTTCGGTCAGATACAAAGGCCATAAAACTGATAACAAATCTTTAATCTATGATAAAAGGGTGATGTCCATTTTATTTTCTGTATTGATAAACTTATGAAGTTGAGGAGGTCCCTCCTCATATGAAGCAAGAATGACACCCTAAGTGGCCAAAAAAAGAAGTAAGGCACAATATTAAGCATAAGCTCACATAAATACAAATACTTGATTGCTGTCTGTTAATGTAGAATAGTATGGTCTTCATGAGAAAATAAAAGACAATCCCACATCACACACAGATATATCCATTCCCATTTATGAAGCATCCTGGTTCTATTTTTTTTTTTGTGGCCAACAAAGCATATTGGTTCATGCTTTTAGAATACAAACAATATATCAACTCTTTCAGAACATGAAGCACAGTGGAAAGAGTTCAAAGCACAAAACAAAAATGCTGCAATTTTTGCGGTAAATCTGAGAAATTAAGTGAAAGTAACATTTAATCTTGTTTGGCTACAATCCTCAAAATGAAGGCATTGGAAGTTCAAATTTTGAATTCCCACATGCAGACAACAAGCAAGCCTCCAAAAGTCCAGGGGCAATCATACTTCAAATCCAATCATATAAGGAAATAAAAATACAATAATACTGTTTGATGTGTCGACATGATAACAGTGTCATCCTTTGGAATTTGTTTGAAACATCATAAGAAAAATTTATGATCGGTGCAAAACTAAATAATATAATTATGGCCAAAATAGATTTTTAATCTTACTAATATAAGTTGGCCAGAAAACAAATATAAAAAAAATATAATCCTAGTTGATACATCAGCATGTATTTAGAGGTATACTGTAAAAATAAGCAATATTGCTAATGGGAAAGAAACTTTGGCACTAGAGAGAGAGAGTAGGCTGTCACTTGAGTCACTTTCTTGGTTGGAAAGATTCCGCCCTGACTATGTAGCTAATTGAGTCAAGAAAGCAAGGTCCTCACCCAGTGGAGGAAAGATGTAATTGAATTTATGAGGCCGACCTTCTGCCCCCACTTTGCTTCACTCCATTTGAAAAAAATAAAAAAATAAATTTCAAAAGGAATCTTGTAAAAGTTATCAATATTGATTCAAAGAGAAAATAATTTAGTACCAAAGAGAGGGAATAGGATGTCACCTAAATCATTTTCTTGATTGAAAGATGGCACCTCATATGGAGTTAATTGAATCAAGATGTCAAGGTCCTCATCAATTGGAGAAAAGATGTGATTCAATTTATGAGGCCGACCTTCTTGTCCACACTTTGCTTCACTCCATTTGAGTGCTTCCCACCATTCCAATTCTCCTCTAATAACCTTCAGCTTTTCACTTGACAATTCTGCCGTGGAAAGACTTTTGAGTTTTGGACAATAATAAAATCCCATATTCTCTAAATTTGTCCCAACACACTCTATTTGAAATGCTAACTAGTTCCGGTACATAGAGAAGAGATAACCTTTTCAATTTTGGGAGGAGAATATCTTTTGTTTGTTCAGATTCAGATGATTGACAATTGATTATGCTACTTACCTTGGGACAATCTTCAACTATAAGCTCCTCCAAGTTGACAAGAGTATGTAGAAATTGGATGATGAAGATAGTGGTTAACTTAGGACAAGTGTGCAATGCTAAGAACTTCAGCTCACAAAAGTAGAATTGCCAAGGGTTGGCCTATTAATGATGCTTCTAAGGTTTTTCATGTAGAATATAGTCAAGAACTTTAAACAAAAGGACTCATGTAGGTTTGAGTCTTCACCTGAAATGGTTAGTTCATGGGAAAGGGGTGTGAGACAATGTCTCAGTAATCGGGAATAACCACACACATATATATACATATATCTCATATAATCTCATGAATGCAATATGAAATGGAATGGATGTCTCCCTCACACATGGCTAGAACCACGAGTTATCATCATAACAGGACATTTCGTATAGGCAATTCCCTTCTAATAGTTAGTGAAGACTGATTCTGACATATCGCCAAGCTCACTTCCCATTAGTACACCTGGCCAAAGGTAACACTAATGTTCGGATCGTGGTTCTCCTTCCCCTGGACCACCTCGAATTGGTGGTGATTTAGGGAAGGTGCAATTCTTTGCAGTTTGGCTCCCTTGGCCATAGGGGAGGATTTAGTGACAGGGATCTCATCCTTATCCTTCTTACTCGTATATCATCATAATCATATCATCACCACCTAATTCACCATATAACATAATATCGCAATGTTATGTCATGATACTTATGTATCATCGTATAATCATCATCCTCATCATGATCACAATGGCATGCTATATATCATGCCATATCATATCATCATCACATATGTAATCATCATCATAATCAACATCTAACTGTGTGCATACCACGATATATAGAAAATCGTACACACAAACACATCTATATTGTGGTATGAAAGAAACATACATATATATACAAATATACGTCATATCATACAATACAAACACCTTCGTATGTGTGTGGTTGGTTTGAGTTTGGTCAGGTTCAATGGCCCTTGTTGTTTAAATTGGGTATATGACTATTTGGTGTGAAATTGGGTTGAAGGAGTCAAAACCTAGCAAAGTGGTTCCATTAGGGTAGTAACTTCTTGAACACATTCCTCAAGTTGATTGTTACCAGTTGTGTGTGTTTTAGAAGAAGAAAGGTCAGTGGTTTGTGTTTTGTTTGGCATTATAACAAAATTTGGTATAAAAGTAACCATTTTGTTTTTGAATGCCCAAAATCTCCATATAGACATATTTTGACAGTGGTTGGTGTTAGTAGATAGATACAGAGTAGAGTGACTTGTAAACTTTGAAATTGGATTAATTGGAAATTGGAGCAAGAAGTTATGTGCGTTAGAAGTTAGTCGATTACATCAGTAGATAACTGATGCAAGTTTTGTCATTGGCACTGCAGCCCCGTGTCCCATTGCCTCATTCTCCCTTTCATCCAGAATATCCCCACACTGTGGTGCCATATAGGCATGCCATGACGTTAACCTGCTTTTCTACCCTCTTTGTTGTCTTCTTACGTGTTTCCAATATGTATGAGTTTTGGGGACTTAGGATGTTACATTTTTCATCTAATTGCAATGTAGTGCGGTTATGGCTTGCAAATGTTTGGAAAAACTACTTTAATCACATAAAAGCTAATTAGCCCAACCCGCTGTAGTTATTGTGAATGACAGTGTAAATGGTGATTTAGAGAAATAGAAGAGAAAATAAAATAGATAAATGTAACTATGTTGCGCTCTCTTTAGACATATAAATGGAAAAGATCTTGAAAAATATCCAAAAGAAAAATCAACTTTTAGTAAGTTTCCTTTTGCAAGTATGCAAACTTCTACTCCCTTTGTCCCCATATTATAAGACAATATTAAAGATTTTTTTTATTCTATAATATAAGACAACATGTATTAATTTGTCATCATTTTTCCCTCATTTTTGTATTATTAATATTGTAATTTATTTTATATTTAATGAAATAAATGAAATTACTAGGGGTAAAATTGAAAATTTGAATTTTTTTTTAAGTTTAAGAATGTAATAAATGTTTCTTAATATATATGAAATATCTCTCATTGCCTTATAATATAGAATGAATAGAGTATTTATCTAGAGAGATATATACAACTATTGTGAACAAGAGACATTTACATGTTTTTCAAAATGTACTCCCTTAGTTCCTTAATACAAGGGACAAAACACAAAATTATATGAACCAAGAAAAATAATAAATTTGTTTGTAATATAAAATAGTTTTAAAAAATGCTCTCATTTAATATTAATAGCTGTTACATCATGTAATGATTATAAATGAATTGTACTACTAGTTTTTGAGAAAAAATATCATCTTAATTGGGGGTAATTTTGAAAAAAATTATTAAATATACTAAACAAACCTCATGTATAACTTATATTTTGAATCATGGAAAATCTCACAATTGTCCTTTATATTAAAGAACAAATGGAATAATGAGTTTAGTTTTTAGTGATAATTAGCATTTTACTAAGTTTATTAATAACTTATAAATATTTTCTGATTCATAATATTAACATATACTCTCTCTATTTTAAAAATAATTGTTATTTTAGAGTTATGTATTTTATTATTTTAATAAAGTTATTAAATAACCTAGTAATTAGTAAAATATATATGTATTTTATTATAATATCCTTATTAATTACTCTCTTTGTTTCATATTAATATGATGTTTTAAAAAATCACATAAATTAAGGTAGGTAATCAAAGTTAATTTAAAGCATTAATTTAATAAAAAATTACTACTTCTTCTTATCCTTAATATAAGACCATTTTAATCGAATCATGCGGATTAAGAATTGGAATTAATACTAATTAACTACCTCGATTTTTCTGAAATCTTAATATTTTTCCAAAACTATCATTATTTAATCTCTTTCTCTTTCTCTTTTGGATACATTAAATATAGACATTTTTTGAAAATGTATAATAAATACTACCTCATATATTGTAAAGGGTCTTATATTTAGGATCATGATAAAAGATTTTATATATAGGATCGGAGGGAGTATATTTTCAAAATTGTCCTTCAATAATTTTGTTGACTTTTCTTTTGAAAAGACAGTTGGGTTGGTTATAAAGTAAATTTATAAAGGTTATTATTGAAAAAAAGCTAATAAATATTCCACTAAATCCTATAAAATATCTTACATTAATAGGATAAAAGAAAGTTTATAAAATGTCTTATAATATGGGACGGATGAAATACCAATTTGTTAATTATGAATTTTCTAATTATGCATTGCAATTTTTCTAATTTCTAGCTAAAAATTGTTTAGTTGTTTATGTGAATTGAAGAAAATAATAAAATAATTTGTAGATAGAATTAGAAAGTAATTATTATTCATATCCTGCACAAGACAAGATAATACCCAAAACATGAAAAATCTTGATAAGCTATGCATTTTTGACATGGATACAGTCAGGAAATTTTAATATTACTTTTTATTTCATTTTTTTCATTCTTAAACTTTTTTTATTAGCTCCATTCTTGAATTTTACTCAATATTTTTATTTTTATTTTGCAATTTATTGTGAGGTGCACCACATTTTCAACTACTTAAAAAGTCATAATTTATTTTCTTTCATTGTATTTTCATGGTTTTGATGACTAAAAAATCAAATTTTAATGGAATTATATCGTATATGAAACATAGATTAACTTCGATTTGAATGAAACTCAAGTGTAATTATTTTTTTTAACAAATAATCCGGTATTCAAAGCAAATATAAAAAAATAAACATAATAAATGAGTGTTACTTAGTGCCGTGGGACTTTTAGGCAGTTAAGACAACCGCTTAAAACCGACCCCAATATATTAATATGTTAGTGAATATCTAAAAAAATAATGTAATAAAAAGAAAAGATGTAAAAATAAGAAATGAGAAGACTATTTTTATGTATAAGTTAATAAATTTTTCTTTCCAGTATGATTTTATTGCTAGATGTTTTGACATTTTAATTTTATCCCAATTAATTCTTTTTTAACTAAATTTTTTTATTCCAAAAGTCTTTTTAATAATTTTCATAATCTATCTTTCTCAAATTGTCAAATTAAGATTAAGACAAATGTATTTTTTCAATTCCTCTTATAAATTGAAAGGAAAAAAATCTGTATTAATATTGATGGTTATATTATCTATTAAAAATGAAATGCTAAAATTATTTAATTATAAAATTTTTTATAATTAATTTCGCAACTCATAAAGTTAAATATATATATATATATATGTCAATATAAAAATTTATAAATTATAGAGCACTAAACCTTTTTGATATATTTGCCTTAGGCCTCAAAACTTTTTAACACGGCCTTGCTTTTGCCTCCATAGCTTGTTGATCTTCAGAAGACAGACAACAACTTGTTCAATAAATAATTTTCAAATCACATCGGCTCCCAGTAAAAGATAATATGATCCATTATTTGAGTTTCAGTGGTTTAGGTTATTCAAAAAAGGTCTTAATTTCACACTTTACGCTTCCAAGTACCAAGATAACTTAGGAACACGATTAGGTGTTCTTTGTTTTATTATCAGAAAGTAACATGCATCAATCTAAAGGTGGGAGGGCACATTTTTCAATCTGAATCAAAACGATAACTAAAACAAAGCAAAGCTAGGCATCTCCAGAGCTTAATTTCATTTGGCAAAAGAGAAAAAGAACCCAATTTTGAAATGGACGACTTCTAAGACAACCAGACAATAGCTAGAATTAGTTAAAAAGCACTTATTTTTCCGCCATGCTTCTACAGTTATACTCAGAACAACATAACAACACACAATTGGTCAAACCTGCGCCCTGTTCTATAGATGATGATATATTTTTCCTCACTAGAGACCTAAGCTAAACTGGAACAAATACATGACCAATATTGCCAGCAACAAATGATAGACGTAACAAAAAACAACAGACTTAGAGCTGTAATACACAGATCTTATGAAGCCTCCAAGTGACGGCGGTGTTGGTATGAAAGCTACAATCGCTAAAGTGAAAGCACGGTAGAATTGGCTGAGGAGACAATTATAAGCAGTAGATATTTAGGTTTTACGAATGAGACTTTTTAAATGGGCTTCTTGGCCTTCGGCAATAATCCAACAGTGAACTCCACTCATTTTTTTCATCAATATTTATTCCTTCTGGTTCAAAAAGAAAACTAATTTTTTTATCAATATTTTTTCCTTCTATTTATAAAAAAAATATTTTTCACTACTAAATAAAACCTTAATTTAAAAAAAATATTTACTCGATAGTACATATGTATAGCCACCTATACAAAGGCTTCTATAGTTTTCAAAATAAGTTATTATACTAACTCTATAACACGGGTACTTTAAAAATAAAAAACTTACCAATATTTGATATATATTAAATATGTTTAATCTTTCAAGATACATGGCACTAATTTTGGGTAAATGAAGAGAGAAATAAACATTTGACAGGTGGGTCTCACAAAAGTAGATATACTTTTTGGGATTTTGAGAAAAAATAATTAAAAATAAAATATTTACCAATTTATAACACGTAACAAAATATTCATCAAGATATAATAATTAAAGTCGATTAATTGAAATGTGGGATTACGAAAAACTCGAATCACATATACGTGACTTGCTTTATAATTTTTTTTAATTTTTTAATGCGATGGTGGGATGGCCAACCGACTTGCTCTTGACCTTTTTTTAAATTTAATGAAATCAACGCCAACTTGTTTTTTTTTTCTTTTAAAATTTTTTTTGACTTACTTTCTGTTTTATTTTGGCCTGATATGATCAACATTGTTGAATATATTTCGTTTAATTCACATTATAAGGGCCTTTAATTAATCTAAAATATAAAGTGTTGTGTTAATTTTTAGAAATAGTTTACTTTTTTATCACTATTGATTTATTAGTTGTTTTGTAATTTAGAAAAGAAGAGAAAGTAAAACTTAATAATTAATAAAGATAAAAATAGAATATTGAGACATTTTTTAGAAGTTTAAGTTTTATAACTAATTTTTTTTAAGAAGTGTAAATTAATTGAAAATCTCTTATAATATAAATAGGAGGGATCACTATATTGCATAATGATAAATAAAATAAATTAATAATTTGTATAATAATTAGAAAGAATGATAGTTTATAATAAAAATTATAATTATTTTATTTTTAAAAATAATTATTAGTAAATAAATTTAACAATTTACTAGCGAAAATAAATTAAAGGTAACAATTTATGAGGTAGGCAACAAGTTAACTAAAAGTAAAAAAAATCAAAATATGGCGCAACACGGTATAAAACGATCATGCAAATATTCTAGATGACAATCAATAAAAATGACCATTAGTGATTTTTATAATGATTAGAATAAATGAAATAAATTAATAATTTGTATAATAATTAGAAAGAATGATAGTTTATAGTAAAAATTATAAATATTTTATTATTAAAACATAATTATCAGTAAAAAAAATTTAACAATTTACTAATGAAAGTAAATCAAGAGTAACAATTTATGAAGTAGCCAATAAAGTAATTAAAGGTAAAACAAAATCAAAATATGACACAACAACATATAAAAAAAATCAAGCAAAGATTTTAGATGACACTTTATAAAAATGATTTAGTATACAAAAAATTTTCCTGAAATATCAAAAGAACATTAGATCATTATTATTGTTGAATAATCATAAAAAAGATAAAAAATATGATAATAATTTTTTAATAAAAATTATATTTTTAAAAATTTTCTATTTATTCTACTTGGTTTATTTTTTATGTTTTTTAAATTTAAATATTTTTTATTATTAATTGATTATTAACTAGCTTTTTTGAACTTTTAATTAAATTTTTATCTTTTTAATAATTATTCAACAATAATAATTATCCCATATTTTTTATTTAATATTTTTTCAATTTTTTTAATAATATTTATTTTTAATAGTAAAATAATTATAATTTTTATTATAAAGTATCATTCTTTTTAATCATTATAAAAATATTTAATTTATTTCATTCATTTTAATCATTATAAAAATCACTAATTTATTTCATTAATCATTATACAATATTATCGCTCTCTCAGATTCATATTATAAGGGGTTTTCAACTAATTCACGTTTTTTTAGAAAAAATTAGTTCCAAAACTTAAACTTCTAAGTTCTAATAAAACTTCAATATCTCATTTTTACCCTTATTAATTATCAAATCCCACTCCTCCTTTTTTTCTAAGTTACAAGATAAGTAATAAATCAATAGTGATAAAAAAAGTAAATTACTCCTAAAAATTAATATAACACCATATACTTTGGAATAACTAAAAAACTTTATAATAAAAAAGAATAAAAAAAAGTAACAAAAGCGCCAATTGGCTTGCTTTTGATTTCATCAAACAAAAAAAAAGAGTAAGTAGATTGGCCATCCAATCGACTTGCTCCATTTATATTTAAAAAAAATGAAAAAGTAAATCATGTATATGTGATTTGATTTCTTTCTAATTTCATTGTCATGAATCAGGCCATCGAACTTGACTGTTATATCTTGGTAAATATTTTTTGATGTGTTATAGATTGGTAAATTTTTTTATTATTTTTTGCTCAAAAAACTGACTTTTTGTGTTAATTTTCTTTTCTTATCTTTGGAATTTAAATTACCATCTACATAAGGTAGAAGGAGGGAGTAGTTTTATATTATGAGGAAGGGAAAAAGTTAATATCAACACACGGTTAACGTTGTAAGAAAATGAAACAACATAAAGATAAGTGCATATCAAAGTACCAAACAATGCCATTTTCAAAGAAAACTTAAAGAGAAACTTGTAATCATAAAAAGAAGAACGCTTCCATGCATCAATTTAACTTTTCAAGGTTTCATGCTACGTTTCTTAACTTACAAGTCTACGTGATACAATTGAAGTTTGCTGCTTGTACAACAAGAACTTGGTATGATAAATGTCAGTTTTTATGATAATAAAGCTCATATATTGAATAAATGATAATCAGACCAATTTTCAAGAAAATTGTACCAGGCGTTAATTTCTCTTTTCTCTTTTTATATTTGCAAAGTTTTTGTGCAATTTGATCCAAAATTGAAGGTCAAAGCAGGTTAAAGTGTTCCCCATTAAATCTTGATTAAGCTTTCAGGCACTAGAACATATTCACTAGTGTAAAGTGTAAACTGAATCCTGGTTCATATATTGTCGTTCACAAGTGAATAGTGCAATTAATTTTGTAAACTTCATGTAATGTATGAGATCTACCCATTTAAAATTTAAATGTTAAGTTTTTCTAAATAATTGATGTCAAGTTACTAGATAACTATATAAAAAGCTTAAAAGAAAGAGATAAATTATGTGAGACTTTTAACGAAGTAAAAATAATCAAGGATAATTTTGATTAGTAGTCAATGATTCCTAGGCTAATACCGGATTGCAGTGGACTACTCGATTCGGTTCCGGTGAGCTCATTTTCAAAGTACGAGCCTCGGTTCAATTTTCAATATTTTCATAATTTCACAATCAAAGAATATTAAAGAGGGAAGATCAACCTAATTGTGGAAAAGAGCTAAGGCACCGTTTGGAGGAGGAAATGGGGGTGAGGAAATGGGAATGAGAGAGGGATTTCCAATACCTACATGATTGGTACGAAGCTTTCTTCATTCCTAGGAATTATCAAAGCCCATGTATGTGGGAATATCGAAACCTTGGGCCCAATGGAATCATCAAGGGTTATAGAATATTAACATCACTTGGGTCGCAGATAGAAAGGCTAAAATGAGAAAAATCTCCTATACGAACAAATCTTTAGTCTGAGATACAAAGGCAATGTTCATTTTATTTGGTGTATTGATTACCCTATGAAGTTGAGGAAATCCCTCCTCATATGAAGCAAGAATGGCACATTAAATGGCCAGAAAATAAAGAATATAGGCACAATATAAACTAACATGGATACAAACACTTGATTGCTTTCTGTTAATGTATAACAATATGGTCTCCTTCCTGAAGAAAAAAAAAAGGAGTATACCATCACACACAGATATATGCATTCCCATTTACAAAGCATGCTGGTTCATGCTTTTATAAATCAACTTCAAAAGCACAAAGGAAAGAGTTCAAATTACAAAACAACAATGCTGCAGTTCTTGTGATAATTCTGAGAAGGAGAAGTAACAGTTTCTCTTGCTTGGGCACAACCCTGAAAAGGAGGGCAAGGAAGTTCATATTGCAAATCCCCAGACGCTAGCAAGAATCAGGCCTCCAAATCCCAATCTGGTAATTCTGAGGCAGAAAAAATATATATATATATAAGAAATTGTTAGATGTGTCATCATGATAATTTTCTTGCTTAAAAGGAATAATTCTTTTAGCCATTTATTGAACTTTTAATAGCATCAATATAAGTATGAACATTTCTTATGTAACTTTGAGATCAGGTAATTCTGTGAAATTCTCCCACCAAAATTTCTCTAAATGCAGGGGTTGGAATGTCTAGCTCGGCATTGGCCCCTCCGTTTTAGTTTTTCCCCCTTCAAAGCTACAATTTTTCATGGCATTTCTATGGCTAAAATACATTTTTGAACAAATAAAAATATATTCCCACTAATAGGCTACTACGAGCAGGTACATCAACTTGAGTTCATAAGGAATCTTACAAAAATTAGCAATATTGATGGAAGAAAAGAAACTTTAGAACCCAAGTATAGGACGTTACCTGAATAATTTTCTTCATTAAAAGATGGCACCTCATATGTAGTTAATTGAGTCAAGATGTCAAGGTCTTCATCAATTGGGGAAAAGATGTGATTGAATTCATGAGGCCGACCTTCTTGTCCCCATTCTGCTTCACTCCATTTAAGTGCTTTCCACCATTCCAATTCTCCTCTGATAACCTTAAGCTTTTGGCTTGACAATTCTGCAGTGGAAAGACTTTCAAGTTTTGGACAATAATAAAATCCCATCTCTTCTAAATTTCTCCCAATGCGTACTCCATTTGAAATGCTAAGCAGTTCGGGTACATAGAGAAGTGATAACTTCCTCAATCTTGGGAGGAAGTTGTCTGCTGTTCTTTCAGATGATTGACAAGTTATTATGCTTCTTACTTTGGGACAGTCTTCAACTATAAGCTCTTCCAATTGAGACAGATTATGAAGAAAGTGCATTGTGAAGATGGTGGTTAACTCAAGGCAAGTGTGCAATGCTAAAAACCTTAGACTTATAAAACAGTAAGTAGAACGAATTGGCTCCTTGATGATACTTCTTAGATTTTTCATGTACGATATACTCAAGAACTCCAAATATAATAACTTACCCAAGTATGAGTCCTCTTCATCCATAATGCTCTGCATTTCATTACATTCTGCCAAAATGCACATTCGCATCTGCTCTAGATTCCACCATCCGAATTCAGAGAGACTATTGATGGTCATGTGGCTGTCCAAGAAAAATGCAGAGGCAAATTCAAGAATGCTCTTCACTTCATGGGGAACATCCATACCATATGCGAATCTTAAGCTTGAGCTACTTTCTTTAAATTTTACTTCAACTGCAGGCGGTACACGCGATATTATTCTTTTCATACGATGACCCACAATCAATCTACTACAAAAACACACCCTCCATGGTATATGCTTCAGAAATTTAACTTCTGGGACATATATATCCAGTGCTATCAACCTGTCTAATCCAACAATTGCTTCAAGAAAGTGTTCAACATTCTTATGCCACCACTCATTATCTGAGTTAACATCGATCCTCAAAACCTTCAAATGAGTGAGTTTGGATGGAAAGCCAAGAGGGATCATTGCAAAGCTGGAAGATGACATGTATTTCTTGCCATGGTCACTACTATGATGAAATCCAGAAAATGAGAGGGACAAACTCTCTAAATTGGTTAACTCTTGGATTTGGTTTGGCAGATGTGTAATTTGAGTGCCATCAAGATCAAGCGTCATGAGATTTCTAAGCCGGCCAATCTCTGGAGAAAGCTCCGTGAAAAGCTCACAATCTTTTAGATAAAATTCTCTGAGCTCCTGTAAATTAAAAAATGAGCTTGGAAGGTCATGTATGCTAGTGCGTGACAAGTCAAGAGTATTGAGCAGAGGCATGCAGTGGAAAAATGAGGGTGGTATTTCCATCAAATCGAGGTTGTTTCCCAATGACAAACTTCTCAGGTTGGGGAAGTTCAGAGAACTTGGAAGATATGTGATTGGAATTCCATCAAGGTCAAGCTTCTCAATATTATGAAGTTGTGCAATTTCTGGTGGAAGTTGCTTGAGTTTCTTACACCCTCTCAAAGACAGTGTTCTAAGTTGAGCCAACTTAAAAACGAAACTTGGTAGACTTTGTATGCCACTGTACGATAAGTTCAGGTCTCTGGTACAGAAATTTGTTAGAAATTCTGTGGCTTCAAGTGAGTCCCAAACTTTTGGTGGCTGTGTCAATCCTAATGCTCCTACTTCACAATTATCATCTGACTTTTTATCCACCAATACATCCAAAATAATTTTCAATTCTTCTGGCAATAAGATATATTGACCAGGGGTGCCTCCGAACTGCAGTAAGATGGAAGGCTCCACGAGCTCTCTCAAAATATGCTCTGCTTCTTCTTTACTCTCAATTAATTGTTCAAAAAACCATCGGACAAACAATTCACTTCTAGTCATCATAAAGTCTTGTAATTTGAAGGCCCTTAAACATCGTGTCAGGCGAGGCTTTACTCTTTCAGAAATTACATCTGCCCAGATGATGTTCATGAATGCATTCATTATTACTTCACCCACACGATTTAACTGGCCAAGTTTATAGGATGGATTAGGATAGCGCAACTTTTCTGATGTAAGTTTCCAAGTTTGAATATCTTCAACGTTTTTTAATGACTTTGCCACAAGAACAATGGCAAGAAGATGGCCACCACATTCCTCAACAAGTTGCACTGCAATTTTCTGGATGGCACAGGATGAACGTACAAGCTCACCGCCTACATTTTTGCAGAAGACTTCCCAAGGCAATAAATGATCCTCTGTTCTGATTCTCAAATCCAGTTTTGTGGTCAATTCATCATTTTGCGATGTTGATAATTCTGTGGTTATAAACACAAAAACACCTTCAGAATATGTTTTATCTGGAAAACACACCTTCCAAGGGTCTAACTTTTTGTCAACATCCCCGTCCACCACAAGCGTTAAATCTTTGCGTCTTTCATTTTCCCCTGCAAGCAAAACGAGGTCATCTTTTATCTTCAACTCTGCACTCGTAATCTGATCCAGCCACGCTGCAAGATCTAAAACTTCAAACTTTTCATCGATCTGATTAACATCAATGATTCGGACACGATGAAATGTCTCAGCAATCTGAGAATTTGCTGTCATTGCTCCCACAACAGTGTGTTTTTCTGCATCATTTAATGTTGAGAACCATACATTTTGAATCTTGTGAGATGACGACTGATAAAAGTGTACATTTTCTGGAGTTAAAATTTGAGTCAGTTGGTCGACAGCAAGACGAGTAGCTAAGTGGAGAATGGGTTCTGGGACTTGTTTGAGTGGTGTCTCTATGCTGGTAGTGCTGGTCGCAGCGGTTAGCTCCTCCGATTTACCTTCGTTGAAGATGATGCTGCCACCATTTCTTATGTCTCTTGTCATGTCCACTGATATAATCCCTTCCATATATCTCAGTGGCTTTTTAGAAAGAAGTCGCTGAGCCCATCTCCACAAGTCTTCAAAAGCTAACAACAATCTGTCGTCATCCGGTTGTTGCATCTTTAAACAATAAGAGGCACTGAACTGGGAGACTTCGTCGATCCATTGCTTCAGAAATTTTTCATACCCAAGACTCATGGGGTAGCTCAAGATGAGGCGTATAAAATCTCTTATCCTCATCAAACTTAACAGATCTTGCACTAGTTGCTGTTTCCCTATGTAGTTTTCTTCCTGACGCTTGCTCTTGGATGAAATCATCTCCGCTGGCTCAGTTCTCCTGCGGCCAACTTTCAAAAATCAAAGATCGAATAACGCATTATATCACATATTTTAAGATTAACATCATCCTCATTATCAAGTTGACATTGAAAATACATAACTACCACGAAAACTTCTAAAAGATCAGGAAAGTTCACCCTTTTATAGATTATAACCATAAGGGATGAAATGTAAAAATTCAAAAGCAAAAACAAACGAAGAAAAATTAAATGGATGAAGTGATCAAGAAGCTGCAGTGCATGGAGAGACAGCTTTCAATTGTTTACTGAACAACGTTACATTAATGTCTCTTAGAGCTAGTTAATTAAGGTTATGATATAAGAGGCAATGGTGAATTTTATTAGGTAGAACAAATTACATGGTGAATTGAGCAACAAGTTTTAAATTACACACAACGCAAATTAATTTCAAGTCATATTATGGAATTTTTTATTAAAATATTACTGGGTACTTATAATTAATAAATAAATCACAAAGAGATTTAAAATCTCTAGCTTGTGCAGAATCAAGCATTTACTCAAACTAGTAATGCTCTAGGAGGGTGTTCTAGCTAACAACTACTTCATCGTACTAATGCATCAATCAAAATAATCTACTACTACCTTTTAAAAACCATTAGTCTAGTGTTGCTCTAAAACCTTGTATTGATTTTTTTGGGTAGACATTTGCGCATTATTTATATTTTGTATTGAATCATTTGCATGGTGCCCACGCTCTAATTAACACGAATACTTAGTTACTTACAACCTAAGGTCTTGAACTTAGTGATAAATTTACTTAACACCAAAAAATTATTTCATTAAATAGAATCCATTTCATTATTAGTCTTTTCTTTCCAGAAATTAATATCTCTTAATGTTAGTCTAACTAGACGTTTTCAGATATTCTTCCATATTTAGCAAAATGAGTATTTGCTTAATTTGGCAACGAATATTAATTGGGAGGACTTATGCACATTATCACTGCGTCAATGGCTGCATCTCTGAACTTGACTAGGCGAATATATAGGGGAGGTACGTAGTTGGTCTTGAAGGCTTGTGGCAAAGAACTTTTACCTACATGGCTTGGAGCAACTTGGAAGAATAGAAGTGAAGAAGTTTGTACTGATGAAAGGAAGGAAATTTGAAGGGTTCACAACAATGTAAATGGAGACTTGTTTTGATTGGAATCAAACAAATATTCTTATCCGTATTACATATATATAAATACGAAACCCGATCACGCGTTGAACACAGACAAAGGAATAGATCATCGATCCACATCAAGGGGATGAAATTGAAAAGCGACTGAAATAAAGTGATAAATATTGCGTTGCCTAAATAGGTGTACTACTCTTTCTGATCCTATTTATGATGGAAAAAAAAACTATTTTACGAATATTAAGAAAAATAATTTTAATTAGTTAAAATTAATTAATTTATTTCATATTTTAAATTTATTTTAAAGTTACTTTTATTTAATTTAATATTATTTAAATCATTAATATATTTAATCTTTCTCACACAATTAATGAAAAAAATTTTTGAAAAAGAAAATTTTAATGTATCATTAACTTTTTTTTATTCTTATATTTAGAACTATCTAGAGGAAAAAAAATTCTTTATAAATAACGCCAGAGGGGGTATTTAATTAATTGAGAGCTAGAGGCTCATAAGCATGTTACAAATGGATGAAGTGATAAATAACCACCAACTATAAATTAGATTCAGGAAATTTTCATCTTTTCGAAGATCGGAACCATCATATACACAACAAAATAGAAAAACAAAACGAAAAGATGGTAGAGATCGAATTAATGCATGCGTACCTGCGGTGGTCTGATGTAAGGAAAACTTGTGATGAACTGGAAGATTTCAATGGATATGGCTGCGTTGCATGAGAATATGCCATCTTTTGCTCTCTCTCTCTGGTCAACGGGACGGTTTCAATGGACCAGTTAATGATGAGCTAAATGTCTCAGCAATTTGAAAAATGGTTCCAATGAAGCTTGCTCCTGGATGAAATCATCGAAAAATAATTATAGTTAGTTGCATTCTTTAATTTTTTTAAAAAAAATTAAAATAACTTTTCAAAATTATTTTCATTGATTACACATTCTTAATTACTACTATCTTTTTTAATTTCTCTCCATTATAAAAAAAAATCAAGTATCTACTTTGAGGTTTATCATAAATTAGGGTTAAAATAAAAAAATATTAAATAATTACTAACTTTCATAAAGTGAAGTGACTTTATATTTTAAAATCTTATTTTCCATTAAATCCTTCATATATTTTCAAAATTGAGGGAGTACATTAGATATATACTTTAACATCAACAACTAGTACATCATCATCATCATCATCATCATCATCATCATCAAGAAGTTAGAGTCGCTTGGTGGTATTGGGTAAATAAAGAAAGGAAATTAAACTTTTTAGAAATGAATCAATTGATGTTAAAAAATGATGAGAATTTTTTGGAAACTGAATTTAGCTCTCTAGAAGTTTACTTCCCAAGTAAAACTTAAGACTTTCCAATTGGTTTATTAATATTTTTTCGAAAATACTCTTAACTTCTTAAATCCATTTACTTAATAAAAAATATTTATGTCTCTTTAACATTAAACTATATAATACATTTATTTAAAAATAATTTGAATTTCTTAAAAAATAAAAAAGGAAAAACAAGCAAATTATATATGAATTTTTTGGAATATACATACTTTTTGAAAAATTACTTCTCATAATATACCAAGTGACCCATTAGTTAAATATTTGAACAACCAGATAAGTTAATTATTTAATTCAGAGGCATTAAAAAATACAAAACAACGACGAAAACTACTAAACTTCCAGCAGATCAGGAAAATTCACCTTTTCATACATCAGAAAGATAAGGGATGAAATATAAACATTCAAAAACAAAAACAAACGAAGAACAATCAAATGGATAAAGTGATCAGTAATTAAACTGCAGTGCATGGAGAGGTAGTTTTCAATTATTTACAGAACAACGTTACATTTGTCTCTCTCTCTCTCTCTCAACCAAATACATTAGGGTCTCTTAGAGCTAGTTATAATTAAGGTTACGATATCGAAGAGGCAAAGATGAATTTTATAAAGTAGAACAAATTACATGGTGAACTGAGTAACAAGTTTAAAATTATATAAGAGGCAACTTAATAATTAATCTCAAGTCACATTTATGTAATTTTTTATTAAAATATTATTGGGCACTTTAATCACAGAGATTTAAAATCTGTAGCTTGTGTAGAATCAAACATTTACTCAGACTAGTAATACTCTAGGAGGGTGTTCTAGTTAGCAACTACTTCATTGCAACTACTTCATTCTACATATGCATCAAAATAATCTACTACTACCTTATAAACCATTAGTCTAATGTTGCTCTAGAACCTTGTATTGATTTTTTTTTTGTAGACTTTTGTGCATTATTTAGACTTTCTATTGAATCATTTGCATGGTGCCCACGCACTTGGTTACTCACAACCTATATATGGTCTTGAACTTAAAGATAAATTTTCCAACACCCAAATATTATTTCACAAAATAGAATCGATTTCATTATTAATTTTTTGTTTCCAAAAATTAGCATCTTTTAGGTCAAGTTTGATAAGTATAAAAGGAGTTTCATGAAAGAGAAAAAAAGAAAATTTTTTGTGTAATATATTTAGTACACATTTTTCAAGCTTACTAGGGACTAAAAATAACCTCTTTATAGAAGCATATTCTCCCTTTTCCTTTCCTTTTTTATTTCTCTTTAAAATAAACCATTCCTACTAAACATGACCTTAGTGTTAGCTAGTCTCACTAGAAGTCTTCAGATATTGTTCCATATTTCACAAAATGAGTATCTGCTTAATTTTTAACCGTATCCCCACATCCTTCAACTAAAAGAAATAAAATTAGAAACTAATACCAAGTTTGATTGGGATGAAAGGAACTTCATGAAAAGAAGAAGGAGAGAAAAATTCTTGCATTATATGTTTGATACATATTATTTAAGTTTTATGGTTATAGAAAATAGTCTTTCTAAGGAAACCTCCTTTCCTTCTCTTTTTCAATTTTCATTTCACTCGAAAATAACTTCCTCTTACCAAACATAAAGTAAATAATTTTCTTTTCTCCATCTGTTTTATTCGTTCTAGATCAATTTTAATTGAAGTCTACCATATATGGCATCTCTGAAAGATATACTATGATTGTTTCTAGCTTCCACCAAGTATTTCTTCATAATCTATTTCCACAATCATTAATTCTTTCTATAATACTTAAAACACAAATTAATATTATTCTTATCCATATTACATAAATACAAAGCCTGATCAGACGTTGAACACAAAAGAATAGATCCATATCAAGGGGAAGAAATTGAAAAGCGACTGAACCAAAATGATAAGTTTTGCTTTAATTTGATTAAATAAGTTAATTATTTAATTAGTTGAGGCTCATGAGCAAACAAATTTGTTACAAATTGATCCAGGAAAATTTCACTTTTTCAAAGATCGGAACCATCATATACTCAAGATTAACAAAATAGACAAACAAAACAGGGTAAAAAGAAAGGCTTATATGGATGAGTTGATGAAGAAATAGCTAGCCACTAAAACTACCAATTGATCCAGGAAATTTTCTCCTTTTCAAAGATCGGAACCATCGTATGCACAAGATTAACAAAATAGAAAAACAAAACAGGAAACAAAAGTGGTAGGGAATTAATGCATGCGTACCTGTCCTGGTCCGATGTATGTAAGGAAAACTTTGATGAACTGGAAGATTTCAAAGGATATGGCTGCGTTGCATTAGAATATGCCATCTTTTGTTCCCTCTTCTCAAGTCAGCGGGATACAGTTTCAATGGACCAGGTATTAATGAGCTCAATTTTTTATTTTTAAAGCTGTCCTGATCTGATTAGGACTTCGGCTTCGACTAATATGTAATGGGCGGCATTAAGCCCTTGATGGGAAGCTCTTCAGTTTAAGCGATCATAATCCTTTCCATTAAAACTAATATCCATTAATTAATAATGAGCTCAATTAATTCGCTGATGTTATTTTCAATTCGAAAGTTTCTTATTTCTGGAATTTTTTGGCCCAAAAATCAACTGTATTTATTATTTATTCTTCTTTTTTGTTCAGAATTCAAGAAATCTATGGTTTATATTTTAAAGTTTATATTATAATTTTATGATAAAAATTAGTTCAAAACTTTTAATTTGCCAACCTAAAATAAAAGGAAGTGAAATGATCAATAAAAGAAATATATTAAAAGACGACCCATAAAAATAGTTTTTCCTTGTGTGTTTGGTGCGGAAGTAGAAGAATAATCAATATTATTTTTTTAAAAATTATTAGCCAGATACTAGCACTACGTTTTAATTGTGTGGGTAAACTCCGATTCACTTGCTCCGTTTTTCCCCCCTTTAAATACAAACGGTTTCTGAAAGCCATATTGTTCGAGATTACTACTCCCCCTTATTCTCTATTATAATGTATATTTTTTTAATAATTAATGTTTCAAAACATCAGTCATTTTATGAGATCTATACATCATTTCATATTTGTTTTCCACTTTTACCCTTCTTGGGAATAATAAAAAAAGTGATAGTGGAGAGATATATATTTAAGATGAGTTATAATTTAATGAGGATAATTTTAGAAAGTTAAAGTAACTTTTGAAAACATCAAGACTTTCAACTAATTTCCTATGTGTGAAGTATATAAATATGACTTATAATAGGGAATAAATGGAGTAGCTTTTGTTTCCGGTAAAAGTAGGTCCTTAGTTTAATGATGCATGAATATGGGGTTGGAACCTTGAGTTAGGTTAAATTGGTTGAATTGTGGAAATTAGCTATTTGGTATATGTTGTTAATTGAGGAATTGTGATATTGTGAATGTTGTTTAGTTGCTCGGAGAAGCTTAGTCATGGGATTGGCATTCAAGAAAGCTTGTAAAACTTGCGAGTGTGTGGTATTGACAACTTAATATAACCAAGTGTTTGTTTTATGTGATTATATGTTGATATATATATATATGTATATGCATGTTCCTTTTCATATCACAATATTGATTGTATATGTTTATGGTTTCCTACATATCGTGGTATGCACGGCTAGTTGATGTATGATGAGTGCATATGTTGTGATGTGTAGCATCCCCATATCATTGCATGCTAGCATGTCCATATGATGTTTGCGATGATAATATATATATGTGTGTATAGAGGCATGTTGGCATGACATTTGGCATCATCACCATATGAATGTATAGTGAGAGATTGATGATGAGGATATTGAGAGATTGATGATGAGGTGATGCTGATATGATATGATGTGATAAAGATCTCTGCCGCTAAATCCTCTCCACGTGAGAGCCAGGCGCCAAAGGATAATATGATATGATGAAATATCCTTATTACTAAATCCTTTCCTTGGGAGAGTTAGGTGGCTGTAGATTTGGGGATGCACCTTCTCTAAATCACCATTAATTCGTGATGGTCCAGGGGAAGGAGAGTCACGGTCCGAGCTTTAGTGTGATCGTTGGCTGGGTTGCATTAGGATAAGGTGAGCTTGGTGATGTCCCCGAATCAGTTTTCACCGACTGTTGGAAGGGAATCATCTATTGAAATGTTGTGATGAAGACAGCTCGTGGTTCTAGCTGTGTATGAGAGAGACATATATTTTATTCATTTCACATTACATCCATGAGTTGTATGAGATATATGATATATTTATGTGTGTGGTTTTCCTGATTACTGAGACTTTGTCTTACACTCTTCTCCCATGACTAACCTTTCAGGTGACAGTTCTGGTACTAGTCTAGAGAAGACGCAAGAGTAGCTATAAACATGGGAATAGTCTATATAGTGTGTGTAATTTGGATAATATATCTTGTGCCAAGTATGATAGAATGTTTTGTATGGACGGATGTATGTATGGATAGGTATGTGAAGTTGTGTTGTATTGTGGTACTTGCATGGTTTTGGTTGTTGGGGAGTTAGTATGGTGGTGTTTGTAAGCCCAGTGTAAATTTTGGGCTTCGTTGGTGTGTTTTAGGGCTTGTAGCCCATTTTGTCAAGTTAGGATTCAAGGGGGTCAAATTTTAGAAGAGTGGTTTCTTTAAAGTGAAACCTCTTTAGACAAGTTGGTTTGGGGTTTTAGACCTGTATGAATGGTCTTGGAGTGACCATTTGCCTTTGGTGGCAAATTGGAGGTTGTTAGTGGTGAGTTTTGGTCAATAAGTGGCCAAAACGGTGTCAATGAGTCCTCCCAATCAAACGGAGTTGGATTGAGGTGAAAGTAGTGTCTATGGATAGATTGAGACTAAATTGATTTGTAAAAGTTGGAATCAGGTCAATCGAAGGTTGGAGTATAAAGTTATGGGCATCGAAAGTTTGCACCGTTGTTGAGTTTTTGCTGGTGTGAAAATCAGGACGGGGTGCCGAGTCTCCAGTGTGCAGGCTACGACGCCAGTGAAGGCAGTAGCCATCCCGAAGAAAGGGACGGTTAGAGCCGTGGTGGTACTATAGTAACTGCGGCCCCAGTCCAGTTTTTGGCATTATTTAGTTTGTTTTTGCTGCTCTGAAGTTTTGGGAAGTTGTTTTGAGATGTTTGGGTTGTGTTTGGTTGGATTTTAAATGTTTTGGTCAAGTCTAGAGGTGTTTAAAGGTAGGTTGTTACATTTTGGTATCAGAGCAATGGTTTATTGTTTCTACTTGAAGCATTACTTGACGCAATTTTGAATTCATAGACTATATTCCCACCGCAATACTAGTCCAAAACCATATATCTGAATGTGTTATTACTTATGTGTTGTTGGTTGTATGTAGGAAGAATGTCTCGCAGAGAAAGACCGAGTAATAGTGATCTTCTGAGGCAGATGCATGAGATGTTGGCTGGCATCAGTAATCAAGTGAATACTCAGGCGGAGACGTTGAACAGGTAGCAAGAGTGAATGGATAGGCAAGAACAGGGGGATGTGAATGAAGAGGCTGACATGTTTGTGGACTTGAATGCAGGAGAAGATGAGAATGAGAATGTGGTGGAGCTTGAGAGAACCCCAAGAGTGGGAAGAAGGGGTATCTCTTCACAGCTGAAGGACTTTCGGAAGTTCAATCCCCCGGCTTTCGAAGGTACCATGGATGTTTCACAGGTTGAGAATTGGATTGAACAGTTGGAGAACATTTTCAGTGTGATGGATTGCACCTCAGAGCAAAGGGTGTAGTTGGTGGCGTTTAGACTTGAGAAGAAGGCCAATCGTTGGTGGAGGAGTGTTCTCCCGATTGTCAAAGTGATGAATCCTTCTATGAATTAGGATTAGTTTAAGGAACGATTCTTTTCACACTGTGTCCCTCCAGCCTTAATGATGTAGAAGAAGGCTAAGTTCCTAGCTTTTCAGCAAGGGAACCTATTAGCTGATGACTGTATTGACCAATTCCTGGACTTAACTAAGTATTCCACTTATTTGAATAATTACCCCGATGATATGTGGATGGCTCAGAGGTTGTTTGAGGGAGCCCGTCCTGAGATCAAGGAGCTGTTATCTGTGGTGGAATTTGTGTTCTTTGAGGACTCATGTATGAAGATATATGCCCTATCCAGGCAGATGAAGGAGGCCGAGGAGCATAGAAGGAATTCCATGATTTGGGCTTTTTCTCACCTAGGATCTACAAGAGGAATAAGTAAAGGAAGTGGTTCAGATAGTGGTAGTAGTAGTGGCAGCATAGGTTCTAGTAGATGAAGAGATCACCATAATAGAGGCCGCCATGGTAGATGTAATATATTTATTTTTATGGGATATCATAAAATGAATAAAAGATGAGAATCGAAGTGAGACGAAAATGCTACATATAATCAGGCTTTAAAAGGAATCAATTTCTCATTTAATTTTCAGAAGAAGTTATGTTTGGTTCTTAATTAGAATTAATTTTTCATAAGGTCCTTAATAGAAATTAATTCCAGAACTTACACCTGAAAATATGCAATATACCACTTAAATGAAAGCCCACTCCAAGCTGAGCGCAACGGTATAAGTATTGCATGGTCAGAAGGTCCAGGTTAAGAGATAAACCAATTTGAAGTTAGTGTGAATGGTGAGAAAGAAATAATAAAAAATTAGTATTTTGGTAAAATTACAAGAAAGTGCTCGAAAGAATGGATACTTAAATTTTTGACCCGGCTTAAGGGTAAAACAGTCATTTCTCAAATTAAAAGTAAAATGTGAATAATGAATTGAAGGCCCAAAAATGAAAAAATTGACATCGTAAAATGTAAAAGGAATTGGGAAAAATGGAGAGACACCGTTAAGCGTCATAAGGGGCAAAGAGGTCATTTTTCTATATTAAATGAAAAAATTAGAAAATTACATTTTGACCTAAAAAATTAAGAATGTTTACAATTTGGTCCCTTAAGATGAAGGAAGGAAAAAGAGAAAATAAGTTTGGGAAAAATTACAGTTAGTGACCCGAAAGTTCTAAAAATTATAAATTAGTCTCGGGTCAAGGGCATTTTTGTAAATATAAAAAATTATAGTCAAAATGAAGCTCTCAATGAGTTAGACCCAATGAAATATATTATGAAATTTATTAAGGTCAAAATAACATTTATTGGGTCATTAGGATTAATATTTTACCCGATAAAAGTCAGTTTATATTACAGGAAAATGCAGTATTGATCTAAGGAAAATAATTGGACCATGATAAAATATAATTCGGGTCTAGATAATGATTTTAGACTAAAAGCAATTGTTGAACAATCCTGTACTAATTTAATGACAATTTTGATAAAAATACTCAATCGGCATGGGTAAATTTAATCAGTAAAGAGTATTTTAATCCATTAAAGTTTATGAAGAAATTTTTGGCCAAAAAAGAAGGTGAATCACATTGGAATTCAGAATTGGACACAAAAGGAATTAATTGAAAAACTTTTATAAGAAGAAATGCCAAAAAGTCAAAAAATGAAGTAAAAAAGTGACTTTATGAGATAAATATCCATTTAACTCATTTTAAGTCTTCATCTTCTTCTTCAAGCATGTCCGAAGTGCAGCAAGGAGAGAGGAGAAACATAAAAAAAAAATTTCAAGGGTAAGAAGCAAGAACAAGAAGCAAGCTTTGGACTCCAAATTTTTAAAGTAGATTTTCATGGTCATTATCTTGTGTATATTTGAGTTTGGTGGGATTTTATGGAGTACTTCTCCTTATTTTGCCTCTGAAATTTTCTGCCTAGAGAGAGAGAAGAGAGCGAAAATGGAGTCATGAAGAAACTAAACCATAGAAATGCTTAGAAATGCTTCAAGATGCAAGAATATGGTATTAGATTACAAATTAATTGGATAGATATTTTTCTACAAATTTCTGAAATTTTTTTCCTATTTAGGTTTTGAAAAGGAAAGGAAATTTTCTTGATTTTGACCCCAAAAATGGATTTCTTGGGTTCAAATTATGTAAGAACAATGATGTTGTACAAAGGAAAATCAAGGGAAAACAAAATGGAATTTTTAGTTGAAGTATGCCTCTTTGTGAATGAGCTTAATGAATCAGTGGCTCATGGTATTATTTCATGATGCTATAGGGTTTCAAGAAGTGTTTTATGATCAATGGAAGTATCCACGAAGTTTGGAGATCATTGGAAAGCAACAAGGTAGTTATTTTCCCTATTATGCTTAATGTTGTCATACTTTGTTTCCATGATAATATGACTATGCCATATAGTTGTTTGAATGCTTTATGATGCATTTTCATTGTTGGCTGAATGTTTGAAGGGTTTTATGACCCTAAGATGTCCATTCTACAAAGTGTTAGCATGCCCAAATTTTTATGGAATTGCATGGCATAATATGAAGTTATGATTTTCATTGATGATTTTATGAAATGATATGATGATGTGAATGCATGATTAGATATAACTACTAAGATTCTTTGAATCTCACCCCATGATTGGATATAACTACTGAGATTCTTTGAATCTCACCAATCTAAATGATCACCATGTCTAGGCCCAAGCTATGGTAAGAAGAGGTCAAGAATGCCAAGGAGAAAGAAGAAAGAGGATGAAGCATAATGTTGTTTTCAAGTTATGATCTAGTTGTTTGAAATGATATGTAATTTTATGAGCATGTTACTAAATATGTATCTCCATGCTATTATGATCATTAAAGCATTATGAAATGTTATGTATGAATTTAGTACAATGAATGATGATGTATTATGTCTATGAAGCTTACTTTTTAAAGTTATGATTGGAAATACTCAAGTAGAACACTTTGAGGATAATGTAAATACTGTTTATGTAAGATAGGGTAGCTAGTTTAAGTAATATATATGCTCTTAAAGTACAGAAGTAGATCTTTAAAATGGTCCAAAGAGCACTCCATTTGGAGATATGTATAAATTATAGTGATTTTTCAAAATTAGGGTTTAGAAAAGAGAAAGATTGGAAAAACTGGAAACTGAAAGTTAGGTATTGAAAAATTAAAAAGATGATATAAATCGTGCACAGCTCCAAAAATTTAGTGATTTGTATTGATGGAAAGGTCTATGTTTTGAGTTTCATATGCCACTGATTTGGAGGTAATTGAAGCTATATGATAGGAGATATGGAAGTTTTCCCAAAACTATTCTAGCAAAAGTAGAATTCTGACCCTTTATAATTTAAATTAACACCATGTCCTGTGTAAGTAAAATAAATGTACAAAAAAAATATGTATAAAAATTGTACATTCAACGCTTTCATATGGCATAAAAAAAGTATGAATTGGCTCAGGGTAAAGTAAGACATGAATTTTTAAATATAAGGCCAAAATCCTAGGGAAAAGAAAATGACCAAATGTACAGTAAATGTTTGAGGAATAAACTGTATAAATTGGTCAATATAATACTCTATTTCATATTTTTACCATGTATAGAAGGCTTTTATATATTGTTAGAGACTTGAATCACTATGAAATGATTTTTCTAGAATTAGTTATGAATTTTCAAAGTTTAGTCAGCAAAGTGGAAACTGCCATATGAACAGTAACCGAAAATTTTGAAAATTCTAATTTTCATTCTTATGTGATTCAAGCTTAGGATAAAGTATAATTAGACTTAAAAGGAGTCTAATTCATGGGAAATGAGTTTAAAAGTAAGGCGTTAAGTAGAGGTACAGGCAAGTTTGGCCGGAATTAATCCAACAGAGGTCGATTTGGTAGAGGACCTTTTCATCGAAAAGGCTTTGACCAATGGAGTTCCAGTCAGAGCGAGTATGTAGGGAGAGATTCAGCTTCATCCCAGTACAGTACAGGTAGTGCATCAAATCCATGCACAAAATGCGGGTTCAGTCATGGTGACTATTCATGCGTGATTTGTTTTAATTGTGGGAAACTGGGACATATTGCTCAAGGTTGTCATGAGCCAAGGCGTGAGCATGCAATGAGGAGGCCCATGATGCCTGGATGAGTCTTTGCCATCACTTGACAAGAAGCGGATGCAGTACCTAATCTAATTAGAGGTAAACTTAAACTCAACGGTTACTATATTCATGCTTTGTTTGACTCAGGTGCATCGCTTTCCTTTATTTCTTTTGATTATGCTCGGAGATTGGGTATTATGGCAATGGAGTTTCCTTTTGAATTGTCAGTGTTCACACCCACAGGAGTTTCATTAAAGACTGCTCAAGTTTGTTTTAACTATGTGATTTGTTTTGAACACCAAAGCACTACCCTAAATCTAATTTGTTTGTCGTTGCAAGAGATTGATGTGATAATTGGAATGTATCGGTTGAAGGCAAAGAATGTGATTCTTGACTGTGCTCAAAAGACTGTGTCCTTGCCTGAAAGAATGTGATTCTTAACTGTGCTCAAAAGACTGTGTCCTTGCCTGTGAATATCCCTAGTGTTGAAGGGGATAAGAATGTCTATTTGTCCTTTACCCAAACTGGCAGGTATCTAAAGAAAGGATGCCAAGGCGTGTATGAGATTGTTTGGTGTTTGAATGGTCCCTAAGAGCTTATTGATGCATGAATGTGGGGTTGGAACCTTGTGTTATGTTAAATTGGTTAAATTGTGAAAATTGGATATCTGGTATATGTTGTTAATTGAGGAATTGTGATATTGTGAAAGTTGTTTAGTTGCTTGGAGAAGCCTAGTCATGGGATTGACGTTCAAGAAAGCTTGTGGAACTTGCAAGTATGTGATATTGACAACTTGAGGTAACTGGGTGTTTGTTTTATGTGATTATATGTTGATATATATATATATATATGTATATGCATGTTTCTTTTCATACCATGATATTGATTGTGTATGTGTATGGTTTCCTACATATCATGGTATGCACGGCTAGTTGATGTATGATGATTGCATATGTTGTGATATGTAGTATCCCTATACCATTGTATGCAAGCATGTCCATATGATGTTTGCGATGATGATATATATATGTGTGTGTAGAGGCATATTGGCATGACATTGGCATCATCACCATATGAATGTATAGTGAGAGATTGATGATGAGATGATGATGATATGATACGATGTGATAAAGATCCCTGTCGCTAAATCCTCTCCACATGAGAGCCAAGCGTTAGAGGACAATATGATATAGTGAAATATCCCTGTCACTAAATCCTCTCCTTGGGAGAGCTAGGTAGCAGTGGTTTTAGGGATGCACCTTCTCTAAATCACCATTAATTCATGATGGTCCAGGGGAAGGAGAGCCACGGTCCGAGCTCTAGTGTAACTATTGGCCGAGTTGCATTAGGGTAAGGTGAGCTTGGTGATATCCTTGAATCAGTCTTTAGTGACTGTTGGAAGGGAATCATCTATTGAAATGTCTTGTGATTACGACAGTTTGTGGTTCTAGCCGTGTATGAGGGAGACATGCATTTCATTCATTTCATATTGCATCCATGAGTCGTATGAGATATATTATATATTTATGTGTATGGTTGTCCTGGTTACTGAAACTTTGTCTCACACCCCTCTCCCATGACTAACCTTTTAGGTGACGGTTCTGGCACTAGTCTGAAGAAGATGCAAGAGTAGCTACGTACATGGGAATAGTCTATGTTGTTGAATCAAGAGTTTTGATGATGTTAAAACCAACACCCAAGAGCTTGGATTGAAGATATCAAAGAAGAACAAAGCTGGTTCAAGTGAAGATTAACTGAGTATATGTTGTTAGATCTTTTGTAGGATCTTTAGTTTTTGATATAATTGGGTAAAAGATTTTGATTTGAAGAAAAGATGTTTTCAAACTTTGATTTTATGTTAAATCTTTGAACATTTGAAAAATACCTTCAAATAGACGAAGGTTGAAAGTTTAAACTGAACTGTCAAGTTAGAAATTTGAACTTTACCTTTGGAAATTCGAATTTCAAGCTAAAACTGAATAAGTCTGAAGAGACTGCTCTCTGTCAGACGAATTTTGGTTGTTCAAAATTCGAATTTTCATCTAGTCTGAAAAGAGGCCTTTGTAACAGACGAACTTCACACTTTCAAAATTCGAATTTCAAGTAAAATGAAGTTTGTAAAAATCAAAGAAATTCATCTGAAACTATGATAAAGTGCATCTGAAATCAAAACAAAATTCAGTTTGAAAAATGCTCTCTGACAGACGAATTTTGAAGTTGCAACATTCGAATTTTCATATAAGTCTGAAAGATGCTTCTTTACAACAGACGAACTTTGAGTTCTCAAAATTCGAATTTCAAGCAAAACAAAATTTGAGAAAACTGAAGAAATTCGTCTGTAACTATGTTAAAGTTCATCTGAGATCAAAAGTGATTTAAGTTTCAAAACTGCTCTCTGACAGACAAACTTTGAACATTGAAATTCGAATTTCAGAAGCTAAGTTCTTAAGTCTATTTAAATGAAACATTGACATACGAATGATAAGAACTTGCAACATTCGAATGACAAGATGAGTCTGAAAAGAGTTTCTCTGACAGACGAATTTTGCCTTTCCAAAATTCGAATTTCAAAGAAAGTTATCTACTGTGGCCCTTTTTAGTTCAATGAACAGACGAATTTTGGGGATCCAAAATTCGAATTTCGAAGGCACTGTAGAAAATTGAAAACACTGTTCATACTTAACCGAAAAACTTTCTTCTTGAAAATTCGTATGTCACATTGTGAAAATGTTTTGTAAGTTTCAAAATTCGAATTTCACTTTATGAACAGACGAACTTCGTGCTGTAACGTTGGAAGCTTTAATCTACGATTCCTTCGAAATTCGTCTGTTGGCCAACCGAAATTCGAATTTCAGTATGTCAGAAACATTAAATGCGGTTGGTAAACGGATAGTTTTTTCAGAGTAACCGTTGAATAACTTCTCCAACGGATAGATTTAGTCTCTAACGGATATTTGAGACCTAAATCTATAAATACAACATCACTTGAAGTTATGGGTAATGAATCAAACTTGTATATACTGAATCTCTGCTGAATTTTCTTCTCAAAAGCTTTTACCCTCTTAACTTCCAGACTTGCACCAAAACTTTCATATCTACTCCTTTCAAGAGAGTCATTTCATTGTAATCAATCTACTCTTCATCTGGAAGATAGATTTACTTGTGAGGGATATTCACAAGGGGATTGGGAAGCACACAGTGTAAGTGCTTGGAGAGTTTGAGAGAGCTCAGAAACAGAGCAAACTCGTGTACTGTGGCCTTTGCAAGAAGCCCATTGAAATTCTTGCTGTATAGTGGATAAATCTCAAGAGGTGTCTTGGGGACTGGATGTAGGTCAAGTGGAAGGACCGAACCAGGATAAATTACTGAGTCTTCTTCTCCCTATCTTTACTTTTCAGCTTGCTCTGTTTTACGCATTGTTTTCATTATACTGTGATATCTTCACTTACTTCACTTTGTGCAGAAAAATTTCAATCTTCCCAATTCACCCCCCCTCTTGGGAAGTCAGCCTTGCTAACAAGTGGTATCAGAGCCCGGATTCCTATACAAAGGAACTCACAGTTCGGGAATTAAGATGGCTGGCTTTGGAGAGAGTATACTCCCTGAAGGGAACAATACTAACAGACCACCAGGCTTCAGTGGAGAGCATTATGGGTACTAGAAAATGAGAATGCAGATCTACCTCCAATCAATTGATCTTGACATCTGGTCAGTCATTGAAAAAGGGGATTTCATTCCAATGGCTCTAACTGAAGATGGAGGACACAAAGAGAAGCTGGAAGCAGAATGGAATGATGAGGACAGAAGGAGAGTCCTACTGAATTTCAAAGCAAAACACTGTTTAGTCAGTGCCCTGAATCAAGATGAATTTTACAGAGTCTCGCAATGCACCACTGCAAAAGAAATGTGGGATACTCTGCAGATTGCTCATGAGGGAACATCTGGAGTCAGGGAGAACAGACTGAACACGTGCATTGGGGAGTATGAGAGCTTTAGAATGGCTGAAGGAGAAACTGTAAAGGAGCTACAAAAGAGATTCACCCTCATTGTGAATCAACTCAAAAGCCTGGGAAAGGAATACACTCAGTCTGAGAAAGTAAGAAAAATACTCAGAGCTCTCCCTCTGGAATGGCAGCCTAAGGTAACAGCTATAGAAGAAGCCAGAGGAGAATCTATGACTTCTGTCACAGCTCTCTTTGTCAGCCTTGAGGAATATGAAGGAAAAATCAAAGCACTCAAGGGAGCTGGGATGGACAGGAAGAAGAAAGGCCTTGCCCTCAAAGCTGCCGATGAAAAGGAAGAAGAATCTGATGTAGGAGATGATCTGGATGAAGAAACTCTGGCAATGATGGTTAGAAAATTCGGAAGATTCTACAGCAAGAAGAAAACCAATAGATTCTTCAAGAAAGGAGCAGCTGGAGAAAGCAAGAAAGAGACAAAAGAACCTGTGACTTGCTATGAATGCAAGAAGCAGGGACACATAAAGTGGGACTGCCCCCAATTCCTCAAGAAACAAGAAAAGGAAAAGAAAGCTGCTGATAAGGGAAAGAAGAAGAAGGCCTACATCTCATCTATATGGGGCAACAGCTCAGATGAGGAAGAAGAAGATGAGGATGAGATTGCCAACATTTGTCTGATGGCACTTGCTTCTGAAGAAGCCACACCCTCACACAGCAGTGATCAGGAAGAAGAGGTATATGAATCTGAACCTTCCTATTCTGAATTACTAGATGCATTTCATGAGCTTCATGATGAATTTATCAAAGTTGCTAAAGAACTAAAACTGGCAAAGAAAAGGATAATTAAGCTGGAGTCTCAAAGCATAGTTTCTGAAATTGCCTCTTTACCTTCGACTGAATCTGTCTGCTGCACCTCATGCACTGAACTCAGGCAAACTAATGATTATCTAGTTAAAAGCATGTCTAGGCTCACTAGAGGTAAAGATATGTTGTTTGCCTTGATGGGGAGCCAAAGAATATCACAAGGAAAAGCTGGTCTTGGCTATGATCCATGTGCAGTCAAGGAAAAGATCAGGAAGAAAAATCAGAATATGTATATGAGACATTTTGTGCATGCTAACAATAATAAAAAGGAAAATGATGCATCACCTCACATTGAAACATATGATCAACCCAGGCATGCTAAACAGAAGTATTATTTGCATTGTTTTCTTCCTACCACTCAATCTAGCAGTCCATTCATTACCTGTCATTTTTGTAACAAAAAGGGACATATTTCCAGTTCTTGTGCATTGAAGAAAAATAGGCTAGGCAGGAAAACTGAATGGGTTCCCAAAGTTGCCTCTGCATCTAGGGAATTACTCACTGACCGAAAAGGACCCAAGCAAATTTGGGTACCTAAAAGAAAAACATAAACTTTGTTTTGCAGGTCTGTCTCAAAGCTAAGAAAAGCAACAAATGGTATATAGACAGTGCCTGCTCAAGTCACATGACTGGTGATAAGGAGAAGTTCATCACCCTTAGAGACAAGAAAGGAGGAAAGGTGACCTTTGGAGGTGACCAATATGGCGAAATCACTGGTATTGGAATTGTGGGCAAAAATCCAGAAACATCCATTGAAGAGGTGCTGTTTGTGATTGGCCTCAACCACAACTTGCTAAGCGTGAATCAGACTTGTGACAAAGGAAACTGGGTGCTGTTTGACTCAAAGTTTTGCCTGGTCATCAGAAAAAGTGATCACAAAGTCAGACCATGGAGGAGAATTTGAAAATGCATACTTCCTGGAGTACTGCAATGAGCATGGAATTGACCACAACTTCTCAGCACCAAGAACTCCTCAACAAAATGGAGTGGTGGAAAGGAAGAACAGAACCATTGGAGAAATGGCAAGAGCGATGCTAAATGAGAAGGAACTCTCTCAAGTGTTCTGGGCTGATGCAGTGAATACAGCTAGTTACATCATAAACAGAGCCTACATCAGACCAATCCTTGGGAAGACCCCTTATGAGCTGTACAAAGGAAGAAAGCCAAATTTGTCACACCTCCATGTGTTCGGGTGCAAATGCTTCATTCACAACAATGGGAAAGAAAATCTGGGTAAGTTTGATGCCAAATCCGATGAAGGTATATTCTTGGGCTATTCAAGTAGGAGTAAGGCTTATAGAGTTTATAATAAAAGATCAAATATAGTAGAAGAATCAGTGCATGTAGTTTTCATTGAAAATGAAGCTGTGTCAAAACATGAAGATGATCTAACTATCAATTTTGAAAAACTGGGAATTTCTGACAAAAGTAAAACTGAACCTCCAAAGATATCTGAATCTATTGATATAGAGGAAGATATCCAGGAGCAAGAGCTTAATGAAGAAAATATTGAAGAAACAACTCAAGAACTCCCTAGAGCTTGGAGATATCAAAGGAATCACCCTGTTGATCAAGTAATAGGGAATGTTCAAGAGAAAGTTAAAACCAGAAAACAGTTAAGGGATCAAATGCTCAACTGCGCTTTTATTTCTCAAATTGAACCTAAATGTGCTGAGGAAGCCTTAACTGATGATTACTGGATTCTAGCTATGCAAGATGAATTGAATCAGTTTGAAAGAAATCATGTTTGGAATTTAGTTCCCAGGCCCAAAAATCATCCTGTTATAGGTACCAAATGGGTTTTCAGAAATAAACTGGATGAATCTGGAACAATAATAAGAAATAAGGCTAGACTGGTTGCTAAAGGGTATAATCAGGAAGAAGGTATTGATTTTGAAGAAACCTTTGCACCAGTAGCTAGGCTAGAGGCTATAAGAATACTGCTAGCATATGCATGCATGAAAAATATTTTACTATATCAAATGGATGTAAAGAGTGCCTTTTTAAATGGATATATCATGGAAGAAGTTTATGTAGATCAACCTCCTGGTTTTGAAGATTCTACTAAACCAAACCATGTTTACAAGCTGAAGAAGGCTCTTTATGGTTTAAAACAAGCCCCTAGAGCATGGTATGAGAGGTTGAGCAATTTTCTAACTGAACAAGGGTTTAATAGAGGCAAAGTTGACACAACTTTATTCACTAAGAAAGAGAATAAAGATTTACTGATTGTTCAAATCTATGTTGATGATATTATTTTCGGTGCTACTAATGAAACTCTCTGCAAGAAATTTTCTGAGTTAATGCAGGGAGAATTCGAGATGTCCATGATGGGTGAACTCAACTTCTTCCTTGGACTGCAAATCAGACAGCTTGATGATGGCATCTTTCTCAGTCAATCCAAGTATCTGAAGGAGCTGCTAAAGAAGTTTGGGATGGAGAATGCCAAGCCAATGGGAACACCTATGGCTACTGCAACCAAACTAGACATGGATGAGAATGGAAAGATGTTTGACATTACTCAGTACAGGAGAATGATTGGATCTCTGCTGTACCTAACTGCCAGCAGACCTGACATTATGTTCAGTGTCTACATGTGTGCAAGGTTCCAATCATGCCCCAAAGAATCCCATGCAACAGCTGTGAAAAGAATTTTTAGATATCTTATTGGAACATCACAAATGGGTCTTTGGTATCCAAAAGGCAATGGAGAAGACCTCAAAGGATACACTGATGCTGATTTTGCAGGATCTAAAACTGACAGAAAAAGTACAAGTGGAACCTGTCAGTTCCTTGGAGGATCCCTAGTTTCATGGTTCAGCAAAAAGCAAAACAGTGTAGCCTTATCTACTGCAGAAGCTGAGTATGTTGCAGCTGGAAGCTGTTGTGCCCAAGTCATCTGGATGAAACAGCAGCTTGAAGATCTTGAAATCAAAATAAAAGAGATACCAATCATGTGTGACAACCAGAGTGCCATAAATATCACCAAGAATCCTGTCATGCACTCAAGAACAAAGCATATTGAAGTCAGGCATCACTTCATAAGAGATCATGTTCTGAAAGGAGAAGTCAGATTGGAGTACATCCCAACAGAGGATCAATTTGCTGATATACTCACAAAACCTCTGCCAGAAGACAGACTTTGTAAAATAAGGAGAGAATTGGGGATGGTAAACCCCAATGAACTGTAAGATGTTTTCATGCAATTCTGTCATTAAAATTTTCAATATCAGAATTAATTCTAACTTGAGTTTCGGAGTATGTTTAATCTAAGCTGCAGGTGCTCCCTGTGAAAATCAATGGCAATAAACTTGAAGAGTGGAGCACGTCAGAATGGAACAACCAAAAAGTGGAATGAATGATGTAAATCCTAAGTTTTGGATCCATTCTGTAAGTTTTTAAAGATGAAATTCGCATTTTACATGTATGTTAAACGGATTTTGCTTAATAAAATGTGCTTCTGACATGGTCAATATGGTCAACATTCGAATTTCAGTTCACTAACAGACGAACTTCGGCATGTTATGCCCTGGAACAGTTCTCTGTAATGCCTCAAAATTCGTCTGTTGACACTTGAAAGTTCGAATTTTCAAAATCAGAAATTTCAATATTATGGTTGTCCATCATTGCTGCACAATTTTTTATCTCCTAACATGCGAATGTTGGACAATCTTTACATAGTTAGAAAATTCGAATTTTCAGTTCAATATTCGTCTGTTGAAACATGTCCTACATGCTGAATTGTCAAAAGATGCAGCTCTGCCTGTTTAATTCGTCTGATTGATTGATTGTTTGATTGTTAACTGCCTTTCTCTATTCAACATTCGAACTTTGTTGGAACAAAATTCGTCTGTTGTCCTTGTATTGCTTGTTTCAAGCCACTGTCAGACGAACTTTCAAGATGAAAATTCGTCTGTCAGTAAGCTATGCTGAACGGTTTAACTTGTAACTGCCCGAAGTTCAAATTTTGACCCCTCAAAATTCGTCTGTCAGACGGTTACACACGTTAAATGCTACGGTTTTCCTCAGAACAGACGCAGCCCTATCTGTAACCTCTCTGAATCCGTTCTGATTCTTTCTTAAATTCTCTTAACTCCTGTCCAAAAACCATCATTCTTCACCAATTAAACCTCCATTCGCATCCTATAAACCCTTCCTTGTCAACATTTTGCTTCATTCCACTGAAAAATGGCGAGAGTAAAGATCCCTGGAGCAGGACAAGCTGGAACTCGGCCAAAAAGAACTGCTAAATCCCAATATGCTACAAAAGAAGGAGAAAAATCCAAGAGAAAGGCTGAACCCAGTAAAGCTACCCCTTCTAAACGCCAGAAATCTTCTTCCAAGGCAGATTCTCAGAAAACTGGGCCTTCCTTTTCAAAATCTGCAGTCCCTTCGGGTGAAACTGCTGCTGTGGCTTCCTCCTCTTCTACACAATCTGGAGAATTTGAACTTACCACATTACCACTTTGGAGCACTCCTGAGATTCAAGAAGAGTTTTCTGCCAAGTTTTCAAGCAAAAAGGTAATCAAGCCTCACTGTGTAAATTTGGAGCAATTTTTGATATCCAACAACTTTGATGCTGCATTATGGTTGATAAGATACAAAAACCTGTTGGAAATTGCTGAAAAATATGATGATGAAGTAGTGAAGACTTGGTATGCCTCTCTTCAATATAACAGCAAGAAAAGGAAATGGGAGGTCACTTTAAGATCTAGGACCATCTGGCTTGCTGATGAGACAATCAATGAAGTTCTGGAAATCCCAGGACAAGATGGGCTGAAAATTGACATTACAGCCTCTGGATACATGGATGAGGCAAGCACAGAGGATGAAGAAGGAGGATCCTTCCTGAACTACAAAGAGAGCACTATCTTGGACACCTTGTTCAGAAGAAGGGAAAACAGGCCAACTATAAATCTATTGAAGCCCACAGACCTAAGTGTACAAGTCAGAATCCTGCACTATATAGTGTCCAGGATCATATTCAACAAGGGTGGCAGCTTCAACTTGATAACAAGGGCAGAGGCTCATGTGATGACTGCTATCATTCGTGGGAAGCTGATTAACATGGGTCATATCATCCTCCAGAGAATGATAAAAGCAAGGGATCAGAGGAAGGATTCCACACTCCCCTATGCTGCAATTATTTCAAGAATCCTGCAGCATGCTAGAATTCAACACATTGAAAAGGGGAAAGGGAAACTCACTGAGGCATTCAAAGAAGAGGAACTGCAAAGGATGGGTATTGAACGAGATGAAGGCAGATGGGTTGGAAAGGGAGCAGGGAAATCTGAAGATCTGTTCTTTGCTGCTGATGACTCCCTCCAACAAGAAGGCACCTCTGAGGCCCCTAGCAAATCTGTACCTCAGCCTTCTCAACCAATCCCATCTCCCTCCAGGCCTACTCACCCTCCTGCCACTCCCTCCTCACGGGCCAAGCCAACAAAGGTCACTGAGTTGTTTGACAGTCTGTCAACACTCATTCTCAGCATAAGAGATGAGCAAAATGCCAAATTTGCTCATCTACAAGATCAGATCCATCAGTTGGCTGTGAACATGAAGGTGGTAGCTGATGCTTATGAAGATATAAGGAATGCTATTCCTACCACTTCAGCTCCACCTCAGCCTGGTATCCCTGAGCCTACTCTATCTCCAACTCCTGAGCCTCCAAGCCCCTTCGAGTTTGCCTCCTCTGACCATGATGGTGCTGGTGCAATGAGAACACCAAGTCCTGGTCCACCCTTGGACTATGGATTGGAAGAAGAAGAAGGACTTCAGCAGACAAGTCCTCATGAGCCCATGCAAGAAGTTGCTCAGGAATCAATTCTGTCCACTCAAGAATCTGAGCAAGTTGAAAAACTGGTGGCAGCCATCTCAAGCTCCTCCATGCAAGAAGATGTGAGCACTGAAGAAAGAAGCATTGTACCTGTTGCTGACTATGTTGCCATTGCTCACAATGCTTTACTGGAAGCTCAGAGGAAAAGGCTGGAAGAAATGTTTCCTCCTGCTAAACCAGCCTCCTCTTCTCTTGCTGCTTATGGGCTATCAGAAGAACAAAGGGCTCAACTAGCTCTTTCCAGACAGGCAATGCAGGAGCTGCTGGAAGTCTCTGACGAGGAACCAAGCACTGATCCCCCAGCTGAAATTCCTTTTGCTCCTGTGCCCCTTCGTGCTATTCCTGTCTCTCAGATCCCTCCTCCGGCTGACTTTGTTGGCCTTCCTGATGATGCCAAAAAGGGGGAGAAGTCTGGGCAAACTGGAAAGACTGGGCAAACTGGAAAGACTGCTGCTGAGCAATCTGGAAAAGGAAAAAGGAAATCCTACAGCAAGAAGATCAAGACAAAGAAGAATTGATTGAAATTTCTTGTTGTACTTTGTATTAGTTTTGTTGTTTGGAATTTGTTGATTGGACTGTCTCTGTCGTTTGAACTTTGCCTTATTTAGCTCTGGATAAGTAACTTTTGGTTAAATGGATGAATTCCTTGTTGCAAAGTTTTGTGTCTTAATTCTGTTGATATCTTATGCATATGTTGAGGGGGAGCTTGTAAAAGCAAACCCAAGTACTAATCCAGTTTGTAAGTTGTTTTGTCATCATCAAAAAGGGGGAGAATGTTGAATCAAGAGTTTTGATGATGTTAAAACCAACACCCAAGAGCTTGGATTGAAGATATCAAAGAAGAACAAAGCTGGTTCAAGTGAAGATTAACTGAGTATATGTTGTTAGATCTTTTGTAGGATCTTTAGTTTTTGATATAATTGGGTAAAAGATTTTGATTTGAAGAAAAGATGTTTTCAAACTTTGATTTTATGTTAAATCTTTGAACATTTGAAAAATACCTTCAAATAGACGAAGGTTGAAAGTTTAAACTGAACTGTCAAGTTAGAAATTCGAACTTTACCTTTGGAAATTCGAATTTCAAGCTAAAACTGAATAAGTCTGAAGAGACTGCTCTCTGTCAGACGAATTTTGGTTGTTCAAAATTCGAATTTTCATCTAGTCTGAAAAGAGGCCTTTGTAACAGACGAACTTCACACTTTCAAAATTCGAATTTCAAGTAAAATGAAGTTTGTAAAAATCAAAGAAATTCGTCTGAAACTATGATAAAGTGCATCTGAAATCAAAACGAAATTCAGTTTGAAAAATGCTCTCTGACAGACGAATTTTGAAGTTGCAACATTCGAATTTTCATATAAGTCTGAAAGATGCTTCTTTACAACAGACGAACTTTGAGTTCTCAAAATTCGAATTTCAAGCAAAACAAAATTTGAGAAAACTGAAGAAATTCGTCTGTAACTATGTTAAAGTTCATCTGAGATCAAAAGTAATTTAAGTTTCAAAACTGCTCTCTGACAGACGAACTTTGAACATTGAAATTCGAATTTCAGAAGCTAAGTTCTTAAGTCTATTTAAATGAAACATTGACATATGAATGATAAGAACTTGCAACATTCGAATGACAAGATGAGTCTGAAAAGAGTTTCTCTGACAGACGAATTTTGCCTTTCCAAAATTTGAATTTCAAAGAAAGTTATCTACTGTGGCCCTTTTTAGTTCAATGAACAGACGAATTTTGGGGATCCAAAATTCGAATTTCGAAGGCACTGTAGAAAATTGAAAACACTGTTCATACTTAACCAAAAAACTTTCTTCTTGAAAATTCGTATGTCACATTGTGAAAATGTTTTGTAAGTTTCAAAATTCGAATTTCACTTTATGAACAGACGAACTTCGTGCTGTAACGTTGGAAGCTTTAATCTACGATTCCTTCGAAATTCGTCTGTTGGCCAACCGAAATTCGAATTTCAGTATGTCAGAAACATTAAATGCGGTTGGTAAACGGATAGTTTTTTCAGAGTAACCGTTGAATAACTTCTCCAACGGATAGATTTAGTCTCTAACGGATATTTGAGACCTAAATCTATAAATACAACATCACTTGAAGTTATGGGTAATGAATCAAACTTGTATATACTGAATCTTTGCTGAATTTTCTTCTCAAAAGCTTTTACCCTCTTAACTTCCAGACTTGCACCAAAACTTTCATATCTACTCCTTTCAAGAGAGTCATTTCATTGTAATCAATCTACTCTTCATCTGGAAGATAGATTTACTTGTGAGGGATATTCACAAGGTGATTGGGAAGCACACAGTGTAAGTGCTTGGAGAGTTTGAGAGAGCTCAGAAACAGAGCAAACTCGTGTACTGTGGCCTTTGCAAGAAGCCCATTGAAATTCTTGCTGTATAGTGGATAAATCTCAAGAGGTGTCTTGGGGACTGGATGTAGGTCAAGTGGAAGGACCGAACCAGGATAAATTACTGAGTCTTCTTCTCCCTATCTTTACTTTTCAGCTTGCTCTGTTTTACGCATTGTTTTCATTATACTGTGATATCTTCACTTACTTCACTTTGTGCAGAAAAATTTCAATCTTCCCAATTCACCCCCCGTCTTGGGAAGTCAGCCTTGCTAACATATGTAGTGTGTGTAATTTGGATGATGTATCTTGTACCAAGTAGGATAGAATGTTTTGCGTGGATGAATGTATGTATGGATATGAATGTGGAGTTGTGTTGTATTATGATGCTTGCATAGTTTTGGTTGTTAGGGAATCAGTATGGTGGTGTTTGTGAGCCCAGTGTGGATTTTGGGCATCGTTGGTGTGTTTTAGGGCCTGTAGCTCATTTTGTCAAGTTGGGGTTCAAGGGGATCAAATTTCAAAAGAGTGGTTCTTCTAAGGTGAAACCTCTTTAGATAAGTTAGTTTGGGGTTTTGGACCTATATGAATGATATTGGAGTGACTATTTGCCTTTGGTGGCAAATTGGAGGTTGTTAGTGGAGAGTTTTGGTCAATAAGTGGCTAAAATGGTGTCAAGAGTCCGGAATCTCCATACGAAGTTGATTGAGGTGAAAGTTATGTCTATGGGTAAATTGAGACTAGATTGACTTGTAGGAGTTGGAATCAGGTCAATCGGAGGTTGGAGCATAAAGTTATGGGCGTTGAAAGTTCGCACTGGTGTTGAGTTTTTGCTGGTGTGAAATCAGGAGGGGGCATCGCGGCTCCAATGTGCAGGCCGTGGTGCCAGTGAAAGTAGTAGCCATTCGGAAGCAAGGGAAGGCTAAAGCCGCGGTGGTACTGTAGCGGTCGTGACTCCAGTCCAGTTTTTTACGTTGTTTGGTTTGTTTCTGCTGCTTTAAAGTTTTGGGAAGTTGTTTTGAGATGTTTTGGTTGTGTTTGGTTGGATTTTGATGGTTTTGGTCAAGTCTGGAGGTGTTTGGAGATAGGTTGTTATGCAAAACATCAGTCATTTTATGAAATCTATACATTATTTAATATTTGTTTTCCAATTTTACCCTTCCTAGGAATAATAAAAAAAGTGATAGTGGAGAGAGATATATTTAAGATGAGTTATAATTTAATGAGGGTAATTTTAGAAAGTTACAGTAACTTTTGGAAACATCAAGACTTTCAACTAATTTTCTAAGTACATGTAAAGTATATAAATATGACTTATAATAGGAAATAGATGGAGTAGCTTTTGTTTCCGGTAAAAATGGGTCCTTAGTTTAAATGTAACTTAAGTAAATAACTTGTTTGATTTCCGGTGGAATTTTAGAGTTCATTTCAGAGTTGAAGATAGAATAGAATGAAATAGTTATTAATGAAATGTTGTGAAATAAAATGAAGTGAGGTTGAACGGAACATAATATTTAATTGTTTGAAAGTTTCATAAGGGGAAGAAACGATTTTATTTGACTATGATTTGAAAGTTAATATAAAGTGGATAGAACGGAATAGATTATAATATTTTTATTTTAATATTACCCTTATAAATTAATTTAGATAAAAAAACTAATGACTATTAATTTAAGAAAAAATAAATTAGTTTTTAAGTTATAATTAAATATTTATCACAAAAAAATCAGCTATCAAGTGAATTTATAAACATGCATTAATTAAAAGATGAAGCAACTTAGATTGAAAAGAGAAACATGATTATGCAGAAAATAGATATAAAAAAAATTCAATATAATATGAAGAATAGGAAGCAAGTATGATGTAAAGGAGATAGTAAGAGGAGAGAAACTAATGTGGAAACGAGAGCAAAATAAGAGTTGTGATACATGTTTATATATGGATGAAGATAATTTTGTAATTATGATATTAACCTTAGGTTATTTGTCATTGATTTCCCAATTCAAGGGAATAAAAAAAATTGAGTTTATAATGACTAAGGATGACTCGGGAGACCATCACTTACAATCTCACTCTTTTATAAAATATTCTTTCAAACAATGGTTAAGATCCATTAGCCATTTCATCCCATCCTAATTAAAATTCTCAAACATGTAGCTAGGGTTCATCAATAGTATAATTGGCCATAATATGATACAGCCCAATGCTTATACATATACTTACATATTTTATCTTCCAATTGTGAATATGAGGCATTTTCAATTATTTCATGCATATTAAGAAAATGAGTTAAATTGTTAATTTTTTCAAAAAATTATAATATTTTCCATTATTTATTTTTATTACTTATATTATCTTTCATACTTCTCGTAATATATATCTCTTACCTATTAATTATAAGTCATAAGTATAAATGGAAAAAAATAATTAATGAAGTAAACAAACACGTAAGATGTCATATATTTTGAACCAAACATTACTTTTAGAAGATGTCCTATATTTATGACCAAAGGGAGTACCTACTAAAATTTGTTTTACTTTTTAAAATATATTCATTTTTTATGTAAACTATTAAGAATTTCAGTGCACATGCGGTAGAATAACACAAAGGAATCCCTACCATGGATCCATTAATATTGCTTAAATCAATATGTAGAGGAGGATTTTACCTTTGATATATGGCTTTTCAGGTTCTTCTTCTACCATCGGACCTTAGAAACTGATGCTTCAGATCAGCTTTCTCTACCAATATCCATAGGAACAGTGAATTCAACTCATCCATATGCTTGAGGGGAGTGAAGACTATCTTCTCTCTCTATATGCGTCTGTACACTTTCCTTCTCTAAGTGTATAGTCGCTATCTCTCTTTAAGGTAGGAGGAGACTGTTTTTTGAATTATATCCTAGATAACCCTAGTCTCTATCCTTGATTTGATTAATTTAAAATGATTATTTAAATTAAATCAACTCTTAATTAAATATATTGGTTTAAATTTGAATCTATCAAATAGATTAAATCTAAACTAATTATGTAATCTAAATCTAGAATCAAATTTAAATTTATTTTATCACATAAATCAAATTTAAATTATCATGTTAATTTAAATTTAAATCTATCATATATAATTAATTTAAAACTAATCCATTTAAATTAATTAAATGATATATATATATTACGAAATATATTTAATATATCAAACATATATATATTTCGAATTTTATCAAATATACTTATTTATAAAATTCCTCCACCCTAAATTGAACATTAAATTCATCGAATTTAGACACATTTTAGGTTCAATGAATCTGAACATTCTAGTTCGAGTTGGTTTGTTCTTATATGTGACCCTACAGGCTCATATGACATTAGCAGTATGCCACTAACTCTATTATACCCACAAGTGACAAGTGACCTTTAGTAAGACATTGTGACTACGCAAATTATATGAGATCAATGATTCGATGCAACATATCATACAACCCTATCTCATCCCTTTCGTCTTATGATATATAGGTCAAGTATGAGGCATAGAAATGTCATCCTCATTTTACTCGACCATCACTTTCTAAATCTCTAAGCAAACTGACAGAACAAATGGAAACCCTTCCATTCGAGCACGACCATGTATTTTTCAGTCTCACTCATCGAGGGGCTCATATATATCTCTCAATTAATCAAAGGGACAAATTCCATCTTGACAATTCATCTTCCTTTACATAAATTCCACTATACCCGATTATGGCCTTTATGATCATCCGATTAAAGGTAACTTTTGACTATGTCAAAGTACAGTCTTCCTCATGTAGGAAACTATAGTGATCTCAGGCCTGAGGGTTCGGTGACACAGTTGTATATATATATGAGATATACTTATGACATGATCCATGCAGTCATCTCATGACGGGTTGATCCAACGTCTGTTCCCTACCAAGTATTTATGATTTTGCTTTGTATTTTCATACATAATGAACACATAATCATCAATCAAAATCATAGTAGCTTTAGTTCATCATTGTTTCTACAAAGATGATCGACTAGGGATGCTTAGGATAAAATGATGTATCCAAAGCTATTATTATTATAAAGAAAAACATACAAACAATATAATAATATTATAAAAGAAAAGAAACTCATTCTTTTTTCATAATGAAGTACAATGTTCATAATATAATGATTGACTAAGGGCACAATCTCCAACAAAACAATACCACGAAATTTGAAATTCTTATTTGATTATGTCTTCTAATTTTATGTGCTTAAAACATTTTTGTGAAACTGTTTTTCAAAACAAGTTTTTCAAATAAAAAATAGAAATTCTATTTAAATAATTTATTTTGAAAATCACATCTAAAACAAAAAAAATTGGAAAAATTAATTTAAAAACATGTTTTGAGTACATAGGTAGATGAAGACAAATAATTGACGGTGGTCAATGGTGATAGTCAACGGCAGTGGTGGTGGTCAGCAACGATTTGCAATGATTAGTGGTAATCAATGGTGGTCGATTGACGGTGGTTGATCGACAATGGTCGATGGTAGACAACAGTGGTTGGCAATGGTTGATGATGATCAATTGTAGTTGATAGTCGGCAATGGTTGCCAACGACTTTTTGATCCAAATGTGATGAAACAAAAATATCAATATATTATGATTTTGAAAGTATTTACTAAGATGTTATAAATTTGAGAAGCCGTAATTGATTATCACGCTTTTCTATAAATTTTGAATTCTCTTTCTTAAAACAAAACCTATGTGATAATCCATCTTATGAAAGTGAGACTGCCACATTACTTTTTTTTTTTAATTTAAGAAAAAAAGTTTGTCATAGACAAACTTAAAGTTGGTCAAGTGACATACCTATGCAACACCAATGCTTTGACTGGCACTGCACAGTAAGTTTTTTTTTTTAAATTAAAAATGTAACTTCTTTCATTAACTTATATAATAAATTAAATAAGAAGTTTAAAAGTAAAATAAATAATTATAGTTTTATAATATAATAAACAAATTTGACCCAATAAAATAATATAATAATAAATTGTATAAATAAATTACATAGCTAACTTAGTATAATTCTCAAGAAGTAAGTTCTTTAGGAGAGTTGTCACACCCGAAAATGCGACGCGGATGGCGCGGGAAAAGAAAAAATTGAAGAGACCGGCCCGCCTGGCGGAAGGCTGATTTCGGAGGGAGTCGCCACCAAAATTTTAAGGGAAATTTTGGAAAACCGGAATAAACAAAACAAAAAGGGGAAAGGATGGTCTGCGAATCAGATATTGGGTTCGGGAGTACGATTGTGAGTGGGGAAGGTGTTAGGCACCCCCACAACACCCGTTCCTAAGAACGGTTACCTTAGGTTGATCATGCAATTTTTATGGCTTTTTACAAATTTAGTTTGGTTGCCCTTTTACCATTCACATGCAAAAATAAATAAATATAAAGATAAGGAAAATGTAAAATGAAGATGAAAATATGAAAAGTTGGGAAAAATAAATTAAGGAAAATATTATTTATTTACAAAAGTGGAATTGGGAAATACAAAAGTGGACTTGAAAAATTGGTAAATATTTATTAAATGAAGAAAAAAACATCAAATAAATAAGAAAATATTTATTTATTTACAAAGGTGGACTTGACCCAGAATGAGAGTCTGGGGCCTACGTACCCTGCGATAGGGATCAAAGTCGACGTAGTTCGAACTAAAAATGCGTGTCGCGGGGTTGATGTTTTTTATTATATATTTTCTTTGAAAAGAGAGGTTAATAGCAAATAATTTTGTCTTTCCACAAAGAAAACAATTTTCAGAATTGGTTAGTGTGTTTTAATTTGTAAAAGACAGATTACTTTCCATTATTTGCTCTTTTCATTTTTTATTATATATTTTTTTATTTAATCAATTTCTAAAAAGAATATGTATTTTTCTCAATTTAGAAAACATGATTAAAATTATATGTGATTTGAACATTTTATTTTGATTCGAAAAGGAAATATTTGAAAACATTTTATTTTACATAATAAAATCAATTGGCTCATGTGGTGACTTTATCACTCACATTTACCCATTGATACCTAAGTGTCCACGGTGGTGTCACTCGAGACAAAAAGGCATAAAAAAATCGAAAGAAGACAATTTGTTAATTTCAATTTTTTGTACAAATTATTTTTTTCTTTTATTATAAAAATCATTTTCACACCTATTTATTTACTACAAAAACGAAATTAAAAAAATGTGATCATTACATGTTGAAAAATAATAATCAGCATATGTAGTGACTTTATCACTCACAAGTTACTGATTTACGCTTACGTGCTCACGGTGATACCACTCGTGACGGAAGGCAAAAAAAGACTTAAAAGATAAAATTGAAAGAAAAGAAATCCTTTTATATATAAAAATAAATATAATTATGCTTATTTTATAAAAAGAAAAATGATAAAAGCAATTTAAGAATATGACTTTTTATACATATATATTCATATATTATTTATTTTTATTTGTTTACTTCTTTTATTTTATTTTATTTATCTTTTCTTTTTTCTTCAGAAAAAGAGTTAATCAGGATCTGTGGTGACTTTATCACTCACAGCTCGCTAATTAACACCTAAATGCCCACGGTGTTACCACTCGGAACATAAAGGCCAAAACAAAAATTTGAAATAAAGAGCTCTCATTGAATTATTTATTTTTACTTTCAATAAAAAAAAAACCATTGGTACTCATAAATACTAAAAAATTTAACCAACATTTATACCATGGCAACTCCTCACTCATGGTACAATTGACTGACACTTTGTAGGCACACGGGGAGTAGGTCCCTCGTGGCCGACTCGGAAGGCGAAAAGAATAAAAATCCATGAACAAATAAAAACCAAGATCATAAACAAAAATCAAACACAATTTATCAAGGTGGGTGTGTGCGTGCTTAAATAATAATTTATTTTCAACATAAAATTACAAGAAACAAAGAGAGGAAAATCAAACTGTTTTCTCTTTTTGATTGCTCGTTACTTTGATGAAGGTGATTCATTCTTTTCCAGCTTGACTTCATGCTCCCATGCTTGCCTTTGGGTTCCTCTCTTGACTCGATGAGGATGACTCAATCTTTTCAAGCTGATCTCACACTCCCACAGCGCTCGAAAGAAAATATGGAGGTATTAGTATTTATTCACTACAATATCTTGCAATTACATGAACTTTACCCACTCATTTCTAAAATGGAATCTAGAAATAATTCGTGTCAATTATAGATGTCCCTCCACCCACTAACATTCCAAATGATGCCACAGTGACCATGCCTGCTCACTCCTCTCCACCAAAGCAAACAATCATTATAAGGGCCTTAGTCTACATGCTAACCTCACCCACGGATATGATTATGGTTTAATTTGACTTTAGAACAACTTACCTAAGTTAGGGAAATTAAATGTACAACCAATACATAAACATGATCACTTGGGTATCTCACGATGCAAAAGTGAACAAGCAACCAAAATGGATATAGCCCTTAAAAATAATCTTCATATAAGGCAGGACACAAGGCACATTCAAGTTCAAACCATGACCTATCCATGAAGCAATCAAGATCACGATTTTCCACTTAAAGAAAATCTCCTAGTCACTTTTAAAACCCAAACAGAACCATATACACTCAGCAATCAACCAAACTAAGAATTCTCCATGGGTCATGGTTTAATGAGGCAACTTTTTAAGCTCAAAATGCCATACACACATACAGCAATCCAACTGTGGTTTTTATCATGAAAAGATCAGTATTTCAAATGACTAAAACTGAATAGTCATGTGCAGCAACATCATCCAGCCTTTAACAAGGACCTGGGGAAACGGCTCATTTATGGGCATAAAACAGGACAGCACACTAAACTGGTTGTCGGGCATGTAGAATCATGGAGGTATATCCCTTTCCTACGGTTATAACAGCATACAATCATATAGCAGCCTAATCAATACTTAGGTATAGAAACACGAGATCATGTGATCACTTGAAGCCTAAGACCAACTAGACATGTGCCATAGTATAATCCAATCATTAAATGTAAAGAATATGGCCTGTGATCATCTTTCTGACACATGAAGTAGAACCAATGAGTTTGTAACAGTGAAGACAAGTTTAGAATATCAAAGTGAGGTGTAATGAGCGTGACATTTTCTAACTTTAATAATAGAGATCCATCAATCAAAAGCATACAAAGGCCATTCGGTACACACCATCCAAGGCCCATGTTCCTGCAAACCAGAACTGATTGAGCAAACCATCAGGCTATCTCTAAGGACCTAGGGGAATAATTAAACAAAGAACTCCCCCTCGCAAATGGCATGCTAGTGCTAATTTTGAACAAACCGAAGTGCATACACAATCTAATTTAGAGCCAATATAGCCAATACAGATTCCAACAATAGTTAGACTAAGCAAGATGCATACATAATCCGAAGTCTAACATTTCATCAGTGGCACTAAAAAAATCCTCTAAGGAACAAGCCTGAACATACCAAAATCTAGAGGGAGCACTCTTCGACAGAGCTCAACCAATTCAACAAATTCAGAAACATGGCATCGACAAAGCAACCAGAATCTTAGCACTTGTACAATAAAATCCAAGAAATGGAAGGGAATGGGGTATTATTCGAGAGGGGATAGTATAATTCAAACTTAACAAAATTTACCAAGCTGAAGTTTCTGTTCCTGCGTTTTTGCTCTCTGCTCCTCGCTATAGCTGCCATGGTCTCTGTCTCGCCTCCTCCGTCTCAGATCTCAACTCTCGGTCTCCTCCACGGCTCCACGGTGGCTCTGCCTGAGCTCGTGGCTTCTCCTTTCCTCCAGATCTTGCTCCCACGGCCTCCCCTCTGCTTCACCTTTCCTGTCCTAGACTCCTCCCGGCTTCGGTCTGAGCTCCCTTCGTGTCTCAACCTCTGCCCGAAACTCACCCAGTGTCCCGAGTTCACGGCCTCCCTCTCTTTCAGATCTCACCTCCAGCTCTCCTCCGCGGCCAACCCAGAGCTCCTTCAACCGAGCTCCCTCCGGTTTTCTTTCAGCCGAATCCTCAGTCTCGGTCTCTCACGGCTGCCTCTGTTTCTCTTTTTCTCTCCGCCAGCCACCCCAGCTCCCTCTCTGCTCTTCCAACCGCGGCCTCCTCTCCTTTTTCCCCTAGCTCCCTCTTCCTCTGTTTTTCTTCTCTGCCCGCGGCCAGCTCTCCTTGTTTCAGCCTCACGCCCTCTCTCGGCTCTCACGCTCACGGCCACTCTCCCAGCTCGGTGCTTTTTTCCTCGGTCTCCCGTGATCAGCCTCCTCTTCTCCTTCTCTCTCTCGGCCGCTCCCCCTCTGCCTCACCTCCCTCTCCTCTTCTTTTTTCGTGGCCAGCCCCTCTTTTGCTGCCCTCTGTTTCTGACTCCCTCGCAGCTCCCTGGTTCCCACTCCCTCTCAGCTCCCTCCTCCCCCTCTTCTTTTCGCGGCCAACTCCCCCCCTCCCTCGCTTTCTCCCCCAGCCCTCTATTAGGGCTCCCCTCTTAGGGCTCCCCCGTGTCCCACGAGCCCTTTCGAGTTTGGGCTGAAGCATTGGGCTGATATGCTTCAGCCCAAATATATTTTATATATATATATATATTAGTTTTATTTTATTTTTTTTAGGATTTGTTATTATTATTATTTTTTTTTAATCTTTTCTTTCTTTTCTTCCTTTTTTTTTTATATACTTTTTTGTTATATTATTGTTTTATTACATATATATATTTTTTTATTTTGGATCATAAAGAAAAGGGATTATATTTGGAGAATATATATATATATATTTTTTGTATTTTTCTTTTATTTTAGCAAATATGCATTCAAATCGGAATTAAAAGGAAATTTGTGTCATTTTTCCTATTTTCCAATTTTTTCAATTTTTTTAGAAAGTCCGGACAAAATACGGTGTTCACAGTTGCCCCTCTTTACTAGTGTCTTATGTGAGAATGAGAAAAATGCAGTTTTTTGAGTTCTCGCATAAGGAACGAGTAAAGATTAGAACACGAATTTTGTCCGTACAAAATACACAAAGACTCACTTGCCCCTGACTCAAAGAGATGCAATACGACTTGAACTTCAAACATACAAGACTCTATTTTGAATGATTTAATGGATAATGAATATTTGATGCAAGACATACAAGGCAAATGTGAACTGGGATTGAATTAGACTCTAACAAATGCACAAACGAACGACTAACTCAAGCTAGAGTCAAACTAATGCAAGATGCAATGATGTGACACAGAGGAATAACCATGTCAACTAGACTGGAACTGATGCAGTATGCAGATGAGGTGACTCAAACGAATGCTCCAAAACAAGATATGATAACAAGATCCAAACAAAATAACATGTTGATGAGTTGCCCCTCTTCATTTGTTTTCTAAGGAAGAAGATCATAAAATGATATTCGTACTTAGAAATAAATGAAGAAGGAAACATGTCTTTTGTTTGGGGGGCAAGGTGCATGAACAATAAAGACAATAAAGACAGAGATTAAATGAGAGAAATTTAGAGGGTGCCTGCCGCCAAGTCAGGGCTTTGTCAGAAATTAAATGACAGAAATTTAAAGGGTGCCTGCCGCCAAGTCAGGGCTTTGACAGAAATTTAAAAGGTGCCTGCCGCCAAGTCAGGGCTTTGACAGAAATTTAAATGACAGAAATTTAAGGGTGCCTGCCGCCAAGTCAGGGCTTTGACAGAAATTTAAATGATAGAAATTTAAAGGGTGCCTGCCGCCAAGTCAGGGCTTTAACAGAAATTTAAATGACAGAGATTTAAAGGGTGCCTGCCGCCAAGTCAGGGCTTTGACAGAAATCTAAATGACAGAAATTTAAAGGGTGCCTGCCGCCAAGTCAGGGCTTTGACAGAAATTTAAATGACAGAAATTTAAAGGGTGCCTGCCGCCAAGTCAGGGCTTTAACAGAAATTTAAAGGGTGCCTGCCGCCAAGTCAGGGCTTTGACAGAAATTTAAATGACAGAAATTTAAAGGGTGCCTGCCGCCAAGTCAGGGCTTTAACAGAAATTTAAAGGGTACCTGCCGCCAAGTCAGGGCTTTGACAGAAATCTAAATGACAGAAGTTTAAAGGGTGCCTGCCGCCAAGTCAGGGCTTTAACAGAAATTTAAAGGGTGCCTGCCGCCAAGTCAGGGCTTTGACAGAAATTTAAATGACAGAAATTTAAAGGGTGCCTGCCGCCAAGTCAGGGCTTTGACAGAAATTTAAAGGACAGAAATTTAAAGGGTGCCTGCCGCCAAGTCAGGGCTTTGACAGAAATTTAAAGGGTGCCTGCCGCCAAGTCAGGGCTTTAACAGAAATCTAAATGACAGAAATTTAAAGGATGCCTGCAGCCAAGTCAGGGCTTTGACAGAATTTAAATGACAGAAATTTTAAAGGGTTTTGAAATGCAATTTTGTCTCTTCTCTTTTTTTTGTTCTTGTTTTTTTTTTTGGTATAAGGATTCCCTTTGATGCATGTGAAATGGAAACTTCCTTTCTCTTTTTTCTCTTTTTTTTTTCATTTGTTTTGCCCCAATTTGAAAGGAAGCTTACCATAATGCAACGTATATAACAGAAGATGCATGTAGAATGCCAAAGTTCTTGCCCCAATCTCAATAGGAATTTTATTTTGATGTTATGCGCAAAGAAAACACATATGAAACGTGAGATTTCTCATCTTTGCCCTGGGACAAATGAGAATTTACTTATGCAATGCCTGTAAGGGAAGTGTATATGAAACATGATTTTTTTTGTCTTTTTTTTTTTTTACCCTAATGTTAGAGTGAAATTTTTCACGGTACAATTTTCTTCTTTCTTTTCTTCTTCTTTCTTTTTTTTTTTTCAAGTGGATTATGCAAGATTTTTCTTGTTTGTTTTTTTTTCTTTTTTTCAATTGGTTTTGCTCAATCTAGAAGGAAGTTTATGGTGATGTAATATAAGCAATCGGAAATGCATTTCAAAATGCAAGTTTTTTTTTTTTCTTCTTGTTTTTTTTTTTTTTTTTTACAATCTGAGTGGGAGCTTATTTGCATGTAAAATGTATGATTTGTCAGGTATGCCTCAACTTGAATGAAATTTATCTATGTAATGCATGTAAGGAAAATGCATATGAGGTGTGATTTTTTTCTCTCAATGAGAATTTGCGTGCAAGAAAAATATATGTGAGATGTGATTTTTTTTTTATGCCCCAATCTGAGAGTGAAAATTTTTGTGCTATAATTTATGCAAAATTTTCTTCTTTTATTTTCTCTTTTTTTTTTTTCAAATGGAACATGCAAGATTTTTCTTTTTGGTTTGCCTCTTTTTTTCTTTTGTTGTTGCCCAATCTGAGTGAGAGCTAATCTTGAGGCAGTGTACGCAATGGATGATGCACAAATGGAACGAGCTTTGATTTAAAAGCTTGATTATGCATTTGCTAAGGGAAAGGAGAATATTATGGTGGTCTAAACCCGATTGGGAGTTTATATGATGCAATGCATGAGACACGAGTGTCACAAGTGTGATTTCACGTTGACACCGATATGAGCAAAACCAAATCTTGATGCAATGGGTGCAAGATTTTTGTTTTCATCTCACTTCGCTTGAACAGTTGATTTTTCATTTGCCCCAATCTTATTGGAAATTTATTTTGATGTAATGCATGCAATGAATGATGTAAGCGATGTTTTTTTTTTCTTTTTCAGTTTTGTTTTTTTTTTCGCATGATCTTTCTCTTTTTTGTACTCTTTCTTGATGCTTTTTTTTTTTGCATTTTTTTTTTCATAGGCTTATGTTGATGTGATGGATGCAAAATTTTGCTTTTAATTTTCCAATGTTCTTGAAAGAAAGATGCATTGATGCAAGAAATCAGTATGTAAAATACCTAGATTTACAAAATATAGGATTAGTTTGGTCTTTGCAATTCAGAAGACTTTATTTGCCATAAGAGGAACTTCACTCAAAAATTACATGAATGTGTTCTATTAGGAGCTAGACACAAGACGTCCTAGGCTCTTTTTCTTTTTTCTTGCATCAATTTTTAGAAATTTCTCTCTTTTCTTCCCTTCTTTTTTTTTTAGGAATTTAATTGCCCCGATTTCAATGCTTGTCTGGTATGGCTATCTTTCCCTTTCGTCTCAATCTATCTTCATTTTTGTAATGCTTGGCTAGCTGATGAGTAAAATTTGTAATTACTTTATTTAAAAATGTCAATGCAGTCAGACCGAATGGAGACAAAACTGGGTGTAGAAAAGAAATGAAGCTCCAATATTAATGGAATGTTGGGGATATGAAAGCGAGAAACCATTTGGCAGGAAATGCTCAAAGAAATGGATGTAGGGTAGTGCAATGCAAGAATTTTGAGAAAGTGAAGTGGAGAAATGATAAGGAAGTAAAATTTGTGAAAGCGCAAATTTTACTCTGCAAATGTTATCAGATAATGTGAAAAATGGAAAGACAGGAGATAAAGATGAGGGTAGGGAAGAATTCCCCTTCTTGGCTTTGCATGATCAATATGAAAATAGCAAAATTGATGTGAGTTTGGAATTTCATTCACTGATATGGTTTTCTTTTTCCCATTTTCTTTCTCTTTTTTTTTTTGGGGATTTTTTTTTTCCAATCTTGATGACTTTCCCTACAAGATTATTGCCCCCAATTATATTCAGACAAGTCATGCCTCTATGAGGTCTTTAGGGGTTTGTAATGTGGCCTGGGTGAATGGGTTTATGACATGAAAGGATATAAGGCTCAAAAATACCATGCCCCTATTATTTCTTCCACCTACCTTCTTCTATTGCCTCTTTAACATGATTCTATATTGAAACTCACATACCAAAAGAGGATCTCCAAGATTGTAACGTGGTCATGAAGGGCAAAATTGTTGGTCAAGCAAAAAGGCACAATGATGGGTTAAGAAGAAATGGATTATAATGTCCAAACCCTCAAGTGAGGAGTACAACTTTAAGGATTATTATATGGACAAAAAGGGCAACAGTGTGGGTTAGGTGGAAAGTGTGAATGCAATGAGAACTTTGCTTTGATAGTCGTGTCATCTAAAAAAAACATGTGGTCTCTTAGAGCTTCACTTAGAGAATTTGGATCTCTTCAGCATAATTTCCCCTTGATTTTTTATTTTCCTATGATGAGAGCCTCTCTCTCTCTTTCTCTTTCTTTTTTTTTTGTTTTGTTTTTTTTTTTGTTTTTTTTTTGAGTAGTTGTCTCACTCATTTCATGTGTGGATTTCCCCTTGAGAATTCTATCTTTTTCTTTTTCCTTTTTCCTCTTTTTTTTTTTTGGGAATTTCGAGACCACTCTCTTATGACAATACTCATGTGTCAATTCTCATTGCTTCTTGTGGGAGGGAGGAAAAATTTCCATAAGCTATGCAATGATAGATGCTTAGACCAAATTTAGGTATGATCCTCTCTTAATATTTGAATTTTCAGCATAAAAACATATTAAAACTACCCGCCCCTGGTATTAATTGATTTTGGGATAATGAAATGAACATTACTCCTTCAGGCTCAATCAGGGTGACTAGGGCAACTCCTTTAGAACGGGAAGAGAAAGAATGCCTCATTTCCTCGACTCGACTCATTCATGGGACATACAATCATACCTCTCTTTCACTTTTTCACTTTTTCACCTTTTCTCTTTTTTTCTCTTTTTTTCTTCTTCTTTTTTTTTCTCTATTTATTACATTTGTTTATTTATTTTATCTTGGTAAAATAATTTGCTCAAGCTTTCATCCAATACTCACATCAATTGAAGCATTTTCATTGGGGGAAATGCACATTTTGATTTTCTCTTTTTTTTTTTTTTTAGGGACAATATATGAAGTCAGAGGTATGTTCAAATGATTGAGAAGAAGAATGGACAGAGCAAGATAAGATATGAATGCATGACTTACAACATTGACAGGGTTAAATAAAGTCAATTTTAACTTCAGACTAGATAGGCACTGACAAATGGAGAAAGATCTTATGACAAATGTAATACTTGGCATTGGGCTTTTATTTTTCCTCTTTTCTTTTTTCTTTCTCTCCTTTTTCTTTTTTTTTTTGTTTTTGTTTTTTTTTTTTTACTATGCACTTAAGACAAGTCTTATAACCTATGCAAATGTCCTCTTGTGGTTAAGGCAAGGGCATGGAATTATACTTCATAAATGTTTATGGGTTTTCCATGGATGGGAAAATAACAATAGGCAAACAATAAGGTGAAAGAGGCAACAGTGGGAAAGGTTGAAGGACGAAACCCTTGACATATTCATGGAACATGGGCATGATTTCACTCATTATGATTTGACTCTAAACTTTAGCCCTAGCAATGCTTAAGTTGACTTCTTTATTGCAAAGGACTAATAATCCTGTATTCTGTAAATTTTGGTTTTTTATTAAGAAATGCAACATGGATGCAATTTATTGTGTTGCTTCACTTATGGTGTATTGACTTTGGTTCAAAGGTCCCTCATCATAAAAGAATGGGGAGTCACAAGCCTTTGCTCAAGGGCGTATAAGGGAATAAACAAACTCTCGACTAACTGTCAGGTAGGGATATGGGGTAAACAAATAGGTCACAAAGTATATAAAAAACATTAACGATGAAAACATACAGCTTATGCCTCCTGGTCGATCAATATTGAGGACCCATAGAGAGGAGTGAACTTCCAATGCAAACCATCATCATGGCAAATATATTACCATCAATTGATGCAATGATATTAAATAGCCATTCCGGTACAGAGTAACTTACTACTCTTTTCTAAAGGTTTAATGGAAGATGTGAAGGACGCATGAATGAATGATGTGCTCCCTTCGTGTCCTATGTTAGGTACACCCTAGGTTAGGATATCCACCCTGTAAAAGTCAAGCTCCACCTAATTAGGTTGGCTTCTAAGCTTTGTCTAATAGTGTGCATCAGTTTTTTGGTGGTTCTAATTTTCCTAAAGGTCCTCGAGCTGCTCCCACCATTGAGATGGAAATCCTATTTTAATAAATTTAATCCTTTGAGGGCTTACGAGCCCCTCCCAGACTAAACTTAGTAAATAGGTAACAGCTCGGGTGAAATCTTCACAGTAATCTTTGGGAGCTTAATAGCCCCTCAAAGGAACCATTACAAACTTCAACTATCCTAGGGTGCTCTCAGACCCGGGTATAGGGCCCATTATGTGTGTGAGGTTAGATGTATTAGTGCCCAATGTGTGAGGGGAGCATGCAGACCTTATGACCTAAGCATTAACCAAATTCCCCACCTGCAGACGAAGCAATACCAAAAGTAGATAACAATCATCTACCTTAGGGTTTATTCCGCATGTTATCTATCCTAGTACATGTTATTTAACTCAACAAGGAAAATGAAAAGGTGAGAAAAAAAAAAAACCATGAACTTGATTAGTTAAAATATTATTAGGTCCCCGTTTAATTGTCATAAAAGCTTCTCTCCTTAAAGATTCTTATTGAATTCTCAAGGAGACAGAAACGGGTCCTGTATCGTGAAGGACCAGGTCTCTCCATGAATAAGGTATAAAAATAACTGAGGACCTATTAATATGATAACCATTCCATTAATGCAAATTTTAATTACATGAAAAGAAAATGCATGAGACTGGATATGCTTCCCCGTGTCCTACATTAGGTGCATCCTAGGGTAGGATTCTTAGCTTTAACTGGCTGGCTTAACATCTAAGCTCCATCTACTATTACGTGCATATTCAGGACGGTTCTATTTTCCAAAAAGGTTCCCAAGCTGCCCCGGTCATCAAGACAGGAACCCTATCCAGTAAACTTAATCCTTTGAGAGCTTTAATAGCCCTTCCCGGACTACACTTAGCGAATAGGTAACAACTGGGTGAAGTCTTCACAATGGTCTCTGGGAGCTTAATAGCCCCTCAAAGGTATTGTTACAAACTCCGACTATCCTAGGATACTCTCAGACCCGGGTATAGGGCCTATTATACGTGTGAGGTTCGACGTGAGGGTGCACAATGTGTGAAGGGAGCATACAAACCTCATGACCCAAGCATTACCCAAATTCCCCACCTGTAGATAAAACAGCACACAAAACAATACACAAATAGATAACAGTCATCTATCCCAGGGTTTATTCCATATGCTATCTATCTTAGCACATTTATTCAACTCACAAATACATTTAAAAGCATGTAAACAGATAAAACTACCAAGCATGTTATCTACCCTAATCATGTGAGGCAAACAACATTAAAAGGGCAACCAAATGAACAGACAAAATTATCAAACATATTACCTAACCTAATCATGTGAGGCAAACAAAATTAAAAGGGCAACCAAACAAAACAAAGCCATAAAATTTGCATAGTCGACCCATATAGGCTTGACTCTCGAAACTTCCCCAGTGGAGTCGCCAAACTGTCACACCCGAAAATGCGACGCGGATGGCGCGGGAAATAGAAAAAAGAGAAGAAGGGGTGAAATCGGCCCGCCTAGCGGAAGGCCGATTTCGGAGGGAGTTGCCACCAAAATTTTAAGGGAAATTTTGGAAAACCGGAATAAACAAAACAAAAAGGGGAAAGGATGGTCTGCGAATCAGATATTGGGTTCGGGAGTACGATTGTGAGTGGGGAAGGTGTTAGGCACCCCCACAACACCCGTTCCTAAGAACGGTTACCTTAGGTTGATCATGCAATTTTTATGGCTTTTTACAAATTTAGTTTGGTTGCCCTTTTACCATTCACATGCAAAAATAAATAAATATAAAGATAAGGAAAATGTAAAATGAAGATGAAAATATGAAAAGTTGGGAAAAATAAATTAAGGAAAATATTATTTATTTACAAAAGTGGAATTGGGAAATACAAAAGTGGACTTGAAAAATTGGTAAATATTTATTAAATGAAGAAAAAAACATCAAATAAATAAGAAAATATTTATTTATTTACAAAGGTGGACTTGACCCAGAATGAGAGTCTGGGGCCTACGTACCCTGCGATAGGGATCAAAGTCGACGTAGTTCGAACTAAAAATGCGTGTCGCGGGGTTGATGTTTTTTATTATATATTTTCTTTGAAAAGAGAGGTTAATAGCAAATAATTTTGTCTTTCCACAAAGAAAACAATTTTCAGAATTGGTTAGTGTGTTTTAATTTGTAAAAGACAGATTACTTTCCATTATTTGCTCTTTTCATTTTTTATTATATATATTTTTTTATTTAATCAATTTCTAAAAAGAATATGTATTTTTCTCAATTTAGAAAACATGATTAAAATTATATGTGATTTGAACATTTTATTTTGATTCGAAAAGGAAATATTTGAAAACATTTTATTTTACATAATAAAATCAATTGGCTCATGTGGTGACTTTATCACTCACATTTACCCATTGATACCTAAGTGTCCACGGTGGTGTCACTCGAGACAAAAAGGCATAAAAAAATCGAAAGAAGACAATTTGTTAATTTCAATTTTTTGTACAAATTATTTTTTTCTTTTATTATAAAAATCATTTTCACACCTATTTATTTACTACAAAAACGAAATTAAAAAAATGTGATCATTACATGTTGAAAAATAATAATCAGCATATGTAGTGACTTTATCACTCACAAGTTACTGATTTACGCTTACGTGCTCACGGTGATACCACTCGTGACGGAAGGCAAAAAAAGACTTAAAAGATAAAATTGAAAGAAAAGAAATCCTTTTATATATAAAAATAAATATAATTATGCTTATTTTATAAAAAGAAAAATGATAAAAGCAATTTAAGAATATGACTTTTTATACATATATATTCATATATTATTTATTTTTATTTGTTTACTTCTTTTATTTTATTTTATTTATCTTTTCTTTTTTCTTCAGAAAAAGAGTTAATCAGGATCTGTGGTGACTTTATCACTCACAGCTCGCTAATTAACACCTAAATGCCCACGGTGTTACCACTCGGAACATAAAGGCCAAAACAAAAATTTGAAATAAAGAGCTCTCATTGAATTATTTATTTTTACTTTCAATAAAAAAAAAACCATTGGTACTCATAAATACTAAAAAATTTAACCAACATTTATACCATGGCAACTCCTCACTCATGGTACAATTGACTGACACTTTGTAGGCACACGGGGAGTAGGTCCCTCGTGGCCGACTCGGAAGGAAGAAAAGGAAGAAAAGAAAGAAAAGATTAAAAAAAAATAATAATAATAACAAATCCTAAAAAAAATAAAATAAAACTAATATATATATATATATAAAATATATTTGGGCTGAAGCATATCAGCCCAATGCTTCAGCCCAAACTCGAAAGGGCTCGTGGGACACGGGGGAGCCCTAAGAGGGGAGCCCTAATAGAGGGCTGGGGGAGAAAGCGAGGGAGGGGGGGAGTTGGCCGCGAAAAGAAGAGGGGGAGGAGGGAGCTGAGAGGGAGTGGGAACCAGGGAGCTGCGAGGGAGTCAGAAACAGAGGGCAGCAAAAGAGGGGCTGGCCACGAAAAAAGAAGAGGAGAGGGAGGTGAGGCAGAGGGGGAGCGGCCGAGAGAGAGAAGGAGAAGAGGAGGCTGATCACGGGAGACCGAGGAAAAAAGCACCGAGCTGGGAGAGTGGCCGTGAGCGTGAGAGCCGAGAGAGGGCGTGAGGCTGAAACAAGGAGAGCTGGCCGCGGGCAGAGAAGAAAAACAGAGGAAGAGGGAGCTAGGGGAAAAAGGAGAGGAGGCCGCGGTTGGAAGAGCAGAGAGGGAGCTGGGGTGGCTGGCGGAGAGAAAAAGAGAAACAGAGGCAGTCGTGAGAGACCGAGACTGAGGATTCGGCTGAAAGAAAACCGGAGGGAGCTCGGTTGAAGGAGCTCTGGGTTGGCCGCGGAGGAGAGCTGGAGGTGAGATCTGAAAGAGAGGGAGGCCGTGAACTCGGGACACTGGGTGAGTTTCGGGCAGAGGTTGAGACACGAAGGGAGCTCAGACCGAAGCCGGGAGGAGTCTAGGACAGGAAAGGTGAAGCAGAGGGGAGGCCGTGGGAGCAAGATCTGGAGGAAAGGAGAAGCCACGAGCTCAGGCAGAGCCACCGTGGAGCCGTGGAGGAGACCGAGAGTTGAGATCTGAGACGGAGGAGGCGAGACAGAGACCATGGCAGCTATAGCGAGGAGCAGAGAGCAAAAACGCAGGAACAGAAACTTCAGCTTGGTAAATTTTGTTAAGTTTGAATTATACTATCCCCTCTCGAATAATACCCCATTCCCTTCCATTTCTTGGATTTTATTGTACAAGTGCTAAGATTCTGGTTGCTTTGTCGATGCCATGTTTCTGAATTTGTTGAATTGGTTGAGCTCTGTCGAAGAGTGCTCCCTCTAGATTTTGGTATGTTCAGGCTTGTTCCTTAGAGGATTTTTTTAGTGCCACTGATGAAATGTTAGACTTCGGATTATGTATGCATCTTGCTTAGTCTAACTATTGTTGGAATCTGTATTGGCTATATTGGCTCTAAATTAGATTGTGTATGCACTTCGGTTTGTTCAAAATTAGCACTAGCATGCCATTTGCGAGGGGGAGTTCTTTGTTTAATTATTCCCCTAGGTCCTTAGAGATAGCCTGATGGTTTGCTCAATCAGTTCTGGTTTGCAGGAACATGGGCCTTGGATGGTGTGTACCGAATGGCCTTTGTATGCTTTTGATTGATGGATCTCTATTATTAAAGTTAGAAAATGTCACGCTCATTACACCTCACTTTGATATTCTAAACTTGTCTTCACTGTTACAAACTCATTGGTTCTACTTCATGTGTCAGAAAGATGATCACAGGCCATATTCTTTACATTTAATGATTGGATTATACTATGGCACATGTCTAGTTGGTCTTAGGCTTCAAGTGATCACATGATCTCGTGTTTCTATACCTAAGTATTGATTAGGCTGCTATATGATTGTATGCTGTTATAACCGTAGGAAAGGGATATACCTCCATGATTCTACATGCCCGACAACCAGTTTAGTGTGCTGTCCTGTTTTATGCCCATAAATGAGCCGTTTCCCCAGGTCCTTGTTAAAGGCTGGATGATGTTGCTGCACATGACTATTCAGTTTTAGTCATTTGAAATACTGATCTTTTCATGATAAAAACCACAGTTGGATTGCTGTATGTGTGTATGGCATTTTGAGCTTAAAAAGTTGCCTCATTAAACCATGACCCATGGAGAATTCTTAGTTTGGTTGATTGCTGAGTGTATATGGTTCTGTTTGGGTTTTAAAAGTGACTAGGAGATTTTCTTTAAGTGGAAAATCGTGATCTTGATTGCTTCATGGATAGGTCATGGTTTGAACTTGAATGTGCCTTGTGTCCTGCCTTATATGAAGATTATTTTTAAGGGCTATATCCATTTTGGTTGCTTGTTCACTTTTGCATCGTGAGATACCCAAGTGATCATGTTTATGTATTGGTTGTACATTTAATTTCCCTAACTTAGGTAAGTTGTTCTAAAGTCAAATTAAACCATAATCATATCCGTGGGTGAGGTTAGCATGTAGACTAAGGCCCTTATAATGATTGTTTGCTTTGGTGGAGAGGAGTGAGCAGGCATGGTCACTGTGGCATCATTTGGAATGTTAGTGGGTGGAGGGACATCTATAATTGACACGAATTATTTCTAGATTCCATTTTAGAAATGAGTGGGTAAAGTTCATGTAATTGCAAGATATTGTAGTGAATAAATACTAATACCTCCATATTTTCTTTCGAGCGCTGTGGGAGTGTGAGATCAGCTTGAAAAGATTGAGTCATCCTCATCGAGTCAAGAGAGGAACCCAAAGGCAAGCATGGGAGCATGAAGTCAAGCTGGAAAAGAATGAATCACCTTCATCAAAGTAACGAGCAATCAAAAAGAGAAAACAGTTTGATTTTCCTCTCTTTGTTTCTTGTAATTTTATGTTGAAAATAAATTATTATTTAAGCACGCACACACCCACCTTGATAAATTGTGTTTGATTTTTGTTTATGATCTTGGTTTTTATTTGTTCATGGATTTTTATTCTTTTCGCCTTCCGAGTCGGCCACGAGGGACCTACTCCCCGTGTGCCTACAAAGTGTCAGTCAATTGTACCATGAGTGAGGAGTTGCCATGGTATAAATGTTGGTTAAATTTTTTAGTATTTATGAGTACCAATGGTTTTTTTTTTATTGAAAGTAAAAATAAATAATTCAATGAGAGCTCTTTATTTCAAATTTTTGTTTTGGCCTTTATGTTCCGAGTGGTAACACCGTGGGCATTTAGGTGTTAATTAGCGAGCTGTGAGTGATAAAGTCACCACAGATCCTGATTAACTCTTTTTCTGAAGAAAAAAGAAAAGATAAATAAAATAAAATAAAAGAAGTAAACAAATAAAAATAAATAATATATGAATATATATGTATAAAAAGTCATATTCTTAAATTGCTTTTATCATTTTTCTTTTTATAAAATAAGCATAATTATATTTATTTTTATATATAAAAGGATTTCTTTTCTTTCAATTTTATCTTTTAAGTCTTTTTTTGCCTTCCGTCACGAGTGGTATCACCGTGAGCACGTAAGCGTAAATCAGTAACTTGTGAGTGATAAAGTCACTACATATGCTGATTATTATTTTTCAACATGTAATGATCACATTTTTTTAATTTCGTTTTTGTAGTAAATAAATAGGTGTGAAAATGATTTTTATAATAAAAGAAAAAAATAATTTGTACAAAAAATTGAAATTAACAAATTGTCTTCTTTCGATTTTTTTATGCCTTTTTGTCTCGAGTGACACCACCGTGGACACTTAGGTATCAATGGGTAAATGTGAGTGATAAAGTCACCACATGAGCCAATTGATTTTATTATGTAAAATAAAATGTTTTCAAATATTTCCTTTTCGAATCAAAATAAAATGTTCAAATCACATATAATTTTAATCATGTTTTCTAAATTGAGAAAAATACATATTCTTTTTAGAAATTGATTAAATAAAAAAATATATATAATAAAAAATGAAAAGAGCAAATAATGGAAAGTAATCTGTCTTTTACAAATTAAAACACACTAACCAATTCTGAAAATTGTTTTCTTTGTGGAAAGACAAAATTATTTGCTATTAACCTCTCTTTTCAAAGAAAATATATAATAAAAAACATCAACCCCGCGACACGCATTTTTAGTTCGAACTACGTCGACTTTGATCCCTATCGCAGGGTACGTAGGCCCCAGACTCTCATTCTGGGTCAAGTCCACCTTTGTAAATAAATAAATATTTTCTTATTTATTTGATGTTTTTTTCTTCATTTAATAAATATTTACCAATTTTTCAAGTCCACTTTTGTATTTCCCAATTCCACTTTTGTAAATAAATAATATTTTCCTTAATTTATTTTTCCCAACTTTTCATATTTTCATCTTCATTTTACATTTTCCTTATCTTTATATTTATTATTTTTGCATGTGAATGGTAAAAGGGCAACCAAACTAAATTTGTAAAAAGCCATAAAAATTGCATGATCAACCTAAGGTAACCGTTCTTAGGAACGGGTGTTGTGGGGGTGCCTAACACCTTCCCCACTCACAATCGTACTCCCGAACCCAATCTCTGATTCGCAGACCATCCTTTCCCCTTTTTGTTTTGTTTATTCCGGTTTTCCAAAATTTCCCTTAAAATTTTGGTGGCGACTCCCTCCGAAATCGGCCTTCCACCAGGCGGGCCGGTCTCTTCAATTTTTTCTTTTCCCGCGCCATCCGCGTCACATTTTCGGATGTGACAAGAGTACTTCACAAGAAATATATTTCCCAGGAAGATTATAAATAATTTACTTGTTTCACTTTTTATTTCCTAAGATGTTCAAATTTATTTTTTAAATGAATATATTATATTTACTTAGGAATGTCCTTCACAAGAAATAAACTTATAAGGAAGATTAAAAGTAATTTACTTGTTTCACTTTTTACTTCCTAAGATGTTCAAATTTATTTTTTAAATAAATATATTACATTATATTATATTATTAAAGATAAAAATATCATTTTTAATTTGAAAAATGATTAATAAATTAGGAATATATTTAGAAAACAATCACTAAAAATTAAAAAAAAAATTTAGGAAGTAGAAATTTTCTATATTTTAGTTGGAAAGAAAAACTTTTCATAGTGAGACTCAACTTTCTGGGAAGTTAAAATTTTTTTGACACCAAGTAGACTGAATGATCTATTTTCCGGGAAGATAAACTTCCTTCCCTTACTTCTTTCATATAAAGCGATATTGTAGTTAGGAACAATAATATTTTATATGAATTATAATAAATAATATTGATTGTAATATTATTTTTTAATAAAGAATTTCATTTTCAACATATTCAGAATAAATAGGTTATAATTATAATTTTAGAATATAACAAATAAATTATTATTATACTTCCTTTGGTCCTATATATAGGATCTTTTACCCTAATCTTAAATATAAGACCCTTTACAATATACGAGGTAGTATTTATTATATATTTTCAGAAAAATACTTCTATTTAATGTATCCAAAGATAAAGAGAGAGAGATTAAATAAGGGTAGTTTTAGAAAAATATTGGAATTTTTAGAGAAATCGAGGTAGTTAATTTGTTTTAATTTCAATTCTTAATACTCGTGATTCGGTTAAAAGGATCTTATATTAAGGATCAGAGGGAGTATTATTTATTTATCATATTTTAAAATTATATATGTTAAAAAATCATAAAATATAATTATTTGTTAAAAAATAACTTATTTTAACATATATAATTTTAAATAAATAAATTGTATAATTACATAAATAAATTATTTTCTGTGAAGTACACTCCTTATGAACTTACTTTTTGAAAATTATACTAAACTAGTTATACAATTTATTTATACAATTATATAATTTATTATTATATTCTTTTTTTGGGTCAAATTTATTTATTATATTATAAAACTATAACTATTTATTTTACTTTTAAATTTATTATATAAATTAATTGAAGAAGTTAATTTTTTAATTAAAAATCTTACTTTTTTTAATAAAAAAATATAACGCTGCACCATGGTACAACGTTACATGCTTTGACTAGTGCTGCAAAGGTGCAGGCATGTCACTTGACAGACTTTTTTTTAAATTAAAAATAAAATAATGTGGTAGTCACATTATTTTTTGTTTTAAAAAAGAAAATCCGGAATTTACAAGAATGTATGATAGCCAATTACTGACTTATCAAATTTATAGTATCTTGGTAAATACTTTTGAAATCATAGTATATTGATATTTTGTTTTGTTTTTGCATTCCGTCTAGATCAAAAAGTCGTTGGTGACAATTAGCTATGGATGATGGTGGTTGGTGATGGTAGCTAATAGTGAGCAAAGGTCAATGACAAATGAGAGAAAATAACTCTAAATTTTCTTTTTTCTAAAAATGAAAAATTGAAAAATAAGTTAATATAAAAGACATGTCCAAGTACTGTTTTTTAACTTTTTTTTATTTTACTCTTAAAAATAAAAACAGTTTGTACAGTTTTCCATAAATACCCCCTGGCCAAAAAAAAATCTTCCACAAATAATACAATAAGTGTCACGCAATGACAGTAAGTTAGCATGTTAATTTGTGCTCCAATTCAAACTTGTTTTTTTCTTTTTTCACAAGTGGGACATATACAATTCCACAAGCTCTCGCATACATCTACATACACACACATATATATATAGCACAACTTGCTTCACTCTCTTATTGTCGTCACACTTGGTTTGTATTCTCAATTCAAACTAAACATTGGAGTCCAATTGAGTTAAGCAAGTTATACTTAATAAGGGGCAATTTGGTATAAATATATTATTAGCCCCATGTGATCGTCGCCCTGATCAGTAGAATTTTATCTGTCCGTTATTTAAAAATATAATAATCGATTTAAATTTGGAGCACATAATAAGGGGCAATTTGGTTAGTGTGAAAGATACTATTTTTCTCTAAATTTAGGTAAAGGACTTATTCAAACTTAACCCCATGAGGCCATGACAACTGTTTTTTTTTTTTGGCCCAGAGAGGCCATGACAACTCTGTATTCAATTCTGATGACTTTGCCTTCGCAAATAGAAGTGACCAATGATGATGATGACGACAACGACGATATTAGGTGAATCTTAATAGGAAATTAACGGTGAAGAAAGAGTAGGAAGGGTGATTGATTATTTTGAACCGAAAATGTTTTCTATTTTCAATTGGATTTAAAAAATTTAACGTTTTATTTTTAATTTTCATATTAAAGAAATATGTTTTGTCACAGTCAAACATCTATTGGTGTTTAGGAATGAAACCAAACAGAACTAAAACTGATCGGCCAAAAAAAATAGAACTAAAAATGAAAATTAATAATTTTTTAAAGCTAAACCAGAGGAAGACTTTCAAGATGTAGAGACACCCAGCACTGGGACTAGTTCATTTCGTTGTACTACTGGCACCGGTTACACAAGCAAAAAGCATAGCATAAGCACAAAAAATCAGGAAACAATGGTTTCGAAGACGGATTCAATTTTAGACCCTTGAGTGGTGGACATAGAAGCTAGAACACAAGTTTAAAGCTTTCTTGTGTGTGTATAATATATATATATATATATATATATTAAGGATAAACACTTACTAAATCTTTAGAAATAAGGGTGTTCAATGTTAGGTTGGCTGGTCTACCAAAAGGAGGTGAATTGGGTAATGCAAGATTTTTGTTCTTTTGAATTACAATCCAATTTCACTAAGTGTTGCAACAAAACAAGAATAAATAGAGTGTGTTCCAATTAAATATTTGAATATTCTATTGCATGGGACTCTTTGGAGCATGATTGGAACCTAGCACACATGCAGATACTGAACATGATATCAGATCTACTACCTGTTAGGTATTGTAGGGAACCAATTATTTTTTTTATATAGAGTTACATCGAATGGTTTTCCTCCTTCATCCATATTATGCTTTGTAGCAGTTGCCATTGAAGTTCTCATTGATTTAGTATTTTTCATTCCAAATTTCTTCAGCAGCTCTTTCAGATATTTTGATTGATTGAGACAGATAACATCATCACATTGTTTGATTTGCAATCATTGACATCTCAAATTCACTTTGTATTAATTTAGAAAAATTCTTGCACAGAGATTCATTAATAGCACCAAATATAATATCATCGACATGAATTTGAACAATAAGCAAGTATTTGTTTTCCTTTTTAGTGAACAAGATTGTATCAATATTGCCCCTATTAAATCATTTTTCAATTAGAAAATTACTTAATTTTTTACCATACTCTAGGTGCTTGTTTTAAACCATAGAGAGCTTTCTTCAGTTTATATACATAATTTGGTTTGGTTGAGTCTTCAAAGCCTGGAGATTAGTTAACATAAACTTCTTTCATAATAAACCTATTAGAAAGGCACTTTTTATATCCATTTGATACAACATTATATCTTTTATACAAGTATAGGTTAGGAGAATTTTTATTGCTTCCAATCTTGCAACTGAAGCAACAGTTTCCTCATAATATATATCTTCCACCTGATTATATTCTTTAGCTACTAACCTAGCTTTGTTTCTGATTATCATTCCAGATTCATCAAGTTTGTTTCTAAATACCCATCTAGTTCCAATAATTAGATGATTACTGGGTCTAGGCATTAAATCTCAAACTTGATTCCTCTCGAATTGATTTAATTCTTCTTGCATAGCTAATGTCCAGTATTAATTTGTTAAAACTTTTTCAGTACATTTAGGTTCAATCTGAAATATGAATGCACAGTTATTTATTTGATCCCTAAGTTATCTTCTGGTTTTAACATTCTCTTGAATATCCCCAATCACTTGATTAATAGGATGATTCCTTTAATATCTCCAAATTCTAGGGAATTCTTGAGAAATTTCTTCATTACCTTCAAATTCCAAATCTTTCTCCTTCATATCGTCCTCTACAATAGTAGTTTATGATATTTTTGGAGGTTTAGTTTTATTTTTCTTAGAGAGGTACATGTTTTTAAAACTAGAAATCAAATCATCCTCCTCTAAGATAGGCTTAGACACAGTTTCATTTTCAATGAAGACTACATGCATAGTTTCTTTCGTGGTCCTAGACTTTTTATTAAATACTCTATATACTTTGCTTCTACTAGAATATCAAAGGAATACACCTTCATCTGATTTGGTGTCAAACTTACCCATATTCTCTTGTCCATTGTTGCGAATTAAGCACTTGCATCCAAACACGTGCAGGTGTGAGAGATTTGACTTTCTTTCTTTGTAGAGCTCATAGGGTGTCTTTCCCGGAATTGATTTGGTGCCAAACTTACTCAAATTCCCTTTTCCATTATTGCGAATTAAGCACTTGTATCCAAACACGTGCAGGTGTGAAAGATTTGACTTTCTTCCTTTGTAGAGCTCATAGGGTGTCTTTCTCGGAATTGGTCTGATATAAGCTCTATTGATGATATAACTTACTGTATTCACTGCATCAGCCCAGAAATTCTCCTTATCATGGTTAGAATTTCTAACCATGATTCCAATGCCAACCACTTGCCATATTGGTCACCTTCAAATGTCACTTTTCCTTCTTTCTTGTCTCTGAGGGTGATAAACTTCTCCTTATCACCAGTCATATGTATTGAGCATACACTATCCATGTACTATTTGTTACTCTTGCTAACTCTAAGACATACCAACAAAACAAAATTTAGTTTTTCTTTTTAGGTACCCAAATATGTTTGGGTTCTTTTCTATCAATGGTATTTTCCCTAGATACAAATGTACTTGTGAGAACCTATTCTACCTGTCTGCTAAGTCAATTTTTCCTTAAAGAACATGAACTGGAAATATATTCCTTCTTGTTACAAAAGTGGCAGGTGATAAAGGGACTGCTGGATTGAGATGTAGGAAGAAAGCAATGCAGATAATATTTTTGCTTCACATGTTTGAATTGGGTATAAGATTCAATAATTTTTGAAGTGTCACTTTTCTTCTTATGACCATCTGCACGTACAAAATGTCTCATATATAAATTTTGATTTTTCTTCTTATTTTTTTCCTTGACTGCACAAGGGTCATAACCAAGACCAACTTTATCTTGTGCAATCCTCTGACTACCTAGCAATGCATACAACATGTCTTTACCTTTAGTAAGTTTAGCCAGACTTTTGAGAAGATATTCATTATTCTTCTTTAGCTTAATGCATGATGTACAACAGGTAGATTCAATTTTGTGCTGAGATGCAATGTCAGACATTTTACATTTTGATTCTAGTTAGCTAATCTATTTCTTAGCTAGTTTAAGTTCTTTTCCAATTTTAATGAATTAATCATTCAGATTATGAAATGCCTCAAGTAGCTTAGAATAAGAAAAGTAGTAATCATTTACCTCATCTTCATGCTCACTATCAGTTGGATTCTAAGCTTCTTCTGCAGCACGTGTCATCGAGCATATGGGCTATTTAGCCTTTTTTTGTTATTTGTTGCTACTCATTTCTTGAAGAACTTTTTACGTCACTTCTTGCTATAGAATCTTCCAAATTTTTTTTACCAGTATAGCAAGAGTTTCTTCATCCAGTTCTTCTTCATCATTAGAATCCTCTTCTTCTTCTACAAATTTTAGAGCTAGACTCTTCTTCTTTTTTTCTTGGCCCACATCTTTAAGAGCTTTCATCTTACCCTTATATTCTTCAAGGCTACCAAACAAGGAGATAACAGAGGACATAGATTCTCCTCTAGCATATTCTATTGCTATAACTTAAGGCTACCACTCAAAAGGAAGAGCTCTTAATATTTTTTTGACTTTTTTGGTCTAATTGTAGTCTTTGCCCAGAGCTTTGAGTTGATTCATAATGAGGGTGAATCTCATTTCCATTTCTTTGATAGTTTCTCCCTCTTTTATTCTGAATCCTTCATATTCTCCAATAAGGGTGCTGATTTTGTTATCTCTTATTCCACTAGTTCCTTCATGGGCTACCTTTAAAGTGTCCCACATTTCTTTGGCAGTTGTGCATGAGGATACTCTGAAGTACTCATCTTGGAACAAAGCATTCATTATAGCAAATTGAGCTTTGGTGTTGAGTGGAACTCTTCTTTTATTATCATCATCTCATTCTGCTTGTGGCTTTTCTACCAACCATTCTTGCTAATTTTTCTTCATAGGGACAAAATCTCCATTTTCTGTTATGGACCACATGTCAAGGTCTAAACTCTTTAAAAACAGCTTAATCTTCATCTTCCAATATGCATAATTTTAACTAGCAAAACCTGGAGGTTTGTTCATATTAGCGCCTTCTGGAAGTAGGTTCTCCCCTAAGTCAGCCATAGCTTCTCCCGGAGTATTAATTTCTTTTGTTGGAAGTCCAAGCTCTGATACCACTTGTTAGAATTGCTGACTTCCTAAGATGGGATGAATTAGGAAGTTCAAAATTTTTCTATAAAAAGATAAATTCATAGTGACAATAAGAGTTTGCAGAAAATAGAGTACAAAAAGAATAAGGTAAATGCAAGGTAAAGAAGGAAAGGGCTCAGAAATTTATCTTAGTTCGGTCTGATTTACTTGACCTACGTCTAGTCCTCAAACCACTACTTGAGATTTTCATTATCTGCAAGAATTCAATGGACTCTTCGTAATGCTTCAGTATAAACTTGTGCTCTATCCTAAGAACACTCAGATTCTATACTCTGATTTCTTACAAAGTGTTTCCATAATTCCCTTGTTAATCCCCTCATAAGAAATCCTTCTTCCAGATAAAGAAAAGATTTTACACAGAAAGAATACTCTATATATCAGAGTAGATATAATAGTAGAAGTAAAATAAATGAAGTGTGAGAATGAAAAGGTTTTGATTAATGAATTTAGTAGAGTTTTAGTATGTACAGCATTAAAAATATTACTCATAACTTCAAATAAAGTTCTATTTATAGATTTGTGACTTAACTAGTCGTTAGACATAAGATTTAGCCATTAAAAATGTTAATCAACGGTTACTCTATAAAACTAGTCGTTCATGAATCGCATTTAATGTGTTTGACACATTGAAATTTGAATTTTGGGTATCAACAGACGAATTTCACAGAAATCATAAGTTAAGCACTTCAATGTTGAACTTTCAAAATTTGTTTGTTCATGAGTGAAATTCAAATTTTGAATTTATCAAATATATTTCATGTTAAAACATACGAATTTTCATATCAAAAGTGCATATGTTGAGTGTAAACAGTTGTCTGCTCAACAGGACATAAAAGTCTTGCTATATGAAATTCAAATTTTGCACTTCAAAGTTTGTCTATTAGAGAAATGCTTTAATGACACTCACAAGTTCTTATTTCAAAATTCGAATTTTGGAAATCCAAAATTCATCTGTCAGAGGAAATGACTCTGAACTCTTTATGCATTTGATAACATTCAAATTTTGACTAGGGCTCAAACGAACTTTGTATATTTTACTAACTATACTTAACTCAAAATTCGAATTTCAGAATTTGAAATTCATCTATCAGTGATGATAGCTCTGAAACTTCGAATTTCAGTAAGTAAAGTTCAAATTTTACACAAAATATATATAAATCAATAGCAAAATTCATCTGTTAATCAATGTTTTCCAAATCTAACATATGCTAACATAGGATAACTGTGAAAACACTTGTTTAAATGATGTGGGAACATACATAAGTAAAAAATTAAAGCTTTTTACTCTGTGCACATTATGAGAAATCTTAATAACTAAATCTTCACACATTTTTCATTGAATTTCTTTATTTCTATACTTTTACACTACTTTGATATTCTCCTTCAATACTCTAATTGTTTAGAATCATCAAAACTTCTGATTCAACTTTCAAAACCAAACTAAATTGATCGTACCAAATTGATACAAACTGAAACTGGTTAATATAAAGGTGTGACTTGGTTTTTAAAATTACAAAAACCGATCAATTTGGTCCAGTTCAATTTTAAACTTTCAAGACTTGAACTAAAATGAACCAAACTTAATATATATTATTTTATTAATAATTTTTTTCATGAAATATGGGTCCTTTTATTTTGGTTATAAAATGTTATTTTTCAAAAATGCCAAATTTATAATTTTAGCAATTTATCCTTAATTTGAACAAATTTTAATTTTAAAACTATGAAAAATAAAATATAAACATAAACAATAATTTTCATACAAAATAAAGAACAATATTATAGTAAAAGATCTAGATTTTAATAATATTTACAACAATAATAATCAACATGAGAAAGTCATTTTTATTTTTAACATGAAATTAAAATTTAAAAACATTGGATAACTTTTCAAATAAATTGTTGAAAATTAAAAGATCATAAAATAGTAAAAATTCTAAAAAATATGAATGATATAAAAATTAATTCAAATTTGATTTAAATCAATCTAAACGGACAAAAAAAATTAATCCAAACCAACCTCAATAAAATCAAACAGATCCCAATTTTCTAAAAACTGACTTGGATTGATTGGATTTGATGTCACACCTTTAAACACCCGTATCTAGAAGCATTTTACTAGGGATGGACTTAGAGAAAGTCACTAGGGGGTGAAAATACATATGCATTAATTATTATTAAAAATATAATTTTTCATATTTATTAAATTAATATAACAACAAATTATTTTATTTTATTTTTTAACAAATTATTTTATTAAAACCTATAAGAATAAATACACAAAAATATTAATTCATGGGGGGTGTGGGGAAGTTAAGATTTTACAGGGGCAAAGGTATGAATTTTCACAAAAACATTTTATTTATTACGTACATGAAACAATCTGGGGGCGGCTGCCGTTTCCCTAACCTTGGTCCATCCCTGCATTTGACATTTGCCCCTAGTTTTATTTTGCCGTTGCTAGTCCATTCGACGTTTGAACGTTCGGTGATTGAATCTCTAGAAGCTTTTTATTTTGAAATTTCTGCTGTAGTTGGTCATTCATAGATTTGCCTGAAAACAAGTGCTGACAAAATTCGTTTTTGTAATCATTAGGATTTTGAACCTAACCCTCCAACTGGTTGAGGAATTTGGAGGGAAGGTAAGGGAGGAAAAATTTTTAATTTTATTTTTTTTCTAACAAAATAAGAGAAGTGTATAACAAGAGAGACAATAGAAGATATGAAGGAAAATGCTCCCGCTTTTTATTTGGTTTAGAAAAAAAATATAATATAAAAAATTTTCTCCCCACCCTTTTAAATTTCTTGAACCATATAGGGGTAAGTTTGAATTCTGTCCCTTTTAAATCCTTCAAACTAACCAAGGGATAATGAAATACTCTAGATAATTATCACTACAATGGAGTTTGTACATTTGTAGGTTTAATGCATTGAGTTTGAAGAATCAAAGACGGGACATACTTAAAAAGTAATTATTATTTTAATTTTAAATATAAGACATTTATTAAAATATAAAATATTATCTATTATACATTTTTTAAAAAATATTTTTATTTAATTTATTTCATAAAGAGAAATTAAATAAGAATAATTTTAGAAAAATACATTAATTTTCAAAAAAACTAAATTAGTTAACCAACCTTTAATTTTCATTTTCAATCCGCATGATTTGATTAAAATTGTATATTACATTAGGGATAAGAGAGAATATATTTTATGTAATTAAATAAAAATATGTTAATGGTAAAGGACTCAATTAAACTAATTCAGTTGAATGAGTCGGAATTTTATGGTGTTCTGTGTATACATCGGCCCTTATAATTAAGAATCTATAAATATATAATCAAACTCCGGTCGTGATCGTCCCTGATTGGTGGAATTTTATAAGGGGGCATTTGGCTAGTGGGACGGATATTACTACTATTTAAGTTAGGTGAAGACGAATTCAATCTTAAACCCATGACAACTTTGTATTCATCTTCAATGACTTTGACTTAGGAATGGAATAACCAATAAAACTAGAGAATCATAATTTTTTTTTGTTGAGAAAAGGGAATATATTAATAAAGAATAAAATAATAAAAAAATAATTAATATTTTATTTATAATGTAAAACCACATCTAAATTAGAGACATTTAAAATTTTCTCAAATGAAATGGACGGAGAGAGTATTATCGAAGTTAGGTGAAGCCGAATTCAATCTTAAACCCATGACAACTTTGTATTCATCCTTAATGACTTTGACTTTGGGAATGGAATAACCAATCAAAATGAATTATTGATGATGATGAAGACTATTCAACTTTTGTTTTTTTTTATAGCAATGACTATTCAACTTTGATGACTTGATTTTGTAATTAGAGGTTGCCTATAATAATAATGATGATGATGAGGATAATAATAATAGAGAAATTGATTGTTTTGAACTGAAAATATTTTCTTTTTTTTATATTGGAGAAATATATATATATATATATATTTGTCTTGGATTTTTGAATTATTTCAAATCAGTAATAAAGGCTAGTATTTCTCAATAGAGAATCATAATTTTTTTTTCTGAGAAAAGGGAATATCTATGCCATTAAGAATCATAATTCATTAATTTGTCATACTCATCAAACATCTGGAGCAGGCAATGAAAAAGCAGGATCAGACTGTACGTCTCCTTTGAAGCTCCTCCACTCAGACCTTTCTCAGGGATCAAGAATCCACCCATAGACACAAAAAGCAAGCTCCTCCTTTGGCCGACTTTCTCGGTATAAATGCACGATAAGCCATATCACTCTCTTTTAATTTTAACTACATCTCGTGTCCCGGCTCGGAAGCTGTTGAAATTGTATTAATTCTTCATGGGAGCCATATATGTATGTATGTATGCATATACGGATGAATCTGAATCTTTTTTTTTTTTTGGTTTTTCCTTTTTTGGGCCCCGGTGGGTGGTTGAATCTGAATCTTACAATCAATGCACTGGGTTTTGCAGGGAAAAAATTCGAGTTAATAGCTTAACCCAGGAGATTATCACTTGATGCTAGGAGCTCAGTGCTGATCCAGAGAAAGCTAAAAGGGAGGAGGAAGAAATTAAAACCAAACACTGGAAATGCTTGATAACTGGTAAGTGATATATATATATATATATATTCCTCATATATATAATGGCTTGAAAACATATAATTTGTGGGAGAATTATTGTTTGGTGCCATTGGATGTATTGAATTTCAATTGGGCGTGCACGTATTCACGACAAAATAATAACGATAAAATAGCACTTATTTATGCTTTTTTAAAAAAAAAAAGGAGGAAAAAAACTGAAGTGCTTCCATCCTCCCCTCCAACTTCCATTGTTGAAAACTCGCCTCCCTATTCGTCTATATTTTTTAACCAACAAAACTTTATCGTTACAATATATGTATATTCTTGGGAGAAATTTGTACTTTTTTTATTCTGAATATAAGTCACATTTAACTAATTCACTGAAATCAAGAAAAAATTATTAAAATAATAAAATTATCTTAAATTGATATGATTTCCATCTTTACCTCTAATAAACATACTATAAATTTAAATAATTCACTCAATTTCTTATTCACAAATAGAGACATTTTAAAAAAAATTAGTTAATACTTCAAAAATTCATGGAAGATTACATATATTGAAGGTTATAAAAAATTTTTAGAATGTGACTAATAAAAAGGATTGGATTGAGTATTCATCCTAGTTAGTTTTAGTCTATAAATTTAGATTATAAGAGGAACATAATTATTCTTAAAATAACTTCTTTATATAGTTAAATATTAATTCACCCCTTATAACTCTTTTCTTTATTTATTATCTTTTACCTATTCATCTAGACAGCATTTTTTTGGTCAGTACTTGCATGATAAAAAAAATGCATATATGTATATATATTTTGACACCAATGCGTATATTTTGATTATTAGACAGAACACATAAACACACCCCTGTTATCCTAACTAAGTTTAGCTGTGGTTTTTATCAAAATCATGGCTCAAAGCAATACATCAAAATAAATTAATTTTTATTTTTTATTTCAAATAATAATATTATTTAATTAATAAAAATATCAAAATACGTAATAGGACAAATAATGAGTTAAGAAAGAAACAAATAATGGAAAAACTATTTTATTAAATACTCGTTAAAACATATAATTTTCAAAATAATTGAATTATAAAAGTGCAAAAATAAATAATAGTTCTTCCAATCTTATAGCAGAAGAAGGATTGCAAACTCATGAAAGAGATCATCTTGCTCAATTTAAATTGAAAATTTAAACCAAATATACATAAATTAAAGTTGAGATTATAAAAAGATGAGAAGGGGACGTTGAAATGGAAGGTCTGGTTTTTTATAGCAAAAATACAGAATTAACCTTTATCACCCATGCAAATCTAAGTTTGTTGATTTGTGACATTTTAAAATTACTTGGCTAAGATGGTAATCATCAATATAATATATATATATATATATATATTAAGAGCTACTCCCTTCAATCTATATTATAAGGGTTCTCTTAGAATTTTTATTTGATTCAAAATATAAAGAGTTACGTAATTTTTAATGGGAGTTTACATTTTTTACTCATATTTATTACTGTATTGTGAGTTAGGAAAAAAGAGAAAAAAAGAGAAAAAAATTTTAAAATAATTTTTATTGATAATTAATAATAAGGGTAAAATTAAGATGTTAATTTTTTTTTTTAGATTTTGAAAATGTATGACTAATTTTTTTTAATAAGTATAAAATAATTTAAAATTTTTTATAATATGAGTGGCAATGAGGATATTATTTATTAGGAGTCAAGATCAGTACGAAAGTCGTCGGACCCTATACATTGCACGGCCCAATAGACAAAGGAATTTATATCTTTAACATGAAAGTAATCAAGTTGAATGTGGCATTTATAAATCGGTTGATATTAAAAAAGATAAAAAAAAAATAATAACTCACGTTGGTAGTGATAAAAAACTCTTACTCTCACCCATTTATATTATTTTTATATCAATTATATATATATTAAAAAAATTATTTTTTTATTTGAAATTAATATAAAAAGTACTCATATTTTTTATTTTATTTTTATTAAATATCATATTTTATTATTATTATATGGTTATAAATGAGAAAAATGAAATAATTAGATATAGAAGTAAAATAGGAAGAAAAATATTCAATATCCTATATTTTGGATTAAAAACGATCACACAAAACGTTCTATAATATGAATAGAGGGAGTATATCTTAAGTAAGCTAGTAGTCAAAAGTTTGATTCTTAGCTTTTATGAAAGAAGCAAAACTTATTGGGAGAAGTCCATCCTTTGTCCTCCATACCTTGAAAAATATTAATCTCTACTATCAGTGAGAGTTATTCTTAACCACATAAAAAATACAAAAATGTTAGTAAATGAAAAATAAAACTGATGGTCTCCGTGGTCCCACACCATAAATAGATTTAATTATCAAGGGATTAAGGGATATAATGAGAATGAATGTAAATAAAATATAGAGGAGTTTGGTTGATAAAGTAGTGAGAGAGGTGTGAAGTAGATTTATTTTCTATATTTAATCAAACACAAATAAAATTGAAAAGACTAAAATGCCCCCCTATTAGAAAAAAATTCCTTCCCCTCCTCCTCTTTCTTTTTCTTGGCATCACAATTGCAGTCCAGAACACCAGCGTCTTCATCGCTAGTTAGCCATATCATCACCGAAATAGAAAAAATCAACAAAATTGAACCAGATTTATAAACCCATTCATGATGGAAGAAGAAATCCAAAACCCAATTGAGATAGCCACCAAATCTAGAAAACCATATTCGAATTTGGTGAAGTAAATCCGACAAAGCTATGTTCAAATCTGGCGATAGGGATGTTCGTGGTGTGACAGTATAGATCTAACAGCTATGGTGAGGTTCGTGGTGCAGACCTTCATTCGAACCTTATTCCTTCTTCGATCCATGCTCGAAGGGGGACAACGCTGGTGATGACGCAAGATTTGGTTTAGATTTGTTAACGTTGCTGCTTCACACCCAAGAACAAGGATGGCATGAGTGAATAGAGAAGTGGGGAAGATGACACGAGCGAACGAACTAGATTTGGTGGGGCAAAAGAGTTGGGAAGATAACGATGAAGGTAAGGTTGGTGAAGGTGAGGCCATCGGAGGTGATGAGGTTGATAGAGATGGAGATCACAGAAGGATTGGTGTAACAATTCCACATACATATCCATACATACATCCATCCATAATAACACCGGGGTGAACTTCTAACGCATATAACATAATGCTATTGTCTTCACTGGCGCTGTGGTGCCCCCTCCTGATTTCCACACCAGCAAAAATTCAACACCAGGGCTAACTTTCGACGCGCATAATATTATGCTTCGATATCTAATTGACCTAATTCCAACTCTTACAAGTCAATCTAGTCTCAATCTATTATAGACACTACGTTCACCTCAATCCAACTCCTAATAGATATTTTGGACATCTGACACAGTTTTGGTAACTTTTTGAACAAAACTCACCACTTAACACTCTCATTCGCCACTAAAGGTAATTTGACCAACTAGGACCATTCACACAGGTCCAAAACCACCAAACCAACTTGTCCAAAGAGGTTTCACCTTAAAGGAACCATTCCTCTGAGATTTGAACCCCTTCAACCTCATTTGACAAAATGGGCTACAAGCCCTAAAACACACCAACTAGGCCTAAATCCACTCTGGGCTCATACACACTACCACACTAGCTACTCAACACCCCGAACCACACATACACCACCATCCATCATACATATCACAATTCCACATACATAGCTATACATACATCCATCCATAACAACAATAACAATATCATTACAACCATCCAGAAACCTCATATCCATTACAATCACACTATCCTACTTGGCACAAGATACATATCCAAAATACACACAAACTACATAGACCTAGTATTCCCATGTTCGATGCTACTCCCTCATCTTCTTTGGACTAGTGCCAGAATCATCACCTGAAATGTTAGTTTATGGGAGAGGGATGTGAGACAATGTCTCAATAACCGGGAATAACCACACACACATATATACATATAAAACTCATACAATCTATGAATGCAATGCATGTCTCCCTTCACACAGCTAGAACCATGAGCTGTCGTCGTAACAGGACATTTTGTATAGGTAATTCTCTTCCAACTGTAGGTGAAGATTGATTCCGAGACATCACTAAGTTTATCTCCCATTAGTGTACCCGGCCAAAGGTAATATTAATGTTTGGATCGTGGTTCTCCTTCCTCTTTTCACTATAAATTGGCAGTGATTTAGGGAATGTGCAGTCCACTGTGCGCCTTTCCCTCTTGGCCATAGGAGGTGATTTAACAGCAGGGATCCTATCCTTATCCTCCCTAATCATATATCATATCATCATCACCACCCAATCTACCATATATCACAATCTCACAATGCCATTTGGTGATGCCCATGTATCATCATATAATCATCATCCTCATGTCACAATATCATGTATACATCATATTATGTCATATCAATATCATTATCTCTAATCATCATCATCATAATCATAATCATCATAGTCATTATCTAGATGTGTACATACCAAGATATATATATATATGGTTGTATGAAAGAAATATGCATATATATACAAATATACGTACTATCATACAATACAAATAATATAATACAAACAAACACCCGGTTACCTCAGGTTGTCAATACCACACATGCGGATTCCATGAACTTCTCGAGTCGTCCAACACACTTGAATCCCTCTCGATCAACTAAACAACCTTCACAATATCATAATTCCTCAATTAATAACATATACCATTCAACCAAACATCACAATTCAACTACTTTAGCCTAACCCAAGGTTCCAACACCACTTTCATGCATCATTAGGCTCCTAGGTACCATTTAAACATCAGTCAATCCCATACACTTCGGATTCCTAAGAGTCCTAACAAAAAACAACCTAGGGTTAAGCTTAAATCATGCATAAACCCTTTAAAACTCACACCCAAGCAACAAAAACACTAAATCATACTCCATTAACCCAATTTCATCTATTTTAATCGGTAGATTTTGACCCAAATCAGAAATCCCAATATATAACTAAGAAAACCTGAGTTTAAACTGAAGAAAATGGAGAGGGAGGAGTAAAGATCTCTTACCAACGTGAATCCAAGCCTCAAGAGGCTAAAAATCACTCCTAGAGGCTGAAGATCATAAACCCTAGAAGAGCTCTCACGTTCTCCCTCCGTTTTCCTTCTTTTCCTTCACGTCTGACCAACTGAAATGTTTTTATTTAACCTAAATCCTAACTTTCACCGTAGCCTCAGTTAAGTCCTGCTTCTCGCTGCGGCGTGGAGCTCTTTTCTGCCCCACTTGAACCTTTCTTTGTCCTGTTTTCCTCTGGTTCTGCACACAATGCTAAGAAAAATATCATGAGGAGTGTTACAATTGGAGATGGAGGTCTAGATATGGAGGTTTGAAGTGTGTTGAACAAAAGATGATTTGGTGTCATGTTGTTTTTTTCATAAGGGTATTATGCTATTTTTGTCTTCATTTACCGGCATGTAATTTGCATTATTTGGGATTTTAAATATAAAGTCATTTACATTTTAGCTTACAATTAGCATCACGCATGTGTAATATGAAATACGTGGATTTTAGCAAACTAAATGCACTTAGCTCCATGATATAAAACAATTTACATTCCTTTACTTGCCATGTAATTGAACCAAACAGAATGTCAAAGTTTGTGGATATTTTTGGTTCTAGTAGAAAAAGGTTTGAGGATTTGGATGCTCTAAAAATTTGAAAAATGTCTCCTTAGTGCAAAGAAAATAAGTAGTACCAATGGGCATTGGTCTTAAGAGTGCTTAAAATCAAATCAAATCGATTAAATCAAATCAAACTAAGTGAACCCAATCAAAATCAAAATATATTTTGGTTTGTTTCAGTTTTCACTACTAGAAAACCAACTCAATTTGGTTCAAGTTCAATTTATGTGGCTCAGAACCGAACTTGAACCAAACCAAGATTATTTTTTTTTCTTAAATATAAAACTTCTATACTAATTTAACAAATTATTAATTAGACCCAATCAATACCCATTTCCACTATTAAGTCATCTCTTATTAGCTCAATTCATGATGAGTCCAACTTAGAAGCTCCAATTGTCAAAAGAAAATATTATTATTATTATTTTTTTAAAAAAAATCATTCAAATTTGATCTAAACCAATTCAAACTTATCCTAAATCAAACTAAACTGATTTCTTATAAAAATATAAAAGGTCCTAATTTTTAAAAACTGACCATGGTTTGGTTTTATTTTGCCTAAAATTAAACTGAATCAAACATTTGAACACCCTTAGTTGGTTCTAATGAAAAAGGTTAGGGTCACTTAAATATGATATTTTAGTTTCAAGACTATGTGAATTAATGTAGAAAATACCTTTGGAAAAATTTCTCCTTGTATGGGATCAGACACGGGTTGATTCAGACTAATCGGAGCCCAAAGTGGCCAAAACATCTCTAGTTGCCTAGAGGAATTTTTAATCAATTCTCAGTAATTTTCAACCAACCCTTTGGGATTTCTAGCATTTTCCTTTAGAATTTTCATCCATAGGGTTTAAGATAAAGAGTAAACTAGTGTCCAAGTGATATTGAGGAATTTCCAGCTAGTCTTGAAGGATTTTTAGCCAATCATTTATGATTTCCAGCTTATCCTTTGCAATATAAATTTATTATTTTATTTCGTGCAACAAATTACAATATAAATGTTATTATTTTATACCATAATATAATTTATATTTTTTCATAAAACATTTGCAATAACAAAGCATATTCAAGCCGACAATTTGATAAGAAAAAGAAAAAACATTGACGAAAAAGGTGTGGTTAAGATTATTTTGTCAGAAAAAATATTAACGAAAGTCAATTTTGAAAGATAAAATATGAACAAGGTGAATGATTGACCCTTAACAATATAGTTTCATTATATCTTAGTGTGAATGACTGTGTAGGATCTATGCCAAACTTGTTTTGCTAACATCAACTTTCTCTATTTAACATTACTTGAACTATTTTTCTCTAGGCTTTGAAATTTCTCAATGGCTGAGATAACTGCTGCAGCTGCCACAGTTCAGCTTGTCGCGCCTTCTGTACGAGAATTTGTGGGTTTTGGGCTTGGAGAATCAAGGTCTTACCTTGGCAACAAATTTGCATCTTCTAGACAACTGGACCAGATATATGAAGAGCTAAAATATGAACTGGAGCGCCTGCTTGCTTCAAAAAGTGACAAAGAAAATCAGGTTGACAAAAACACACACAAAAGTCCAACTAATGTTTACAAGTTATGGGCCAACAGAATATCAGAAATTGCTACAGAAGTGGCTTTCCTACGTGACAAATATGAACAGTTAAAGAAAAGGAAGTGGCGAATTTGGAAGCGTTCAAGTCTTAGTGAAAAGATGGCAACAAAGCTCAAGGAAGTAATTAAACTTTCAAATCAACTTCCGGAAGATATTCTAGTTGATAAACTGCCAGAGCCGATCTTAGAGGAGTTGGGTGTTCCACAGATTATGAGGTATCCGACTCTCAAAGGTGCCTTAGAAGAAATTCTTCCTTTGCTAAAAAATGATAGAGTAAAACTCATTGCAGTTTGTGGAGAAAAAGGAGTGGGGAAAACAACAATAATGCGAAACTTAAATAACAATGAAGAGGTTGCTAAGTTGTTTGATATAGTCATTTTCATAAGAATGTCAGTTAATCAAACTGAACATGAAATTCAGCAGAAAATTGCGGAGCGACTAATGGTGGAAAGAGATGGTAATGGCTTTGCTGAAGTTGCAAGAAGAATTCATAAAGAGTTGGAGAACAAAAGATATTTGTTGATTTTAGATCATGTTGAGCACCAGATTGATTTGAACTCTTTAGGAATTCCAAAGGACAACAGTGGCGGCAAGGTGTTACTGGTCACTCAAAATCCCCGTGTTTGGAAGTCATATTCAGTGGACAGGCTGGTCAAGGTCAGCATGTTATCCGAGAATGAAGCATGGAGGATGTTTCAAGATATTGTTGGTCCTGTGATTGATTTACCAGATATTCGAAGGATTGCTCAGCTTATCTGTAAGAGGTGTTGCTCTCGTCTTCCCCTTCTTATACACAAGATTGCAAGCTCATTTAAACATAGAGAAACTGCCTCTAGTTGGGAGGCAGGTTTGAAAGACTTTAAGCCATGGCCTCAACTTGGAATCGAAGGTTTAGAAGAGTTATACTCTTGCTTGGAATTTTGTTATGATCAACTTAAAGATAAAAATAAACAGAGGTGCTTCCTTTATACTTCACTATACCCTGCAGATAGCAAGATATACATAGATTACTTGGTGGAGTGCTGGATAGCTCAGGGTTTTCTTGGTGATGTTAATGTAACTACAAAATACCGAAGCATGCGTAACCAAGGTATTGATACACTAGAGCACCTTATTAATGTCTCATTGCTTGAGAGAGGGGAACAAATGATATATGTTAAGATGAATGATTGTAATAGGCAACTTGCTTTGCATATCTCATCCAAATATTCAGAATGCAGCTCTTACGTTGAGAATGAAGAATCTGGGGAGCACCTTAGATCGGATTCATGGCAGAATGCTAGATGGGTTTCTATGATTGGTAGTAAAAGGGACACTTTACCTACAAATCAAGATTGGAGCATGCTTGAAACACTACTGCTACAAAAGAATCTAGAGTTGGCTGAAATCCCACAAGCTTTTTTTGACACTATGTGCAATCTTCTTGTGTTAAACTTGTATGGTACTAAAATAAGGCAGTTACCTTCCTTGTCAAAATTAGCTCATCTTAAGGCGTTCTATCTGAATGATTGTTCACACTTGAAAATGTCACCATCTGAGATAGAATCACTTCAACATCTTGAGGTATTTGACATTCGAGGTAGTGGAATAAATTTTATACCATGCGTGATTAATTTGAGATGCCTACGAATGTCTTACAACCAAAGTGGGGATCAAAGTAATCATAATGTAATTTCAAGACTTTGCAAATTAGAAGAATTGATCATTGAAGTGAAATGCTTTAGGCACTGGAGCAATGATGCTGAATATATTATACACCAAGTTGCTTCTTTGGAAAATCTAACAACTTTCAGATGCAGCTTTCCGTCTTCAGAAACTCTTGGAAAATTTCTAGAAACAAGCAAATCATGGACAGATTGTAAGCAAATCACTTCATTTCAGTTTTTGGTGGGATGTGAAAACTCAAGACGTCCCAAAATTTTTGAGTCTTTTGATTACAGGATTTCTAAGTATGTAAAGTATTGTGATGGGGAGAAGAAAGATGATAAGGCAATTAGTGAGCTACTCTCTCAAGCTGAGGCATTTGAGCTTATTTGTCACCGGAACATTAAAAATCTGTCAGAGTTTGCTGAGACATCAAGCTTGGAATGTCTTCGTGGTTTTCTTATTGAAAGATGCAATCAAATTTCAACCATTGTTGCAGGCGATGATGTTGTCAATGCTACCAGCAGCATCACACTTGAAAATGTAAGCCTTTTGCCAAATTTAGAGCAACTATATTTGGATAATTTGTTGCATTTGAAGTGTGTTTTTAAGGGTCCCTTGCATCCTGGGAGCTTTTCCAAGTTACATACTTTAACATTGAAGAACTGTCCAATTATGAGAAATATCTTTTTCAAGGTAGCAATTCAAGATTTTTCAGAACTTCAGAAATTAACAGTTCAAGATTGTTCTGAAATTGAGGTTCTTATCATGCTAAAAGAGGTCACTGAAAGAAATCAGTGTATACTTCCAAAATTGAAGGTGATAATATTGGATAACTTGTCAAAATTGAGATCCATATGCACAAATGAAAATTTGGCCTGGTGTGCTCTAGAGATGTTAAATATACAGAATTGTCTTGAGTTGAAATCCTTACCTTTCAGCACAACCAATGCAGCAGCTAACCTAAGAAGTATCAAGGGTGATCAAGAATGGTGGAACAATTTGGAGTGGACAGATAACATGGTTCGAGAGCGATTTGAAACTACATTTTCAACCTGTACTTAAAATTTCTTTTCTGTTTCTTTGATACTCATAATAATCCATCGTGTCAACAGTAAAAGACTAGTTTGTTCAGGTGTGCTATCAAAATAAAATGTTTCCTTGTTTCTAAGAATAATCAATACTAGTGCCCAAAGTACAAGACTTGCATGTTCTGTTATGATTTCAAATAAAAGTGTTGCAAGGTCTCAGAAAATATTATCGTTAAAGGTATTTGCTTTGATGATCGTGCAGAGCTCTTTTGCGTCCGACACTTCTGTTATATCCGGGGAATTTGTTTTACTGTAGGGAGATGAACGTAGTTGAAATAAACCTTATTTTCACTACCGACGCTTTTATGGTAGTTTAATTTTCTCTTTATGTCTGCATGCCAATTAAGCAACGGTGAAATTATCTCCATACATTGGTTAGGTTTATTGCAATTTATTTGGTTAGTTCTATGCCAATATGCTTTAGTATGTCTTTGAACTTCAATTAATGTGAGATCAGGATCTCTTTTGATGTGTTGAAAAAGAAAGATAGAAACCCTCCCATTATAGTCTTAGATTCATGGAATATACACAAAAGGCCGTGTGTTCATAACAGCTTAATTCACAACAACAATCTAAAAATTGGTAGTTTGACACCTTGAGATATGGTAATATCGTATTCTCATATTTGCGAGCCTAATTATTGGCTTCACTGAGTTCGATTTTTATCAATTTTCAAGAGTAATAACTTGACCCAATACTCTATTCTTCCTACCTACCTCTAGTGGAACAGGTCTTAGTGGACCTAGACCCATCACATTTGTAATTATAATATAGAAATGGCAATGGTACTTACTATACAGTACAAAACTATGAGTACCTACCCAAAATAAACTCAAACACTAGGAGCTTTTAGAATCAATGATCAAGAATGAAGTCAACTTTTGAGTTGATAATTGTTTTATGACTAAGGTTATGTTGTCAGTATAATTTGTAATAAAGCTGATCACTATTTCAATCAGTGGCCTTCCAAAAGATATTAGACGTTGTTTAGTGAACATAAGAAGGAAGCTTGTGGAGAAACATTTCTTGGAAGAAAGTGAGAAAGAAATTAATTACTGGGCAAGTGGGCAATATATTTCAATTTTTTGTCAGTTATGATCTGTTATTTTTACTTTTTCAGCTTGCTATTATTGTAATATAACTATTTTAATAATTGTGTATGTTCAAGAGAATCTTAACACTAGATATAGCGAAAGCCCGAATAAAGAAGGATTTGCTAAATTGCCTAGGCATGGTGACTTTATTTCTAAGATTTTGCATTAAATTTTATTTATTTATGAAGCAAATGATGGATATGTAGGAGAAGAACTATGATTAAAATATTGAAAATGCATGGAATACGTCATCTTATGGAAAAAAGAAAGTATCCAAGAATCATATGCTGTTTCTTACTTAGCTCAGATTTTTTATCAATAACATTCAAATCAAACTTTTCTTGACTAAAACATTAAATATCCATTTTCACCTCAACGTACAAAGACCAATTCTTAATCCTTTCCTCCTCATGCTGGATTCTTCAACTTCCTAGTAAAGACCTGATTGATACCATATTATTATTATTATTAAACATTAGGTTTTGGGCGGGTGGAATTAACAAAATATCTATCGTAATACATACTATGTTAAAAAGAATAATCTTATTTGAAACATATAATAATGTGTTGAATATCTAGGAGACAAAAAATGCAAACAGTAGGACCTTTTTGAATTTTTTCTATTATAGACTCAAAATGCAATCTCTGCATGCTCAGTGCTCACATTTTACTACTTTTTTACTCCAACTCACCATCATCTCCTCTAGCAAGAATTCAATATCGCTGCATAACTAGAGTTCAAACATGAAACCAATGGTTAAATTAATATAGTCCCTTGGTAATTGATATGCGCACTCATTGGTTATTTTTTAATCATGTTAATAGAATAGACCCATCATGGGAAAAATTTCGAAAAGTCACAAAACAAACTGACAATTTCGTTGATTTAAATACGTCAATTAGTTAGTTTAGGGTCATAAGCAATGAAATTTTTAACTTTCTCATGATGGGTTACAAGCAACTAAATTCGTCTTTAAAAGAACGAGATTGTCAGTGGCTTTTCAAAATTTTTCCCATGATATGTGTCTACTCTACCAAAAAAAATAAAAACCCAACAAGTGCAAAGCTCAACTAATAGTTAAAAGTTTCGTTGAGGGTCATAAGCATAATAAATTTGTAACTTTCTTATGGGATAAATCAATACAAGGTTAGCCATGTGTATGAAAAAAAAATTTATTGGAAGAGGCGAAACTCACTTTAATAATCTCTATATTTTAAAGGGATTAATCTTCAGTTATCAGTTGAGTCCTTAATACTTAAAAAAAAAATCAATACAAAGCTTAAAAAGATCCATTGTTGTCATTAAACTTACAATATTGTGCACTACAGGAATAGGGTGCAATTTGAACCCAACTTGCTCTCATCTCTTGGTTGAGATTTTTTTTGTTAAAAAAATATTAATGAAAAAAACAAATTTGAAAGATATAAAATATGAACATGATGATAATTCAAGCAGTCAACTTGGAAAGCATATATGATTGACCCCCTAACAACATATGTGCCTATTTGGTGTTAAGTTAGAAATCACATTTCAGTCTAAAACTGAGTTTGACAACCTCTGTAATGTGTTTGGATGTCTGAACTGAACCACATTGAAAAATTAATTTTTCTCTCAAAACTCTGTTAAAGGAGAAGTAGTTAGGTAGCTCTTTCTCCGTTACCTCAACCAGTTTTGCATTAACTGTGCGGCTGTTGGAAGAATTTTTATTGCATTAATTGTTAATAACCCCTCTTTAAACCCACCGCTGCAACCTTATGGAGCTTCCTTGATGTTCTTTTTGGCCAAGCACGTCTAAGAGAGAGAGTGGTGGGTAGTTGCTAAGATGAGGATGGAAGAAGGGTGAAATGGTAAAGTGATGACCGAAATTGATGTGGAGGTGGGAAAAAACAAAGAGAAATGGAATGAGTTTTGAGAGAAACTCAAGAACGAAGGATGAAAAGTTCAGAAAAATGGAGGAGGTGACTACTGTTAAAATGAGGGAAAGAAAAATGACCCAAGGCCACATTTGGTTGAGATAAATTAAGGGTAAAGATGTAAATTTAATTGATGAAAATAAAGGCAGATAAAAATAGATAAATAAAGATAATGAAAAATTGGAAAACTAGAAAAATAATTTTTTTATAAAATTTCTCCTATTTGATGATCAAAATTCCCTTTCAAAATTTTAATTTCTATAGATCATAACCTGCAAAAAAAATATTACATCAGATAGATTATATTTCCAATTAAATAAATGCAAATTAAATTTTAGTTCAAGGAATTTAAATTAATTATGAGATAAAGTTTAAGCTCAAGTTAAAAAAAATTATACGTCGGAATAATAAAAATAAAATAAATAAATCCTAAAAATAAATTTTCAAAACTCTTTGATAATTTTGCCATTAAAGGGGACAATTTAAATTATTTCTTTAATCATAATTAAACCACAAATGACCCATAATCAAATAAAAAATTATTAAATAAAATAAAAAATGGAAGAATTAAATTGTTGGAATACTTTGAAAAGTAAAAAAAAATCAAAATTAAAGTTTAATTTTCAAAAATTATCTCAAAACTCTCATTTATTCTACATTCAATAATCACCTCTTCGAGGGAGATTGATCATACTTATGATGCAATTAGAGATCAAATTGTACTATCTATGCAATATAATTAGTTACGTAATATTATCAATCTTATTTATAATATTTTAATTTTGGAACTCTTATTTTTTTATACAAATATACACACACATATTGATTTATTAAATAGGTATTGGAAAAAGAAAATTTATCTATTAAAAATTAGAAAAAAATTATACAACTATAACTGATTTTGTTTAAAATCATCCAAACATAATCACTTTTACCAAAATCAATTTTCAAATAAATCATCTAAATATAAACACATTAGTCTAAAACCAATTTTTACCAAAATCAGATGGCAAAACTAATTCTATCAAAACTCATTTTTTACAAACTGAAAACCAAATACACCCGTAGTATCATTATATCTTAGATTGAAGGTTTGTATGTGCCAAACGTGTTTCATTAACATTTTCTCTATTGACATCTCTTGAACTATTTTTCTCTAGGCTTTGAAGTTTCTCAATGTTTGGGACAACTGCTATAGCTGTCACAATTCAGCTTGTCTCGCCTCCTGTGGGAGAGTTGGTGGGTTTTGAGGTTAAAAAATCAAGGCCCTACCTTAGCAACAAATTTACAACTTCTAGACAACTGGAGTACTAGATACCTAAAGAGCTGAACTATGAGTTGCGGCAACTACTTGCATCAAAAAGTGACAAATACAACCAAGTTGAGAAATAGAAAGACAAAAATCCAATTGATGTTTACAAGTTATGGACGAACATAATATCAGAAATTGCTAAAGAAGTGACTTTCTTGAGTAACAAATATGAAGAGTTAAAGAAAAAGAGGTGGCGTATTTGGAATGATCAAGTCCTTATGATAAGACGGCAACAAAGCTCAAGGAAGTGCAGAAACTTTCAGATCAACGTCCAGAAGATATTCTTGTTGATAAACTGCCAGAGCGGGTCTTGGACGAGGTGGATGTTCTATGGATTCAGGGATATCCAACTCTTCAATGTGCTTTAGAAGATATTCTTACTTATCTAAAAAATTTTAAAGGGAAAACTAATAATTTAATCCCCATGGTTTCTCTTCCTTTTCAATTCAGTCCCTATAATTTAAAGTTTTTCAAATAACTCCTTATAGTTCACAAGAGTTATAGGGTTAATCCTTGTATTATCAATCATTTAAAATATGATCCAAGATGCTTGCATGGCCTTAACACTGTTAAAATGTAGTACGTGTGGCAGTTAGGGAAAAAGACACTTAAGGACCTTTATGTAAAAATATTGCCAAATAAACAGTACAAGTATTGAATTCAGTTGATTCGAGTTGGAAATTCAGTTTACAGGAGTACTGAAATTTTAATCTGGGTCCTTGAAAGAGAATATCTTCATATAGAGGTCTTTAAGTGTCTTTCTCCCTGGCAGTTAAGTGATGATGTGGCAATTGACTTGGAGCTTGACATCACAAAATTTGCTTCTACAAGGAAAAAAAAACCGCAACGCATTTGATATATATTCAAGTTTCCAAATATAAGGAAGCGCGGCTTTGAACTATGATGTCTTCAACTCACGCCTACTTGGGTGACAATAATTTCTCTCATGCAGATTCTCTAGTATGCTTATTTGCTCATTTGTAGGAACAAAATCTATTCTCTTTCCTCCCATCAACACCGGTCCTCACCCTCTCCTCCTCCATTAAATCCCTCACAAATGGAACATTTTGAATGTGTTTTATCTTATTATTCTTCTATGGTCAGCATACTACTTTATTTAAATTTTTTATTTTCAAAGATTGATTTCAGACCATTGACTCAGGGTTAATACAACAAATGTCATAAAACCCGGACATTTGAAATCTCTGTTTGCTCTATTTTTATACATTCATGCAGAGTATTAATCGTGGCCAAAAAAAAAATGCAGAGTATTAATCAAATAAGAGACCAACATTGAACTATCAGCCTCAACACTCATACTAGCCTTGCTCAATAGTTGCGCACTCATTTCTGCAAGTTTATGGAGAGCATTGATGGCAGCTTCAACTTCAAGCGGTGCTGCTTCAAGTTGAAGCTTCTCAATAGTCAAGTCACCAATGCTTTTTTCATCAATTCTTTACTGATCTAGCCCAAGCATATAGTCATTGCAGGTCATTGGTATCCTTGTTCATCTCTTCCATCACTTTCTTTAATTCCATTTTCCTTTATTTTCAAGAGCTCCTTTGGTCACTATATAAATATATATATATATATATATCAAGATTACATCATTTTTTCATTATTTCCGTTATTAAAGTAAGTGGGTCCCATTTGCTTGGCTTTTACTTTTCTTCATTATTCTACTGTACAAGACCCATGCATATATGAACCCATGGCATGTGAGCATACCTGAGCCTGAGCTTCCCTCATTCATAGTTTGGGGTTGGATTTCACGAGTGACCATTATTATCTTCTTGACGGAGAGTGGGAGAAATTAGTTCATAGAAGAGCGAGTTTTGGATGTATGGTTAGTTATGAAGTAGTTTCATGAAGGTGAACAAATAATTGAAATGGGTGATTTATGGCATGTATGGTGCTTTTTGCGAGTGTGTGTGATTCATTGAAATATATTTTTACTTTTTCTATTTTATGAATGGAGATGACAAGTAGTTCTTTGAGGTTGAGAGAAGTGACATTGCCAGAAAGAAGGAAGAGAAGAGGAAAGGGAAAGATAATGAGAAGAATGAGAAGCAAGAGCTATATATATGTAGTTGCCAAATCCCGGCTTCTCCATAGCCTAAAGTATATCCTATACGCTGTCGTGATCATGTTCTGTTCCTGTCAACACCGATGGTTAGACTCATTGGTGTGTATTCGATGATGCCCTCTTCGACAGTCTCTTTAGCTTCGTTGGAAATCTTAGCATACAAGCTGGAGGAATCTAGCAATTAGTGTTTCAACTTGGAACCATAGGCATTGAGCCATGATATAAAAAACCACATGAAGAAGGGGGAAGGGACAAGTAACAGAGAGAGAACAAACTTGCGTAGGATCACAGAGTGAGAGTGAGCTGTCCATGTCATCGGCTTGTGTCTTATCCATATCATGCAAAGGCATGCCACATAATATCTTTGTTAAAATGCTGTTTTGCCATGTCCGCATTTGAAGGATTGAAAAGCAAACTCTTGATTTTATGGGGATTAACGTTGCAAACAGATCAAACTATGAGTATGGATTTGAAAGTTTTTAAAACTATAAGGACTTATTTAAAAATTGATGTAAAAAGACTAAATGATTAGTTTTCCCAATTAATGCGTCGCAGTTTGAGGAGAAAAAAGGGTGGGAAAACAATAATGGGAAACATAAATTGCGACTTAGCTATTCCTTCATTGTTATTCACGTTTCGCATTATCGTTGTTTTCCCCACCCCTTTTTCTCCACAAAATATAATACATTTTAATCTTTCATTTTTTAAATAAGCAAGAATATCTTCTAAGGCAATTTCAAGAGTTGGATTCCCCTGAATCTATAGAACACCCAACTTGTCCAAGACGCGGTCCAGTGGTTTATCAACAGGATCTGAAAGTTTCTTCACTTACTTGATCGCTTCCACATATGCCACCTTTTTTTCTTTGACTCTTCATATTTGTTACCCAGGAGAGCCACTAATTTGCAGCAATTTCTGATATTCTGTTTGTCCATAACTTGTAAACATCAATTGGATCTGTGTTTCAGTTTCTCAACTTGTTGTCTGTCACTTTTTTGAAGCGAGTCATTGTTTGGCACTTTAAAACAAAGCAAAGCTAGTAATCTCCAGAACTCAATTTGATTAGGCAAAAGAAAAAAAGAACCCAATTACCGAATGGACAACTTCCCAAGCAGTCAGACTATAGCCAGTGGAGGAATTACTTAAAAAGCATTTTTTCTCCATGCTTCTACAGTTATACTCAGAACAACATAACACACCATCGGCGTTCTGTAAATGATGATATTGATCATCATATTTCTCATCACTAGAGGCCTAAGCTACACAGGAACCAATACACGACCAGTATTCCCAGCAACAAACCATAGACGTAACCAAAAACGACCGACTGAAAGCCGCAAAAAGCAGATCTTACCAAGTAAGGACAAAGAAGCCTACGAGGGACGGCGGAGCTGGCATGGAAACTGCACTCAGCCTCTAATGCACAATGCGAGCTTATTGAGAAATAATATAATTGACGATGGATGATCTATATAATAATATAACTGATGATTGATTTGACATAGGATAGAAGGAGATTTATATGAAGATGATATATATTGATTTTGTTTGTTTTTATTTTTAAATTTTACTTTAGAAAGAAGTGATAATTATTAAATTTATTTAAAGTTGAACAAAATTCTTTCTTAAGAAATCCAAACAAAATATAACGTTAGTAACAGGTAAATCATATTTGCATCTTGATTCAGCATCTTATTCTTTGTTAACTATATATATCTATTCCCGCGCCATTACGTTGGTTAAAACACATAATAATAATGATGATGATGATGATGATGATAAAATAACAACAATAATCCCATCATACAAACCTATGAAAAGGTCGGTTGCTTCCAAATGATTTCCCTTTTCATAGGTTCGACAAAGGGATTTTGAGAGCTCTCAATTGTTATCCAGCACAACTCAACATGATGCGTTTCTAAGGCATTGGTCTCCCATCGCTTGAAAAGCTTTCATGTGATGGCCATGCTTATGTGAATGTTCCTTGTGTGATCTTTTAATTTGTCTTGTCATTTTTCATAAAACTCCTACTTTATAAATTGTTTGGTTAGGGGTTTTGGAGGAGAGCAAAGGCAGGAGAGGGCTCCCCGGCCATCATTTGGTTTTTAAAAAATGGAGGGGAGGGAAGGGGAGGGAAGAGGAGGGGTATAGCTTTATTGTATTATGGCTAAATTTACTTTACGAATGTTTAATATTTTCATATTGACCTTATGTTTTTGTAAAACTTTCGAGGCCCGTCACCCTCATATATAGAATCCCCTTTTGGTTTTTGCCCCAAGTCTTCTGCATCCAGCTCCGGATAATTTGATCTCTTACATTGAACTTGAAGTGAATTTGAGATTTTTTTTTTTAAATATCATTCAACTTCTATGATATGATATTTGGCATATATTATAATTTTTTTTGCCAATGACATTGAATTTTTACACAATGTGGCAGTAAAATTTTTCTTTCAATATTATAATACAAAATTTTAAGAAGATAGCAATTTATGATGCACTGATATTTCAAATTATTTGATATATACATATCGAATATTTTTCTAATACTGATACACGCTAATACTTCTTATATACATATTTACAAAATATCCAAATTATTATTTTTTAAAAAAATAAAAAATTAATTTTTGATATATGTGAAATACATATTGGATCAAGTCAATGTAGTTCAATATCAAATAAATTACTAAATAAACATATAAACCGCCTAAAAGAAAGAGACAAATCATGTGAAACTTTCAACAAGGTAAAAATAATAATGGATATTTTGAAAATAGTGATTGATGATTCCTAATCTAATATATACCATATTATAGTGGACTATTTGATTGGATTCTGGCGAGTTCATTGTTCAACTGTAATCCTCTTATCAATGCTCAATATTCTCACAATCAAAGAATATTAGTAGTGTAAAGATCTACCTAGTTGTGGGGGAAAGAGGTATTAACAAGAGTCAGATACAAAGGCTAGAGAGGAGAGAATTAGAGAAAGACCTACACTAACAAAACTTCATTCAATGATAAAAAGGCAATGGCCATGTTATTTGCTGTACTAATTACCTTATTTGCTTTATTATTGCCTGTCAGGCTATGTTTGGCTAAAGATTTTTTAGTTTAAGATTTTTGGAAACTTTTTAAGAGAAGGAATTAAATCCTTTTACTTTTTTTTTTACTTAAAAAATTGAAGAGGAAATGAGGCGATTCCCCCATCTATCCCCATTTTAATTTCCCCAAATTAAGATTTTTTGAGAAAGAGAGAGAGAGAGAATATTTATTATTCAATTATCTCTTATCCTCTCCAATTTTCTTCTAAATCAAATAAAACTTCATTAAAATCTCTTCGATCCCGTCAAATAAGAAAATTTTAAAATCCCTCCAATTTTCTCCATTAAAAATTCCTCCAATCTCCTCTCCTCAATTCTCTCAATTGGACTTTTTTCTGTGGAAAAAAAAATCCCATCACAAACAGATATATCCATTAATTCCCACTCACAAGGCACGCTGGTTCCTGCTTTTAAAATACAAACAGCAAATCTACTCCCAAAACACAAAGCACAAAGAAAAGAGTTCAAAGTACAAAATAACATGATTGGTTACAATCCTCAAAACAAAGGCATGGAAGTTCATATCTTGAACCCCCACAAGCTCCCAAGAATCAAGCCTCCAAAAGTTCAGGGGCCAGCACACTTCAAATCCAATCACCTGGTTGAACTAAAAAAATAACAAGAATTTGTTTGAAGTGTCATCATGTTAACAGTCTCATCCTTTGGAATTTATTGGAAAGGTCATCCAAAACTTTGAGCAATGCAAAACCAAACATATTTTTGTGGCCAAAATAAAATTTTAATCCTACTTATGTAAGTTGCCCAAAAAAATATTATAATCCTACTAATAGGCTACTACTAGTTGATACTCCCCCTATCTTTTCATACATGACGTTTAATATTTTTTCAAAGAAATTAATAAATGTAATTAATATATTAAAATTTATTTTGAATTTCCAAATTTACCCTTAAAAATAGATAAATAAATATAATAATAATAATTAATGCTATTTTTAACTTTTAAAATGATAAATGAGGATATAATTGAAAAAATAGTAATCAATAATCAATACTGTCTTGAAATTTGAAGATAACAGATAAAATGAAACAATATTTTTTTTTAAAAGTGATAGATAAAAAGAAACGGACCAAGCGCATCAGTGTGAGTTCAGAAGTATCTTGTAATAACCAATATTGATAACAAAAAAGAAACTTTAGTACCAAAGAGAGGGAATAGGATGTCACCTTTTTTTTTTTTTTTACCACGGAATAGGATGCCAACTGAATAGTAATCGGTTTCACTGAAAGATGGCACCTCTTATGTAGTCTTAGTCAATTGAGTCAAGATACCAAGGTCTTCCTTAATTGGAGAAAAGATGCGACTCAATCTCGATTTTAGAGCCAAACTTTCTTTTCCCCACTCCATTTATATGCTTCACATAAATCCACATAAATTGAGAATATTTCATATAAATTATTGAAAATGACACTACTAATAAAGAGGAAAGTAGGAAGATAACAGTGTCAACTTTATTAGAGATTTATTTGAAAGTTATTCAAATCTTATTTGCTTAGAAAAAAAAAGTACTTTTACGACAATACAAAACTAAATGTATTTGTATGGCTAAAATAGGTTTCTGAAAAAATGAAAAAAAAAATTTCAAAAGTAATCTTGCAAAAGTTAGCTATATTGATTTTTATTAAAAAAATAATTTAGTAGCGAAGAGAGGGAATAGGATGTCACCTGAATCATTTTCTTGACTGAAAGATGGCACCTCGTATGGAGTTAATTGAGTCAAAATGTCAAGGTCCTCGTCAATTGGTGAAAATATGTGATTAAATTTATGAGGCCGACCTTGTTGTCCCCACTCTGCTTCACTCCATTTGAGTGCTTCCCACCATTTCAATTCTCCTCTGATAACCTTAAGCTTTTGGCTTGACAATTCTGCAGTGGAAAGAGTTTCAAGTTTTGGACAATAATAAAATCCCATCTCTTCTAAATTTCTCCCAATGCGTACTCCATTTGAGATGCCAAGCAGTTCAGGTACATAGAGAAGTGATAGCTTCCTCAATCTTGGGAGGAAGTTGCCTGCTGTTCGTTCAGATGATTGACAAGTTATTATGCTACTTACTTTGGGACAGTCTTCAACTATAAGCTCCTCCAAGTTGACAAGGCTATGTAGAAAATGCATGGTGAAGATGGTGGTTAACTCAGGGCAAGTGTGCAATGCTAGGAACTTTAGATTCCCAAAAGTGAAATTGCCATGAGTTGGCCTATTAATGATGCTTCGTAGACTTTTCATGTAGAATATAACCAAGAACCCCAAACAAAATTGCTCATGCTGGTTGAAGTCTTCTCCATCTCCATATACAATGCTCTGCATTTCATTACATTCTGCCAAAATGCATAATTGTAACCTCTTTAGATTATTGCACCCAAATTGGGAGAGACTGTTGACGGTCCTGTGGCGGTCCAAAAAAAATGCCGTAGCAAAACAAAGAAAGCTCTTCAATTTTTCATCAGGAAAATCCACACCATTCACGAATTTTAAGTTTGGACTACTTTCTTTAAACTTTACTTCAACTGCAGGCAGAACACGCGATATTATTCTCTGCGTATGATGACCCACGATCAATCTAAAATAAAGCACACGCGCTGGTATGCACATCAAAAGTGTAACTTCTGGGATGTATATATCTAGTGTTCTCAAACTCTTTAATTCAAAAAGTTTTGCAAGAATACGATCAACATTCTCGTGCCACCACACATTTTCTGGGTCAACATCAATCCTTAAAACCTCCAAACGGGTGAGTTCTGATATGAAAGCAAGAAGGTTCATTGCAAAGCTGGAAGATGACTTGCATTTCTTGTCATAGCCATTATTATGTTGATCTTCAGAAAAAGAGAGAGACAAGCTTTTCAAATTAGTTAACTCTAGGATCTGGTTTGGCAGGTGTGTAATTTGAGTGCCCCAGATATCAAGTGTACTGAGACTTCTAAGCCGGAAATCTCTGAAGAAAGTTCTATGAAAAGCTTACAATCTTTTAGATAAAATTCTTCAAGCTTCCCCAAATTAAAAAATTAGCTTGGAAGATCATGTATACTAGTGCATGATAAGTCAATGATGTTGAGCAGAGGCATCTGGTCAAAAAAGGAGGACGGTATTTCCATCAAATCAAGATTGTCTCCTAATAATAAAATTATCAGTTTGGGGAAGTTAAGAGATAGTGGAAGATGTGCAATCGCTGTTCCATTAAGATCAAGCTTCTCAAGATTATGAAGTTGTTCAAGTTCTTGGGGCAGTTGCTTGATCTGCTTACACCCTCTCAATGACAATGATTTAAGTTGAGCCAACTTGCATTTGAGACCCGGCAAAACTCGTATGTTTGTGTAGGCTAAATTCAAGAATTTGCCTCGAGAAAACGCTCCAACTCTTAATGCTTCTTCATTCCCGTGTTCATTTGAGTTTTTCTCTAGCAATTTGTCTAACATAATTTTGATTTCTGCGGGCAATAGGAAACATCGATGTCCATCGGTGTCTTTAAATTGCAGTAATATAGAACGCTCCAAAAGCCCTCTCAAGATAATGCTCTGCTTCTTCTTCACTGTCTATTAATTGTTCTGAAAACCAGTAGGCCAACAATAAATAATCATTTATTGAATTTTCCTCATCAAAGATCCTTAAATATCGTGCAAGGAAAGTTTTTTCTGTGTCAGAAATTGTATCTGCCCAGACGATATTGATGAAAGCATTCACTATTACTTGACTCAAATGTGTAAACTCCTTGCACGGATTAGAATAACACAACTTTTTCAGTGTTAGCTCCCAAAGCTGAACATCTTTGACATTCTTTAATGATTTTGCCACAAGAACAATGGCAAGAAGATGACCACCACACTTGTCAACAATTTGAACTGCAATTCTCTGAATGTCAGTAGATGAATGTACGAGTTCACTGCCTACATTCTTGCAAAAGACTTCCCAAGGCAACAAGTGATCCTCTGTCCTGATTCTCATAACCACTTCGTCAAACACTTCATTTTGCTGTACTGATGATTGTGCTGTGATAAACACCACAACATCTGTAGACAATCGTTTATATGGAAATCGCAACTTCCGGGGGTCTAGCCTTTTGTCCCCATCCCCATCCACCACAAGCACTAGATGTTTACTTTTATTATTCTTTACAAGCAAAACATTTTTATCTTTTGTCTGCGACTCTGTACTGGCAGTCTTCTGCAGCCACTTTTCAATATCAAAAACTTTAAACCCTTCATTGATCTGATTAACATCAATGATTTGTAGACTATCAAATGTCACACCAATTTGAATTTTTTCTTTTATGTCTACCACAACAGTTTGTTTTTCTGCATCATTTCTTGTTGAAAGCCATACATTTTGAAACTCCTGAAGTTCCGAAGTTAAAGCTTGAGTCAGTTGGTTGACAGCAAGACGAGTAGCTAAGTCGAGAATGAGTTCTGGCACATGTTTGAGTTGTGTCGTTTTGCTGGTAGATGTGGTAGCAGTAGTTAGATCTGCTGATTTGCTTTCATTGAAGATGATGCTGCCACCCTTTCTTATCTCTTTTATTATGTCTTCTGGTATAATCCCTTCCACATATCTCAGTGGACTTTCAAAAAGAAGTTGCTCCAAAGTATCATCCATCCACCATCCGACATCCTTAAAAATAGATAGTGCCATCTCCAGATAATCACCGGAAATGAACCATGAGCTTTTTCCAATCCATGGGCTCAGAAAAGGTTCATACCCAAGTCTCATGGGGTAACTCAAGATAAGGTGTATAAAATCCCTTATCCTCATCAAACTTAACATATTTTGCAGTACATGTTGTTTCCTTAACAGATTTTGCAGTACATGTTGTTTCCTCAGATAATTACCTTCCTCACGCTTATCTTCCTGATGCTTGCTCTTGGATGAACTCATCTCTGCTGCCTCCATTCTCCAGCGGGTAAACTTCAAAAAATCTATGAATAATTGATTTAAAAAGATATCGGATATTTTGAGAATAAAATGAATAATAATAATAATAAAAATAATGATGATGATGATGATTTACCCAGTAACAACTTATACTAGGTCGACTGGTATTAACAAAATATCTTTATACATATCATTTAAATAAAAGATCATATCATACTTAAAACACAAAATAACATGTTGAAAATCCAAGAGACAGAGTTCAAATTGGAGGATTTCTTTGAATTTTTTTTTTAATCACGCACTCAAACTATAAAATATACACGCACATTCACATTCTATTATTTTATCACTCCCGCACCCTTCACCACACTCCTCTTATATCCACAATTTCTCATTATCACACAACTCACTTTGTTGCTTAACTCACACCTTTTTCCTCCACAATCCACATCCACATCCACATCGAGTCAATCTCCTCTATTTATAGGAGTTATATGTTGATTTCTTTTGGGAAAACAGTTTGCCAATTTTATAGTTCATAATTTTTTTTAAACAACTTGCCTTCATATTTGTTTTGCAGTAACTTTTTTGACAAGGCAATGAGAATATTGAGAGAGAGAGAGAGGTCAATGATCTTTTTTATTTTTTTTTATAAAATATACTCATATATATATATATATGTATATGATAAAATCTATAACAAATTGCGTTATTCAGAAGCCATGAAGATACTCATTCCTCAAATTTTCTACAATATATGGGGAGAAATAAAAACTAAAAAAGCCACAGAAACAAATTTACACTTGCTTTGGTTAAGCCCGTCAATTATTTAGTTAGGCTCATAAGCAACCAAATTTGCAACTTCAAATGCACGAAGTGAAGAAACAGTGCCGCCAAGAGAAGCTCAGATCATATGCAATTCGTTCAGCTATTTTTCATGTCCAACTTTCATGGGATAAATCAATATAAGTCTTAAAAAAAAAAAAAAGATCTCTTAACTTTGACAAACTTACATTATCTTGCACTATAGTCTGTAGGAATGCGATGCAGTTTGATCTTAAGATCATTTGGGCCTCCTTGGGAGTAATTTATATGTTTTCCTGCATGCATTCAAAAGTCAAACAAAAAGCATTAAAAAAAAGAGGTATTTTGATATTAAAGAATAAAACATAAAGCTAATTGTTGGAATGATTAGATCAACAAAATGTCCTTATACATGTCAAATAAAAAACACATATATTAAAATAAAAAACCCATCATGCCAAAATAGACCCATAATCAAGTGGCAAAACAAAAGTGAAATGAAACAAAAACAAATTGATGCGTTAATTATCTAATTCTGAGGCATAAAAAATCCAGAAAACCATGAAAATCACGAATAGATCAGAAAAACTCACCATTCCAAAGATCGGAACCATGAGGGATGAAAGATAAACATTTAAAAGAGAAACTTGGAGTAGAGCTTGCCGGACAGAATAAAAAAGGAAGAAGAAGAAAAAGAAGAGGTGGTAGATGTATTAGTTGTTTAATTCAGAGGCATGAAATCGGCGACAACGTACGATGAAACTAGGAATAGATCAGAAAATTTCCCCTTTTCAAAGATCAGAAACATGTGATACAGAAAACGAAAAGCAATTAAATAGTATACGGTACAGAACGCACGCATACCTGCAGAGATCTGATTAACCCCAAGTTTAGAAGGAATGGAAGAGTTCAGAAATGATCACTCTTCTTTCTTCCTACCAGTCTAGTTCGAGCAGCTTTCAAACAAAAGTCCAAGTATCCGTACAATGTCAGGAAGCAGTTAATAGAGCCAATAATGTGGGGAGAAAAAAAACAGGACAATAAGCTACAGTATGGTAAATATTTTTGCTGCAGTATGTGACTTATTTTAATTCTGTTTCAGTTTAAAAATTTATTTAGAGCCTTAGTAGTAGCTGCACAATTATTACAAAGGTTAAAATTGTCTTTCCATTCTCTCTCTATCTCCATCTGCATTATTGTCCACCTAACGAGTGAATTGTCATTCCTTTGGGGGATCTTCGACGTTGACCACAAACTGAGATCCTTGATGCGAATCAAACTATTTTTGAATTAGATTATGCATAAATGTTTATAAGGATAAGTAATTATTTATAAATGATTATGAGAATAAGTGATTATGTGAAAAGTAATTTGTGTTTGAATATTTTTACCTCATAAGTGATTTTAAGAAAAGAAATATGTTTGAGTATTGGGTTTTAAGTGATTATTAGATAGATAATAAGAAAAAAAATGAAATAAGTGATTATGGAAGGATAAGGGATTATCATAAGCTGAAAAAATCAGCTTCTTCCATAAACATTTATTTGACATATAAATACTTATTAAAAAACTATTTTCATTTAGCAACTCCACCACACAACACACAAGTATTCGTGCATCCCATGAGTGCTTAATAACCTTATAGGCTATAAAGCATCACACCATCAGAAAACTAGTTAGCTCCTCCTTTGACTAGGTTCTGGGTATGCATAAGCCATTACTCCTTTTTAACTTACTTATTTCTCCTGTGATACACATTAAACAGATTTAGGATTCACTCTCTCTACACGCATCTGTGTGGTTCTGAATTTACAAAACAGGGTCTGTTATTTGTGAAGGATGTTAAGTTCATGATTTTAACTCAGGTGATTCTAATTACCTAATGCTGCTTACTGCTTAACTTATCAAGAAAAAGCTAGAAAGGGAACAACGAACACGAAAGAGTAGAAATACTTGATAAGTGGTGAGTCATATTTGCATATCTTGGTTCAGCATCTTATTGTTTGGTTCTAATTGTATTTCAATTGGGCATGCCTTCTGTATATTTAAAAATAATTATGCTACTGATAGTAATGTAATATATACTAATGGAAACTGTTGGTTGTATTTGTGGGTTATGCTTTTCGTCTTTTACTTCTTTTTCTGGTGGCTAAAGTTCAAAAGATGATTAGGCCATATGCATTCACTTTCTGTCTTTCTCTATGGGTGTAACAGTGTGTCTAACTTTCATATTGCCCTTTGAAATATTTTGTAGATGATGATGCATCGATATTTATTAAGAGTAACAGATGTTGGAGTTTCTCCAAATCATTTTACGCACTAAACAAACGAAAATTTCATTCTTGTTGGTTTGGCCGGAAATCTTAACGGGCCAAGCTTTAACTAAAATGGCAATGTAGTTAGGCGCTGAAACAACGTCTTTAAAAGTCCATTAGTGAAAGTTACGCTACATAGTGAAAAGGTTGAAGAAGGATTAAAAAAAAGTTACGCTAAAAGCATACTGAAAAAGGAGTGGTATGCCTTTAGTTAGGAATCCTCTCAAAGGTAGTTTAGAGACCATCTGAATCTTCCCATTAAAAAAAGCTCTCTGTAATTAACTCATAAACTGACAAATGATAAACCATCCATATGCTGATAAAGTGATAATCTTATTAATGATAAAACTATAATTTGAATAGAAAAAAGAGGACTGCTTTTCTCTATTGAACATAACACGTTGCATATTTTACCTTCTCTTTTAAATGAATCCATTTTTTGGTCAAAGAGGATTTGCGTTGTGACAGAAGAGGAAGAAGAAAAGGGAAGAATATGAGAAAAAGAGAAAAACAAATAATAGCGAGATGAATCTAGCACATAATGAATAATGAGTCATCCGATGCATCTCAGATATTTCACTAGTTCTTTTATAGTAAATTTATTTATTTTATTTTATTTTATTCTTTATTGAAAGGCAATCTCTAAAAATCACACTCATATATATGTATATAAGTATCTTTGATGCATTTGATCCATCAAACAAAGCAACCGAATCATTAAAACATATTTTAAATTTATTTTCATTTAAATAACCATTTAAATTATTTTATTTAAGTTAAACACAAATATGAAAATTTTTAAATAAAAAACATTGTTTTCTATTATCAATAATTTATCTATCACCTATTTTATTATATTGATTTCATTTATTATTTATATTAATAAAAATTTTATTTTAATAATTATATATTTAAAAATACTTTTAATTAAAATCATTTAAATATAATTATTTTTATCAAAATTAATTTTTTAGTAAATAATCAAAACATATATCCGTTAGTTCAATCCCAACTTTTACCACAATCATATTATAAAATCAATCTTATCAAAATTTTGTTTTAACAAAGTGAAAACACTAAATGCCCCAAGTCATTTATAGTAGTTCCCAAAAAAAAAAAAGAAATAAAGAGGGTCTGTTTGGTTTGAGGGAAATGGGGGGAAGGGAAAGGAAGGGGAGAAATTTTGCTCCCCTCCTTTGTTTGGCAATCACATAATTAGAGGAGGGGAGGGAAAATGCTCCCCTCCCTTTATATATTTTCCCCCCAAATTGAGGTAATTTGGGAGGAAAATGTATTATTATTTTTTAATATAATCAAAATACCCTTCATTTTTTTATAACTCAACCACACAATATAATGGTCAGTCTTGTCGCGTCTCTTTTTGGTCTCACTCATAAAATATGAAATCCCTTAGTGACATGTATATATAAAGTCACGAACACATACAGACACATTCGTATATTAACATATATAATCATGGTTAAAGTTGAGAAAAAAAAAAGATACATACAATTATGGTTGAGGTTAAGAAAAAAAAGAGTATTTCCTTTTAATTAAAAATTTTATCTAATATTTAAACAAAAAAAAAACTCTTTTTTTAATATAAAAAAATATTAATTTAAATAAACTAAAGGTATAATAGTCAAATTATAATTATTTTCTCTCACTTCCCCTCCTAACTCAAACAGGGTAACATTAAAATCCCTCCATTAAAATTTCTCCCTTTCCCTCCAAACGAGATACAATTAAAATCTCTTCTTTTTCTTCCCATTCATTTTCCTCTATTAAAATTTCTTCCCTCACTTTTTCTCCTTTTGAACCAAACATACCTTAGAAAATCTTTTCCCAAAAATCAGAGCAGTCGCACAATTTATTGTTTTTGACAATATGGTTGCACAATTATTACAAAGGTTAAAATTGTCTTTCCATTCTCTCAGTCCCTGAATTATTGTTCGCCGACTCGGGAGTCTTCACTGGGACGTTGACCACAAACTGAGACACTTGGTGGTTGTGCAATTATTACAAAGGTTAATTTTTAAGTAAACCGTCAAAATATAAACATATTCAAAATTAACTTTCACCCCAATCACATTATATTCCATTTTAACAAACTAAAAATTAAATGCTCCTAAGTCATTTATGGTATTCCCTTAGTTTGGTTATACAATGCTTTTTCTAAAAAGAATTATACTCTTTTCAGTCCTATATATAAGAATTTTTATCCTAATCTTAAATATAAGATCCTTTATAATATACGAAGTAGTATTTATTATACATTTCCAGAAAAATGTCCCTATTTAATGTATCCAAAAAAAAAAGATACAAAGATTAAATAAGGGTAGTTTTAGAAAAATATTGGGATTTTCAGAGAAATCGAGATAGTTAATTAGTTTTAATTCCAATTCTTAATCCACGTGATTCGGTTAAAATGATCTTATATTAAGAATCGGAGAAAGTATTTAATAATATATTATATCTTGTGAATAACGTGATATTTTTTTCTAAAATTATCCCTAACAAATAATCTTAAATATTTTTCATTAATAAAATATTTTTTTAATATATTTAATAAAAATAATATAAAAAAAATTAATTATTAATTATTATCTTAATTCATGTCATAGTTAAAAGCGGGGAAAAAGACATTTAAGGACCCCCCAAGACAGATTATGACAAATTAGGATCTCTAATTTGTCTAATCATCTCCAGGTCCTCAAGTCCTCAACTGGAATAAAAATAAAAGCTCCTAGACAAAAATAACCCTCAGTTCAGAAACCCAAAACACATGCACCCACGGCTCCTTCTGTGTTAAAATCTCAAAAGCGAATGAACGCATGCACGGACAGACGGCTGACTTTGTTGCAAATATGCCCTAATGTCATTTCTCTAAAGGCAAAATCTTTTGCATCCATCATTTTCGACTCTCGGCATTCAGTTCTCTGCTCCAATTCGCACTGAAACTCATCTGCCCTCTGGTGTTTTGTTATTTTTATGACATGATATACGTGTAGTGGTTTAGATTTTAAGTACAACTAGGAATTGAAACTAAATTCCCAAATGCGTCAAACTGATTTCCCAAGTCCGTCAAATTGAATTCCCAAATTCCTGAAACTAAATTCCCAAATGACCCAAACTAAATTTCCAAGTGACCCAAACTTAATTCGCAAGTCCCTCAAACTGAATTCCCAAGTGCGTCAAACTAAATTTCCAAGTGACCCAACTTGAATTCCCAAGTGACCTAACCTTAATTCCCAAGTTCGTTAAACTGAAATCCCAAGTGGCTGAAACTAAATTCCTAAATGACCCAAACTAAATTCTCAAATCTCTCAAACTAAATTCCCAAATATCTCAAACTGAATTTCCAAGTGACCTAACATTAATTCCCAAGTGACCTTAACTTAATTCTCAAATTCGTCAAACTGATTTCTCAAGTCCCCCAAACTAAATTCCCAAGTCTCCCAAACTGAATGCCCAAGTTTGGGGACTTGGGAATTCAGTTTGGGACACTTGGGAATTCAATTTGGAGTAGTTGGGAATTCAGTTTGGGTCACTTAGGAATTCCATTTGGGAACTTGGGAATTTAGTTTGGGGGACTTGAGAATTCAGTTTGGTGGATTTGGGAATTCAGTTTCAGATACTTGGAAATTCGGGTATGAGACACTTAGGAATTCAGGTATGAGACACTTAGGAATTCAGGTATGAGACACTTGGGAATTCAATTTGGGGGATTTGGAAATTCAGTTTGGGGACTTGGGAATTCAATTTGAAGGACTTGAAAATTCAGTTTGGGGAACTTGGGAATTCAGTTTGGGTCACATGGGAATTCAGTTTGAGGGACTTGGGAATTTAGTTTGATGGACTTGGGAACTCAAGTATCAGAAACTTGGGAATTCAATTTGGGGGACTTGAGAATTCAGTTTGGGTCACATAGGAATTTAGTTTTAGCCACTTGGGATTTCAGTTTGACGAACTTGGGAATTAAGATTGGGTCATTTGGGAATTCAAGTTGGGTTACTTAGGAATTTAGTTTGACGCACTTGGGAATTCAGTTTGAAGGACTTATGAATTAAGTTTGGGTCACTTGGAAATTCAGTTTGAGTCATTTGGGAATTTAGTTTCAGGAACTTAGGAATTCAGTTTGACGGACTTGGAAAATCAGTTTGACGCATTTGGGAATTTAGTTTCAATTCCTAGCTGTACATAAAATCTGAACCACTACACGTATATCATGTCATAAAAATAACAAAACACCAGAGGGCAGATGAGTTTCAGAGTGAATTGCAGAGAACTGAATGCCGAGAGTAAAAAATGATGGATGCAAAAGATTTTGCCTTTTGAAAAAATGACACTAGGGCATATTTGAAACAAAGTCAGCCGTCTGTCCGTGCGTGCGTTCATTTGCTTTTGAGATTTTGACACAGAAGGAGCTGTGGGTGCGTGTGTTTTAGGTTTTTGAACTGAGGGTTATTTTTGTCCAAGAGCTTTTATTTTTATTCCAGTTAAGGACTTAGGGACCTGGGGATGATTAGAAAAATTAAAGATCCTAATTTATCATAATCTGCCTTGGAAGGTCCTTAAATACCTTTTTCCCGTTAAAAGCGCGCTATAACTAAAAATTAAGGGTGTTGTTCCAAAAAATAATTACAAATTTAGAAAACTTTTTCCTAAATATAAGAGTCGTCGCACAACCTGTCTTTTGTTGACAATGTAGTTGCACAATTATTGCAAAGGTTAAAATTGTCTTTCCATTCTCTCACTTCCTGCATTATTGTCCACCGAACCAGTGTAGTGTCATGTCTGGGGAGTCCTCACTCGGACGTTTACCACAAGCTGAGACTCTTGGTTGTTGCGCAATTATTACAAAGGTTAAAATTGTCTCTCCATTCTCTCTCATTGCATCATTGTCCTGTCCACCAAACGAGTGAACTGGCGTTCCTTTGGGGAGTCTTCAGTCGGACGTTGACCACAAACTGAGATCCTTGATCGGAACCAAAGAATCACACCATCGCCAGAGAAAACTAGTTAGATCCTTCTTTGGCTAAGTTCTGGGTATGCATAAGCCATTACTCCTTTTAACTGACTTATTTATCTTGTGATAAACATTAAACAGATTTAGGACTCATCTCTCTCTACACACCTGTGTGATTCTGAATTTACAAACAGGATCTGGGATTTGTGAAGGACGTGAAGTTCATGATTTTAACTCGGGTGATTCTAATTACTTAATGCTGCTTACTGCTTATCAAGAAAAAGCTAGAAAGGGGACATCGAACAGGACAGTGTAGAAATACTTGATAACTGGTAAGTCATATTGCATGTCTTGGTTCAGCATCTTATTGTTTGGTTCCATTTGATGAATTGTACTTCAATTGGGCATGCCTTCTATTTGTTTACAAAATAATTATGCTACAGATAGTAATGTAATATATACTTTTGAAAACTGTTGTTTGTTTTTGTGGGTTATGCTTATCGTCTTTCACTTCTTTTTCTGGTGGCTAAAGTTCAAAAGATGATTAAGCCATATGCATTCACTTTCTGTCTTTCTCTATGGGTGTAACAGTGTGTCTAACTTTCATATTGCCCTTTGAAATATTTTGTAGATGATGATGAATCGATATTTATTAAGAGTAACAGATGTTGGAGTTTCTCCAAATCATTTTACGCACTAAACAAATGAAATTTTCATTCTTGTTGGTTTGGCCGGAAATCTTAACGTTAATATCTTCAGTCAATGTCTTAAGTCAATAAGTGAAAGGTTGAAGAAGGATTTAAAAAAAAAAAAAAGCATACTGAGCAAGGAGTGGTATGCCTTTAGTTAGGAATCCTCTCAAAGGTATTTTGGAGACTCTGAATCTTCCCATTAAAAAAAGCTCTCTGTAATTAACTCATAAACTGACAAATGATTAACCATCCATATGCTGATAAAGTGATAATCTTATTAACGATAAAACTGTAATTTGAATAGAAAATAGAGGACTGCTTTTGTCTATTAAATATAACCCGTTGCATATTTTGCCTTTTCTTTTAGATGAATCCTTTTTTTTCGTCAGACAGATTATTTATTGAGGCATGTCAGACTAATTTTCTATCCCATGATCAAGTATAATTCCGCCCAATGAATTATAACTGTTATTATTTTATTCCATGTTATAATTTATAATTATTTCATAAAAACGTTAATAGCAAAGTGTATCCAGGCGGCCAACTTAGAAAACATACATGATTGACCCCTTCACAACATTGTTCCATTGTATCTTAGTGTGAATGATTGTATAGGATCTATGCAAAACTTTCTTCGCTAATATTTTCTCAAGTAACATTTCTTGAACTATTTTTCTCTAGGCTTTGAAGCTTCTGTCTCAATGGCTGGGATGACTGCTGCAGCTGCCACAATTCAGCTTGTCGCACCCCCTGTGGGAGAGTTGGTGGGTTTCGGGCTTAGAGAATCAAGGTCTTACCTTGGCAACAAGTTTGCATCTTCTAGACAGCTGGACCAAATATATCAAGAGCTAAAATATGAACTAGAACGGCTGCTTGCTTCAAAAAGTGACGAAGCAAACCAAGTTGACAAACACAAACACAAAGATCCAACTAATGTTTACAAGTTATGGACAAACAGAATATCAGAAATTGCTATAGAAGTGGCTCTCCTGGGAAACAAATATGTAGAGTTAAAGAAACAAAAGTGGCGTATTTGGAAGCGATCAAGTCTTAGTGAAAAGATGGCAACAAAGCTCAAGGAAGTAATCAAACTTTCAGACCAACTTCCAGAACATATTCTAGTTGACAAACTGCCAGAGCTGGTCTTAGAGGAGTTCGGTGTTCCACAGATTATGAAGTATCCAACTCTTCAAGGCGCGTTAGAAGAAATTCTTCCTTTGCTGAAAAATGATAGAGTAAAACTCATTGCAATTTGTGGAGAAAAAGGAGTGGGGAAAACAACGATAATGCGAAACTTAAATAACAATCAAGAGGTTGCAAAGTTGTTTGATATAGTTATTTTCATCAGAGTGCCAGCTAATCAAACTGAACTTCAAATTCAGCAGAGAATTGCGGATCGATTGATGGTGGAAAGAGAAGGTATTGACTTTACTGAAGTTGCAAGAAGAATACATAGAGAGTTAAAGAACAGAAGATATTTGTTGATTTTAGATGAGGTTGTGCACCATATTGATTTGAACTCATTGGGAATTCCAAATGATAACAATGATGGTAAGGTGATGCTGGTCACTCAAAATCCCCGTGTTCGGAAGTCGTATTCGGTAGATAGATTGGTCAAGGTCAACATGTTATCTAACGATGAAGCATGGAAGATGTTTCAAGATATTGTTGGTCCTGTGATTGATTTACCAGGTATTCGACCAATTGCTCGACTTATCTGTAAGAGGTGCTGCTCTTGTCTTCCCCTTCTTATACATAAGATTGCAAGCTCTTTTATACATAGAGAAACTGCTTCTAGTTGGGAGGCAGGTTTGAAAGATTTCAAGCCATGGCCTCAACTTGGAATTGAAGGTTTAAAGGAGTTATACTCATGCTTGGAATTTTGTTATGATCAACTTGAAGACAAAAGTAAACAAAGATGCTTCCTTTATACTTCAATATACCCTGCAAATAGCAAGATATACACAGATCACTTGGTCGAGTGCTGGATTGCTCAGGGTCTTCTTGGTGATGTTGATGCAACGACAAAGTACCGAAGCATGCGCAACCAAGGTATTGATACATTGGAGCACCTTATTAACGTCTCATTGCTAGAGAGGGGGGAAAAATGATATATGTTAAGATGAATGATTGCAATAGGCAACTTGCTTTCCATATCTCATCCAAATATTTAGAATGCAAATCTTATGTTGAGAATGAAGAATCTGGGGAGCACTTAAAATCATTTTCATGGCAAGATGCTAGATGGGTTTCCATGATTGACAGCAAAAGGCATACCCTACCAACAAACCAAGATCGTAGCATGGTTCAAACCTTGCTATTGTAAAAGAATCAAGAGTTGGTTGAAATTCCACATGCTTATTTTGACAATATGTGCAATCTTCTTGTGTTAAATCTGTATGGTACTAAATAAAGACAGTTACCGTCTTTGTTGAAATTAGCTCGTCTAAAGACATTCTATCTGAATGATTGTTCGCATTTGAAAATATTGCCATCTGAGATAGAGCCACTTCAACATCTTGAAGTGTTTGACATTTGAGGTACAAGTCTAAATTTTGTACCATGCTTGATTAATTTGAGGTGCCTACAAATCTCATACATTGCAAGCAATGATCAAAGTGCAGTACAGGGTAATCATAATGTGATTTCAAAGCTTTGCAGATTAGAAGAATTGATCGTTGAAGTGAAATCCCTTGGGCAGTGGTGCAATGATGCTGAATACATTATACAACAAGTTGCTTCTTTGGAAAATCTAACTACTTTCAGATGCAGCTTCCCTACTTCAGAAATTCTTGGAAAATTTCTAGAAACAAGCAAATCATGGAGGGGACAGAAGCAATTCACTTCATTTCAATTTTTCGTGGGATGCGAAAACTCAAAGCAGTCCAAAATTTTTGAGTTTTTGGACTATAAAATTTCCAAGCATGTAAAGTATTGTGATGGTGAGAAGAAAGATGACTTGGCAATGAATGAGATACTCCCTCAAGCTGAGGCATTTGAGCTAATTTGTCACAAGAACATTAGAAATATATTGGAGTTTGTTAAGACATCAAGCTTGGAATGTCTACGTGGTTTTCTTATTGAAAGATGCAACCAAATTTCAATTCTTGTTGCAGGTGATGAAGCTGGCAATGCTATTAATGGTATCATACCTGAAAATGCAAGTCTTTTGCCAAATTTGGAGCAACTATATTTGGATAATTTGCTGCATTTGAAGTGTGTTTTTAAGGGTCCCTTGCATCCTGGAAGCTTTTCCAAGTTACATGCTTTAACATTGAAGAACTGTCCAGTTATGAAAAATATCTTTTTCAAGGTAGAAATTCAAGAGTTTTCAGAACTTCAAAAATTTACAGTTCAAGATTGTCCAGAAATTGAGGTTATCATACTGAAAGAGCTCACTGAAAATGAATGGTCTGTACTTCCAAAATTGAAGGTAATAATATTCGATAACTTGTCAAAAGTGAGATCTTTATGCCTAAATGAAAATTTGACATGGCCTTCTTTGGAGATGTTGAATATACAGAAATGTCCTGAGTTGAAATCTTTACCTTTCAATACAATGAATGCAGCTAACCTAAGAACTATCAAAGGGGAGCTAGAATGGTCGAGAAATTTGGAGTGGATAGATAATGAGGTTTGCATGCATTTTGAATCTGCATTTTCAGCTTCTACTTAATATTCCTTTTATGTTTCTTTTATGCTCATAATATTCAGTGCTGGTGTAAAAAGTAAAAGACTAGTTTGTTCAAGTGTGCTTTCTGATTGAAATGTATCTCCTTGTTGCCCATAATAATCAATATTGGTGTCAAAATTACTTTGTAGTGCTTTAAAATAGTAGTGTTGCAAGTTCTCAAAATATCGTCATTCTTGATATTTGCTTCAATGATCAGTAAGAGATCTTTTCGGATAAATTTTTTTACTTCATCTTGGGGATTTAGCTTATAGTAAGGAGATGAACTTAGCTAACTTCATCTTGTGGATTTAACTTATAGTAAGGAGATGAACTTAGCTAACTAAAACTTATTTCCTCTGTGGATGCCAAAGCTCTTACTGCAAGTTAATTTCTTCTTTTCACTCTAGTTCTTTATATTTACAATCCAATTGAACAATGTTGAAATTCTCTGCATATATTAGTAGTTTATTGCTGTTCACTTAGTTCTATGCGAATATGGTTTTTGTCTTTGATGTGTTAAAAATGAAAGTTGAACCCTCCTAATCGTTTCAGATTCATTTGTGTTGAAGCCTAATGCAGATTCATGGCATATATGCAAAAGGCTAGATGTTCATAATAACTTAATCCAAAGCAATAATTATAAAAATAGATAGTTTGGGACATGGAGATCGCAATATCATATTTCCAATACTTGGAGGCCTAATTATGGGCTAGACACAGTTTGATTTTTATCAATTATCAGAAGCTACGAGTTGGAAACCTAACAATTTTTGTATGAAATAATTTTCGAAGCTTCCCTTATGATAGAGTCCATTAACGATACCACTGTACATAAAATAGGACCCTACAGAGTTTCTTCAAGACTAAGTATCTCATACTCATCCTCCGTTATATTATAGTATATAAATGGCGTTAGTACTACTTGTTATACAGTACTATGAGAGTACCCAAAGTAACTCGAAAACTAGGACCCTGTAGGATTAACGATCAAGAATAAAGCTCACTAGTCGGTAAGTAGCCTTCCAAGAGATATTAGGCGTTGTTTGGAGAACACAAATGTGGTAGTTGTTGAAGATTTTAGTGTGTATTTTCTGTACCATCATTAATTGAAAACAGAGTAGAATACTAAAATCGCAGAAGTAGGAGAGTGGTTGAAAGAGGGAAGCTTACAGAGTAATATCTGCTGGAGCAATGAAAGAAGAACCTCATTGGAGTATAATTGACCCATTTTGTTGCAGCAATCTTTTAAAACAAGTTTGGCCAGAAAAAAAAATCTTTTAAAAACAAGAATCAAACTAGCTCCAAGTCTCTGAAAAAGAAAAATGTCTGACAACATGGTCTCCTTCCTAGGAAGGAAAAAAAAATCCCATCACAGACAGATATATCTGTTAATTCATCTCAGATTGGGAAAATTTGGAGAATGTGGAAGATACATAATTGAAGTTCCATCAAGATCAAGCTCCTCAATATTTTGAAGTTGTGTAATTTCTGGCGGTAGTTGCTTGAATTGCTTACACCCTCTCAAAGACAATGTTTTAAGTTGATCCCATAGCAATTTTGGGGCTTCATGTGAATCCCAAACTTTTGGTGGCTCTGTCAATCCTGATACTCCTTCTGTCAAGTTATCATGTGATTTTTTCTTTGGCAGTGCATCTAAAATAAAAGGCTCCACAAAAGAGGAAATGATCGGAGTGTCTCCCATGAAGAGTTACCTGCAGGATGAATTATGAAAGAAAAGGAATCATTGAGTGTAAAAAATAATATTCTTGACATGTCAGTAACCTTTTCTTTTCTTTTTTTTAATTTGGTCAACGTCAGTAGCCTGTTCATGCTTGAAAATTCAGTTCAGTTGCAATTTTCATTTCTTTTAAACATTGTGTCTGTTAAAAAAAATTTTGGTAAAACCCTCAGAACTCACAGTTATTTCAACTAAGGACCAGGTTGTTTTCAAAATTGAGCCTTAATCTTGAGTCCATTGCACATAACAAATTAATTCACAAGAATTTGCAGCTGCTAGGTATAATGAAATTAAATTAAAAAGAAAAAAAAATGATGAAAAAGAATCACACACACATATATATATATATATATATATATACTTTTCTTAAATATGTCAATTATTTAGTTTAGGTTTAGAAGAAACCAATTCTCGCGGGATAAATCAATATATGCCTTGAAAAAAAATTCCTTATCCTCATCATACTTACAATATTTTGCACGTGGTGCAATTTGTTCGAACCCAGTTCGCCTAGACCTATTGGGGAGAAACTTTTTATATTTTTCTCCAATACATCGAAAGTCAAACAAAAGGCATTATTTTTTTTTAAAAAAAAACAGAGATATTTTCATATTAGAAAGTTATATATATATATATATATACAGCTCTTTGTGGAGTTGATCCTCTTTAGAGTGCACTAAAAACACAAAAAAATGGACTCATTAGGGGCATAATAAAACTGAGGAGAGACCGAAACAAATTACTACTTTAATTTAGTTCGGAGGCATAACACAGCCATAGGAACGACGAAAACTACGAATGAATCAGAAAATTTTACCTTTTCAAAGACCAGAACCATTAGGAATGTGAGAATAATGGGATGAATTTAGAGAAAGGCCTCAAAAAGAAAGGCAAAAAGAAAATTGAGAGTAACGAATACAAAATAGGAAAGTACAATTTATACCAATATCAAATAGGAAAACTTCATTAAATGAGAAATTTCAAATTAACTGTAATCAAATCAAATTTAATTACGCTAAAAGATAGAAATGTAAGAGCAGAAACAGAAGATGAAAAGACAATTAAAAAAAATCACCTTTTCAGATATCAGAATCATGAGAGATTAAAGAAAAATATTTGAAGGAAAAAATACGGAAAGAAGATAATCAAGAACATGGCATGGTAGAAGAGGTGTCAAATAAGTTGAAACTAATTTAAATCGCTCTAACCTGAAAAAGTAAAAGAAAATTATTTTGAAGTCTTGGTCTCTTTGAAAAAATTGCACCAGTAAAAATAAATAATAATCTAGATGTTTTACTCAGGATTGAATTGAATTTCAAAGTGTCTCTCTCACCATAATTCACCGCGTCTTGTTCCTTTATAGGCAGATGTTGAGTGCATTCCAAACAATTTCCAAAATAATTAGATCATATTATTTCGAACTTTTTTGATAAACTATAGGCCTTTTTTTTTTTTGATAAGCTAAGTTTCAACCCTAGCAAACTATTTGAAAAATGAAGAAACTGAAAAGTATACATAGCTCGTAAAAATAATAAAATTACAGTATCCAACGGTTTAAGCAAATATATATACACACATTGAAGTTAACATATTATTTCTAATAATTTCTGTCTTTCCTCTATATGGTAATGTACTACAATATGACATTCCTTTTTTTTCATAGGTAGCATTAATGATATTCCCTAATTGACAACCAAAGATTAGTACCTTTGAGATTAGATATTATCAAAGTGTGTTTTGCATTTCTCAATAAGGTATTTTCTAAACATTCAAACACAATGGAGGCTCAGGACACACATCAGGTTGAAAAAGTTCGCCTCTAACCTTTTTTCTAATGAAAGTCTAAGGCTCTGTTTTGTTCTGCTTCTCAAACTTTGTTCTAGCCCAAAATCAATTCTCCCTTTTTTCATTGATGTTTGGGTGTTGAAATCAACCACGTTGCTGCCGTGAAATTTGATCAAAACAGAGTTGAGGGAGAAGCAATCCATTTGTTGCTTTTTCGTTTGGTTCTACATTTTTATCTGTATTTATTTTAAAGTTAAATAAAAGTAGATCAATAAAAATTAGAAAAATTAGGAAAATAAAATTTTCATAAAATTTATTCTATCTTTTGACCAAAATGTCCCTTTAAAATTTTAATTTTTATAGATCATGACCTGTAAGAAAATATTATATCAGATATATTATGTTCTCAATTAAATAAATGCAGATTAAATTTTAGTTCAAGTAAATTAAATTAATCATGGGATAGAGTTTAAACTCAATTTAGAGGAAAATTATGAATTTTGTCAAAATCAATTTTCAAATAAATCATCCAAACATAAACACGTTAGTCCAAAATCAATTTTTATCATAACTACATTATAAAACCAATTCTATTAAAACTCATTTTTAATTAACTGAAAACCAAACGGTCCTAACCCTTTTCATTATCAAGTTTATTCTGAATGAGTCTACCTTGTTATTGGCTCACATCTGTTCTTTTTGTATTTCTTTCCCCCTTTTCTACCATGGAGAGCTATTGGGTCAAGTAGACATTTTTGCCCATGATCAAGTTTATTCCCAAGTAATCATCTACAAATTACAATATAGATGCTATTATTTTATCCTATATTATAATTATATTTAAAAAGATGTGATTATTTACTTCGGAATCACTCTTGATAATAACCAAAGCTTTTAGTTAAGATTAATTGGGGAGGAAAATATTAATGACAAAATGATTTTGAAAGAGAAATTAAATATGAAGAAGGTGAGAATTCAAGCAGAAGGAATCCATTCTTGCTAACGAATTTGCATCATCTAGACAATAGGACCAGATACCTCGAGAGCTAAACTATGAACTGAGGTGATCAGTTGCTTCAAAAAGTTACAAAGACAACCAGGTTTGAGAACTAAAATATCAGAAATTGCTGCAGAAGTGGCCTTCCTCAGTAACAAATATGAAACATAAAAAAAAAAAAAAATTAAACGGCATATTTGGAAGTGATAACTCTTTCATATCAACTTTTAAAAGATATATGCTAGTTGTTAAAGTACCAGAGATCGGAGAGGAATCCAGGGATCGCAAGAGGAGAGCAAAGCATACTTTATTTAATATTTTTTCATAATTTTTAGTCATAAATTAAGTAGGAACTTTCTTCTAATTATAAAATGCAGAATAATGTGTACTTTTCCTTTTGCCTTAGTTACTTTTAACCATTCTGAAGTGAATTTTAAAAAAATCATAATTAAATTTAAAAAAATGGAAATGTGCCAAGGTTTGGCTTGATTTAAGTGTCCGAATGTACTTTATAACAAATATATATACACATATACACACACATATGTATAGTCATAGAGATTCAAGATAATTTGACTCTACGGCAAAAAATTTTCTATTTCAAAAAATTTTATTATATCTTTGCAATCTCGTATCAAATGCCATAAAAATATCTTAGCTTCATGCTCTCTTGCCATGAAGGCATCTTTTTACCACAAAGGGTAATTTTCTGTCACAGAGGCAATTTAATTTAGCCATAAAGTTGGAAAACTTCGCATACGTCGCATACAAGTAAACCAATGCTCAAACAATAATAAGCATATAGGCTTGGTATGTTTCTACTTAATCTATCTTGCTTTTTAAGTTTCTTTGATACTCACTAGTTTGTTTATGTATGCTGCCTGATTGAGATGTGTTTCTTTATTACTCATAATAATTAGAACTTGTCTGAAAAGTTTTAGACTTGTATATATGTTTTGTTCTGTTATGCTTTCAAATAATAGTGTTGTAAATTCTCAAAAAAAAAATGTCATTATTGATATTTGCTTTAATGGCCGTTTAAGACTTATTTTGGGTCAACTTTTTTTCCCTTTCATCTTGAGGATTTGGTTTATAGTAAGCAGATGAACTTAGTTGAACTAAACCTTATTTCCATTATGCATGCCAAAGCTTTTACTCTAGGTTTATTTCTTCTTTTCACTCTAGTTATTTATAAATGTTTGTAACTCAATCAAGCAATGGAGAAATTTGCATATATTAGTCAGCTTCATTGCTCTTCACTTGATTAGTTCTACACCAATATGCTTTAGTATGCTTTTGAAATTCAATTGATGTGAGATCAAAATCTATTTTGATGTTTATAAAAAAATGACAAATAGAAACCCTTGAAATAGTCTTAATTAGATTCATCTTCTTGTAAACCCTAATACAGATGGATTGATGGAATATGACTATGGGGTTTGACCCCGTTTGTACTAACCAAGCAGAAAAAAGAAAAAAAAAGTACAAAGAAAAAAGAACCATCAATTGAATTTCAAAAGGATACTACAACATATTCCAATTAACACCTCCACACATAGGTTATTTTATTTGTTCTCCTCTGCTTGGGTCTCTTGACCCCGTTTGTAGAAAACAAAAAAGGGTCCCTCATCGACAAAGTAACAAGAGCGGCCTACGGAACTTGAATGGACAATGATAAGCTGCAATATGATTCCCCGGGCCCTGTAGATCGTGATTTTGAGGAATCTCATTAGTCGTTTCACTGACGCAACTCTTAGATGTTGTTTGTTTCAAACTTTGAAATACCGTATGTGTTGCAAAAGCATCTTTCTGTTATTGCTTGAAGAGCTTTCATGTGCTGGCCATGCCTTTGTGTGATATTTCGACTTTGTCCCGTGCCTTGTCATAAAGGCTATGTTGCGTTAAAATTAAAAATCTCTATTATGTCGTTATCAAATTTTAATAGAATAAATCCAGCCAAAAGTAATCATATCTTCTACATAATTATCTGGTAGTTGGTATTATTGGATCATTTTCAAACATTGTCAAGCTTAATATTGAAGGTAGTTCTCCCAAAATAATTTTTTTTCCATTTTAAAGGTTTGAATTTTTGACTATACTTAAAGGAAATCAAGTTCTTTCCACCTAATATAACCAACCAATGTTGGTGTAATGATGAATTTTCAGATGTGCTAAATTGAGCGTAAAATTAGTTGATGTCAGATAAGTTACTCCTAAACAAATATATAAACTATTTAAGAGACATATAAAAATGATGTGAGATTTTTAGCAAAATAAAAATAATCACGAATTCTTTAGAATATAGAAGGAATATCAACCAAGTTGTGGAAAAAAAAAAATTAGTATGACATCAACATCACACTTCGGTAAGATACAAAAGCCAAAAAATTAGTATTAACATGAGCGAGATCCTCAAGCTGAGGCATTTGAGCTAATTTTTCACAAGAACATTAGACATTTATTAGAGTTCAATAAGACATCAAGCTTGGAATGTCTCCATCGTTTTGTTATTGGACGATGCAAACTTTTACACTACTGTTGCAGGCGTTGAGGGTGGCAATGCTATTAATGGCACCATACCTGGAAATGTAAGTCTTTTACGAAATTTGGAGAAATTATATTTGAATAATTTGCTGGTTTTGAAAAAAGTCATCCAGTCTCTAGCAAGTCCAATTGGAAAAAAAAAAAAACAAAGAAACAAAAAGGCCGTGGGAACTTTAGGGGGTAAAGCCGTAAAGGCAAAAACCATCTAAGGCCCTAATATATATTATAATAAATATATAGAAAATAATGTAATAAAAATAAAAGATATTAAAAATAATAAAGGAATGAACTATTTTTATGTATAACTTAAATAAATTTTGCTTTCTAATGTAATGCAATGGTTATATGTCATTATTGATATTTTTATTTTATCCCAACTAATTCTTTTTTAACTAAATTCCTTTCATTCCTAAAATCTTTTTAATAGTTTTTATCATTTATCTCTCTCAAATAGTTATATTGAGATTAACGCAAATATCCTTTTCAATTCATTTTATGAATTGAAAAAAAATTGTATTAATCTAGAAAAGCTCTAAAGTTTTAGTGAACTTTTTTATATTTATATTTAAGAATTAAAAATATTAAGATAAATGTTAATATAAGAAATTAATACTTCAATTGAAATATTAAACTATATAAAAAATATTAGATTCTTTTCCCAAAGTATATTCTTATAAAATATTATTAATAATACTTATAATGGTTGCTGTAACTGATAAAAGCACCAAAATTTCTTGACATAGCCTTGCTTTTTGATGTTTGTTTTTAAAAGTTCCCGAAGCAGGGGTGGACAAAGCTCTTCAGCCTTTGGGCCCCAAATTATATATAGGAAAAAATGTAAATATTTTTTATTGATATTCATATAATATTGAATAACAAAGTGTGTGTAAATGATATAAGAGATAATTTTATAACCTCCTATACTACTATATAGCCAAGTTAAATAGATATATATAACATTATATATGTGTGTATACGTGTATATATTTATATAGATATAAGAGGGGGTCGGTTTACTGTGAGATATAATATAAGAGGTAGTATTTAGGGAGGAACAAGAGATATATATATATATCTTTATAATGTGTAAAATATTTATTTTATGTCTATTTATATAGTGTGTTAAATATAGATATATGTCTGTGTATACACACTCTATATATATATAATGTGTATATAGATAGATATAAGGGGATGAGATTATTGGGAAAAAATATAAGGGTTAGTGTTTAGGAAGGGGCCAAATCATTTGAAATGTTTTATATAATGCATATATATATATATTGTGAATTATATAGCATGGGTGAAGAGTTGGGAGGGCCACAATCTCCCAATACTATACCTCCATCTGCCACTGCCCTAAATCTTATTTCCAAGTTACATACTTTAACATTGAATATCTATCTGATTATGATAAATATCTTTTCCAAAGTAGCAATTTAAAATTTTTCTGAACTTATGAAATCGATTGCTCAAAATTATTCTAAAATTGAGGTTTTTCTCATGTCAAAAGAGGTCACTAAAAGGATGAGAATATGCTTTTGAAATTGAAGATGGTAATATTGGATAACTTGTTAAAATTGAAATGCATATGCCCAAATGAAAGTTTGGTATGCCCTTCTTTAGAGTTGTTAAATATACAGAAGTGTCCTAAGTTGACATCTTTACCTTTGAGCACAACCAATACAATGAATCCAAGAACTATCAAACATGATCTTGTGGAACAATTTGAAATGGATGGACAACAAGATCCAAGAGCGATTTGAATCTACATTTTCAGCTTAGACTTAATATTTCTGCTATGTTTCTTTGATACATGATCTTGGTGTCAAAAGTAAGAGACTTGTCTGTCTAAGTGTGCTATAATTGAAATTTGTTTCCATTTTGTTCATATTAATTAGTATTGTAGCCAAAAGTATAAGATGTTTAGTTTTATTTTTTAACATATATAATAAATAAAATTTATTAAATCTCAAAATTAGTTAATTAATATACTATAAGCATGTATATATCAATCATCTTAATTCCATTATATTTATAATAACAATAACCTTATTTAAATGCTACAAGTGATATTTTAAATTTGGTACAAGTGACACTCTAATTTAAGAACAACTAAAATTTGACTTTACACAGGATATGTTGGTCAACGCACATTTATTAAATAGAGTAAGAGGATATGACCTTTCATTAATACGTATAATTTGCATGAATAATATAAAATTTCAAAATTCAAAATTTTTTAATATGTGAGATATATTCTGGCAAAAAAAAATATGTGAGATATATTAAGATTAAATAAAATATTGTAGAATAGAATAGACATAAAAATAAATTCACAAAAAATAAAAAATAATGATATTGGAAAATTAAGATATATATATAAAGTGGAAGGAAAATAGAAAAACAATAAAATTTTGAAAATATAAGAAATAAATAAAAAATTTAAAACAATAGCAATGGCAATAATAATAATAATAATAATAATAATAATAATAAGATTTTAAAAACAATAATATGAAGAAATTAAGATACAAAGTGAAAAATTAACAATTAAAATAAAAAATTGTTCACGTGTCATGGCTTATATATATATATATATATATATATATTAGACTGGATATTCTGTTAATATACTCTCTTTACCTTCGACCTTGACTTCCAAACTAATTCATGTTTGCGTACGACAATTAATTTGTCGACGTGATTGGTTTTAAGCTTGGTACAATGGAATTTAGATAAAAATAAATTTGTTATGATGTAAGTTATGTTTGGATAAGTTTTTTTTTTTAAATTAAGTTTGGCAAACTAAAAATTTGTTTAGATGATAAAAGTTAAAAATATTGTTAGATGTGTTAAAAGATATGAATTTTATAATGTAATAAAATATTAAAATATGTTAAACTAATTACCTTTAGTTATTGTTATTAATAAATTATGATAATATAGTTAATTTAATTGTTAATAATAAAAATAAATTTTTTTAGTTTTAAATTAGTTTTTATTTTTAATTAAAATTTTAAATTATCAATAATAATAGTATTTATGGGCATAATTATTTTAATTTTAAAATTAATCTTCAAATTGTCTATATATTAATTATAGAAACGAAAAAAAGGAGGGGCACAATGGTACTTGTTGAGCATAGTTAATGCTCCAAACCCAATTGAGGAAACTGAAAAGCAAGACGAGGCATCATCTGAGTAAAGGTAAGTTTGAGCACAAAATGAAGCCTAGAGAATGAGGTTAAAAAATAACCGTATAGGCTAGAATTTATTTAAATAGGTTAGTGATGAAGATCAAAAAGCCTTCAAAAAATTCTTAGACAATATCAACATGATTCTTTATAATGAATTTTTAGATTCTTTTTATTAGATAATTTTATTTATTTATTTATTTTTGTTTGTTTCCAATTTGTATTTCTTTGAAGATAAAATCATTAATTAGAGTTAAATTAGAATAAATAAAATTTATTAGATATCTTTTAAAAGATTTCCTAAATTTAGATTTAAAAGATTATCTAATAGTATTGGGATTAACATATCAATTTTATTATTTTTCTTTGGATTTTTTTTATTTTTAGGATTTTTTTTATAATTAGATATATCTTTTAGATTTCCTAAATCTAATAGGATTATTTGAGTATCAAATATTCTTAATTGCTTTAGAATTAGGTTTTTCATATTTTGCCTATTTAAAGGCTCTTATGTAATGCTTATTCGGTAGAGATGAGTTGAATAATATTGAGTATTTAGAATTCTTCCCTTAAACTCTTCTATTTTCTCTCTCTCCCTTGAGTTCTATCTCTGAACTCTTTTATTTGATGTCTTTCTACTTCTCTACCCTTTATTTCTGTCTCTTCTCTCCCTTGTTCTATATCTTTCTCCCTTAAACTCTTTCTTTTCTCCCTCTTTCTGTTTATCCTCCCTACTTTCTCTATTCTCTTATCTGTCTACTCTCACATGCTCACATCATTTGACATCAGAGCCTTAGATCCGAAATTCAAATATATGATGAAGCGAAAGCATATACAAGGATTAAAGTAAAAGAAGCGCATTCTAGTCAACCCAAAAATGACAAAGACTTGAAAGCGAAATAAGTGCATTCAAGTCAACCCTAAAATGGCAAAGATTCGAGGACGAATCTTTTCAAAGATAGGGGAAATGATGGAGATCAAAAAGGCGTTCAAAAGATTCTTAGGCAATATCAATATGATTCCTTACAATGAATTTTTAGATTCTTTTTGTTAGATAATTTTATTTATTTATTTTTGTTGGTTTCCAATTTATATTTCTTTGGAACCAAAATCATTAGTTAGATTTAAATTAGAATAAATAAAATCTATTGATATTTTTTAAAAGATTTCCTAAATTTGGATTTAAGAGATTATCTAATAGTATTGGGATTAACATATCAATTTTATTATTTTTCTTTGAATATTTTTTTATTTTTAGGATTTTTTTTATAATTAGATATATCTTTTAGATTTCCTAGATCTAATAGGATTATTTGAGTATCAAATATTCTTAATTGCTTTAGAATTACGTTTTTCATATTTTGCCTATTTAAAGGCTCTTATGTAATGCTTATTCGGTAGAGATGAGTTGAATAATATTGAGTATTTTGAATTCTTCCCCTAAATTCTTCTATTTTCTCTCTCTCCTTTGAGTTCTATCTCTGAACTCTTCTATTTGCTGTATTTCTACTTCTCTCACATTTCTTTTTGTCTCTTACCTCGGTTGTTCTATATTTTTCTCCAACTCTTTCTTTTCTCCCTCTTTCTATTTATTCTCTCTACTTTCTCTATTCTCTTCTCTATCTACTCTCAATGCTCATATCAGGTGTGAGTCTAACTTATTATCCTATATAAGATTTCATTTTAGACTTAAATATGAGCTTTCTAAAAGGTTAGTCTAATTTAAAGTCTTATTAAAAAGTAAAGTGAACAAAATATCACTTTTCATTTGAAAAAAAAAATTTCAAACTTTAAACTTTTAATCATCAAATACATGGTCCATATATATTTATCTTATGTTTAAGCAATACAATATAAAAGTAGTTATCATCTTTTTTATATTAATTTGCTTACATATTATCAATATAGAATTTCTCACCTATTAATTTGCTTACTCTTACTCACAAAAATATGGTAATCCAAAAAGTAGTAAGGGAGGATGTCTGCGCACATTTAATGGCTTTCTTACACTTATTTCAATCCATTAAAGAAATAAGAACATTTATAAAATTAATTTATATTAATTATATTATATATATATTAAATAATAATAACTTAAAATAGACTTAGCCTAATAAGTTTTGAACTAAACCTTACTCACATAGGTCAAACTTATTTAATTAAATAGGCATGCATGTAAGTTTGAAATTGACTTGTTTAATTAAATAAATTATACTTGATTAGGTCTTAGGCCAGCTTGTAAGCCCCTAATCCACTCCAATTCAAAAATCTGCCAAACATCAATGTATCCCAAAATGAAGTTTCAAAAGTGAAGTTTGATGTTTTCAACATGTTTCTATCATTACCATTTATAAAGCATGCCGGTTCATGCTTTTAGAATACAAATAATAACAGCCCGTTTGGTTCAAATTCATAAGTGTAATGTAATATAAATATAATTATATTACATTAGTAGCTGCGTTTGGTTCGCCAAATTACATGATTATAGGATTATGGCCGTAAACCCAAATATACCTCTGAAAGTAAATGACAAATCTGTCCAGAAGATATGTATTTAAGATTACATTGTTGTAAATGGGAGAAAAAAGACAATATTGCCCTTATGGAAATAGGGTAAGGACATTTTAGTACTTTACTATTTATTTATATTTATTTAAATATAAAAAATAATTTATTTTTCATATACCTCAGTGTCATACCAAACAAATTTGCATGTATTTTATTTACATTCCATCTAATTACATCCCTTAACTCCTCTGTAAATGAATCAAATGAGCTATAAATTAACTCTCCTAGAACACGAAGTACAAAGGAAAGCTACTAAAAAAAATGATTTAGTGAGGAAATTTAGGAAGGGGTCTTTCATTCTTCACTAAAGGACTCCATTAGAATTAGTAAGAAATAAAAATTTCATCACAAGAGTTAAATTTAATGAGGAGAATTAACGAGTCACCTTTTATTCTTGGCTACAAAGAGATAATTAGTTAGGTAGCTCTTTTAAGTGAAAAGTAAAAGTTTGTTTGGCTATAATCCTCAAAATGAAGGCATTGGAATGGAAGTTCAGATTTTTAATCCCCGCACGCAGGCAAGAAGCAAGCCTTCAAAAGTTGAGGGTCAATCATACTTTTGTTTTGACCAGAGGAGCAATCATACTTCAAATCCAATCATCTGAGGAAATAAAAATACAATAATAATGTTAGATGTGTCAACATGACAACATTGTCATCCTTTGAAATTTGTTCGAAACATCATAAAAAGCCTTTTATGACCAATGCAAAACTAAATACGCTTTTCTGGCCAAAATGCATTTTTTTATCCTACTAATATAAGTGGCCCAAAAAACAAATAAGAAAAATATAATCCTAGTTGATACATTAGCATGTGTTCAAAGGTATATTGTAATTAAAATAAGCAATATCGATGAGAGAAAAGAAACTTTAGTACCTAAGAGAGAGAGAATAGGATGTCACCTGAATCACTTTCTTGGTTGGAAGGATTCCACCTCATGTAGTTAATTAATAGAGTCAAGATATCAAGGACTCAACGTTCTCATCAGCTGGGGAAAAGATGTGATTGAATTCATGAGATTGACCTTCTTGTGCCCACTTTACTTCACTCCATTTGAGAGCTTCCCACCATTCCAATTCTCCTCTGAACCACAACAACAATATAAAAATAGGTAGTTTGAGACCTGGAAATAGCAATATTATATTTCCAATACTTGCAGGCCTAATTACGGGGTAGACACAGTTTGATTTTTTTATCAATTTTCAGGAGTTACAAGGCGGAAACCTAACAATTTTTGCATGAAATAATTTTCGAAGCTTCCTTTAACCTTGACACATTTTATGTAAGATACAACTCTGGAAGAAGTTTCTTCAGGATATATATATCATACTCATCTTCCATTATATTATAAATGGCAACAGTACTTGTTATACAGTACTATGAGAGTACTAGTCAGTAAGTAGCCTTCCAAAAGATATTCGGTGTTGTTTAGTGAACACAAATGTGGTAGCTTGTTGCAGATTTTAGTGTGTATTTTCTGTATCATCATTGATTGAAAACAGAGTACAATACTAAAATCTCAAAAGTGAAGTTGAAAACATTACAAGAATTACATTTTTGGCTCTGAAATTTTTCTTCATATCCTTAAAGATTTTGTTTCTGCTTCGAGAGCTCGTGCACCCTTTTTAAGTGTCGGTACTTCATATTTATAAGAATATCAACAACAGAATCTTTTAGGTCCGTTTGAAGCACAAGAAATTATGTACTGAACAGGTATTACCTGTTCTTCTAAATGCTTCCATGGATAATGCATAAAAGGAAGGTGCCTAAGCCAAGAAGCAGAATCCAATGAAAGCCAGTATAGAGGTCACAGTAATTGCGAAAATTTCAAGTTAAAATATTTGCAAAATGACTCTGGCTAAGAAATGATTTGTTTCATTAGATACATCTCACATTTCAACTGCAAGTGACTTGGTTTTTCTTTTATAATCCTAACTCCGAAATGTCCCAAGCCAAAGATACTGAGAAGAGGGTTAAAAAAAACCTCAAAAGTACTGAGCAACAAAGTGCTATGAAAAAGGTGGGAAGCTAGAACAGAAAATTGTATCAAGCAAAAATTGATTTCACCAGTAATCCATTTAACTAGTTCAGGGAAAATGATGTAGGAAATCATACATGAAACTTGAAGTCACCGTCTCCACCTCTAGGTTCTCCCTCCCTCTCAATCTCTTGTACGGGGCTGGTGCTTGTCGACGGCCATCTCAGTTCAAAAAATTGTGCGATCTCGCTCTCTCTCAGTTCAAGGCTCGTCCACCCTCTCAATTAGAAGCTCGTGCTCTCTCAACTCGTTCAGCGCCCGACGGCCATCTCTCCTCCCACATCCCGACGGTTATCTACCCAGGCCCTACACCATCGCATAAACAGTATTGAAGCAAGAGGAAGATTGTAGGGTGGATGGCTATGAATCTTTATGCGATTTTTTTCTTGGCCAGTATGATTGTTTATTTGATTAAACGACTGAGATTATTTCATTAGGGAAAAACGATGTCATTTTACGGGGGCATTAGGCGGGAATGAGAGAAAGATGTGCATAGGTTCTGAACCCCCACTCGAACAGAACTTGGACTCTTTAAGGCCCCGTTTGATTACTGACATCCGAAGGTAAGAAATGGGAATGAGGACCTAATACTATCGTCTATTATCATTTCGGAGCCGAGCTCATTAGTTGATTTTAAGGAAATAAGAAAAATCCCTTAACATTATCTCATAACATGAGTTATCTTAAAATACGAGAGAGAAGGAATATTCGGGCCCACTTCCCTCCCTCCCTCATCAAAAGATGGGGCTATCAATGCAATTACTTCTTTGTAATTGAAATGAAATTCTTTGAGTGAAAAAATTTCTACTAGATTTTTTCGTAAACATCATTGATATTTTAAATCATGTAAAGATATTTTCAATCTACACTAAAAAAACTAATCCTCGTAAAAGATAGATGCCTAAAGATATTTTCAATTTATACTTGTTGGTCCAAAATAAAAATTACACTTAAAAACTAATCCTTCCAAAGCATAGACTTTTCTCACACTGAAATAGAGCTTCCCTTCCCTACTCCCTAATGATTGATAATATATTGACGCACGAGGACTTGAACAATAGGAAGAAATAACAGGCTTTGTTTCTGTAACTCTTTCATTCCATTCAAAGTTTGGGTAAATCAGACAACTGCAGGTATGCATATGCCTTCTCTCCCAAGCCATCTTCTTTATTTTCTTGCTTCTACTTTTCTCTCTTTTAAATCTTTATCTTTCATCTCTCACGATTCTGAATTTTGATCTTCGAAAGGTTATTTTTTTTATAATAAAAAAAAATCTAATCATACTTTTCGCCCTTGTCGTGGATTCCTAATTTTGTGCCTCTCTCATTTATACTTACAGCAATCTTTTCCAGGGACTTCATCCTTTGTTTTTTCTTTTCCTGTTTCTGCTTTTAAATACTTTTCTTTTCCTGTTTCTGCATTTAAATGTTCATCTTTCAACGTAATTTAATTTAATTACAGTTAATTTGATATTTCTTATTTAATGAAGTTTCCTTTGTTTTTTTTTTTTTTTGATAAAAAGTTTCCCCTTTTTTATAGAACGAAGTTTCCTATTCTATATCGGTTAGCCCAAGCTTATAAATTGTATTTTTCGATTTTGTATTCATTACTCTCAATTTTCTTTTCGCCTTTCTTTTGGACGCTTCTTTCTCTTAATTCATCCCATTATTCTCACATTCCTAATGGTTCTGGTCTTTGAAAAGGTAAAATTTCCGGATTTATTCGAAGTTTTCGTCATTTCGTTGCTATGTTTTATGCCTCTGAACTAAACAATTAACATACTAATTTGTTTCAGTCTCTTCTCAGTTTTTTTTTTAAATGCTACAGATGAGTCTAAACAGATTTGTTAATTCCAATCATTCCAACAATTATCTTTCTTTAATGCATTTTGTTTGACTTTCGATGCATTGGAGAAAAACATATAAAATTTCTCACCAAGAGGTAAGCGAGCTGGGTTCGAACTGCATCACGTGCAAAATATTGTAAGTTTGATGAGGATAAGAATTTTTTTTTTATTGATTTATCCCACGAGCATTGGTTTCTTATACACCTAAACTAAACAATTGACATATTTAAGCAAGGTAAGCGTATTTTTTTAATCAATTTTCTTTTACCATTTAATATAAATGCCTTTTGCAAGTTTTTGTGAGTTTGTTATCTGCAATAGACTGGAAGTCCAAGTCACAATTTTGAAAATAACTTGATTTCTAATTAAAATAACCGAGTTTTTGAGATTTTTTATCACAATTTTCTTAAATACATGTATGAATAATAAAATTTAAAAGAAATTTAAAGAAACAGTGTTTAAAAGAAATGGTGATGGCCACTGAAACTGAACTTTTGTGCGTGAAAAGGATCATGACATGTAAAGAAATTTACATTTTTTTAGTCGGAAGAAAATTTGCATTTTACACTGAAAATATTAAAGTTCAAACAAACAACTTATTCGAAAATACAATTCAAGTTTAAGATGTTGCTAAATTTAAAACAACAAAAAATAACACATAAATTGAAAGAAAAGGCTAAGGTGAATGTGTAACCAAGACTGTTGATTGACTTAGAGAATATTTGGTTGAGCACAAACTAATGTAATGTGATGTACTTGTGTGTTTGGTTGCCTCACCATTCATTATACCTAGATAATTTTTTAGGTTAATTTTTTTTTTCAATTTCTTTAAAAATCTTTACAGCGTACGAATGAACCTAGGGAGGTGAGTGTTGTGAATGATACTGAGGAGTAAGCCTCCGTATAATATATGTAATAAAAGATTTTATTTGCCAACAAAGTTTAGTCAAATTAATAAATCCGTAATTCATACTTTATAAGGGTGTAAGTTGCAATCAAATTCTACTGTCAATATTAAAATCTTATTGGTAGATAATTTGTATATATCTCTGTAAATGCTTATTGAGCTCTTAAAATTCAATTCATCTAAACTATTTTCAATAAAAAAAAAAGGACTTTCTTTCAAACAAGTCTTCCAATTTGAAATCTTTGCAACATATTCTTTTGTGTTTTTAATTTGATTTTGTTTACACAATGTGTCTAAGGATATTTTGTTAGTTCGAGTCAATTTAAAAGTAACTAAATTTTGAAATTTGGCCTGCAGGTGAGCTAAGCTAGTAGAGATGTATTCATGCATGAGCAATCATCAGGGAGATATCTCCCCGAGGAAACAGCATCTGGTGCATGATGTCTCACGTTTGATGAGGATAAGAGATTTTTTACGCCTCATCTTGAGTTACCCCATATGACTTGGGTATGAAAAATTTCTCAAAGAATGGATCAAAGAAGTTGCAAGTTTCAATGCCTATCATTCTCTAAACACTAAACAACCAGATGATGATTTGTGGAGATAGGTTGAGCATCTTCTCTCCAGAAGTCCACTGAGATATGTGGAAGGAATCATACCAGAGGATAAAACAAGAGAGATAAAAAATGGTGGCAGCATCATCTACAATGAAAGCATGTAAGAGGAGCTAATCCTTATTTCCAGCGAAGAGGCACAACTTAAACATGTTCCAAAACCTTTTCTCCACTTAGCTACTCGTCTTGCTATTGACCAGCTGACTCAAATTTATCAATCATTCAGCTCTGATAAAATTCTAGAAGAAGGAATTATATGGCTCTCAACAAGAAATGATACTGAAAAGCACACAGTAGCCAGAACCATAAAAGAACATTTTCAATATGAGACAGAAGTCCTTGTCTATGATGCCTCGATGAATCAAAGTGATGTCAAGTTTGGAGTTGAAGAACTTGCAAGATGGCTAGTACAGAATACGAATGTAGAGTTGTAGACAAAAGATTCCAATTCTTTTCTTCAAAGGAAAAGTAGAAGAAAGAGAATCTAGAGATGCACAAGTTTAGTGCTTTTAGTGGATGGGGATGGTAACCATAAGCTAGACCTCTAGAAGGTGCACTCTTTTAGTAAAAAAAGATATCCTGGTCTTATAATGTTCATAACAACACAATCATCAACACAACAAATCAATGAATTGACTTACAATGTGGATCTAGGAATCATGATAGAGGATCATTTGTTGTCTTGGAAAGTCTTTTGTAAGAATGTAGGCAGTGAGCTTGTACATTCATCAAGTTCCATTCAGAAACTTGCAGTGCAGATTGTTGAGGAGTGTGGGGGTCATTTTCTTGCCATTGTCTTTGCAGCAGAGTCATTGAAAGATGTGGAAGATGTTCAAATTTGGAAACATACATTGGAAAAGCTGCATTATCCTAATCCATCCTATCAACACATTGAATTTGAACATGTGAGGGAAGTCATAGTGAATGCATTCATCAATATCATCTAAGCAGATGTAATTCCTGAAAGAAAAAAGCCTGGCCTTACACAGTATTTAAGGGCCTTCAAATTTCAAGGCTCTATGATGAGTAAAAGTGAATTGTTTGTCTGTTGGTTTTTTGAACAATTAATTGTCAATGAATACGAAGCACAAAATACCTTGAAAGAGCTTTTGGAGCCTTTTATGTTAATGCAGTTTGGTCAATATATCCTATTGACAGAAGAATTGAAAATTATTTTTGATGCACTACCTGAGAAAAAATCACATGACAACTTGATAGAAGAAGAATCAGGATTGACAGAGCCACCAAAAGATTGGGATTCACATGAAGCCCCAAAATTTCTAACAGCTTTCCTTATTGAATACGTGAACTTATCCTACAGTGGCATATAAAGTTTACCGAGTTTGGTTTCTGAGTTGGCTCAACTTAAGACATTGTCTTTGAGAGGGTGTAAGCAATTCAAGCAGTTTCCCCTAGAAATTGTATGACTTCATCATATTGCGGAGCTTCATCTTGATGAAACTTTAATTGCGTATCTTCCACATTCCCTAAATTTTCCTAACCTGAGAAATTTATTGTTGGGAAACAACCTCGATTTGATGGAGATACCACCCTCATTTTTTGACCTCATGCCTCTACTCAATACTCTTGACTTATCACACACTAGCATCTGTGATCTTCCAAGCTCATTTTTTAATTTACAGGGCTTAGAGAATTTTATCTAAACGATTGTGAGCTTTTCATGGAACTTCCTCCAGAGATTGCTCGGCTTAAAAGTCTCATGACACTTGATCTCAATGGCACTCAGATTACACTTTTGCCAAACAAGATTAAAGAGTTGACTACTCTGAAAAGCTTGTCTCTCTCTTTTTTTTGGATATCAACATGTTAGTGGTCATGACAAGAAAAGCATGTCATATTCGAGCTCAGCAATGATTCCTCCTACGCCCATTTCAAAACTCACTCATTTAGAGGTTTTGAGGATTGATGTCAAACTGGATAACCAATGGTGGCACGAGAACTTTAAACACATTCTTGCCGAAATTGTTTCGTTAAAGAGTTTGCAAACAATGGATTTATATATTCTGGATGTTGAACTTTTGGGGCTCATGCCACAACTTGATTCTCATTTTAGTACCTTGTTGGTCATCATAGGCAAAGAATAATATCACGTGCACCACCCACAGTTGAAGAGAAGTTTAAAGAATGTAGTCCAAGCCTAAGGTTCGCGAATGGTATGGATTTTCTCAAAGAAGTGAAGAGCATTCTCTATTTTGCCATGGCATTTTTCTTGGACCGCTATATGACCATCGACAATCTCTCCCAATTCGGGTGGAATAATCTAAAGCGGCTACGATTATGCATTTTGGCAGAATGTAATGAAATGTAGAGCATTATAGATGGAGATGGACCAGACTCAGAACTACATGAGTACTTTCGTTTGAAGTTCTTGACTATATTCTGCATGAAAAGTCTAAGAAGCATCATTAATAGGCCAACTCGTGTCAATTTTACTTTTAGGAAGCAAAAGTTCTTGGCATTGCACACTTGCCCTGAGTGAACCACCATCTTGACCATGCATTTTCTACCAAGTCTTGTCAATTTGGAGGAGCTTATAGTTGAATAATGTCCAAAAGTAAGTAGCATAATCAGTTGTCAAATGTTTGAATGAACATCAGACTCCTAAGACTGAAAAAGTTATCACTTCTCTGTATTCCTGAACTAGTTAGCATTTCAAATGGAGTGCATATTGGGAGAAATTTGGAAAAGATAAGCTTTTATAATTGTCCAAAACTCAAAAGTCTTTCCACTGCAGAATTGTCAAGTGAAAAGCTAAAGGTTATCAGAGGTGAATTGGAATGGTGGGAAGCACTTAAATGGAGTGAAGAGTGGGGACAAGAAGGTCGGCCTGATAAATTCAATCACATCTTTTTACCAATTGACGAGGACCTTGATATTTTGACTCAATTCACTACATATGAGGTCCCATCTTTCAATGAAGAAAATTATTCAGGTGACATGCTATTCTCTCTCTCTGGCTCTAATTTTTCCCCCTTATATCAATATTGATAACTTATAGAATGTTCCTTCAAACTCTCCATGATGCATCACTAGTAGGAGCTAATTAGTAGGAATATATTTTTATTTGCTCAAAAATATATTTTTGCCCCAAAAAATATATTTACTTTGGCATTGGCCATAAAGCTTTTTTTTAATAAAAAAAAAGATAAATCAGTAAGTTTTGATGACCTTTCAAATAAAATCAAAGATAGACACTGTAATCATGATGACACATCTAACAAATTATTGTATTTTTCTTTCCTCAGATGATTGGGCTTGAAGTATGCTTATCCCTCAACTTTATGAGGCTTGACTCTGGTTAGCATGTGACCATTCAAAATATGAACTTCCATGCCTTCATTTTGGCGATTGTATTCAATCAAGAGAAAATGTTACTTCACTGAATTTCTCAGATTTACCACAAGAACTGAAGCATTGTTGTTTTGTGCTTTGAACTCTTTCCTTAGTGCTTTCTGTTTGAGTTGATTTATTGATTGTATTCTAAATTCATGAATCAGTATATTGTGTAAATGGGAATGATTATGCTTGTGTGTGGTGGGATTGCCCTTTCTTCTCATGAAGAAGACATTGTTGTTTTACATTAACAGAGATCAAGTTTTGGAGTTTATATATATATGTATATTATATTATGCTCACTTCTTGGTTTCTTTTCATTCTTTTTTTTCCCCTTCCCTATAGTCATTTAAGATCTCTCAATATGATTTTTTTTTTCATCCATGAGTCTCAGACTTAAGATCTTACTTTAGGGACGTAGTTTGAGTGAGAAGATGATAGAGCCATAAAGTTTAAACCTTAAAAAGAGGGCTTTTAATGGATTTAGGGAGGAAAACATCCGCTTTGAGTTTGGATAATTGATGTCTTATTACTTATTAGATACTTACTTTTTGATAATATTTAATATAATTTCTTTTAATAATGAAAGATTGTCCAAAATATTCAGGGTGAAGATATTTATTAACTTGGAGCAATTGTATTAAGAACTTTTTCGTAACCTAAAGAGAAACTGGATCCTTCTCAGATGTTCTATCTGATTGTCTTCCATAAACAATTGTTCACATTTCTTTATATTATGCGGGCACACATAGTCACACACTTACACTTGTACTTGCACTGGTTCTAAATTCATCATTTTAAATTCATTGAGGTTTTTGATAGGTTATATGTTGATTTAGTTTCATTCGGAATGTGAATAGCTTTTGTAAATGTTAAGTTACTCCCATTTTGTTCCAATTACTTCATTTGTGTATAGTCAGTCTACTTGAAATGATTTATTGTTACTGACCAATAATAAATCTAAAATCAAGTTAAAAAATATGGGATGTATAAACTAAGATTTTGTAAGCAACTTTGATCACTTTGGTTTCTAGTAGAATATATAACTTGTATGTTATGTTCTCATGCCAACGTGCATTATTAGGATTCACATGATCAATGCTTAATTGACAATTCATGATTTGAGTCTTTTCAAATTGAAATCCATTTTCTGAAGTTTCTTCAATTTACCAATACTTTATGATAATTTCATTAAGCAGTTATAGACTTTCATATATACTTCTATAAGCTGCTCCAACTGACAAGCAAGCTGATAGTTCTTTTACACAAGTGAGGGATAAGTCCAAGATGGCAAAGGTGTGTTATGAAAAATAAGTGTGGGATGTTTGTCAAATCAACGTTTCCCTGGAGCTTTAAAATATAAATATAGCTTAGGCATATCAATAATTATTTACAATTGAAGTCTAAGTGTTGGCACATCTCTTAAACCACCTTCAGTGTTTCACTGTTACATGCCTCTAAACTGAATCATTCTTTAAGAAAGTATTTCCCCAACTCTGAAGTCTGCAGAGAGATTGTGTTGTCTTTTTACCACAAATTCATTAGGATATATCAAATACTAATAGTTTAGTTATTACTGGACCACTCAAAGAATGGAAAGGAAGTAAAGATTTTAAATTACAGGACAAAGCTTGAGCTTTATTTCAAGATGAAGCCACAATTATCCAAGAGAGCTACTTTATGTATAGCAAATTTACAGACCAGAAACATACCCGCCTAATCATGAACTGAGATCAAGAATTAGAATGAAAAACGGAGAATTCTAAAATTCAAATGGGTCAAAAATAGTGATATCGGCAGACAACTGGTTATAAACGTCGGTGGAACTTGGGGAATCTCTTCCTCCTATTATCTCAGGGGAAGAGGGTGATAAGAACAGGGTATTGTCATGTTGCGTTGGGAGGGTATCCTGAAAGCCAAGCACTGTGGAAGAGTTTGAAGTAGAGATTTCAGGTTTCAGCAATAGTGTGCAAGTGTGATGGCCACGATAGATGGTCCTGTAAAGGGCAGGCTCCACTTGAATTCTCTGCACCTGTTTGGTGGCTTGACAACCCTGATCAAATTTATGAGTGCATCTAAAATATTCTCTGCATATAAGCCACATGTAGCATCAGCGAAAAGAGGCATATATAGTTTACCGAAAAACAAGATTCGCGGAAAATTATTATTGGTGGTACCTTGGAAATTTGGCATTAAGAATGAATTTCTGGCCATATTTCCTCCAACTAAGTCCATCTTCTAAAGATAGCCTGTCCTCTTCCCATGTTAGCACAGGCTCTCTGTTTCAAGAAGAAGAAGCTACAATTATCCAACGAGAGCTAAACTCTCTCTAAATCAAAATTTACAGACCAAAAACCCACCCGCCTAATCAAGAAATTGTGATCTAGAATCAAAATGAAAAAACGGAGAATTCTGAAGACCAAACTCACATATCATCGAAATTGAATTTAGAGAGTTGACTATGGTTGTTGGCAAAAGTTAGGGAATCCTTGGTAGAACTTGGGAGGGTGTTCTGAAAGCCGAGCTTTGTGGAAGAGTTCAACGGAGGGTCTTCAGGTTTGGGCAATGCCAATCCTTGGCAAGTGTGAAATCCAATATAAGTGATATTGTAAAGGGCAGGCTCCTCTTGAATTCTCTGCACCTGTTTGATAGCTTTACAACCCTGGACATATTTATGAGCGCATCTGAAATAGTTTCTGCGTATAGGCCACATGTAGCATAAGCCAAAAGAGGCATATATTGGTTATCACAGAGAGAGGAGGAGGGGGGGGGGGGGGGGTTGGGTTGGCATTTACAGCTGTAAAGTAAATTATGGTTCGTGGAAAATTAAAATTGGTGGTACCTTGGATATTTGGCATTCAGAATTACTTTCTGGCCATATTTCCTCCAACTATGTCCATCTTCAAAAGACCTAGCTTCCAGTGTCCATGTTGCTGTTGGCTTTCTGTAATTTAAGAATTGTTATTAAAAAATAAAACTATTTTGTAATATGCCGAAACTTGAGATAAATAACATAAGGTTATGCGCAAGTATACCTCCTCTCGTGAGTCTTCCTTTTATCCTTGAAGACCTTGCCACTAGAAGGCTGCAATGACTCATCCACCATCCTACCTGTTGTGATTTAACAATGACATTTAATTAAGGTAATCTTTATATCAGTTATATAAATTCAATATATTTAGGGAAGTAAATGAGATTATGGCATAAGTATTTGCAATAAAGCCTATAAAATTAAAATCAAATACTGATAATTTTACCTAGAATGCTGTCAATGTCCTCATCTACCTCCAACTGACTCATAATGTCGGCCTGTATATCAACTGGACAAAAGATACAGTCAAACTTAGATGGCCGACCCACTTTTCCCCATTCCACTTCACTCCATTTTAGAGCCTCCCACCACTTGGTTTCTCCTTTGATGACCTTCAAATTTTCGCTTGACAGTTCCGTCTTTGAAAAGCTCTGAAGTTTTGGACAATCATATATTCCTATATTTTCTAAACTTGGACCCATGTGAAATTCATTGGAAATGCTTATCAAATCAGGAAGATGGAGAAGTGTCATTGTTCTTAAGTTCGGTAGAAAAGTGCCTGTTTTGAATTGGGATGATCCACAAGATATTAGAGCAACTATTTTGGGACAATCTTTGACAACAAGCACCTTTAAGATTGAAAGATTGCCCAGAAAATCCAAGGTGAAAATAGTTGTTAGCTTCGGGCAATTATTCAATGTTAAGGACTTCAACATACCAAATGAATTACTAGAATGAACTTGTCCCTCACAAATGCTTCTTAGATTCTTCATGTAGGATGCACTCAACAATAGCAAATGGGGAAATATATCCTTTCTACTTGAGCATCTTCCATCAACAATTGTCTGCATCTCTTTACATTCGGCCAATATGCACACGTGTAATTGCTCTATATTCATTATGCCAAATACTGAGAGATCCTTGATGGTCATATGTCGATCAAAGAATAAAGCCTTGCTGTGTCTAACAGCATTTACTATTTCATAGGAGACACCATAACCTTTCACAAACTTTAAACTACACTCACTCTGTTTAAATTTTTCCTCAACTGTAGGTGGTGTACCTGATATGATTCGTGACATATGACAGCCAACAACAAATCTAAAATCAACCTCAAAAATGTGAGCTGGTATAAGATTCAAAAGTTTTGGTTCTGGAATGTACAAACTAATAGTCTGCAAGCATTCTAATGCCAAGATTTCTGGTAGAATAATTTGTACATTCTCTTGCCACCGTTCGTCATTTGGGTTTACATCAATGCTTAAATGTTTTAACCCTTTAAGTTTGGAAATTACCCCTGAAGGAACAATTGTTGGATTGGTATACTGCATGCTTTTCTTGCCATGATACTCATAAAAATAAAGAGTCAAGCTTTGGAGATTGGACAACTCCTGGATCTCTTTTGGCAGATGTATGATCTGTGTTTTGTCAAGATCAAGTTTCTCAAGTTTCTTCAATTTTCTAACCTCTGAGGGTAGCTTCATGAATCGTTCACAACCTTTCATATAGAGTTCTCTAAGTTGCTCCATCTCAAAAAATGAGTTCGGTAGTTCTCTTACACTAGTATAGGATAAGTCCAGGATGGAAAGTATAGGCATTTTGGAGAAGAAAAGGGAAGGGATTTTTGTCAAATCAGCATTGCTATGTAATGTTAATATTTTGAGGTTGGGACAATTTGGAGACAAAGGAAGCTCAGATAACTTATTATCTGCTAGTTCAATATGTACAACACTATGCCATAGCTCACTTTTTGGTGGCTCAACCAACCCTAACCCAGATTTTATCATTAATAAAGGATTTTGGGCATTTAATGATTGCAAAATAGCATATGTGTCTTCTGGAATTTGAATATACCTGGACTTGGTGTCTTTGAATTGCAACAAGGCAAAACAGTCCACAAGCTCTCTCAAATTATACTCTGCTTGTCCAGCAACCACAAATCGAGAAGAAATCCAGTCATTAATCAACTCATTTTCAAGCTTCCCAAATTTGATGTTTGAAATGAATAAACATGATGTAAGACAACATTTTTGTGTCTTACTTAAATCTTGCCAGATGAAGTTTATGAATGCTTTAGACATGACACTGCTCTGGCCATGAAACATACTGATGTCATAGGAAGGATGAAGCGAACACAATTTGTCCAGAACAAGTTCCAAATTGTAACGTTTGATCGTTTTTGCTACAATGACAATGGCAAGAAGATGACTGCCGCACTCTTCAACTATACGCACAGCCATTCTCTTGGCATTAGATGATTGAAAAGACATTAAGCCAAGATTTCGACGGAAGACCTCCCATGGCAACAAGTGATCCTTTGTGCTGATATTTAGATCTATTGCCATTGTTAATTCACCATATGCCTTCTTTGAAGATTCAGTGGTAATGCACACCGCAACTCCTGCAAGTTCTTCATCAGGTAAACCCATTTTCCGTGGATCCAGAGGCTCTTTGGCTTCTCCATCCACCAAAAGCACTAAGTATTTCTTTCTTGACATCTCTTTCTCAATACTTGTTATAAGCCACTCGTCACTGCCTTCTAACATTGGAAGCTGAAGCTGTTGAGCTATCTGCTGTCGAACATGGACCTCCACCTGACTTAGGTAAACTGAGGCATCAATGAGTAAGACTCCAACAAAGGTTTCATGAAGATGGACCAAATTTTCCTTGTCTTTGAAGATTGATTCTAATTTTTCCATAACTAGTCTTTTTTCAGCTGCATCTCTGGTAGATAACAAGACATGATGAATGTTGCATACATGGTCATCCTCAGACAGTAAAGTTTGAACAAGTTGATCCACAGCAAGATTCACAGCAAAACTGAGAATGGCTTCTGGTATCCCATAGCAGTCAGCGTATGTGGGAGTCCAACCTCTTTCCACGTTCTCCAATATCTCCATTGGTAAAAGGCCTTGGAAGCATTTAAAGGGCTTCTGATTAAGAAGGCGATTCAAATCTTCGAGTGAATGTCTCCTATTTGAGGCATCGCGAGTCCAAGCCTTGAGTTTGCTGTCATGCACTGTTCTCATGGGATAATTCAACATGAGCCTGATAAAATCTCTTACCTTGCTCAATTTCAGCAGCAAATTCTTTCTCTTCTCATCTCCAAATGTGGATCCAATCAGTGGTTGACCAAACAGCCTCACTGTTTTGGCTTTGGATAAATCAAATTGCTCAGGTACTTCTGTTTGGGGAGAATCGAGTGGCTCTGTTTTCCCAAATGGCTGCAGCTTTTCTATTTTTGGAAAATCAAGTGGCTCTGTTTTCCCAAATGGCTCCATCTTTTCTGTTTTGGGAAGATCAAATGGCTCGGCTTTCACAATTGGCTCCATTTTTTCTATTTTGGGAAAATCAGTTGTCTCTGCTTTCCAAAATGTCTCCACTGCTTCTGTTTTGGGAAAATCACTTGTCTCCATTTTGGCAACCTGCTTCACTGCTGGTATTGGAGATAAATCAAGTGGCTCCGTTTTGGACCGAACATGCGCCTTACTATTCCTTGAATTCATTCCCTCCATATTTAGGAACTCCAAATATATAATTTTTCCTGTATATATACGCGCACACATACATAAATATATATGGAAAGGGAAAAAAAACCAGACACCTGTGCATCCACATATATAAAGTTTAACAGGAATGTAAAGTTGTAGAAATATATATAAAGGCTATAGAGTAACTTCATTATGCAGCTCATGTTTATCAATGGTGGTTATTGTCTTATTGGAAACTTTCTTCTTTGACAGCAAACTTGGTTGACTAGGTTTATGAACCGACACCAACCAATCATGGGAGGAAAGCTTGGGTTGTGGGGAGAGAGGAAGTTATGAATAACAAAATGTTCCCGGTAGTCAGAGACTCAAATGCAAACTGGACTTTAGGATTCAAGCACAGAACTGTGCTTCATCTCACGGTTGTTTCCAAAATGATGGGAATAATTACAGGCCTCCATCTTTGCAGGGATGAAGATGTGAAAAAGGTGGTTATTTTCACAGCCTGTACTGAGGTGTATAATCTGCTCACAAGGCAAGAGAGGACCACGGTTTTTTGAGTAAAATATGATAAATAAATAAATTATTTACTAATATATGCTTTTGTAAAAAATAATTTATTGATTTATAATAATAAAAATTAATAATTAAAAAATCAATGATCATGTTATGAAGAAGTTGATAAATAAATACATAATTTATCATTTTTTTTAGATAAACAGAGTAACCAATTAGCTTACTCATGAATAATTAAAAAAAAAATAAAAGCAAGTCAATTGGTTGTTTTGGATTGGTTTTAAAAAAAAGAGGGAAAAACAATTTAGTGTTCAGAACTAAAAATATTTACCAATCAGAACCCAATATAAAAATTTTCAAGTCATATAAATTAAATTTTTAACTGAGATAAATTAAATCTTTAACTAAAACTGATAATTTGAAAATTCTTTTATCACATGTCTTGAAATGTCTTTTTTCCTTTCAAAAAAATACTCATTAGCAAGTCGGTGGCTCACACGATAGACTTGCTCTTTTTATTTAGAAAAAATTGATTAACTAGTGAATTCCAATTTTTTTTATTTTCTAAACTATTATTTTTTTCATAATTATAAAAATCATTAATTCTAATCATTATACACATTAAATTATTATATTATTGTTTCTTCATTCGTCTTATATTATATTATAAGGTAATGAAAGGATTTTTACGCATATTAAAAATAATTTATTATATTCTTAATTTTTTTTAAATAAAATTTCAAGGTTACTCCCTCTTAATTTAACGTATTTTACTAATTATTATATAAGTTATGATACTAATAATAGAATAAGTAATAAAGGGCAAAAATAACACATCACTATATTATCATATGTAAAAAAAACATATTTTATCCTAAGGGGACGGAGGAGTATATATGTAAAAATAAAAAAAAGAGTCTATTGAAAGAAAATTTTAAAAAAAAAAGTTGATTGGTTGCTTTTAACCTCTTTATTAAAACTTTTGACTTCTTTTTAATTAAATAAGTCATTTGTGTAGGTTATTGGCTTGTTAATGAATATTTAAAAAAAAAAGGACATTTTAAGACATGTAATAAAAGAATTTCTAAATTATTGGTTTTAGTTAAAGATTTAATTTATCTAAGTTAAAAATTTAATTTATATGACTTAGAGGTTTTTAAATTGGGTTCTAATTGGTAAATATTTTTAATTTTGGGTTCTGAATTTTTTTTCTCCTTTTTTTTTTAAAAAACCAATCAAAAGAAAGTATACCAGTTACCCAATCAACTTACTTTTATTTTTTTTAAAATTATTCATGAGCAAGTCGATTGGCTCTGTTTATTTAAAAAAATATTAAGTCACGTATCTATTCATCGACTTCTTCGTAGCATGATCGTTGATTTTTTTGATCATCAACTTTTATTATTATAGATCGATAAATTATTTCTGACACAGTATATACTAATAAATAATTTATTTATTTATTTATTATATTTTACTCAAAAAAATCGAGGACCACCCATATAGTTGACCAAGCATGCATAGAAATTGGAATGTTTCTTTACATTTTATGGATGGGGGAGCTGACAAATGTGCTCAACTTTTTATCCAGAGTAGATTTAAATAGCGATGTTGATTTTTTTTTTCTTCACATTTTATCAATGCCACCTTGATATTGTAGGAAGGTAGTGGATGATGAGAGGTTGATGTAAAGATTTTCTTTTGTATTTTCTTTGTCTATTAATGATATCGTTTATTCAAATAATAAAAAAAATACTGGTAGGTCCACAGATTAGCTAAACTTGATAAGTCCATCGAATAAAATTTTATTGATTTACATAATAATATTAATAATAAATTTAATTTAATTTTTAGTAAAAAAGTAAAAATGGAATTTTTCAAATAAAAATAGTTTTATTTCTATTCTTAATAACTAAAATTACATAATTTTTTCATCACAAATTACTACATTTCTTTTTGCTAGTTTTAATTTTTTATCATATCTTAAAACATGGAAAATGATTGTATACAATTTTTATTTAATCGGTGAATTATTTAAAAACTAAGAGTGCACACATTTATATTTAATACATTTAAAAGAAAATGTATATCATGAAAATTCATTAAAATTTCTTGCAACCAAATCAATGCTTACGATGACAAAAAGGAGTTTGGTGTCTCTCATGTGCGCATTCGTCATGCCTCATGTCCAATAGTTTTTTTTTTCCTTATTTTTTTGAAAATCAAATACCACTGACAATAAAATAGACCATCTGAAGTATATAATTTATAAAACCTAAACCCCATGTCTTGTGTAAATCCTCATATTTTCATTTCTTTTTCCACTTTTCCTTTCATTAGACAGAACTCGAAGCAATATGTTTATGAAAAGAAAAAAAAAAGTTAAAACGAAGTAGTGACAATTCCAGATCCCTTTGAAATCTCAGCTACTATAAGTATGCATCAAATTCATTAGTTGCAGGCCATCCAAAAAAAAAAAAGAGAAAGAAAGAAAAGAAAAAGAAAATCAGCGTTTCCATCCCATTGTTCTGATATCGAAAGCATAGAGACAATTTGATAAACAATCAGCAAATATAAGGACTACCGGACTAAACTTGTGTAAGGAGTTGACTTTATATATGAAGTGTTTGAAATTGAAGATAAATAAGAAAAAATAGATGAGAATGAAATGATAGAAGTACATACCCGGAAGGGATCTGATGAGGGGGTTGTCTCAGTTCAGGCACAAACCCACAGACCTCCGTTGGCTGAATAGACAATTCAAGAATAGCGATCAATGGACTCTCCTTCCTCGTAAATACAACCACCTCCATCTAATTCTTAATTAATTAGTATGGGTGGTCAATAATAAAATAAATAAAAATATGAGGAAATTCACATGCATCTTCGTCTTTCGCCTTCTGCCTTCTTTTTTTCTTTTCTTTCTAGTCAGCAATAATACAATAATATGAATGTAGTCATTAGTCAATTTTGTCATGCAATTTAATATTTAATAATAGTTATAAAGTGAAAATAAACCGACATTTGTGATTATTATTATTTTTTTTTACATATTTGTCATTTAATGGTTGACCAATAATGTATTAGTGTGTTTGGATTGACTTATATATAAGTGATTATAAGGATAAATGATTATTCAAAATCGATTATAAAAATAAGTGATTATGTCAAAAGTGATTTGTGTTTGGATATTTATACCCCATAAGTGATTTAGAGAAAAGAAATGTGTTTAGATATTGGGGTTTAAGTGATTATTGAGTGGATAATAAGAAAGTAAAGTAAAATAAGTGATTATGAGAGGACAAATAATTATCATAAGTAAAAAAGAATCAGCTTCTTCCATAAGCACTTATACAGATAATTGCTTATTGAAAAATAGTTTCTGTTTAGCAACTTCAACCCATAATCACTTATGAGATCTCATAAGTGATTATTTTTTGTTTCCAAACAGGCATTATGAATGTGTTTTGATTGTCTTATATATAAGTGGTTATAAAGATAAATGCTTATTCATAATAGATTATGAGAATAAGTGATTATTTTAAAAGTAATTTGTGTTTGGATATTTTTATTTCATAAATGATTTTGAGAAAAGAAATGTGTTTGGATATTGAGGTTTAAATGATTATTTGATGGATAATGAGAAGGAAAAGTAAAATAAGTGATTATGGGAGAATAAATGATTATGATAAGCAGAAAAAATCAGCTTCTTCTATAAGCACTTAGGGTGAGTTCGGATTAGATTATGTATAATTGATTACGAGGGTAAATGATTATGATAATAAATGATTATGTTAAAGTGATTTGTATTTAGATATTTTTATCCTATAAGTAATTTTGAGAAAAGAAATGTGTTTGGATATTGGAGTTTAAGTGATTATTTGATGGATAATAAGAAGGAAAAGTGAAATAAGTGATTATGGAAGAATAAGTTATTATCATAAGATGAAAAAAGTTGTTTATAAAAATAATTACTTAAATGGCCATAAGTGATTATTTTGATCCAGATTATGTTTGGAAACTGACAGCATAATCACTTTTTTGCTCCATTAGTGCTTAAATCACAAATCCAAACAGGTACTTATTTGAGGTATAAATATTTATTAAAAAACGGCTTCCATTTATCAACTTCACCATATAATCTCTTATGAAATCCTATAATCACTTAAAATATCTATCTAAACAGGCACAACATCAACAAGGAAAAGCTAAATTATTGCCGTCGGTCAAAAATTAAACATTTAAAAATATAGGAAAATATTTGTCCTTTTCTTTTCTTTTTTCATAAAAGTGATAATCCAAATATTAAAGTTCATTATTTCATAAAAAATGTCAAAGTGCCTGTTTGGATAAAAAATTTAAGTGATTATGAGATCCCATAAGTGATTATGTATTGAAGTTGTCAAACGTAAACTATTTTTTAATAAGTACTTATGCCTTAAAGAAGTTTGATCTTATGGAAGAAACTAATTTTTTTGACTTATGATAATCACTTATATTTCCATAATCATTTATTTCATTTTTTCTTTCTCATTATCCATCCTATAATCACTTAAACTACCAAAATCTAAACACATATCTTTTTTTAAAATCACTTATGAAATAAAAATATTCAAACACAAATTACTTTTGATATAATCATTTATTCTCATAATCTATTATAGATAAGCACTTATTTGTATAGTCACTTATATATAAGTCAGTCCAAACACACACAAGGTCAATTGAGTGGATTTAAGAAGCTTATTTTCGTAAAATTTGGAAGGACTCAAAACTTGTATTGCACTTATATCTAATATGTATTAGATATGATATATGTATTGTACTTTACGATACATATAATTAATTTTTCTTTTTCTAAAAGTTCTAAATTAACTTAAACTTATTAAAAAAAACTCATTTTTTTAATTTCTTATTTTAGATATACTTATATTACTTTTCAAATTTTTGTTCAAATTAAACTTAATTTTTTTATATCTTTATATCTTTTATGCTTTAATTTATTGAATATATAAATAATTTTATAGGTATATTTCTCATACTTGCATCCTAAAATTTCTAATTTTATTGTATATGGCGTATCATATTATATACTTCTACATGTACCTATACATCATAACTCAAAATGGAAAATTTATGAATTTCTTTTATCATTAATAAAACTAAGCTTAATAAACGTGTAAATTTGTAATGGTTAAATGTTTAATTTATTATATTTAATTAATAATTAATTTAATAACAATATATTCTATAATTTATTTTTGGCCAATTGAACTTACAGATTGGATAAAGCCACTTAACGAGGATGATAGTCTAAAACTCCTATCTCCTAACCTATATGTCCACATTTAGATTAAGGAAAATTGAAAAAAAAAAGACTAAAAATTCAAAATCTTTGATAAATAGAATCAAAGTTTACCTTATTTTAGGGTTCAAATATAATTTTTTTAAGTTAGGATAAAAAATTTCCAAGTTATGGTAAAATTTTTTCATACCACATAAGAATAGAATATTTTCAAATTAAAATAGAAAATTTACAAATCAGGATAAATTTTTTTTTTTTAAATTTGATACTAAAAAATAAATATTTTAATTTTTTGTACCAAAACAAAATCTTCCCTTTAGATTATTATTAGCAAGAATATGCACGTAAGTTTTCTCCCGGCCCAAAAAAATTCCTCGTATTTTTATGCCAACACAAAGTTCAAATATTGCTCATTGCTTTTAATTTTAATTTTTTATTATATACATTGTTATCAAAATTGGACTGGATCTGGTACTTGATTCAGTCTGATTGTGGAAGATAACCGCTACAATTTAAAACCGGTGAGAATCGGGCAAAAATTGGTGAAACCAATCTTAAACTGGTATAACCGATTCTAAATCATTCTATATTTTTTAAGAATTTTTTTAAATATTTTTTTAATTTTTAAGATAAAATAGCATCATTTTTAATACAAAATATTTTTTTATATATTATAATATTATATAAGTATTATTATGATATATACTTATTAAAAATTATATATTTACTTAATAAATAATATAATAATAAATTATTAATTTATCATTTTGTACTCAAAACTTAGTAAATATTAACTTATTTAAATTTAAATATTGAGTTATGAAATTTATTAATAATTTTTTTGTGGTGAATAATAAATTGATAATTCAATATTATTTAGTTTGTGATTTTAATTAAGTTATAAAATTTATTTAAACTTATATCATTTGTTTTAAATATATTATTTTAATTACTATCGGCACAATCTCTGTTCGATTCTGGTTGAAAGATTAAATTTTGAATTAGTATCTTATCTAGTTTAATACCTGATCCAATTCTGACAACTAATATATTATAAATTTTCACTGTCGGCCAAGTAACTAAGTCAACAAGTAGAGGCTTAATTGTGGTTAGTCAATAATTGAACAATTAAAAATATAAGGAAATTCACATGCATCTTCGTCATTTGCCTTCTAAATATTTATTTTATCGTTACATTTATCCTCGGTGCCTAGGAAGTTCTTTTACACATCCACTTGCTCTTGCTAGCCGCCCCTAATACAACGGTATGACTCGATTTTAATATTTAAATAGACCTGGCGAAAAAAAAAAACAAGTACATATATTTAGGGTGCTTTAGCATGGAAATGCATGGAGGGAAGGTTCAACTTCCACATAAATAAATTAATTATTTTTACTTAGTTATAAAAAAAGAGATAAATTTATTGGATTTAAAGAAGTTTTCCTTTTCAAGCAAAATCTTATGGTTTTAATATTTTTTTTAAAAAATAGTATTTAATTTTAAAACATATATAATAAACTTATTTTAAATAAATTCAACTTTCTAAGGAATAAAAAATGAAACAAATGAGTTAGAATTGAATTTCTTGAAAAGTTAATTTTCTAAAACATAATTCCCAAAATATTACTTATCATAAATTATATCAAATCATTCCTTAATAGCCTGTTTGGTTTAAATTCATGGGTGTAATGTAATGTAAGTAGGATTACATTACATCAGTAGTTATGTTTGGTTTGCCGAATTACATGATTATATGATTACACCCGTAAACTCAAATACACCTCTTAATGTAAATGATAAACCTGTTCAGAGGTTATATATTTGAGATTATATGATTGTAGATGGGAGTAAAAAGATAATATTGTTCTTATGGAAATGGGGTAAGGACATTTTAGTACTTTATTATTTATTTATATTTATTTAAATATAAAAAATAATTTATTTTTCATATATCTCAGTGTCATACCAAACAACTTGTATATATTTTATTTATATTCCATCCCATTATATTCTATCCCATTACATTTCTTGACTCCTCTACAAATGAACCAAATCGACTGGAAATTGACAACCTTTTCATTTTTTTCATTTCAGTACACCCCAAGATATTGGCCTTCAAAATATACATTTATTCAACCAGCAAAATAACAAAACCAGTACAGATCATTAGTGGAGGAGGGTATCGTGATTATCGTTCTCTCAAATTATTCATATTTTATTTGTGCTGTAGATAAATTTTTTCGTACATTTTCATAAAGAGATGCATGAATCATATATTGATATTATTCATTCCTTGTAATAGATAAATGAGTCATATTGTTTTATGGGCGAATGCTAACAATGTTGCTTCATATAAATTTTATATTATATAGATGCCTCAATATTTAAATTTTTAATTCATTAAGGTTATTATTATTAAAGTATAATATTTCTTTTAAAGTAACAAAAACATCAAATTTGAATAAAAAAAGATTAAAATATAATTGAGACCACCTAAATTTAATATGAACAGTTTATATGGACAGTAAGAGAGAATAAGTGTTGAATTTGATGAACACCAAATTCAGTATCTGCCCACATGTTTATATTTAGGACAAATTACACAGTCTTGTTAAGTTTTGCTAAAATTATATAACATTTTTCCAAATTTTAAAATTAATACAAAATATATATATATATATTGAATTTTTTAGTGGTACAAACTTCTTATTTATAAAGTATGTACAAACTTTTAATATTGTAACAAAAAAATTAAATTATATAATCAATGATGGTTGGATTAATTGAAAGGAACCATGGATGGAGGGAGGGGGGCTCGTGAGAACCATGATCCCTAAACTCATATATATTGGAAAAAAAGAATATTATTAATCAGAAAAATACAAGAGAGTTCCAACCAAACAAAATTAGTCTTAGCAAGCCTAATCAGGCATACAAAGATCAACCTCAAAAAACAAAGCCAAAATTTTGAGGAATTTATAGCAATGGAGGAAATAGAATATAGAGGATATTTCAACCGCTTTCAATGTATGAACAGCCATAGCTTGGATATGCTAAACTACATCATCGACATGGAAATGCTCATCAGTTGAACACTCTCTTATTTCTTACATTCCAAAGGTTACAACACATGAGGTCAAAGGTGACTTGCCAATGGGAGATAACTTCCTTACTGTTGATATTGTGAAATAATCTTTCCTTGAATGGCAAAACAAAGAAATCAGGTGAGAGATTCTTCAGCAGTTAAATTCCAACTAGAGTGAGCTATATCACATTTGCGCCAAACATGGTCTACATCCTCAACACTACTATCGCATAACTTACAAGTGGCATGATCTGTCATTTTCCTATGAAAACGCTCGTCGCTAGTTAGCAGACCCTGCTTAATAGCAAGCCAAAAAAAAGAGCGAACTCTGTGCCCTGGCCACTTCCATATGAGATTCCATTTTGCATGTTTGTCTTCCCAAGAAAGTTCTTGACTTACTTTATAGGCTGAAGAAATTATAAACAGGCCATTACTAGAATAGTTCCAATGACAAGTGGCTTCACCATCATCTGGTTGTGGGGGCTTCAATGCTGCAATTTTCTAGAGAATATCTTGTGGAAGACATTGCTCAAAGAGTCTCCAATCCCACTCGCCTTGGATGGTAACATAATCTGAAATTGGCTTAGAAAGTTACATTTCAGGGACAACTGAAAAAGAAAGATGCATGAGGGGTCCAAGATCCCCTACCCAATTATCCATCCAAAATTTTGTACTCCTTCCGTTCCCTGGTTGCCTTATGATTCCAAGGGTGACATATATCCTCCCAAATCTTCATGAAGCTTGGCCATAGGTGAGAGGAAGATTTGTTCTTTCGAACATCGTGAATATTCCCATTCCATCCATATTTGCTTCTAATTACTTGCACCCAAAGAAGATCAAGACAGGCAATTAGTTTAAACACAAGTTTAGCAAGAAAAGCATAAATTTGTGCCTTTGTGTCCTTCAAACCACATCCACCATGGTTGAGAGGTTGGCCCATCTCTCTCCATTTGACAAGATCAACCCCTCGGTGGGACTCTGAATTCCCCCAAATAAAATCACAAACCATCTTATTAATTTTATCACAACAATAGGAGGGACTAGTTGTCTGCATGGTGCGAGAAGGAATGGAAGCCAAAACAAATTTAGCTAGTGTTATGCGACCGGCAAATTAAAAGCATTTGAACTCTCCAACCTGTCAACTTTCGCCTCACTGTATCTATAGATATCCTTAGAGACTTGCGCCTAGATATTTGCCAAGATCATGTGTTTACTGAAAACCCAAGCTTCACAAATAGACACGGCTTCCTGAGATTGAACATTTTTAGAGAAGAAAATCTTGGTTTTACCATCACTAATTCAGTGACTAGGAGAAGAGCAAAAATCATTAAACGCTTGATAATATCAACTTGATTAGCATCAGCTGAAAAAAAAAAAAGGACAAGTTCTTCAGCAAAAATGTAGTAAAGTTATAGGAATTTGAGAGAAAATATAATTAATAAGAACAAATGATTAAAAGTATTGAAATTTCTTAACAAATTTAATAATCTAATTTCTTTTTTTAAGATATTTGGAGTAGTTAAAAATAACTTATATTTTGAACTGGAAATAGTACCATATAATTTCATTTCAAAGCTACGGATATAGAAGATTGAGATTTTTATAAAAAATATAAAATAAAAAAAATGTTAATGTAAAAAAGTCAGAAGAAATTAAAATTAAAATTATTAAAATTGAATATAAGTATTTTAAATATGTGACAAGTGGCACTATAATATCCCTATTTTTATGAGATATGATAAAATGAATGAAAAATGAGAAACAAGGCGAGACAAAAAGATTTAATCGGATTTTAGAAGGAATTAATTTCTCATCTCATTTTCTGAAAAAATTATGTTTGATCCTTAATTGGAATTAATTTTTCATAAGGTTCTTATCAGAAATTAATTTTAGAACTTACCTTGGAAAATACATAATATACCACTTGAATAAAAGTCCGCTCCAAACTAAGCACAACGGTATAAGTATTACATTCCTGGGAGGTCCAGGTTAAGAGATAAAATAATTTGAAGTTAATGTGAATACTAAAAAAGAAATAATAAAAAATTAATCTTTGAGTAAAATTATAAGAAAGTGACAGAAAGAATAGATAATTACATTTTTAACTCAACTTAAAAGCAAAATAGTCACTTCCAAAATTAGAAAAAAATGTGAATATTACATTTAAACCCCAAAAAAAATGTTAATATCATAAAATGTATGAGTAACTGGGAAAAACTGAGAGTACCATTAAGTGTGAAGGAGGGTAAAGATCATTTTTTCATATTAAATAGAAAAATAAAAAAATTATATTTTGACCCCAGAACTAAAAATACTTGCAGTTTAGCTCCTGAAAGAATAGAGCAGGGAAGGAAATGAAAATAAGTTTAGGAAAAATTACAGTTAATGACTTGAAAGTTTCAAAAATTATACATTATCCCGGGTTAAGGGTATCTTTGAAAATATGAAAAATTATAGTCAAAATGAAATTTTTAATGAGCTAAGCCCAACGAAATATAACAAGAAATCTATTAAGATCAAAATAATATTTATTGGATAATTATGATCTAATATTAATATTTTACCCGATAAATGTCAGTTTAGACTGTAGGAAAAGACAGTATTGATTCAAAGACAATGATTGGATCTTAATAAAATATATTTTGGGTCTAGATAATGATTTTGGATCAAAAGTAATTGTTGGATAATCATGTACCAATTTAATGACAATTTTGGTAAAATTACTCAATCGGTACAGATAAATTTAATCGGTAAAGTGTATTTTGGTTCATTAAACTTTATGAAGCAATTTTGTGGCCAAAAAGGCAGTGAATCACGTTGGAATGCAGCTTTAGACACAAGTGAAATTTTCCAAAAGCTTTTTTAAGAAGAAAAAGCAATAAAGTCAAAAAGAAAAGTTAATTAAGTGATTTTATTAGATAAATATCTCATTAAGTTATTAACCATCATCTTCCTCACTTATTCACGATGCAAACAACAGCTGAAAATGGGGGGATAACTTGTGCAACTCAAGGAGGAAAGAAAACCAAGTAAGAAGCAAAGTTTGACTCTTAAACTTTTAAGGTAGGTTTCTATGGTTGCTATCTTATTTATACTTGAGTTTGGAGAAGTTTTATGGATTATTTCTCTTCATTTTATCTCTAAAAATTTCTGCCTAGAGAGAGAGGAGAGAGAAAGTGAAGCCATGGAAAAACCAAACCATAAAAAAGGATGTATAAGTCTTAAGCAATAAGATTATGCCATTAGATTGCAAATTAATCAAGTAGATATTTTTCTACAAATTTCTGAAATTTTCTGCCTATTTCAGGTTTGAAAAGAAAAGGAAATTTCATGATTTTGATCCCAAAAATAGATTTCTTGGGTCCAAATTATGTTAGAACAATTATGTTGTATAAGAAAATGCAAAGGGAAAGTAAAGTGAAAAATTAGAGTTAAAGTGAGCTTTTTATGAAGGATGTCATGCAATCAATAACTTAAGACCTTGTTTTATGATGTAATAGGGTTCCAAGAAGTGTTGTAAGATTAATGTAAGTGTCCACAAAGTTTGGAGATCATTTGAAAGCAAGAAGGTAGTTATTTTCCCATTTATGCCTAATATTATCATGCTCGATTTTCATGATTCTATAAATATGCCATATATTTGTTTGGATACTTTGCGATGAATTTGCATTATTGGCTGGTTGTTTGAAGGGTTTTATGACCCTAAGATGTCCATTTTCTAAGGTGTTACCATGCCAAAATTTTTTATAAAATTGTATGGCATAATATGAATTTATGATTACCATTGATAATTTTATGAGATGCTATAATGATATGTTTGCATAGTTGGGTGTAACTATTGAGATTTTTTGAATCTCATTCATTTCCAAATATCAACTATGTTAGGGCAAGGACTTGGAAGTATTCAAATAAATGCAAGGGAAATGAAGAAGACGATGGAGAATTACTTGATTTTGCAAGTTATAATGTTAAGTTGAGAAAATATGTATCATGTATGTATGAGATGAAATTCTGTTATTATACATGATTATGTTCCTTAAAGTCCTCTTATGATGTTATGTGTGGATTTGGAATAATAAATGTTTATGCATGAGGTTTATGAAGTTTATTTATTATATGAGTTATGGTATAATTATGAACAAGATGACCAGTATGAATTTGAACAGGGGAACTCTATTTGAAACAAAGCATCCTATATAAGTGTTATATATGCTCTTAAAGTAGACAGAACAAGCTTTTCATAGAGTTAAATAACGCCTAAATTGAATAAATATATGAATTATAATGAATTTTTGAAGTTAGGATTCAAAACTGGACAGTATTGGAAAAATTGGAATTTACACTATGAACACTGAATTTTTCAAAAGGCACTATAAAATCATGTGTAACTCCAAAAATTTAGTGATTTGCATTTATGGAAAGCTCCAAGTCTTAGGAAACAAATGCCACTGGTTTGAAACTATTTAGAGCTATAAAGAAGGAGTTATGTAATTTCTCCTAAAACTGTTCCAGTAGAGGTAATATTTTGACCCATAATATTTAAGTTTATGTCATACCCTATACAAGTTGAATAAATGTACAAGAAAAATATTTCTAGAAAGTAGACTCATAGGGCTTTCATATGACATAAAGAATGTATGATTTGGCTCAGGATACAATGAGATATGAATTTTTAAATATAATGCCAATATCCTGGGGAAGAAAAAATGACCAAATATACAGTAAATGTTTGAGAAATAAACTGTATAAATTGGTCAAGAGAATGATATGTTTCATATTTTTTCCATGTATAGAAGGTTTTTATCTATTTTTAAAGACTTAAATCACTATGAAATGATTTTTTTAGAATTAGTTATGAATTTTCAAAGTTCAGCTGTTAAAGTGGAAACTATCATATAAACAGTAATCGGAAATTTTGAAAATTTTGATTTTAATTCTTATGTGATTCAAAAACTAAAATTTGACTCGTGTTACACATATATGTTGATCAATGCACATTTATTAAATAAAGTAAGAGGATATGACCTTTCATTAATACTTATAATTTGCATGAATAGTATAAAATTTCAACATTCAAACTTTTTTAATATGTGAGATATATTGAGATTAAATAAAATATTGTAGAATAGAATAGACATAAAAATAAATTCACAAAAATAAAAAATAATGATATTGGAAAATTAATATATAAATATAAAGTGGAAGGAAAATAGAAAAACAATACAATTTTGAAAATATAAGAAATAAATAAAAAATTTAAAACAATAGCAATGGCAATAGTAATAATAATAATATAAATATTTTAAAAACAATAATATGAGGAAATTAAGATAAAAAGTGAAAAATTAACAATTAAAATAAAAAATTGTTCACGAGTTATGGCTTATATATATATATATATATATATATATTAGTTTGGATATTCTGATAATATACTCTCTTTACCTTCGAGCTTGACTTCCAAACTAGTTCATGTTGGCCTACGGCAATTAATTTGTTGACGTGATTGGTTTTAAGGTTGTCAAAATGAAATTTGAATAAACGTAAATTTGCTATGATGTAATGAATAACACATTTAGGGCCCGTTTTGTTTTTTGTTTTGTAAAATTAAGTTAAGATAAATGAAATTTGTAAAAATGAAGTTTAGATAAAGTAAGTTTGTTGAAAGTTATTATGTTTGAATATTCTTTTTGTAAAAGTAAATTTAACAAAAAATCTGTTTGGGTAATAGGGGTTAAAAGTATTTTTAGATGTATACTATAGAGTAAATTTTTTTTTCCTTTCTTAAAACCCAGATTTTGTTAAAGAAAAAGTAACTTTTTCCTTCCTTTTCCAAAACCACAGTTTAACCCACTTTTTATTTTTCAAAAAGTCAATTTGTGTTTCACCCATATTTGACCAAACACATCTTTTAGAAAATCATGATTAAAAACCATGATTTTATTTTGAAAAAATGAGAACCAATCAGGCACCAGATGAGAAAACTTTGGCAAACTAAAAATTTATTTCGATGAGAAAAGTCAAAAACACTTTTAGATTGCTAAAATGATATGAATTTTATGATGCAATAAAATAATAAAAGACGTTAAACTAATTATCTTTAGTTGTTGTTATTAATAAATAATGATAATATAGTTAATATAATTATTAATAATAAAAACCAATTTCTTTAATTTTAAAATTAATTTTTATTTTTAATTAAAATTTTAAATCATCTATCATAATAGTATTTTTGGGCATAATTATTTTAATTTTAAAATTAATCTTTAAATTGTCTATTTATTAATTATAGAAATGAAAAAAAGGAGGGGCACATTGGTACCTCTTGAGCATAATTAGTGCTCCAAACCCAGTTGAGGAATCTGAAAAGCAAGATAAGGCATCCTCTAAGTAAATGCAAGTTTGAGCCCAAAATGAAGCTTAGAAAATGAGGTTAAAGTATAACGGTGAAAATAGGCTAGAATAAGTTAGGTTTTAATTAAATAAGTAAAATTTATATTATAAATTTAAAATTTGAACCTACACTATTAACTTATATAAGATTTCATTTTTTATTTAAGTCAGAACATTCTAAAAGTTTGGCGTGATTTCAAATCAAGTTTATTCAAAGGCTTATTGAAAAGTAAAGTGATAAAAAAAAACTATCAACTTTAATTTAGAAAAAAAGTTTCAAACTTTGAACTTTTAATCATGAAATGCATAATCCATATATATTTATCTTATAATCCATATGTTTAAGCAATATAATATAAAAGCAGCTACCATTTTTATTTTTATAAATCTTACCTATCATTCTTTTTTGGTAATTTTATCAATACTGAGGCTTTTTACATATTAACTTGCTTATTCTTATCCACAAAAATGTGACAATACAAAAAGTAGTGAGAGAGAATACCTTAGCACATTCAATAGCAATCTATACATCTATTTCAATTCATCAAAGAAATAAGAACATTCATAAAATTAATTTATATAAATTATATTATATGTATTAAATAATAATAACTTAAATAGATTTAAATAGGTTTAGACTACATCTTACTCTAACAAGTCAAACCTATTTAACTAAATAAGCATGCTCACAAGCCTGAAACTGACTGTAAGATTAGGTCTTTGGCCAGGGCTTAGGCCAGCTTGATGGCTCCTCATCCACCCCAATTCAAAAATTTGCCAAACATCAATGTATCCCAAAATGAAGTTTCGAAACTGAAGTTTGATGTTTTCAACATGTTTCCAAACACGATAGGACGTTCGTTTCGAACTTTGATTGCTGTCTGTTAATGTAGAATAATAAAAGGACAATCCCACGTCACACACAGATATATCGTTCCCATTTATAAAGCATACTGGTTCATGATTTTATAATACAGACAATAAATAAACTCTCCTTGAACACGAAGTACAAAGGAATGCCACTAAAAAAAATGATTTGGTGAAGAAATTTAGGAAGAGATCATTCATTCTTTACTAAAAGACCCCATTAGAATTAGTGGGGAATAAAAATTTCATCGCAAGAGGAGAATTAACGAGTCACCTTTTATTCTTGGCTACAAAGAGATAATTAGTTAGGTAGCTCTTTTAAGTGAAAAGTAAAAGTTTGTTTGGCTATAATCCTCAAAATGAAGGCATTGGAATGGAAGTTCAGATTTTTAATCCCCGCACGCAGGCAAGAAGCAAGCCTTCAAAAGTTGAGGGTCAATCATACTTTTGTTTTGACCAGAGGAGCAATCATACTTCAAATCCAATCATCTGAGGAAATAAAAATACAATAATAATGTTAGATGTGTCAACATGACAACATTGTCATCCTTTGAAATTTGTTCGAAACATCATAAAAAGCCTTTTATGACCAATGCAAAACTAAATACGCTTTTCTGGCCAAAATGCATTTTTTTATCCTACTAATATAAGTGGCCCAAAAAACAAATAAGAAAAATATAATCCTAGTTGATACATTAGCATGTGTTCAAAGGTATATTGTAATTAAAATAAGCAATATCGATGAGAGAAAAGAAACTTTAGTACCTAAGAGAGAGAGAATAGGATGTCACCTGAATCACTTTCTTGGTTGGAAGGATTCCACCTCATGTAGTTAATTAATAGAGTCAAGATATCAAGGACTCAACGTTCTCATCAGCTGGGGAAAAGATGTGATTGAATTCATGAGATTGACCTTCTTGTGCCCACTTTACTTCACTCCATTTGAGAGCTTCCCACCATTCCAATTCTCCTCTGAACCACAACAACAATATAAAAATAGGTAGTTTGAGACCTGGAAATAGCAATATTATATTTCCAATACTTGCAGGCCTAATTACGGGGTAGACACAGTTTGATTTTTTTATCAATTTTCAGGAGTTACAAGGCGGAAACCTAACAATTTTTGCATGAAATAATTTTCGAAGCTTCCTTTAACCTTGACACATTTTATGTAAGATACAACTCTGGAAGAAGTTTCTTCAGGATATATATATCATACTCATCTTCCATTATATTATAAATGGCAACAGTACTTGTTATACAGTACTATGAGAGTACTAGTCAGTAAGTAGCCTTCCAAAAGATATTCGGTGTTGTTTAGTGAACACAAATGTGGTAGCTTGTTGCAGATTTTAGTGTGTATTTTCTGTATCATCATTGATTGAAAACAGAGTACAATACTAAAATCTCAAAAGTGAAGTTGAAAACATTACAAGAATTACATTTTTGGCTCTGAAATTTTTCTTCATATCCTTAAAGATTTTGTTTCTGCTTCGAGAGCTCGTGCACCCTTTTTAAGTGTCGGTACTTCATATTTATAAGAATATCAACAACAGAATCTTTTAGGTCCGTTTGAAGCACAAGAAATTATGTACTGAACAGGTATTACCTGTTCTTCTAAATGCTTCCATGGATAATGCATAAAAGGAAGGTGCCTAAGCCAAGAAGCAGAATCCAATGAAAGCCAGTATAGAGGTCACAGTAATTGCGAAAATTTCAAGTTAAAATATTTGCAAAATGACTCTGGCTAAGAAATGATTTGTTTCATTAGATACATCTCACATTTCAACTGCAAGTGACTTGGTTTTTCTTTTATAATCCTAACTCCGAAATGTCCCAAGCCAAAGATACTGAGAAGAGGGTTAAAAAAAACCTCAAAAGTACTGAGCAACAAAGTGCTATGAAAAAGGTGGGAAGCTAGAACAGAAAATTGTATCAAGCAAAAATTGATTTCACCAGTAATCCATTTAACTAGTTCAGGGAAAATGATGTAGGAAATCATACATGAAACTTGAAGTCACCGTCTCCACCTCTAGGTTCTCCCTCCCTCTCAATCTCTTGTACGGGGCTGGTGCTTGTCGACGGCCATCTCAGTTCAAAAATTGTGCGATCTCGCTCTCTCTCAGTTCAAGGCTCGTCCACCCTCTCAATTAGAAGCTCGTGCTCTCTCAACTCGTTCAGCGCCCGACGGCCATCTCTCCTCCCACATCCCGACGGTTATCTACCCAGGCCCTATACCATCGCATAAACAGTATTGAAGCAAGAGGAAGATTGTAGGGTGGATGGCTATGAATCTTTATGCGATTTTTTTCTTGGCCAGTATGATTGTTTATTTGATTAAACGACTGAGATTATTTCATTAGAGAAAAACGACGTCATGTTACAGGGGCATTAGGTGGGAATGAGAGAAAGATGTGCATAGGTTCTGAACCCCCTAGTCGAATAGAACTTGGACTCTTTTAAAGGACCCGTTTGATTACTGACATCCGAGGGTAATAAATGGGAATGAGGACCTGATACCATCGTGTATCATCATTTCTGAGCAGGGCTCATTAGTTGATTTTAAGGAATGGCAAGTGGCAACACCCTAAAACACTATATCTCTCATTTTGAAGTTAACTAGTATCACTGATGCCCGGATTATAACAAATAAAAAAGGATAAAAACTTACATGCAGTTTGTTATATCCTTTCTATATTATTTCCCAATCAATAAATGTCTCATCTGTTTTTATTCAACTCATCTTTCATGTTACTTATTTGTGTGTGAAATATACTAACAAAGATTTTAAAAATAAATATTTTATGGCAATTTTTGCTGATAATAAATTATATTCTTGATTCGCTCCTAAATCCCTTTCCAATGACAGAGAATAGCTCCATTATGTCCAGTAAGAAGTCATTGGTGTCCTCCAAGTTGTCCACGCACGATGCACTGCTCCATGAATTGAAGCAATAGTTCAGGGAGTTTGAGACCAATTGACTTGGTGTAGTTGCAATAGTTCAGGGAGTTTGAGACCAATTGACTTGGTGTAGTTCAAACTGTGGCTCCTAGTCTTCTCCTATGAGTCATCACCAAGGAAATTGTTGTTGAAGCTTGGTCTCTCCAATAATGAAGAGATCATCATAGTAACTGTCATTGTCATTGTCAAGCCTGTTGTCCTTGTGCTTGGTCTCCATGAATGAGGTACAATTGGGGTTCTCAGAGTGAGGATTAAAGGACCAAGCTTTGAAGCATGATGGATGAATTGGGATGAGGGAAAACATTCAGGTTAAAAATGACAAAAATGAGGAATAAAGCATGGAAAATTTAGTGTTGCGGATGTAAGATCATCAAAAGAGACAACAAGAGATTAGATATTTGGAGACAGTTAAAATGTGGGAAAATGAGAATGGTGCAGGTAAATAGAAGAAAAAAGCATGAGGGTAGCATTTTGGGTTTTTGGGGTTCATGAACTTAGAAAGAGCATAAATGAGTCATTATAAGAATGGTGCAGGCAAATAACTTTACAATAGAGAAATATTAAGTTAATTTGCACTAATATTTAATGAAATATTTTTTGAATTCAATATAATTAAACGTAGGAATTAAATCCAATTTACTGCAATAAATAAATAGAATAGAATTAGAATTTGATTATTATTTTCCTTTTTCATGGGTAACCATTTGTTGTTTTTCTTTTCAATTGCCTAGTAAACAAAGGCCTTTTTCAATTCCTGATTAAAAAAAAAGAGAGAGATCATTTTCAATTGCCACACCTTGCTATATTGCACTGATACTTAAAAAAAAATATTTATATCCAATATGTATCAAATACAATACACATATCGTATTTCATGATATGTATCATATATGTATTCTTAGTTTTTTTTTTCAAAAATTCTAAAATGACTATTTTTTTTTGTTATTGACTAAAAATTTTATAGAAAAACTCAATTTTTAGTTTCTTATTTTAGATATCTTTATATTATTTTTAAAATATCTATTTAAAACTTAAAATTTTCATATTTTTTTAATCTTTGGTATATTAATTTCTTATATATATACATAAATTTTATATGTGTATCTCCTGTATCCTAAATTTTTAAAATTTGTTGTGCTTGATATTCATACCCATATCTGTGCATCATAATAATACTATAATTTGGTCATTTCAATTCAAAAGTATTTTTAAATTTAATATTAAATTCTTATTGTTCATTATTTAATAAGTAGTGATTGAAAATTTTAGTAATAATTGACTAAATGTTGGCAAAAAAAAAAATAAATTGAATGTTATTCATTAATTAAAAAAATGTATAATGGCCATTATTAAAATTTAGTTATAAGGTTTTAACATTCATGAGTCAGAATGGATTTTTTTTATTTTCTTTCTTTTTTTTGCTGAAAGCATTTTACTGTAATTCATTATATTTTAAGTATCATCATGATTTCAGTCACTGATTTTTTTTTTGCTTTCAATAATACCAAAAATATACTTATACTTAATTTGAAAGTATTTTGTATATCTTTATAATAAGATATATAATAAATCATAATTGGATATTCAATTTGATTTCAAAATTAGAAAAATAAAAATTCAAAAATTTAGTTATTATTGAAAGATTAAATTAAATTTATTTATCACAAATAATATTTTGTTGTGGTTTTTTGGTCAACAATTAATTGATTGTGGTTATTTACCCAATTTGAAAACAGTTGACCTTGACATTAAAATAGAATTTGATTCCCTATACTTAAAATATATAATCAATCAACATTGATGATAACTCCTAATATTTGATTGCTTTAATTAACCAGTGGATTTTTTCTCATAAGAAAAATTACTATATAATGATTATTATGCAAATGATTGGTTAAATTTACATATTGATGACCCCCCCCTAATACATCACTATTTCTTCCCTTTTAAGATTTCACAATTACGTTCATTAACCTGCATGTTTCATATTTTACAAATTGAACAAATATTGAAACGAAAATAATAAATTGTGTGAATATTAATGTCATTTATTCCTCATAAGATTTTTAAAATTGCCAATTCAAATTGCAACAACAATTTATTCTCATTTATCAATATTTTTGTTTTTTAAGTATAATACACAAATAATAGATAATTGGAAAAAAATGCATATGAGTCTGCATAAAAAAAAAATAGGCAAAAAGACACAAACAAATAAAAATATTTTTATTGAATTTGCAATTTCACAGGATATCAAAGGATATTTGCAAATGATGTCTCTTTTTCTTTTCATCAAACATATCAAAGGATATCATAGGATTTTAAAGGATATTTGCAATTTCATAGTAATTTTTATTTAATATTTTTTCTATCAATTAGTCAAATGATTATTTTTGCAATTTCATGAACCATAAATAATTATTAGACGATATTTTTAATAGAATATCAAAATTTAATTTTTAATTAAATTATGAATTGATAATTTTAAAATTTAATAAATATAGTAAATGTAAATAATAGGATATCCAAGTCTATTTAAAGCATTTAATATAAATTGGAAATCAAATATTGAAATTTTAAAAAAATTTAAATTGAAAATTATAAATGGTGCATTAGTATTTGGCTTGTAAGAGTTGATAGTGTAGTAGCTATATTTTCCATCTCTACAGGTTGATGTGTCCGCATAAAATGCCGACACATAATCCTATTGTACTTTACTTTAGTATATATAAGATTTCACAATTACATTCACTAACCTACATATTTTATATTTTACAAATTACATAAATATTGGAAGAAAAATAATAAATTGCGATGAATATTAATGTAATTTATTCCTCATAAGATTTTTAAAATTGTTAAAATTGTCAATTCAAATTGCAACAACAATTTATTCTCATTTATCAATTTTTTATTTTTTAAGTATAATACACGAAAAATAGATAACTGGAAAAAATGCATATAAGTCTGCAAAAAAAAAAAAAGGCAAGAAGACACAAACAAATAAAAATATTTTTATTGAATTTACAATTTCACACGGGATAAGCATAGTCAAAGGATTGTAAACATATGAAAGGATATCATAGGATTTTAAAGGATACTTGCAATTTCATAGTAATTTTATTTAATATTTTGTCTATTAATTAGTCAAATGATTGTTTTTGCAATTTCATCAACCATTTTGGTCAAAAAAAAATTCATGAACCATAAATAATTATTAGACGATATTGTTAATAGAATATCAAAATTTAATTTTTAATTAAATTATGAATTGATAATTTTAAATTTTAATAAATATAGTAAATGTAAATAATAGGATATCCAAGTCTATTTAAAGCATTTAATATAAATTTGAAATCAAATATTGAAATTTTAAAAAATTTTAAATTGAAAATCATAAATGGTGCATTAATATTTGGCTTGTAAGAGTTGATAGTGTAGGAGTTACATTTTCCATCTCAACAGATTGATCTGGTAGCATAGAATGCTGATACATCATCCCATTGTACTTTACTTTAGTATATATAATATTTCACAATTACATTCATTAACCTACATATTTCATATTTTACAAATTGAACAAATATTGGAAGGAAAATAATAAATTGCGTGAATATTAATGTAATTTATTCCTCATAAGATTTTTAAAATTGCCAATTCAAATTGCGACAAAAATTTATACTCATTTATCAATATTTTTATTTTTTAAGTATAATACACAAATAATAGATAACTGGAAAAAATGCACATGAGGCTGCATAAAAAAAAATAGGCACAAAGACACAATGATCCAATTTTATTGTTATCATTGATGATGGACACAGATATTTTCTGTTTTTATTTATTTTTTTAAAGTTTTTAGTAACTGAAAAATCTTATCTACGATGCAATGTCAATTAGTTATTAAAGGTTGTTAAAGAAAAAATAAGTCAATATGCTCATTGAGAAATTTACATTTATCAAATAGCAAGCATTACCCTCTAAACTAATTATTCTCATCAAGTATAAAACTTTAAATCGGATACAATCATCATCAAACGCCGTGGTGACTTCCCCGCCCTTGGCTTTCTTTCCATTTTATTAGACAATTATATGAATTCCTTCGGCTTGTATGCAGATGTTACAAACCATCCACGCATATACATATATTTGTTTCAACCTGTTCAATCTGAAGGAGAGAAACAAACTTCCAAGAAGTCAGCATAGCAATTTCATTTGTTTGGAGAAAAAAAAAATCTCGGATGGATCAATAATGCTCAATCACTTCTTTGGACCCCTGTTTTGAATATCAAAAAACAGAGTAAAGGGAGTGACGATGCTAAAGAAGATGATATGGGCATCCTTTGGAGGAGATATTACCCTGATGATAAAGATTTGTCATTCTGAATGGCCAAGAAGAACAAATCAAACAAAAACAACATTAGGAGGGAAATTAATTCTTTAACGTTATTTTACATAGGAAAATATGATCTTCCTCTCCTATAGTCTCTCGTAAAAATAACTTCTGATAATGAAATCAGAAAGAAAAATAACTTCTCGTAACTTGTGGGTGCCTTTAATTTACTGAACCCTTAGAATTTATCCGAGGGAGATTCTTCAAGCTCATGCATCCTGACTAGCATTTTCTGTGAGTGCATATACATATATACATGAAAATATATACAGAGAAATGAAAGGCTTGGTTGATACAAAACACGATGAGAAAAATCGTCACCGAAAGGGACATGGTGATGCGCAAGGGAATTACATGGATAGATGAACCTGCATAAATTTCGGATGTGCATGACCCAAAGTCTAAACACTAAATTCTTCAACATTTGAACGCCTTCAAATTCTGAAATTGAAGTTATTGGCACCCACCAGAGTACTACATATATTGTTCAGACTTATTTGTTTCACCGCCGCCACTCTGCATCATCATCACTCGAATAGTGCCCTGTTTGGTTTTTGGTTTGAAACCAAGTTTCAGCTCAAAACTCAGTAGATTGCTTTCTTGGACGTGTTTGGCACTCAAAATTGATAGCCTTCAAAACTTGGTTTCTCCTTAGAACTCCGTTGAATCAGAAGCGACTATAACCCTTCTTTTCCGTTGCCTCAACCGTGGTTGCATAAAGCTGTTGACGTAGATGAAGGATGAAGGATGAAGAATAGGTGTAACAGATCGAGCTCCTCTGTTTCTTCCTGGCCACAAAGTCTCATCTTGTCAGCTTCATTCCTCAAAGTTGCCTTCTCTTCATTCCCATCTCCTTGCCATGGAGCAATGTATGCTAAATCGATGGCACCTTGCTGGAAATAATGAAGGGGAAGGCCAAAAGTTGATGTGGGAATGGTGGGGAAAGGCAAAAGTGGAAGAAGATGGAGAGGGGATGATGAACGGTGACTGTCAATTAAATTAAAATTAAATAAAAAAGAATCAATAAAATAAGAAAAAATTAGGAAAATAAAATTTTTATAAAATTTTTTTATTTAATAACTAAAATATCTCTTTAAAATTTTAATCTCCATAAATCATGAACTGTAAAAAAATATTATTCAAATAGTCTATATTTTTAATTAAATAAATATAAATTAAATTTTAGTTCAAGAAAATTAAATTATTCATAAGGTAGAGTTTAAGCTCTATTTAAAGAAAAATTATAAATTAAAGTGATAAAAATAAAAAAAATAAAATACTAAAAAATAATTTTAAGCTTTTTTTTTTAGACAAACATATATACACATATTTTTATATATATATATATATATTAAATATATATTGGTAAAAAAATTTATTTATTAAAAGTTGGTAAAAATTATTTCACTAAAAGTGCTTTTGATTAAAATTATCCAAACATAATTATTTTTGTCAAAACTAATTTTTAAATAAATCATCCAAACACAAACACGTTAGTCTAAAACTAATTTTTATTATGACCACATTGTAAAATCAATTCTATCAAAATTTATTTTTTACTACATGAAAATTAAACGGACTCTAGAACGATAGTAAAAATTTGGAAAACGAGTTACAAATTTAAAATAACTAAGTTGTAAATTCTAAAAAAAAAGTTATAAAATATTGAAACCATTTATAATAAAAATTTAAAAAAAATTACAAATTCAGAATAAATAAGTTGTTTGAAAAAAATTTATAAAAATACTGAAATAATTCATAGGAAAAAAATTTAAAAAATAAGTTACAAATTTATAATAAAAAAGTTACAAATTATGAAAAAGAAATTACAAAATAAAAATTTGAAAACTAAGTTATAAATTAGAATAATTAAGTTGCAAAATCTAAAGAAAAATATTGTAAGGCATTTTTTTGGACGAATGTTGACCGGTTACTGGTGTCCGTTGATCGATCACCAGCAACTGTTAACTGGTGATTGGCGGGGGAGATATAACACATGAATATATTTTAGTAATTTTATATTTTTATATATTTAATTTTAAAAAGTTAATTTTTTTTGTGATTAAATGAATAATAAATCTTATTTTGTAATTAAATTGAGATCTTGATCTTAAATGGTAATTTTTCCTAAATTTTACTTTTTTTTTGGTTCTATCTTCATTAAATAAGGTTTTGCTATGCGAAATTGTCACAAGGCCTTCATGTAATGTCTCTCCTTTTGGGCCAACCTTAAGCGTGTCCGCCTCCCATATTTTTTCGTATTACATACAGCCAACCATCAATCAAAAAGTTTATGATAGAAACATGTACCCCATTGATAATGAGATAATTTCATGAATATTAAAAAATATTTATTATATACTTAAATTTTTTAAAAAATTAAAAATTTTAGTTTTTCTCTTGTTAATTTTATATTTTTAATTAAATATAATATAAGTTAAAATATTAATAATATAATAAATAAAAAATAAAAATAATAAATCCTTTTATGTTATTTTATTACATTATAAAATAAAAAAAAATCTCTTACATTATATTATAAGTTATCTTTTTAATATGGGAGAGAAGAAGTATTCAGGCCCACTTCCCTCCCTCACTCATTAAATGACACGGGTATCAATGCAATTGCTTCTTGCAATTGAAATGAAATTCGTGGTCAACATATATTCTTTAAGTGAAAAGATATTTTTAATCCATACTAAAAAAAACTAATCCATATAAAGGGTTGATGTCTAAAGATATTTTCAATCTACACTCATTAGTCCAAAAAAAATCTACACTTGAAAATTAATCCCTATGAAGCGTGGATTTCATTGAAGGAGGGTTCTACCTTTCTCAGACTGAAATAGAGCTTTCCTTCCCTACTCCCCAATCATTGATAATATATTGACGCGCGAGGACTTGAGCAATAGGAAGAAATCACAGGCTTTGTTTCTGTAACTCTTTCATTCCATTCAAAGTTTGGGTAAATCAGACAACTGCAGGTATGCATATGCCTTCTCTCCCAAGCCATCTTCTTTATTTTCTTGCTTCTGCTTTTCTCTCTTTTAAATCTTTATCTTTCATCTCTCACGATTCTGATTTCTGATCTCCGAAAGGTTATTCTTTTTACAATAAAAAAAAATCTAATCATACTTTTTGCCGTTGCCGTGGATTCCTAATTTTGTGCCTCTCTCATTTATACTTACAGCAATCTTTTCCAGGGACTTCATCCATTGTTTTTTTCTTTTCCTGTTTCTGTATTTAAATGCATATCGTTCAACGTAATTTAATTAGTTACAGTGAATTTGATATTTCTTATTTAATGAAATTTCCTCTTTTTGATAGAACGAAGTTTCCTTTTTTATATCGGTTAACCCAAGCTTATAAATTGTATTTTTCGATTTTGTATTCATCACTCTCAAGTTTTTGTGAGTTTGTTATGTGCAATAGACCGGAAGTCCAAGTCACAATTTTGAAAATAACTTGATTTCTAATTAAAATAACAGTTTTTGAGATTTGTTTTATCACAATTTTATTAAATACATGTATGAATAATAAAATTTAAAAGAAATTTAAAGAAACAGTGTCTAAAAGAAATGGTGATGGCCACTGAATCTGAACTTTTATGTGTGAAAAGGATCATGACATGTAAAGGAAATTTACATTTTTTTTAGTTAGAAGAAAATTTGCATTTTATACTGAAAATATTGAGGTTCAAACAAAGCAACTTGTTCGAAAACACAATTAAAGTTTAAGATGTTGCTAAATTTAAAATAACAAAAAATAACACATAAATTGAAAGAAAAGGCTAAGGTGAATTTGTAACTAAGACTGTTGATTGACTTAGAGAATATTTGGTTGAGCATAAACTAATGAAATGTGATGTAAAAATTTTTGCATACATCAACTTGTGTGTTTGGTTGCCTCCTAGATAATTTTTTAGGTTAATTTTTTCTTTCAATTTCTTTAAAAATCTTTTCAGCGTACGAATGAACCTAGTGAGGTGAGTGTTGTGAATGATACTGTGGAGTAAGCCTCCGTATAATATATGTAATAAAAGATTTTATTTGCCAACAAAGTTTAGTCAAATTAATAAGTACATAACTCATACTTTATAAGGGTGTAAGTTGCAATCAAATTCCACTGTCAATACTAAGATCTTATTGGTAGATAATTTGTATATATCTTTGTAAATGCTTATTGAGTTCTTAAAATCCAATTCATCTAAACTATTTAGAAAAAAAAGGATTTTCTTTCAAACAAGTCTTCCAATTTGAAGTCTTTGCAACATATTCTTTTGTGTTTTTAATTTAATTTTGTTTATACAATGTTTCTAAGGATATTTTGTTAGTTCTAGTCAATTTGAAAATAATTAAATTTCGAAAGTTGGCCTGCAGGTGAACTGAGCTAGTAGAGATGTATTCATCCATGAACAACCGTCAAGGAGATAACTCCCAGAGGAAACAACATCTGGTGCATGATGTCTCACGTTTGATGAGGATAAGAGATTTTCTGCGCCTCATCTTGAGTTATCCCATGAGACTTGGGTATGAAAAATTTCTCAAAGAATGGATCAAAGAAGTCACGAGTTTCAATGCCTATCATTCTCTAGACACTGAACAACCAGATGATGATTTGTGGAGATGGGTTGAGCATCTTCTCTCCAGAAGTCCACTGAGATATGTGGAAGGAATCATACCAGAGGACATAACAAGAGAGATAAAAAATGGTGGTAGCATCTTCTTCAATGAAAGCATGTCAGAGGAGCTAGTCCCTGTTTCTAGCGAAGAGGCACAACTTAAACTTGTTCCAAAACCTATTCTCCACTTAGCTACTCGTCTTGCTGTTAACCAGCTGGCTCAAATTTTTGAATCATTCAACTCTGATAAAATTGTAAAAGACGGAATTATATGGCTCTCAACAAGAAATGATGCTGAAAAGCACATAGTAGCGAGAACCATAAAAGAACATTTTCAGTATGAGACAGAAGTCCTTGTCTATGATGCCTCGATGAATCAAAGTGATATCAAGTTTGGTGTTGAAGAACTTGCAAGATGGCTAGCACAAAATACGACTGTAGAGTTGCAGACAAAAGATTCCAATTCTTTTCTTCAAAGGAAAAGTAGAAGAAAGAGAATCCAGAGACGGAGAGGTTTAGTGCTTTTAGTGGACGGGGATGGTGACCATAAGCTAGACCTCCAGAAGGTGCATTCTTTTGGTAAAAAAAGACATCCTGATCTTATTGTGTTCATAACAACACAATCATCAACACAGCAAATCAATGAATTGACTTACAATGTGGATCTGGGAATCAGGACAGAGGATCATGTATTGTCTTGGAAAATCTTTTGTAAGAATGTAGGCAGTGAGCTTGTACATTCATCAAGTTCCATTCAGAAAATTGCAGTGCAGATTGTTGAGGAATGTAGGGGTCATCTTCTTGCCATTGTCTTTGCAGCAAAGTCATTGAAAGATGTGGTAGATGTTCAAATTTGGAAACATACGCTGGAAAAGCTGTGTTATCCTAATCCATCCTATCAACACATTGAATTTAATCATGTGAGGGAAGTCATAGTAAATGCATTCATCAACATCATCTGGGCAGATGTAATTCCTGAAAGAAAAAAGCCATGCCTTATACAGTGTTTAAGGGCCTTCAAATTTCAAGGCTCTATGATGAGTAAAAGTGAATTGTTTGTCCGCTGGTTTTTTGAACAATTAATTGTCAATGAAGAAGAAGCAGAGGATACCTTGAGAAAGCTTTTGGAGCCTTTTATTTTAATGCAGTTTGGTCAATATATCCTATTGACAAAAGAATTGAAAATTATTTTTGATGCACTGCTTGAGAAAAAATCACGTGACAACTTGACAGAAGGAGGATCAGGATTGACAGAGCCACCAAAAGATTGGTATTCACATGAAGCCCCAAAATTTCTAACATCTTTCCCTATTGAATACCTGAACTTGTCCTATAGTGGCATTCAAAGTTTACCGAGTTTGGTTTCTCAGTTGGCCCAACTTAAGACATTGTCTTTGAGAGGGTGTAAACAATTCAAGCAGCTACCCCCAGAAATTGTACAACTTCATAATATTGTGGAGCTTGATCTTGATGGAACTTCAATTGCGTATCTTCCACATTCACTAAATTTTCCTAACCTGAGAAATTTATTGTTGGGAAACAACCTTGATTTGATGGAGATACCACCCTCATTTTTTGACCTCATGCCTCTACTCAATACTCTTGACTTATCACACACTAGCATCCATGATCTTCCAAGATCATTTTTTAATTTACAGGAGCTTAGAGAATTTTATCTAAATGACTGTGAGCTTTTCATGGAACTTCCTCCAGAGATTGCTCAGCTTAAAAGTCTCATGACACTTGATCTCAATGGCACTCAAATTACACTTTTGCCAAACAAGATTAAAGAGCTGACTACTCTGAAAAGCTTGTCTCTCTCTTTTTTTGGATATCAACATAATAGTGGTCATGGCAAGAAAAGCATGTCATATTCGAGCTCTGCAATGATTCCTCCTGCTCTCATTTCAAAACTCACTCATTTGGAGGTTTTAAGGATTGATGTCAACCTGGATAACCAATGGTGGCACAAGAACTTTAAACACATTCTTGCTGAAATTGTTTCATTAAAGAGTTTGCAAACACTGGATTTGTATATTCCAGATGTTGAACTTTTGGGGCTCATGCCACAACTTGATTCTCATTTTAGATACCTTGTTGGTCATCATAGGCAGAGAATAATATCACGTGTACCGCCCACAGTTGAAGAGAAGTTTAAAGAATGTAGTCCAAGCCTAAGGTTCGTGAATGGTGTGGATTTTCTCAAACAAGTGAAGAGCATTCTTTATTTTGCTAGGGCATTTTATTTGGACCGCCATATGACCATCAACAATCTCTCCCAATTCGGGTGGAATAATCTAAAGAGGCTACGATTATGCATTTTGGCAGAATGTAATGAAATGCAAAGCATTACAGATGGAGATGGACCAGACTCAGAATTGCATGAGTACTTTCATTTGAAGTTCTTGACTATATTCTACATGAAAAGTCTAAGAAGCATCATTAACAAGCCAACTCGTGTCAATTTCACTTTTGGAAAGCTAAAGTTCTTAGCATTGCACACTTGCCCTGAGTTAACCACCATCTTCACCATGCATTTTCTACCAAGTCTTGTCAATTTGGAGGAGCTTATAGTTGAAGACTGTCCAAAAGTAACTAGCATAATCAGTTGTCAAACGTCTGAACGAACATCAGACATTTTCCTCCCAAGACTGAAAAAGTTATCACTTCTTTGTATACCTGAACTAGTTAGCATTTCAAATGGAGTACATATTGGGAGAAATTTGGAAAAGATAGGCTTTTATTATTGTCCAAAACTCAAAAGTCTTTCCACTGCGGAATTTTCTAGTGAAATGCTGAAGGTTATTAGAGGAGAATTAGAATGGTGGGAAGCACTTAAATGGAGTGAAGCAGAATGGGGAGAAGAAAGTCGACCTGATAAATTCAATCATATCTTTTTCTCAGTTGATGAGGACCTTGATATCTTGACTCAATTCACTACATATGAGGTGCCATCTTTCAATGAAGAAAATTATTCAGGTGGCATGTTATTCTCTCTATCTGGCTGTAATTTTTTCCCCTTATATCAATGTTGATAACTTAGAGAATGTTACTTTGAACTCTCGAAGATGCATCACTAGTAGGAGCTAATTAGTAGGAGTATATTTTTATTTGCTCAAAAATATATTTTACCCCAAAAAATATATTTACTTTGGCATTGGCCATAAAGCTTTTTTTGATTAAAAAAAGATAAATCAGTAAGTTTTGATGACCTTTCAAATAAATTCAAAGATAGACACTGTTATCATGATGACACATCTAACAAATTCTTGTATTTTTCTTTTCTCAGATGATTGGGCTTGAAGTACGCTTATCCCTCAACTTTATGAGGCTTAACTCTTACTAGTGTGTGACCATTCAAAATATGAACTTCCATGCCTTCATTTTGAGAATCTAGAGAAAATGTTACCTCACTTAATTTCTCATATTTACCACAAGAACTGAAGTATTGTTGTTTTGTGCTTTGAACTATTTCCTTAGTGCTTTCTGTTTGAGTTGATTTATTGTGTATTCTAAATGCATGAATCAATATACTGTGTAAATGGGATTGAGTATGCTTGTGTGTGATGGGATTGCCCTTTCTTCTCATGAAGACATTGTTGTTTTACATTAACAGACAGCGATCAAGTTTTAGTATTTTTGGAGTTTTTTTATATTTTATATTGTGCTCACCTCTTGGTTTCTTTTCTTTCTTTTTCCCCCCTTCCCCATGGCCATTTAAGATCTCTCAATATGATATTTTTTTTTTCAATCCATGAGTCTCAAACTTAAGATCTTACTTTAGGAACCTAGTTTGAGCAAGATGATAGACCCATAAAGTTTAAACAAAGAGGGATTTTAATGAATTTAGGGAGGAGAACATCTGCTTTGAGTTTGGATGATTAATGTCTTATTAGATACTTACTTTTTGATAATCTTTAATATAATTTCTTTCAATATGGATTATTGATGTCTTATTACTTATTAGATACTTACTGTTTGATAATCTTTAATATAATTGCTTTTAATAATGAAAGATTGCCCAAAATATTCAGGGTGGAGATATTTATTAACTTGGAGTAATTGTATTAAGAGCTTTACCATAACCAAAAGAGAAACTGGATGGTATTGGCCCTTCTCAAATGCTTCTATCTGATTGTCTTCCATAAACAATTGTTCGCATTTCTTTATATTATGGATGAACACACAGTCACGCTCTTACACTTGTACTCGCACTGGTTCTAAATTCGTCATTTTAAATTGATTGAGGTTTTTTATAGTTATATGTTGATTTAGTTTCATTCGGAATGTCAACAGCTTTTGTAAATGCCATTTTGTTCCAATTACTTTATTGTATATACTAATCAATAATAAATCTAAAACCAAGTTAAAAAATATGGGATGTATAAGCTAAGATTTTGTAAGCGCTCTCTGATCATCCTCAGACAGTAAAGTTTGCACCAGTTGATCCCCAGTAAGATTCACAGCTAAGTTGAAAATGGGTTGTGGTGTCGTGTAGCAGTGAGCATATATGGGACTCCAACCTCTTTCCATGTTCTCTAATATGTCCACTGGTAGAAGGCCTTGGAAGCATTTAAGGGGCTTCTGAGTTAGTAAGCGATTCAAGTCTTGGAGCGAATATTGTCTCCTATTTGATGCTTCGCGAATCCAAGCCTTGAGTTTGCTATCATGCGCTGTTCTCACGGGATAATTCAACAAGATCCTAATGAAATCTCTTATCCTGTTCACTTGCAACATCAACTCCTTTCTCTCATCATCTCTAAACGTCGATTTGATCAGTGGATGAGCAAACAGCTTCACTGATTTGGCTTTGGAAAAGTTAAGTGGCTCTGCTCTTTCTATTTTGGTGAAATAAAGTGGCTACGCCTTTTGAATTGTCCCTGCTGCTTCTATTTTGGGAATATCACTAGTCTCCGTTATAGCACTTGTCTCCATGATATCACTTGTCTCCTTTTTGGCAAATGGCTCTACTGTTGTCATTGTTGATAAATCAAATGGCTTCTTTGTGGAGTGAACGTGTGCCTCAATGTTCCATGAATTCCTTCCCTCCATAGTAACTCCAACTTTTTCCTACAATTATGAAGCCGGCAAGAAAAGAAAAAAAAGTCAAACATAAGAATTATAATAGGTACTTATTTAAAGATAAATAATAAAGAATAATGTTCAATTGTCTCATTGAATTGAGTCTTATGCATTATATAGAATCTTAAAAAATGAATTACAATACACATAACCTATAATTTTACTTATTTTGTATTTTATTCAGAGCCATTAGAACGGGTTAAATGGATTAAACCTGCCAACTCAACATTCGTCATATGAAAATGGATTGGCTTGTTTAACTACGATATGTGCCAAGGTCAAGGAGATATTAAATAGAAAAACTTAAAAAAAGCAAATAATATAAATTTGTTATATGAATTATTGACTACTTATATAATTATCATATTTTGATTAAAAATTTGACTACAAAAAGGTTATGTATAAGGTTTAAAATGAATCTCCATATACTATAATTCTAAAAAAAATGCTACCTTCGGCCCATGAAAAAAAGAAAGACATGCTACCAAATATCTACACTTTCGATCTTGTTTTTCTTTTTAACTAAACCATGTAATGATGACAAAGAGAATCTGGAAAGTATGAGATTTTCAAAATCTGATGTAATCAAAATAGTTTCCACAATAAATATATAATCAGGTGATCTCAATAAGATGGATCAAATGGTCTTCTAAATCTTATACATGAAAGAGATTTTTGGAGTGAAACAGAATAAAAGAGACATAATCAAGATGGAATGATATTACATACCAAATGGTTGTTGTAGTTCTAGTAAGTATGTGTGAAAAGAAAAGTTTCAATTACTGAAGAAAAAAGAAGTCCTAGGGGCCGTTTGGTTCGTAGAATTATTGGGAATGGAATGGAATGGAATCTTGTAAGCCAAAATTTTGTTTGGTTCACCATAGTAAAAACATAAGTAACAACTTGAATTTGTTTGGTTGGACAAAAGAAAATGATAGAATGAGATATAAATAATGTGCAAAAAGTCAGAATTGCACCTAAGTAAAAATTTAGCCCAACATCAATTGCTCCAATTTTGTGTTCGCAACGTAACTTTTTTTTTATTTATTTTTTAGTTACAAACGGGTGACATCTTTTTTTTTTATTCAGACAATAACCTCATATTTTAAGTTTTTACATATTTTTATTTTTATTAAATAAAAAATATCTAAGTATAAATTACAATATAAAAAATAAAAGGAAAACTTACGTATATTTCAATTTTTATTATTTTTTATTTTAAATTTTTTAAATTAAATATTTTTAGAGAAAAAAATCATATAGAAAAATTACACTAAATAACTTGTATGAATTAATGAAAAATTTTGAAAAGAAAATGGGGTAAATAATCTATGAAGGGTATTTTAAGAATAATATTTCATAATTAAGGTCATTTCTGTCATTTGGTCTCCATTCCTAGTGGTAGGAATAAACAAAGTCAGGGTCCAAGGTAAAAAAGTTAACTTCCAAATCTTTGGTCATCTTCATTCCTATGGGAGTCCAGATTCCTATTCCTATGTCCAATCAAACAGTCCAAGTATGAGAATAGAATCTGAATTCTCACTCCATGAGCACCTAGGAAATGAACCAAATGGGCCCTTAGTGTATGTTTACTAAGATGTGATATTGAGCAAGTAAATAAATCAAGAGGAAAAGTGGGTTTGCATGCCCAACAAGAAGTCAACACAGTTGAAATTGGTCAATTTGTCCCTGCACACGAGTTAGACATTGTACTGGACACTTTTTACTAAGATTTTTTTGTGAGATACAAAATTAATTTGTATAAAATAGCTTATCAAAAATCTTTCTTTTTAACAATTTTAATTTGACTCTGGCAACTACCATTCTTCTTGTCACTGGAAAAAAAAAAACCCTTCTTTTTCATGTCTATCTTATTTGTTATTTTAAAAAATTTTAAATATCTTAATTTACCTATTATTTTACATTACTGATGAAGTATTAATTACATTTTTTATTGTTTTACTCATTATTATAAACAATGCTAGATAGAATATAAGCTAATTTTTAGTATTTAATTTAAAGATATTTTGATAATGTAGCATTAAATTTTACTATAACTTAAGTTGTTTAATGATTTTTATTGATTTGTGTGAAAAATCTTAAAATAACAAATAAAATGGGATTAAGGGAGTAGTAAATACCAAATTAATTTGTCCTAATTACTAAATATGGTTCTAAATATAAATTTTTTTTTCAAAACAAATATATTTTTTCTTAAACTAATAGCCACTTGTTTTTTTTTTCAAATTAATTCATCAAGGTAATATTGGAACAAAAATGTTATAATCTATTTCATTCCGTCCACTTTATATTAACTCTCAAACAGTTGTCAAATAAAACTGTTTCTTTCTTTTATCAAACATCCAAACAATAGAATATTATGTTCTGTTGCATTCCATTCCGTTCTATTCCACATATCACATTAATGGTCGTCCCATTCTTTTTGGTCTAAACTCTCAAATGTAATTAGATTCTCTTCATTTAAAAAGTTGAAAAATAATTTTTATTTTTGAAAAAAAATTGTATTCTATTAAATCTAAATTTTTATTTTCATTTTCATCGAAGACAAAAATAATTGTTCCAGAAAAATTTAGATTCTTCAGCTGGAAAATAAAAATTTACTCAAGATGACAACATTTTCCACCCAAAATTAAAACATTCCTTAGGCCTAGATTTGGTATATGTGGATCATTTATATTTTAAATTTCTTTTTAATTTAAGTTATTATTTGTTTTGAAGACAACAACTAAAAATAAATAGAATTTGAATACTTTAAATATCATTTAGATCAAGTCAAAGATAACTTGCATCTATTTTTTGTGAATTATATATATATATATATGAATACTTTTTTATTTTAATTATTATTATTTTTTGTTTCCTGAGAAATGCAAAGCGAGAATTCATAGTAAATGAAAGAAGAGTTTGTTCGGTCAGAAAATGAACGGAAAGTTTGAGACCGAAGATAACTAAGAAAAATGTGGATGAAGCGGAATTATATATAGTAGCAAGCACATATATACCAGGAAGGAAGCAACCCGATCAAGTGACCATGTTAACTCTTGAATTCAAGTCCAAACCTCCGCTAGTTGATGAGAGAGATAGAGATCAGTGGACACTGCCCTTCCTCTTAGACACAAGCACTTCATTTAATTATAGACTGGAATGGAATGGTTGGTCTTTGGTCAATAATTGAACAGCTAATGAAGATAAGAGGAAACTTAATTACGTGTATCTTCGTTTTTCTCTTTATATTTTTTGTAAGGAATATTTGTTTTCTCACTATAATTACTCCTTTTTTTTATTTTCCACTTTCTCTTTTTCGTCATTCTAGCTTGCCCTAATAATATGATTTTTTTGCCACAAGAATAATATGCTGATAGAAATAGAGCCTATATTGAAGCGGTCTTTTTTCAGCTTGGACCGCTTAATCCGCTAGTTAAGCTGGCTAACTCGCCAAACCCACGGGTTAGCATATTTAGCTCCCCTTTTTTTTTATTTTCAAATTACTTTGTTTCTATTTCTTTATATATATATATATATATTGTCTAATATTGAAACTTGAAATTAGAATTGTTTTATACTTGGAGTTGAAATTTCCTCATATTCCATATTTAATGTTATTGAATTATGATACTTATATAAATGATTATTAGTATGTGTTAATATATTTTGATAAATTAATGGTTTATGTGGTTTCTATTTCTAATTTAATTATGAATCAATCATGTTATTTTTTTTATTATTTATATTGATAATTTAAGTTATTATTTAAACTCGCGAGTTAGTCCGTTTAGCCTGTTTTTTTTTTATTTTTAGTTTTTTTTCTTTTAAATTACCTTTTTTCTATTTCTTTATATATATGTTGTTTAATATTGAAACTTAAAATTACAATTGCTTTATATTTGGAGTTGAAATTTTCCCATATTTCATATTTAATGTTATTGAATTATGATACTTACATAAATGATGATTAGTATGTGTTAATATATTTTGATAAATTAATGGTTTATGTGGCTTCTATTTCTAATTTAATTATGAATCAATCATGTTATTTTTTTATTATTTATATTGGTGATTTAAGTTATTATTCAAATACAAAAAAATTGAAAATATATATATATATATATATTAAATCTATGGTGGGTTGACAAGTTAATCCATTAACCCACCTTGATGATCCTGGGTTGAGCAAATCCCAACTCCCTAGAAAACGGACTAGCCCGCCCTCAGCCAGTTTTCTGGTGGCTCTCAGCGGGCCAACTTTATTGAGAAGAGATCCAATCATTGATCAATTCAATTTGGAGCTTCCCATGTTTGATCTCATGAATGAATAAACCACGTGCAAGACCATATTTTTCTCCCATACTAACATCAGTCCAGATGAAGTTTATGAATATGCTGTATGCAGGACTCTGGTTTGACCATGAAATATACTATTGTCACAGAAAGGATGAAGGGTCTATTTGACAGTGTTTTCTGTTTTATTGTTCTGAGAACAGTTTTATAAAACTGTTTTCGAGAATAAGTTTTGAAAATAAGAAAACAAAAAAATCTGTTTGAATAATTATTCTCAAAATCATAACTTATAAGTGATAAATGAGTTATTCAAAATTTATAACTTTATCATTAATGAGGTGGATGTTTCTTACATTTCTTTATGTTTTCTAGAACAAAAACTATAAAACACCTTAAAGATGTTCTGAATTTTCTGTTATTTTATTTTTCTTTTTTCCAGAACAATTTATAAAAAATAGGTTTATCAAATAAGTTTTCTGTTTTTAAAAACAGAAAAACAGAATCAAACACGCCCAAAGTGAACGCAATTTGTCAACTGCATCTTCCCGATGTTCTGCATTCTTTAATGGCTTTGCTGCAATGGCAATGGCAAGAAGATTGCTGCCACACTCCCCAACTATATCCACTACAATTCTTCAAATGGCATCAGATGAATGTAAAATTAAGCTCTTTGTCAGCATTCCAGAAGAAGACCGCCCATGACAACAAGTGATCATTTATCCTGATATTCAGATCCAGTGCCATTGTTAATTCTTCATAAGCCTGTTCTGACGATTCAGTGGTAATTAACACCACAACTCCTCTAAGTTCTTCCCTTGGGAAACCCACTTTCCCTAGATCCAAGGGCTCCTCACCATCTCCATATCCACCAGAGGCACTAAGTATTTCATTCCTGACATCTCTTTTTCAATACTTTTTATAAGCCACCGGTCCTTACCTTCTATCACTGGAAGCTGAAGTTGTTGAGCTATCTGTTGTCGAATGTGGACCTCCAGCTGACTTGGCCGGTAAACTGAGGCTTTGATAAGTAAGACTCTGGTGAAGGTTTTTGATGAAGACGAAGCAAAATTTCGTTGTCTTTTAAGACTGATTCTATCTTCTCCGTAACAAGTCTTTTTTCATCTCCAACTCTAGCAGATAACAAGACATGATGAATGTTGTGTAGATGATCATCCTCAGACAGTAAAGTTTGAAGTAGTTGATCCACAGCAAGATTCACAGCTAAATTGAGAATGGCTCTTGGCATAACAAATATGATACTCCAACCTTTATCCACGTCCTCTAATATGCCCATTGGTAAAAGGCCTTGGAACGGGGCTTCTGAGCTAGTAGGCAATTCAAGTCTTCCGGCAAAAGTCTATTATTTGAAGCTTCGTGAGTCCAAGCCTTGAGCTCGCTATCATGCACTGCTCTTACGGGATGATTCAACATGAGCCTGATAAAATCTCTTGTCCTGCTTAATTGCAGCAGCAAATTCTCTCTCCTCAACTCTAAACGTTGATCCAAGCCATGGTTGACCAAAAAGCTGCATTCTTTTGGGTTTGGTAAAATCAAGTGGCTTTGGTCTTTCTGCTTCGGAAAAATCAGTTGTCTCCGTTTTGGTAAATATCTGCAGTAGTGTAGATAATTCAAGTTTCTACATTTCGGTAACACCATGTGCTTTGCTATTACTGGAATTCATTTGCTCATCTCTATCCTCCATGGTAACTCCAATTCATATTTGTATTGGCCAAACCCAACAACAATTTGCAAATCCAAGAGAATTAACAATGCTTATCTCATTAATATAAATTAATAGATACATATTCAGCATATTTAAGGAAGGAAATGAGGAGATAGCAAACATAGTAGCTATAATAGCCTACAAAATTAAAAGTCAGATATTGATGGGATACAGTCATTTATCTCTAATTGACACATAATGGTCAGCTTGTTTGTTGACTATTTGAGGAAAAGACACAATCAAACTTAGATGGTCCATCCACTGTTCCCCATTCTGCTTTACTTCATTTTAGTGCCTCCCACCACTTGGTTTCTACATTGACGACCTTTAAATGTCTTGATAGTTCCATCTTTAAAAGGTTCAAGAGTTTTGGACAGTTATACATTCCTATATTTTCTAAATTTGGATACATGTATATACCATTGGAAATGCTGAAAAATTCAGGAGAAGCATTCTCCTTAATTTAGAGAGAAAAATTTCTACTTTGAATTCTGATGATCAACATATATGCTATTAGAGCACTTATTTTAGGGCAATTTTTAGACTACAAAAACCTTTGACAGTGAAAGATCGTCAAGAAAATCCAAGGTGGAAAAAATAGAGACTACAATGAACTTCACAAATGCTTGTTAGGTTATTCCTAAAGGATATACGCTCAACAAGAGCAAAGGGCAAATAATATCCTATTGGACTATCTTCCATTGGCAATTGTGTGCATCTCATTACATTTAGCCATATGCACTCTTGTAATTGCTCTTGCTAGCTCTATTCATATATTATGCCAATTATTGAGAGATCCTTGATGGTTATATATCGATCAAAGGATAAAGCCTTGCTGTATAAATTACAGCTTTCGTCGGGAACATCAACGGATTTCATAAATTTGAAATTTCAAGCTACAAACATTATTTTTATTTATTTATTTATTTATTTTTTTTGCTGTAGTTGGTGAACCCATGCTTCGTGACATATGCAGGCCAACAATTTTTTCTATATACATACATATATATATATATATATATATATTAAAGCTTCCCTGATGACAAGGTTCATTTAGGAGTCCACTTTATATGAAATAGGACAGCCAAAAAAAGGCTTCTTCAAAGACTAAGCATATCATACTCATCTTCAATTATGCATACATTACCCGGTCCTCTGTCGTTTTATGCCATTAACTGAGTCATTCTGTCAGCCTCAATATTAATGAAGTATTTACTTGACAATTCTATCTTGATAAGGCTCTAAAGTTTGGGACACTCATAGATGCCTCTTTTTTTGCCACCTAATGTTAGTGTAATATATAATTCATTTCAGATGCTAATCAATTAATGAAGATTAAGTAAGAGAAACTTTTTTTTTTAAAACATATCTACTGAGTTTAAATGATTTATGACTTATTAGGCTACTTACTTTCAGACAATCTTTAAATATAATATTTTGTAATTTATGTTTAATACATAATATTTATTTATGTCTTAATCCATACAAATCAACATAAAATTACTAGAACATAAATAAAAATTAATTTATAAATTTATATAATATAAACTATTTTAGAGATTGTAAAATATAGCAACCTAAATAGATTAGGTAATCTAAAAATAAAATATTAATATAGATGGAATCATTACTCTTGACTCATGAGATTATGGTGCTGATATTACAATGAAAAGGAAGTAACAATTTTAATTTTAAGGACAAAGCTCAATCTCCGTTTCAAGAAGATGGAGCTTCATTTTCGCAAAAAGAGCTACTACTGTCTGTAAAACAAATCTTACCAAAACCACACCCACCGAATCATGAAATTGTGATCTAGAATTAAAATGAAAAAAAAAAGGAGAATTCTAGAACCTAAAAACCCATCATCAAAATTGATTTTCAGAGAACAGGCTATAATCCTCAGGAGAACATAAGAAATCTCTCCCAGTCTTGCTCACTGGGGGAAAAGGTGATAAGAACAGGGGATTGTCATGTACCATTGGGAGGGTGGTCCGAAAGCCAAGAATTTTGGAAGAGACTGGACAAGAGTTTTCACGTTTTAGCTTTTGTCCGCAAGTGTGACTACCATAATAGGTGATACTGTAAAGGGCAGGCTCCTCTTGAATTCTCTGCACCTCTTTGATAGCTTGACAACTCTGTTCATATTTATCAGTGCATTTGAAATAGTTTCTGCATATAGACCACATGAAGCATCAGCGGAAGGCGGAAATGGTTGAAAAAATAGCCATATATAGTTTACTAGAAAAATAAAAATAAAATCACACATAGCAGTGAAATGAATTATGGTTCGTGGAAAATTAAAATTGGCAGTACCTTGGAAATTTGGCTCCAAGAATGACTTCCTGGCCATATTTCCTCCAACTACATCCATCTTCGAAATATCCAGATTCCTTTGTCCATGCAGTCACAGATTTTCTGTAATTTAAGAATTGCCATTAGAAAATGCAACGATTTTGTTATAAGCCTACAAGTAGAGGTAAATAGCATTCTGTTAAGCATATATATACACCTCTCCTCCTTATAAGTCTGTCTTCTGTCCTTCAAGACCTTGACACTGGAAGGCTGTAATGGCTCAACCACTATCCCACCTATTGTGATAGTATTTAACAAAGACGGTGAATTCAGCATATTTAAGTAAGTGTGGTCATGGCAAAAATAGTAATAACAACCTATAAAATTAGATTAAATATTTATAAGCTTACCTGGACCACCATCAATATCATCATCTGTCTCCAATTGACTCATAATGTCAGCCTGTTCATCAATTTCAGAAAAGATGTCATCAAACTTAGATGGCCGACCCACTTTTCCCCATTCCACTTCCCTCCAATCCAGTGCATGCCACCACTTGGTTTCTGCTTTGATTACCTTCAAATTTTGGCTTGACAGTTCCATCTTAGAAAAGCTCTTAAGTTTCGGGCAATCATAAATTCCTATATTTTCTAAACTTGAACCAATGTGTAATCCATTGGATATGCTGGTCAACTCAGGAAGATGGAGAAGTGTCATTGTTCTTAATTTAGGGAGAAAAGTGCCTGCTTTGGATTTGGATGATTGGCAAGTTATTATAGCACTTATTCTGGGACAATCTTTGACTATAAGCACCTTTAATAGTGAAAGGTTGCCCAAAAAATCCAGGGTGAAAATAGTTGTTAACTTAGGACAATTGTACAATGACAAGTACTTCAACATACCAAAACAGTGACTAGAATGAACTTGTCCTTCACAAATGCTTCTTAAATTCTTCATGTAGGATATACTTAACAGCAGCAAATGGGGAAATATATCCATACTACTCGAACATCTTCCATCAACAATTGTTTGCATTTCTTTACACTCAGCCAATATGCACACCTGTAGTTGCTCTATATTCATCAAGCCAAATATTGAAAGATCCCTTATGGTCATATGTCGATCTAAAAATAAAGCCTTGCTGTATCTAACAACATTTCTTATTTCATAGGGGGCATCAACACCTTTCACAAACTTTAAACTGCACTTACTTTGTTTAAATTTCTCTTCAGCTCTGGATGGTGAACCTGATATGATCCGTGACATATGCTGACCAATGATAAGTCTAAAATCAAGCATCAAAAAGTGATCTGAAATAACATTCAAAAGTTCTGGTTCTGGAATGTACAAATTAACAGTTTGCAAGCATTTTAATGCTAAAATTTCTGATAGAATGACTTGTACATTCTCTTTCCAGCGCTCATCATCAGGATTCACATCAATGTTTAATTGTTTTATCTGCTTAAGTTTGGAAATCACCCCAAAAGCAACAATTGTTGAGCTTGTATATTGTTTGCTTTTCTTGCCACGATACTCATAGAAACAAAGAGTCAAACTTTGAAGATTGCTCAACTCTTGGATTTCTTTTGGCAGATGTATGATTTGAGTCTTGTCAAGATCAAGCTCCTCATGTCTTTTCAACCTTCCAACCTCTGAAGGTAGTTTCATGAAGCATTCACAACCTTTCATATAAAGTTTTTTCAGTTGTTCCAACTCAAAAAAGGAGTTCGGTAGTTCTCTTACACTTGTGCATGATAAGTCCAAAATGCAAAGTGTTGGCATTTTGGAGAAGAAAAGCGAAGGGAGTTTTGTCAAGTCAACATTGTTGTGCAGCATTAATATTTTGAGTTTGAGACAATTTGGAGACAAAGGTATCTCAGACAACTTATTATCTGCCAGATCAATATAAACAACACTATGCCATAGCTCACTATTTGGCGGCTCAACCAATCCTAACCTAGCTTTCTTCATGAAGAAAGGATTTTGAGTGTTCAATGACTGTAGAATAGAATAGATGTCTTTTGGCATCTGAATATACCTGGACTTGGTGTCTTTTAATTGCAATAAGACAAAACAATCCAGAAGCTCTCTCAAGTGATGCTCTGCTTCAACAGCAACCACTAGTCGAGAAGAAATCCAATCATTGATCAACTCTCTATCAAGCTTCCCATCTTTAATGTTAGGAATGAATAAACAACACGTAACGCAGTACTTCTGTTTCATACTTATTTTATACTAGACAAAGTATACAAATGGATTAACCATGACTCTGCTTTGGCCATAAAATGCACTTTTGTTAGTGTCAAGATGGGGCCAACGCAGTTTGAAAAGAGCAGACTTCCAAAGTCGAACATCTGTCACATTTTTCAATGACCTTGCCACAATGACAATGGCAAGAAGATGGCCACTGCACTCTTCAACTATACGTACTGCAAATTTCTGGATGGCATTGGATAGACAATCAAACTCATTACCTGTAGTCTGACAGAAAACCTCCCATGGTAATAGATGATCATTCGTGCTGATATTCAGATCCATTGTCATTGTTATTTCATCATTAGCTTGCTTTGAAGATTCAGTGGTAATGAACACCACAACTCCAGCAAGTTCTTCTCCTAAAAGACCCACTCTCCGCAGATCTAGAGGCTCCTTGGCATCTCCATCCGCCAAAAGCACCAGGTATTTATTTCTTGACATTTCTTTTTCAATACTTGTTATAAGCCACTGGTCATTGCCTTCTATCATTGGAAGCTGAAGTTGTCGAGCTATCTCTTGTCGAACTTGGACCTCCACCTTGTTGTGATAGCCTGAGGCGTTAATATATAAGACTCCGGAAAAAGTTTCATGAAGCATAATTTCCTTGTCTTTCAAGATTGACTGTATTCCTTGCATAACTAGTCTTTTTTCAGCTCCATCTCTAGCAGACAATAGGACGTGATGAATGTTACGTACATGATCATCCTTAGAGAGCAAAGTTTGGACCAGTTGATCAACAGCAAGATTCGCAGCTAAGTTGAGAATGGCTTTTGGTATCATGTAGAAGTAAGAAAATATGGGACTGCAACCTCTCTCCACATTCTTTAATATATCCATTGGTAGAAGGCCTTGGAAGCATTTAAGGGGCTTCTGGGTTAGTAGGCGATGCAAGTCTTCAAGCGAATGTCTCCCATTTGAAGCTTCAAAAGTCCAAGCCTTGAGTTTGCTGTCATGCACTGTTTTCATGGGATAACTCAACATGAGCCTGATAAAATCTCTTATCTTGCTCAATTGCAGCAGCAAATTCTCTCTCTCCTCATATCTAAACGTCGATCCAATCCGAGGTTGATCAAATAGCTTCACTTTGGCTCTAGAAAAGTGGCTCTGTTTTCCTGTATGGCTTCAGCTTTTCTATTTTTGGAAGATCAAAGGGCTCCGCTTGCAAAACAGGTTCCGCTTTTTTTCCTTGTGTGGTTAAATTGAGAGGATTGGTAGGGAGAAGATTGGAAGAATTTTAATGAAGGGGAGAAGATGAGATAGATTTTAAAATTTTTTTATTTAAAAAGATTTTAATAAAACTTTATTTAGTTCACGAAGGGATTGAAGGAAATTGAGTAATAAAACTTAATTTTCTCAAAAAAAAAAATTCAAATTGGAGGAAGTAATAAAGGGATGGGGGAGGAAATTGGAGAAAATTAAATCCCCTCTAATTTTAACAAACAAGGGTCCCTTCCTCTTTCCTTAAAACAATCCGAACCAAATAGTCCTTGGGAAAATCAAATGTCTCTTCTATTACCATTGTCTTCACAGCTTCTGTTATTGAAGATAAATCAAGTGGCTCCGACTTGGAGTGAACATGCGCCTTACTATTCCTTGAATTCATTCCCTTCATACGAACTCCAAATATATAGCTCTTCCTACATGGCGAAAGACGGCCGGGGGAGGCAGTCGCACAAAAGAATTAAGACAAAGTGAGTGATTTGAAAATTATTTTATGCATTTTGTTTTAACTAGAAATTATGCGGGGGAATGTTCTATTCTACTGAGTCATTAGATAATTTTTTTCGAGTATGGCATGGAATTTGAGAACTGTATCATACTATATATTCATAATTTTAAAAAGTGCAACTTCTCATTTATTTGATATTTTATATTGGTCAGTGAATATTTTTGGAAACTAAACTAAAGCACATGTGCATATATTTGAAATACATTGTATATTTACCAAAAAAAAATTTACATATGAGGAAAATTTGTCAATATTTTATGCCACCATTAACAAACCCTTACTCTTAACAAAGATCAATTCTCTTTTCTTTCTTTTTCTCCCTTACTCCATATAATATATAAAAAGATACATGGACTCTCTCATCTTGCTAGGTCAATGAATTTCATTTAGAGAAAATTTGAAATTAGATAGACAAAACGTGTAATGTCTCAACATTAATACATCTCATATTCATCTAGTTATACATTGTTATAAATTGTGCATATTTACTATTTAGGTTGATCTTTTACGTGTAATTGAAGTGTCTCCCTTATCTTTTATTCAAAAAGAAATAGTTGTATTGTGGTTCTATTTTATATTGCTTCACTTTTTTTTTCCTGAAATCAGACTTGCAGTTGATATTTAAAAAAAAAAAAAAGGAAATATGGGCTTCTTTTTTAAATTTGTTGCTAACTCATCAGCCTTCTTCATCTTTTATTTTGTTGGGCCATAAAAAAATAAACCAGGTTCATTATTCTTGCAACTGCCACCCATGTTGAACCAAGAAAAAAACAATACCAGCAACATTATTGCAGTCTTATAACTCGGTCCAACTCGAGGTGGACCAATTTGACTTGGTCTAGTTTTGCTTTATGCCAACAGACCATGAGTTTGGAATTGATAGTCGATCTCGTCTACGCCCACCCTTACTCTATAGATTGATTTTTTACTTGTAATTGAAGAGTTTCCCATATATTTTTGAAAAAAGAATTAGTCCTATTAAAATAAATCCCTCACCTTCTAAATTTAGAAACTTGATCTATATATGTAAAACTAAAATATCCTTCTGACTATTTAATTAATATCTTGATTAGTTCCTCTTTTGTATCTTGCTTGAACAAAGTGTCTTTGTTTTTTTGGGAGACATAATGCATGTATAGTGGATTTATAGAAGAAAGAGTTTGAAGGTGAAGTGAAATAAGAAAAATAGGGAATGGTAGTAGTACATACCAGGAGGCGATGCGACGAGGCGTAGTCACAGTTGACTTGAAGCCCAGACCTATGCTAGTTGAGTGATGGAGTGAGGAAGGACGCTGCGCCCTCCTTCGGATCACTTTCTTCTTTGACAGCAAGCTTCATTGACCTTGAGATCCTGATTGCTATCAGTTTCATCAAATTCAAGATTATTACAGCTGTCTAATAATTAAATATAGAAACAAGTAGTTTATTTAAAAAAAAAAAAACATTCTCGAGCATGGGATACTTTTATCTATATCATGATAATTACCAAAAAAAAAAATCGTCGGCAAGGTAAAATTGTCAAAAAATTATTTTGATTTTTAATTTTATTTTTAGTAAATACTATAAATTTTAAAAACATATGCTACTCTATAAAATAATTAGTGTTGCATAAAATAATTTATAAGAAGGGAAATTTCGGAATAAATAATTAATATTTCACGTACTCTTGTAAAATAACTTATATTTTAAATCATATTAAAAAGTGTTGGAAGCACTTTCATACATATTAAAGAAATTTTATTATATTATTAAATTTATGAAAAAAAAATCAAAATTTTCAATTTTACCCATACTAATTCCACTCATTTAATTAAATATAGAATGAGTTATACTATTAATATTAATAATAAATGAGAGATAAAAATGATAAATCACTGTATAACATTTAATATTATCTAATATTATGAAAAAAAATGAGTGCATTAAAAATAATGAGAACTAGAACTTCTAGGATATATCTTCTTTCTTTTAGCAATTTGAGGAGTACTTGATCTTGTATATGAGGAAACTACAAGCTCTGTTTCTTTTTTAGTTTCATTTAAGACTTTATCATATATATTAAAAAATGTAATTAATATATTAGAATTTTTTTTTAAAATTTACTAATATGTCCTTACATAAATAAATAAATGTTTCCTTTAGTCCTAAATATAAAACACATTCTAGAAGTATTATTTAGTTTTAAATATAAGGCACTTTGTACTGTGATCTAATGCATTAATTTTTTTTTTAATATAATTAATAAATGAAAGATAAATAATATAGGAAAGTGAGAGATAATGTAATTAAAAAGAGTAAATGATAGAAAATATTGAAATTTTTTTAAAAAATTTAATAATCAAACTCATTTTCTTAAAATGTTTTAGGTAATTGAAAGTATCTTATATTTAAGACAGGAGGAAGTAAAAAAGAGTAATTAATATTATTTTTAACTTTTAAGATGATAGATAAGGGTATAAGTAGAAAAATAGTAATTGATGTTATTTTAGAATTCTAAAATAATAGAGAAAAAACAATTTTTTTAAAAATATATAACAAATAATAAGAAATAAAGGGAGTAACATCCATCTAAGCCATCTTCATGTTAATATTAATTAAAAACCTTAGTGCTCATGATGGTGGGGCTGATGATGGTGGGCGAGAAGAAGGAAAGCTTTAAAAGCATTTATATATATATATATATATATATATTTTACTTGGACGTGGTCTTTAAGCATGATTAAAATTCAGTAGTTGATCTTAACTTATAATTAAATTCTTATTTTGATAATCACCGCATTTTCAGCTAGTGGAGACTGGAGTGGTCCTAAAATTGGAGGAAAATGCGGATGTATTTTGATTTTTTTCTTCTTTTGTCTTTTTCTTTTCCTTTCCTCACAAAGAAACATTGTGTTATCAGTCATCCTTGCTTTATTCTTATTTCTATTTTTGTAAAATGAAAAAAAGGAGAAAACTTGCATCTTCGTATTAATATTCTGAACGTGAATAGTATATATCGTCGTTGAATTAATTATTGATTAAATATGATAAACATTTAATTATTACTATTTTACGCGTTAATTAAACTGGATCACAAGAATTTTTTAAAAAAAGAGCTTTATTGACAAAACATATTTATAAATTTTCAGTTTTGAGCCCTTCCAAATTTAACGAAAATAAGGTTCATAAATTCGCTCAATTAACTTTGACATCTTTTTTATGAAATAAATCAACTTTGATAGGGCTAAATAAGTTGGCCCAGTCCAACCCGACCACATTGAGCCAATTGGGCCGGGTCGGAGTTAGGGTCAGGCACCTTAACCTCGACCCGGACCAACCTATATATATTTTAATTTTTTTAATTATTTTATATATCTTAATTGATTTTGTAAAATTTTTATTTTTTATGTATCTAATATAATACATTTACTATGTAAATATTATGAAAACATTTTAAGATTTTAATGTTTCAAATGTTTTTAAATTTTAAATTAATTTTTTAACTTAATATTTATATAAAAATAATGTATAATGGTTAAATATTCATAAATTTTGAATAATTTTATTTTTTCTAAGATTTTTTTTTAAGAAAATCTATTTTTAAATATAAATAAGTATATTTTTTATTATTGAATAATTTTTTAATTTTTTAAAAAATATGTATATAGTATCAAGTCAGCCCAATACTGACTCGATACTAGCCCGAAGAACATCGAGTTAGGCATTGGGTAGGGGTCAAACCCGATCCAACCCGGTCCGACACATGTTCACCCCTAAACTTTGATATTTAGATTATCACTTCTATGATTGATTCATGAGCTTGACTTCAACGAAACCATACCTCATGAATTTATATTTTATATTATTTTAATTTTATTTATTTTTTAAATTCATAACTAAAATTTTTTTTCTTTCACAGTTTACTTTAAAAATTAGAATTAAGAAAAAGAATTTAGATCATTCATAATCTAAACCAATACATTGTATAAAATCTATAGCAAACTATATTAATTAGTCATAAGTCATGAATGATATTGCTTATTTAATCAAATTTTGTGCAATGTATAAGAAAATATGTCTAATTATCTATAACTAGTGTACTCATGTATTCCATGGAGTTTGAAAAATAAATTATTTGCCTATTTCACTACCCCAATAATCATATATGATAAATGATTATAGGTTTGAAAAGGCACAACCGGAAATAGGCACTATATGTATATATTTATAATTTATGAATAGTATATTTTGTTAAGTCTGGTGATCAACATGATTAGTTTTGATGATGTCAAATAATTAAGTAAAAAATTTACATAATATGTACCTTTAATATTCAATGTATCGTATCAGTTATATTATGCATATCATATCATGTGAATTAGACTAATTACTTTGATTGAAAAAAGTTATATTCAATGTAGGTTGTCTAAAAAAAAAAAAGAATGGGCATTGAAGTAAAGAAATAAATTATCAACATTATGCTTTATTTAAAGATGAAGAAAATAATACTCCAAGATTTCCAGAATATGATGATGATGATATCAAAGGAGTACATGTTTGAAGAAAGTAAAAGACTACAAGAAAGATGGAGCTTAAGATTAATTCTCATATTTGTTTCTTTTAGGTTGTATGATGGTAAAACTTTGAATGCATGTAAACTTGTTACAATCAACCTTTAACTTGTTTTCTCAAATGATATCAAAAGAGAGTCTATATTTTTCAAGATGTTTTTGAACCTTTCTAACTCTTAAATGTTTATGAAAATCAACTTAAACGTCTAAGTTTTTAGATTTCTCATGATCTTTCTCGCTGGTGACAGTCTGAGTATTCATAGTTCTTAAACATATTTAAGGTTGTTAGACAATATGTCAAAGTTTTGTGCTAAAGTTTAAATGATCATAGTGTATCTCTTAAATGTTTAAAGTGATAGGCATAATGGAGTGTCACTTCTAAAGCACTCTTAAACGATCAAGTAGTTTAACTTCATCATGTATCACAAGTCCCACCTTTATTTGCTATTCACATGATGATGGTTTAAGATTGATTCTCTAAAACGTTCAAGTGTCGCTTTGAAAATCTCTGTTTTTCTCTCTATACATCTTGAACGATCATGGAGTTTATCTTAAATGTTCAAGTTTCTGGGTTTTGTACATTTGAAACTTTAAAACGTTCAAGTTGTATATATTGATAGTTCATTGTGTCTGGATTTCCTTTTGACAATTTTGAAAACACATGATAAATAATCAAAAGGAAACTCTTAATTGTTCATTGAGGTTCCATATCTTAGAAACTCATGTTAACCATACTTGCTTAACCCATCAAGCTGAACAACTAGAACGATCAAGTTATCGACTTAAACCATCAAGCTGAACAGCTTGATCGATCAAGTTCTAACAAGTTGATTTAATGCAGTTGGTAAATAGTTAGTTTAGTAGCGTAATGGCTATATTTTGTTTCTAATGGCTAGATTAGCTTAGAAATCTATAAATAGAACCCCATTAAGGCTAAGAAACAACGAATCTAAGTGTCTTGAGTGCCAAAATGCTACTTCATTGAATGAAAGCCTTATTATCATAATCAGGTCATTTTTTGTGCTTCAATATTTCTATCCACTCTTATAAGTGAGAGATTATCTATTGTAATCTTCTTTTCTTTGTGAGAGAGATTCTTTAAGTGAGGTATCCTAAAGAGATTACTCAATATTGAATTACCTTGAAGGGATTCGTAATTATACTAGGAAAGGTGTGGGAGAGTGATAGACTTAGTAAAGAAGTTTTAGATGTATAGAGGCTTTACAAGTGTCCGGTTCAAATTTGTAAGAGATCGTAGAAAATCTCAGATGAGTTGTTTGGAGACTAGGCATAACCAAATGGTTGGGTCAAACCAGTTTAAATCTTAGTTTTGACATTCTTCTCTATCACTTGCTTCAATTCTTCATCGTACTTTGTTTATTATTGTTTTGGTACTTCTCTTTATATTGTTGGGTTATCCTTTATAAAGTTAAAAATTTTATAATACCCAATTCACTCTCATCTCGAGTAACCAACAAATCTAACATATTTTATTAGACTTTTTATATTATATAGTTATAGATATTTAGGTTTTTGCAAAACAATACAATGATATTACTTTGAAGAGTTATTCTCACTATCATATTATTTTATATTAAAATTTAACAAAAATAGATATATAATATTTAAATAATAAATATTTTAAGATTACAAATATTATTTCACATTTTTTGCCAAGTCTTTTTTCACTTTCTTTCTATTGTCAAAATAATACTTAATTAGATTCAAATTCTCTCAACTGATAAGATTTTATTTTATTAAATTATTTGAATTCAATTTGAATATTTGTATTTTAAGTATTTTTTATTAAAATAATATTTTATATTTGAGATTAAAAATTGATTATATATATATTTTAATATTGAAATATAAAAAAATTAATAAATTTATATATATATAATAAAATTCATAAGAAGGCATAATATTCCCAAATCATAGACAATATATCTCAATTTTCAGATTTGAAGCAACTTACAAAAAAACTCCCTAGCCAAAATTTAAAGCATTCGAATAACTATAGACTTTTTAAATTTAAGAATATGTTTGGAAGTTTAGAGTGGAGTAAAATGGAACTACCATTAATGGAAAGAGATGAAATATAATGGAATAAATCAAAACAGAGTGGAATATTTTGTTGTTTGAGAGTTTTATAATGGAAATAATAGTTTCATTTGACAATTGTTTTGAAAGTTATTATAAAATAGATAGAATTGAATAGATAATAACATTTTTATCAATATTACCTTTATGAGTTAATTTAAATGAATGAAATAATTGCTATTATTATTTTGAGAAATTCATATTAAGTTATAATTAGATTTTATCCTAATAAAAAAATTCAATTATTAATTAAATTGGTGAATAAACGTTAATTAAGAGAGAATGCAACTTGAGTTGGGGAGAGAAGTGATACTATGCAGTCAATAAATATGATAAAGAAAATCATTCCTTGATGTAGTAGAAAAACAAAATTAGGATGCCATGGATTAAAAGAGGAGAGATAATGTTCACGTAGTTTAAAGAATGAGATGAAAGCATGATACAATATGTGTTTTCATTAGGTTGGAGGCAGTTTTATCATTGTAACATTAACTTTAAAAGCCATTATATCTTTAACTCTTAATTTGGAGGTTAGAAAAAATGGCGTTCATGATGGCTAAGAATGACTTGATAAGTCATCTTTTATAATCTCACTTCATTTTTTAAAATGTCTTTCACACGCCAGTGGCCTTGTGCCACAATGGCACTGAGCTCCTCTCTTAAATGGGAGGTTGTGGGTTTGAGCTCCTAAGTAAGCGTGGTGGGTGCGTGAGTTCCTTTTCTTTGGGGGAGGGATGTAGGTATGAGTGTGTGTATGGTTTATAATTATCCCTTATCCGATATGGGTGTATGTATGGTTTGCAATTGTTCCTTGTCAAAAAAAAAAAATTCTTTCACATAGTGGCTTAACACCCATTTTGTTCGTGTGTCTTGTTTGGTACACAGGAATTGAAAGCATGGAAATGGAATTTAGGCAAAATGCCTTGAATCCAATTCCTTCTCAACCATGATGGAATCAGATGAATTATGGGGACTCTATTTATTAAGGGCTTTGGTGATTGCGATGTCAAGGTTGGTGGTGGCCGAATGTGAGTGGAGCTTGAATCTGGCTTTGGTGCTTGCAATTTCTGGTGGTTCTGTGTTATGGGTATTTTGTGTTGTGAGTGTCTTCAATGTCATTTTGTGCTTTGTGTTGTGGTTCTTCAATGGCATAGAAGGCTTCCTGCAATGGTAATTTTTAGAGTTGTGGTGGTTGATTTTCCAAGATGTTTCAAGATTTTGACAATGGCCAGAGATCGGTTTTGATGATGGTGGATTGCAGATTTGGAGTTTTCTTTTAATTTTACCAGGAATATTTTAGTCTTTTCATGTATAAAAACACATGCTAAATAAAAATTATATAAGAATTTTATATACATACCAAACGTACTTTTAAAATTCAAATCTTATTCTCTTTCATATTCCAATTCTCTCAAAAACCTTTTCAAATACCAAACATAGCAATAGAAACTTGGACTAGGGAAGTGGAAGTAGAAATGAATTCCACTTGTTAGCATGTTTGGTGTGGCTGAACCCAAATTCCTTGGGAGGCCTACTTCCACATAATGGCTTGAATTGACTTCACAACTAGGTCCATGGAAGTCTCATGAGTTCCATGGAAGTCTGAGCTGTGGACCATTTTACCTTCATCTTCTCTACCGCCATATCTCAATTCTCAGTCAGAGATACCATCATCTCCTGTCCCTTCTCACATCTCCTCCATTTATAGCTAGGATGATGATGAGCTCAATGATGGGTATGGAAGTCACAACAGCAAGGACAATGAGGATATGAAGGTTCTGGTTCACTGTCATCAATACACAATCGTAGTCGACCATGAGTATACTCGTCCTATCTAGATTTTGGTTCATCGAGAGGGGAAGCCTTCCTTTACACTTGCTTCTTCAATCTAGGTTCAGTGTTGACTAAGTTCTGTTGAAGGTTATTGCGAGTTTTGAATTTCTTCCAGATCTTGGATTTCTTCCTCTACACATAGTGCTCTGATCTGGTTTGTGGTGTACAACTTCAATCTCGTCATTCCATTGCCTTCTTCAACTCCAATAGAGCCCACCGCCTCCATGGCTTTGAGAGTTTTGGATTTCGACAATGGCTTCCTTGTGAGGCTTTTTTTTTTCTTCACATATGGTAGTGCAATTTGTTTGATTTTTGATCCATCATCTCAATTGTTATGATCTAGTTTAGGGTTAATGTTTCATGATAGTTTTCGATTGTCTTCATGGTGGTAGCTTGTGTTCAAGGAGAGTTTTTCTTTTTTTCGAAGGGTAGTTTGGTATTTTCATACTATAAATGCAAATATTGAATAAAAATAATAAAATACTTCTACCGGATACCAATAATGTTTTTAAACCTTACTTTCATTTCTACTCTTTTTCTTATCTTTGCACTTCTATTTGCTTCAAAATCACTTATGCCAACCAAATGGAGCATAAGTTTATTAATTGTCCCACCCCAATTCCATTTCACTAAAAAAAAAAATCCCAAACGTAACTTGTGAGCGGAATCCAAACTTATCTTTTTTCCCCCTGAAACTCATCCGAAATTAGTAACGGGTGTTTCGGTGTATTTTCCAATTCATGTATGATACACGGCGTTTCATGCACAAGATTATAAGGTGTTGAGGTTGATTTTCGGTGTTGTTTCAGGCGTTCACCCAAAATTAAAGCTTCTTTATTGCTTCTACTTCAGCTTGGGACCTCTCAGCTGGAGCATTCTATATATCTATCACAAATTAGAGGAAGGATTTCATCTTTGATCCAATCCTGGTATACTTACTCTTTCTTTTCCTTGATTCCTTCTATGCTTTTAATTTACATTTCCCATATTTTCTTTGTTGGCCTGTGTTTAAAATTGATTTATGAACTTGATTGCTACTAAGATGAACAATTCAGAATCCCCAGCTCAGAATCTTGTCATCCACCCTCTGGAAATATAATCACAAGAGTGTTGCACTGAATCTGTAATCATTTTTTTTGGCTCTTGTGTACTCCAATATCATATATTTCCCTATAACCCCTCATTTCTGCTTTATCGAATGGATTCCTTATAATGATATTCGTTGATAGTATTTCTATATTATATTTTATTATACTATATGTGTGAAGTCGCTGTGAAATTAAATGAATTTATAACATGTTTTAATATAGTATACAACTGTAAACATCATATATATATATATATATCTTGGTTAACATCTGTGGTTGAACCATAAATCATTCTAGACATTTGAAGTTTTGCCATGAATGGGATCAGAAACACAGTCTCCGCTTTGGAGAGGTAGCAAGAGAGCTGGTCACACAGGTTGGGCTGCAGGTTTCGGCAGCAGCAGTGACAGACACGCTCAGGGCTTTCAATGATTTGGAAGAGAAATATGAAGATTTAAAACGAGAATGGAAGTTCCTCCGTGCACTGAAAAATGACATAAAGAGTAAAGTTCAGAGATGTAGAGAGAAAGAAAACACACGTTCTTACAATTTATGGATTACCAAGGTTTTAGAGGCTGGTGCAAACGCGAATGATTTGGTGACTGAATATGAAGAAATAAAAACTTCGAACTGATTTTAGCGACGGTCAAGTCTCTGTTCGGGGATGGAACAAGTGATCGCTGAGATTAAGCAACTAGTTGAAAGGGAATGTTCTATGGTTGTTCAAGTTGATCAACCACCAGAGCGTGTCTTGAAGACGTCAAATGCTCCTCATATCGCAGGTTATCCTGCCCTGCAAGGTGCATTGGAAAAAAAATTATGGAATTGCTCAAAAATAGTAAAATAAAAGCCATTGGATTTCATGGAATAAAAGTGGTGGACAAAACAGCAATAATGCAGAATTTGAACAACCATGAAGAGGTTGCTAAGCTGTTTGATATTGTTATTTTTGCAAGAGTCTCAACTGATCAGACTGATCTTGAACTTCAGCAGAAAATTGCAAGGCGATTGAAGGTGGATACCAAAGTAATCAATGACCATGAAGAGCTCAAGAATAAGAGGTATTTGCTGATATTGGATGAAGTTGTGGACTCAATTGATTTAAATCAGCTGGGAATTCCAAACAACGACAATTACTGTAAGGCTGTGGTAACTGCTCAATATTATCAGATTTGCACCTTGAATGAAGCAGAAAGGTTGATAGACTATCTCGTGATGAGGCATGGGAGATGTTCCGAGATACTGTTGGCCCTATGATTGATAGGCCGGACATTCCAGAGATTGCTCAGCGTGTATGTGACAAGTACTCTTGTCTTCCACTATTGATACATAAGATAGCACGTTCTTTCAAGTTGAAAGGGAGTGCTTCGAGCTGGAGGATGGGATTGGAAGATCTTGAAGAACGATGGCCAGATTATGAAAATGAAGGTGTGAACGAGTTTTACTCATTCTTTAGAAATGTTTTTTGTATACTTCACTGTATCCCATAGATAGCAAAATTTACACTGTTGGCCCTATATATTTGAAACGTATTTATTTTATATCATATCTATAAATATTGCTTACCCTAACTTGAAACATGTATTTATTAAAGCAAATTATTTTTCATCCGAAAAAAGATGGATTGACATAGTATATACTTTCTTTAGCGCAAGTTCCTGAGGTTTATCTTCCACTTTCTCTAGAGACCATAGTAGCATGTAGCAAATGGCCCCCTGTTCTGACTTCCACATACATTCATGCTGATGATTCAATTCTAAAGTTTCGTTATTTTTAGATTTTTACACCAAAGTAATCATTGGATAAAGAATTGTTCCCTTCCATCAAATTTTTGCTATCGTTTTAAGAAACACTACAATGCAAGATTACCTAACATCTTATACCAGGTATGCAATATACTTAGAAATATAAAGAATTGGTGTGCCAGATCTATTAAAATTATCTTTTTGTGTGTGTGTGTGTGTGTGATTTTGATTTCCTAGAGTTAACAAACTATTTTAACTTGTCTTTCAAAACTCAACTAGCCAATAATATGGAGATGAGATAGCAACTACATAGTCAGAGACCCCAAAAATGAAGATACAAGTAAGACAAAATAAGGATGTGAAATGTTGCAATACTCTGAAGGGATTAATTTAGTGATTATTATATGATATATTGTTCTTAAGACAAATCATCATTTGTCCAAGAATTGAGAATAATTCTGGTATCAAAGAGTCATCATTGACATCATCTTAAATTTTCAATAAACTAAAAATTGACACCAAGATGCATGAATCGGGGCAAGTCCAGAATTGAGGCATATATAATATTATGCTGTTTGTGGCAGTGGATCTAGGAACCTTTTTAACATTGCCACCGTACGACAAAGAGTGAAATCCATAGCAATGATGAAAACCCACAAATAATAAGTCACTAGACTCCCTTCAAACTCCATCAAAAGTGCGTTCTTGAAATTCCCTCCAGAGTATAGTATGAGGTTGATCACCATCATGGATCCTGTCCTCTGGCAGGCTAAAATAGAGGCCTTTCTTCATGTACCGCCACAGTCGTGCCCTTTTTATCTTCCTCCGCCTTCTGGGCTGTCAAGAAGCTTAAAAGAGACGGTGGTTTCATTGAGAGTGGAACAAGGACCTCTTCAGGTACAAGGTTCTGTCGCTTAGCAGGATCTTCCATGGAATCATAGCAATCGGACACAACACTAATTCCTGAAGATGAATTGTTGTTGTCAACACTGCTGCAGGCAGCAGAAGCAGAAGGTACAAGACCTTAGAAAATTCCCTTGCTGGTTTCATGCTCGTGCACCAACTTACCGTGATCTGCACAGAGACCACTCTTACCCCTTGAAAATTTCTCGCATTCTCCTGTTCCCCAACTGCATTGCTTTACTCCACCATGAGCCATGCAGAAATCTGTGCTACCCTGTGCACTCATTCCACACCCTTCAAACTCACACCGCTTCCCCTCACCATGCCTGACACAGCAATCAGTACGGCCTCGTGCACTCTTAGTGCAGCCTGGCACAGCACACCTCTTTCCTCCACCATGGGCAACACAAAAGTTCGTGCCTTCATGCACACTCTTAGGGCATATACCACCACCATTGAAAAGGCAGCACTTTGTCCCCCCAACATGTGCTTTGCACAATGGAGTGCTCCCTTCAGCACCTTTCGTACACCCTGGGAAAGAGCAACGTTTTCCATCGCCATGTGCCTTGCAAAACATTGTGCTTCCTTGTGCAGCCTTATTACATCCCTGGTACTGACAACAGCGTCCACCACCATGAGAGATGCATAACCCAGCCTGATCTTCAGCATTCTTGGTGCAGCCTTCTTCCTTGCATCTCTTACCTCCCCCATGTCTAATGCAAAGTCCTGACCTACCTCTTGCAGCCTTAGTGCACCCACCTGGATACCCACATTGTCTGCCACCGCCATGTGCTATGCAATAATCTGTCTTCCCCTCGGCACTTTTAGTGCACCCAAGCCGCTGGCACCTCCTCCCTCCACCGTGGGCCTTACAGTAAGCAGTGCGGCCCTCAGCACCCTTGTTGCATCCTGGTTTCTGACATCTCTGTCCACCCCTATGCCTAATACAAAGGCCTGAAGCACCTCGTGCTTTTTTTGTACAGCCAAAAAATTTGCATCTCTTCAGATTGCTCATTCGGTTCTCTGAAGTCACCACTATAGCTTGGGGCCCGGATATGGTAACAGTGGAGTGCGTTGTGACATCGGAAGGTTCCTCGCACGGCTGAGGTTTTGTTCCAAGAATTTTTAGTTCCTGTGTCTGCACCAAAATGTTAATTAGCTTTGTCCAGTCTTGCAGCCAAAAGAAGTGATGGAATATAGTCGACTGATTTCTTTGCTGGGTAGAACCCACGTCAACAAGAGGCATCACAGAATAATTAGGTGAGTTGAATTTCAGAAGTTTGTGCAACTTTTCTTTTCTATATAATTAAAAGGGTAATATAATCCGTTCAAAAAAAACATATCATTAGATTAACTAAATATCTTCTAAACTATAATGAGAGAAATAAAAGGAGAAATTAATAGAACAATTCACTCAAAGAATACATATACATATACATATGTACATGTATAAATATAAACTGGCAAATAACTTCTAAAATAAGATGTTTATTTTCTCACATTTCACAAATAGACAATCACAAGACTGAAATAAAAGGGAAGAAAAAAGACGTCTTACAGAAGTCTCTTCTTTATTGGCATTTTGCTTTGTGTCCCTAAAAACCTTCTCATTGGAATCCTGCAATGGCTCACCATCTATCCCACCTGTTGTGACGGTATTCAACAATGCAAGAGAATTAAGGTAATTAATCTTCATGTTATTAATATAAATTCAGTATAAGTAACATACGTAGTTATGGCATATATAGTACGAATAACAACCTATAAAATAAATATCAAATATTAATAGAATTACCTGTATTGTCATCAATATCATCATCAACCCCTAATTGACTCATAACATCAGCCTCTTGATTAATTGAGGAAAAGATGCAATCAAACTTATATGGCCGACCCACTATTCCCCATTCTACTTCACTCCACTCTAGTGTCTCCCACCACTTGACTTCTCCTTTGATGACCTTCAAATTTTGGCTTGACAGTTCCAACTTTGAAAGGCTTTGAAGTTTCGGGCAGTTATAAATTCCTATATTTTCTAAGTTTGGACCCATGTAAAACCCATTGGAAATGCTGATCAATTCAGGAAGATGGAGAAGTAACATTGTCCTTAATTTAGGGAGAAAAGTCCCTACTCTGGGTTCTAATGATCCACATATTATTAGAGCACTTATTTTGGGACAATTATTAACTACAAGAACTTTTAAGAGTGAAAGATTATCTAAAAAATTTAAGGTGAAAATAGTTGTTAACTTAGGACAATTATGCAATGATAAAGACTTCAACATGCCAAAACAGTGACTAGAATGAATTTGTCCTTCACAAATGCTTCTCAGATTCTTCATGTAGGATACACTCAATAGTAGCAAACGGGGAAAAATATCTTCATCACTTGAGCATCTTCCATCAACAATTGTTTGCATTTCTTTACATTCAGCCAATAGGCACACCTGTAATTGCTCAATATTCTTCATGCCAAATGCTGAGAGATCCTTGATGGTCATATGTCGATCTAAGAACAAAGCCTTGGTATGTCTAGCAACACTTTTTACTTCACAGGGGACATCAACACCTTTCACAAACTTTAGGCTACACTCACTTTGTTCAAATTTTGCTACAGTTGTGGGTGGTGTACTTGATATGATTCGTGACATATGATGGCCGACAATGAATCTAAAATCAAGCTTGAAAATGTGAGTTAGTATAATATTCGAAAGTCTTGGTTCTGGAATATACAAACTAATAGTTTGCAAGCATTCTAATGCCAAGATTTCTGGTAGAATGACTTGTATATTCTCTTGCCATCGCTCATCATCAGGATTTACATCAATACTTAAATGTTTCAACCCCTTAAGTCTAGAAATCACCCCAGAAGGAACAATTGTTGAGCTAGTATATTGCATGTTTTTCTTGCCTCGATACTCATAAAAACAAAGAGTCAAACTTTGGAGATTGATCAACTCTTGAACCTCTTTTGGCATATGTATGATTTGAGTCTTGTCAAGATCAAGTTTTTCAAGTTTCTTCAATTTTCCAACCTCTGAAGATAGTTTCATGAAGCGTTCACACCCTTTCATGTAAAATTCTCTAAGTTGTTCCAACTCAAAAAAGCAATTTGGTAGTTCTCTTATACTGGTGTAGGACAAGTCTAGGATGCAAAGTATGGGCATTTTGAAGAAGAAAAACGGGGGGATTTTTGTCAATTCAGCATTGTTGTGCAACATTAACACTTTGAGTTTGAAACAATTTGTGAACAAAGGTAGCTCAGATAGCCTATTGTCTGCCAAATCAATATATACAACGTTATGCCATAACTCACTGGTTGGTGATTCAACCAACCCTAACCCAGATTTTTTCATGAACAAAGGGTTCTGAGTGTTTAATGTTTGCAAAATAGCATATGTGTCTTCTGGCATTTGGATATACCTGGACTTGGTGTCTTCAAATTGCAATAAGACAAAATGGTCCACTAGCTTTCTCAAAATAGGCTCTGCATCTCCACCAGCCACTAGTTGATAAGAAATCCAATCATTGATCAACTCATTTTGGAGCTTCCCATATTTGATTTCCGGAATGAATAAACAACATGTAAGGCAATGCTTACATTTATTACTGAAATCACGCCAGATGAAATTCATGAATGCTTTAACCAAGACTCTGCTCTGACCATGAAACATGCTCATGTCATAGGAAGGATGGAGGGAATGCAATTTGTTGAGAGCACGTTCCCAATCATTAACATTTGCGTTGCTTAGTGACTTTGCTACAATGGCAATGGCAAGAAGATGGCTACCACATTCTTCAACTATACGCGCTGCAATTGTCTGGATAGCATTCGATGAACATAGAAATTCATTGCCAACAATCCTATAGAAGACCTCCCATGGCAACAAGTGATCCTCTATCCTGATATTCAGATCCATTTCCAATGTTAATTCATCATCAGCCTCAATGGTAATCAACACCACAACTCCAGCAAGTTCTTCCTCTTGAAAGCCCACTTTCTGCAAATCCAATGGCTCCTTGGCATCATCTCCATCCACCAAAACTACCAAGTATTTTCTGCTTGTCATCTCCTTTTCAATGCTTGTCATGAGCCACTCATCATTGCCTTCTATCACAGAAAGTTGAAGTTGTTGAGCTATCTGTCGTCGAACATGGACCTCCACCTGACTCTCGTAATATGAGGCATCAATAAGTAAGACTCCAGTGAAGGTTTCATGAAGACGAAGCATATTCTCCTTGTCTTTCAAGACTGATTCTATCTTTTCTGTAACTAATCTTTTTTCAGCTCCATCTCTAGCAGATAATAAGACATGGTGAATGTTGCGTAGATGATCATCCTCAGACAGTAAAGTTTGAAGGAGTTGATTCACAGCAAGATTCACAGATAAATTAAGAATGGCTCTTGGCATCACGTAGTAGTCATCAAATATAGGACCCCATCCTTTTTCCACACTCTCTAGTATGTCTATTGGTAAAAGGCCTTGGAAGCATTTAAGGGGCATCTGAGCTAGTAGGCGATTCAAGTCTTCTGGCAAAAGTCTCCTATTTGAAGCTTCACAAGTCCAAGCCTTGAGTTTGCTGTCATGCACTGTTCTAATGGGATAATTCAACATAAGCCTGACAAAATCTCTTACCTTGCTCAATTTCAGCAGCAAATTCTTTCTCTCCTCATCTCCAAACATGGGTCCAACCAGTAGTTGACCAAATAGCTTCACTGTTTTGGCTGTGGGAAAATCAAGTGGCTCTGTTTTACCAAATAGCTCCAGCTTTTCTATTTTGGGAAGATCAAGTGGCTCTGCTTTCACACGTGGCTCAAATTTTTCTATTTTGGGAAAATCAAATGTCTCTGCTTTCCCAGATATCTCTACTGCTTCTGTTTTGGGAATCTACATTTTGGCAATTTGCTTCTCTGCCAGTGCTGGAGATAACATTGATAAATCAAATGGCACCGATTTGGAGCGAACATGCGCCTTGCTATGTATTGAAGTCATTCCCTCCATAGGAATTCCAAATTGATAGTTTTTCTGCATATGGGGAGGGCCCAAAAAAAAATACTCAAACAAAAGAATGGGAAAAAAGTTGTATGAAAATGATTTTAAGCATTTTTTAACATACATTTTTTTATTTAATTAAATATATTTTTCTGTGTAAATAATATGATTTATTATAAATTTTATATTTTGTATTGATGTGTAGATATTTTTCGAAACTAAACTGAAACACATGTTAGTACCACATATAATTGATATACTATTTAAAAAACATTATATTTTAATCCAAATCCTTGCTATTGACAAAAGTTAATCCTCTCCTTTATTTAAAAAACATTATATACGTAAAAATCTATATATCAAAATAAAACTTAAAAAATCAGCCAAAGAAAAAATAAAAAAAAATAAAACTCAAAAAATAAAATTCCAACATCTCATATCGTAAAAACTTGGGGGGAAAAAAACAACGTAGGCATATAATGGATAAATTTAAGGATTCAGAATATAATCTCAGCTCAAAAATAAAATCAGCTGTACATGCCAGATTTCTTCAACAAAAAAATTGAAGTTTATGTGGATAATATTGATGAATCCATACCTATTTGCAAGAAAAAGAAATAGTATATATGAAGAAGAGTTTGAAAGTGAAATAAGAAAAATATGGAATCATGTTAGTACATACCAGGAAGCGATGTGATTAGGCGTTGTCTCGTTTGAAATACCAACCACCGCTAGTTGAGTAAATGAAGTGATCAACGGACGCTGCCCTTCCTCCTTCGGATCACTTTCTTCTTAGACGGCAAGCTACGTGGACCTTGAGTTCATGAACGCCAACAGTTTCATCAAATTCAAGATTAGTACCGCTGGATAATAATTATGTAATGATCTTGAAATAAAAAAAATTCTAAAATCGATTATTATATAATAAGATGAGTAAAAAAATTAAATTAATTAAAATAATATATATATATATATAATATTCTTAGTACATGTACAAAAAAAAATTATCAGATCCATTTTACCTTTATATCTAAAACTGGTAAATAAGCATTAATTAATGAGTTAAAAATTATTTAAAAAATATATGTTAAGCTTATTATTGAGTTTAGAGTTCAAATCTAACATAGTATTTAAAATGAAATTTTTTTCTTCAAAATTTTTGTAAAATTACTAAAATATCCTTCCTTTTCTTCTTAATGATGTTGGGCTTTTTGTCATTTTACCACTTCAATTCTTCCTACACTCTTAATTGGAAAAGACATGGCCAAATATAGATTAAAAGAATATGCTATCACCCTCTTGAATATTTCTCTTTCTCCATCACCCCCGACTTCTCCTTCTTCCTTCTTTCTTTTTCTAGTGTATCACCCTTATTTTTTCTCCATTTGCCTAAAACATCTTATTCTACTCTTCTTTGGCTGTGAGCCATTTTCCCCCTTTCCTATTGCCCAGTTACGCGTCTCCTAGGATGTGGTGGTAAGTGCTTGATCCTTTTCTCTCTTTCCACTTTGCTTCGTTGATTTCTATTGTAAGTTTTCCTTGTTACATCATTATTCTCTCTCCATTTGATGTCCGTTTCATGTGGCATAAGTATGGATATGTGGCTGACTTTTTCCTCTCCCAAAAATGGCTTCTGTGTTGCACTAAAACAGGGGAAAAAGTGGGAGGTATAGTGGCTGCCCAAAATTTGATGTAAAAAGTTTAAGTGTAATAGGTATTTGAAAAATAAATTTTTCAGTTTATATTTGTGTGTGTTGTGATGGAAATTTTTATCTCTCTTTTCCTTCTAAGTTTTAGAAAGTTGGAAAATTGGGGATTCTAAGTTGATAAGAAAATTTGATGTTTAGGAATTCTTGGTGTGACTTTATTAATGAATTATGTTGTTTGGATAATAATTTAAGAACTAAGAAGCTTGTTTTATTAATTTTGATTCTTGATGCACACATGGTGTTTGTCAAAAAGTTTGAGACAGGGTTCATAACTAAATTGAGTAACTAAAAGTGATTTATATAACATTGACTAAGTTGTAGTGTAGAATTTGTTTAATGTCCATTAAAAAAAAGGGAGGTGAAAGATATGTATTGCTTTAATGGTTTGAAGGAATTATTGGATAAAAGTTAAATGGTGGTGAGAGACAAGTTGGATGTTATTAAATTTAGTTCATAAGCATATTGATTTATGTACACTAAATACTTGTTTGATATATTCTAAGGAATAATTAGAAATTAGAAAAAAAATTGAATATAGTTAAAGAGTATTTCTTTTAGTGATTTCACCTATATTGAAAGTGGAAATTATCTTCGTATTTCTTATGGTTGGAAAAAGCCTTATAAATGAATGGAATTAATGTCTTCATGACAATAAAAGTTTTGGAATCATTGGGTAAAAGAAAGGGAAAAATTCTTAACTCCTCAAGTTATGTGGGAAAATAAGCGTAGAAGAATTTTTATGGGTTATTAATATTAATGGTATTAATGATTCTTCTTTCAGGTACATAGATAGTTACTTGACTAAAATTTCGTGAAATCTTCTAGTAGGTAATTATTTTTTTTAGAGAGCATATCAAGTAAGTACATAATGTCCAATTACAAATTTACATTGATACTTTTACTAAGTTCAATTTCAAATAAGTTTTTATGCTTCTTGCCTTTACTAAAGTGTTATTGTTTGACAAATGTTATTAAAATGCTTTATAAAGAGTTATAAAAGTTTCTTCCATTTGTTTGGTCAATATTTATACATGCATGGAATAGATGAAATGATTTCAAAGTTATTATTTATGCTTTATTTACTATAAATGATTGAACTATAAGAGTATTTGTATTTCATACATGCCAGAAAGGTTTTAAGGGACCAAATATAGAACGTTGATTGCTAATAGTAATTCTATTAGTCCTTGGTGCACCATGGTTAACACCCAGATAGTAAGGTACATAAGAAGCGCTAGCCTGGTGTGTTGGCCAACACATGTGGAATGGAGGTATATAATTTTATGAGCATCGTGCTCATGCTTGTTTTTCATGAACCTAGCACTCACCCTTGTTTTTGTGAATTTAGCTGCACCGGATTAGTTATTTACCCTCCACGTTTGTGACATTATTTTGTTTAGGTCGTTTTGAGACATGAAATTCAAGAAAAGTTTTAATTTTTATGTTAAATTTTACACAAAAGATTTTTATATCATGTTCTATATGCTCATATGTTGACTCCTTCTTCTAATTTTTTATTATGTTATTTTGTGGTAAATAATTGACTAAAAATTGTTATGATTATATAATTTTAGTCAAAGTAAAACTTCATTGTATATGATTCAAGATGGCAACTTTGTATGTTTCAATTTTTGTTTCAAGTTTATTTACACTTATTGTTAAATTTACAATTGTTTTATTTACCTTGTATTTAATATAAATATTTTTACTTTGCGACATTATTTATTGGTAAATATTTTTTGCCTCAGATAGTAGAATTGATCCCGTATTTTTGGCAGATCCTTGAGAGGCATATTTTGCTTGTAGGAAGCTTCTAGTCATTCTTTTGGATGAATTTACCTAAGATGTAAAATATTTATATCATTGTCATAATATTTTATACTTTGTTTAGATATTCTCCACATGAGGTATTGGCAGAATCCTTATATTTGATGTATTTGATTTGTGGATATATTGCATGTTGATTAGTTGTATTGCTGTAAAACTTTTGGGATGTCTAATTTTTTAAGAAAACTTTGTCAAAATTTCTATAAAAGGCTTAACTTTATTTCCGTATTTAAAAGTAAATATACTTATGATTCTTATATTATAATGATATCTTTGGACTTAAATGTAAATATATAAGTATTCAAGGCTTGTGAAATGGAGAGGTTATTTCACGTGCCATGTCAGCCACACCTAAATTTTGAGATGTGATAGATTAAATATAAAACAAGTAAATTAAAAGTAATGGGAGGTATTTGAACCTCAAAGATATATTTTAGTCATTCTTTCGGCAAATTCTGGGTAGTCAAGCTGCATGTGAAAAAAGAAATCAACATGCATCTTCCTCTTAAAATTTAGTTACTTAAACTTAGATACTTGATATATTTATATCAAATCAAATTAAAACACATAAATTTTAAATTAAAAAATAAATTAGCAATATAAATAACAAAAGTCAGTTGTAGAATAAATAATCCATTTATCCTAACTTAATTGAATTAAAATAACTTGTTAATTAAATATATAAATTTAACTACCTAGATTTTTTTTAGGGATCTCCGTAATTTATTAGCACATGGATCGCCTCGTTTTGAGGCGTGGGGAAAGGAAGGACATATTGATATCCATTCCCACAATTATTGAAATTAATCCTAAATATACGGTCACCGAAAAATCCATGTTCACCTCAGAAAATTGGTGCTCAATGTCACAAATCAATTCACAACATTGCTAGCCCGTTCAATTCACCGCAGCAATCTATTATCTATTAATAAATAACTTGAACTAGAATGTGTGTGGGTTTTTCATATTTTACATGGGGGGTTTGAAGTAAAGCACATTGTTCATCACTTATGAAGAGTACCATCTCATACAGATTTTTTTTTTGTTACATTAGGAGAGCTTGCATCATCATGTATAAAAGGACAACATATCTAAATCAACACTGCGTTTTAATATTCAAAGCAACATGGATATTTTTGAGTCGTAAAATTTCATGAATGGTGATGATTTGTTTCAACATCAGCCTCAAAGACGATCTGGATTATATCATTTTTTAATCAATCATGTCTAGATTTTCTCTTGTAAATAGTCTTTATTTATTTATTTTTTACGGACAAAGAGGCTACAGCGCAAGGAAGAAAAAAGTTACAAAGAAGGGATATGAATCCCAGTTACTCTGCAAAACGCGCACATGCATCAATTTGGATCATCTTAATTGGGTTTTGTGTCTCAGTTTTAATTTTTGACCATCATATCAATATTTAAGAGTCCAGATCAATTACAATTCAAATAATATTTTTTCAATAATCCATTTATACCATTAAATACCAATCTAATGGTCAGAAATTAAAAATGAGATAAATTGAGAGTTGAGACAATCTATTTCACCGGATCCAAATTGGCACATGCACATGTGTTATATTTAAATGTTTTCACATCTACATATGCCACATTATAATAACTTTATACTTCACATATTTCACATTCAAGTAACTCTACTGCATTTAGATATCCATCAATTGCTTTAAAATAGTGTAACTGATTAATCAATAAATAAACATTTAATTGAATAAATGACTAAATAAATACTAAATTAATCAATTAACTGAATAAGTAAATAAAGAAAGAATTAGCTGGATAATTAAATAAGGTTACAGATTAGGCGACAAAATATTTAACTGTCTTCCAACGTTTAGAAAAGATTGCTTTTTCAAATAAATATCACAAGAAATGGTATCTATCTATCTAATGGAAATTTAAAATAGAAGACACATGGGTGTAAGTTTTCAAACAAATCGATGTCAGCATAATCTGCTCAAAAGCCGGTGTTGTCGAAAACAGAGTCGAGAAAGTGAAAGTTTTCACCACCTTGGATTAATTGGGGCTATTCTTCACCTCAAACAGGCCTCCAATTTCATAATCACACACCAGATGCTATAATTCAGAGGTACTATATCATATTGTATTAATAATTATGATAGTATGTGCATGAATTGAACCAACTCATTTAGAGAATTCACAGATGAGGAAACGAAATTATTGTCAAATAGTCAAGTAGATAAGATACATGCCTCTTGCCTTGGGTGAAGAGGTCCTACAGGAGGAAGATACGGTTGTTGTGTTAAGAGTTCCAGCAGGAAATTTGTCTCCTATATAATTAGACTCCTACCATCTGAGGCATTGCCATTTTTTTAGTTCTAGGAAATCCTATCTGATGAAGCAAGATCATTTTTGTCAGGATTGAGATTGGTGTTGGAAAGTGATTTGTCAGTTGATGCCACCTCATTCTGTTGGTTCTTATTAATTTTCTTTCAATTGAGAAGCCGAACTTTGCATGATCGTGCTCTCCTCAATGCATGGAAATGCGGGGACTCATGCAAGGATGGCTGCAAGGAAGGTTTGGATAATGATCAAGTACATCACAAAAGAAGTGCAAGGATGCATGGTTGCATGTGAGTCCATACATTTATGGAGACACATAAAATCAATAGCAGGATCAAAAAACCAGTGGCTACCCATACAACCACCAAAATCTTTCATCACTTCTGTTTATCTATACTAAAATATATGAAAAAGTTGGGCAGAGTGGTATACCTTGGGATTCCTGATAACTTCATTAAATAATTCAGCTTTGGCATGAGACTGCCTGAGTCTCAATATATCGTCATGCTGTTTCGCATTGACAAACACAGGTTCCTCAACTGCATCAGTTGGTAGAGGAACACCAGCTTGTCGAATTCCCATTAACTGAAGATGGAACAGCCACAAGATATTGTTCAATGATCAAAGAATGATTATGATAGTATGTGCATGAATTGAACCTACTAATTTAGAGAATTCACAGATGAGGCAAAATTATTGTCAAATAGTCAAGTAGATAAGATACATGCCTCTTGTTTCGAGTGAAGAGGTCCTACAGGAGGAAGATACAGTTGTTGTGTTGAGGGATAGATGCGACTATTGCCAACATTTTGTCTGACACAAGCGTTAGCTGTTGTGTTGTGTTTTGAGTCAAGAGTTCCAGCAGGAAGATATGGTTGCCTAGCATCCTGACTGTCATAAGCTTTAAGAACATGGTGAATAAGATCTTCCCATGACTTCTTTCCAAATGCTCCAAGGTTCTAAATCAAATAAAAAAGACATGTAGTGAATATTGGATAGATTCATATATTGTGAATGTGGATAAGAGAATGGTTGATTAGCAAATTAATATACCTTCCTTAGTTGATGTGAGTTGGTATGAAGATGGTGCAAGAAATCCCCGACAGTTACTATTCCAAGCGAATCCAGCAGCCTATGCTTTTTCCCTTCTTTTGCAATGCCTTTCAAACGCCATATCATATCATCCATGGATGGAATGTCATGTTTCTTGAAGGCTGAAATCACCAAATCACACGTCACTCTCACCCTCGCACTTGCATCAAACAAGTAAGTAAACACAGACAATTAAAAGACAAACCCTCTCCACGGATGTCCTTAACCCTGAAAGCTTCACTTATACCTTCCCTAATTTTGGCTTCACCATGAGTTGGTCTCGCAACTTTGGCTCTGGCTCCTAACCTGAAACATTCGGTTCTAGCCCATGTCGAGTTATCAGTTACATAAAGGTTGGTGACATAGCCAACTCCATTTGTTAGTCTTATTAACGTATCCCCAGCAAGCAATTGCCCACTTACTCTACTTTGGTGTATTATGCTAGCACTGAATTCCTCTGCACTCCAATCCTCCCGACCATTGGAATCAAAGTCACCCTGTAAAATGCACAACTCTATCTCTGTGCACGACAGAGGACCTTCTTCGACGATGGACTCCTCCATTCCTGCATCACACTGGTACAGAGCAACTTCAAGGCGAGTCCTGCCCTCGGCCACAACCTTCTTACTTGTATAAATCTCGCTGGGCAATTCCTTGAAACGCAACCGGAAGGTTTTCTGTCTTCCTTCAGATATTTCTGTTTGATTTAGCCTTTGTCCGCTGCCAATTCAAACCAATAAAAGAGCAGATGTCCAGCGCAATAAATATTTTTATCTCAATAATACCCTTATCAAGCAAGTTATGTACTATTCACAAGCACCTCTTTGAGGGTTAATTGATCTATTTTTTTTTAAAACAAAGAAGGCAATCAATTGTGGACAATTTTTTTTTAAAATGTTTTTTTACTATAGATTAAATGAGGTTAACAAACTTTAACAAATAATATTGGTAAGTATAAAGCAGTTTATCTTTGAGACCAAAGGGATTATAATGGAATGGGATTATAAATGCATTAGAATTAGCAATGGTTATAATGGTCTGGTTAATGAGATGAAAATGAAATGTGATAATTTTTGGATGAATGTGAAAGGTGTTGTCTCTAAATAGATGTATTGATGTTGAAATTAATAAATGATATAGTAGTACATGTTGTATTGTGAATTTTTTAATATGTTTAATTTTGGGAACCCTACAACCGTCATGCTACCAAAAATTTTAAAAATAAATAAGCTATTATTTTAGATTTTGATATGTTTTCTTTTAAACTTTGAACTTTATCTTTTATTTGTGTTATTTAAGTTTTAGCTAAGCTTTTTAGTTGTTGGATTTTGGCCGGGTTTGGAAATCCGGTTTAAATTTATATGCAAAATTTCAGGTTAATAATTATCAATTGAAATTATTTTATTATTTTTTGTCTAAATCAATATTTTAAATCTAATACAAGCTTCTAATTAAATAGAGGTACATTAAATACAGTTATACGCATATATACCTGCTGTTTCTGTCAATATTTTGCTTGGAGTCCTTAAATACTCTTGCACTTGATGGTTGTAACGGCATGTTATCTGCTGTGATGGATTTTTAACAAGGGAAATCTGTGTCCTAGCAAATAGCTATAGATATAATTTCAGCTTATTAAATGAAGCAAAAGAAGTTATGACATTCCCACCGAAATAACACACTAGAATAGATAGGGTATTACCTGGATCATCGTCACTATATTCATCATCATCTACCTTAACTTGAGTCGTTATGTCAATTTGATTATTAACTGAAGAAAAGATGTAATCAAACGTGGATGGTCGATATGTTATTCCCCATTTTTCTTTGCTCCATTGCAATGCATCCCACCACTTGGTTTCTCCTTGAATGACCTTCAGATTTTGGCTTGATAGTTTCGTCTTAGAAAGGCTTTGGAGCTTTGGGCAATTATAAATTGCCATATTTTTCAAGTTTGGACCTATATGACATCCATTGGAAATGTTGATCAGTTTAGGCAGATGGAGAAGCAATATCTTTCTCAATTTAGGGAGGAAAATCTCTCCTTTATGTTCGAATGAACCATCACTTATCAAGGTGGTTATTTTGAGACAATCCATAACTTCAAACTCCTTCAAAAGTGAAAGATTGCCCAAAAAATCTAAGGTGAACACAGTTGTTAACTTGGGGCAATTTTGCAGTACTAAAGACTTCAGCACACCCAAAAAGCAGCGAAGTGGCATTGGTCCTTCCCATATATTTCTTAAATTCTTCATGTGCAATATGTACAAGTACAGCAAATGTGAGAAAATATCATTACCCTTATTTGACTGTCTTCCATCAACAACTGTTTGCATTTCTCTGCATTCTGCCAACATATAGACACGCTGCTACTCTAAATTCCTCATTTTAAATTCAGAGAGATTCTTGATTGTCTTATGTCACTCCAGGAATAAGGCTTTGCTATGCCCAACAAGCTGTTTAATTTCACTGGGAATATCATCGCCATTTACAAACTTTAAGCTACAACCACTTTGTTTAAATTTTGCTTCCCATGTGGATGGTGTGCTTGATATGATCCTTTGCATATGCCTACCAGCAATAAGTCTAAAGTTATCCTTAAAAATAGGGGCTGGTAAGAGCTTCAAAAGTTCCAGATGTGGGATATATAAGTAAAGGGTTAACAATTGCTTCAATCCCAATATTTCTAGAAGAATGTCTTGCACATTCTCACACCGCGGCTCATCATCAGGGTTCACATTAATACTTAAATGTTTTAACCCCTTGAGTTTTGAGATTACCTCAGATGGAATAATTTTTTAGCATGTATATTGCTTGCTTTTCTTGCCATGATATTCATAGAAGCAAAGGATCCAGCTTGGGAGATTGGTCAACTCTTGCACCTCTATTGGAAGATGTAAGATTTGAGTTCCATCAAGATCAAGCTTCTCAAGTTTCTTCAATTTTCCAATCTTAGGTGATAATTTCATGAAGCATTCACAATCTTTCAAATATAGTTTCCTGAGCTGCTCCAACTCAAAAAGAGAATCTGGTAGTTCTCGTACACTAATATAAATCCAGGATCCAGAGTAGGGGCATTTTAAAAAAAAACATATGTTGAATTCTTATTAGATCAGCATTTTCCTGCAACAATAAGTCATTTGAATCAATCATGCATGTCTAGATTTTCTCTTGTAAATAGTCATTATTATTATTATTATTATTATTATTATGGAAAAAGAGGGCTACAGCCTAAAACGAGAAAGTAAAAAAGTTACAAAGGAGGGATATGAATCCCACTTGTGTCGAAGTTGACGAGGCCTTCAGCGAGTCTTTATGTTGGCATCGCATTTGAGGTCATATCTGGTACTCTGCAAAACGCGCAAATGCATCAATTTGGATCACTTTAATTGAGCTTTGTCTCAATTTTAATTTTTGACCGTTAGATTAATATTTAATGGTTCAAAACATTTATAATTACATTAAATGAAATTATGAGTTTTGAATACCCCTCTTCCCCCTAATATAAATCACTCTCTTGAAGGGTTTAATAATGATCCTCATCTTAAGTTATTTTTCAAAATGTAAGTAGCATTAAAATTCTTCTTTATATTGTCCTTATTTATTAAATACACTTTATTAAATGGAGAAAAGTGTTGAGAGATAATAATAACTTCACATATTCATTTATTAATTAATATTTCACACACACACACACATATCACATTTTAATAACTTCACATATTTCAAATTCAAGTACCTCTACTACATTTTGGCAAAAACAAAAAATAATACCTCTACTACATTTACATGTCCATCAATTGCTTTTGAAATAGCGTAACTGATTAATAAATAAGTAAATAAAAATTTAATTGAATAAATAACTAAATAAATATTCAATTAATTTATTAATTGATTGAATAAGTAAATAAAGAAAGAGTTAGCTGGATAATTAAATAAGATTAATGTAAAGATGAGGTGATAAAATATTTATAATGATGACATTAAAAAAAATCAATTATAAAATTATAATAATTGAAATAAATTCTAACCCATGATCGTAAACAGAGTAGCAACATTTATCATAGTCCAACACCATGACCTTGACTGTCATCCGACGTTCAGAAAAGATTAATTTCTCAAATAAATATCATAACAAGTCTTATCTAATGGAAATTTAAAATAGACGAAATGGGTGTAACTTTTCAAACAAATCGATGTCAGCATAATCTGCTCAACAGTCGGTGTCGTCGAAAACAGAGTAGAGAAAGTGAAAGTCTTGGAACACAGAACTGTCCCTTTCCGTTGGACTAGGTAAGCCATGAGCCAACAATATCTTTATAAGATGGAATGGAAGGAGTTGTCCAGTGAAGAAATTGACTCAAGATCTGCATTGGAGGCTGACTTGCCCTTCTGCTTTCCCCTCAATGTGAGAGTAGAATCTATTGAAGCCTGTGCACAAGTGTGACTTCCCCTGTAAATGATTACGACAATTGTTAGGTCTTCGTCAGTTCTTTGCATTTGCTTTCTAGCAAAGGGATCTCTATGAGTATACTTTTTTAGTACAAGCGGCAAGCAAAGCTTGAAGGTAAGAAAACAGAAAATCTATGAGTATATCTATAATAGCTTATGCCCATTGACAACATACAGTATTAGCCAAATGTTGCATAATTATTGAAGTAATTGGGTTTCCTTTGGTAATTGAAGTGGTCTACTTGCGAAATTCGGATCCAAATATTTCTTTCAAGTCATATTTCCTCCATTTGTATCCATCCTCTAATGTGTCTTCACAGGTAATTTTGTTGACATTATTAAAGAAGTAATTCTATGATACAAGAATTCATGTTAGAAAAATACACCACAATCTCTGAATAAGCTTACATAAAATATAGTTATGCATTTATATCTATATAACATTTCTGTTCTCATTTTGCTTCGAGTTAAAAATCCTGGCACTTGAAGGCTGTAACGGAGTCTTATGTGTTGTGATCGACTTTTAACAAGGGAATCAAGGGAAATTATCGACATAATATAGGTAAATAATTTCAGCTTATGGAAGGCCTAGCTTCTAAAAGTTTTGCAAGTTTTTTTTTCCCATGTATACCAAAAAGTTTCTTATAGAAGTGCTTATATATTATCTACTAATGAAATTTTCACATGTGTACCGGGATTCAAACTTACACTTTTTTGGAGCATGAATCACATTTACACATTTCACAATACACATTAATTTCTTCTATCCTTAAATGAAATGGATTTAATACTATCACATTTAATGTATAAGATATTCCCTCTTTTAAGTATATTAAAAGTTCATTAAGGAAAAATTAGAGAAGTTTTTTAAATTTTTGACAAATTTATTAACCTTAATTAGTTTTAACTGAGTTCCTTAGTCCTTGCAATTTAGTTAAAAACTTTTACTAATTCTGTTTCTTTTTATTTGTCATTTAAGATTTTAAAACATAAATTAAGAAATACAATTAATATATTAGAATTTTTTAAAATTAAAAAAAATATAATATATCATTCAACAAATGAATAGATAAAAAATAGTCATTAATGTTATTTTTGACTTTTGAATAGATAGATAAGAGTGCAATTTGGAAAATAGTAATTAATATTATTTTGGAATTTAAAAGTGATAAATAAATAGAAACAATTTTTTTTTCAAAAGTACTCCCTCCACCCTATATTATAAGATAATAAGTGAAATTTTATAGATATTAAGAAAAATGTATAACATCCTTAAATTTTTCAAAAACTTAAAAATCCATATTTTACTCTCATTAAATATTATTAATTAACATAATTTATCATACTATATATAATATTAATAAAAAGTAAAATTGATAAATAAAATCATATTATGTTATAATATAAGATAAAAAGATTTTACTTATTACTTTGTAATATAAAATGCAGAGACTAACACTTAAAAAGAAACAAATGGTAACGGAAGGAGTACATTAAAGACAACAGGAAATATTATGTAATCGCCATATAGTTGGGCCCACAGGCGGACAACAAAAGGCCGATTAATGAAGGAGCTAGTAAACTCCTCCTATGCTGCTTTCATACAGAGGATGTATTCTAGAATTTTTTGTATGTATTTAAAATATACGTCGCTTTGTAATATTTAAATTATATTAAATTTTTTGTTCCCATTTTAACAAAAATATTTATGATGGAGATAGAAATTGAGAGAAATATAATTATAACAGGATTAGAATTTAATAAAGATAATATTATAAAGTTATGGTAAATCTTGAAATTTTTAAAAACTTTAACTAACTTCAACTAATTTTTTTATTTTGTGTAAAGTTGTTAAAAAGAAACTTTTATATATATATATATATATATATATGAAGAGAGGGAGTAGTAATTATCACCTACTTGGGATCATCCCTCAGACGAGTGGTGCGCGTGGATGCCTTTGTACGTAGTTATTACATGCATGGGATCATCCCTATCTCTCTCAACTCTCTTTTTCACTGGGCATCCTTTTGCTAAGCACTTGTAGTAATACCTGTAATCACATCCTAATTAATTAAGCACATCTAATACATTGAAAAACATTTGGTCAAAAAAAAAAATACATTGAAAAACAAAACGAAAAGTTTCATGATGAACATCATCTTTTTTTCTTGCTGATGCTTCCTTGTTTCATCTAGTATACATAATATCAAACAGATATAATGAAATTAAAGAACATGCAAAATATGTGTCTACAACACCCACCTTGGATTGGAGTTATTCTTCGCCATCTTCGTCTCGTACTTTCTCCACTTGTACCCATCATCTATTATTTCAACCTCTGACTTTGTTTTGAATGCACATCTCTCTCTCACTTCCTTCCTCTCGCGTTCATTGATAATGTCTCTGTAATACCCCATAAGAATATTGCATTACTTGTCTTAATAAAATATGTTTTATAGAAATATAGATAACAATATAAAAATCATGTAATACAAAAATATTAATAAGAAATTTAAGTATAAGGGTTAATTATGATATGATATAAAGGTACTTTATGCACCTTCTAAATAGAGGTACATAGAATACAGTTATGCTTATATATACCTGCTGTTTCTGTCAGCATTTTGCTTTGAGTCCGTAAGTAACCTCGCACTTGAAGGTTGTAACTGCGTCTTATCTGTTGTGATAGATTTTTAACAAGGGAATCAAGGGAAATCGGTGAGCTAGTTATAAATATAATTTCAGCTGCTTATTAAATGAAATAAAAGAGGTTATGACATTCATACTAAATAAAATAATACACTAAATTAAAATCTAAAATAGATAGAGTATTACCTGGATCATCATCAATATCACCATTGTCAATATCATCATCATCTACCCCAAATTGAGTCATTATGTCAACCTGATTATTGATTGAAGAAAAGATGTAATCAAACATAGATGGCCGATATGCTATTCCCCATTCTTCCTTGCTCCATTGCAATGAGTCCCACCACTTGCTTTCTCCTTTAATAACCTTCAGGTTTTGGCTTGACAGTTCCATCTCAGAAAGGCTTTGAAGCTTTGGGCAATCGTATATTGCCATAGTTTTCAAGCTTGGACCTATGTGACATCCATTGGAAATGTTGATCAACTTTGGAAGATGGAGAAGCAATATCTTCCTCAGTTTAGGGAGGAAAATCTCTCCTTCATGTTCGAACGAACTGCCACTTATCAAGGTAGTTAGTTTGGGACAATCGTTAACTATAAGCTCCTTCAAAAGTGAAAGATTGCCCAAAAAATCTAAGGTGAACACAGTTGTTAACTCAGGGCAATTTTGCAGTACTAAAGACTTCAGCAAACCCAAAAAGCAACGAGATGGCATTGGCCCTTCCCATATATTTCTTAAACTCTTCATGTGCGATATGTACAAGTACAACAAATGGGAGAAAATATCATTACCACCATTTGATTGTCTTCCATCAACAACTGTTTGCATTTCTCTGCATTCTGCCAACATACATACACGCAGCTGCTCTAAATTCATCATTTTAAATTCAGAGAGATTATTGATTGCTTTATGTCGCTCCAGGAATAAGGCCTTGCTATGCCTAACAAGCTGTTTAATTTCACTGGGAATATCATCGACATTTACAAACCTTAAGCTACAATCACTTTGTTTAAATTTTGCTTCCCATGTGGGAGGTGTGCTTGATATGATCCTTTGTGTATGCCTACCAACAATAAGTCTAAAATCAACCTCAAATATATAGGCTGGTATGAGCTTCAAAAGTTCCAGATGTGGGATATATAAGCTAAGAGTTAACAACTGCTTCAATCCCAATATTTCTGGAAGAATGTCTTGCACATTCTCATACCACCGCTCATCATCAGGATTCACATCAATACTTAAATGTTTTAACCCCTTGAGTTTTGAGATTACCTCAGATGGAATGATTGTTGAGAATGTATATTGCTTGCTTTTCTTGCCACGAAATTCATAGAAGCAAAGGATCAAGCTTTCAAGATTGGTCAACTCTTGCACCTCTTTTGGTAGATGTATGATTTGAGTTCCCTCAAGATCAAGCTTCTCAAGTTTCTTCAATTTTCCAATCTTTGATGATAATCTCATGAAGCATTCACAACCTTTCAAATATAGTTCCCTGAGCTGCTGCAACTCAAAAAGAGAGTCTGGTAGTTCTCGTATGTTAGTGTAAGATATGTCCAGGATCCAAAGCAGGGGCATTTTAAAGAAAAAGTTATATGGAATTCTTGTTAAATCAGCATTTTCCTGCAACATTAACACTTTGAGTTCAGGGCTATTTGGAGACAAAGGTAGCTCAGATAGTTTATTGTTTGCAAGCTCCATATGCACAACACTATGCCATAGCTCGTCCTTTGGTGGCTCTGTCAACCCTAACCCAGATTTTTTCATGAACATAGGAGTTTGGGTGTTCAATGAATCCAAAATAGCATAGGTGTCTTCTGGCAATTGGACATACTTATCATCTAATTGGTCTTGAAGTAAGATAGAGCATTCTACAAGCTCTCTTAGATTATGTGTGGCTTCTCGAACATCTGTTAACCGATAAGAAATCCAATAATACATCAATTCATTTGAGAGTTTCCCAGTTTTGATATCAGGGATGAATAAGCAACTCTTGAGGCAATGCTTTAGTGTTTGATTCAGGTCATTCCAGACGAAATTTATGAATGCAATAACCATAACTTTGGTTACACCCTGAAACATATTCATATCATACAAAGGATCAAGGCAGCGCAATTTGCTGAGAGCAAGTTCCCAGAGTTTGATATCTTCCACTTTCTTCAATGACTTCGCCACAAGGACAATTGCTAAAAGATGGCCACCACATTCTTGAACTATTCGTACTGCAATTTTCTGGATGGCACTAGAAGAGAAAACAAGTTTATTGCATACATTTTGACAAAAGACTTTCCATGGCAACAAATGATCATTTGTACTGATTGTCAGATCCATTGCCATTGTTTTTTCACCATGTGCCTGCTTTTGTGATTCAGTGATAACCAACACCTCCTTAACTAGCATACGTGTAGACAAACTCACTTTCCGTTTATGTGTAGTTTTCTCAGCATTCCCATCCAACAGTCGAAGCTGTAAAATTTTCCTGCTAATCAACCTTTGGGGATCATTCTGACTGAAATTTAGTAGCCCATCACGCTGCGCACAGCCGTTTTGTTCATCATCAACCCATAAGACTGCTTTAAAGATTTCATTAAAACGAGGCATATTTTCCATATCTTTTAATACCACTTTCATTTTGTCGAAAACTTGTCTTCGTTCATCATTATTTCTGGTAGAAATCATGGCATGGTTAATGTTGCGTACATGGTCATCCCCAGAAATTAAGGTTTGAACCAATTGATTAATAGCAAGATCAGCTGCCAAATTGTGAATAGCATCTGGTATTTTACTGTCATCATCATCAAACATGGAACTACCACCTTCTTCCATCTCATTATCCATCATCTTTTTTTCTGGCCAGACATTGTCCATCATCATTTCTGTTGGTACGAGTCCTTCCAAATAACGAAGTGGGCTCTCTTGGATGGGACAGTACTTTTCTGCTATTGAGCCACGCTCATTTGAAACTCGATGAATCCAAGTCTTAAGTTTGCTGTCATGCACTGTTCTCACAGGGTAACTCAACCAGAGGCTGACAATATCTCTTATTCTGTCTAACTTCAACAGCGAAGTATTCTGCTGTCTCTTGAAATTTGAATGCTTAAACGATGATGGAAAACCAAGTGACAAGATGCAGGATGGCAAACCGGCCTCGCTTTCGTTTGAATCCATCTGAGCTCTACACTCCATCAGACTCCAACTATAATGTTGAGTTTTCCTGCATACATATAACTCCATTAGAACTCCAAAGGAATATTTATGATGAACAAACCTAATTATTTAGTTAAATTCTTTATTATACAGAATATCTTATAAGAATGAGGATTAAATATTTTTCTAGTGTCTTTTGGTTTGTTTGAAAGGGTGCCAATCCCCATGGTTTAATTTGTATATTGTCACCGAACTAATTGCTATGTGGTATGGTAGATGCCATTATTTGACATGATTAATCACATCACTCTTCAGATGATGATAATTTCAATACTAAGAAAACATGCCTTCTTAGTACCAACTATTTCGTGTTTTTTCACACGTGATGAACAATTTTATCATTAAAAATTATTTTTCACTTGTGCCATTAACTCTTTCATGATGCATACACACATATTTTGCTTCTAGCTCTACAAATGGACAAAATTTGGATCCACATTTTGCAAAGAGTTGATTTGTTATTGGCATTAGTTTAAGACTTTCGTCTGTAAATGCGATTACCCCTTTTATATATGTGGCTTGAAATAATATTAAAAGATTTTAATGAGAGAAGATCTACTTCTACCTTCACGTCTATTATATATTTAGCGAAAAAAAAAACAGAGTATGCCCTGCTTATTTTTTAAAATTTTATTTAAGATTTGAACCACCGAAATTTAGGGATTAGATTCTCCTCATTTATAAAGTAGAAAAATAATTTTTCTTTTTGTAATAAAAATTGTCTTCTATTAAATCTAAATTATCTAAATTTTAATTCCCATCGAAGATAAAAAAAACTGTTCTATAAAAATTTAGATTGTTTAGCTGAATAATAAAGATTTACTTCATATGACAATATTTTTTACCCAAAATTAAAAAAAAAAATCCTTAGATCTAGATTTGGTATATATTGATAATTTATATTTTAAATTTATTTTTAATTTAAATCATTATTTCTTTTGACAACAATTAAACAAATAAAATTTGAACAGCTTAAATTTGATTTAGAAAATCTAAGTCAAAATTAACTGACATATTGTTGTGAATTATATATATATGAATAAATTTTGTACTTTTATTATCTTAGAAATCCAAAACGAGAATTCATAAATGAAAGAAGAGCTTGGTTGGTCTGAAAATGTAGGAGAAGTTTGAAACTAAAGATCAATTAAAAAAAAAACAAAGAAAACAAATTGGATAAGGACGGAATTAAAGGAGTACATACCAGGAAGCGACTTGATCAGGTGTTGAATCTCGAGTTCAAGTCCAAGCCTCTGCTAGTTGAGTAGAGAATGGGGACTAGTGGACACTGTACTTCCTAGTAAGCACAAGAACTTCCATCTAAATCTAAACCGGAATGGTTGGTCAATAATTGAACCAGTAACTACACTAGTAAAGATGAGAGGAAACTCCCGTGCATCTTCGTTTTTTGTCATTTCTGATTGGGGAATTAAATTTTGAAACTAAAATAATAAATTTACTACAAATTAAACTATGATACTACTCATTTTTCCAATTTTACTACTCAATATTTTAAATTGTAATATTCTTTATTAGTTAAAGTAATTTATTAACTCTACTTGTTCCTAACTATAATTCCCCCTTTATTTTTTGTCCTATTTTCTCATTATAGTTATTTTAATTTTATTTTTCCCTTCTTTTTCATCTTTCTAGTCAGCCCTAATCATAAGATTTTTTTTCCCACAACAATAATATGATCCATTTTAGGTGAACTTAGCCTTTTAGTGTACGCAAGACTTTTCTTTTTAAAATAAATTACATAGATTTTTTTTTAGTTTTCTGAAAGTTATAGAAAAAATGACATTTGGGACTCTAACAAAACCTATAATAACAGTTAGAACCCACAAAATTTAGTAACATCAATGAAGGGCCTTGTTGTAACACCCCACATGATTAAGAGCATAATTAATGGATAACTAAGTACCAATATTAATTAAAGAATTTAATTTAAATGGTTTATGAAAAATTTAAATAATTTTAGGATTTATTTATAAAAGAAGTTTGGGATACAAGAGGCTAAAATTCAATTCAAAGACTTATAGTGTATGCTTGGATAAATCCCAATGACCTTTCTGGTATCAAGGTTTATGAGAAAAGATTTGGTAGCATTTTGAAATGATTTAATTGGGTATTGGTTGATGAAATCATTATTTGACATATTTCTGACAAAACCTGAGCAACTTTTGAAATTTGCCAATTTGAGGGATTAAATGACATCATTTTGAAGTGAGATTTTTTGTGTTGAAAAGTAAGCATCTCAAACTTTCCATAAAGTCCTCATTTGCCATTTTTTTTTAATATCTGTAGGTCAAGTTATGGGTTCCAAAATTGGGGTCACATGCAACTTAAAAATGTCTAGTTAGTTGTGGTGACCGGTCACGATTTTGTATAAAAAGACTCAACCTTACTTGCCAAAACAGTGTTTTGCTATGGGATTTGGGGAGGCTTTATTAGGGTTCGTGCTTTTGGGCTTTAGATCGAAGTTTCTTGGCTTTGGAAAGCTTTAATCTTCAAGGTATGATAGTTTCCTCATCTTCCTCTCCTCTTTCTTCAAGCTTTGAGAGTGATTTTCATGGATGAGGCTTGGATTTCGAATTGGGCTGAGTTTCTACTGATTGAAATATGTTAGAATGTTGTAATGGAGTGTTGAGAAGCTTCCTCAAGTGTTGGGTGTAAGTGTTTAAGGGTTTATGGCTTATGGGTGTCCAACTCTAGCCTCTTACTTTGGGGTTTTTCATGTCCAAATTTTCTAAGCTAATAACTGGTTTTGGGAGTTAATTTGGGAATAATGATGGATGGGTATGGTATTGGTTTCATGGTTTTGTTGAGTTTTTGCTTGAGTCACCAAGTTGTTGTCAACCAGAGGCTATGTCATCACTTGATTTATGGGTTTGATAGTTGTGTAGGGTGTCAGCTTACTTAATTGAAATTTCTATACGCAAAGAAGTTGTTTGAAAGCTACAAATCCATTGGTAAGTGACTATTTTGACATATGAAGAATTTTGGTCTTGTTGGCATAGAGTGGCTTTAAGTAGTTTGAATGGTCCTATTGAAGTTTTGATGCCCATTTGGGTCTTAAATCATACTTGAGAAACTGTATGTTAACTTGGTTTGCATTCCTCTTATGTGTGTATTGTTGGTGATCAAATAGCCTATCGTGATATTGTGTGAGTCTGGGTGACTTGAGGTAATAAGTTTCCTACACTCTCTACTTTATTAGTTCATGACAAGCAAATGAAAATGGCTAAGTATATATGTATGTATACATATATGGTAGAGCTTGATACATGTTTATTGTGCATCTTTATGTTCATATCTTGTATAATGATACTATATTGGCATGATGATATATAGAATATGATAGTATGTTAACATGGCATATTGACATTATCACTGGTTAATATGCATGGTTAAGTATATGTTGATTGAGTGATAATGTTATTAAATACCATGTGATATGTCGATTCATTAAATGACACATAAGACCTTATGTTCAAGTGGTAAGGTGTGTTATATCTCTGTCACTAAACCACTGTCCTTTAGTTGGGAGACCCAAGTTGTTGAATTAGAAGTTTTGATAATTCCAAACAACTAGAGCTTGAAAAGGAGAATATTAAAGGAATACAAAAGGATCAAGTGAAGAAATCTAGAGAAGAACATGAGAAGACTTAGTCTTTAGGATTTCTGCTCTTGTAATATGGGTAAAAAGCTTTGATCTTACTTCTTTTAAGTTACCACAATGTCTAAATATGTTATTTGGAAGTTATCATATATTGGCATGTGTTAGTTTTGAAAAATATTGAGCAATAGATGAAGTTTGCCTCTTAACTAATGAGTATTTTGTACAAACTTTGAATGCTGAATGAAATTTGAATATATAGAAGTTTCATCTCTGACAGACAAATTTCAATGATGAAAATCGAATTGTAGTCTAAGCATAGTTAATAAAAAAGTGCAAAATTAGTCTGACATTTAGTCAAAATTCGAATTTTGTTAAAGTACAAAGTAAGTTTAAAGTTGCTTTCTCTAACAAATGAACTTTGTACTTCAAAATTCGTATTTCAAAATGAGAACATATAAGTCTTGTTAGAGCAAGTTTCTGACAGACAAATTTTATAACTTAACATTCGAATTTCACAAAGTAGAACTCTTGTGTCATGTTGAATAAGTCTCTGACAGATGAATTTTAGATTATGAAATTTGAATTTCGAGTATACTATGAAAATATGAGACAACTGTTTAAACTCAACAGATGTATTTAGAATATGAAAATTTGCATGTTTAAACATGAGATAATTTTAATAAACTCAAAATTCAAATTTCACTCTTGAACAGATGTCTATTGAAATACAACATTAAAATCCATAACTTTCTATCTCTGCAAAATTAATCTATTAACACAAAAAATTCAAATTTTTGTATGTCAGACGCATTAAATGCAGTTGGTGAATAACTATTTTTAGAAAGTAATCATTGGTTAATGTTTCTAATGGCTAGATCTTGTGTCTAATGACTAGTTAAGGCACAAATCTATAAATAAAATTTCATTTGAAGTAGTGTGCAACGATTTTAATCTTATTTGTGTAAAACTCTATCAAATTTCTAAGTCAAAACTTTTTACTTTCACACTTCATTTATTGTACCTTAACTTTCATATATACTCTTGTCTAGAGAGTTCATATTTTATATAAAAATCTTTTCTTTATCTGGAAGAGAGATTCTTTGTGAGGGGAGTCACAAAGAGAAGTGAGAATTACTTTGTAAGAGTATAGAGTGTAGAATTTGAAAGCTCTTCCATTGAATTCTTGCAAATAATGAAAATCTCAAGTGGTGACTTGAGGACTGGACTTAGGTCAAGAGGATCATACCGAATCAGGATAAATTTCTGAGCTCTTTCTTCTTTCCTCTTACATTTACTTTCATTTTTTATTACACCCTCTTTTTCTACAAACCTTTGCTTTCACTGGGTAATCACGATTGTACAGGAAATTTTTGAATTTCTCAATTCACCCCATTTTGGGAAGCCAGCTACTCTAACAAGTACTATTAGAGCTTGAACTCTTAGCTAAATGATTTAACCATCCGGGAGAACAAATAGCTGGTTTTGGAGAAAGCATCTTACTTGAGGGAAACAACACTAATAAACCTCCAGGCTTTAGTGGAGAACACTATGGATTTTGAAAGATAAGGATGCAAATGTATTTTCAGTCCATAGACCTGGAGATCTGGTCAGTCATCTAGAAAGGTGACTTTGTGACAATGAAGCAACAAGATGATGGAACTTATAAGAAGAAGCCTAAGGAGGAGTGGAGTGATAAAGATAAGAGAAGAGTCTTGCTCAACTTCAAAACAAAACATTGTCTGATCAGTGCTTTCAACTAGGATGTATTTTATAGAGTCTCTCATTGTTCCACAGCCAAAGGAATATGTGATACTCTGGAAATTGCACATGAAGGAACAAATGGAGTAAGAGAAAACAAGTTAAACTCTTGCATTTGTGAGTATAAAAGCTTCAAGATGAAGTAAGGAGAGGGCATTAAAGATTTGTAGAAAAGGTTTACCCTCATTATGAACTAACTGAAGAATCTTAGCAAGGAATATACTCAGCTAAAAAAAGTTAGAAAAATCCTCAGAGTCCTACCCATCGAATAGTAACCAAAAGTGATAGCCATAGAGGAAGTCAAGGGAGAATCAATTGCTTCTATTACAGTAATTTTTAGCAGCCTTGAAGAATATGAGAGCAAGATGAAAGCTTTCAAAGAGGTAGGACAAGAAAAGAAAAAGTAAAGTCTGACTCTTAAAGTAGAATCAAAAGATAATGATTTTGAAGAAGATGCCGAGCTTGATGAAGAAACAATAGCTATGTTGATAAGAAAATTCGAGAAAATGTCTGGAAAGAAGAAATTCAAAAAGATCATAAAGAAGAATGGAGCCACCAGTAGCAAGAAAGAAACAAAGGCTCCATCATATGTTATGAATGTAAGAAACCTTGACACATCAAATAGGAGTGTCTTCTGCTAGCCAAGAAGCAAGGAAAAGGCAAGAAGACTGTCAAAGGGAAAAAGAAGAAAGCCTTCGTGTCATCCATTTGGGGAGATAGCTCAAATGAAGAAGATGTAGCAGAAGATGATGAAATTGTCAATCTATGCTTAATGACTCAAGAAGCCGCAAAAGAAGAAAATAATCATTATCAAGACAGTGATAGCGATTTTGATGTAAATGATTATAAACCTTTCTACAATAAACTACATGATGCATTCAATGATTTAATGTCTAAATTTATCAAAGTATCTAAGTAGTTGCATCTAGCAAAAAAGAAAATAAGCAAACTTAAAAATGAATCTCATGCATCTTATACTGCAACACTACATGCTCCTTCTACCACCTCTGTTTGCACCTTATGTAGTGAGTTAAGAGATAAGAATGCTTATCTCCATAAAACTCTAACCAAATTCACTATAAATAACAGTTACATTATCATATCAAACACACTATTAAGCCTCATTTCCTTTTTACACTTCCACTTCCTTGGAAAATACTTCATTGAACCAAACAAGACATTACTTTTTCTTTTATGTCCACTTCTTTACTTTTTTTTTTGGTATATTGATTCTTTCTTTTTTGGGAAAATTCTATTAAAATACCAAGGGAACAAGATAATTCCAAAAAATACCCTAATTTATCTTAATTCCAAAAAATTGTCAAGGTTTGAAATTGGAATTAAAATTAAAAGACAAAAGATAAAAATGTCTTTCCTATGTAAATGACCCATTTACAAGTGATAATAGTATATTTGCAAGTGACATATCCTTATTTGTAAGTCATAATAGTATTAGTTGTAAATGAACCTATTTCACTTATAAATATATTATTATCACTTACAAATGAGTCACTTTTATAAGAAGGGCCTTTTCACTATTTGCCTTCCAATTTTAGCCTTGGTAGTTTTTTAGAATTAGGATAAATTAGGGTAATTTTTTAGAATTATCTTATTTTCTTGTTATTTAAATGGAATTTGCCCTTCTTTTTCTCTAGCCAACCCTAGTACAATAGTATGACTCATTTTTAATATTAAATAAATAGACAGCCTTTTCATTTTAGTATGCCCCATAACATTGGCCTCCAAAACCAAAATATAGATCCATTCAACAAGCAAAATATCAAAACACGGTACAGATTATAAGCAGAGCTTAAAAAATTGGGTTGGACTACCCAGTTCGACTAGTTAGACTGAGAACTGGTGCCAGGTTCGATCCGGTCATAAGATTTGATTGCCTAAAACCGGTGGAAAACTGATCACGAACCAATACAAAATCGGTTGAACCAGTTTGATTTTATTTTATTTTTAAAAAAATTAATTTTTTTAATTTTTAGTTTTAAGATAAAATAATATTACTTGTAGTACTAAGTAACATTATTTTTTATATAAATTTTTTTCTTTCTATATTATAACATTATATAAATATTATTATGATACATAATTATTAATAATGATTAATTTACTTAACAAATAATATGAAAATATAATATTAATTGATTATTTTATATTCATAATATAATTATAAATGAATATTAATTTCTTTAGATTTTAATATTGGGTCATGGAACTTATTAATAATATTTTTAATTTTCTATATAATATATAAAATTAAAAAATTATTAAATTTATTACTACCAATTTGATTTCAATTAAATCCTGATTAAATTATTAAATTTTGAATAAACGTTCTGATTAGTTTGATATATGATCCGATTTTTTAATCCTTTATTATTATAAGTGAAGGACCCACGGTACTTGGTGTCGGTGCTCATGAGTGGACGAGGAGTATCGTGATTATCGCTCTCAGATTATTCATATTTTATTTGAACTGGACACTTTTTTTGGGTAAATTTTTGCTCAGGGAGATGACTCATATCAAACATTCATATTATTCTTGGCTTGTAAATTAGGTGAATGAAGTGTCATTGTTCATTACTTGTTAATTGTATCACTTCATATAAATTTTATACTATATATTGATGCCTTAAAATTTAAATTTTTAATTTTGATTAAAGTAATTATTTTTCAAGTTGAAAGTGGAAAATTATTTTAATTTTGTTTTATATTTCCTTTAAAGTAATAAAAAATTTCAAATTTGAAAAAATTCATAACGGCCTAGCTTTTATAAATTGTGAATAGTGTATTTCATTCTCCAAATTCTAGATAATGCATGGGGCTCATTACTTCCAAAAGTAAATATAGAATCTATTTAACACTTTATATTAATTAAAAAAATTTTTCCTATGTATTACACCAATTTTGAGGTAAGATGCACAATTTATAACTTATAAATAATGTTGATTGATATAGATTTTATTATTATATAGGTTATATATTTATAGACTTCCCCCATGAGGCTACAAATAAACAAAAATTAAAATGTACTTATATTTCTGAATAAGAGTGTGTGTGTGTGTGAATAAATTTGTGGGTTACAAATTAATTTTATTATTTACTTATATATATACATATATATATATATATATATATGGTGGAAACAAAATTTTAAATCAAATTCTTTTAGGGAAATTTAATGCTTTCTTTTAGAAAGTGTACTTGAAGGATTATTTTTGATATTGATATATCACAAATAAATGTGTGTTAGTTTCAGTGGATGGAATTTCAATCCTTTGATGTTACTCTGTTTTAAGGCTTCAAAACAGAGGTCCCAAATTTATTTGAAAACTTTATTGTTCAAGCGATAATATTGGAAAATCAAATCAAATAGACAACACATGTATCAATGGGGCTTCATAGACTACAACCACATTTTGCAGTCATATTGAAGGCTTTATAGATTATAACCACATTCACATATACGACGAGTGCTACAAAAAGTGCATGTTCATCGCAGTGATTGCAGAAGGGACTTCAATGTAAATTCTTAAAGCATGAGAATGCTTCGGTTAGGGTAAATTCTTCTTTATGGAAAATCAATCAGATATTGTGGGGGTAGAACTGACATGTAAAGAAAAAGGCATAAAGCCAGTATGGAGCCAATGTTTGCCCCACCATGATACACTTCGCTGCCATTCAAGAAACCCTCAGCCACCTTGGTTTTTTAACACCGTTTGGTCCATGACAAAGTCCTCCAGCAGCTTTCACAAACTCCAGGGACTAACGTCTCCAACGTTTTAAAGTTTAGGGATTGTGTTTAAGAAAATTAAACTCTAGGGACCAAAACCAAAACTCACTAAAACGATGGGGACTTGGGGCTCAATTTTCCCTTCAATATATTTATATATATCTCATATATGACCTGTATCGCAGCTCCATATTATATATTCATTCTTGAACAAACAATTGGAGCAAAAATCATGTGAAAGTACACTAAGATGTCTGATAGGTATCTTGATGGGAATGTGTTTTTTCCAATGTTGTCAGAACATGACTGGACATTGAACCGGATAAGTTACTGGTTCAAGGTTCAATGGTTCGATCGAGGTCGAACCGGGGTTGGACTGGTAGTGATTAAAATAATATATTTAAAATAAATAATATAAGTTTAAACAAATTTTATAACTTAATTAAAGTTTTAAACTAAATAATATTCAATTATCAATATATTATTCATCACAAACAAATTATTAATGAGTTTCATAACTCAATATTTTAATTTAAATAAGCTAATATTCATCTATAATCATATTTTGAGTTCAAAATAATAAATTAATAATTTATTATTTATTATTTATTAAGTAAATATATATAATTTGTAATAGTTATATATCATAATAATGTTTATATAATATTATAATATATAAAAAATATATTTTGTACTAAAAATGATGCTATTTTATCTTAAAAAAATTAAAAAAAAAAATAATGCAGAACCGGTTCAAACCGGTTCAGGACCAGTTTCACCAGTTTTGGACCAGTTCTCACCGATTCTGAACAGTACCGGTTGAGTACTATGACCGGACCGGACCAGGCACCGGTTCCCGGTCCGACCGGTCGAACCGGTTGGTCCGGTCCGGTCCGACCGGTCGAACCGGTAGGTCCGGTCCGGTCCGGTTTTAATAACAATGGTTTTTTCCCCATTGAATCTAAGACACAAATAATATGTTTAGAGTATCTAAAAAACACTTGTACATGTGATGTTAGATACTAACTAGTTATTTATGAATTAACTATATATCTAAATTTGCCCAATTATTGTAAATTTTGTTAGGTTGGCTGGTCACCCAAGAGGGAGGGTGAATTAGGTGATGCAAGATTTTTATTCTTTTTGGATCACAACTTAATTTCACTAAGAATATAGCAAAACAGAGATAAACAGAGATGATTGAGTGCAACAACTAAGTAGAAAAGATAGAGAATAATACACAATGATTTATACTAGTTCAGCCCAACCACTTGGCCTACATCCAGTCCTCAAGCCACCATTTGAGATTTTTCACTATATCCCACAGGTTTGATCCGGGCTTTCACAAACTCCATGGACTAACAGTCTCCAACATTTAAAGTTTAGGGATTGTGTTTAAGAAAATTAAACTCTAGGGACAAAAACCAAAACTCACAAATTATGGGTGCTTGGGGCTCAATTTTCCCTTCAATATATCTATATATATATATATATATATATATATCACATATGACCTGTCATCGGAGCTCCATATTATACATTCATTCTTGAACGGATAATTGGAGCAAAAAATCACGTGAAAGTACACTGGGATATCTGTTAGGTATATACTTTTTTAGACGTTAACTTCCATGAAATTCACTTATAACTGGCTTATTTTATTTTTAATTTTTGAAAGTTTAATTTTTTTTAAAATAAATATATTATGTTTTAATGTTAATAATATAAATATCATTTTTCTTAAAAAATATTATGATAAAGATATATTTAAAAAATTATTATAAATAACTTAAAAGATAAAACTTATCTGAATTTTGTTAAAAATATAAAACTTTTCAAGTTAAACACATCTTACGAACTTATATATTTATATATATATATATATATATATTTCAACCAAACAAAAGTAATTAATTTATTTCATAAGAAATTAAACTTCCTTTTCTTACTTCCTTGTACCAAGAGATCTAGAGAGCAATACAAGTTTTTCCTTGTATTCAAACTATCTAAAATTTTAAATAATTCTCATTAATTTTTCTTTATTTGTCCTATATTAATTATTTGATAATTGTTTAGTTACATTTAAATTAGATGAAAATGTTGTGCGTATGCCATGCAAGACTCCCTCTTCAGTCCATGTTCATGATGAAATTATCAATTCTTTTATTATATAATTTAAATTTTAAGATCTCTAATTCCTTTTTTAAAAGCAAATTTTTCATTTTTATGGTAAACTAATAAATAACAAGTCTGATAAGAGATAAATAAATAACAATTCGACAAAATTTCTTAAAACTAAATTGCAACTCAATAAAAATCTTTTGAAATACAATTTATTTTGAGTGAATTTATGCCAATATATGGTGATTCTAATTAAATTCAAGAGGCACGGGGTTTCTTGCTCAAGTCAAGTGACTAACTCAACAAGTAGGAATTGGTGTGGTTTGTAGAGACTTGAAGTCTGGAACAATTTATTCTATGAATGAAGAAATTTCCATGCATCTTCGTCTTTTGTCTTTTGTTTTTTGACCAAATTTTCTCTTTTGCTTTCATAAAGAATATGTTTATTTATTTTCTATTCTGACTTTGTTTTTGGTTTTCCCTTCTTTTTCTTATCTTTCTAGTCGGCTTTAATATTACAATGATAGAATGATATGAATGTAGTCATTTTAGTCAATTCTGTCATGCATTTAATAATAAAGTAAAAATAAAACGACATTTGTGATTGTTCTCTCTTTTTTTTTTAACTTATTTGTTATTTAATTGTTGGCCAATAATATGCATCAACAGGGAAAAGTTAAATAATTGTGGTCGATAAAAAAATTATACCATTAAAAATATAGGGAAAGATGCATATACCTTCTTTTTTGTCCTTTTTTTTTTACATACCAATTCTTTTTCAGAAGCTCACATTAAGCTCTTATTAATGTAGATCGAGTCGAGTTGAGTCGAGTTGAATCACATGAATCTAGACCCACATAGCTTTTTTCATGTACAAAATTCAAGCTTGGAGATCTTCTTTAAAAAGAGCAAACATCTCCCTTCATTACAATTAATTTATTCTTATCTCTACCTCTATCCTAAATTTTTAGCGGGCCCTAATGTAACAGTGTGGATGCAGTTATATTTGTAACTCTATGTCATTTTATGATTATAATTTTCTACATTTATAATTAAAATGTTTCTTATTAAGTAAAGGTTTTATTACTTTAGGTGAAAACCGAACTTCAAATCAATTTTCTCACAAAAAAGGACAAAGTACAGAGCAGGAGTTGGGTATAATTTATTAGTTTTAAATCATAATTAATAGGAAGATGCATGTAAAGTTCTCTGATATTCAGATTCTCTAAAATCTGAAATACTTCCCATTATTTTTATTTATTTACTATTTATTTCTTATTTAAGTTTTGGACAGATGTAAATTAGATGAAAATGCAGTGAGTATGCTATGAAAGACACCTTCTCAAATCGAAGTTCATGATGATCAACTTTTTTTTTCCTTATAAACATGGCGAAATGATCAATTGATTATTCTTACACATATAGGCAACACAAAAATGTGATTATTATTTCAGTTTTATTATTTCACTAACATAGATGCTCTGAAGAAAGCTCAATCAATATGTAATAAACATTATGTTTTGATATAATTTTTTTCATTTTTTGAGGAAGAAAATAAATATGTAAATATGAGATTTTTTTGTTGGAAATTGATATTAGTATACTAAAAATTGAATTATAAATTTTTTTATTATAGTTGAATCACTATAATGTATAATTCTTAATATAATATATGGTTATTTTTTGAAAGTGACTTTGAGATTTATATACATTTATAATTGTATTCTTTTTGGCACTTGTTTACATTTTAATTGGTGCTGGTGCATTTGGTGTTTTTGAAATGCTAATAAAAGCCAAAAAAAAAATACTAATTATTTCTTTTTTGTTATAGTGTTAATTTTTTTAATTTGTACTTTAATTTTATTTAATTTATCCTTGTGAACATATAGGGTATCCCTAGCCATCAGTCAAATATTAATCACTTCAATGCAGAGATAACCGAAATGAGTTTTGTCACTCTCTCTATACAAAGTCTTTTCTATACACATTGTCAAGGATCAAACCTGGAACAATATACTCAAAGGATTTAGACAACATGTTTGAGAGACTCAACCATTTATCAACTATGTCAAAATTTTGTTGGTTTATTTTTATCCTTTAACTTTATTTGATGCTTTAGTTTCACTTTAAATTTTAATTTTAATTTTATCCATTTATTTCATTTGCTTCAATTTTATCTCATATTCATTTCTGTTCCTTAGTGTTATGTTGTTTTAATTTAATTGTTATATTAAAAAACACTCAAATATTTCTATTTTAATACTATCGAATTAAAATGCATTAAAAAATCTAGGGGAAATTATAATTCAGAACCAACATATCAATTTAATCACAAAATATGATCAACTCTTCATTTAATCACAAAAATGGACCAACTTTTCAAAATTAAATATAAAAATATGAAATTACAAAAATACCACCAGGTATTATCTTAACCCCATCGTTGTCGGTCAACACCAAACAACGGCTACTGGCAATAGTCAACTGCTGCTGGCAACCGGTTAACATTCACCGGAAAAAATGCCTTATAATTTTTTTTTCTAGATTTTACAACTTACTTATTCTAAATTCGCAACTTAGTTTTCAAATTTTTATTTTGCAATTTCTTTTCCAGAATTTGTAACTTCTATACTCTAAATTTGCAACTTATTTTTCAAACTTTTGCTATGAATTATTTCAGTGCTTTTATACCTTTTTTTTCAAATAATTTTACAACTTACTTACTTTAAATTTACAATTTATATTCCAAGTTTTTATTATAAATGGTTTTAATATTTTACAACTTATTTACTCTGAATTTGTAACTTGTTTTTCAAGTTTTTATTATAAATGATTTCAAAAGGCACTCTATAAACTAAAAAGAAATAGAAAATAAAAGATAAATAAATAAAAATAAATAAAATAAGAATTAAGAAAATAGTTACGAGTTAGCTATCATATAAGTTATTACATGATGTAACTAAGCCACATGATGGTTAAAATAATAAAAACAAAAACAAAGTAAAACTTTCATGTGACGCAATATATTAGTTATGGAGGTTTATAGAAAATTATGATATTTGAAAATAGTGTACATTTGTTGCAAAATTGATGGGAGTTCAAAAATGGTGATCCACTATATTTTTTTCCCTAAAATTTGATATCAATCTGGTGAATTGTTGGGAGTTCAAAAATAGGCAAGATCAACCGCCATCAAGATTGACTCCACCGAGATTGAAGCACCATCATCTTCTCACAACAAGAGTCACCCTCCACTGACGCCAAGATTGACCTTCATTGTTGCCACTAACACTAGATTGAAGAAAAGCGATGATGATGGACAATGCCGGATAGTGTGCGAGATTCTTTAATTATCAAGTTTCTAAGGAGTAAATATTTTTCTCAAACCTATTAAATTCCAACAACGTTGATGGACACTACCGTTGAATTCCCAAATTAGCTCCATTTTTTTTTTTCATTTTTCTGTGTTATGCTTGAAATTTTGCTGATTTTTTATTTTTAAGTTTATGGACAGCAGTTTTTGGTGGTGGTGGTAGTAGATGGTGGCTGTGGGTGGTAGTGGATGGTGATTGATGGTGGTTATCTCTGGCAATGGGTAGTTTTTTGTCAGCTGAGCATTTTCTTTCTTAATTTTGGCAAGGGCATTTTGGTCCTTTCCTAATATAAATTTACATATTAATTAAAAAATTACCACACTTTCTTGGACATACTAAATATACTTTTAAACCTAACTTCTACTTTCATTTCCATTTTTACTTCATTCAAGAACATTTCCATGAACCATTCAGGGCATAAAGGAAAGGCTTCTCGTCAATTCTCTGCCCCTGTATGGTAGCTTGACAACCTTAACCATATCTGGGTGGATATGAAATATTCTTTACTTATAGATCATATGTAGCATAAGCACAAAGATGCATAAATTATAATTTACCTAAATTGAGGCATATAAAACTGCAATGTAAGTTATAATTTGTGGAGAACTTAAAAATGGGAAAAAAAATTGGGGAATGGATAAAATAAGAAATGATTATATATGAGGGAAAGTCGGAATAACACTTATCGAACAAAAAATAATAGAAAATCGTTCAAGGTGGTTTAGACATGTACAAAGAAGAGGACAAGAGAAGCCAGTAAGAAGAATTAATCAAATGGCTTGAAACCCTATCAAAATACGTAGAGAAAGACCAAGAAAGATACTAAAAGAAGTTATAAGGTGTGACCTCCCAATACATTATTTATCTAAAAAGATTATGTTTGATAGAACCCATTAACATCATATGATTCATGTAGTTGACCCCACTTAGTAAGATAAGACTAATATTGTTGTTGTTGGTACCTTGAAAATTTGGCTCCAAAAATGTGTTTCTGGGCAAATTTCCTCCAACTATTTAAGGAACTAAATGACGTTATGGCATACAGCATCAATAACAACCTATTAAATTAAAATCAAATATTGATAGATTTACCTGGACCTGGACTGTTGTCAACATCATCATCTACCTCCCATTGACTCATAAGGTCAGCCTGACTTATCAATTGGAGAAAAGATACAATCAAACTTAGATGGTTTGGCTAAACCACTTTTCCCCATTCCACTTTGATCCATTTCAGTGCCTCCCACCACCTGGTTTCTCCTATGATGACCTTTAAAGTGATGCTTGACAGTTCCCACTTAGAAAGGCTTTGAAGTTTCAGGCAATAAAAAATTCCTATATTTTCTAAACATGGATATGTATGTAATCCATTGAAAATGCTGATCAATTCAGGAAGATGGAGAACTGTCATTGTTCTCAATTGAGGGAGAAAAGAGACTGCTTTGGGTGTAGATGATCCACAAGATATTAGAGCAACTATTTTGGGACAATCTTTGACTACAAGCACCTTTAAGAGTGAAAGCTTACCCAGAAAATCCAACGTGAAAATAGTTAACTTAGGGCAATTGTGCAGTTCTAAGGACTTCAACATAGCAAAACATTGACTAAAATGAACTTGTCCTCCACAAATGCTTCTTAGATTTTTCATGATGCACTCAACAGTAACAACAGTAATCTTACGCCATAGCTCTTTATTTCTACCGTGTTGAATTTCCAGCAAGTCATTCTTTCTGAGCAACTGGTTGCTTTCATTTCTCAATACAATAATAATGAACAGACCAAAATCACCCACCTAGCCTCCCAGGATGTAAATACTCAATAGATTGAAGTAAATAACACAGCAAACTTTGGAAGGTCAACAGTTTCATAACTATAATGATTAAGAATAAAAACACTAGCCCTGTAATCAAGTATCTTATATACTATGATGAGTCCTGTAAATACATTACATGGTGGGAAAGGTAGCTATCAATATATATAAAAAAATTTATTGGAAACCATACTATTCAACAACTAGGAATAATTCGGCGTATCTCTAACTCCGTGCAATGCAGAGCCCTCACAACTATACTTGATAAAATCAGACAGTGAAAATAATATTAGAGATACAAAACCCAATATAAAACAAAGAACTCAGCCTAGCATGATTACACTAACCTAACAATCAATAAACCCATCCTATTTTGTTTTTAACATTTAGGTGTTCTAAGAACATTCCAGTCTAACTTATCTCCCCTTGGTTTTTTGAAAGTCCCCAAACAATTTCTTGATGATGATTGATTATCACCTTCATCATTCTTGGGCAATTTATCTGGACATTGTACTTCAGACATTACTTCAAACTGTTTCCTTTTGAGGTCGCTATTAACCTCATTGGTTGTGTTTGCACAATTTGAACCATCTACTGGAAGTCCATTTTCTCTGAATCAAATGTAAACAATGTGTCAGTTAAACAGGGTCAAATCCAGAGATACAAATATTTATCTGGATTTAGGAATTAAATTAAAACCATCGATGGAGAACCATCTGATCCTTATTGGGGGGGGGGGTGGTTGTTTGGAGGGGAGCACACCAAGAAAATTAACAATAAAAAATATATAGCCACTCAGTATGATAGGAAAAGAGAATCCACCTAAAAGAAATATTTCCACTTTGATTCCTAGAACTAGATGTTTCAGCTGCTGGCTGACTAAGCCTTGCTTCTTCATTCAGTCTCTAAATAGGTTAGAATTTGCCATTAGAAAATGAATACTTGAATAAGAGAAAAAAAAAATTAGGTAGGGAAACTTCAAAAATCTTGATCTTCATACTCACATCAACACGCGGATTAAAACTTTGAAATGACATCCGACCTTTAATTGCTCCTGGGTGGGGATCACCTTCCATTATGACGATACTGCATATATTTAGAGAGAACATGGCAAATTTAGAAACAGCTAAAAAAATATATCAGAAAATGTAGAAATTAGAAACAGATCAGAGGCAATTATGGAATTGAGTTGCGAAGATAAACTTGGTATAGACAGTTTATATTGTTGTGCTCTTCAAAAGGAGCTAAAAGTTAAATGGCATTAGATGGCATACGTCACTAATGATAACTCAACTGGATCTCACACTTGGAAGAATTTTTTAATGCTATTCACCAGCCAAACATGATAGGATATAAGAAACAAAAATATTTCTCAAAGCTTTTTTTTTTTTTGTTTGCCCACAAAAGATTTCTCAAAGATGGAAGAGCTATAAGTAAGAACAAAAAAAACATATTTATTAGAAAAACAGGGGAAAAAAATAGCCAATGGCAGTTGACAAAGATAACCAATAAATGCTGCCCAGACTAGGACAAATTAGAAATAGGAGCCTTGAATCAGTTCAGCAGTTTGTCAAACATATGCTGCAAACTCTTGCAAGCCTTGATCAGTTTGGATTATTTTGGGGCACAGGATAAGAAGTAGTAGCCCCCTATCTCTCAACATGTTCGAATTCTGTGCTCATTCAAGGGATGAGCATTTTAAAACTGCTGCATTTTGGGTTATTCAGCGCAGTCAATCTGCCTTGAGTTCGCAAAATCATTCACATCCCCCAATCATTATCTTCTTCTTCCTTCCTCTCCATTCTCCAAAATCCATCTCCATCTCCACAAGATCCAAAACACACGTCTCAAAAATCCCTTTTTCACCCAACCTACACACTTCCAGCCCCCAAAAACCTCAAATCTTACCTCCATACTAGAAAAACTCTCAACAGCCTCTTCCTTCTAACCTTCTCACCCACCACCATTGTTGAGATTGCCATTCTTTGACCATAAGTAAGCCATGCACAGATTGGATTTTGTATTTATATTGGTGTGAGTGGAATCTCATTGATTTCAAATGCCAGAATAGAGATTCAAATCTCCTAAATTTGATACCCGTGTGTGCATTGGTTTATTCAGGTGTATATTGTAGAGGTTTATAGCTATTTGATTTCTGAACCATATATTAGTCAAGACTCTCATATACTTTTTTTCACCTTTCATTTCTTCCATCAAAAGAAGGAATATATTTCTCATGTTTGTCTAGATTTAATATTGGGACAAAATTTGCCTTGTCTACCAAGATCTGCATGTCCCTTCAAGAGAAGGGGTCCTCCATTGCTGTCACGATCACCGACAGCACTGTCAAGTGAAGAATTGGTCCCAGTCCACTCCAATTGCAATTTCCCTTACCACTCCATCAAGTTGCTCACATCAAAGCGCTCTGCTGGCCACCAACTCCCATTCAAAGATAAAAAGAACGCTAAGATAGAGCTGACTCTAGAAAAGCTTTGACAGCATTGATATTGCCCTGTTCAGTGCTAGTGGGTCAATCAGTCAAGAGTTCCATCCCATTACTGTTGAACAAGGGACAAAATTGTTTTCACCTTAAAGCTTATTCTAGTTTTGGTTGTTTGATTGGTAAACTTTGGCTGAGAAATTTAGGGCTTCTGAAAATGGAACAGAGGGAAGAGCCACAACTGGGTCCTATAAGCCAAAATGCAGCTGTTTTGAGGATGAGCATCGAATCCAAATGCATCTCTCATCAAGATTGATATTTAGTGATGAAAAGAGCATATTTAAGACATATGGAACCATATTAAGCAATGAGGAGTCCTAATTTGTGATATAACAAGCCCTAGCTGACAATAATGTAGTAGCCATTACAAGAATCATAATTTGGCATAGAACTTCCAGGTGAAAATTACTTCAGAATTTAGGTACCATGTCAGCACACTCAGCTCATCTATTTCAAGATTGACGTCCAAATTAGTATCTTGAAGGATGAAAGAAAAAGAAAATTACCATTTTCTACTTATTGTGCCAGTTCCAAAGATATTGCCATCAGGTTTTACTTCATCCTCTTTCTTGGATTTCTCCTGTCTTAGAGCTGCTCTTTGCATAAACTGTCAAAACAAATAATATTATATCCATATTAAATCATGGAATTATCACAAATATTAAATCTTGAACCAAACAATAATGAGATGACCCCTTAGAAGCATCTTAAATTCATCAAAATTTAATTTGAACGATTCTTTAAAGAAAAGAAAAGCTCCCGTTTTACCTTCAAGTTCTTGAGTGTGCTGGAAAGCTCCCGTTTCGCCATTATGATTTCTGAGCTTCCACCAGAAAACCTAGATTAAAACCAAAAGCCAACATCAAAACTTGACCTCTCTCAAAATTATATCCTCTGAAATAATTTTTTTCTATAAAAATGATTTAAGTATATTACCTTTTGTTCAAGTATATTTAAGTATATTGATCAGTTCTATACAGAAATATGAGCAAAGATGGAACAACTTTAGTTTGATAACTAGAATTTGTTTTCCTTCTTATGCCACAATTATCCCCCTCCCAAAAAAAATGCATGGTCTTTTTGACATTTAACTTGCATAAAATCCATCTATTACTTGCACCCAATCCATTTCATTAGGAATGTGCATCCCCAGCCGACACAACGCACTAAACACTTAATTATGTGATTGAAGACAATGAGTGAGAACTTTTGTTGAAACTTATTATGTAACTAAACATTGAAAGGGTATTGCGGTCAGAACCATTGTGTTGCAGCAAAAGGATAAGAAATCATAGATTACGGGAGAATTTAGGACCACCTATCCTAAATAGATATGAAATTTAGCACGTGATTACTTATGGAATAACAACCATTGACACGTATATTCCTAAAATTCAATTAACATGGCCATAGTTTGATGGGTTAAGACTTAGATTCAAAATTTAAGCATTAGTTTTATTTTAACATATTTATTTACTTTAGGTTGTTGTTGTAGTAAACTATTGACATATGGAATTGTTGGGAAAAAAAAATATTAACATATGAAAGATTTCCAGCACTAGTTTGTGTTCTCATAACTCTCCAAGCAAATATATCAAATGATCTAAAAAATCCAAAACTTGGCAGATTAAACAAGTCAAACGATTTTATCGTCATGACACCCAAAAAAATAAAAGAATAAATCACATCTTCCAAGACCCAAACTACAACAATCAGATTTCGAACAGTCATTACTCTGAAATAGTTTGAGAGGACCCGAAATTATTCGTTGTATTGACGAATGCAGGGCAAAAATATTTCACGTTATTTGAAATGCCTAAGAAAAATGGAGAGACGCTTGTTAAGATACAGAGAAACAGGGATTACTACTAACGATCAATGCTCCCAACCCAATACATCATTATAAATTAAGTCCAACTCAGAGAACAGAGTACAGAACCAATAAACGAAAGCACAAAGAGCAGAGAAGAAAGTCTTGGAAGGTTTTGAAGCATACCTGACACGCTCTCCTTGGGGACCTTTCACCAATCTAGTCTAGAGTGGAAGCTCTTACGAGTTGACTCAGATACGAGTAATCAGACACGCCGCCTACGAATCTCTAAACCGAGGGATTTTTTTAGTGAGTATTGAGAATATATGGATTACGGTTTATCGGTAGCTCCCGTTTTAGATAAAAGACAATCTCTGAGGGACTCAAGATATGATCTCATAACTCAATGATGCCTAGTATGATCTCATAACTCTAATCCATGGATACACACCCCAAGATAACTTCAATAATCCTTAAACACGGTAATCCATATAAGATAACTGTTTTTTTGGGCAAAAATAAAAATATATTAGATAACTTAAAAAACTGAATTTATCCCATATTAATCTTTGGTTATTGGTGTCAAAACCACACCAGATTAGCTAGTTCGACCGATCAAATTAGAAATTGGTGCCTGATCCGGTTCGATTAAGGTCGAGGGTTGAGGGATTAAGAATCAGTAAGAATCGGTAAAAAACCAGTAAAACCAACCATGAACCGGTCTCATATTTTTTTTTTTAAAATTCTTTTAAAATATTTTTTTTAGTTTTTAAAATAAAATGACATCACAAAATATTTTTCTTTATATATTATAATATTATATAAGTATTATTATGATATATAATTATTCAAAATTGTATATTTACTTAATAAATAATACAATAATAAATTATTAATTTATTATTTTGAACTTAAAATATGATTATGGATTAATATTAACTTATTTATACATAAATATTGAATTATGAAACTTATTAATAATTTTTTTGTGGTAAATAATAGATTGATAATTCAATATCATTTAGTTTGAGACTTAATTAAATCATAAAATTTGTTTAAACTTATATTATTTATTTTAAATATATTATTTTAATTACTACCGATCCGACTTCAGTTGAACCATTGAACCTTGAATCAGTACCTTATCCAATTCAATGCTCGATCCAATTCTAATAGCATTGCTTTTAGTCATCCCTTTTGCATTTCTTTTTTCGCCAACATTTTTTATTTGTACAATAATAATAATAAGCCATGGTCAAATGTATAGTAAATTTGTGAATTTAAAATAAATTTTGTATATTTACTATATTACATAAACTAAAATTTAAACATTAAGAAGTAATTACTAGTGATTTCAATTTCATTAATAATTTCATTGAACTTTTAAGATGCCACGAACAATTTTTTTTTAACCAACCACGAATAATTCTTTATATACACAAGAAGCAAAAGAAAGTCAGGAAAATTAAAAACATCAATTAAGAATTCAGTAGAAATTGGTTATAGAAGTATTCTTTAAAGGAAATTTAATTCCATTCCTATTTCATATAATTGTATCTTTAAGTTGAAATATTTCTATCATTTACTTATAACATGAATTGTTAATCATATATTAAAAACTCATTGGATAAATATTAAAAAAACTTAAAAACTTGGAATTAGTAAAACTCACATTAGTAATTTTTTTTTAATTGATTCCAAACTAGGCGCTTTAAGATTGAAAAATTGCTCATCATTCAAATATATTTTTGGTGATGGCGTTAGAGGTTCAAAACTGCTCAGATTTTGAAGGACCTACTGTGGATATAGAGACCAGACATTGCCATGGTCTTCTCTGGAGGTACTTAAAATATTTGCCCAAGATTGAGATCTTTGCCTTCTAGCAAGAAGAAGAGAAACAACCTAAGATCTATCAAAGGCGAAAAATAATGGTGGATGACTTTTTGTGGACAGACAATTAGCATTTTCAACTCATATTTGTACTCTTTTTTTTTTTCCACCAGACATTTTTTGTAGACTTGGTTATTTCTCTGTTGTACTTATTGATGTGTGAATTCAAAGACTAGTTATGCATTTCTTCTGGATTTGTTCGTCGAGTATTCCTAGTGTGGTTTAGCACTAATGTAAATTGTAATAAGTGAATGAATGTAAAATTGTAATAAGTGAATGAATGTTGTGACTTGTGTTGTATTACTTTACAATAACTGGTGTGTTTGTGTTGCCTTGCTTTACTCACTATGCCAGAAATGGCTTTCCATTGTGGTAATTTTTGTGTTCCTTTGCGGCAAAGGGAAGTGGCTTTTTCTTTGTGGTTGTTTATTAAAACCGCAAAGGAAAATTATTAATTTTTTATATAATCTATTTAAGGTACACTTTCATTAGCGGTTGTTTGCTATAATCACAAATGAAAGTAAACTTTTCTTTATAGTTGTTTGCTACAACTACAAAGGAAAGTCATTAATTTTTTATTTAATTAGTTTACTATACACTTTATTTGGTAGTTGTTTGAAATAACAGTAAAGGAAAGTCATTTATGATTGCATGCCATTTATGATCCACAATATCTGCAATCACATTTGGAGTGATCACTTCAAATACGACCTTATTGAATACTGCCATGTCAGAGCAAATAGGTAGCATCTCCCAAAAGCCCATGGCTAATACATTTCTAAGCAAGTCTTGATTAGCTGTCTTTGAAACTTGAGGTTCGGGCAATCCCTTCTTTGGTGAAATGATTGACTCTTTGGATTGCCCCAATCCTTGAACTTGCTTAACTTTGGACTTCCCTTTGAACTATGTAACAAAGTTGATCAATTTGGGACTAACATAGATTTACATAACATCATCAAATGATAATTAATGAAATGCCAATAGACATGCATGTTTCGATGGAGCTAAAGTAATAAGGTGAGTGGGCAATGCTACAAATCCACCCACTGCCTGTCTTACAGTGTTTGCCTCCTCGATAGGAATAAATAATTGTGCATTCACCTCTCTGGGCCCATTAATTGATACTCTCACATGGTTTGTAAGTAGGGGTCTTTGCACCCATTCTGCAACCACATGTCAAGTATACATATCCAACCATAATAAACAACATTCCTATACCAAGCATAAAACCATGAAGTATTAATACATATGGAAAAAATTAAATATGAAATTAGTTAATAAGGAAAGTAATTACTTGTAGGAGATGCCCAGATGGTATGGTGCAGTTGTCTTTGTCATTGGGGCTAGCTTGTGTTTGCAGATTTTCCTTTGATTATTTCATAAACATCTCAAGCTGGGATAGTCTTTTCTCCATTGCAACTTGCTTTTCCTTTTTTTTGCTAGAGCTCATACTCCAATTCGACAACCCTAGTCGCAAAGTCTAGGCAGTGGTGTTAGGTCCCAAAATATGATGAAGGAGTGACACTGAACCCGGCATCTCTAACACAACTAGGGTGCTCTTGCCCCAATACCTAATTAAGTACATCCAGCTCTAAGCTTTCCTCATCTAAAGGCAACACTAACGTAATGATGTCTTATAGAAAAAAAAACAAGTAATAAATAATTTCATATAAATAGACAAAATATTACTGAAAATTCAGAGGACAATGTATTACTTACTATTTTCTCACAACTATCCAGACGTCATCATTCCTAATTGTCTTGTCTTTGTTTTTCCTAACTTTAGACCATTGCTCATAAGGGGGGCATTTTTTTTCTTTTGGCTTCCTCCTTCAACAACTGTGCATTAACACAAATAATAAATATGTAAGTTTCTAGACCATGGCAATCATGAGATTTTAAACCCTTTAACTTTAAGTCTTTCATAGAAACAATGTCCCTGATGTTTGAGAAGCATCCTTCTAGAACTTTAACTCTATCAAGAAACACGCAAAAAATCATTTTTTCTTTTCTAGATAAAGTATAAACTGCTGAAGGTAGATAAGTACATTATTTCTCCTTCACAGATGCTAATTCTATTCTAATTCCCAAAGCAACTAGATCCAACCTCGCCTTTTTACTATATTTGGTCTTTCCTAACACATTGAGTAACTCACCAATGATGCTATCACATACATCTTTTTCTATATGAATCAAATTAAGGAAGTACCTCACATACAAGGACTTCTAATATGACAATTCAAAGAAAATTGATGTTTTCTTCCACCAGCTCATCCCAAGGTGTCTCACAAAGGTTTCCCAAAGTTGTTATTCAAATCCTTTACCTTCTGATTTAAATCCTTACTACATGACAGCAAAGGTTCTCTTTCCTCTTTTGCATTCCCATCAAAGGTTTTTCTTGACCCCATGTAATGATGACCACAAGGTAAGAATTTGTGATGCCTAAGGAAGACAAATTGTCTACTATGTTCCAACCGAATAGAATGTATGTTTTCCTCACATATAGGGCACCCAAGCTTTCATTTGATATTGTATCTTAATAAATTACCATATGCCAGAAAATCATTGATCATACCTAGCAAGTGCAATGGAAAATTTAGAAAAGTAAGAGGTAGGGGAGAATTCTACTAAGAATAATAGGACCAAGAATCTTACTCAAATAATTCTTAACAACCAATGGTAAAGAATCTCTACGAGGTAAAAGAAATTTCTTATTTGCTGGCTTGACAATACTCTCCCTATTTATAATGCAAATGAAGGAAGCAAAATAATGAACTAAATTAGAAAATCAACATAAAATCTGTGCTACCTGACTATAACTACTAGTAGATGAAATCTTAGATTTATTCCAAAAAAATCAGAAAAAATCCTCCTAAAATCCCTCAACTAATTTGACTTATCTTTCACATGTGTGAATGTCACCTCATCAAGCTTTCTATGTGTTCTCATCCTAGAAAAAGCTAGTAACGGTCTCTTATCATTACTCCTCCTTTGGAAAGACGACTTGTCCTCAATTTGAAAAGCAAGGAACTGAGTTTGCATTAGATCATAATCCTCCCAACTAGCCTCTTCAATGGGACAGTGCTACCATTTGAAACATCCCCAATTTTTATGCTTAGATTATTAAGCATATAGATGTAATAGGGCAAGGAAGAGATTAGGTTCTTAGAAGGAGATTTGTTGGGACCATGAATGAAAATAAAATGTAAGTTGGTTCTTGAATGTAAGTTGGTCATTGAATGTTAGGACCATGAATGAAAATAAATTTTTATAGAAATTGAAAGATAATTTTGAAATTAATATGGGAAAATATAGAGATGCTAAAATGTAAGAAACTGCGAAATGTGAAATCAAAGGAAAAGCATGTATACGGATAATGTAAAGGTATTTTAGTTCAAAGGAAAAAATTTTTCTCTAATTCTTTCAAGATATGCCTAAAGAATGTTTTGGAAAAGAAAATGTGTCTCTTTATAGTCCCTCTTTTAGCCAAAATTGAAGGGACAAAAATGGAGTTTTAGTGTACCATTTATGATGTCATAATTAAACATGATGATGTCATAAATATAATGTCATAAGATAATGCCATAAGTATGATGTAGTGAGAATGATGTCATGGGAACTTGGGAGGAAAGGAAGACAACTTGGAAGGCAAGTTGAGACAACTTGGTAGCCAAGTTTTCAAAGGCCTATATAAGGCACCTTCCACCCCCTTCAATCCTCACAATTAATGTGAGGAAGAAAGGAAGAGAGAGAGAGTGAAGGCATGAGAGAGAGACGGCAAGGAAGAGAGAAAGAGAAAAAGAAGGAAAGAAGAAAAGAGAGAAAGAAAGAAAGAAGAAAAAAAAGAAGAGAAAGAAAGAAGGAAATAAAAGAGGAAAAAGAAGGAAGGGAAAGCTTAAGGAGGAAGGAAGAAATTAAAGCAAGGAATCAAGACAAGGTTAGGCAAGGAAGTGTAGAAAAAGGCAAAAATTAAAGAAATGATAAAGCTCTGAGGTAGTGACTTGTATTATTCTTATATTTTTGCAAAATTTCCTTGTTGAATTATATATGTCTATGAATAATTGACATATTTTAATTATTTATTTGGATATCCTATTTATGTTATGATGAAATTATGCTAATATTTTAAAAAGCAATATGGATTTTATGTGATCATTTTGCAAAGATTATGAAATATTTTCAATGTTTTCGAAGTTGATGTAATGATATGACTATATGTACATTGTTGCTACTGAGATACTTAATCTCACCCAGTAAGATTCCAAATGCTAGGAACAAGCTTTCCCAAGAGTAAGAGTGTAAACTAGGAAGAATAATGGAGCAAAGACTGGTTGAGAAACTATTTTATTAAGAAAGGGTCGTTTAGGAATAGTTTCTGTATTGATGTAACTACTCGTATCTTATTGATATGTATAAATTCATACTATTGTTTGAAAATTTAGTGGGCTATGTTTTCATGTACCTCTGTGTGTTAGCTTCCATTTAGTACTATATGAATATATATTCAATCTATACAATAATAGAAATTGATGTTTTTGCAAAATGGTGCAAATTTAGAAGTAATCTGGCATACTAGTGCTTTGAACGAATCCCTAGTTCAATAGCAATAATATCATTATAAAAAATTTATATTCTTTGAAATTAGATAGACAGAGCTTTTTGATAATATCAAGTGTGAATATTTTGGCTCTTTATGTGAGAAGAAATGATACATCAAATTTGAGACTATGACACTGGACAGTTTACTAGAGCAAATTTTGAATAGTAAAGTTTTTGCAATATACTATATTATTTCATGCAATGAAAGTCTTTTAGAATGTAAACTATTTTTAGAGATTTGAATCATTATGAAAAAGATTTTTTAGGAATTAGTTATGAATTTTTGAAAATTGTCATGCAAGTGGACAAAAGTAACACGAAACAATTTTATAGTTTTTGGTTCAAGTTGAGTTCAAGTTTTCTAAAGACCGAGTTTTTGGACTAAGTTAAGCTTGTTGAATCAGGTATTTTGATTATTCTAAACAACTAGAGCTTAGAAGGAAAATATCAAAGGAGTGTAAGAGTATGCAAGTGAAGAAATCTAAGAAGAAATGTGTGAATAATTAGTTGTTAGGATTTCTCACAATGTACACGGGGTAAAAGACTTTGATTTTCACTTGCTTAAGTTCCCACAGCATTTAAACATGTGTTTTTTTATGTTATCCTATGTTAATATATGTTAGATTTGGAAAAAATTGACTAACAGATGAATTTTGAGCTGTTAAACTTTATATATTTTGTTGAAAATTCAAACTTTGCTGACTGAAATTTGAAGTTCTAGAGATATCACCTTTGACATATGAATTTCAAATATTAAAATTTGAATTTCGCGTCAAGCATAATTAGTAAAATCTGTAAAATTCATTTGAAATCTAGTCAAAATTTGAATGATATCAAAGTGCATGAAAAGTTCAGAATTGCTATCTCTGATAGACAAATTTTGAATTTCAAAATTTAAATTTTAAGATGAAGACTCATAAGTCTAGTTAAAACTGTCTCTAACAGATGAATTTTGAAAGTACAAAATTTAAATTTCTTAAAGTAGAACTTTTGTACCATGTTGAGCTTGTCACTGACAGACAAATTTTGGGCCTCCAAAATTCAAATTTTGAGTGCATTACAAAAGCATGAAATAACTGTTCACACTCAACAGATGCACTTTAAATATAAAAATTTTTATATCTTAACATGAGATATATTTGACAGATCAAAATTTGAATTTCACTTTTGAACAGATAAATTTTAGAAGTTCAATGTTAACATCTTTAACTTATTGTCTCTGCAAAATTCGTCTGTTAACACCAGAAATTCAAATTTCAGTGTGTTAGATGCATTAAATACGGTTGATGAATGACTAGTTTTGCAGAGTAACCGTTGGGTAACGTCTCTAATGGGTAGATCTTATGTCTAACGTCTAGTTAAGTCACAAATCTATAAATAAAACTTTATTTAAAGTTGTGGGTAATGAATTGATGCTAAAAATACTGAAAGCCTGTTGAAATCTATAGTCCAAGTCTTTTACTCACTCACACTTAATTTTGTATAAAATATTTTTATTTTGTATAAAATATTTTCTTCATTTGCAAGAAGGATTTTCTCTGTATTAGAAAGTCACATTTACTCTGTATTAGAAAGTTTTTTATTTTGTATAAAATATTTTCTTCATTTGCAAGAAGGATTTTCTTGTGAGAGGTTTTCACAAAGGATTTGGAAAATATTTTGTAAAAGTGCAAAGTGTATATTTAAGAGCTCTTAGAACAGAACATAAGTTTGTACTGTAACATTGCAAAGAGTCCACCAAATTCTTACAAGATAGCGGAAAATCTCAAGTGATGGCTTGAGGACTAGACATAGGTGAAGTGGTTAGATCGAACCAGGATAAATTTGTGTCCTCCTCTCTCTTACATTGCATTTATTCCTCTTAACTCTATTTTCTACAAAACTTCAACTATCACTATTCTATCACATTTTTGCAGAATAATTTTAAACTTCTCAATTCACCCCCCTTTTGGGAAACCAGCAAACCTAACGAAGCTTATATTCATGAGAAAGATAGAGGAATACAAAATGTGACACCATTGAGTTAGTAACTCCAAGGTATGGTGGCGAGTCTAGTGATAATCTAAGATGGTAGCCAGTTCTGCAATCAGCTCCAGATCTGTAGGAATAGGAATTGTAGGATATGGAGAGGATAGTTGCTGTCCAAGTGCTAGTCAGAGCAAGGAAACATGAAACACAGGATGAAGCTTAGAGTTAAGAGGTAGTTCCAACTCATAAGCCACGGTGCCAATGCATCGAATGATCTTATATGTCCCAAGAAATCTTGGGGACAACTTCTCAAGCCTCCTTTTAGTGAGGGATTTCTGACAGAAGGGTTGTATCTTAAGCCAAACAACATCTCCCACTTTAAATTCTAGGTCTCTCCGGTGTTGATCAATATGTGACTTCATGTGGGCTTGTGATTTGAGCAAAGTTTCTAGGAGAAGCTTAAGCATAGCATCTCGTATTTCTAATTATTCTTCTAGGTCAGTAATTAGAGTCTCTACCTTCATAAAGGGATGCAAATGAGGGGGATCATGGCCATACACAATCTTAGATGGAGTAGAGTTGATTGAGATATGGTAACATGTGTTGTAAGGATACTCTGTCCAACATATAAAAACTTGCTCCATGGCTTGGGTTGTTGGTGAACAAAACAATCTGAAGAGTTCCTGCCAAAAAGAGCTCAAAAATAAAGGGTCTCTATAAAAAATAATTGATTTAGGCATACCATGCAGGTGGACAATATCTCGACAGAACTTTTCAACCACAAACTGAGTAATTTATGGATGGGCAAGAGGAATAAAATGAGCATATTTGCTAAAATGATCAACCACCATCAAAATGACTTCATATCCACTAGATTTTGGGAGCCCCAAAAGAAAATCAATGGAAATGTCTTCCCAAATATGTGAAGGAATTAGTAAGGGTTGTTACAAACCCACATGAGACAAAATTTGATATTTTTTCTATTGAATAAGTAGAGCAATGCATTCATAAATGGCCAATAAAAATTCTCTGCTAGCCTTTTTAGTGTCTTCAAATAACCAACATGACCACCACTAAGTGATTGAATGTAGTTCCAAATTGTTAGGAATCATTAATTGATTATAGAAATACAGCTCTTGATCAACAAGTTGAAAATTAGCCTATAAAGATACTCCCTGCTGTAAATCAGACATCATTCTATTAGTGAATGGGTCTTGTGCAAGCTCATTAGAAAGATTCATCAGCTCTTAAGGAAAAGGCATAACAAGCTGAAACAAATTAACATGTTGGGGTCGCCTAAATAAAGCATCCACACCTCTGTTTTCACTTCCAACATTATAAATGATGGTGAAATCAAACAAAAGGAGCTTTATAACCAAATGTTGTTGAGAATTGGTAAGAATTCTTTATTGTAATAAATGCTTTAAACTTGAATGGTTAGTTTTAACATAAAAATAGTGGCCAAGCAAATAATGTTTCCATTTTTGTAGTGCAAGTACCAAGGCAAGCAATTCTCTATCATAAGCAGATTTGTAACAGTTAGAGAAATAGAATCCCTTACTATAATAGGTAATAGTGTGATTGATTGTGCTGAATGAGAGTAGCTCTAATCCCATCCATAGAGGCATCACACTTCATGATAAAGTCAGAATTAAGTCAGGAAGTTGCAGCACTGGCATTGTAGTAAGTGCACACTTGAGGTGATCAAACGCTTGTTGCACCTGTTTGGACCATTAGAAAGCATTCTTTTAAGTCAACTTCATTAAAGGATGTGCAATGATCCCATAATTCTTTACAAAGCATCGATAATAACCAGAGAGGCCAAGAAGCCCATGAAGCTCCTTAAAATTTTGAGGTGTAGATCATTCCATAGCTACAACTTTCTTTTTTGAGTCAACTTCAACACCTTAAGAAGTTACCATATGCCTAAGAAATTGAATTCTTGTCCTGCCCAGCAAGCACTTCTTAGAATTTGCATAATAAGAATTCTCTTGTAGTGTGAGTAGGAGGGAATGTAAGTGCTCTTCATGTAGTTTTGGTGTAAGGCTATAAACTTAGATGTCATCAAAGAAAACAAGAACAAATCATCAAAGATAAGGCCTAAAGAGGTCATTCATGGCTACCTGGAATGTTACAGGGGCATTAAATAAGCCAAAAGGCATAAGCACGAACTCATAATGCCATGAATGAGTGCAAAAAGTATTCTTATATATGTTAGTAGGCAATACACAAATCTGATGATAACTAGAATGAAGATCAATTTTGCAAAAATATGTAGCTCCATGTAATTCATCTAGTAATTCATCAACATTAGGAATGGGAAACTTATCTTGCATAGTTAGACTATTGAGTTTCCTGTGATCCACACAAAATCACCACAAGCAATCCTTCTTTTTTACCAATAGAACAGGACTTGCAAGTGGACTCGAGCTAAGCCTAATAAAGCCTTTCTAGAGAAGCTCTTCCATCTACTTCTCAATCTCTGTTTTTTGATAGTATAGGTAGCAATAAGGCCATATATTAGGCAAAGTAGCATTAGGCAACAGAGGAATAGAGTAATAGTGATTTATGAAGGGTGGCAGTGAAGGAGGTTCTTCAAAAATATCAGCAAAATCATACCAGATGCGTTCTAAGTCAAGAAAGGGAAGAGATACTGTGGTTGCATCATATGACGTTGAACATTGGTTTAGTTCTCAAGAGGCACTCCTCGAAGCTTGTAATGTTTCCTATTGAGCTAGAAGATCATAAACATCTCATTCCAATTTGCTTGCACAGTGTTGAGAGAAGCTAGCTGTTTAATACCCAAAACTAAATCAGCCCCTCCAGGAGAGAAGGGAAAATAATCTTTTGTGATTGTTAATCTGGGTAATTGTACTTTTAAATTAACATAGATTCTATTATAGTGAACCATACTTCCATTGCCTATTTGAAGGCCAAAACAAGGAGTCTTTGTGTGGGCAAATTTAGTTCTTGAACTAAAACATCAAAGATGAAGTTATGTGGAGCCAATATCCACTAGAATTAAGACTTCCTATGATTGAATAATACCTTTCAATTTCATGGTAAAACTGCCCCTGGTGCCAAGAATTGCATGGAAAGAAATTTCAGCCAACTCTACTTCCTCTTTTGCATGTTTACCATCAGCAGGGGACTCATATATAAGGTTCCTAACATCATCTACCTTCATGAGAGACAGAGAACTCTATTTGCAGCAGTGACCTGGTCTGAACATCTCCCTATTGCTATAACATAGCCCCTTATCTCACCTCTGTTGCCAAACGAGATCATTGGGAGATAGGGAAATAGAGGACGAGGTCACTAGTTTAGTGTAGTACGATGAAACATAATCATTTCTTCACTGTTTTTATGCATCTCGCGTTTGGTTAGTGAAAGGCTGAACTATGCAATTCTAAATTAGGTGAGAATTAGGCCTTGGTCCTCTTAATTGGGCCTTCTTCTCATACTCTAGGGCAAGGCTTGCTGCCTTATACATAGTACATGGCTTTTGTATGTAGACATCATCCTTCAATTCATTGAGAAAGACACCAAGTAGACAATGCTCTGGCTAATTGGTAACTTGAGCTACTCTCTTCCCAAACTCCTGAAGGTACTCCTAAATAGACCCTATTTGCCGAAGATTATAGAGATGCTTATCAGGATTTTGGTATTCACATTGAGGCAAAGTACATTCTAAATTGATCCAAGAAAATAAATCCAAGGCATTTCCTTCAAGGTACATCGAAGCCATATCAACTCTTAGATCATATGGTGTCTGGTAGTAGCGAAAGTATTTTTCTACCTTGAGTATCCACCTACGAGGAACATCACCATTGAATTTGGGAAAGTTAATTATGGTGTGAGGTGGTCTACCATATCCTTTATGTCCTCATGGGTTATCATAATCTTCTTCACTGTCATCGTCCCAATGAGAATGCTGTCTAGAGCTTTCAACAATTTTCTTCCCTTTTTCTTGTACAAAGTTGAGAGAGATAGCTTCAAGAGTTACCACTTTAGCAACAAATCATCAAGAGCCTTAAGTTTGGAAGCTATCATGGCCAAAGGGCCTTCTGAATCATCAGATGGAAGTGCAAAAGAATGTGTGGTCAACATAATGGATCGAAGGCTCTGGTACCAAATTGGTAAGTGCTATGGAAAATTTAGAAAAGTAAGAGATAAGGAAGAATTCTACTAAGAATAATAAGAGCAAGAATCTCACTCAAATAATTCTTAACAGCCAATGGTAAAGAATCTTTATGAGGTAACAGAAATTTCTTATTCAATTATCAAACTTGAAAATACTCTTTATATTTATAGTGCATAGGAAGGAAGTGAAATAACAAACTAAATCAAAAAAATCAGCATAAAATCTATGTGACATGACTATAACTACTAGTAGATAAAATCTTAGACTTATTCCATAAAAATCTAAAAATAAATCCTCCTAAAATCTCTCAACTAATCTGATTATCTTTCACATGTGTGAATGCTACCTCATCAAGCTTTCTACATGTTCTCCTCCTAGAATAAGTTAGTAACGGTCTCTTATCAGTACCAAACAACATAGCTCTCAAATTAAACATTACTTTCTTATACCCATCATATACCTCTATACATGTCTCCCTCAATAGCTTCAAATTTTCAATTCATGGAGCCAAGTATACATCTATATCAGTTCCAGGTTTTTTGGTCAGAGATTAACATAGATAGCATCATAAACTTCTACTTCATGCATAACCGTACTGGTAGGTTATAAATCAATGAAATCATAGGCCATATACTATGGGTACTACTCCGCATATCATTCAGATTCATTCTGTCGATAGATAATGCAAGGCGTAGTTTTCTTTCCTCTCCCTTCAAGTCTTGATAATCCCTATTAATTCTTTCCCATTGTGGAGAATTTGTAAGATGTTGAAACTTTCCATCTTCAATTCTTTCATCTACATGCTATGTCATGTGCTTTACATTTTTAACATTGTTATACAAGCATCTAAATCTATGTATGATGAGAAAATGCCATATTACCTTCACCAAACTTGTTTCTTTAATCTTATATTGGGAGGTGTCACATTGAGGACACTTTTCTCATTATGCAAATTCCTTTGGGAATAAAACACAGTTAATAAGATAGGCATGTATCCTATGATAGTTCATCCTAATAGAGCATAACATTCAATTAGTCTCATTTTTAGTTAAGAAGCTCATTATCCTCTAGCAACATATCCTTAAATAATTCAAACAAATATGTAAAACTCTTATCACTCCACTCATTGCCTACTTTTAAGTTGTACAACTTTAATATGCTCAACAATATTGTGAATTTGGTACAACTAGAATATAATGGCATTTTACTATCACTTTTTCAACCTCTCAAAGATCTCAAGACAGTCTTGAAATTCATTCTCAATCATGTTTACCATCTCTTCAAGATGGTCGGTCTCAAATGTATTTGTGTTGAAATCATTCAAACTATGACTCTCATTATACTCCCAATCACTACACTCATCATTCATCTTGCCATGCTTTGTCCAATGTTTGTAACCTTGGTCAATTCCATGACACATTAAATGATCTTCCAAGTCATTTTCAGTAACTAGCCTCCCATAGCAACACTTTAAACAATGGCATAAAATTTTATTAGGGTCATCTGTATGTTCAATTGTATATCTAATGAACTCTTTTACTCTATCCTTATATTCTTTAGTCAAACAATTTGTAGACATCCATGACTAATCCATACTCTTGAGATGTGTATAAATTTTGGCAAAGCCTTTTCTAGAAGTTGAGGGTTTAATAATTCTACAATAACAACTCACAAAAAAATTAGACTTTTTAACTGTAAGCACTACCATTTTCCAAGTAGTCCTAAACAACTTAAGCTATTTATACTACCATTCTCAATTTGTCCTAACTTAATGAGTTTTAGACTAAAATAAAGGAAAACTATGCATAATTTAACTTTCGTTTAATGAAAAATCGGTAGCATGACAACTAAAAAACAAGAGTTCTCAGCGCTATGCCCTTTCCTCACAAAAAAAAAAGAACATTTCATCTAAATTTCATGATTTTGAATTCAAACCACAATAGAAAAATAATAAATGCAATTTAAATAGCCAATAGTCCATTTTTTATTTATCCACTTTCATAAACAAGCAAAACCCAATGCTTCCAAGGTCATATTTCACATTACGTCCATCTCAGCCACATAGTTTCAATTTATCTACTTTCATTAACAAGGTCACATTAATAGGGTTTTACAAGATTCACTTACCCATTTCACAACTTAACTACCTAATATATACATAACTAGCACTAACCACTTACAAACTTAACTAGCTTATCTAATTCATACATACATTACATATAAATGAAATGGGGTTGCATACCTAGACATAGTAGACAATGTAGAGGGCCACCTCATTAAAATAGGTCAATATGCAACAACAAGCTCAACTACGAGGTTAGCGGAATTCCATTTTGAGAACCCAATAAATTTAGAGATTTAGAAATCCCCAAAAATTCAAGAAGCTACTTAGAATGAAAAGGGTTTTTGTTTAGTACCATGCCCACCAGAAATCCAATTTGAGAACGCAATAAAATGCAAGGCAAGTTAAGCTAAATACCCAAATGTATTTTTTATGAGACAGAGGAGGAAACAGGGAACACTTGTTCTTTAATTGTTGATGGTCAAAACAATTGCTAAAACTAGTTGTAGACTGGGTTAATTATACTGGCTTGCCTATTGAGTTTAATAGATGGTGATCAGATTTTCTATTTATGCATTTAGGTATAGGAAAATCAAAAGAAACATACTTTAGTTTGTTACTGCTACTACAATCTATCATATCTGGATTGAAAGAAATCACAAGATCTTTAGGGATGAGAAGAAGGAAATCAATGTGACTTTTGATATGATAAAAGAGGAAATCATTGTGAGAAACAGATACTACCTTCCTTGAAAGATTAAAGCACAAGAGGAGGCTTATTTGAAGAGACTTAATCTAGCTTGGTGATTGCTTAGTTATCCTTTCTTTTGTATTAGGTTGTCCAAATATGTATAAATCTGCTTAATTTGCTTATCTTAATTAAGGTTTTGACACTAAAGAAATAGAACTCTTCCTAGAAGATGGCTATTTCATTAGTATCCCTTTAGATGATGTATGTATTTTGTTCTTGGTAAATGAAATTTACATTTTACCAAAAAAAAATACCCAATAGAGGAATGATGAAAATATGGAGAAAAGAAAGCATTCTTAATTCACATAATTTTCCGAGATACAGGAGTCATGAGTTCATGGTAGCCCACACTAGTAGAAAATAGCCTTTTAACATCTATATTTAATATCGGTTAAAAAATACCCGATCTAGAAAATTTAACTGGTGGCATTTTTGTAAATAAATTGTTGAATACTAGACTTTCCAGATCGGGCACCGGTCTCAAAAGTTAAAGCGAAAATTAAAATGAAAAAGATTTATGTTGAACTAAAAAAATTCCACTTTTAAGATCAGCGCCCAATCTTAAAAGGTTATTTTAATATTAACAAAAAATATTTCATATTAAAAAAAATTCACTTTTGAGGTCAATGCTAGATCTCAAAAATTATTTAAAAGAAAATCCACTTTTAAGATCGGGCACTGATCTTAAAAGTTATTTTCAATACGAAAAAAAAATATTTCATATTAACAAAAAATAAAAAATCCACTTTTGAGATTGGTACTAGATCTCAAAAATTATTTTAAAAAAATTCACTTTTAAAGGTTATTTTACTATTAACAAAAAAAGATTTTACATTAACAAAAAATAAAAAATTCACTTTTGAGATCGGTGCCAAACCTCAGAAATTATCTTTTTAAAAAAATCCACTTTTAAAATCAAACATTGATCATAAAAGTTTTTTTAATATTAACAAAAAATACAAAAAAATCCACTTTTGCCTTCAATGCTAGATCTCAAAAATTATTTTTTAAAAAAATCCACTTTTAAAGATTATTTTAATATTAACAAGAAAAAGATTTCATATTAATAAAAACTAAAAAATCCACTTTTGAGATCGGTGCCAGATCTTAAAAATTATTTTAAAAAATTCCACTTTTAAGATAGGGCACCGATCTTATAAGTTATTTTAATTAAAAAAAAAGAATTCATTTTAGGTTTAAGATTGAAGACTCGCTTCTGAAACACAAACCTTCTTTTATCGCGCCTATGTTCTCTTTGCACGCACTCTCTCCTCTTCGTGACTCATTTTCCTCGTCATTTTCTTCCATGGCCATCTCAACCCATCGCCCAGTTTGTTCAGCGCACTGTCGGCTGTAGGTTGCTGGTCGTGGGTCATTTTTCACCATTGTTTCCTATTCCTCTCTACATTTCAACACCCATCGTCTCTTGTTCCTCTCTACACTCGTGCTTGTTGCTGCCATTGTTCCTTCTTCCTCTACTATAACTCACCGTAGCTATTTTCCTTCTTGTTAAGGTTTGTGGTTCGTCTTGGATCTCTTTATTTTTTTTGTTCTATATTTTGTCTTAGCAAATGATGTTTTTGGAATGTATGTGGATAGCTGATTTAGAAATATATATATATATATGAATATGAGAACAGGGATCCGAGTGCGAATAAGAGGGATAGGAGAGACATCAGTAATTAGATAAACCTTTAATAACATTCTGTGGCTCATTTTGTCCAATGAAAGAGAATAAAAAAGAGTGATTTTTTAAGATGTGAAACCTCTTATTATATAAAAATTAATAATTAATAATAAAAATACTTGTTGATGATTAGTTATTACAAAATTTTTATGTCATTTTTCTTACACAAACTTAACGAGCTTGACGTCTTTTGATGTGGTCTTAAAGAGAAGATTAGAGAAGTTAGTCCAATGATTAATGAACATAGCCCTCCGTTTCCACAGGACTCATGGTCTCTTGTGGGCTGTGGTTATGTTGAGGTAGGTTTTTTTTATTAATTTTTTAAATTAAAATTTATAAATAAAAAATATTCTTATCAGGGATCATATATATACTGTGTAGTTTTAAATTGTTTTAATATGTATATATTTCTAAACAAAAATATTCAATTTCTCGGTTTAGATTCATTAGATAGCCATTACTGTTGTCTACTGGTTTATTTCTTTTCACTCATAAAAATTTTGCTCAGTTGTAAAATAGTCAAATTTCTCACAAGCCTTGTTTATGGTGTAGTTGGAGGAATCTATTTGAAAATTTTATTTTGCACAAAATAAATTCAATATTTTAAATTAAGATTTTGTTATTTTTTTAATAAAAATTCCTTTTTTACTCATTTATGAATGTCTACACTGGTCTTTCTTAAGTGGAGCCTATCAGAGTCAGATTTATGATCCAAAGATTATGGTTGCTACTTGCTTGGTTTTGTAAATCTTCAAGGGAAAATTCTACTAGGATGATAATTGCTTCAAAAGACTTTAGAAATCTAAATTCATTGGAAGCAATAAAATTATAATAGTAGTTTCCAAAGTCACAGGTGGTGCCTTTTAGTTATCACTTATATTCTCAAAGTTACAAATTCAAATATTCTTACAACATTGTGAAGATTAAGCTGTTATTTTTAAAAGAACCAGTGATAACTTTGAAAAATACCGAGTGTTAATTTTTATTTTTTCTAACTAACTTTGATTTTTAAAGTCCTTTATAGTAATTGTTACCGTCAATAGATCCTTAAATGGAATTTTCCCATACGTCAAGCCATGCCATTCCATTTCATTGGCCTAGCCAAATTTTGACCATTTAATACCCTACTTGTGAAATTAGAGAAAATCTTGTATGCCCCACACTTATACGTAATAGTCTTGCTTTGATTGCACACATGTGATTAAAATGTTAGATTTTACAAATGTTGATGATTATACGTACTTATGGGTGTGGAATAACTTCTCATCCAATTAGTGGTCCATAGTAATAATATATTTCTAGATTTGACAAGGCAGAAGGCTGTGGGTTGAATTGAACAAACAAGTTGGTTTGTTCAAGCAAAGATTTTAATGAAGACATCAATGATGGTTCACAGTTTTTTCTTTGAATACATATTTGAATTTAAACGAAAGTCATGTTAGGTAGAGTTTTCAAGATGGAAGAAAAGAAACAAGAATGTCAATATATTTTACTAATACTGGCTGTCTTTGTCTCTTCCTTCATAGGAGGGCATTGAATTTTATTTCCGAGACTTATTCAACCTAGTTAGTTTACTCAAGGTTTTAAGTTTAAAAACAAGGTATGTTACTAAGTTGTGGATAAAGTTTTTTTTCCCTAATGTTGTCACTCACTTCAAAATCACAAGTGAAATGAGATGATGTGGAGGAATAGTGATCAACTATATAAACTAGCATTTTGATGCATCTTTAAAAATGCTTTGCCATTAGACATGATGCTATTATCATTTTCCATCTAATTATCTCTATTATACTTTTTCTTTGTTTAAGGGTTGTGAATGATTTAGATTGTTAGTTCTTCATTTTAAAATTATTGGGATGTTCATCTTTTAGGGGAGACTCTGCCGAAATTTGTATATAACTTATAATTAAAGATAATTTGTGAATTTCAATCACCTTCAGGTAGTAATGAATCGTAGTTGGATGAACACTAGACGAATGAGTGATGAATATGAGAATGGGGTGGAGGAGTTTCTGAAATTTGCTAAGTGAAATGTTCCCAATAACAATGGGAGGTTTTATTGTCCATGTGTGAAATGTTTGAATGAGAAGAGATTGAGCATTACAGAAATAAGAGAGCATGTACTTTGTGACAGGTTCAACAAGAGATATACAGAATGGATATGGCATGGTGAATTAGAAATGCCAAGTGTATTTGACCATGGAGAAGTTGATGTTGATTTGAATGATCGACTAAAAGACATGATTCATTATGTTGGAGTAGAGGCCTTTGAGCAAGCACATATATATGATCACTTGTGAAGTGATGTAGATAAGCCTTTATACCTAGGGTGTACTACATTTACATGGTTGTCAGCAGTGTTAAGATTGGTTAACTTGAAAGCGAGGAATGGGTGGAGCGATAAGAGTTTTATAGTTGCTTGAGTTGCTAAAAAGCATGCTTTCATATGGTAATGAACTACCGGATCATAACTATGAGGCGAAGAAAATCTTATGTCCGATGGACATGGAGTATAAAAAAATTCACGCATGCCCTAATGACTGCATATTGTATAGAAGTGAGAATGAAGGCCTACATGTTTGTTCAAAATGTGGGGCATCACGTTCCAAAGTGAAGGATGATAGTGATGGTAATTGGGATGTGGTCACCAAGGGGCCTCCTGTGAAGTTGTTATGGTATCTTTCAATAATACTAAGGTTTAAGTGCTTATTTGCTAATGCAAAGGATGCAAAGAATTTGAGATGTCATGTAGATGAGAAGATATCTAATGGAAAGCTCTGACATCCTACTGATTCTCCTCAATGGAAGACAATCGATCAATTGTTTCCTAAGTTTGGCAATGAGCTAAGAAACCTTAGGCTTGGACTTTGTATAGATGGAATAAACCCATTTGGCAACCTCAGCAATCAACATAGTTCCTGGCCTGTTCTCTTGGTGATTTACAACCTACCTCCTTGGCTGTGTATGAAACGCAAGTATATCATGATGTCTATGATGATTTTAGGCCCAAAACAGCTAGGAAATGACATAGATGTTTACTTGGGACCTTTGATTGAAGATTTGAAAATGCTATGGGAGGAAAGTATATATGTGTTTGATGCATATCAATAGGAATCTTTTAAGATGCACGCCATAATCTTCTGCATGATAAATGACTTTCTAGCATATGAAAACTTGTCTGGATATAGTGTTAAGGGGTATAGTGCATGCCCTAATATGAAGAAGGCACATGCTCTCATTACCTTAAGTATGGAAAGAAGACAATTTACCTTGGTTATCGAAAATTTCTTAAACGGCACCACCCGTATCGTAGAATGGAAAAAGCTTTCAATGGTTTGCAAGAAAATGGAAATGCTCCAGAGGCATTAACTCTAAAGCAAGTTTATCAACCAGTGAAAGACATTAATGTTATATTTGGTAAAACCCAAAAGCTTGCAACTGAGAAAAATTTATGGAAAAAGAGGTCTATCTTTTTTAATCTTCCATATTAGTAGAGTCTAGAGGTGAGGCATAGTATTGATGTGATGCATGTGAAGAAGAATGTGTGTGATAGTATTAATGAAATACTTCTCAACATTTAGAGCAAGACCAAAGATTCCATGAGTGTGAGACAGGATTTAGTTGAAATGTGAATACGAGTAGAGTTAGCTCCACAAGAAGTTGGTGCAAAGAGTTATTTACCACCAGCTTGTCATACATTATCCAAAATGAGAAAAGAAGTTTTTATGAGTGTTTACGTGATGTCAAAGTGCCTCAAGGGTATTCTTCAAATATTAAAAAACTTGCGTCGATGAAACATATGAAATTAATAGGCTTAAAGTCTCATGATTGCCATACATTGATGTAGCAATTATTACCGGTGGCTATTCGGGACAAATTGCCAAAAAAATTGAGACACACTATAACTAGACTATACTTTTTCTTCTACATGTGTCACTTCTACATCTACAAGGGAACTAATCTTAAAAGTCAATTCCAACCGATATGAAAAGTGATTACTGTACTAGGGCCAGGTGGAAACTTGAGGGAAATTAGGTCTCTACAAACTCAAGGGAGATTTGGTGAAACTTGACGACTCAACTCCAAGATGCGTCCAAAAATGCCATTGGAACAATAGGGCTCCATGGGTATGAAAACTCCAGCTTCGAAATGGGGTAAAATGATAGAAAACAACACCAAAGTGTGGGCTTCATGTGAGTGTGAACGGGAAAATGGTTGTTGCTGTGTGTACAGTGGAACACGGTTTCATGATGGAGAGTGTGAATGTGAGATGAGATATTTAATAACAGAGGCAAGCAAACTGGGCGTGAGACTAGAAAGTCTTTCTTTTTCAATAGGGTTTAATAATTCCTTTGCGGTTATTAAAATTAATCACAAAGGAAAGTTTTTTTTTTTTAAATTGTGACGTTCCTTTGTGTTTTGAACATGAACCGCAAATGAATTTATTTCCTTTGAGGATATTTAAGAAAATGCAAAGAAAAGATTTGATTTTTTTTTTAAATTGGACTTCCGTATGCATTTTGTAAACGAAATGCAAATGAAGGCCTTGCCACGTGAAGCAAGGATTTTCCTTTGTGGTTTTAATATCAATTTTCCTTTGCGTTTCACTTTATAACCGCAAATATAACCTTGTTCGCATCTTTGCCTTACTTTTCTTAGCACTTACTTCTATAATCGTCAACATTTATGCACTAAGGAAAGTCATTTCTGGCATAGTGACTTAAAATGTTGTTATTGGATGATGAAGAGCTCATTGTAAACATAAGCAGATGTTTGTACTCTTTCACTTCAGTTTAACATCACGGCCAATTCATTTCTCATTTTGTGAAAGATATGCAGCAAATTATATAGTTTATTTTGTCATTTTATATCATATCTGTAAATATTGTTTACTCTACCTTGAGAAATATACTGATCAGTTTAGTAAATTAACTTGAAGGACAGACAGAAAAATATCCTAGCAGGGCTTAAGACAGCAAAACTGAGATAGTGGTGCAGAAGCATTCCTCCTGCACTTTCTTGGCGAGATGATCAGCATGACTCAGGAATTCCCTGTTGAATAACAATGCAAATAAAGGTATTTCAAAAAGGTTTTAATCATATTTTCATTGATTGTTTTTAAATGGCTTTTAATCATTCTTATGATACGGTTTTATTTTATTAAACGTTGGAGCTATAACTCTTTAGCCCTTGGTAACTTTAACCTTATTTAATGTCGATTCTTTGTAACCTAGCTTCATTTTAATGTCTTATAATGCCAACGCTTAACATTAACATTCCTTTTGTCTTTTACCGTTGGTTCCTACAAGTGTATATATAAGGGATAATTTCCTCATTTGTGAGAAACACCATTTATTTCATCATCTATCAAGCCTCCTTAATTTTCTATATTTGCTTCTCTAATCTGGGTTACATATTTCATATTCTATGACCCTAAGTCAACCTTAGGAAGAATCTGTTTAATTCTAGGGGACAACCGCACAGGTAGAACTTAAGATCAGCGTTATTTTGACATGACTCAAATCATCTATCTTTATTTGGTCAACATTCACTGCGTGCATGATAGAGTTCAATATGCTAATTGTCACATACAATGATAGTCCTCACATCATGTATTTCCCTGGCAAAAACTTTATCTAGCGCAAGTTCTTGACGTTTATCTTTTTCACTTTCACTAGGGTCACAATGTCAGAAAAATATTTTAGGTGCCAATACGTTAGTAGTTAATTATGACAATAACCGCTAATAAAAAATCGATATTTTTAGATTTTTACAACAAAGTAATCATTGGATAGATGTGTGCAAGTGTTATTTCCTTCCATCAAATTTGTGCTCTCGGTTTGAGGCTGAGCATCCTTTGATCAAATTATATATCTACATTTGTGTCAATTCCTTCCATGAAGGAAAAATCTTCGGTGACACAATTTATTTAAGAAAAGTCACTGCAATCTGAGTGTTCTATTGTCAACTTATTGAATAACCAAGTATACAATATCCTTATTAGAAATATGCAGTCCTAATATACCAATTTCTCCTTAGAATTCTCTTATGTTATATCATATTGATATCTTAAAATATATATATATTTTTTAAGTTTGATGCACCATTTTGGGTAAATCTTAGGAGTAGTTCATAAAGCTATTCTAACTTATCTTTCAAAACTCAGTTAGTCAACTACAAAGTCAGAACCAAAATGAAGGTACCAACAATAAGGACTTGAAATGTTGTAATACTATGTGAAGTGTGGTATAATTTAGTGATTATTACATCATATATTGTTCTCATTTCATCTTACTTCCTATCTACGACATATAATTATCTGTTTAAGCTGTTAGAACAATTCTTCCATCAATCCAAAAGTCAGCAAGAAATATCAGACAATGAACTTCACGTGACTGTGCTTTCCGCTGAGGGTGAAATATGTTACATCATGCACAGTTGTTTTCGGGAGTCTCTCTGCCACATCCTGCTTTTCCCTGTGAGTAAAATATCACTAATTTATTGTATGAGTCTTTAAATATTCTTTTTCCGTTGATTTTTATCAATTTTAAACCGAGGAACAAAGTTGATATAAAATACAATTTGAAATTTTGCCTAATAGTAAAATTTTCATATACCAATCACCAAAAATAAAATCATTTACCAGTGAAATAAACTTTGAAGTTTGAAGTAGTTACTAAATATTTTTTTTTCAATATCAATATAATAGTCAGGATTTGACAAAAGAAGGAGCTCGGATTTGGAAAGCAATTATGTTTCAAATACATAGGGAAAAAAGAAACTTATGCACCGATCCAGAAGTGCTAACAAATTAGGTTTGATTTCCTTAAGTAGATAATCCCTTTGAGGGTTTACATCGCTGAACAATTTTTGTTCCTTAGAGATGGATTTTATTATATTAGTATAAAAAAAAGATCAATAAGTAAAACTAAATGAAATGAGAATTAGGGAATTATTTAACAATTATAATTATATAATTTATTAAATGACGTAATTAAATCATATATAATAAAAAATGAAAAGAAAAAAAGCATTTTCATGTAACACAATATATTATACGCGGTTTTAAAAAAATAATAAAAAAGAAGATATATTTGAGAATATTCATATGTTGCGAATTCAGTACCTCACTTGTTAAAATTTTGAAACCCCACCTGTTACAATGTGCAAGTTTTTATTTTTTATTTATTTTACTGCATAACTTATATAAACACTAATAGTAAGTCACCCGTCAAAACCCACACAGCATTTTCAATAACAACTTCATAAAATTCCTAAAATGTGCTTCCAGCCCTGAAGAATATAGAGCTATTTTTTTGGCCAAAAAAACATTAGCTTGTCATGATTAACCGTGAGACATGCTTAATATCAATAGCTAAATCCATTTACCTCTCTAAAACAAATCAAAACATTTAGTTAGTTGTAATGTAGAAAATAATTAAAGTTAGGAAAATAGGTCAAGCCCAATGTGTTAGCCTAATAAACCTGAAAAAATGGACGGACTGAGCTAAAGAATAAGTAGATTATATTGAAATCAGACTTTTTGGCCCACAACCAACAAGTTAGTATAAAAGTAGGCCAGCACATAAAGCCCATTTTTGACCAATTGCAGTTGAAGAAACAATATTGCAAAAACATACTCGGAGGTTTTTTTCCATGATATTTTGTTCTATATGGCGGATGCAAGTATGAAGAAAAAGAATAAAATAGATAAAAGGTTTTAATTAGTAATTAGCAAATTGTTCATCAAGACAATGATGGTGATATGGTTGCTTTGAACCTAAACAAAATTCCAAACAATATAGGCCTAAATAAACGGGAGGCCTAGACAAAGCATTACGAGATTTTAGTAAAAAGTTTTGGGCTTACAAACCAGCCCATTGTGTATGAGTTGGGCTAGAAAAATCCTAGCCCATTTAAGAGTGGATATATGGGCCAGGCTGACCTGTATTCTCGATGCCAAAAATAATATGGACAGCAATGTTTCTATTGGAAACCATTCCTTCTAAATCGCATAGTGTAAACTCACTTATTCACTAAATTTGCAGTTTTCTATATTTGATTCGAGCAAATAACCTTCTCGAAGAGATTTGCTTGTGCATAATTGAATGCTTTACAATTTTCCGCCTTGTCTTCCCACTTTAGAAGTAGGATTAGGCACTCCATGGATCTTACTCAACTATAGGATTTAAATGGTAGCAAGCTCTATCACTAAGTTTTAATATAGTTACATTTTCAAGGTTCAAACTCAAGATTGCTACTGAAAGAAGTTCAATTCCTAGTTATGCCTTCAAGTTCTTGAATGTACTAGAAACCTCTTGTTTCACCATTATGATTTCTAAGCTTCCACCAGAAAACCTCGATTAAAACTAAAAGCCAAGATTAAAACTTCACCTCTCTCAAAATTGTCTAAGCAGGAACATTTTTTGTTTGGTTCTGTAAAAATGATTTAAGTATATTACATTTTATTCAAGTATATTTAAGTATATTAATCAATTCAATGCAGAACCATGTGCAAAGATGGAAGAGGTCTACTGCTGAAATACACTTTAGTTTGAGAACTATAATTTGCTTTCCTTCTCATGCTACAATTATCCAAAAAAAAAAATACACGGTCTTTTTGACATGTAACTTGCATCAAAATCAATCTATGACTTGCACCTGATCCATTTCATTAGGAAGCCAACACAACTTAATTAATTATATGACGGACGACAATGAGTGAGAAGTACTTTTGTTGAAAGTTATTATGAAAAACATTGAATGGGGCATAACCTTCAGAATCATTGGGCTGCAGCTAAAGGCTAAGAAATAATAACTTACGGAAGAATTTAGGATCACCTGTCCTAGATAAATATAAAATTTAGCACATGATTACTTATGGAAGAACAACCCTATATTCCTAAATTGTTTATCCCTATTAATAATGTTTAAGATTGACATGTATATTCCTAAAATTCAATTAACATGGCCATAATTTGATGAGTTAAGACTTAGATTCAGAATCTAAGTATTAATTTTATTTTAACATATTTATACTTCATCTTCTTGTTGTAGTAAACTATTAACATATGGACGATTTCCATCATTAGTTTGTGTTCTCATAGCCTACAGGTATATCAAAGGATCTTAAAATTCCATAACTTGACAGATTAAACAAGTCAAACTACTATTTTATCATCATGACACCCAAAAAAGAAAAGAGAATAAATCACATCTACCAAGACCCAAACTACAACAATCAGATTTCGAACAGCCATTACCCATTACTCTGAAATAGCTTGAGAGGACCCGAAAAACTCGTTGGATTGACAAAGGCAGCTGCGCAAAAATATTTCACGTTATTTGAAATGCCTAAGAAAAATGGAGAGACGCTTGGTTAAGATACAGAGAAATAGGGATTACTACTAACGATCAATGCTCCCAACCCAATACATCATTATAAATTAAGTCCAACTCAGAGAACAGAGAGTACAGAACCAATAAACAAAAACACAGAGCAGAGAAGCAAGTCTTCGAAATTATAAATTGTGTACAGAACCAATACGTTGCTGTTGTTGTTGTTGTTATTATTATTATTTTTTTCTGTATGAGTACATGATATCCTGGAGCCTACCCCATTCAAATTGTGAGGACTTTAACATGATTCAGATTAATCAAGATTTGAGGTCTAGCAGGTACCATAAGAGTGGGCGCCCCTACCACTTTACGCTACTATATTCCCATATCTCGAACCCAAAACTCGTGTTTAACTTAGAATGACTCCTGCCAGTCGATCCAAACGTTCGGTGGTTGTTATTATTATTATTATTGCTACTAAACATATATATCAAATGAATTTTTTAAACATAAATTCTAAAAGAAGAAGTTTTTTCAACAAATCAAATGAAATAAGACTAATTTAGTGAAATTAAATTATATTTTCGTAAATTAAAACACATTAACCAAAATTTTAGAAAATTATTACATTTGCAAAATGAAAAATTATTTTCAATTAATTTTCTCTTCCTACAAAATTATAATTAAAAATATTAACTAAATCAAATAACATGTATTTCTACCGAACTACGTGATTTTTGATCCTGTTACAAAATATATAAGCCTTAGATTTCTAGGTTAAGTCTTTGGCCAAAACAAAAGTTTCTAGGTTAAGTCTCTTGTCTTATTTTCTTAATTCCTTTTCTTATTTTTGCATGTGGTTGAAGAAACAAGATACTTAAAAAAGGATACTAATTGCACACTCTTATCTTATCTTGGTACAAATGGGTGTTATGATGTGCTTATTATTTTTTCTACACATAGTTAACTACAAATCCATCTCAATTTTGGTAGACCATCTTTATCATTTTTCAAAATGAATTTTCAAATTTTTTTTTAAATCTTTCTTATGACTATCTTTAAATTCATGTTTTATTTTAAAAATACTTTTTTCTGTCTTTTTTTTTAATAATTATTTCGCACTGTCTGTAATGTATTTTGAGTGTTACAATGATCGATTTAACCTTTTTTACAATTGGTTTTTCTTTCAAAAATAATAATCTCTTATATATCATAAGAGGCCACAATGTTTCCAAATTATAATATTAATATAATTTTGTGCAAATTAACCCTTAGTCCTGCAGTTTCATAATCTAATTTTCCTCCTTTGTTTTTTAATAAACTATCACCATCTAATTTTAAAGTTCAAATAATAAGAGGATAGCGTGTTCAAAATTCAAAGAGGAGGACAGAAAAATATTATAGTTAAAATTAAATATTTCCTTCCTATTTCATGTAGTCTTATTGAGGAATCCAACTATGACATTGACAGGACCTTATCATATCTTTCCTAATTTTTACCTCATTCTTCATAACTGAAACACAATTAAGGGTGTGTTTGGTTTCATTTTTAAAACCAAGTTTAACCTTAAAACTTGATTTACTATGTTTTTTAAGATGTTTAGCTACAAAACTAATTCACGTTTGAAATCAAGTTTGCTCTCAAAACTTCGTTAAATCAGAAGTAGTTTGTAGGTTGCTTCTCAATTTTATTTCTTTATTTTCATTTGTAATTATTTTAAAATGAGATAAAAATAAACCAATAAAATTAAGAAAAAATGGAAAAATTGAAAAAATAAAATTTCCATAAAATTCTTCTTATCTAATGATTAAAATGTCTCTTCAAAATTTTATTTTTCATGGACTATAACCTGTAAGAAAATATTACATCAGATATATTATGTTCTCAATTAAATAAATACAGATTTAATTTTAGTTCAAGTAAATTAAATTAATCATGGGATAGAGTTTAAGCTCAATTTGAAGAAAAATTATGAGTTTTATCAAAACCAATTTTCAAATAAATTATCCAAATATAAACATGTTAGTCAAAAATCAATTTTTATAATAACTACGCTACAAAACTAATTATACCAAAACTCATTTTTAACCAACTAAAAACTAAACTGTCCTAACTTTCTTATTTCCTTTTTAATGTTTTGAATGCCATCAGCCATCAGCCCTCAGTTAACTTGAACCGGAAGAATAAACATGTTAACTATCCTGAACCGGCTCGACCCTGAGCAATTCTAGTATACGTCGTCATGCATTCAGATTTGGCTTGTTCGATTGGCCTTCATGTAGGGACAAAATTTGTAGCATTACATGTAAATCCGTTCAAATGGTGTCAATCTATCGAGATACACCCATTTATTGTACAATATTATGCTAATTTGTATAATTTTATTTAGCCTTGAAATAAAAGTTACTCAATTCAATAACTGACTGGTTATTTAAACTAACTTGGCCCGTGGGTTAGACTCTGTAACTCATATGTCCCAAAATGTTTCAGCGTTATAAACTTAACGGGTAGAATCTGGATAATAGAATAAACTCAAGATGAGCACCACAGCCACAAATTTTCCTCATGGCTTGGGTCCATGGGAGCTCTCACCACAGAGCAGTACTCCCATATCAAAGCTCTCACACAAGAAAGTCCTAGATATTCTCAACAACAAATGTGTCCATTCTCTGCAACATCTCAAACAAGCTCATGCTATCATACTCAGAACTGGTCATTTCCAGGACCATTTTATATCTGGCACCTTGGTCAAGTGTTATGCGAATCCTCATTTCAACGACTTCGCCTTCGCAATCAGAGTCGTCCACCAAATCCCAAGCCCTAATGTGTTCGTGTGGAATATACTTCTCAAAGGGTGCCTGGAGAACAACGATCCACATTTGGCCATATCGTCTTATAGAAACATGCTGGTCTTCAATTCTAGGCCTAATAAGTTCACTTATCCTATTTTGCTTAAGGCTTGTGCCATTACGGGTTCTGTTAAAGGAGGGATTCAATTTCATGCCCATGTGGTGAAACACGGGCTCAGTGGGGATGGTCACATTAAGAGTGCTGGGATTCAAATGTATTCATCATTTGGACTTGTGGAAGAGGCAAGGAAAATTCTTGATGATGAAGACGGTGAATCTGATGTCATTTGTTGGAATGCCATGATTGATGGGTACTTGAAATGTGGACTAGTGGAAGTTGCTCTTGAGCTGTTTGAGAGTATGCCGGAGAAGAACGTAGGTTCTTGGAATGCAATGATAAGCGGGCTGGCTAGGTGTGGGATGATTGATAGTGCGAGGAAATTGTTTGACGAAATGAGAGAGAGAGATCAAATTTCTTGGAGTGCAATTATTGATGGGTATATCAAAGAAGGGTGTTTCAAAGAGGCTTTGAAAGTTTTCAACGAAATGCAAAGAGAAAACATAAGGCCAAGAAAGTATATATTGTCACGCTAACTGCTTGTGCTAATTTGGGAGCTTTAGATCTAGGGAGATGGGTTCATTTATATATCGAAAAGAATTTTATTCAAACGGAGACAGTCTTGGGGACTGCTTTGGTTGATATGTATGTCAAATGTGGGCGTTTAGACATGGCATGGGAGGTTTTTGAGAGTATGCCAGTGAAAGAAGTTTCCACTTGGAATGCTATGATAGGAGGGCTTGCTATTCATGGCCAAGCAGATGAAGCTATCAAACTCTTCACCAAGATGAATGGGGAAAAGCTGAAGCCAAATGGTATTACTTTTGTGGGCGTTCTAAATGCCTGTGCACATGCAGGAATGGTCGACAAAGGTCTAGCCTTATTGAATTCAATGAAAGAAGCACACGGGATTGAGCCAGAGATAGAACATTATGGCTGCGTGGTTGACCTTCTAGGAAGGGCTGGACTTTTGGAGGAGGCAAAGAAGTTTATAGATTTTATGCCGGTGAAACCCAATGCAGCCATTTGGGGAGCACTTCTGAATGCTTGCAGGATACACAGAAATGTAGAACTTGGAGAAAAGGTAGGTTGGATTTTGCTTGACATGGAGCCTCAAAACAGTGGCCGTTATGCATTATTATCCAACATCTATGCAAAGGCAGAGAGATGGGATGATGTTGCAACAGTTAGAAAGTTGATGAAAGAAAGAGGAATCAAGACTATTCCTGGAAGTGCCATGATGGATTTGGGAGGTACAGTTCATGAATTTAAAATGGGAGATGGCTCCCACCCTGAAATGAAAGAAATCTATTCAAAGTTGGAAAGTATAATGGAGAAGCTGCGCATGGAAGGCTATTCTCCAAAGACTTCCCAAGTTTCCTTTGACATTGATGAGGAAGAAAAGGAAACTGCACTTAATCTGCACAGCGAAAAGATTGCAATTGCTTTTGGACTCCTTCATACAGAACCAGGAACAACACTGCGTGTTGTGAAGAATCTGAGGGTGTGTGAGGACTGCCATTCTGCTTTCAAGCTCATTTCTCTAATATACGGCCGTGATATTATCATGAGGGACCGTGTGCGCTATCATCATTTCAGAAATGGCGTGTGTTCATGCAAGGACTTTTGGTAAGGTCTTTAAATAGAATGCGACAGTAGAAGTTAAATTATTTGTGATTCTTCTACGTGGCCAAAAGAAATTGTGATTCATCTATGATGCTAGAGAGAAATTTATCAGTGGATAAAAGAGCTCCAAAATAGTGGAGTGGAGTAATAATGCTGGTGGTGCTATATAAACTTAGGAGTTAAAGCATGGCTGATACTTGATAGGATTATTTCCCTAGCAGACTAATAGTGAAGATGTACATAGATGTTCATAAACTTATCATTTACCATCATCCAGTAAAATATATTCACTATTTTACATTTCTCCATCTTGAATATTGTACGGTGATATGATTGATGAGATTATATGGCAACTTATTTCTTTAGGGTTTTTGCCGCTTTCGGATGGCCGTTACTTATATTATCAATGCATATGCAATTTCAATTTTTAACAACTGGAAAATTGCTGACTCCGGAGAGTACCTTGCTATTAGATGAACGTGGTGCTTACTGAGTCCAAATGAAGACACTGTATTGAACACACGTCCCTCCATAATTACAGTTAGTGTGTGAACTCAAGGTAAGGGGGACACATATTGTGCAACAAAGCATATTTCACAACTTTTGTGCCTTTACAAAGTTAGTTTTCCCACATGATTGAAAATGGCAAAAAAGAAAATGATAATTTGGGAATGTCAGCCTGCATTCTTGGGAGCTCCAATCTTTCATTGGAGGCCTTTTCTGGGATTCATTATTCAGGCATTGTAGAGCAAGAGTTACCACCTTGTAGGCTCCTTTTGGAGTGTAATTGGCCCTCCAACCTGGGGTCCATAATTCGATAAAGTTTTCGCTTGTTACCCAAACATGGTTTTGCCCAGTCTACAGATTCTTCTCTACATAAGGTCTTGAATCATCCAAAGCACGCCGTCCGGATAGAAGTTCAAGCAACACAACCTCAAAGGTATAGACATTACTTTTGGCTGTCAAATGACCTGTCAATAAATTAGGGCTTTAGTATGATGTTTAACAGAGCAAACACGATGAACATAAAATTAGAGACACAGACTTTTCCTGTTTAGACAAGAATGTAAAAATTTAGAATTTCTAAAGGAAAATTATCAACCACATAGAGCGTAACTATAATCGTAATCAACAATTTACCCGTGTTAGTCTTTTATAATTTACATACCACCAAGAGGGAACTAATACAATGATCAGATTCATACTAGAATTTCAATGGATTGATTTGGGCAATAACATATTAAAAAGGCCATTAAATGATTGAGCACCATAAACAATAATTTAATGCACCAATTATGTTTAGCATGAAGCTAAACCAGACCTGTGGCAAGATACTCAGGAGCTATATATCCATAAGTACCATAACTCGAGTAGGGTCCACCTTAGCTAAGGCAATACCAGAGAGTTAAGCATTGAAGTCCTGCAATCCCATTGCGTGATAAGTGATTAGTTCACATAATCTTACATAAACAAATATGTTATAATTCTGTCATCATTCAGTGAACATACAGCATCTAGTAGGATATGGGAAGCTTTAAAATCACGGTATATGATATGTATTTCAGCATTATGGAGGAAAAAAGAGCCTTCTGGCAGCCCCAGCGGCCACTTTCATCCTCACTGACCAAGAGAGAGTGGATCCTGTCAAATATAATGAACTCGTAAGTCCACATGTGCTGAGTTTCTACAATTCCAATATCCAGGTGCAATGAGCAGATCATACTCGCCTTTTACCTATCTGCTATCAATGAACTGACAGATGAATGCCATCACATAATAATTAAGAACATAAAAGATCATTCTTATGGAATAAGTAATATTATTAATGTCGTTCTTATTTTTCCTGAGTCTATGTGATGAGAAAATAATGATTAAATTAACTGCTGATACGTATAATAACAGTGTAATGGCATCAGTAACTTACTTCTAAACAGATAATTCTCTAACCTCCCTTTGGGCATATGCTCATAGACCAAGAGCCGGTTCTCTCCCTCCAAGCAGTAACCAATCAATTTAACCAAATTAACATGATGCAGTTGCCCAAGGTAGTCAACTTCAGCCTGAAAATTGACCAAGTTTTCAGTAATCAGACCATTCATATATATATGATTGAAAAGGAAAATCATGGTCATATAACTATTTCTCATGGCCAATTATCCATGAAAATTTTTCATGGACTTGATTATGTGAGACACTAAATAAAAAGGAAAATGACATTTGTTAAAATTTGGTTTTCTCAAGTTTTTTGTGCCTGTGAAAATTTCTCACGGATTTGTGTCCATGAGAAATATATTATGTTTAGCATTTTTCATGGATTAGGTGCCTGTGGCAATATTTCTCATAAATTATCTTTTTTGTGGAAAAGATGTATGTTGTAGCTCTCACTTCTCTTTCAATATTTATCAAGACTTTATATTATATCTATGAGAAGTTTTTAGGAAAAAAATATTAATGTTTTGAAGTGAGGATTCAAACTTAACATTGACAAGGTTAGAGTACATAGTTTGCCAATGAGCTTGTCACGTAGTCTTGTTATTATGGGATACGTGATTATATGTAAATTTATTTTTCACAAGAGACATTTACTTTAAAATAAATTTGACACAAAATTTATTTTAAGTTCTGAAATTTTTTGCTCCCCATTCTTAATCCCTAGTTCATTAAAATTTTTTATCTCAATTGCTTCATTTTCCTCTGTTTCTTTGATGCCTCCCTGGCCCCATTCTTAATGTCAACCACAAGCCCTGACCCCTAAATCTCATCTCTCATCCTCCCAGTCACAAGTTTGACGTCAGAGCACTTCAAGCTCTTCTTTCGGTCTTAGAAGAAATTAGCGAGGCAACTTTTATTCCTTATTAAAGAATAGTGATTAGTGAAGAATTTTTTTTCCATGTTAATATGAAATAATTATTAAGGCAATTAGCGAAGAATTTTTATTTCAAGTTAAAAAAGATGCCATTAGTGAGAAAATTAATGAGGCTTCTTTTATTTCTCACTAAAAAAAAAAAATTGTTAATTGATTTTTATTAAATAAAAATTATTTTTAATTAAAAATTGATTTTAATTCATTTTCAAAATTAATTTAATGACTTTCTAAGTTAGAAAAATAAACCAAGTGGTCATAGTAGGATTGGAACCCAAACAAAATCTTTTACTAATTGTTAACGTTGCCAATCAATCTAACATATATAATAATCCGTGCAATCTTTAATATATATATATATATGAACTCCTTGATGGTGGAAGACATTACTTTTTTTTTTTACCAGAAAAAAACAATTTTATTAATATCCAAAAAAATATTACACACACTAATTGAGAAAAAACAAAGACTTAACATACAACCAAATAGAAAAAAGAACAAAAAATAACCTGAATATAACCTATAGAAAAACAAAGGAGAGACAAAAACAACTTCTTAGCCAATACCACTTCGAACAGTTACAGCCAAACTAGAAACCTCCAGACCCATGAATCTATCCCAATCTTTCTTCACAATGCACACCAGAGAGGATGATGGCTCAATAACCCACCTTTCCAGGTTCATCCCCCTAATGGCACTAGCTACTATATAATCAGCAGCTTCATTTCCAAGCCTACGAACTAAAGACATAGAACATGAAGAAAGATTAGCCATCATCTAAAAAATCTCCTCAGCTACCAAGAAACACCTCCAGTCACATCCCCTACTATCTCTCCCATCCAACATTCTAAATAATTCTTCATTATCCACTTCAATTATCACACCATTCTTTTTATACTTATCAGCAAATGAGAGCAAATTTCACAGCTAACAGTTCTATCATAAATACAAAACTAGCATCCACAATCCTACCTCCAATTTCCACCACATTCCCATTACAATCTCTACCAATAAAACCCACTCCAGCAGTACCCTCCCTTACATCAAACGCTCCATCACAATTACATTTAACAAGACCATCAGATGGAGGAATCCATAAATCAGGAACTAAATCTGTACAGTTAGGATCATTAGCACTCACCCCTTTCACATTGAAATGCCAATACTCCTTCATAATCTTGCAAGCTCCATCAATCACTCGAGAAGCAAATACAATCTCTCCTTTAAAGACAAAGTTACACCTGTCCTTCCAAATTTTCCAACATACACAAGCAATCATTCCCTTCCCATAAGCCTCAGTACCAGCCCCTCCTCCTATCAAATGCCACAGCCAATCTTCAAATCTCCCACAAGCCTAATTATTTATTGAGATAGTCAACATGCTGCCATACCAGACAGCTCTCACCCATGCAAATGTCCCACAGTCTCTTTCTCATTGCCCCAAATAGGACAAGACGATCATCAGCACACTTTCTCCTAAAAAGTGCATCTTTAGTTGCAAGAGCACCTTTAGAAGCTCTCCACATGAAATGATTTATCGTCTTAGGCACCATCAATTTCCATATATTAATCCAGTAACCTCTTGAGACCACATAAGAGCTTGATGCCTTCAAATTCACAGCAGCATCACATTAATTCCTTATAACACAATAACCAGATTTGACAGTATAAACTCCATTCTTACATTTCATCCAACATATTCTATCCTCCACACAATTTTGAGGCAAAGGAATTTTTTAAAATCTCCTTCTCAACATCACATAACTTGTTCTCAACCCTGGCTAGATTCCATCTATCATTCTCAATTAAATTAGACACTTTCCAATTTTGTTCTGCATCAGACAAAGAAACAGCACCATGAAGTTTGTATCCATCTAGAGTTGGGATCCACCTATCATGCCAAACATTAATCGACATATCATTCCCAACTCTCCAACAAAGATGTTCCATCAACTTGTTTCTACCCTCTAACAAACTTGACCTCCCCCAAGAAGCTTTGTGACCCTTCTTAGCTTTGATAAAAGAACAATTAGAAAAATAAAGTGCTTTCATAACTTTGCACCACAAATCTTCTGAATTATTCAGCAATCTCCAAGCCTTTTTTGCCAAAAGGGCCAAATTAAACTGCTAAATTCTCTAAATCCCAAGCCTCCCTCCTTCTTACAACTAGTTAATGACTTCCAATCCTTCCAATGAATGCCTTTACTATCCTCACTTTTACCCCACCAGAATTTAGCACAGATTGCATGAAAATCATTACAAAGCTTCTTAGGAAATTTAAAACAAGCCATAGGCTAGATAGGAACTGCACCTGCAACTTCCTTCAAAAGTACCTCTTTACCAGCCTGAGAGAGCAAATTATGCTTCCACCCTTGAACTTTCGAGCTCAACCTATCTTTGATATATGCCAAAGCTTGCATTTTTGACTTGACCCAAAGCAATGGCATTTCTAGATATATCCCTAGATCTTCAGTTTCCTTAACACCCAAAATTTCACAAGTTCTTTTAGCAACATCATCCGGGACACTACAAGAAAAAAATAGACAAGATTTGTCAAAATTCACTACCGATCCTGATGCAGAACAAAAACAATCTAAAATACCTTTTAGAACATGACAATCATGCTCTATTGCATTCATAAAAAGCAATACATCATCTGCAAAAAAAGAATGAGTAAGAACAGGTGCCCTTCTAGACACTTTAATACCCAATATATCACCTTTTCTTACAAAGTCATCAATCATCTTAGACAAAACCTCAATTGTCATAATAAAAAGATAAGGAGATAATGGATCTCCTTGTCTAACCCCTCTCTCAGGTATAACTTCAGCCACCCTTCTACCAGAGAGCTTTAGGTCAAAACGAATAATTTCTGCATCCATGCTCTACAAAAACCAATTTCAACATGACCTTTTCAATAAAATTCCACTCAAACCTATCATATGCTTTACTTAAATCCATTTTAAGCACATATTCATTTTTAGAGCCAATCTTTTTCTGCCTTAGGTAATGAAACACTTCATGAGCAAAGAATATATTATCATTAATAATCCTATCAGGCACAAAGGCTCTTTGTGTTGGTGAAATGATCTTACTCATCAATCCTCTCATCCTATTCACCATGATCTTAGAAATAATTTTGTAATCAAAATTACAAAGACTAATTGGTCTATGTTGACTTACAGATTCAGCCCTCTCACCTTTAGGAATCAGCACCATATTAGTCTTGTTCAACTGTCCCACTGAACCATCAGCATCAAAGAAGCTACGAACAACATCAGTAACTTCTTTTTTCACAGTTTTCCAAGAACCTTGGTAAAAAAATTCTTGAAAAACCATCTGACCCTAGAGCTTTTAAACCTCCCAGCTACTTGACTGCCATATATCTTCCTCCTCCACTAGTCTCAACAGCAAATCATTATCTACATCAGAAATAACAGTATCAAAATATTGGACAACTTCGTCAACAGAATGTAGACCACAACTTTTGAACAAACTATTATAATATTCTTCAAAAACATGAGCAATCTCTTCTTCTTTCTCAATCCATTCACCATTAATCCTTTTCAGCCTCAAAACTTTATTCCTTTGCCTCCGTTGAATAGTGATAGAATGAAAAAACTTAGTATTTTTATCCCATACTTCAACCACTTAACTCTAAATCTCTGGATCCAATATTTCTCTTCTCTTCCCCACTAATTCTCAATTTTCAAAATTAGTTCATTGATTTCTTGAATCTTCTGCTCATTCCAAACACCTTCCCTGCACTTCTTCAGTTGCTCCATCAAAATGGAAATTTCTTTTCTACTACTAGGAAAGGCATTCTTACTCCACTTTATAAGACTATCTCTACAATTATTCAGCCTTATAATCAATTCCTTTATTTTTCCTTTCGGAACTGTGACCCTTACTACCCCAGCTTTTATTAATAACTGACTCATAATCAGGTTGATCTATCCAGTAGGCCTCAAATCTGAATTCTCTTGGTGTAACAATATCACGAAAATCAAAATCAATGAGCAACAAATGATGGTCAGAGCCCATAGGTTCTATATGAAAAACCTGTAACCGAGAAAAGCAATTATTCAGCTCTATATTGCCAAGAACTTGATCAATTCTTTCTTTGATATGAGCTCCACCAAGTCTATTATTACACCAAGTAAATTTAGCTTGAAACCCATATCCATTAATCTATAGTCATCAATAAAACTTCGAAAATTCACAATCTTCCTTGTAGCTCTAATTCTTCCTCCCAACTTTTCACTTTGAGCCACAATATCAATAAAATCTCCCATACAAATCCATGGGCCATGAATACTCTTTGCCAACCTTTTCATTTTATCCCATACCACTCTCCTTTCACCTTCTTTTAGAGGGCCATAAACAAATGTAGCAGTACAGCCCTCCATACTCCCTTTTTCATGAATTATAGTATGAATAATATTTTTGGATTGCAACAGAATTTCCACATCCAAATCATTATTCCACCAAAGAGCTAGTCCTTCTTTCCATTCCATAAGCCCTACATAGATTACATTTTCACACCTCATCCGCCTCCTTAACCAATCAACTCTTCCATCCTCCATTTTGGTTTCCATAAAAAATATTAAAGAAGGTTTATATTTCAGACAAACCTCCTTTAGATTTTTTACTGTCAAGGCCACCCCAAGGCCTTGACAGTTCCACGATATGGTCTTCATGGCTCCTTGGTGGCTATTACAAGCTAGCCACCAACACCTTCGGTAGTCAATACCAACCAACATCACTACTACTACACAAAGAAATAACTTTTCTAGAAACAACTTCACAATCAGTAGTAAAATTACCGGTCACCTCCTTAAATTTCTTCCCTCCCCTTAACTCTCTTTTTATTGTAGAGACTCTCTTCCCTCTGATCTTGGATTTCTTTTGCTTATCTACTTTCTTTTCAGCCTTAAATTTCAACTCTTCAACATTCATGCTAATAACATCTTCCACAACTTTACTCTTCTTAGCTTTGTTATATTCCAACTATTCTTCTATTGGTCGTTTCATACTAACGCCCTTTAATTTCAACATGACATCTTTTAATTTCTTGCTTCACATAGGGCACCAGAGCAAGATTTTGCGGAGTCTAAGCTTTATCATTATCATCATGCAGCACATTAAGCGCAAAATCACACTTAGCACCCTTAAAATTATCATCTCTAGAAGTTTTAGCATCAAATATTTCAACACCATTACCTACAGCTTCCTTCTTGTGACTACCTTCATCTTCTTTATTACTAGCATTAGAACATTCACCATATGAAGTGTTCCATTCCCCAGTAATATCGTCATCTTCATAATCATCATTCTTTTCCATAATCATTTTACCCATGCCTTTTGTCTCATCTACTAACTTCTTGCCAGCTACCTGAATCATCCTTAAGGCTTGATTTTCATCAATTCTTATTTTTGATGTATGATTTGAATCATCAGATCTACTCAAACCATTTGCTTCAATTAATTTTATCGGACCAAAACACTTATTTTTGTATCTGCTAGGATTAACATCCCCAGCCTCCTTCCAATTCTTATTCACCTTCACCAAAGCTTCCTCCCAATTACAAACCGCAGGCATGGAAAGCCAATCACCATATTTTGACATAGACGGATTTGCTTTTAACATTTGTCTCACAGAACTACAGCTTTTAGGTTTGTAGCTTTTAGAGTTTAGAAGAGACAAGCCTTTTACAATGAAAACTTTCTCATGTGCGTCAGGAAGTTCATTCCCATTACATATATCATAAAGATTACACAAGATGCAAAAAGACACCTTTACGTAAACCATAAAAGTCAAATTTACTACAGTAGCAATTCTACCAACTACATTGGACAAATAACCCAAAATATGGACCACCGTACCTTACTAAACAAAGTACAAAATATCTTTTCATTCTATGACCCTATGACTTAAGAGTATTACAAAAAAATCTTAACATCAACACTTCTCCTTAAGATTTTTCTTCAAGACTCCAAGTACGGTTTTCATAACTTCAAATCTTCCTCTAGGCAGTGCTTTAGTCATAATGTCTACTAGTTGCTCTTCAGAACTACAATGAATCAGCTGCACTTCACCTTCCTTTTTAGCTTGCCTTATAGCATGGGATTTTACATTAATATGCTTACTACGTCCATGTTGAACAAGATTTTTAGCCATTAAAATGGTTGACTTGTTATCTACTTTGATGATAGTTGCTCCTTTAGGAATTTGATGAAGAACACATAGCACCTTTCTAAGCCAAATAGCTTGATTAGCAGCTACAGTAGAAGCAATATATTCTGCCTCAGCAGTTGATTGAGCAACAACACCTTGTTTCCTTGAATTCCATGAGAAAATACCGGAACTAAAGAAAAAAACTAACCTGAAGTACTTTTCATGTCATCTACAGATCCAGCCCAATCACTATCAGAGTAGCCAATTAATTCTCCTTGTTGACCACTTGAATACATAATACCATGATCAATAGTTCCTCTTATGAATCTTAGTACTCTTTTAGCTACACCAGGATGAATCTGACTAGGGGACTACATGTACCTTGAGAGAACACTAGCTGCAAAGATTAAATCAGGTCTTGAAGATGTCAAATATAACAAACTTCCCAACAAACTTCTATACAGACTAGCTTCAACTTTGTTATCTTCTACTGCCTTTGAAAGCTTCATATTGTACACTAAAGGAGTTACTACAAGATTACTCTTCTCCATTTTAAAGTTCTTTAATAAATCCATGGCATACTTCCTTTGAGATATAAAAATTCCAGATTCTGATTGTTCAATTTCCATCCCTAGAACATAGGTCATGAGCCCCAAGTCTGACATTTCAAATACTCCCTTCATTTCCTTCTTAAATTCATTGATCAAATTCTCATGATTTCTAGTGACTAACAAATTATCTACATAAATGGAAACAATCAGCAACTTAGCATCATCAACATATTTAACATACAAAGTGGCCTCATTTTCACTCTTGCAAAAGCCACATTTAATTAAATGACTATCAATCTTACTATACCAAGCCATTGGAGCTTGTTTAAGACCATATAGTGCTTTGTACAACCTATACACATGATTTTCTTTTCCCTTAATCTTGAACCCTTCTGGTTGTTCAATAGCTCCTCCATAAGTTTTCCATTGAGAAAAGCAGATTTCACATCAAGATGAAATACCTTCCACTTTTTTGAAAAGCTAGAGCCAATAACAATCTAATAGTTTCATGTCAAGTTACAGGAGCAAAAGTATCTCCAAAATCCACTCCAGCTAGCTGAGAGTAACCCTTTACCACTATTCTTGCCTTGTGCTTGTTTATGGTGCCATTTGGATTTATTTTTGTTCTGAATATCCATTTGACTCCAATAATATTGTATCTTTGGGCCTTTCCACTAGCTTCCATGTCTTGTTCTTCTCTAGCATTTGAATCTCCTCCTTCATTGCAACCTTTTACCACTAGTCTTGCGTTGTACTTGTTTATGGTTCCATTTGGATACAGTTTTGTTCTAAATATCCATTTGACTCCAATAATATTGTATCTTTGGGCCTTTCCACTAGCTTCCATGTCTTGTTCTTCTCTAGCATTTGAATCTCCTCCTTCATTGCAACCTTTTACCACTAGTCTTGCGTTGTGCTTGTTTATGGTTCCATTTGGATACAGTTTTGTTCTAAATATCCATTTGACTCCAATAATATTTTTATCTTTAGGCCTTTCCACTAGCTTCCATGTCTTGTTCTTCTCTATCATTTGAATCTCCTCCTTCATTGCAACCCTTCATTCTTTTTGCATTACTGCCTCATCAAAGGAAGAAAGTTCCAGCATAGCAAAATTGCATTTTTCATAGATCTCAAACAAGGATTTTGTCTTGAGAACAAGAGAGTCTGGTGATGAATCAGTAGAATCAACTTCATCATCCTTTGAAGAGGAATTTGCAATTGGAATTGAATCACAAACAACTTCATCTTTTTTTGGCAATTCTTTTTCCCAATTCCAATGTGAACTTTCATTAACTACTACGTCTCTACTGATAGTTGTCTTGTGTGACTGCAAATTATACACCCTATACCCTCTAGACATAGTAGAATAGCCCAAGAAAACACCTTTACATGTCTTCTGGTCTAACTTAGTCCTTTTAACAGATGGCACGTGAATGTAGCACATAGAACCAAATGTTCTCAAGTATTTGGCAAAGGGCTTACCACCTGACCATGCTTCAATAGGAGTCATCCCATCCACAGCCTTTGTTGGTAACCTATTGAGTAGATAAACTGCTGTATGCACAGCTTCAACCCAAAACCTGAGGGGAAGTTTCTTTTCTGCCATCATACACCTTGCCATTTCTACATTGTTCTATTCTTCCTCTCAGAAATGCCATTTTGTTGAGGGGAGTAAGCAATTGTTAGTTGATGAGTAATGCCCATATTTGCACAAAACTTGTCAAAGTCATTTGAAGTATATTCTCTCCCATTATTTGACCTCAAACACTTCAACACACAGCCACTTTGCTTTTCAACCATCACCTTAAGCTTCTTAAACACTGAAAACACTTGTCCTTTGCTGCTCAAGAAGTAAACCCAAGTCATCCTTGAAAAATCATCAATGAAGAGCACAAAATACCTATTGTTACTCAAGGACTCTATGCTCACAGGCCCACAAATGTCAGTGTGCACTAGTTTAGGTTTCTCCTTATCTCTCCATGAAAAGTGAGCAGGAAATGCTCTTCTATGCATTTTACCAACCTGACATGAGCTACATACATCCTCAACCAGTGAAATGTTGGGTAAATCCTTTGTTAACCCTTTAATTTGCATATTTCTTATTGCAGCAAGATTAAAGTGCCCATACCTTTTATGCCACATAAAAGATTCATCTTTGATAGCAAAGTTTGCTATATCAATCATCTTATTCAAATTCACAAGGAAAATTCTATTGACCATAGCTACCTTTGCAATTAAATGATCATGGGGATCATAAATTAAACAGAATTTTTTTTTGAAGAGCACAAAATAACCATTATCTTGCATTTGTGTCACACTAAGTAGATTAATAGCTAAACAAGGTACAAAAAGCACAGCATTTACATATTTTGTACCCTGTCTGGTGGACACAGCTATTGAGCCTTTTCCTTGAGCCATCACTTCTTCTCCATCTCCAAGTTTCATATTCGTTTTGAATGGCTTGTCCAATTTATAGAACAAGCTTTCATCTTTAGTCATGTGGCCGGTGCATCCACTATTAATATATCAGTTTGAACTCTTATACTGAAGATCTGATTGTGAAGCCATGAAAAGCCTGTCACATTCATCCTCCTCTTGCTTATCAATAAAGTTTGCTTGCTGTGAAGTCTGAAATAGTTGTTGTTCTTGCTTAACTCTGCAATTCTTTTCTATGTGGCCCATTCTCTTGCAATATCTACACTGTATTGGAGGTTTTCCCTTATACCTACAATCTTTTTCAACATGATTTGTTCTTTGACAAATACTGCACATAAGATTTCCCTTTTTACAAGCTTCCTTTGTGTTGACATTATTTTTTCCTTTTCCAGCTTTGACATTCCACTACTTCTTGCCTTCCTTAGCTGGAGATTTTCCTTTTTGTCTTGCCTGAAAAGCACCTTCAGCAATTGCTTCATCCCTCATGCTTGTCAGTTGTTCTTGTGTCTAGAGTTTGCTAATGAGTTCTGCAACTGAAAGAGTCTTTAGATCACAAGATTCTTCAATTGCAGACAGCTTAGCTTCAAATCTTGCAGGGAGACTGATAAGAATCTTCTCCACTACTTTTTGGTCTCCAAAATCTTCCCCAAACAACCTTATCTTGTTCACAATGTCAAGAAGTTTAGAAGAGTACTTCTTTACTGTTTCTCCATCCTTCATTCTTAATATCTCAAACTCCCTTTTTAGTGTTAAGAGTTTTACTGTCTTCACTCTCTCACTCCCTTCAAATTCATCCTTTAGCTTGTCCTAAGCCTCCTTTAAGTGTATGTACGTAAGTGCCTTGGGTTTCTTAGCTACATCTTCCTCATGTTTCTTCATTTGAGCCAATGTGGGATTAGCTCTAAGAGAAGGAGGATCTGCATCACTTTCAACAACATACCATAAACTTTGAGCTTTCAAGTATGCCTTCATCTTGATAGGCCAAATATGATAGTTCTCTCCGTTGAAAATAGGAGGACTCATCCCCATGGAGCTGTTTGAAGCCATCTTTTTCTTGTCTTACATGAACTCAAGAAACCTTCACCCTCAACTCACAGGTCCCTCAAGATGCATAGCTATGATACCATTTTGTAGCTTTTAGAGTTTAGAAGAGACAAACTTTTTACAGTGAAAACTTCCTCATGTGCATCAGGAAGTTCATTCCCATTACATATATTCATAAAGATTACACAAGATACAAAATGACACCTTTACGTAAACCATAAAAGTCAAATTTACTACAGTAGCAATTCTACCAACTACATTGGACAAATAACACAAAATATGGACCATCATACCTTACTGAACAAAGTACAAAATATCTTTCCATTTTATGACCATATGAATTAGGAGTATTACAGAAAAATCTTAACATCAACAAGGTTCATGTCCGATACATCCGCATTTGAAACAGAAGTTTTGTAACTTCTCATACTTGATAAAAATCTAGATCTTAGTTTTATTTGGATAAGGAATCCAAAATCCAGTCACCAATGGTTTATTCAAATCTAACACTACTCTAATCCTCATAAAATGTCATAACATTCTTCTATTTAGAACTGGATTCTCAATCATCATAACATCACCAAATTTGCTTCCGAGGATAATACCATTGCTTACATTCATCGCCTCCAGAGGAACATTATGCAATTGGATGTAGAATGGAGCATGATCAAACTTTAGGTCTTCAAACACCTTGTACTCCTTCCACTCTTGAACATTGAGTAATTGGCCTAGAATAGACCACAGTCTTCCACATAAAACTCTGTTATACTCAACTTCATAGTCGAAGATACACATATACGAGAATCTCTCTACTTCAATTACATCCAGACCTTCCTGCAGATTCCACGCTTTTCTAATCAATGATATCACCATTATGCAATTTAGATTTTTCTCCATAAGTAACTTCGCAGCCAACCTCCACTTCACAGATTTCGCACCATTATTTGATGTCCAAATTAAAGGAATTGAAATTGTATCATCACCATCTTGATTATTCTCCATCCTTCAACAACCCCCTCCACCAGCACCGATCTCCAATCACACCTCCATATCGCCATCAAACAAAAAAAACTAACACACACCTTGGTGAGAAAACAAATAGAAAATATCAGAGGTCTCACAGAGGAGAGAATCAAAACGTAAGAAGGCATTACTTATTTCACACTTCCCCCATTCCCCAATTTCACATTTCCCACTAAAATTTTTCAACAGGACTATGAGAGCACCTCGTTTCCCTCTGCAAACCCTTCTATTTTCCTTGTAATAAGTGTTGCATTTGCCTTGTTTTAGTTTGAATCTCATAAATGAATTGCATGCCAATGTTCTCTTCCATCTCAAGCTTGGCTTTAGTGATTGCATGTATCCATTCAATTTGAAGCACCTAAAATAGTTATATGACCATGATTTTCCATGGAAAAACATTGGGTATCATTGCTCTACTATGGTTTGGCTTAGATTGAAAAAGGAAGCGATTTATAAGATTAGACATAAAAATGAATTGATTTCTGCAATGTTCTTATTGCTATGATGTGGATTTTGTCTAATAGCTAGACATAGGCTAATTTTACTACTTCAGTGTTACAAATATTGTTGTGATATAGCATGAATAATTTCATTGAGTTTGGATCTTGATTCATAGTGGGCTTCCTTTTTTTTTTTTTTCAAAAGAAATTTTCTTATGGTCACATATTGTTTCATTAGTAATTATATATCTGTGCTGGATATTATAGCAATTCTTGAGTTGCACAACTATAGTGCCTATCTTTAGAAAGTACTTTTGGCTTTTGCTATAAAATGATGAAAATGTCTTTGCTCAAGAAAATGGCCTTTTTTTCCTGAAATTACAGAGCTTCTATGTTAAGTTAAAAACAATGACTATTGCTCAAGAGAATAGCTATGCTTGGTTGGATTTTTATGCTTGTGATTTTTTATGGATTTGATTTTCACGATTGTATTTCTTTTGTGTAACTAATATGCTTCTTGCTTCTAATGCATTTTTTACTTTGTGCTATTATTCTAGGTTATGTAGTTGTTAAACAAACACTTGTAAGAGAGCACCAACTTTCTTGTTGTGGTCTTGGATTTGATTTGCTCCCATAAGTAAAAATTTACATTATAGTGTTTGATACTTTCCCATCATTAACTTGTAGATGAATGAGGTTGGGTTATCTTTTTGAATTAGTATCTTGTAATCATATGTAAGTTGTAGATGATACTTTCCCATCATTAACTTGGAGATGGGCATGGCATATGATTTGGTCATCATTTCTTGAGATCCTTCCTTATCATCAACAAAAATTGGTCACCTTCCGGGTAATATTCTGATAGATTTTTGTTATTAGATTATTAATTTTCATACTAGATTTTTAGTATTCTCACAGAATTAGTTTGTGAGAATGTTTATTTTTTTAATTATTTTTTGACATTTCTCACAAAATTTCTCATGAAATATTTTATGAGAAATTTCTCCCAGAAAAAAAATCTGTGAAAATTTCTCATAGAATTAAGTTTGTGAGAAGTTTCTCACAAAAGTTGTTTTGTGAGAAATTTCTCACAGAAGAGTCCTCTATGAGAAATTTCTCACAGACTATCCATGAGAAACATACATAAATTCTATGAAAAAATTTCTCATGAACAAATTCCATGAGAAAATTTGTTTTTTCCATGACTAGTTTTCTAATGCTTATTTTTTGTGAGAAATTCTATAAGAAAGTGATTTTTCACGGATTTTAGCATTTTTTCTCACCGATTTTATCCATGAGAAAATGACTGATTTAGTGTAATTGTCACTTGGAACAGAATTTCATTTAACTGTTTTTACATGGCCCATTTGTTAAGTGAGGAAACAAAACAAAAGATATATTTTGAGAGCATAGCACAGCGTATCTTGGCCAACTGTATATATGGCGAGATTGTGATGAGTATGTTAATTACATATGCTAATATTTGTCGTTGCCAATTTTAACATTTTGATAAAGCTCTTCAGGAATTTATATGCTTTCATTGATGACATAAAAGCATTGTATGCAATTCCTAAATGCTGATAAAAGTAAAGGAATACTTGATAAAGTAATGATTATTACTTTGATACTATCCTTCACGCTCTTTTTAACATCAATTTCTGGATGTTGTAACCTTATCCCCTGTTTGGTAAGTGGTTTTAGAGGGGAGGGGAGGGAAGCAACTTCCCTCCCCTTGTTTGGATTCAACATTTTATAAGAAGGGGAGGGAAGTTGCTTCCCTTCCCCTGTTTGGGTCAAAATATTTCCAAAGAGGGAAGGGAAGCAACTCACCTCCCCTTCCCTTGAAACATAGCCCTCCAAAACCGGGGGACCTGGGAGGGGTTGTAAATTTGCTTCTTTCATTTTACTAACATGCCCTCAACTTGCTTCATTTTTCACCTACTTCATTTTTCGCTTCGTCTTTCATCTTTTGAGTCTTCAGACCGAAATCGAGTCTCTCGCTCCAGCTAGCAAAGTCATCACTGATCATTGTCGCCGCTTGCCTTGCAATCATCCGTCGCAGCCTATGAAGCAACCTCCATCGCCGCCGATTGAGCAATCACCGTCGCTGCGGTCAATTGAGCAATCACCGTCGCTGCCATCTCACAGGTTTCTCCTTCCTAGTTATTTTTCTTTTCAAGATTTGAACACTTATTGCCTCAGATCTGGTCTATTCCCTATCATACATTCTGACATTAGCTGAATTTCTGCGATTATCACCATATATTTTCTGGATTTGGCCGAATCACTTTGCTGCCGCCTTTTTTTCTTTTTCTCAATTGATTTCTTTGCCGCTGCCTTTTTTTCTTTTTCTCAGTTCCCAATAGCCGTGAATATGACATCCGGACTCGAACCTTCATCTATCCCTTCAGCATGTGCACTCAGCCTTATTTCACCATTCCATGATTTGCCTTATTAAGCATTGATTTTAGGGTTTGTCTCACTTGATTTGAACCAACTAAAGATCTTGAGACACAAAACTAGGCAACAATCTTTGGCCATGAAAAAGTTTTTGTTTTTGTGTAAAGGCCTTTCAATGTGCAGTTGTGCACTAACATATCTCCCTGATTTTGTTCTGATCAATCCCAAAATTCAGGGGACTTTGAATTAAGAATGAACTTAATGCATTTGCCTTTTCTGGTATGGTGTAACGTTGCTGATAAAAGCAACATAAATCCCAAGATGGTTTATAATTTAGTTCTCAGCTATGACTACTGGATGAAGTTTCTCTCTTTACTCCTTTATTCTCTAACTAATAAAAATGTATAATTCAAAGAATGACTCTTTTTTTAATTTATGCTATGTTTGTAATGAAGGGTAGTAATTTTGTCCATAAAGATGAAAACTGAATTCTGCTACTAACTTCATTTTGAGTTGTGGAACAGATTAGTCCCTTTGTTGGATTAACACTTGTCCTGCATATTAAACAGCAAATTAGCTTAAGAGGATTATAGCTTAGGGGCCTTGATTTCTTCATTAGAGTCTCTGTTAACTGGACACATTAGTCAACTGTTCTTCAATTACAAAATGAATTAGCTATAGGGAAGCAAGCATCGAATCTGAAGCTTTGTTTTCTTTCTTCTTCTGTGTTTATTGTAAGTAATACTGTGACATGTCTTTCTGAGTTGAAAGATACTATTTCTTACTAACAAAAATATAACTTAGATATAACTTTTTCAGTTTTTCTTTTGATTAATACTTGAAATTAGCAAATCTCATTAGCAACTTGTTTTTCTAATTATGATGGGTCTTTATGATTAGGCACTGGATATGGTGGACCAAAGAATGCGGCACTATTTTCACTCCATAGGCAATACACTTTAATCATTCGCCGGTACTTGGATATATGTTGAAGAGTCATATCTCAACTTATATGTGTTCTTGTGTACTACTACTTGAATGAGATATCTCAAAGAAGACAAATAAGTTATAGTATGAGTTCCAAGAGAGAAAGGGCACGTGCCGAAGTGATGAGTCGAATAACTTGTAGTAAAACTAGTCGAGATATTATTAGGATGAGTCCTTAAGCTTTCCTAACATTATGTGATATGTTAGAAACAGATGGTGGCTTAAAATCAACTAAATATTCTAGTGTGGAAGAACAAGTTGCCAAAACTCTTTACATTTTAACACAAAGTAAAAAATCGTGAAATAAACTTTTGGTTTCAATGTTCTTGAGAGACAACTAGTCGTCATCTCCATACAGTTTTGAGAGCTATCCTTGAATTAGAAGGAAAATTTCTTGTACAACCTAACGGTTCAACAATCCCTCCTGAAATCCATCGTAGTAGTAGATTTTACCCATTTTTTAAGGATTGTGTAGGTGCCATAGATGAAACACATATACATGCCAAAGTATCTGCTACGAATGCTCCCCGCTATCATGGTAGGAAGGACTACCCAACACAAAATGTGTTAGCAGCATGCACATTTGATTTAAAGTTCACTTATATACTTCCTGGTTGGAAAGACACTGCATCTAACTCAAGAATTTTGAAAAATGCATTAACACGAGAAGATAGGCTTAAAATTCCCCAAGGTAATACTTTTAGACATGATTAAAAGATTCTTCACATTCAATGTAGGTATTTTAAACCTATAATAGTAATTACCTTCATTGATTATATAAGGAAATATTATCTTGTGGATGCTGACTTCATGTTAACAAGTGGGTTTATTACATCATATAGAGGAGTTCGATATCATTTGAAAGAATATTCAGCAAGAAATCCACCCCAAAATCATGGAAAATTATTCAATCTTCGGCATGCATCATTGCATAATGCAATTGAACGAGCCTTTAGTGTATTGAAAAAAAGATTTGAAATTTTATCCAGTTCAGTAGAGCCTAGGAGTCAGAGCTCAAAAATTGATAATTGTTGCATGTTGCATTCTTCATAATTACTTGATGAGCATAGACCTTGATGAAGATCTTATAGCTGAAGTAGCTGCTGAACTTGCAACTCAATCTGAAGGAGATGAAAATAATGGCGCTCCAAGTAGTGACAATGCTGAGACTGCTCGGGGTGAACTTATGAGAGATAATATAGCTATTCAAATGTGGATTGATTATGAAAATGATCAATTAGTTGAGATTTGATGTTCTATTGATGAATGTAGTCATTTGCACTTTGATTTATTTACTTGAGGTAGAACCTTTTAGTTTAATGTACTTATAAGTACTTTCATATATTTCCTTGGGTTTGAACTTTATAGTTTGATATACTCATTTGTATTTTGACTTATTTCCTTGATTTGGACTTTGATTTCAGTTTATGGGGATTTAATTTGTTACTTTAAGCTTGAACCTTGTAGTATAATTTGATTTACTTAGTTACCTTGAGTTTCATTTCCTTTGTAACTTGGTTTAATATATAATTTGATGTATCTTTGCTTGATAAAGTTGGCTAATCAACACATCTATAGAATGGCACCAAAAAAGGACACGGGAAAAGAGTTGATGATCTGGACAAGAATTATGGATAATGCTCTTGTGGATTCTTTCATGAATGAGTATAATGCAGGTAGGAAAGTTAATGGTCAATTCACAACACAAGCTTATGATAACATAGTGAAAGAGTTGAGTGAACAATTTGGCAAAAAAATTGACACGGAGAAGGTAAAGAATAGGTGGAAAACCTTGAAGCAAAATTTTGCAGAAGTTTATGACATCTTCAAAAATGGTTTGAGTGGATTTGGTTGGAACTCAACAACTGAAATGTGGGATGCAGAGTCTCCAGTTTGGGATGCTTTAATAGAGGTTAGTCATAACCTTTTTCTGTGTAATGAATATCTTATTATTTACAACTTTTATAACTTTAGATGTTTGTCTAACTTCAGATATTTGGTCCAATGTCTTTTTTTCAATCTAAACCTAAAGCTGCACATTGGAGAAATACCCCTATCCCAAATTTTGACAAAATGATGATATTGTATGGAAATGATCGAGCAACGGGAGAAGCTGAAACTGCAGCTGAGATGAGGAGGCAACATCATTCATCCATTGAAGAAGACTTTAATAATGTCACCATCAATGAGATTGACCATCTTGTGTCACAAAATGAGGTGACATTAGAGAGTTTTGAGCCTTCTATTAATGTTAGTAATGATCATTTAAATTTTTCAGTTAATGAGCAATTAGGTGGAGCATCTAGTGGTAACAGTAAAAAGAAAAGAAAAATGGCAGACAAACACATTGATTCAAGTGGAATTCAAGGGGTATTATCTGAAGTTGCAGCAGCAATTAGAGAAGAGAATGAAGCCATTAAACAAGGTACTGAAGCATTAAGGGATGGAAATGAAGCAATAAGAGAAGAAAATGTTATACAAAGAGAAAGCTTCAACTACGAGAGATCACAAATGTCTGGGGAAGAAATTTGCACTTTAATAACTCAATGTGGATGTGATATTGACAAGTTACCTAGGATATATAACTTCTTAATGAGTGATGCTGATAAGCTTAGGACAGTTGTTGAATGCCCACCTCCATTACACAAGGCAGTAATTATGGATATGGTTTTTGATTCTTGAAATCCTTGTTAGGGAGTATTCTTGTTTATAGTTAGATTGTGGTGTTATGTGTCAAAACTATTTTGGAGCTAAGGTACTATATGGAACCATGTAATTATTATTGTAGTAATGTTATTTTGGAACAAGATATTGTGTAGAACTTTGTAATTCTCATATTGTCTACTTCATCATCATTTTGTTATTACATTGTTATTTTGGAAGAAGATATTATGTTATGTTGGATTCGTATGTGCATAGTTATCCAAAATGTTATTAGTTTGGCAGTGAAGAAATGCACTAATATGCAATAAAGAGTGGGATATGTAATAAAGGATGGGTAGGGATGAGTTGAATTTTTGCCTTTTTTCTTGTAGGTGAAAAGATTATGTAGTAAAGATGGTAGCTTTCTTTAATTAGCTTTTAGCACATGAATGAGTTTATATGTTCTCTAATTCTATGTTGAACAAAAAATGAAAATATCGCTGAACTTCATTGTTGTAGTAGTGATGGTGTACATTTCACATGTATATATATGTTCTCAGCAATGCATATTTGGATATTACATGTGAAATAGTATTAATTATGGAAGTGGCTCTAGTGTTTGAACAAATGTAGAGGCTCCTTCAGAAAGTTGAGGTATTATTAGAGAAGAAAATTTCCATAGTTTCTTTCTTCAAGGATATGGCTAAGAAGGGAAAAAGTAAATAATTTAAATTTCAAAATTATTTCTTATTTTGACAAATATTGAAAGAAAATTACATTAGCCTCCAATGAATAATATTGTTGAATGGTGAAATTTAAAATAGAATTTAAAAATAGATTTGAAACAATTTTTAATATGGGAAATCAGGTTTTGACATTCTTAAAATAACAAAATACTATGAAGAAATAATTATTAAAACAAAATAATAATAGAAAACCAAGTAAAATTATCAAATTACTGGGAACTCCCCTCCCCCCTCTTCAATCAAACAATAAATCATTAAAATTCCTCCCCTCTCATTCCTTCAATTCTCTTCCCTTCCCTTCCTTTCACTCCCCTTCCCTCCATCCCTTCCCTTTCCTTCTCTTCCCTCTATTAAAATCTCTTCCCTTTCCTTTCCTTCCATCCATCATACCAGAGCCATAGGCTTTTGAAGTTTCTCAATGGCTGAAGGACTTGTTGCCTCCGCTTTCGGACCAGCGGCGAATCTTGGGGTTGAGGAGCCATATAAAAACATAAGTGGCAGAGTTGCACTTTCCAAAAATCTGGGAGACATATGTGATATGTTAAACCAAGACTTGCAGAGGCTGCTTGAATATAAAAGAGGATAATGAGAACCAAGTTTGAAGGCACAAACAGAAAGATACCACCATGGTTTATTGCACATGGAAGAAGAGGGTATCAAACATTGCTGCAGAAGTAGATATCCTGAGAGCAGAATATGAAAGAAAGCGACTTCCCAATTGGCGTTTCATTCGGTGTTCAAGTCTGAGTAAGAAGATAGCATAAAGAGGCTGATATGTAAAGAATGGAAAAGACTTTATATAATTTAATGAGTAAATATTTTACTTAATTTTTGTGTAATTAGTTATTAAACTTATATTTTAAATTAGAGAGAATATCAATTATGAAGATAGAAAAATATATATTTATAATTTATGATTATTATAATTATAGAATTATAAAATATATACTTATAAATTTGTATTATATGTGAAGAAAAGGGGGGACACGTGGGGATGAGGGAAAACTGAGTAGGGAAGGTGAAAGTGTAGGGAGTAGGCCAGCTTTATACAGTAGAGGGAGAGAGAGAAATCGGAGCGCTACTCTCCGATTTCTTTCAAAAGTAATAAAAAAATAAAAATTTGAAGAAGATGAAAATCGAATTAGTGTGTTCTGTTTTGTAAATTTACAGTGTTTTGATATATATTTTGAAAAATGTAGCATTTTGGTAAATAGATTTTTTGCCCGTAATATTTGGCTCAATTTCCGCATGGAAGAAAGTATCAGAGGTTCTATGACTATCAGTAAGGCAGCAGTTGAATATTAAAGTGATATCCTATGAACAGTGGTGCAACATGCCAAGCATATCATGGAGTAAGTGGCTATGTTAAAAAAAATAGGAAAAAAGATATTTCAAGACTCCCATATAAAAATATTTTCTTTCAAAGATTTAATTTAAAAATTCAGTACTCTTATAAATTGTATTTTCAACTCGAGTCAAATAAATTTTTAATTGATACTATTCATTTGTCAATATTTTGCTATAAAAATCTTAAAATGTCTTTTTTTCAAAAAACTAATTAAGTATATACCCTCAGTTGTAGTTTTCCCTCCTCAAAGATTCTCGCAAGTTTTATGGCAAGTTGGGGATACTCGAAAGATCGGAAGCAATTCATATCATTACAATTTTTCATTGGAGGCCAAAATTCACAATATCTACAAATTCTTCAATATTTTGAACATGGACTTCCCAAGTATTTGAAGTACCACGATGGTGAGAAAGAGAATAACGATCTGTTAAGTTATTTTCCTATTTCATAATAACAAAACATGATTATGAAAGTATAAAATTAAGCTTATAAGTAAAATTATTTTTTCACATTCCTCCAACCAGTTTTAAAGAATATTTTTACATGATATTAGACATTCAAGTCTAGAAATTCCATGGTCACCGCTCTATTTCAAGTCTAGATATTACGCTTATTAGTATCACATTAGCTTATTGTGTAAGACAAATTCTAAAAACAAAAGAGAATAACGATCTTTTAAGCTATTTTCCTATTTCATAATAACAAAACATGCTTATGAAAGTATAAAATTAAGCTTATAAGTAAAATTATATTTTCACATTCCTCTAATCAGTTTTGAAGGATATTTTTACATGATATTAGACACTCAAAGTCTAGAAATTCTAGAAGGCAAGGGCTTTGGATTGCCAATCATATTAGGTGATTTTGTTTAGTCTCATAACTCTATTTGGTACAAAAAAGAAAGTTTAGAAATTCAATTGTCACTTTTCTATTTCATGTATTAAATTAAATTCCATCTATATAAAATATAAAATTTATAACTAGTAATACTATTCATAACTTATGAATAATATAACTTATTTTTTAAACTCCATAAATACATAAAAAATATGCCTAAAAAGCTGTACTATCAATTAGCCACGAATAATACATCTTACCTCAAAACTTTATGTAACTTATGGAATCCACTTTTATTTGCAAAATAATTTTGCCTTGTGAGAAATTTAGTCTCCAAACATTGTAACTACTATATAATTCCACAATGCTTCAACCTCCTCCTAAACAATTTTAATCAGTCCTATCAAAAGAAAGGCCTCCAAAGTTCGAGAATATTTGTATGCTCTGTTTGATATGCGGGAATTGTAAGAAGGGAAATGAAAATAAGAATGGATTCCTTACCTGTGGCATGTTTGGATTCCTAGACATCCTCAATAACAAATGCCACCATTATATTCTCAGCAATCTCTCAGACAAGCTCATGCTATCAGCCTCAGAACTGGTCACGTCCAAGATCATTATGTAGCTGGCACCTTTGTCAGTGTATAACAAATTTACTTTATGCCTTGTTGATGAATATTATCATACCCTTAGCAATGAATATGTGTTGGTTGAGAAAAATTGTAATTTGTGAGTAGTAAACTAGTAATTGATTAAGGTATAATTTGTTGATGAACAACATGCGGTTAAGAATAATTAAAGCTTACCAAATGAGCAGTGATAAATTATGAGCATAATTGATAGATATTAATAGTTCATAGTCAGTCAAAGATAGAACAAGTCCGGTAATTCAATAATAAATAATTATAAGTTTATTTGATAAAAGGCCAATTACCATATATGTTATCAGTTGAAATAGTTATTCCTCCCTATGATATGGTATATGTTACCATGTAAAATGATTATTCCTCCCTGTGGCTACATGAAATGGTTTATTATATTATATGATATAAGGGTTATTCCTTCCCATGACTTTATATAATATCGAATGAACGATTATTATTCCCATAACTTATAGTATGATGTCTGTAAGGTGAAATATATGAAGTTCATTGGCTCTGAGATGTTAAACACGAAAAGGTGCAGTGGCATAGAGATGAAAAATAAAGGGAAGTAACAAGATGAAATTAACACAACATGGTTCATTTAAATGATATATTTAATGCTTGGATTAATTTTTTAGTTTTCTTATATTAAAGGCGATGACTATTCAATAAATTTATATGAATGTTATTTGATGCTTGTAATGCATTTTGTTTGAGAAAAGCTTTTTCAGTATTTTTTTCCATATTGCACACTTTGACAAAGTCTTGGCGGAGGAATCTTCGTCTTGAGTTATATAGGTCTTGATTTAATGTAATCACGATAAGAAACTTGGTCAAAAGAACTATTCTGCTCGAAGCACCTTTTTTTTTGTTAAAAAAAAACATGTTTTGGACTGAACTTGAAGCACTCTAAAATATTAAACTCTGGAATCAGGACACTAACTAAACGGGGGGAAAAATTTCCTCCACATCACCGTATACCAAAAGCAGCACAATCATTTCGAAGTAAAATGAATGAAGAAATATACAAGTGTGGTGAATCAAATTGATCACAACCCTCTATTAACATTCCATGTCAGAATTTAACCTCAAGAAGCTCCTTGAAGAACAATTAGATTTCCTTGCTACTAAATATTCAAAATCTTTATCCTCTTAAAGTCTAAACTGGTGAAGCCAGATTTAAGTAAAGAGTCAGAAACGAGGTTCACCTCTAGAGAACAAGAATTAAAAACAAAATCACAATCTAAATCCTAAAATAAATATTAAAATCAGTACACTGTTGGTTGAGAAGATAATAAATTTCAACTGACTCAAATAACAGGGTGAATAAATTTAGTGCGTTCTTATTATCTTAAACATGAACCCCTAGCGTCTACAAATCTAAATATGTTAACATCAATGAGTTTACAACAAATATGAATCCTTCTAATGATTTAGTTCAGAACAAAAAGAAGGTAGCCTTCAGTTGTGAGAAAGCTTCATGATTCTTTGCAGAAGCACAGTCCCTGCCCTCCTCAAATTGTTCATAAACACTCCCAGCTTCTTCTTGATCTCCTCTATTGCTACCTTTACAGCTTCAATGGTAAACACTGCATTCTGAATCAGGGACTCAATCTCAATCTCCAACCGATGGATGAGAACCCAGATGTTATCCAGATCCTTTAGAGCAACATATTTGTTCCAATGAGCAACTCAATTCCTTCTGACCTTTCAGTACATTTTGATAGTTTTCCCAGTGAGTGTGTGCACCTTCCCATTGACCCAATTGGGATAAAGAAGCAGCAGCGAGAGCAGCTGCAACATGTGGAGCAGCCATGGCTGCAGCTAAAACTTCATAAATCAAATCAGCAGCAAATGCAGCCATAAATATCATACGTATGACCTTCCTCCAAGCATGTATATGTTTGAGTTTCTTATCAAGCCTGTGCTTTCGGAGATGCGAACAGACTGAAAGATTTGGATCAACTCTTCCAGTAAATGGTTTACGAGCTGCCTTGAAATTCTTCAGCTTCTGCAATGTCCTCTCATAACAGTTTCCAGGCAACTTGGTCTCCTCCTCAAACTGTTGAATTACCAAAAGAATAATCAACTGGCTATCCCTAGCTCGCCGTAGGCACTTCTCCCATGCAGAACAGAAATCCAACGTTTGCAAGCTATCATCAAAGTACTCCTCAACCAGCTCAAAGTGTCCTCTTTTCCCTATGTCCTCCTTGCAGTTCAACGTCACTTTCACAACTTCCAGATTCATCTCCAGGAGGAATTCTGTGATTTTGTTTCAGAGAATCAACAGAAAGGGTTTGGACTTCCACACCAACCGCAAGAGTATTTATAACATGATTCATTCTCGCTTTCAGGGTAGTGTCAAAGGACTGCAAATCAGCGTCTAACTTGCAAGCAGCTTCGTAAGAACTCAATTCAGAACTGAGATCTTGCCCCTAAAAAAATTAAAAAAAAAATTCAGCACCGAGGTCAATTATTGTAGAAAACGATTCAGGCATTTTCTTGTGCATATGGCTTCCCATTTCGTTGATAAAATTAAAGTCTAATAAAAAAAGAGCAAAATCTGATTTATTGCTAGAACCATTATTTCTAGTAGAATAGCTTGTACATTATCATGCAAATGCTCATCATTAGGATTCACATCATAGTTTAAATGCTTCATCTAGAATTTTGAGATCACTCCATAAGGAATAATTGTTGAGGTATATTTCTTGCTTTTATTGCCATGATATTCATAAAAGCAAACAATCAAGCTTTGCAAATTGGTCAACTCTTGAATCGCTTTTGATAAATGCATGATTTGAGTCTTTTCAAAATCAATCTTTGTAAGTTTTTTCATTTTTTCAGTTGATGATAATTTCATAATGTATTGACTGTATCTCATGTACTTCTCTAAGCTGCTTCAACTGACAAAAACAATACGGTAGTTCTTCTATACTAGTGTAGGATAATTCCAAGATGGTAAATTTAAGTTGGCGAAAAATAAGCATGGGATGTTTGTAAAATCAATGTTTTGGCTTGAAGCTTTAAAACTTTGAGCTCCAAAGATTTTCGGGACAAAGTTGTCACAGACAATTTAGGATAAACAAACAACTTGCAAGGCAATACTTGTGTCTTATTTATTTTTACCATCTCAAACGAAGTTGATGAATGCATTGACCATGGCTTTTGTTCATACCATGAAATATGTCAATATCAAAGGAAGGATTGGAGCAACACAATTCTTAGAATGCTAGTTCTCAGAGTTGAACATCTTCCACGTTTCTCACCACAAAAACTTGTCAGGACAACAAATGATCTTCTGTTCTGATTTTCAGATCTCATTCAACCTTTACGAGAAGAATTGGATTTAATAAGAAAATAACACAATAAAAAATACAGTAAATCATGTGTCATAAAATAAATTAAAGTAAAAAAATTAATAGGAGTTCATTAAGAAATTAAGAGAAAATTAATAAATATTTCTCAGTTTTTTAAGTGTGACTTGTAGTTCTGTATAATACATAATATTTATTTATACGTCTTAATCCATAAAGATCAGCATGAAATTACTAGTTACTAGAACATGAATAAAAAAATTAATTTATGTGGTTATATATAAATTATTTAGAGATTATAGAGGCAAGAGAACAAGGGTAATTTAAGAATGAAATATAAATATTAAGCATATCAAAGGAACTAGATGAGATAATGGTGCCATTAGTCCTAATATCAACAAATATTTTCCACTCAAGGCCTTCAGTACCTTCTTCACCGGTATATGCCTCCAAACTGAATCCTTATCAAAGAAAGTGTTTCACCAACCCCACAGTCTGCGCAGAGGTGTGCTCTGCTAAGTTGTGTTTTAAACTCAACCATTCAAAAATGAAAAAGGAACTAGGATTTTAATTTTCAGGGAGAAAGTTCAAGCTCTGTTTCAAGATGAAGTTGCATTTTCCCAGCGAGAGCTACTACCTGGAAAACAGCAACTTACAGACCAAAAAACACATCCTCCTGATCATGAAATTGTAATCTAGACTTAAAATTAAAAAACAGAGAATTCTAGAAACTAGAAAAAATCATCATCAAAATTGAATACAGAGAAAAGGCTATAATCGTTCGTAGAAGTTAAGGAATCACTTTCAGTTTTACCATCTGCTTTCAAGATTCACATGAGACGAACCACCACAAAACGACACATCACCCATCACATTAAAACACACTCTGCTACAACGGAAGCGCTTCAATTTCCTCAATCGATAGACATGTGAAGACCGTCTGATATTAGTTGATTCCACTCCTTGCTTAATCAACACGATCTTACAGGGCAAGAAAAATAACTCAGATTATTATAAGCAACATCAAGACATGTTGGGTTTGATACGAAAATGTTTTTGAGTGTGGGACGGTCCTCACCATTGATTTTCTAGTTCGGAATTTGGACTGGAGTCAATTTTCTTTGATTTCAGAACTACCGACCTTGCTGTGGTAGAAGCCCAGTGTGAGTTCTATACAGACCTTGCATCTCCATGCAATGGAGAACCGCGTTAACTCGCTTTCGAACAAGATAGGCTCGAAAAACAGTTTGAATCTTAACCACTGCTTTCAAAAGTTCTGCTGCGGGGGTGTTCTGCGTGGAGTCTTCAGGATTTAGCCCTTGTCCGCAGGTATGACTGCCAACATAGGTGATACTGTAAAGGGGGGGCATCTCTTGAAATCTCTGCACCCGTTTGATAGCTTGACAACCCCGATCATATTTATGAGTGCATCTGAAGTATTCTCTGCATAAAGACCACTTGTAGCATGAGCCAAAAGAGGCATATATAGTTTAACCGAGAAAAAATAGAGGCCTATACAACTGTGAAGTAAATTATCATACGTGGAAAATTAAATTGGTGGTACCTTGGAAATTTGGCTACAGGAGTGGATGTCCGGCGATATTTTATCCAACAAAATCCATCTTCAGAAGACCAAGATTCCACTGTCCATCTTGTGACATCCTTTCTGAAATTCAGGAATTGGCATTAGAAAATACGACTATTTTTATTATAAGCCTACAAGCTGAGGTAAGTAGTAGCGTCTATATACCTCCTATTCCAAGTCTGTCTTCCGTCCTTGAAGACCTTGTCACTGGAAGGCGGTAATGGCTCACCCACTATCTCACCTGTTGTGATGGTATCTAACAATGACAATGAATTAATTGCCATGTCATTAATATAAATTCAGCATACTTAAGGAAGTAAATGAGGTTATGGCACACTCAGTAGCAACAACAACCTATATAATTAAAATAAAATATAGATAGATTTACCTGGAGTGTCATCAATATCAGCGTCTACCCCCGACAGACTCATAATGTCAGCCTGCTTATTAATTGGAGAAAAGTTTCAAATTTTAAGGTCGATGTGATAATTTCTAATATTTCTTATACTATAAGTGAGATAATTAACACTCAATTAATATTTAATACAAATGTAAAACTAAATTTAGAGAGAGAGAGAGAGATCCAAACCACTTGCTTCAATCTCATTCTGAAAACGTTGAAATAGATTGAAAATTCCCAAAAGATTCAGAACTAAAAATATAACTATTAAGAGAATAAAGCAACAAATTAATTTTCAACAAAAGGAGAGTGAAAGTAACGATTGTGTTTGCCATTGTCTTTTTTTTTTTTTTCCTTCCCTTTTCCAAATCGAGGACATGACATAGGGTTGAATCTTCCACACCAACAGAGGAACCATTTTTTCTAAAAAAAAAAAAAGGTGCAATAGAACGACACATGAATAACCACTTGAAAAAAAAAATTACCCATATAATTCAAAGTTAGTTCTCTAATGTATGAATGGCAATGAAATGTTTGGAAGTTATTTTTTGGATGGAATGGAATGAAACGGGATGGATATTGGCTTCAACTATAGTTTGGAATAATTTTTTAAAAGGGAGTGGGATGACAAAATATTGGCCTCCCAAGCTATTTTCAATAATCATACACCCAAGTTGATAAAATGACTTAAAGTTAGTATTGCAGTTACAAAATTTCCCCAACCCTCTCAAAATATATATTGCGCCTCCAGCTCTCCTCTCATTCTTTCTACAGTGTCAACTTTCTCGTCTCTCTCTTTCCACTGCATTAAGCTTGCTTTCCATTCTCTCCACTAGTTCAGAAAATGATTTTCTTTCTCAAATGCATAGTCCCGCTTTTGTATCCTCCAACCCAAAGTTACTTCCTCTCTTAATTAACATTAATTTATCAATTTACTTTGTCAAATTTCCTGATATTGAGATAAAAATCTAATTATAACTTGAAAAAAATTTCAAAATAATAACAGCTACTAGATCTTTCATTTAAATTAATTTATAAGATAATATTGAGAAAAAATGTTATAATCCATTTCATTTTATTTATTTTATAATAACTCTTAAACAATGATCAAATGAAACAACCTCTTTCCCTCATAAAATTTCCAAACAAATGGAAGCTCCAATTTTATTCCATTTCATTTCATTCTACCTCATTCTATTAATTACTATTACATTTCATTCTATCTTAAACTCCCAAACATACTCCAAAGTAAGCGGTTAAGACTTAATATATATAATTATTATATCAACAATAAAATTAATAGTGTTGATTATAAACATTTAAAAAAATTATGACAGTTTAAAAATTTAAAAGTCAAAAACTTTATAGTTAAAGAATTATATTTAAACCATATAAAAAGAGATCAAAATTTTCTTTTAAAGCTCATCAAAATGAATTTCCTTTAATATCATAAGTATTTTCAAAGTCCACAGATAATGAGAGATACAAAATAAAAAAAATTTAATAAAAAAATCATTTTAAAGAATATACATATTCATACATACCCATATATACTTATTTTCAGACTTCACAAACAGATATTCACAGACACGGAGTAAAAGGAAGAAAAAGATGTCATACCAAAGTTTCCTTAGTATTGGATCTGGAAGATTCATCGTAATCTTTTTCTATATTATCAGTGGAAAACATATCAGCCTCCTCATCAAGATTCTCAACCTGAAATTTGATTTAAAAACTTTATTAGCAGAATATTTTAATCAACAACTGCATACTCTTTGGTCCTAAAGAAAAAAGAAAAAAAAAATGCATCCTCCATGATCTTTTGTTTTTTTTTAAAGACATAACGCTTTCACTTTTTATGATATTTTAAAAAGTTAAAATTCAACATTTTGAAATGTGTACGTAAGTTAAAATAAAGTTATCTGTTAGTTTTGCAGAAACATTGTTACTCAAGATAACTAATTGTAAATAAACAATATCGAAATGACACAACCCAAAAAGGGAGATAAGATGTCTGACCCAAGAATTGTTGGATCTGGAAGATTCTTCAACGTCAAGAAATTGATCAAAGATGTCAATCTCCTCAATAATGGGAGAAAACACGCGATGCAAATATTCTAGCCGACCTTTACCCCACTCTGCTTCTTCCCATTTTAGAGCGTCCCACCACTCCTTTTCTCCTTTGATGACTCTCAAATTTTGGCTTAGCAATTCCATAGCCGAAAGAACCTGGAGTTTTGGGCAATCATAAAATCCTATTCTTTCTAAGCTTGCTCCAATGCATAATCCACCAGAAATGTTAACCAATTCAGGAAGATAAAGAAGTGAGACTTTTCTCAAACGAGGCAGGTAAATACCTTCTTTGGATTCAGATGATTCAAGACTTACTAGGGTGCTTACTCTGGGGCAGTCTTCAACTATTAGCTCCTCCAAGTTTCCGAGACTCTCAAGAAAATTCAATTTGAAAATGCTTGTTAACTTGGGGCAATTGTGCAATTCTATGATTTTCAATGAGTAGAAGTAGGCTTTCACTTCACAGATGCTTCTTAGATTGTTCATGCAGTATAAACACAAGAATCTCCAATGTAAATCTGGACTGAATGAGCATCCTCTGTCTATGAGTGTTTGCATCTCGCTGCATTCTCCCAGTATGAATGATCGTAGATGTGCTAGATTCCCCTTATCAATCTGAGAAAGATTCTTGATGCTTCGATCTCGCTCCAAAAAAAGAGCCTTGCTGCGTTGCATGGCCTCAAAAATGTCATTTGATATGGCCACACCATTTATAAATCTTAAACTACAGCTGGTCTGCTTGAATTTTGACTCCAATGCAGGTGGTACACGTGATATGATTCTCGGATGGATATGATAACCAACAACAAATCTAAAATCAGAGCACTGCGGAACATGCTTCAAAAGCTCAACCTGTGGGATATATAAATTCAAGGTAATCAATTTCTGTAATTCTGAAATGTCGTGTAAGATGACCTCAATGCTCTCATCCCAATGCTTGATGTCAGGATACGCATCAATGCTTAAATAAAGCAATTGAGTCAGTTTAGATATTACCCCAGGAGGAATTGGATATAGTTGGCTTTTCTTCCCGTCATGACATGAAGAAATGGATAGAATCAACTTTTTCAGCTTTGTCATCTCTTGAATCTCCCTTGGAATATAAGTAATTGGAGTACTATCAAGATCAAGAATATCAAGATTCTCAAGTTTTCCAATTTCTGGTGGCAATTCCGTGAGACGCTTGCATCCTTTTAAATACAACTCTTTGAGCACTTTCAAATTGAACAAAGAACTGGGCAAACTCCTTATGCTTGTGCATGATAAGTCTAGGACGTGAAGATGAGGCATGAAATGAAAAAATAAGGGCGGAATTTCCATCAAATTAGCATTGCCTTGTAAGAACAATTGAGTCAGTTTAGGGCAATACATGGTCAATGGTAATTCTGACAACTTATTGTCCATTAACTCAATATGTCTGGCCCAATACCATTCTCCAGTGATTTGTAGCTCAGTCAATCCTAACCCACCTTTCTTTATTATTTCTGATGGGTACAACAAGAGCGAGGACTTCAAGACATCAAAGATTTCTCCTGACCATAGAATATACTTCCCTTCTAATTTTAGTAAGATAGAACGATGTACCAAGTCTCTGAGGATGTGCTCTGCTTCTTCTCGTGAGGAGACTAGTTTATTATACACCCAACTAGATATTATGAGATGGTCTGCCATTTTGTCCTTGGGTCCGAGGATATATAAAGAGCATGCAACACATAGCTTTTCTATCTCATTCAAATGATTCCAAATAATGTTAATAAATGCATTCACAGTAACTTTATTCATACTATCACGGATTCTATTGGCACGTAATTTCTTCAGTGCAATTTCCCAAAGCTCAACATCTTCCATGTTCTTCAATGATTTTGCCACGATAACAATAGCAAGAAGATGGTCACGACACTCCTCAACTATTTGCACTGCAATTCTTTGAATGTCACTAGATGAGAATATAAGTTCCCTGCCTACATTTCTGCAGAAGAGTTCCCATGGTATTAGATGATCCTCTGTCCGTATTTCCAGATCCATTGCCATTAATAATTCATCATGTTCCCGCACCAACGATTCAATGGTTATTAACACCACAACACCTGCGAACATTTTCTTAGGAAAACCAACTTTCCAGGGGTCAACTTTTCCTTCACCATCTCCATTCACCAGAAACACTAAATGGTTCATTCTCGTCATCTCAACTTCAAGGAGTCTTGTGAGCAAAATATCATTGTCTTCTGTTTGACCCCCTTTGCTCGTCATAAGGCCAAGTTGTTGTGCAATCTCTTGCCGAATTTGAACTTCTATGTTGCTTGAATACTTTGATGCATCAACCCATAAAACTCTAGAATATTTGTTTCTTATCCTAGTTCCATTGTACTCATCATTCAAAGCTACTTCTATTCTTCTCATCACATCCATTTCTTCGGATCCATTTCTTGTCGAAAACATGACATGATGAATATTGCGAATAAGTAAAGTTTGAATCAGTTGATTAACAGCAAGATCAGCAGCCAAATTGAGGATAGCTTCTGGTATAGCATTATGGACATCGTGCATTTCAAGCACTTTTTTCCCTTTGCTTGTGCTGGCAAAAGCAACTGCCTCCCTTGATAGAGTGGCTGCATTTTCACTGAACATGGATCTCTGACCGTCTTCTATCTTACTTAATATGTCATTCGGTATAAGTACTTCCATATTTTTCAGTGGCTTTTCAGAAAGTAGATGCATCCAACGGTAAGCTCCAGATACTTTAACGAAATCTGTATCTTCAAAATATTTGTCATTAAGCGCTTGAGCATCATCTCTCCATTTTTCTAACAAGTGTTGGTCGGGCATTATCATGGGATACATTAAAATGAGGCTTAAAAAATCCCTTATCCTCACCAGTCTCAAGCATTCGTGTTTTAGAATCTTCTCAAGTACAAGCGGCTGTTGATGCTTTGACTCTCTGATTTCTAATGCAAATTCATCTGTGTCTCTTGCTTCATAACTAATCTGTTTTCTTATAGTAAAGCGGCCGGTAGAACTTGAAATAGTAAGAGCTGAAAAGGAAATAATTTAAAATTTAAAAATATAATAATAAGTAGTTAAGAAACACAGGGAATTTTAATTAACAGTGAAATGAGTTTTTGGTTTCATTCCGTTTAATCTAAAACAAACAAAACATAAGCTCTAATGTATCAATACCTCGGTTTCTCATATTTCGGTACTTAGATGTTGCACTGACGTCACCGAGAAAATGTTGATCTATCCAATTCCTCAACGTGTCATCTGTGTACATCTCCCTATCTGCAGGGTATATAATTAAGTGTAAGAAAAGCATTTTTATTTATTTTTATTTAATAAATCATAACAAATTTCAAACGTAAATATTTAAACCTTCAATTCCAAGTTGAGAAAATGGCTTTAAATCCTCTGGAAGTTGATTTGAAAGTCCAGTAACTTCCTTGAGCTTTCTTGCAATCTTTTCACTAAAAAATGGCTTTAAATCTTGTGGAAGTTGATTTGAAACTTCAATTAGTTCCCTAAGCTTTGTTGTCATCTTTTCGTTAGAAGACGACTTTAAATTTAAATATTCTGGAAGTTGATTTGAAAGATCAATTAGTTTCCTGAGCTTTCTCGTTGTCATCTTTTCACTGGAAAATGGCTTTAGATCTTCTGGAAGTTGATTGGAAAGTTTAATTTCCTTGAGCTTTGTTGCCATCTTTCTACTAAAAAATGGCTCCGAATCTCCTGAAAGTAGATTTGAAAGTTCAACTACTTCCTTTAGCTTTGTTGCCATCTCTGTGCGAAGACTTGACCGCTTCCAGATATGGAATTTCTGTTTCTTCACTTCAGCATATTTTTTATTCAAGCAAAATACTTCTGCAGCAATTTTTGCTATCCTGCTAGTCCATGAGTCGTAAATAAAAGGTGTATATTTTTGCTTTTCTCTCTCAACTTTACACTGTTCGTCCTTTTCTAAATCCAGTAGACAACTCAGTCTATAGTTCAGCACTTCATGAATTTCATCCATTTCTCTAGAAGATGCAATTTTGTTGCCAAGGTAGGACCTGGATTTTGAAAGCCGAAAACGCACCGGATCTTTCCGAGGAGCGGCCAGTGCATCAGTTTTCTCAGCCATTGAGAAACTTCAAAGCCCAGAGGAAAATAGTTAAGGAATGTCTTCAAACAGAGAAAATATTAAACGAGTTTGATAGAGATCTTATTCAAACTAAGATATAATGAAACTATAACGTCAAGGGTTCAGTCATGCATGTTTCCCAAGTTGGCAACTAGAATTATCTCCTTCTTCATACTTTATCTTTTAAAATGTTTTTTTTTTCGTTAGTATTTTTTATAATTTATAACTAAGTAATTTATGAGTACTCAAGTGGAATATGAAAATTTCCCCCAGAAGCTAGCTGTTGGGGCAGAAGAATTATCCTACTTAAATACCCATACCCCATGCTACTCACCTTTGTAAGTAACCCACCGAATCTTTCCGACGAGCAGCCGGTGCATCAGTTTCCTCAGCCTCTGAGAAACTTCAAAGCCCAGAGAAAACTAGGTGACGAATGTCTTCAAGTAGAGAAAATATTAACGAAATGAAGCTATAACGTTAAGCTACTCACGTTTGGAAGTAACCCACTGAATCTTTCCGAGAAGCGGCCAGCACATCAGTTTTCTCAGCCATTGAGAAACTTCAAAGCCCAGAGAAAAATGGTTAAGGAATGTCTTCAAACAGAGAAAATATTATCGAAACAAGTTTGATATAGATCTTATTCAAACTAAGACATAATGAAACTTTAATGTTAAGGGTTCAGTCATGCATGTTTCCCAAGTTGGCATTTTTTATAAGAAAGTAATTTATGAGTACTCAAGTGGAATGGGGAAACTTCTTCCCAAAAATCAGCTATTGAGGCAGGAAAACCCTCTACAAAACCATTGGCAGGATCAAAAACCAACTCTCAAAAGCTAATTATTGAAGTGAGAGAATTACTCTACTTAAATACCCTACTAAGCATCTCATATTACTCAATATATGATTTAGACATCACATGCTCCCCAAATTTCTATTAGGATGTTAACTAAAATGTGTGATTATTGTCTACAGAAGACACCAGTGGGGTCCTAAAGGAGTCAACATAACCCAACTCAAAATTGTGTTCTTAGTATACCATGCACGAGAAGAGCAAGTTAGACTTCATTTTATCCTTCATTAAGATTCCTATATATTCACTATCAGGTTCTTCATTCAAAACCTTACAAATATATGATTTTTCAACAATAACATGATAAATGATACATATAATACAAAAAAAATCTAATTACATATAGAAATTACATATTTGTCATGTTTAAATTAAAAAAAAAAAAAGACAAACACAAGCACACATAACATTATATGTCTCGATGTGTATTTAGCAACTTACGATAATTTTATATTTAAAACCAACAAAGTTACAAATCAACTACTGGAAATCAAAATAGCAAAACGAAAATTCGACAGGTGAAATTAAACCAATACTTGATTAGCACCCTTTATCATAATACAGAAAAGCAAGAGATATTACCTTTAAAGCTGAAATGCGGGATTGAAGAAACTCAACTGCAAACTGAGATACAAAGTCTTCTTCAGTGATCCAACTCCATATGAACACACAAAACAATCAACTCCACAATATGCCGAAGCTCATAAATAACATGCCTCCTTAATAATCATCCTCACGAACACCAACTACAAATTAGGGATCCAGTAAAAGATTACACTTCTTGATCGACTCAGTCTAAAAAATAAATAGAATAAAATAAAAGCATCCTATCTTAGCAACAGCGAGTTTGTGAGAGAAAATTCAAGAAAATCCTAACCATAGAAGAAATTGAGCCAAAGAAGGCAACTATTTGTTCGGTATTGCTTTCTCGCGAGGTCTCATGCTTTGATTCTCACATTTGCAATTTAAGCTGGAGTCAACGAAGACAAAAGATCTTGGGCGAGATGTGGATCGAGATCTTAGACACATGCGCACCCAGATGCGGCTGTGACGACTCTAATAATAAGAAAATAATTTTTAAAGGATAAATATATATATATATAACATAATTTCAGAAAATTACACAGTTTGCCGTAATTTCAAATAATTACTGAGTTGAAAATTGAAATTAAAATTTGATAAGAAAACGATAACAATATCCCTGCTTTCTTTTTTTCCCTCCCTCCTTCCTTTCCATCCTCTTTCCTTTCCTTCCTACTACCTCCTCCGTCCTCCCTCTAGGAACCTTTCTGGCGAGCGTTACAAGTGGTGGCAATAACTTTTTTTATGCCAATGACTTTTCCAATAGAGGTTGCTGGCAATAGCAACTTTCTGGCAGCGGTTTACAGTGCTTTGACTTTCCTAGTGGAGGTGATCGGCGGCAACAACTTCCCCTCCAACTTTTCAAAGAATGTGATTTTTCCAGTAACCATTTGCATATAACTCAGGGTTATATACAATATTCATTTATAAATATATAACTATTAAATATAAATAGCACTGTATTAGTTAGGCATGATAATTAATGCATTAGTTGTGCATGAGAGGAGGCCTTCTTTAATGATCAACCATCAAAACACAAATACCAAGTTTAAAATGTACATACAAATAGTCTATCATTATTTACAAATACATTATAATAATTTGTATATATATAATATTTGCTTGTAAATGCATAATTATCACATATAAATGACATTATATCAGTTAAGCATAACAATTTATATACTAGTTTGACCATCAAAAGTGATTATTGATCATCGAAATATATGCACCAAATTAAAAAAATACTTGCAAATACCCATTATCACTTATAAATACATGATATTGAGTTGTAAATACACAACATTCACTTGTGAATACATAATTGTCTCGCATAATTGATATTGTAACAAATGTGGTGAATCAAATGCATCATAACCCTCTATTAACATTCCATGTCAGAATTTAACCTCAAGATGCTTCTGAAGAACAATTAGATTTCCTTGCGACTAAATATATGAAATATTTATTCCCGTAAGTGTACTGTAAACTGGTGAAGCAAGGTGTAAGTAAAGGGTCAGAAACGAGTTTCACCCCTTGCGAACGAGAATTAAAAACAAAATCCAATAAAAATCCTTAAATAAATATTTAAATCAGTACACTATTGGTTGGGAAGAAAAATAAACTAAAGCTGACTCAAATAACAGAATAAATAAAATTCAGTGTGTTTTTATTATCTTAAACATGAACCCCTAGCGTCTACAGATCTAAATATGCTAACATCAATGAATTTACAACAAATATGAATGCTTCTAATGATTTATTTCAGACCAAAACGAAGGTAGTCTTCAGTTGTGAGGATGCTTTATGATTCTTTGCAGAAGCACTGTCACGGCTATAAGTATCAGCCTGGACTTCTAAGTCTTAAAAATTCTTCATAAACACTCCCAGCTTCTTCTTGATCTCCTCTATTGCTACCTTCACAGCTTCTCTTCAATGGTAAACTCTGCATTCTGAATCAGGAACTCAATCTCAATCTCCAACTGATCGATGAGAACCTGGATGTTATCCAGATCCTTTATAGCAACATAGTTGCCAGCTTGCAATGAGCAATTCAATTCCTTCTGACCTTTCAGTACGTTTTGATAGTTCTCCCATTGTGGGTGTATCCACCTTCCCATTGATTCAATTGGGATGGAAGAAGCAGCAGCGCAAGCAGCTGCAACATGTGGAGCAGCCATGGTGGCTGCTAAAACTGCATAAATCAAAACAGCAGCAAATGTAGCCATAAATATCATACTCGTGACCTTCCTCCAAGTATTTATATGTTGGAGTTTCTTATCAAGCCTATGTTTCCGGAGATGCAACTTCTCAAGCATAAGTATCTGTTGCTCATAAACAGACTGAAAGATTTGCAAGAACTCTTCACTGAATGGGTTACCATCTGCCTTGAAATTCTTCAGCTTCTGCAATGTCCTCTCATAACAGTTTCCAGGCAACTCAGTCTCCTCCTCAAACTGTTGAAGCGCCAAAAGAATAACCAACTGGCTGTCCCTAGCTCGCCGTAGGCACTTCTCCAATGCAGAACAGAAATCCAACATTTGAAAGATATCAGCAAAGTACTCCTTAACCAGCTCAAAGTGTTGTTGGCTTTTCCATTTGTCCTTCTTTCAGTTCAACATCACTTTCACAACTTCTGATTCATCTCCGGGAGGAATTCTGTGATTTGTTTCAGAGAATCAAAAGAAAGGGTTTGGATTTCCACACCAACCACAAGAGTATTAATAACATGATTCATTCTCACTTGCAGGGTAGTGTCAAAGGACTGCAAATCAAAGTCTAGCTTACGAGCAGCTTCGTAAGAACTCAATTCGGTACCGAGGTCAGTAATAGTAGATGACGATTCAGGGGTCTTCTTGTGCATATGGATTCCCATTGCGTCAATAAAATTAAAATCTAATTTAAAAAAAAGGACTAGAATCAGATTTAACTGAGATTTCAGAATCCCTTTATCAGATAAAGATAATAACCATGAATTTCACCAAGTTTTCTCTCATCTGATTAGTTAAACAAAAACCCAATTTCAGGGTACAGTTCTCTGAGAATACTTAGAAAAATCTGATTAATGGAGTCTCAACCCAGCAAGTATGAAGATAAGAACATACTAAAATTTGGGTCAACCAATTAATGCTGTTATAACAATCAAATCATCAAAAACAAGCACAAGAGCTATTGATAATGAAATGAACAAACAAACTGAATCAAGCAGATCCAGAGAGAGATTTAAAAGCTTGAACCTCTTGAAAGTGAGTGATGAAGAGGACAAATTATACTACGAGATGATGAGAGAAAATCGTTGAAGCTAATCAATGGGCTTTCGGTTCTTAAAACAGGGAAAGTAAGATAAAGCAAGATGAAGAACTTGAGGTTCAAGATTGACACAGAAACTTAAGAGGCAATTAGAACTGTGAAGGGTCAAGAAATTTCATGGGTTTAGATTTGAGAGTCGTCTGCATACATGAAAAATGAAAAAAATGAGGGTCTTGGAAACGAAAAGGAAAATCCGGGAAGTAATTGCATTTTCTCTCTAGAATGATCTCTTTTTCAAAAGTGTTTCAATGTGCGAAGCAAATATCTCCCAAATGGAAGAAGCAAACAAAATGAGCTCAACAAGATGAAGATTATGATTAGAAAGTGACAAACAATTATATATTTTTTCATAAAGAAATCTCAGAAGTTAGATTGAGCAGTGAATTAAAGTTTCTATTAGTTAATTAAATACAGTATCTAACTTCAATCTATGAGTTAAAAGGAAAATTCCAAACAAGCCATAGCACACAGGAAACAAGAAGATGAATAGTCATACTTACATTGATTACCCTTGATTTAATTGAAATGTGACAACATAATTGTGTGCATAGAAAAGAAAGAAACAGACCGAGCAAGTCGCAGAAAATGCCAAGATCCAAAACAGGTAGTGGCATCGACATTGACGTGTTTATAATCAGTATGCATGCTCCTGCTATTAGCTAATAACTTGGTATGCAAGTAGTTACAAAATTTTCTTCTTGGATAGCCAAAAGAACAAAAGAGAAAAAATACAAGAAGACCAACCAATAGTTTTATAATAATTTTTACACTGGCAAATTAATTATGAATAAAATGTCCTGTAAATTTAGTCAATTAATTATTGGTGAACTTCATTCATGAAGTATAGTCAAAGTGCAAATGTCAAGTCACTTTTAAATGGATCACACTGTTAAATAAAAAATTAATATTCATCAGTATAATTAGTGACTCACAAGTGATCTTGGGTGGACTATCAAAACTTGCGATTATTTGACAAAAGTAAAGAATAGATAAAGAAAAAATTAATCAATTAATCCCTATAGTTTACAGCTTTCTTTAAATAGGTCCCTACACTTTTTTTTTTTTTGCCACTAACTAGGTCCTACACTTTAAAAAACTTATAAATTGGTACCTAGACTCTGCACCGTTTGCACAGTTACTAACTGATATTTACCATACTTCTAATAACTCATCCCCTGCAGATCCATGTGGCCTAATGGAGTGAAGAAAATGCTGAGTTGGCTAACATAAGCCTGTCCTGGATGCTAACTCAACACCAGCAGGAAATGCAATTTCAATAACTCACGATCCAGAAATACTGAGTCAACCAAAAGACAATTTGCAACGTTGATTTTCTAGCATCCAAATGAAAACCAGCGAATTCAATAACACAGAGCCTTGAATTCCCAAAATAACATTCACCATTGCTAAATTAAACAGATGAAATCATATGCATAGAGACACTCGCACCATGGCACACTGAGAGCGCCAAAATCTAATTCAAGACCATTGAACCTAAAGAAGCTAGCATGAGACACTGGGCTATAGAAGGAGGAGATTTAGATGAAGCCACAAGAACAAAAGGGGAAAGAGGAGAGTACGAAGAGGATGAGAAGCAATGCAAGGGCACAAGCCCCTCAGGCACCGGAGCCAATTTGTGAGAGGTAATGGGAAGCCCTATTGGCGGCACTGGCATCGTCTTCATTGTCACTGAAGTAGATGCACGTTGGGAAGATAAGGCCCTCTACAACATCATGGTTGTTGAGAGCGAGGTTAGTGGTGACTAGGGATTGTGCTAGGGAGCACGAGAGGAATAGGATCAAAGGCCTCTCTTCTTACTCTCACTTGAATGCAAGTGCCAGCTATGTAATACAAATAATTGTCAATTATATTGTTTCAAAACGCATCTTTTACAATTTGCTAAGTCATTTCACATGTTGGAAACATATTCAAATAATTTGTATCTAAGTATACACAGATCAACCAAACAAAATAAAGGCCGCAAAAGTACCTGGACGCCCTGCAAACATTTTCATGCCCTTCAGCAAGTCCAACTTCAGTGCCATTTTCTGCAAAAATGGACCACAAGAGATGCTGGAAATGAGATTAAATAAGGCAAAGAACCCAACAACACAAGCAGGAAAATGACTCTCAGAATGCAATCTGAATTCATAAAGCACACGTCTATTATTCGACAGTAAATTTCCATGTTATGTTCCTCCTTGAAAACAACGGAGAGGAAGAGACATTAAATTCTACCACACTGCCAATCTATAGGCAAGAAAGAAGCACAACCTGCTCTGGTTTAACATATTTAATTGATTAATCTGAATCAAGAAATAGGAGAGCGAAATAAATTCATGAAAGACACCCAAAGATCTCTTGGATTGTCAGTCAAAATGAAACATTTGATGGTTTTTGTAAAATTAGTTGTAGGACATCTTTTTATTTTAAAGAAGGATCATATTTTTTTTCTTTTTAATTTAGAAAAATAGTAGTGCAAATAGGATACTCCAAACTTCCTATCAAGACACCAATACTGCGATAGAGATTGCTTTTAATCCCTATATCCACAACTGTCAATTTGACCGCACCCATGTTTAGTACTTTTAGCTTAAGGATTTGGCCAAAAACAAAAAGCTTAAGGATCAAAGTAGAAGTAATCAGTCTAACAAGGGGCACACAAAAGCCCACCTAAAGACTGAGCATCACGAGATCTCTCAGGTAGGAATTACCACCAAAACTTGCTCCTCAAGTTAAGAGGATTTTAACTCCCTTCATATGGATAATTGCAATGGTCTAGTCTAGCTTCTTGTCATTGGAGCCAACTTTTTTATACTAAAAAATATCATGTAATTAAGTCCTTTCTATAAATTTATTCTAAAAAACATTTATATGCATTGATTATATTTTTTGCAATTAAATTAAAATCTTGATTAAAACATGACACATAAAACTTGCTGGTGACAACATGAAAAATGTTTTATTTGTATCTATAAATCTATAAGTTTTACAATTCACCACCAAATAACTAAGTTTTTTCTTTAAAAAGAACTTTTACTCATGTTATAATTTTATTAGAGAAATTGATAACAAAAATATAAAGAATTATACATGAATCCTGTGTTTTAAATTTACATATATATATAATTGTTAAAAATAAATATTATTTATCATTATTTTAAAACTTGGCAACATTTTTAAGCAGTTGTTTTGTGAATTTTTTTATCTTCAATAATTATTATTTTGTATTGAACAACTTTTGAAATTTACTAGATATTGAAAATAACTATTTTATCAATTTTTACAACTCACCATCATATAATTAAGTTTTTTTTTTATTTTAAGAAACTTTTACTCATGTTATAATTTTATTAGAGAAATTGTTAACAAAAAAATAAAGAATTATACCTGAGTCTAATATTTTAAATATACATATATCTATATAATTGTTAATACTAAATATTATTTGTCATTATTTTTAACTTTATTAACTTTTTAAAGCAATTTTTTTGTAAATTTTTTAATCTTCAATAATTATTATTGAGTAATGAATAATTTTGAAATTTACGAAACATTGAAAAGTAACTACTTTATAAATTTGAGACTATTTTGATTCAGATAAGTTTATTCATAACTTTTCATTGGTTAATGAAGAAATATAAAGCCTTGAGAGTTAAACATTGAAAATAAAAATATTAAAAAGAAGGGGGTAAAGATAAATCCAATACATCACTTTGCTGAAAGTGCCACTTGAGTCACGATTTTTTAACCAGGTATGTTTTGACTTTGAGGAGAGCTGTACAATTTTTCACGATATTAAAATTTAATGTCATGTAATTAAGTTATTTCTCATAAATTAATAGGCGGATTTATCTTAAAAATATATAACACAAGTGGAGTAAATAACTTCTAAAATACAATATTTTGTTACTTCACAAATAAACAAAAAGAGACACAAAATTAAAGGAAAGAAAAAATATGCCTTCCCAAAGTCTCTTTCTTGTTGGATCTAGAAGATTTATCTTCATTGCTCGCTAGTACATCCCCTTCTCGCTTATGTTCAGGGATAGCCCCAAAAATTTTCGTTTCAAACCAACATTTTAGTTTTTAGAAACCCTGTATAATTTTTCATAATATAAAGAATTAATGTCGTACTGAATCCCAAAAAAATGGTCATATAATTTAATAATTAAGCTATTACTCATAAACCAATAAAATAATAAATTCAATTCTTTACACATACCCAGATACATAATTAGGTGGATATAGATGAAGTAAATAACTTATAATTCTAATACCTAATTCCTCTTCACCATCTTGGAAGTATGGGACTTTAAATCCCACATCAAAAAGTTACGCATAAGTGTATATAGATAAGATATTCAGATCGTCTTGTTACCACTTACCACGTCATAAGTGATTTTAGCTTTTTATATTCAGTTCAAAGAATATAACTTATAATTTCTAAAATAAAATATTTATTTTCACACTTCATGAATAGACAGCGAGAGGAATGAAACAAAAGTGAAGAAAAAGATATGTAACTGCAGTTTCTTTCTTGTTGGATCTGGAAGATTCAACGTCATCTCCCCTCAATGAATCTATTATTTCGGCCTCCTTGTTTCCAGTAAGGAAGTTGTTAAGTCAAGATTTATTAATAATTATAATATATCTTTTAAGATTCATGAAAATTTGTATAATTTTTATAACAAAAGAAAATTAATATTGTGAGTTGATACTAGGAAAAAAATAATCCGAAAAAATATAAAATCAAATAAATAAACAGCTTCTAAAATAACATATTATTTTGCGACTTTACAAACTGATACTGACAGACAGACACAGAGTAAAGGGAATAAAAAAGATGTCATTCCGAAGTCTCCTGGTTTTTGGATCTGGAAGATTCATCATCATCATCATCATCTTTTTCAATATGGGAAGTTGAAAATATGTCAGCTTCCTTATCCAGATCCTCAACCTGAAATTAACTGCCTTGATTTACATTTTTATAAATTAAATTATGATTTTTAATTATCATTTTTTTTATTAAAATAGATTTATAATAAATTTCACTAATTTATTCAAACTTTATTTTTATAAATTGTGATTATTCTAAAAAATCTTCTATTAAAAAGCAATTCACACAGGTGCTAAGTCATTGTCCAAGCATTACAATTTTGATCAACACCTACATATTGGATATAATGAGGAGATTTAAAATCAGAACATCATGTGCTATCTTATCCGTCTATCATCTTTTTTAACTATCAAATTCTCAATTACAAACATGACAAGTACATGAAAAATGTATTATTTTTAAAGTAAAATATATATTTTTATAACTCAACATTAAATAAATAAGCTTTTTTAAACTGAAAATAATTAATCTTTTTAAATATTTTTTTTATGAGTACTGAAAGTATCTCCAACCGATAGCAAAAAACTATATTCTTTTTAAGATGTAAGGATCACCAAAATAAATGTTGCCTCTTCCAATAAGATCTTTCATATACACACATCTAGAAATCAAACATAAGACGACATACTTAAAAAACTCAACTATCTACTAACTGTATCAGAACCTTGTTGATCAAGACTTTTTTATTCATGTTAGAATTCTATTGGAAAGCTTGATAATTAAAATATAATAAATTCATATGCATATAAAGGTTAAAAAATAAAGTTTCCTACTAAATAATTAATATTTTGTAATTAATTTAATTCTCTTAAACTAAGAAAACAATTTATCTAAAAAATATAAAATTATATGAAGTAGACAAATCTTAAAATAAAATATCTCTTCTCAAACATCACAAATAAATAAAGAGAGACATAAAATAAATAAAGAAAAATATCTCATAAATCAACCAATCAAAAGGGGGTTATTCTAGTTAATAAAAATTATCCTATCCATATGTATGTAGGAAAAACACAGTAGATGAAAAAAAATATATAAAATAACATTCAGACATCACAAATAATCAATAAGCAAAATGAAATACGGGTTGGGGGGCGTCTTGCCAAAGTCTCTTTCTTGTTGGATTTGGAAGAATCAGCTTCATCTATCATGGGTGAATGTATTATTTTGACCACCTTATGTCCAATAAAAATGCCATTTTTGTCAAGATTTTTGAAATATAATAATACATATTTTATTTTAATGTTAAAAACTTGTATAATTAACACTGGATATGTTTTATTGTATATAATACAAAGTCTGTAGAATAAGACATGCTATTCATAACTTGTGATTTGTGAATAGTGTAGATGACTATAAATTCTATATTGATATATTGACTAGTTGAAGTAATTTATAATATAATTATTATCATACTTAATGAATAGACAACAAAAGAAATGAAATAAAAGAGATTGAAGATAGAATGAAGTTGCGAATAGTGTGTATGACTATAAATTTCAAGAGACTGAAAAGAAAAATGACAATTTTTTATTATCTAATTTATAATACAAAAATTAAAATTTTCAAGAGTTACCTAAATATTTTCTCATCCTAATGAACACTTCAAGTCTCTATTAGAAATTTTCAAAATTTCAAGTGTCATATACCTCTTGAAAAATTTTATGCCAGCATTGTAATATAACAACAAAGTTTCATCTCCCTTTTCGAAATTTTAAAGTCACAGTTGAAATTTTTTCACCTACAAAATTTTCATGTCTATTTTAAAAATTTTTATGTTTATTTTGAAAATTTTCATGTCTGAGTTGAAAATCATTAAACATAAAGGGTTTGTTTAAATATGTTATTTATTTTAATGTTCTCAAAATAGTCTTATAAAATTATTTTTCAGAATAAGTCTTAGGAATAAAAAAATTAAAAAAAATATTTAAATAATTGTCACTAAAATCATAATTAATAAGTGTTAAATAAATTATTCAAAATTTATAATTTTATTATTGATAAGATAGAAATTTTCTGCTATTTTTTGTATTTTTCAAAATAAAAAATACAAAACACCTTTAAATATGTCATAAGTTTTCTATTCTTTTATTTTTTTATTTTTCAAAACATTTTATATAAAATAAACTTATCAAGCAAGTTAACAAAAAAAATTATTCTAAAAATATGAATCAAATAAGGTCAAAATTTTTATGTCTCTGGTGGAAATTTTTAAGTATAAATTAAAACATTTTCAACTAAGAAATTTTTAAGTCTCTATTGAAAATTTTCTTATATATTTTGAAAATTTTCTTATATATTTTGAAAATTTTCATGTCTAGTTATAAACCATGAAAAGGTGGAATGGTCCTTCATTATCAATATTTTCTCTAGACATATGAATCTGTAAAAATTTTTTATGGCTTGCATGAATTTCAAATTTTTCCTTATTTTTTTAGGGAAAATTTATATGTATAATCAATAAGTTAATTTATTAAAAAAAAGAGTTGTGAATATTCTGAAAATTGTAATACAAATGTCAAAACAAATAATATACATGAATAAAATGTTTTTAACTAATAAATAAAATAATTTTTCCTTCTTTTTAATACAAAAGCATCATTTGGTGAGAAAAATGCAGAAACATTACTGTATTATAAATATTCATAGACTCTTTATTACCGTCAAAATTTAGAATGATACAAATGTGTATAAATTAGTACATACAAATTGACACATATGCATAAATATAAAATGGGAATTGTACCATTCATTCTTTTGCTGAAGAAACCAGAAGTAAGATTTATTTTTCGTGTCTTTTGTCCTGCCCTTGTAAATACTTGTGCAGTTTATTTTTCATTCTGGACTGCTTTCTAATCTGGTTTCTTAATGAGATTCCATTTTCACTTTAAAAAAATGCGTATTGCATCATATACTCATATTGAATATCCACATGACCTGATTCCGTGCCACGCATTAATCTGTGCCGTCCGTTTTGAGAGGTGCTAAGATCGTGACATGTAACCCTTTGACTTTAATGACAGCACGCTGAATAAGGATGAATCACGGCTATAGCTTTATGGCAACTGCTAATACTAATTGCTAAATATATATTTAAAAAAACTAAAAAATTTACCTTTTTGTATTTATTAGAATACTAATAGATATTATTGATTGATAATAAAAAGGACAAAACTTAGATATAGTTATTTATATGCTTATATACTGTTATCCGATAAATAGATGTCGTGTTTTTATTTCAATTTGTTTTTTAAATCAGTAGTTTTATTTTTTAACGGCGTTAACATTTAACAAAAAAAAGAACTAGTTACATGCTAATTCTTTGCAATTTTTGTATCTTCCACGATATATCCTTCACCACCATGATGTTTCAATCTTCATTGCTTTCATCAAATCTTTTCTCTGAAACTCACCCTTATAAATGGCCTCCTAATTAAGATGCTATGTCCCCTCAAGCTACACTCATGCCTTTCAAGTAATGCAATCACATTCTTCTGAAAACCTCATTGGAATAGACTGTTGGAGGGCTCTTGAATTGATTGTTCAGAGAGTTATAAAAAAAAGAAATATTACATGATGAAGGAATTAAAAAAATATTTCAAACGTAATTTGAGATCCCTCATAACTCTCCCAAGTCCCAATCCCTCTCCCGTGATTTAAAATAATTTACATAAAAAAATAATTTGAGCACAGTGGCTCCTAATCAACGTGTCCTTCACCTTCCTCCACAGTCTTCTCATGGGAGAACTCGCTGGAGAAATTTTTGCCAGGGCTTGGCCTCGAATATATTAAAATATACAAATAAATTATATAAAAAATTAGATATAAGTTAAACAAAATATATATAATTAAGTATGGAAAAAATTAAATCATATAAATAAATATTATAATTAATTGAAATAGATATAAAAAATATAATTCTAAATTAAAAAAAATCTAATAATAAGTCTTAGGATATTTGATATTAGAATATTTTTATTCATATTTTTTCTGGAAAATATTAAAATGCATGAATAAATTACATATAATTTAAACAAAATAGATATAATTAGTTATAATGATCAAAATTAAACTTGAGATGATAAAAAAAAGATATAATTAGTTATAAGATATTTTCTTCTAGATTTGATAACAAATTTAAAGAAGATGAATGATAATTTATTTCTATATTGAGTGTTCTTTATGTAAATAGTTGTAGTTCAATTTATAAGAGCTGCATGTGGAGCAAAAAAAAATTTTTTATCAAGGGGGTAAATCTAGTTAAGAGGAGTTTATTTTTTACTCTCCCTATCCCAATAAAAGTTAGTTCATACTACTAGTAGACACTCCTAATCATATTTAAAATAAAAAAAACTTATTTCTATCTTTAATTAAAAATAAAGCATGACAGCTATTAAAAAAATAAATAAAGCATGACATTTAAAGTATTTAATTGTCAATATTATTATTATTATTATTATATAATTTTAAGCAATAGTTTTTAATAATAACAATTATATAATAAATTCTCATAAAAATATAATAAGTAAACAATATCCTCTTCTATATATTTTTTTCTTATGTGACATTGTATACTTGGTTCAACCAAAAAATATGAAAAGATTGATAAGTACTACAAGAGAAAATATATGATCAGAAATGCGAGGAAAACAAAGAAAACACACACATGTACAGTTTTTACATGTTGAAGTGAATAAATGACAATGTCATTTGACGTGTCATCATTCTAAAGACTCTACGGCTAAAAGCACAGTTAAAAAAAAATTTTGGATAACTCAAATTAGCTTGTTTTGCCTAAAGCAGATTGGATGCCACGCACTCAGTGCGTTCTCCAAGCACAGAATCAGGCCACCATATGGCACCCATAGTTTAGAATAAAATATAATTTTGATATGCACAGTTGGGAGTTGGGACCATGTGGGCATCTGATCTTGATAGCAATGAGATTTCTCAGAAAGTTCACCGTTCCTAATGGTTGACTTCTAAGGATGAGCTTGAACTGCAGTCAGTTCTTCATTTGTGGAAATATATCAAGCAAACCACTTCGTTAAAATCGGAGAAAATAGGACTTGAGAGCATTTCTTCACGTTTCACAAATAGCTGCCATCTCCGTTTGACCCAGGTTTGCCCATAATTCTTCTTTTGTTTCTTCCTTCATTTCTTCATGCACCTCTGTGAAATTTGTGTTTTCAGAAACAGAATACAGCTTCCTAGACTCTTTCTCTGGATCTAAATTTCTTCTCATATATTGCTTTCATCTTTAATGCCTCCCACTGAACACAGATCTTCACCATCGCTCGGTCTTTACAAAATTTTTCCCACACTGATATTGATGAACAGAGACTTATGGATTCAATCCCTCTCTCTAGCATTTTGCTTTATGATTCTACCCAGATCCATGCCGATTATCCTTTCCAGAGATGGGGATGGGCTTTATTTGCTGCAATAAACTTGACCCAGTGATTAAATAGATTTTATTTTAATAATTCACTACATGGTTGGAGTTGAAAGTAATTCGATTCTACTTGGTTTACGTCCAGGGACTTATCTCTCTGTGATGTAATTAAGCTCTATAGTAATATTTATGCTTTGCTTGATATAAGAGGATTATATGCAATTCCTAAATGCCACCAAAAGTAAAGGAATACTTAATAAGGGATTGTTACTTTAGTTACTATCCTTCACTCTCTTTTCTAACATCATTTTCTGGATGTTATTACATTAGGCTTTTGAAGTTTCTCAATGGCTGAAGGACTTATAGCCTCCACTATAGGATCAGTGGCGAGACTTGGGGTTGAAGAGCCATATAAAAACATAACTGGCAAAGTTGCACTTTCCAAAAATCTGGAAGATATATATGATATGTTAAACCAAGCCATGCAGAGATTGCTTGCAATAAAAGAGGATTATGAGAGCCAAGTTCAAAGGCACAGACAGAAAGACACCACCATGGTTTATCGCTCGTGGAAGAAGAGGGTATCAAACATTGCCACAGAAGTTGATAATCTGAGAGCTGAATATGAAAGAAAGCGACTTCCCAAATGGCGTTTCATTCGACGTTCAAGTTTGAGTGAGAAGATAGCAAAGAGGCACAACCAAGTTAAAGAGCTCTTAGAAGAAGGGCTTTCAATCAATATCCTCATTGATTATAAGCAACCAGAAGCTGTCTTGAAAGTGTTAGATGCTCCACGGATAACAGGGTATCCTACCCTTCAAAGTGCTCTAGAAGAAATTTTGGATTGCCTAGAAAACAAGAAGATAAAAGGCATTGGAGTTTATGGAATGATGGGAGTGGGTAAAACCACAATAATGCAGAACCTAAACAACAGTGAAGAGGCTTCCCGGCTGTTCAATATGGTCATTTTTATCACAGTTTCAGCTGATCAGAGTGATAAGAAACATAAGAAACTTCAAGACTCAATTGCAAATCGGTTGAAGGTAGATATTGAAGCCATCAATGAATCCTCTGATGAAGTTGCTAGAAGAATACATGAAGAGTTACGCGAAAAGAAGTTTTTATTGATCTTAGATGGGGTTGTGGACTTCATCAATTTGCAACAACTCGGAGTCCCAAATAATGAAAATGGAAGTAAGGTAGTCATGGCTTCACAGTTTCTTCAAGTTTGCAACGAAAACAACATGGACCGGTTGATTGAAGTGGAACGATTACAACAAGATGAAGCATGGAACATGTTTCGAGATGTCGTTGGTCCTGTCATTGATCGTCCTGGCATCATACCTATTGCTCGGCGTGTGTGTAATAGGTGCTCTCGTCTTCCTCTTCTCATACATAAGATAGCAAGATCGTTTAAATTGAAAAATGATGCTCCAAGTTGGAGGGCAGCATTAGAAGATCTTGATGAACGATGGAGTGACCATCAGAATGAAGGCTTAGAAGAGTTGTACTCATTTCTAGAGTTCTGTTATGGTCAGTTGAAAGATAAACACCAGAAATGCTTTCTATATACTTCATTGTACCCTGCAGATAGCAAGGTTTTCACTGATTATTTGGTGGAGTGCTGGACAGCTCTGGGCTTTCTTGGTGCTGTTAATGAAACAAGAAGGTATCGAAAAGCACGTGACAACGGTCATATGATAATTGGAGACCTTATCAATGTATCTTTGTTAGAGAAAGGAGAACAGATGTTGTATGTCACCATGAATGGTTGCATGAGACAACTTGCTTTGCATATATTATCTAGGCATCCTCAATATAGTTCCTATGTCCACACCAATGAAGAATATGAGGATCCTCCTTCACTTCAAAATTGGGGGAATGCTAAATGGGTATCGATGGTAGACACCAAACTGTGTAGTATACCTCCAAGTAAAGACTACAATATGCTTGAGACACTACTGCTGCAGAAGAATTCAAATTTATCCACAATTCCCCATACTTTTTTTGAAAATATGAGCAATCTACTTGTACTGGACTTGCACAATACTGCCATTGTACAGCTTCCATCGTCACTATCAAACTTAATCAGCCTCAGAGGTCTCTATTTAAATTCTTGTAAGCACCTAAGCAATTTGCCACCTGAAATAGCATTGCTTCATTTTCTTGAGGTTCTTGATGTTCGAGGTAGTAAAGTGAGTTTTTTACCATCTTATATTGGAAGCTTGATCAATTTGAGATGCTTACGGATTCCATATATTAAAAGTGGTGGACAAAGTGATAACGAAGACTTGAAGGGTACAAATTATCATGTCATTTCTATGCTTCAAAATATAGAAGAATTGAATATTGAAGTGATATCCTATGAGCAATGGTGCAACCAAGCCAAGCATATCATGGAGCAAGTGGCTTTGTTAAAAAAGCTAACTACCCTCAGTTGCAGCTTCCCCTCCTCTAAGATTCTCACAAGTTTTATGGCAAGTTGGGGACACTTGAGAGATCACAGGCAATTTATTTCGTTTCAATTTTTCATTGGATGCCAAAATTCACAATATCCACAAATTCTTCAATATTTTGAACATGGACTTCCCAAGTATTTGAAATACTACAATGGTGAGAAAGATGATGAGGCAATGGAAGAGTTAATTTGTGAAACAGATGCATTTGAATTGATCTGCCACAAGGATATCACAAGCTTGTCAGACTTGGGAATACAAAACTTGAAATGCATCCGTGGCTTTTTGATTGAAGAATGCAATAGTCTTTCAACCATTGTGGAAGGTGATAGACATGGAAGCATCTTGCCAAACTTGGAGCAACTATTCTTGAGAAATCTGCCCAATTTGGAGTATGTGTTTAAGGGCTCCTTGCCTCCCGAAATCTTCTACAAACTGCATACCTTGAAATTGGAGAATTGCTCAAAGTTAAAAAGCATATTTGATAAGGTAGAAGTTATGAGAATGAATGGCACAGGAAATGTGAGCATTTTACCAAATCTAGAGAAGCTATTTTTGACAGATATACCGAAGCTGAAATGTGTTTTCAAAGGTCCTTTTCATCTCAGCACCTATTCCAAACTACAGATTTTAGTTTTGGAAAACTGCTTATCATTAGAAAGCATTTTCAGCGATGGAGTGATTCAAAATTTTGCAGAACTTCGAAAATTAGAAATTCGAAACTGTTCAGAAATCAAAGAACTTATTGTAGTCTCTGAGGAAATTGAAAAGAAGGAAGATGTGCTTCCAGCCTTGAAGAATATAGAGCTAGCTGATTTGCCAAATTTGAAATTCATTTGCAAAAAAGAAATATTAGCATGGCCATCTTTGGAGCTTTTGAAGGTACATGAATGTCCTAACCTGAAATCTCTACCTTTTCAAAAAAGTAAGGCAGCTAGGCTAAGATCCATTAAAGGTAATCAAGAATGGTGGAAAGAATTGGGAAAGGCAAAAAAGGAGTTCCACAAACAATTTGTTGACATTTTTGTTGCTTTAGATAATTGATTCTCTTAGTCAATATCTTTTCTGCTTATAATAATTAATGATTAAAAACAAGACCTGTATGTTTGAAAATTTGTTGCTTTTCTTTTTGTACTGTACTGTTGTGTTTGTCCTTCACTATCATGTTTGTATGGAAATGAGAGTTGAGAACATTAATAATTGTGGTGTATTATCATGGAACTGAGCTTGCTTTTGTGCTTGAGATGCATATAAGCTATGAATGGTGTAGTGGACTCAAAAGTCAAGTATGAGAAGATAACTTGGGGAAACTGGTTGTGTTGTGTCGGATGAAATTCTTGGTCATTTTTTCTGCAGACTCTTTTTATAAGTTCATATTCTGTTTTCTAATGCTTTTTTTTTTTGTAACTATTATCCTTCGATTTTTCCTTTTCATTTTTATTTGATGTTTTGGGTTGTCTGATCACATAGAAGTTTCAAATTTGCATTGAAAAGGGTCTTCGGACCAGATAATATGGACTTCACTCTTCTCTTTTCACGTTATGCGTTTTCACAAAGCATAATTACTTGGTAATAAAATTTAATTTAATACATAGGGGGAGGTTAAATCTTATAAGCACTGATTAATCGAACTTCTACATCATCTATATTGTCATTAGATGTCATGTAGTACGGTAAAAGAGATGTAACGAGAGGAAGGCAACAAAAGATGAGAGAGGAGATTTTTCTTTGCTTCTTTTTAACACTTTTTTTACTCCTTTTTATTGTCTTTTGTAAACTTAAATATGCTGCAATCAAATGTGAAAGAGAATTTTCATTGCTCCTTGTTGACTTTTCATCTCTCTTACTCTTTTTTTTTTTAATAAATTTAAATATGCTGCAATTAAATGTGCAAGTATCTGAACTAATCTATGTAAGGTTAAAAAGTTGACCATTTAAAACAGGTTTGATCCAGGAGAAAAAAAATTAAAAGAGTTAATTAAAGAAAATTGAAAGAAAATAAAATGTTTACGTTAATTTGGATTTTCTAGATTCTACATAATGATTTCAGGTAAACAAAAAAAAAATCTACATAATGATATATATATATATATATATAAACTATAGTCGTCATTCCCACCGAAATATATATATAGTTGTCAATATGAAAATACTCGTATTATAACTGTATAATTAGACAGTAGAAATTTCTTCACGTTTGTCTCTAATAGTATAATGTGGTCTTCTTTTAATTAAAAAATTTGTGATTTTTATTATATTACTATGATTAATGTTTAAATATTTACCTTTTTATTTAGAAAATGAAAGTTATTTTCAGGAAATTATCTTTTATAAGTTTGGCTCAGTACCCATAGACATTGTAACATTATTTTGATTAGATACAACAATTTTGAATCAGTTAAGTTCAGGCCAAAAAGAAGAATCAATAAAGCTATTTTCCTAGGTTCATCATATCATTATGAAAGCAAAAATAAGCTTGCAATTAAAATTATTTTTTCACATTCTTCTAATTAGTTTCCTAGCCCAACGGACGTAACTAGTACGTATATTTCTTTACATTAGAGAAGTCTCTTTAACTAATGCTTGGAAATTCCATCATCAACCTTCTGTTTGGTGTATTAAATTAAATTCCATTACAAACTAATTGTGCTTTGTCAAAAATTCATTGTGTCTAAACAATTACTTTTTTTTTTCTAATTATAGACAAACAATTACTTTAGGAAAAATTTTAGATAAATACTAAGAAAATAAGATATTTTAAAAAAGTAACCCTAATTTATCTTAATTTTAAAAAAAATATTAAGATTTGTAATTGGAATTAAAAAAAAAATCTACAGAATGATATATATAAACTGTAGTTGTCAATATGAAAATACTTGTATAACTATATAATTAGATAGTAGAAATTTCTTCATATCTGCCTCTAATAGTATAATGTGGTCTTATTTTAATTATCAAATTTTGTGATTTTTATTATATTAATATGATTAATGTTTTAAATATTTACCTTCTCATCAGAAAATGAAAATTATTTTCAGAAAATTTTCTTTTATAAGTTTGGCTCAGTAACTATAGACATTACAACATTATTTTGATTAGATGTAACAATTTAGAATCTGTTAAGTTCAGGCCAAAAAGAAGAATCAGTAAAGCTATTTTCCTAGGTTCATCATATCATTGTGAAAGCAAAAATAAGCTTTTGCAATCAAAATTATTTTTTCATATTCTTCTAATTAGTTTCCTAGCCTAACGTACGTATATTTCGTTTCATTAGTGAAGTCTCTTTAACTAATGCTTGGAAATTCCATCATCACCGTTCTGCTTGGTGTATTAAATTAAATTCCATTACAAAGTAATTGTGCTTTGTCAAAAATTCATTGTGTCTAAACAATTACGTCTTTTTAGCATAGACAAACAATTACTTTAGGAAAAATTTTAGATAAATACCAAGAAAATAAGATATTTTAAAAAAGTAACCCAAATTTACCTTAATTCCAAAAAACTATCAAGATTCATAATTAGAATTAAAATTGGAAGATAAAAAATGAAAATGCCCTTCTTGTTTAAAAATGAGAGGAAAAATACTCCCTCCCATTATTTACTTAGAAAGAAAAATATATTTGAAAATCTTTCTTCTCCTCTTAATTCTTCGAACCAAACAGATGGTTAATTTCACAAAATTAACCAAAGAGAAAAATTAAAAATACAGTACCATATTTTCTAATATCACTCTTTTACTAATTACATGACTGCAGAAGATCTATTTTTTATGAAACCAATATAGAAAGAGCTGTTTTATGTTTTCTGAGTCAAATATAACAAAATAGAATTACTAAAACATGATATATCAGAGTTTATATATCAAAATATAAAACACAAAGTTAATTAGAGGCAATGCATCTTGTATCCTAATAGTGAGTCCGCTTGTTAGTTACATGACTTGTTGATTATTTTGTTTTCTGTTTTATGAAAAACAAGTCATATAGATGGTTATGTGACTTGTTTTTTCAAAAGCTTACGAAAGCAAAGTGGTATGGGTATTAATGTGATTTTACTTTTGTTTTTTACTTTCTTAAAAGAAAATTCTTCATGTGGCAACTTTGCTTATGTTTTTCTTGTTTTTTTTTTAAAAAATTCTTGATATGGGAAGTTAAGACACTTCTTTTATTAATTAAATTGACCTCTACCTCAAACAAATTGTAATAAATACTTCTATTGGTCTTATTTATAAAGTGTTGTTGACTAGTGCACAGATATTAAGAAAAGTTATTTATACTCTGAAAATTATAAAAAATTAGCATAAGCTTCTAATTTTACTCTTACTCCTCAATTAAATGGTAATAATTATATGGGGGAGAAGGGAGGATGTTAAAATAGGAAATAATTTATGAGAAAATGAAGTTATTAAGGGTAAAGTAGGGAATTCATATGAAAATCTGACACTACAACTTATAAATAGCATCAAGCAAATATTTTAGATAACATTTTACAAATGAGACTGGAAGGAGTAAAAATTACTAATAATTAGTATATTATTAAAAAAATAATAATTAGTCAACAAATTTTAATAAATATTAAATAAATAATATTGGATCATTATTTTTCTTGAACCAGGGAAAAAGACAATTTGAGACCCCCATAAAAAAATATTCTCATGTCCAAGTGAGTTTCCTACCATATTCAAGTAGATTTCTTACCACGTCCAAGTGAATTTCTACCATTCCCAAATATGATCCTTTGAGGGAAATTTTTTTTATAAGGATCTCAAATTATTTTTTCCCATTAAATAATACTCCATTCGATCCAAAATATAAGGGATTTTCTAGAACCTTTTTTTGATCCATAATATAAGGTGTTATGTAATATTCAATAGTAATTTGCTTTTTTTATCCCTATTCATTGATGACCAATCTCGTGACTTGTAATGGAAAAGAGTGAAAACAACTTTAATTATTGGTAATTAATAAGGGTAAAAATGGAATGTTGAGTATTTTTTTAGAAGTTTAAGAATGTAACTAACTTTCTTTAATATGTGTGAAATAGTTGGAAACCCCTTATATTTTGAACCGGAGAGAGTAATTAAAAAGACATAAATTTAATTAAAAATCTAACAAATATTAATTAATAATTAACTATATTTGCATAAACTTTGTCCCAAATTTTCCTATTCCCTATACTTATATTGTATACACATGCTTTATTTTTTTTTAATATTCAAATATCATATTGAAGTTGCATGCAGATGCAAAAAATCTCTACATGCAATGTCTGATATGTATGTCCAAAATTAAAAAAATAATAATAATAATGTAGAAGTTGAATAAGAAGTATTATGCGTCTTAAATTTTTTTAAAGCTTTAATATCTACCTATTTGACTTATTCACTTTTTTAAAAAGTAAAGTGAAGAAGTCAAATAAGTAGCTATTCAACTTCTTTAGTTTTCTTTTTAAAAATGTTGCCTTATTATTTTTCAATATAAATTAAAAAAAAAAGTTTACGTCATGGCTCTAACAGTGATAGCAAACATCCAGCCTATGATATTACAGGAGTTGCTCCCTTCATTCTTCTTCTATTTAAAGCGTTCTTTCCTTTATTCCTCATTGCTTCTTCATTTTTTCAGCTCTTCATTTCTACGTTGGTTTTGCAGTTTTTCTTGCCACACTTCCATCTTCATTCTCTAATCTTCGTGAAAATTCTTATGTGTTTTGGGTTTTTTTGCCACAGTTTCATTTTATGTTGGAACTTTTACTCTCACGTTGGTACTTATTTTCCTTTTAATAAATTTTTATCAAGTTTTATACAAATAGAATAAAATGAATTATACACCTAAATAATTTTATTATTTAATTTGTGTAGCATTACTCTATTTTTCTTCTCCGTGAGCCTTCCAATTCCATTTAGTTTTCATCTGAGGTAAAATATTAATTTTAGTAAGTGTATTTATTTTTTTATTAATGTAATTTGTAATATAATTTTTTTCTATTTAGCATGATTTTTTGTTGATATAGAATTCTTTGTCTAATATAATTTAATTAATCATAACTTCTGGTTTTTAATTTTCCTCTAATCATCTATTTAATTTTAACTTAATTTTTTAAGTTAATCTTTTATTTTTAAAAGAAAAAAAAGGTGAAGAAGCCGAATGCTATTTGAATTCTTCACTTTATGAAATTTGACGGTGCACGCCTCTCCACACAGAGGCATGCTTTGTTTAATCTGGTAAGGAATCTTGACCAAATTTTTGGTCAATTTGACCAAAGCAAATTAATATGTAAATTTTTTAAGTCACTATTTTTTGGGATAATTAGGTTTTGGGATTAGAAAATAAAAATATTTTATTTTTGGTGCTGAATTTGACTTTTTTTATGTGAGAATTGAATTTTTTGAACTTTTTTTTTAAATGAGATGTTTTATCGCACATCCGAATACATATAGTGGTATTAGAGACATACTTGACAGTGGATCCATTCTTCTAGTAATGCAATTGGTTATGTGGTAACTTGTTTATCACTTTGCATCATCATTGTATTTTTCCTTAATACAGACAACATCATAACTTACATTTTATTATTAATTTCAGGCTGACATAGCAGAAGATTTGTATAGATTTGCCATTAATTGCCTTCTAGAAATGTCAATTGATTTTCATATGAGGGTTGCTCAAGACCAGCATAACATATTAATTGCAATAAAAGAGCAACATTTCAACATGAAATCTGAGTCTGCTCCACCTACACAAGAGCTACCATGCTCACAAATTCCTCAACATAGAAGACCAAGTAAATGACATGATGGTTATTCATCAACCAAGCCACCATTTGCTCCTTCAGAAGAAGATGAAAAGGAATAGGATCACGCTATTACTTTTGTCACATCCAGTACATTTGTAGGGGGCAACTCCTTCTTCTTTCATGCTATCATCCTCTGTGCCCCCATTTAGCTCTCCCATTCCTGGTCAGTTTTGATCATTTATATTTTTATTGGATGACTCAACTTTATTTGGTATCGAGTATAACATGTATTCTTTTCAATATAATGAGTCATCAAATCAAGCATTTGAGATTCTTTGTGAGTTAATTTCTCTGGTTGACTTTATTTGGTTTGGTTTGAATACTACACAAATATCATTAAGAGTTGAGTCACCTGAATCACATCATACAGAAGAGGATTTACGACCAAGACGACCATGACATAATAGAAGAAGAGTAAGATGTGGCACCGATAGTCACTATGTATGAGGTGACAAAATTTTGATACCTAATAAATAATAACTAATTATTACTAATTAATCATATTTTTCATTTTATAGTCAACCATTTTTATCAATTAATTATTAAATTTATATTTTCATAATTAATACATATTGCTACTTAATTATAATGTTATTTTATTTCTAATCATTATTATTTACTTATTATTAGTTAATTATTGATCAATATTTGTTGGACTTTTAATTAAATTTATATCTTTTTAATAATTATTCAACAATAATAATGATCAAATATTCTTTATTTAATATTTGTTAAAATTTGTTAACTAATAATTATTTTTAATAATATGCTAACTATTAGTAATTTATAGTTCTTCTGATTCTATTTGTAAGGTATTATCTAAAATTTGCTTGATTCTATTTATAAGTTGTAGTATTAGATTTTCATATAAATTTCCTGCTTTACCCTTAATAACTTTATTTTCTCGTAAATTGTTCCATATTCTAATACACCCTATTTTTCCCCCACATAATTATTAGTACTTGATCGAAGAATAAGGATAAAATTGGATGTTTATGTTAATTTTTTATAAATTTGAGAGTATAACTAACTTTTTTTAATATTCACAGTCAACAATATTTTATAAATAGGTGCAGATGGAGTATTTGTTATAATTTGTTTGGGTTAGAAGTTAGTTTAATGAATAAAAACATAAGCAAAGTCGCCAAAGCAAGAATTTTTTTTTCTTTAAAACATAAAGAACAAAAGTAAAGTTGCATGTCTCAACTTTTGAAAAAGCAAGTGCATGGCCATCCATGAGACTTGTTTTTCATAAAAAAAAAAAATCAAACAAAACAATCAGCAAGTCATGTAACTAGTAAGTCAACTCACATATCAAGATACAAGACGCATTGCCTCTAATCGACTTTGTGTGTTATGTTTTGATAAATAAAATATGATATATCATGTTTTGGTAATTTTTTTTTTGTTATATTTGGCTAGAAAACACTACTATTTTAGGCCTTTGAACCTTATCCAAATTTTCACTATAGATAAATTGCAACAAGTCATACGAAAGGATGTGAATGAGTGATAAATTTCTATGTATTTATTTGTCTGGGATATAATCCTTTAATTAATTTAAAACAAAGCACTCGAACTATGTGTAGTACAGTGTGGCCTTGTATGCCCACTGTAACAACAACATCCCATTTTTACAAATCAACAAAAACACATATTTAATATTTTAATTACGTTCTCATGTTGCAGTTATGGCTTACCTATATAGGTTAGTGTTGCGCCCTTAACAAAAGACCTTGATCATCTTCTTCTCTTGAGTATGATGATAAAAACATCAAAGCAATATCGGTCTTGAAGCTGAGTTAGACTAATGGCTAATAGGGCTTTTTGAGCTATATGCATTAGGAGGCAAAAATAAAATAACAAGATGCCACATGGATAGAGGCTAAAAAAAAAATAATCCCTCAATCTTTAATATAAGGGATAATTGGGAAAATTTTTATGTTTCAAAATATAAGAGACAATTTAGTATTATGACGGTGGACCCGTGTGTGTGGTATTGGTGATTTCAGGTAACTGGGTGTTGTGTTTGTCTGTTAATTGTTGATTTGTTTTTACTTATATATATATATATATATGCAAGTATGTTCCTATTCATACCATGATATTGTTAAGTAAGTGTGTATGGTTTTACTACATATCATGGTATGCACATGACCAGATGAAGTATAGATATAGATTCCCTAACATTAGTATATGATTATGGTGATGATGAACTTGGCATTATATGTGATTCCATAGCATATAGCATGACATTGATAGATGTGATGATGATTTCATAGTGACATTTACATGATGACGTGACATGAGTATCATAATCACATGAACATTGTGAGAAATGGAGGATCGGGTGGTGATAGTGAGTTATGATGTGATATGATGATATATAGGATATGGTGATAGGATGGAATCCTTGCTGCTAAATCCTCTCACATGGCTCGGAGAGCCAGCGACAATGAACTGCACATTCCCTAAATTACCACCAATTTGGGATGGTCCAAGGGAAGGAGAGCTATGGTCCAAGCACTAGTGCAACCTTTGGCTGGGTTGCATTAGTATGAGGTAAGCTTGATAATGTCTCAAAATCAGTCTTCATCGGCTGTTGGAAGGGAATCACTTATTAGAAATGTCCTGTCATAACACTAGCCTGTGATTCTAGCTGTGTATAAGGGAGACATGAATACCATGACATTTCGCATTGTATTGCACCATATGCATAATTGCGTGGTCAGATGATATAGGTTACTTGTGTTTGTGTTCCCTGTTACTGAGACTTTATCTCACACCCTCCATGACTAACATTTCAAGTGATGACTCTAGTACTAGAAAAGAGAAGACAAAAGAGTCGTAGTCTCTACAACATTAGGAATATTCAAGTCAACGGTAGTGTGTGTATTGTCTATGTTATATATTGTGCCAAGTAGAATGGTATGTTTGTAATCAATATGAGAATAATGATATTATGATGATGATGGTTATAGAATGTTGATGATGGTGAATGTCATGCAATCAATGATGATATGATATGATTATGTTCATGAATTGTAGGTGTGTGATGATGATGTGGACCCCGGTATGGGTTATTATTGTTAAAGTAGGTGCTTATGTGTAAGGATGGCTGTATGTGAGAGCCCAAAATAGGGTTTTGGGCCTAGTATGTGTGTTTTGGGCATATAGCCCGTTATGTGAATTTGGAGTTCAAGGGGGTCAAATCTTGGAGGAATGATTTTTTTGAAATGAAACCTTCTTGGACAAGTTAGTTGAACCAAATGGAACTTGTGTGGATGGTCCATAGTGGTTAAATTGCCTTTAGTGGCAATTTGAGTGCTTAAGGTTTGAGTTTTAGCCAAAAAGTGGCTTAAATGGTGTCAGGTGTCTAGAATCCCTATACAAAGATGGATTTGAGTGGAACCAATGTCTATGGATAGATTGTAACAAAATTAACTTGTGAGAGTTAAAATCATGTCAATCGGAGGTTGGAATACAAAGTTGTGCATGTTAGAAGTTTGCCCCAAAATCAGCAAATTACTGATATTGTATTAGCAAGGGGGCATCACAATGCCAAAAGCTTGGCTACGGTACTAAACGGTTCTGCCTCTCCACAACACCACTCTATTCTGATGCTTTTTAGTGTTTTTCTACGTTTTTGATGTTTTAGAAGTCATTTTAGGGTGTTTGAGAGTAGAATGTTACATTTTGGTATCAAAGCAATGGTTTAGGCCATTGTTTCTATTTGTGGTAATACTTAGCACAATTTCAGTTGCATAGATTTGTATATTCCCATTGCAACACTAATCTTAGAGTTATATAACTGAACACGTTGTTACTTGTGTATAAGAAAGGATGTCTCACAGGGAAGACAGAGCAATAGTGATCTGATAAGACAGATGCATGAGATGTTAATAGGTCTAAGTGACTAAGTAAATACCTAAAGGGAAACATTGAATATAATGCAAGAGCAATTGAGCCAGTAAGGGTATAGTGATGTGAATAAAGAGGTCGGCATGTATGTGGATGTGAATGCTGAAAATGACAATAATGAGGATGAGGTGGAGCCAAAGAAAACCCTGAGAGCTGAAAGAAGGGGTATCTTCTCTCAACTGAAGGACTTTCAGAAGTTCAATCCCCTAACTTTCAAAGGTAAAATGGACCATGCATTGGTTGAAGAATGGATAGACCAGTTGGAGACCATCTTTAATATGATGGATTGCATCTTTGAACAAATGGTGTAACTGGCTGTGTTTAAGCTAGAGAAGAAGGCTAAGCATTGGTGGAGGAGTGTCTTACCGAGTGTTGAAAATATGGATGCCTCGATGAATTGGGAGCAATTTAAGGAGGCTGAATTTCTAGCTTTCCAGTAGGGAAACTTATCAACTAATGAGTACAGTGACCAATTCTTGGATTTAGCCAAATATTCTACCTACTTGAAGAATTACCCATATGACAAGTGGAAGGCTCAATATTTGTTTAAGGGAGCCAATTCAGAAATTAAGGAGCAATTGGCAGTAGTTAAGTTCAGATCCTTTGAGGACTTATGTGCAAAGATGCGTGTTCTCTCTTGGTAAATATGGGAGACCGAGAAAAAAAAGAGAAATTCAATGATTCATGCCTTTTCTCATCTAGGACCTACCAGAGGCAATAGCAAAGGAAGTGGATCTAGAAGTAGTAGTGGCAGTGGTGGTTCTAGTGGAGGAAGATGTCATCATAATAGAGGCCATTTTGGTAGAGGTAAAGGCAGGTTTGGTCGAGATTAGTCCAATAGAGGCCGTTTTAGTAGAGGGCAATTCTATAGAAGAGGCTTTGACCAAGGAAGTTCTAGTCAAAATGAATTCAAAGGAAGAGATGTAGTTCCCTCTCAATACAGTTCAGGTAGTGCCTTAACTCCATGCACAAAATGTAAAATGAACCATAATGACTGACCATGCTTGATTTGTTACAACTGTGGGAAGCTGAGAGACATTTCACAAAATTGCCATGAGCCCAGATGTAATGATGCAATGAGGAAGCTAACAATGCCCGAAAGTTTTTGTTATAACCTGATAGGAGACGGTTGCTGCACCTAATCTAATTTGAGGTAAACTCAAACTTAATGGTTTTTTTATTCATGCCTTGTTTAATTCTAGTGCATCATATTCATTTATATATTTTGATTGTGCTCAGAGACTGAGAATTGTAGCAATCGAGTTGCCTTTTGAATTATTGATTTATACACTCACAGGAGTTTCATTAAGAACTGCTCAAACTTGTTTAAATTGTGTGGTTTGCTTTAAACACCAAAGCACTACCCTGGATTTAATCTATTTGTCACTGCAAGATATTGATCTTATCATTGGGATGGATAGGTTGGAGGCAAATAATGCTATTCTTGACTATACTCAGAAAATTGTGTCATTGCCCATCAATATCCCAAGTATTCAAAGGGAAGAAAATGTTTGTTTGTCCTTTACCCAAACTAATAGGTATTTGCAAAAGGGATGTAAAAGATTTTTAGTTTTATTCTTTGTTAACGTGAATATGGAAGAAGGAATAGAAAGTTATCCAGATGTTTGTGAATACCCTGACATATTTCCAAAGGATATTACTGGTTTGCCATTACCACAAAAGCTGGAGTTCTCTATCGATTTGGTGCCTAGAATAAGTCCCATTTCTAAGGCTCTATATCAAATGAAACCCTTTGAATTGAAAGAACTTAAAAAATAGATTGAGGAATTGTTAAAGTGAGGTTTTATTAGACCAAGCGTCTCGCTTTGGGAAGCTCTGGTGTTGTTTATTAAAAAGAAGGATGACAATCTAAGATTGTGCATTGATTATAAGTAATTGAATCAAGTGACTATAAAGAATAAATATCCTTTGCCATGGATTAATGATTTGATTGATCAATTGGTCAGTGTCTTGGTTTTCTCCAAAATTGATCTGAGGTTAGGATACCATCAACTTCGGATATGTGTAGAAGATGTGCCCAAAATGACTTTTTGAACTCAATATAGACATTATGAGTTTCTTGTGATGCCCTGCGAGTTGACCAATGTCCCAGCAATCTTCATGGATTATATGAACTAGGTATTTCGGTCATATTTGGAAAAGTTTGTGGTAGTGTTCATCGATGATATTATGATTTATTCCAAAAGTGAGGAAGAATATGCATTTTATCTTTAGATTCTACTACAAGTGTTGCAGGATCACCAACTGTATACCAAACTTAGTAAATGTGAGTTTTGACAATGGGAGGTGAAATTTCTGGGTCATGTAATTTCAGAAGAAGGTGTAGTAGTAGGCCCCAGTAAAGTAGAAGCAGTGTTAAACTGGAAAAGTCCACAATCAGTGACCGAAATTCATAGCTTTCTGGGATTGGTAGGCTTTTATCAAATGTTCATTTAGGGATTCTCTCAACTTGTGATACCATTAACTAGGCTAACTTGTAATGATAGACCTTTCATTTGGGATGATAGGTGTGAGAGAGCATTCCAAGAACTGAAGATTCATCTGACATCCACCCCGATCTTGATTATTCCTAACCTATTCGAGCTGTTCACAGTTTATACAGAAGCCTCGAAGAAGGGTTTAAGGTGTGTGTTGATGCAATAAGGAAGAGTTGTGGCATATGCATCAAGACAATTGAAAACTCATGAGGAGAACTATCCTACTCATGACCTTAAGCCAGTGGTTGTCGTGTTTACCTTGAAGTTATGGAGGCATCATCTCTATAGTGCTTAGTTCGAGGAGTTTAGTGATCACAAGAGCTTGAAATATCTTTTTGATCAGAAAGAATTGAACATGAGGCAAAGACGATGGGTGAAATTCTTGAAAGATTATGAATTTGCTTTCAAGTATCATCATGGGAAGGCCAATGCAGTGGCGGATGTGCTGAGCAGGAAGTCGATCCATATAGCCACCATGATGATAAGAGAACAATAGTTGCCAGAAAGCTTGAGAGATATAAAGTTATCCATCAATGTATATCCTGGAGTACTTGTAGTGGAATCTATTAATGTGCCAAGTGATTTGTTGAGAAGTATTTATTTTGCACAGTTGGAGGATAGCTATCTTTTAGGCATTTGGGAACGGATTGACACTACTACAGAAAATACCATTTTATGTATTTATTTTGGGCTTTTTATGGCTATTCTTCAAGTGACGTAGAAGCTATAGACATAAAAAGTATAGCATTTTATTTTTGTTAAAAAATATCCATAAAAAGTATGCCTTTTTATAACTGTTATTTGACTAGCAGCCAAAGAAAGGTCACATTACTAGGATGCTTTCAAAAAATAGCCATAGAAAGGCACCTTTCTACAGTTATTATTTGGTTAACAACCTTAGAAAGATGACCTTTCTACAGCCATTTCTAAAAAATACTAAAAGTTTGCTAAAAAACAGCCAAAAGTTTGGATGTACAGTGTAACTTTCTATGACTGTTTTTTAAAAAATAACCATAGAAAACAATCCCTTTCATGTCTATTTTTTCAAAAATAGCCATAAATTGAAACTTTTTTTTTATATTAATGCTTTGTAACTATCCATACCCAAATATATATTTATAGCCAAAATGTTCAAAATAACAAAGTAGTTTTTACAGCAAAAAAAGTAACTAGCTTTTTATATCATAATAGTTATATACAACATCTAACATATTGTTCTAAACTATTCTTATCAATCCAAAACTAATCTATGTGATATGATATGATGATATATAGGATATTGTGATAGGATGGGATCCCTTCCGCTAAATCGTATCCCATGGCTTGAAGAGCCAAATGGCAGTGAACTGTACCTTTCCTAAATTACCATCAATTTGGGGTAGTCCAGGGGAAGAAAAGCTACGGTTTAAGCACTAGTGTAACTTTTGGTTGAGGTTGCATTAATGTGAGGTGAGCTTGGTGATGTCCTAAAATTAGTCTTCATTGGCTGTTGGAGAAAAATCACCTGTTAGAAATATCTTGTCATGACGCTAGCCCGTGGTTCTAGCTGTGTATGAGGGAAACATGCATACCATAACATTTTACATTGCATTGAACCATATGCATAATTGCATAGATAAATGATATAGGTTGCATGTATTTGTGTTCCTGGTTACGAAGGCTTTGTCTCATACTCTCCGTGGCTAACATTTCAGGCAAAAACTCTGGCACTAGTCTAGAGAAGATAAAGGACTTGTAGTCTCTTCGACGTTGAGAATATTCATGTCAACGATAGTATGTGTATTGTCTATGTTATGTATTATGCCAAGTAGGATGGTATGTTTGTAGTCAATTTGAGAATAAGGATATTATGATGATAATGGCTATAGAATGTTGATGATGGTGAATGACATGTGATGATATCGATGATGACATGGTATGGTTATGTTCATGAATGATTGTAGGTGTGTGATGATGATGTGGACCTCGGTGTGGGTCATTATTGTTGGAGCAGGTGTCTGTGTGTCAGGATGAAAGTATGTGGGAGCCTAAAATAGGGGTTTTGGCATAGTATGTGTGTTTTAGGCATATAGTCCATTATGTGAATTTGGGGTTCAAGGGGTTCAAATCTCAGAGAAATAGTTCCTTTGAAATGAAGCTGTCTTGGACAAGTTGGTTGAGCCAAATGGGACCTGTATAGATGGTCCATGGTGGTTAAATTGCCTTTGGTGGCAATTAGTGTGCTTAAGGTTTGAGTTTTGGCAAAAAAATTGGTTAAAACGATGTTATGTGTCCAGAATCTCCATACGGAAATGGATTTGAGTGAAACCAGTGTCTACAGATAGATTGAGACATGATTGACTTGTGGAAGTTAGAATTAGGTCAATCGGAAGTTGGAATACAAAGTTGAGTTCTCCCCAAAATCAACAAATTACTGATATTGTATCAACAAGGGGGCATCGCAGCACCAAGTAGTTCTACCTTTCTCAGGCCGCGACTGCACTATAGCTCGCCACGGTACCACTTTGTTTTGATGCTTTTTTGTATTTTTTTGCGCTTGTGATGTTTTAGGAGTTGTTTTGAGGTGTTTAGGAGTATGATGTTACATTCTCACCACAGAGCAATACTTCCACATCAAAGCTCTCACACAAGAAAGTCTGACATATCCTCAATAACAAATGTGACCATTATATATTCTCTGCAATCTCAGACAAGCTCATGCTATCATCCTTAGAATTGGTCACCTCCAAGATCATTTTGTAACTGGCACCTTTGTCCTTGCTATGCGAATCCTGATTTCAATGAGTTTGCCTAAGGAATAAGAGTTGATTACAAATTTACTTTAGCAATGAATATATATATTATCATATCCTTAGCAATGAATAAGTGTTAGTTGAGAAAATTGTAATTTGTGAGTAGTAAACTAGTAATTGATCAAGGTATACTTTGTTGATAAACAACGTGCAGTTAAGAATAATTAAAGCTTATCAAATGAGCAATAACAAAATTATGAGCATAGTTGATAGGTATTGAATTAATGATAGTTCACATTCAGTAAGAATAATATAAGTCCAGTAATTCAATAGTAAATAATTTTATTTGACAAAAAGTCAATCACCATATATGTTATTAGTTGAAATAGTTAATATTCCTTCCTATGATTTATGATATGATGTATATTACCATGTAAAATTATTATTCCTCCCCATGACATGATAAATATGATAGTACAAGAGATGGTTCTATATTCCTCTCTATGGTTTGTTATATTAGATGATATATATTATCAAGTGAAACAATTATTCTTCCCATAACTTATAGTATCATGTATGTAAGGTGAAATATATGAAGATCATAGGCTCTGACATGTTAAAAAAGAAAGGTGCAGTAGAATAGAGATAAAAAATAAAGGGAAGTAACATGATAAAATTAACACAACATGGCTCATTTAAATGATATTTATTACGTTAGGATTAATTTTTTAGTTTTCTTATTTTAGAGGTGATGACTATTCAAATTAACAAAACATTATGAAATTAACCTATGAGTTTTATTCGATGCTTGTAATGCATTTTGTTTGAGAAAAGCTTTTACAATATTTTTTTTCCATATTGCACACTTTGATCAAGTCTTGGCAAAAGAATCTTGGTCTTAAGTTATAGGTCTTGATCAAATGTTATCACAATATATCTCTACCAACTTTTAGTAAGGGTTACTAATAAAATTTAGACAGTGTCCTCTTTCCCCAGTAGTAATGCTAAGTTGGACTAGATTGTATTAGCTTAGCTTACGCTGGGACATATATAAATTAGAAGTCAAAAGAATTATTTTGCTTGAAGCATTAAATTAGAAGTCAAAAGCATTATTTTGCTTGAAGCATTTTTTTATTTTGGACTGAACTTGAAGTAATCTAAAATAATAAACTTTGGGATCAGGATTATAACTAAATGGGAAAAAAATTCATCCGCATCACACAATATACCAAAAGCAGCACAATCATTTTGAAGTAAAATGAATGAAGATATAAAAGTATAGTGAATCAAATCAATTATAACTTCTAGTCAATAAAAAAAATTGATCATAACCCTCTATTAACATTCCCTGTCAAAATTTAACCTCAAGAAGCTCCTTGAAGAACAACTAGATTACCTTGCTACTAAATATTCAAAGTCTTTATCCTCTTAAAGTCTAAATTGGTGAAGCAATATGTAAGTAAGGAGTCAAAAACAAGTTTCACCTCTAGGGAACAAGATTTTAAAACAAAATAACAATCTAAATCCTAAAATAAATATTTAAATTAGTACACTATTCGTTGAGGAGAATAATAAATTTCAACTGACGCAAATTACAAGATGAATAAAATTCAGTGTGTATTTATTATCTTAAACATGAACCCTTAGCATCTACAGATCTAAATATGTTTACAACAATGAATTTACAACTAATATGAATGTATGTAATTATTTATTTCAGAATAAAAAGAAGGTAGTCTTCAGTCATGAGGATACATTATGATTCTTTGTAGAAGCACTATACGTGCCCTCCTAATGTCATGGCTATAAGTATCATCTTGGTCTTCTAAGTCTTCAAAATTGTTCATAAATACTCCTAATTTCTTCTTGATCTCCTCTATTGCTACCTTCACAGCTTCTACTTCAATGGTAAACTCTGCATTCTGAATCAAGGTGTAATGACCCTAATTATGTCTGAAAGTATTATCAAGCTAACGGGAAAGATATCATTGGAATTGCATAAGATCATAGGGGTTAGGACTAGAGGAAGAATCAGAAAGTAAGCAAGCTAGAAAAGGAGGCAGAACCCACTTATGCTATAGTGAACTTTAATGCCACTGCAACGAGAGATACTGAAATGGACTTGGGCCAAGGTAGAATAGGCTCACGCTGTGGCGAGCTTATCCTACACCATTATGCCAATCGCAAATCTAGTTTAAATCAGACCTGATAAGGTTCAACAGAATAGTGTTTTTGGGTGAAGATTTTGGTGGTTTCATGATCTTGAGGCTAAGGAACAAGATTTTGAGGCTTGAGGAGCTTGAACCTTGAAGGTAACATGGTTCTCCTACTCGTCCTCTTTACCTTCTCATGTTACAAAAGTTAATTTTCTTTGAGCTTTGATTAGGGTTCCAATTCGGTTGCATTTTCACTGATTAAATTATATTGTGCTTAAATGCCTCAAAGATGTGTTATTAGATGTTTCTATGTGATAGGTGTTGGTTTTGTTAGTGATTAAGTGGCATTTTCCTTTAACCCTAGCCTTCAACTTCGTCTTTTGCTTGATTTCCGAACTTGTATGGCTGGGTTTGAATTTAGTTTGATGAGTTGCTTTGGGTATTTTGGCGTTTGGGTTTTATGTTGAGTGCTTTGATTCAGTCAGTTTTGTGATAGGTTGTCACATTATGTTACTCGACGGTTGGAAATCATGTTAATATCAGGTATTTGATAATGTATAGGTTGGAAGCTTGCTCATTTGAGATTTCTCGACTTCATGGAGCTTTGGGAAGTATCAGAATTATTGGTAAGTGGTTATCTTAATGTTCAAAATGTGGGCTCCTTGGTATGTTGAATAGCTTGGTTGAGTTAGAATGTATTGTTTTGTGTATTGGCTTGGAACAATTTAGTAACTTCATCTTGCATCCTTTGTGATATGTTGTATTGGCCTCCACCGGCCTACCTAAGTGTCGTGTAGGTTTGAATGGTTGAGGTAACTGAGGTGTATTTTTTATGTTCATTAATTAGTCTTATATGTTTAATTCTTTTCATATCATAATATGCACTCATTATGAAATATGTTTTGCTCTTTCATATCATGATATGCATTTAGCACAGATTATGATTGTCTCTTTTTATATCAAGATATGTACTATTAGAAGGCTATTAAGTTTCTTAACCATACTCTAGATTGTGATGAAATGGCATTTGGCTATAGTAACTATGAAATATATAAGCATGATGGATATTGACGTGTTAATGAATACTATGCACCCTATGATTTATCATATATGTTCATATAACACGCTAGCATGATAGAGGTTGACGTGGCAATATGTTAGCATGCATTGATCATTATCACTATTGTATATTGTGGAGACATATGATGGGTGATGAAGCTCTAAATACCATATGACATGCTAATCCGTTAAATTACAGATAAGGCCTTGTGTTTAGGCGGTGCAGCTTGTGTTATCTTAGTCACTAAATAGTCATCCTATAGCTAGGTGACTCAGGTGACTATGGATTGGGGTGCACTTTCTCTAAATAATAATCAATTTGAGTGGTTTAGGGGAAGGAGAGTTATGGTCCAACCTTTAGTATAGTAGCCTTTGGCTGAGTCATGACTATTGGGAAGTGAGCTTGGTGATGACCTTGGAATCGGCCATCATTGGTCATTGGAAGGGGGCCACTAGTTGAAGTTACCTTGTTATGGTAACTGGTTTATGGTTCTAACTGTGTATTGATGAGAATTATGTTAGCATATCATGTACATTGCATTCATTATGATCATTGCATTTGAGTATTGTTATGATGCCATGTTTTGTTTATGTTGCAAAATCCCTACTTACTGGGACATATATCTCATCCCATAGCTAATAATTTCAGGTGAAAGCTCCAGTACTAGCAAAGAGAAGGCTAAGTAAGCTTAGCCTTTTAGAGAATTTAGAGTATACTTGGGTGTTTTTGGTGTTGTGACCCCTTTGTTATTGTTTTCTGTTGTTTCCATCAATAAAGTACCAATTATAGTAATTGTGCGATACTATATGTAACTTGTTGTGTGCTCATGTGATTTGTAAGGTGAAATGATGTGAAATCGGTCTAAATTCCTTATATTTCATGGATTGTTGTTTGTGATGGATTATGGCCTGTATTAGTTTATGTGGTTTAGTATGTAGTAAAAGTATCTTGGAGGTGAATGATGGCATCTATCTCTATTTGTCTCAGTGCTTTGGCATGAGATCTTGTGGTCCTGCTTCCCTTTTGATATGTTTGGTTGGAATGTGAGTTTGGTCAGGTTCATAGGTCTTTGTTGTGTAAATTAGGTATATAATCCATAGGTGCGAATAGGGGTTAAGGGGGTCAAAATCTAGAAGAGCAATTCCTTTAAGGTGGGAACGTCTTGATTTTGTCCTTCATTGTGACTTGTTAGAAAGGCCTTGGTTGTAAAAAGGTTGGTGGGTTGAGTTTTAGAGTGGTTAATGTCTTGTTTTATTCCAAAAATGACCATTTTGGTGTAGGGTATTCAAAATCTCCATAAAAGGTATTTTGAGTCGTGGGTGTACCTATAGTTAGTAGAGGAGTAGAGTAAATTATAGGCTTTGGAATCGGGTGAGTCAAAGGTTGGAGTAAAGAGTTACATGTGTAAGAGGTTAGATCAGAAAATTAGCAAAAAGTTGATAAGTTATTAGTATGTGGTGCCGCAGTCAAGCCGTGGCTCTATGCTCTACTGTCTCACCTGTCCACTTATCTAGTTTTCCTTCACGCTGCAGTGTGAGAGGGCCAAGTAGCAACACTGTTATAATGTTTTGTGTTCTTTTGCCATGTCTTCATATGTTTGTGTCTGTTTTGGATTGGAGAGGTTTTAGGATGTTACATAGGGGCTCAATCTCAATCTCAGACTGATCAATGAAAACCTTGATGTTATCTAGATCCTTTATAGCAACATAGTTGCCAACTTGTAATGACCAATTCAATTCCTTCTAACCTTTCAATACATTTTGATAGTTCTCCTATAGTGAGTGTATCCACTTTCCCATTGACCCAATTAGGTTGGAAGAAGCAGCAGCAAGAGCAACTGCAACATGTGGAGCAGTCATGGTTGCTTCTAAAACTTCATAAGTCAAAACAGAAAGAAATGCAACCATAAATATAATATTTGTGACCTTCCTCCAAGCATATATAGGTTTAAGTTTCTTATCAAGCATGTGCTTTCAGAGATGCAACTCCTCATGCATAAGTACTTGTTGCACATAGATAGACTGAAAGACTTGTAAGAATACGAGTTGCCTTGAAATTCTTTAGCTTCTGTAATGTCCTCACAATAGTTTCTAGGCAACTCAATCTCCTTCTCAAACTGTTGACGAGCCAAAAGAATAACCAACTGGCTGTCCCTAGCTCGCGCTGTAGGCACTTCTCCAATGCAGGAAAGAAATCCAACGATTGCAAGCTATCATCAAATTAAGTACTCCTCAACTAGCTGAAAGATTACAATTAGGTTTTTCATATGTCCTTCTTACAATTCAACATCACTTTTACTCTTGAATCAAGTATTTTGATGATTCTAAATAATTAGAGCTTGGAAGGAGAATATCAAATTAGTGTAAGAGTGTAGTGAAGAAATCCAATAAAATATGTATGAAGATTTAGTTATTAGGATTTCTCACAATGTACACAGGGTAAAAGGCTTTGATTTTTACTTATTTATGTTTCCACAACATTTAAACAAATACTTTCACACTTATCCTATATTAACATATGCTAGTTTTTTTAAAACACTGACTAACAGACAAACTTTGCTTTTAACTCTCATAAGTTTTGTGCAAAATTCAAACTTCGCTTGTTGAAATTTAAAGTTTCAGAATTATTATCTCTAACAGACAAATTTCAAGTTCTAAAATTTGAATTTCAAGTAAAGCATAGTTGGCAAAAGGTGCAAAACTTGTCTGAAGTCTTGATAAAATTTGAATGATATTAAAGTGTAAAAAGAGTTTGAAGTCAGTTTTCCTGATAGACGAATTTTAAATTTCAAAATTTGAATTTTGAAATGAGAACTTGTGAGTCTAGTTAGAGCTTGTCCCTGACAGATAAATTTTGAAATACAAAATTTGAATTTCAAAGAGCGGAACTTTTGTGCCATGTTGAGCTAGCCACTTACAGACAAATTTTGACTTCTAAAATTCAAATTTCGAGTGCATTGCAAAAACATGAAACGACCATTCATACTCAACAGATGTACTTTGAATATGAAAATTTGTATGTCTTAACATGGGATATATTTGACAAATTCAAAATTTAAATTTCACTCTTGAATCAAGGTATTAAAAATCGGACTGGTCATTGAACCGGATAAGGCAACGGTTCAAGATTCAGTGGTTGGATCGGGGTCGGACCGGTTGTGAATAAATTAATATATTTTTAATAATATAGTCAATTGATATTCTATTTTCATATTATTTGTTAGGTAAATTTATCATTATTAATCATTATGTATCATAATAATACTTATAACATATTATAATATAGAAAAAAATTTATACTAAAAATAATACTGCTTAGTACTAAAAATAATGTTATTTTATTTTAAAAAAATATTTTTAAAAAAATAAAAAAAAAAAGTCGGAACTGGTTTAACCTGGTTTTGTACTGGTTTTATATTGGGTTTTGACCGATTTGACCGGTTCCTACTAGTTCGATCCCCCCCGGTTCCCAGCTACTACTAGACCGGACTAGGGCTTGTTCCTGGTTGGACTGGTCAAACCGGCCGGTCCGGTCCGGTTTTTTATACAATGTCTTGAATAGAAGAATTTTGGAAGTTCAACATTGAAGTCTTTAGCTTATGGTCTCTACGAAATTTGTTTATTGACACCCAAAATTTGAATTTTTGTATATCTGACACATTAAATGCGGTTAGTGAATGACTAGTTTTGCAGAGTAACCATTGGCTAACATCTCTAATAGCTAGATCTTGTGTCTAATAACTAGTTTAGTCACAAATTTATAAATAGAACTTTATTTGAAGTTATGGGTAATAATTTTATGCTGTACATATTGAAACTTTGCTAAAATCACTAGTCAAAGCATTTTCTCTCTCACACTATTTATTGCACTTCAACTATCACATTTACTCTAATTTAGAGAGTATTCTTTCTGTATAAAATATTTTCTTCCTTTGGAAGAAGGATTTATTGTGAGGGGTTTCATAAGAGAATTTAAGAAACAATTTGTAAGAGTGCAAAGTGTAAATTTGAGAACTTTTAGAACAAAGTACAAGCTTGTACTATTGCATTACAAGAAGCCAATTGAATTCTTACAAGATAGTGAAAAATTTCAAGTGGTAGCCTGAGAACTGGACATAAGTTAAGTGAATTAAACCGAACCAAGCTAAATTTATATGTCCTCTCCTTATTTACTATGCATTTGCTTTATTCCCCCTATACTCTATTTTCTACAAACTTCCACTATCACTGTTATATATCACACTCTTGCAAAAAAATTTGAACTTCCCAATTTATCTCTCCTCTTGGGAAGCCAGCAAAGCTAACAAGTAGTATCAGAACCTGGATTCCCAATTGTAGGATCTAACCATCCGGGAGAATATATATGGCTGGCTTTAAAGAGAACATCCTACCTGAAGGAAATAACACCAACAGACGTTCAGACTTAAGTGGAGAGCACTATGGATACTAGAAAATGAGGATGCAGATATATCTCTAGTCCATTGATCTAGATATTTGGTCATTCATCTAGAAAAGTGACTTTGTCCTGATAAAACTACATGATGATGACAAATACAAAGAGAAGCCTAAGGAGGAGTGAAAAGATGAAGATAGGAGAAAAGTTTTGCTCAACTACAAAGCAAAACGCTACCTAGTTAGTACTCTCAACTAAGACAAATTTTATAGAGTCTCCTAATGTTCCATAGTTAAAAGAATGTAGGACACTTTGAAAATTGCTCATAAAGGAATAACTGAAATAAGAGAAAATAAGTTAAATTCTTGTTTTGGAGAATATGAAAGCTTCAAGATAAAGGAAGGAGAAAGCATTAAAGATCTGCAGAAAAGATTTATCCTTATTGTGAACTAGCTAAAGAGTCTTGGCAAGGAATATACACAGCTAGAAAAGGTCAAGAAAATCCTCAGGGTCTTACCTATTGAATGATAACCAAAAGTGACTATCATAGAGGAAGTTAAAGGAGAATCAATGGCCTTTGTCACATCACTCTTCGGCAGCGTTGAAGAATATGAGGGCAAGATGACAGCTCTCAAAGAGGCAGCATAGGAAAAGAAAAAAAAAGTCTAGCTCTCAAAGTGGAATCAAAAGATGATAACTTTGAAGAAGATGCTGAGCTTGATGAAGAAACAATGGCCATGTTAGTAAGGAAATTTGAGAAAACGTATAGGAATAAGAAATTCAGAAAGTTCATAAAGAATGAAAGAGCCACCAGTAGCAAGGAAGAAAGCAAAGACTACATCATATATTATAAATGTAAGAAATCTAGACACATCAAATGGGAGTGTCCTATACTGGCTAAGAAGTAAGGAAAAAACAAGAAGACTGACAAAGGGAGAAAGAAGAAAGCCTTTGTGTCATCCATCTGAGGAGATAGCTTAGATGAAGAGCAAGTAGTAGAAGATAATGAGATTGCCAATCTATGCTTGATAGCTCAAGAAGCAATAGAAGAGGAAAAGAATCATTATCAAGACAGCGATAGCAATTCTGAAGTAAATGATTCTAAACCTTTCGACAATGAACTACATAATGCATTCAATGGTTTAATGTCTGAGTTTGTCAAAGTATCTAAGCAGTTGCATCTAGCTAAAAAGAAGATAAACAAACTTGAAAATGAATCTCATGCATCTTGTACTGTAACACTATTTGCTTCTTCTGCCACCTCCATGTGCGCCTCATGTAGTGAATTGAGAGATAAGAATACCTATCTCCATAAGATCCTAACAAGATTCACTAAAGGGCAAGATATGCTAAAGGTAATACTAGAAACACAAATAGTTAGTCAAAGCAAAGCTGGTCTAGGATATGATCCCTATGTTGTCAAAGAAAATTTGAAACACAAGAAACAAAATTTTTATCTAAGAAAATTTGTGTCTGCTAATGGTATTAAATCAACACAGAACAGAGTCATTTCCTACACCAAAAGTAAAAAATATAGCACTTACTTGCATTACTTTAGACCTACATCTCTTTTGTCAAGCCCTTTTTTCCATTTATCACTTTTGTAACAAGAAGGGTCACATATTCTCCTCTTGTGTGTATAAAAAGGAAGGAAATGACAATGGAATGGAATGGGTTCCCAAAGGTACTTCAGTGCCCAAGGGAGAAACTAACAAGAAAGGACCCAAACAAATATGGGTACCTAAAGAAAAGAAATAAAATCTGTTTTATAAGTATGTATCAAGGCCAAGAGAAGTAACAAATGATACATGGATAGTGCCTGCTCGAGACACATGAATGGAGACAAAGAAAAGTTCATTATGCAGAGATAAGAAAGGAGAAAAAGTTGCTTTTGGTGGTGACTAGTCCGACAAGATAGTTGGCATTGAAATTGTGGGAAGAAACCTAAAAACAGCAATAGAACAAGTTCTATTTGTAATAGGACTCAACCATAATCTGCTAAGTGTGAGTCAAATCTGTGATAAAAGTAACTGGGTTCTATTTGATTCCAACTACTGCAAAGTCATAAAAAAAGTTATCACAAAGTCATTCTCCAGGCACAAAGAGATGGTAATTGTTATACAATTTTAGACAAATTACCTGCTCTAGACTCAATATGCTTAATCAGTGAAAATGATGATAGTTAACTATGGCATAGGAGACTAGCTCATGTCAGTATGCATCAATTAAACAAATTTATTAAAAATGAACTTATTCTTGGATTACCTAACATAACTTTTGAAAAAGACAAAGAATGTAATGCTTGCCTTAAGGGGAAATAAACAAAGCCTTTGTTTAAATTTAAAAATGTTATCTCTACAACTAGGCCACTACAATTACTTCACATGGATTTGATAGGTCTTAGTTGTGTTAAGAGTATTGGTGGATGTACTTGTTATAGTAAATGATTATTCCAGATTTACCTAGACCTTATTTCTTTTCTCTAAAGATGAAACATTCGAAACATTCTTGATCTTAGGTAAGAAAGTCCAAAATGATAAAGGTTACTCTATTGTGTGTATTAGAACAGATCATGGTGGTGAGTTTGAAAATGCTCAATTTGCTGCCTACTACAAAGAGAATGGAATAGAGCACACCTTCTCTATCCCAAGAACACCATAACAAAATGGAGTTGTGGAGAGGAAAAATAGAGTGCTGGAAAAAATGGCTCGTGTAATGCTAAATGAAAAAGGACTGTCAAAATACTTATGAGCTAATGCAATGAGCACAGCATAATACTTGACAAATAGAGCATACATCAGACCCATGTTGGGAATTTCACTATACACGCAGTAGAAAAATTATAAGAAATTCCCTCTCATGGATCCGTCAATGTTATTTAAATTGAGATGTAGAAAAAGAATTTACCTCCGGTGCGTTCCTTGGTGTTTTTTTTTCATTTCGTTGGACCCGAGGAACTAACCCGATTAGTCAACTCCCTCTACCGGTATCCACATGAACGGTGAATCCAACTCAAATGGAGTGCTAGCACCTTTGGTTGTGATGTACATACAATTCCGTACCAGTCCATACGTCATCGCTTTTTCATCAGTACAGTTTTTCTTTCTGAGTGTACGACCACTCTCTCTCTAGGGTAATTCGAATTCTATTGATTCTGTGTCATAGTCTATATCAATATATATATAGGATTCAATATTTATTTAATTTAAATCAATAATTTAAACTAAATTAAATATTAATTAAATTGATTAGTTTGAATTTAAATCTATCTAATAGATTAAATTTAAACTAATTATCTAATATATATCTATAATCAAATCTAAATTTAATTTATCATATAAATCAAATTTAGATTATTAGTTTAAATTCAAATTTAGAATCCAATATAAATCAAATTTAGATTATGACATTAATTTAAATTTAAATTTATTATATGGAATTAAATTTAAAACTAATTAATTTGAATAATAAATATATATTTCGATATATATATATATCAAATATATAATGTATCAAACATATACATTTCAAATTTTAATATATATATATCAAATATATATATGATTTTATGACCATAAATTGAACATTAAATTCATTGAATTTAGACAAATTTTAGATTCAATGAATCTGGACATTCTAGCCGAGTTGACTCATTCTTGTGCGTGACCCTGTAGGTCTATATGATGTTGGCAGTGGGCTAATAACACTATTGGACCCACAAGTCGCAAGTGGCCTCTAGCAAGACATTGTGACTACGCAAATCATATGAGATTGGTGATCTGATACAACCTATCATATAACTTGATCACATCCCTTTTGTCTCATGATATATAAGTCAAGTATGAGGCATGGAAACGTTATCCTCATTTTACTCGACTATCACTTTCTTGATCTCTGAGTAGACTGATAGAACAAATGGAAACTCTTCCATTTGAGCACAGCCATATATTTTCTCAGTCTTATTCATTGAGGGGTCCAGATATATTTCTCCATTAATTAGAGGGATAAATTCTATCTTGACCATTCATTTTCCTCCACACAAGTTCCAATATGCCCGATCATAGCCTTTATGATTTCCCGATTAAATGTGACTTTTGACTATGCCAAAGCATAGTGTTCCTCATGTAGGAAGCCATGGTGATCTCAGGTCTGAGAGTTTAGTGACATGGTTATATATGAGATATGCTTATGACTTGATCCATGCAACTATCTCATGATAGGTCAATCCAGCACCTATTTTCTAACAGGAACTTATGATTTTGATTTGTATCTTCATACATAATTATCAATTAAAATCATACTAGCCTTAATTTATCATTGTTCCCACAAAGATAATTGATTAGGGATATTTAGGATAAAATAATTTATTCAAGGCTATTATTATAAAAAAAAAACATGCAAACAATATAATAATGTAAGAAGAAAAAAAAACACCTTTTTTTTTTTTATAATGAAACACAATGTTCATAATACAATGATTGGCCTAGGGCACAATTTCTAACAATCCATTCTAGGCAAAACCCCATATGAGCTATACATGGGAAAGAAGTCCAACCTCTCTCATCTTCATGTCTTCAGATGCACTTGCTACATACACAATAATAGTAAGGACAACTTGGGGTAAGTTTGATGTAAAGTCAGATGAAGGTATATTTCTTTACTACTCAAATACGAGTAAACCATATAGAGTATTCAACAAAAGGTCTAAAACAATAGAAGAGTTTGTGCATGTAGTGTTCATAGAAAATGAAACTATTACCAAACTTGAGTTAGAAGAGGATGAGCTAATCTCAAGTCTTAAAAATTTAACTATCTCAAAAGAAAATAAAACTGAGCCTCTAAAAAATTAGAATCTACTAATGTAAAGGACAATATTCAGAAGAAAAATGTAGAATTTGAAAGCACTGAACAAATTTCTCAAGAACTCCCTACAGTTTAGAGATATCAAAGGAATTATCTAATTGATCAAGTGATTAGGGATGTTCAAGAGAATATTAAAACTAGAAAATAACTTAGTGAGCAAATGAATAATTGTGCATTTATTTCTCGGATTGAACCTAAATTCACTGAAGAAGTTTAACAGATGAATATTGAATTTTAGCTATGCAAGAAGAATTGAATTAATTTGAAAGAAATCAAGTTTGGGACTTAGTGCCTAGGCCCAAGAATCATTGAATTATTGGAACTAAATAGATATTTAGAAATAAACTTGATGAGTCAGAACAATAGTTACAAATAAAGTTAGGTTGGTAGCTGAATGATACAATCAGGAGGAAGACAGATTATAAGGAAACTTTTACTCCAATTGTAAGATTGAAAGCAATATGAATTTTCTTAGCCTATATATATATAAAAGACATAATGTTGTATCAAATGGATGTAAAGAGTACTTTTTTGAATGGTTATATCATGAAAGAGGTTTATGTTGATTAACCTCCAGGTTTTGAGAACTCAATAAAATCAAATCATGTATATAAACTGAAGAAGGCTCTTTATGATTTAAAACATGCACCCAGAGTATGGTATGAAAAACTAAGCAACTTTCTAATTGAAAAGTAATTTAATAGAAGGAAAGTTGATACAACATTATTTACTAAAAAGGAAAACAAAGATTTGCTTATAGTTCAAATTTATGTTAATACTATTATATTTGGTACTATTAATATATCTTTGTGCAAGAATTTCTCTAAATTAGTGCAAGCAAATTTGAAATGTCAATGTTGGGAGAGCTCAACTTCTTCCTTGGATTGTAAATTAAACAATGTGATGATGACATTTTTCTCAATCAATCCAAATATCTGAAAAAGTTGCTGAAAAAATTTGGAATGGAAAATGCTAAGTCAATGGGAACTTCTATAGCTAATACAATAAAGCTTGATATGGATGAACGAGGAAAGCCATTCAATATAACTCAATACAGGAGAATGATTGATTCCCTACTATACCTAACGACCAGTAAACCTAATATCATGTTCAGTGTCTGCATGTGTGCTAAGTTCCAATTATGTCCTAAAGAGTCCATGCAATAACTGTGAAGAGAATATTCAGGTATCTAATTAAAATATCATAGATGAGACTCTAGTATCCAAAGGGCGGTAGGGAAGAGCTCGTAGGATATACCAATACTAATTTTGCTGGATCCAAAACTGACAGAAAAAGTACAAGTAGAATGTGCTAATTTCTAGAAGGGTCTCTAGTTTCATGGTTCAGCAAGAAATAGAATAATGTAGCTCTCTTCACAGTAGAAGCTAAATATATAGTTGCTAGAAGATGTTTTACTCAAGTTCTTTAGATGAAGTAGTAACTTAAAAATCTTGAGATTGAAATGAAGGAAATACTAATAAGATGTGATAATCAAAGTGCCATAAACATCACAAAGAATCCAATCATGCATTTAAGGACAAGACACATTGAAGTTAAACATCATTTCATATGAGACCATGTTTTGAAAAGAGATATCATGTTAGAGTTTGTCCCTACTGAAGATCAAATTGCAGATATCCTGATCAAACCACTTCTAGAGGACAGATACTGCAAAATCAGAAGAGAATTGAGAATGGTAAATCCTAATTAACTATAATCAAGCCTCTAACTGAATCTATTTACTTTATGAAGTTAAGATATTAAGATTTATACTAACTTAAGCTTCAGAGTGTGTTTAAAGTGTTTTGCAGGTACTCCTCATGAGTTTAAATGATAGAAAATCAATATAATGGAGTAAATCAAATTTTCTTAGTTAATAGCTACTGAAGAAGACGTGGAAATTCGAATTTTCAGCCTTTATTTGTAAGTTCAATCATGCAAAATTCGTATTTTGGATGCTGTTAGACGAATTTCAATGCTACATTATGTTTTTCAAATGAGTTGGCACACTCAAAATTCAAACTTAAGTGCTCAACAGGCGCATTTCAGAGCTACATGTTGTTCTGGTATTTTCATTTCATTCAAAATTCGTTTGTTGCTTAATTGAAATTCAAATTTTGGAATGTTGGCTTAAGTGTTGACTGTGTCTATGTGTTCAACATTCGAATTTTTGGTTATTCAAAATTCGCAGTTCAAAAGTTTTTTCACAAAGTATCAAAATTCAAATTTTGAATCTTAAAATTCGTCTTATGAATGTCTCTTACTTGCTTTCCTTCAAATAAAGACCTTAACATTTAAACTTTAGGGGGCACAACATTTGTTTGTTGAAGCATCTATAGATGTTAAGTCTCTGTTAGATGAATTTTAGAGCTGAAATTTGTCTGTTGAACATCTCATTCTTGTTTGCCTTATAATTGAACTCTCAAAATTCAAACTTTGATGGCTTAAAATTCGTTTGTTGAAAAGTATGTCTATAACTAAGCCTCTTACTGATGAATTTTAAGGATGAAAAATTGTCTATCAGACAGCTTCTCTATGATAAGTAGGCAACATAATCGCTCGAAATGTGAATTTTGGCCCCCAAAATTTGTCTATTGAACGATTACTTAAGCTAAACCAAAGGGTCACACTCTGAACAGATGCAACCCTATTTGTGTCTCTCTCAAAGCTGTTTGTCTCCTCTCTCTCATTAATTCCTTCAGTGAAACATCATTTCCCACTGATTAAACTCCTACCCGATCCTTATAAGCCAGTTTTGAGCACTTCTTATCACCAATCCATCATGAAAATGGTAAGGGTTAAGAATTCCAACACTGGAAAAGAGGAATCCAGACCCAAAGAAGCGGCCAAGTCTCAATATGCTTCTAAAAAGGAGAAACAAATAAGAGAAAGGCCAAATCTAGGAAGGGAACTCCTTCTAAGAAGTAGAGAACAACTCCTCAAGCTTAATTGAAGAAACTAGTCCCTACTATCTCTACCTCCAGCACAGAGTAAGAAGAACTACAGTTAACCACAAAACCTTTATGTAGCACTGCCCAAATCTTGGAGGAATACACCACAAGTTTGTAAGCAAAAAAGTTATAACCCCTCATTGTACCAACTTGGAAGATATTCTAGTTTCCAACAATTTTGATGCTGAGATCTGGCCGGTTAAATACAAGAATTTGTTAGAAATTAAGGAAAGGTATGATGATGAGGTAATAAAGACGTGGTATGTTTTCCTATCATTCAACAACAAAAAGAAGAGATGGCAGGTTAACCTCAGGTTTAGGACTCTGTGGCTCTCTGATGAGACCATCAATGAAGTTCTGGAGATCCCTAGACGAGAGAGATTTAAGATTGATATCACCACCTCCAAATACATGGATGATGATGAAGAAACAGATGAGGAAGGTAGACTGTTTGATAAGTGAACCCTCATGGAATCAATCCAAAGAACCCACTTTGACTTGTATGACACCCGAATATTTGCGAAACAAGGATTACAAAAGTGGACAATAAAGAAAACAAACAAAACACGTAAGAAAAACACAAAGAGATATGCTGGCGCAAGTGTATTAGAACCTAGGAGAATTAGTCTCTTGAACCCTAATTCTGGTGAAGCTACAAGGATTAACTAATTCCTTGATAAGTCATAGTATTCTCTCTAGCTCTCAAAGAAATGCAAGAGGAAAATTCACAAAATAGAAATTTAAATTCATCTAATCTCATGAAAACACACATAAAAGTTAGTCTTCCGAGTTCTCCATGCTCCTTTCCAAAGTCTTGCAAGTAATTCCTAGCCCTTACTCTATCATAGTTCTTGAACTATTAGGAGAGCATTGTCTTGAACACTCTCTTCAGAAAGCATGAAAATAGGCCTTCTCTAAGACTAGTAAAGCCCTCTAACCAAAGTGTACAAATAAGAGTCCTGCATTACATAGTGTCAAAGATCATCTTTAACAAATATGAAAGTTTTAATTTGCTTACAAGTGTTGAGACTCATGTGATGACTGCCCTGATACGTGGAAAGCTGTCAAATTTGGGTCATATCATCTTTTAACATATGATCAAGGCAAGGGATCAGAGAAAAGATTCCACCTTACCCTATGCCTCCATCATTACTAAAATACTTCAGTATGAAAAAATTCAGCACTTGGAAAAGGGAAAAGGGAAAAGGGAAATCCACTGAAGTTTTCAAGGAGAAAAAATTAATGAAGATGGGGATGAAAGAAAGGAAAGGAGGTGGATTAGTAAATGTACATTGAAATCAGAATATTTGTTTTATGAGGAAAGACAGTCACAACAAGAAGAAGGGCAGCAACATGAAGGGATTTCTGAGGCTATTCCACACACAGCTTTCACCACAATTCAATTCCCCCTAATCCTCTCCCCTCCCCTTTATAAATGCCTCCACATTGGGATTCTTTTGAGGAGAAAGAATATTTATTATTCAATCCCCTCTAATTCTTTCTTAAATTAAATAAAATTTCATTAAAATTCATCTAATTCCCTCCACTCCAATCTTGCCAATCAAGAAAATTTTAAAACCTTTCCAATTTCTTCCTTTTCAATTTTCTTCATTAAAATTCCTTCAATCATCCCCCTCTAATCTCCTCTAGTCTCATCCGTGGAACCAAACAGTCCCTAACATGAGTCGCGCTCCTCTCATCCGTGTCGCAAAGCAGTTCTCCATCTCAGATGAAATTCCTCGCCTCCATTCTTGTTCGCAAACTCAGCCTCCATCTTTCCCTCTCCAGTCAGTCGATCCCTAGCCTCCGTCTCCTCCCTAGTCCAACTCAGCCTCCATCTTCCTCCTTTTGGTATATCTCCGCCATCGTCACGAGCTACGCCTTAGGCCACAATCACAGGCTTGCAGCTCCGTCATCCTCAGATCGATTCATCTCTCCAGCTCCTCCGTCAAACTCCATCGTCACGAGCTCCATCTCAAATTCATCTCTCCTCCATCGGTTCGTCACTGTATGGGTCTGACGATTCTGATTTTCACCCTATTCTTCCTTCATTGAGTTCTTCTTCTTCCTCTTTCTCTTCTTCTGCTTCCATATTCTCTTTCAACCCTCCAACATTTCTCTATAGCACCTTGATAAAAGACGCCCTCTTCCGACTCTTCTGCCAATTTTCAGGCGACTCAATGTTGTTGCAATGGCTCCCCCTAAGCGCGGTAGGAAGGCCAAGAAAGGTACCACCCTTCTCTACTCTAATTAACCTGATGCTTTTCTTTTAACGGAATCGTGCTATCTATCTATCTATCGTGATTGGAGTTATAAAGCTGGCTTTTGAGGCTGGGAAGGCTACCCCTGCTCCTCCCGCCCTGCCCTCGGTTCCAAGGGTGTCGACATTATGGCCTTTTGTAAGGATTATAATGCCAAGACTGCCGACAAGGCCGGTTATGTCATTCCTGTGGCAATCACTATCTACGATGTGTGTTTATCTCCTCTTTTTTCCTTATTGGATGCCTTTCTCTTTCTTTTAAGGATAAAAGATTTACTTTTATATTGAAGACACCGCCAGCTTCAGTTTTGCTCCTCAAAGCGGGAGGTACGTTGTTTAGCAATGTCCAGAAGCTGTTTGACCTTGTGTCTTGTCTTCCCAACGATTGTTTAGTAGACTCTATTTAACGTTATTGATTTAGCTGCCATTAATTAATTTTACATTTCAATGTCATGTTGTTGTTATATTGTGAGCTATAATTGATCAAGAATCGCCTCCTTTTAACTTATATGGCATAGGTTAGTTAATACCTTACGCTTGGTTATTAGAGAATAGGTTTGGACTTTATTTCCTTTGAGCCCATCCTTGCAGTGTCCAGGATGACTGGATATAATCCATCTTAGGTTGGTGTAGTATATAGATTATTACAGGTAATAGTAATTAGGTAGAAGACGAAAATATTTGGTGATTTTCAGTTTTCATTCAGCGGAACTGAAAAATTAGACTTGGCATAATAGCCAAATGATGTTGGTGGGCTTTGTAAGGGTGGAGAAGGGCTCGAAAGATCCCAAATCACAAAAGGTAGGAAAGGTGACAATTGACCAAGTGCGTGAAACATGTTATTTTATCCCAAATGAAATTGATGAAATGCATTGAGACCATGGCTTTTGTTTATACCATGAAACATGTTATCAAAGGAGGATTGGAGCAACACAATTTTTTGAATGCAAGTTCTTAGAATTGAACATTTAATTTCTCGCCACAAAAACTTGCCAGGACAACAAAACAGCAAGTGATCTTCTGTAATAACCCGGAAATTAAACTCTATTAATTTGAGGCCTTGCAAATATTTTAGATGGAAATTTTTCTAAATAAATAGCATGACAACAATTTTAGTAATTAAGAAATTTTAAATTTAATAGGAAATCCTAAATAGGTTTAAGTGTAATGATCCAAGAATTATTAGGGAATAAAAAAAAATCTTGAAGTCACTATGAAAGTATGAACTCATTTTAATATCTTGATATAGTTAGTATGAGAAAGATCATTTTTTTAATTTAAAATAATAAAAATAAGAGGCTTAGAAATTTGTTTAAAGGATCATTAATGATTAGAGACAAGTTTGGAATGGCGATTTAATTAAAATAAAACATTATATTATAATACATAAAGTACCCATCCCAACCTAGGGTGTTTCTTGATCATTCTCGGACAATCACCTCTTCTCATCTCTTGCCCTTTTTATTCATTTTGCTTCTGGGTCCGTGGAAAAAAGGAAAGGGAAGCCAGAGAAGCATGACCCCGTTCTCCTATGCGTGCTGCAATCGAACCCATCGTCATTCTTCTTCCTCTTTATATTTCTTTCCTCTGTGCTGTGTTCTTCAGTCCAGTAGTTTGCCTTTGTTAGTTCTTCTTTCATGGTTTCATTGTGTGCGTGCTTCTCGGCAAGTGCTCCTATGTTCATGTAAGTCAGTAACTTCTTCCCTTGTGTTCCTCTTTCATTTCAACTCAAAACAACTTGATAATTCTTCTTACATTGCTATGGTCGAATAGATCGAGACTTCAATTATCTGCTGTTTTGTAACTTTAAATAAGGGGAGTGGAATGAATAGGTTGCTGGCTAATCATTTGAAAAAAAGTCGGTACTCATTTGTTGAAGTGTTTTTACCATAAATTTTCTGTTGGACATTCCCATGGACATTTGAAACCAATGCTTGTTTTTTCCCTCTTGTTCCTAAGCCGTGATCCACTGAATGTTGGGGATATCTATTATGCTATTGGTAAATTACTGTTTTAAAAGACTAATGGAACTTGATTGATGTTTGGACATTGTAAGGAAATAGATTCATGTGCTATGAAGTTTATTTTATGAACATAATTATTTTAGATGACGAGTATATGAATGGAATCATGAGGAAATTTGAATTGTTGTTTATGGGTTTTGGTAATTCATTTATAAGAAGATTTTATACATTGAAGATTTTGATTCCATACATGATAGAAAAATATTTAGAAGGTTTCGGCATTTTGGCATGAGAATGTCCTACAAAAGGAGAGTTTCATTCATTCAAATTCTATTCAATTTATAAAATATTATACGTGAATGGAACAGATGAAATATTTTGAAGATATTGCATACGTATTTTGTGTTGAGAATGATTCAAATTACAAGGATACTCAACTTCCACGCTTGTTAGAAATGTTCTTTTTGAAGGACTGAAAATATAGAACACTGGCTGCTAACGGTAGTTCTGTTAGCCCTTGGCATGCCTTGGCTTACTACATGATCACGATGGATTTGCGCGAGATTAGTACTCATGATGGATTTATGTGAGCCTAGTACTTAGGACGGATTTATGTGGACTATGAGCCACAATAAAATGGTTACTTACTCGCATCAGCTGTGTGCCCATGATAGTTTCTTCATTCTGTTAAGGTTCTCCACGTGATTTTTTTTTTAAAAGAAGAAAACATTAGTTTTGTTTTAAAATGAATTTTCTACTCCCATATTGCATGCATATTGTCTTTGGTATTATTCTCACTTATTTGTGAGGTGTTATTAAAGTATACATGTTTTTTATGCATATTAGTTTCAAGTCTTCTATAGATTTACTTACTAATATGAGATTCTCTAACTTGAGATTCATTAATGTGAGTCAGTTGCCTTTAACTATCAAATTATGTTCAAATGATTTTGTTTTTAGTCATTACGTTATTGATAAATCCTAATGTGCGGCGCCAGTTACTCATTAAACATTTTGTTATTTCAGTTATTAGGGTTAAATAAGGAACTTCTTTAGAAGGCTGAATTGGCATTCATTAAGTTAGTCTATATTATTTTGCATGGCCAAATGCATGTTGGCTTGTCCAAGTCATTTTTATTTTAGTTGTAGCTCTGCAAAATTTACGGTGTACACGTTGTTGGAATTTCTTTAGAGCAATAAGACTGGATATATCATAAAGAAAATGTTTAATTTAAAAGATTTCATATGCTTCTCGCTGGAAAAGAAACATGGGAATCAAATAGGACGTATGAGTGTTTCTTTAGGCTTTCGAGTGTGAGGTCAATCTTGCATTCGTGCCAGTCACATCTCCAAATTTTGGGTCGTGACATCTTCTGTTCAGAATTTGAGATCCCATTTAACATTCACAAGAATTGTTTTTTTTAATAAGAAAATAGGTGATTAACACAGTAAAAAATAGAGTAAATCATATGTGTCATAAAATAACTTAACGTAAAAAAATTAATAGGAGTTCATTAAGAAATTAAGAAAAAATTCATAAATATTTTTCATTTTCAGTGTAATTTATTAAGTTCTGTTTAATACATAATGTTTGTATATACGTGTAAATCCATGAAGATCAACATAAGCTTACTAGTTACTGGAGCATAAATAAAATTAATTTATGTAGTTAGAAATTATTTAGTGATTATAAGGTATAGCAAGGTAAGTGAATTAGGGCACTTTAAGAAAAAAAAATATTAATTAAGCATATCAAAAGAAGTAAATGAGATAATTAATGGTGTTGATACTATGATAGAGTTAGTGCCTATTTGGTTCTTTTTTTTTAAAAAAGAAATTATGATTTGTAATCATGATTTTTTAAAAAGATGTGTTTGACTAAATATAAATTTTTTTTTTAAATAAAAAGTGGCTTAAACTGTGATTTTGGAAAGAGTAGGGAAAAATGTATTTTTTTCTTTAACAAAACATAAGTTTTGGAAAAGGAGAAGCAAATTTATTTTATATTATATATTTAAAAGTATTTTTAACTTTTATTATTCAAATGGATCTTTTGTCAAATTTATTTTTACAAAGAGAATATACAAACATAAGAGTATATAACAAATTTATTTTATTTAAATTTTATTTTTATAAATTTTATTTATTTTAACTTAATTTTAAAAATTTAAAAATCAAATGGACCTTTAATAATAGTACTAATATCAACATTTATTTTCCATTGAAGTCAAGTATTGGCACGTGTGCTACATTCTCCTCATCAATCTGATAGATTCTCGGTGGTTCTATGACGTCGCTCCCAAAAAAGAGCCTTGCTGCGTTGAGTAACCTAAAAAATGTCACTTGAGGTGGTCACACCATTTACAAATTCTAAGCTACTACCCACATTTATTATAACAATGATTAAACCGTCATTGATTCAATGTTTCATCTGTTATTAAAAAGTAATTGTATCAGTAATAATAAAATTAATATATTTCTAATGTTATATGTTATTATAAAAAATAAAAAAATTATTATTAATAAGTTGTATAATTTAATATTAATGTCTAAATAAATTAATATTATTTATTATCATATTTTAAATTTAAAATAATTAACTAATTATTTATTATTATATTATTATTTATTAAGTAAATTCATTAATAATAATAATTATTATTATATAATATTATAATATAGGTATAAAAAATTTATACTAAAAATAATACTTTTTAACATTAAAAATAATATTATTTTATCTTAAAATTAAAAATAAAAATTTTAAAAATTAAAAATAATTTGATTGATTCAACTAGTTTTTAATGGGTTATATAGATTTATATTTAGTTACACCGATTCTTAGCCGATTTTCTCCAGTTCTGAATTTTGATTGTTTTTTTCCTTTATTCCTGATTCAATTCCCGATTCAACCGATCAAACTAACCAGTCAAATTCAATACTGACACAAGCTACAATGGTTTGCTTGAATTTTGACTCTAATGCTGGTGGTACACATCGTATGATTCTCAACTGGAAATGATGATCAACAACACATCTTAAATCAAAGCACTGCGGGACTACTTGGAATGCTTAACTTATGGGATATATAAAATAAAGTAATCAATATCTCTAATACACAAATGTCGTATAAAATGACCTCAATATTCTCATCCCAATGCTTCTTGTTAGGATCTAATTAATGCTTAAATAAAGCAATTTAGTCAATTTAGACATTACCCCAGGAGGAACTGGATATAGTCAGCTTTTCTTCCTGTGTCATGACATGCAGAAATGGATAGAATCAACTGTTTCGACTTTGTCAACTCTCGAGTCTCCTCTAGAATATATGTAATTGGAGTATTATCAAGATCAAGAATCTCAAGTTTTCCTATTTCTAGTGGCAACTCCATGAGACACTTGCATCCAGGGTCGGTGGTAGTTCTGACAACTTATTGCATCCATTCTACGATGACTTGTACCTCAGTCAATCCTAACCCACCTTTCTCTATTGTGTCTAATGGGTATAACAAGAGCAAGGATTTCAAGACATCATAAATTTCTCCTAACCCACGAATATACTTTCCTTCTAACTTTTGCAAAGATAGAACAACGTACTAGTTTCTGAGGATGTGCTCTGCTTCTTCTCGTGAGAAAGCTAGTTTGTTATAAACCCAACTAGATATTATGGAATGGCCTGCCATTTTTTCCTTAGGTCCAAGGATATATAAAGAGCATGCAAGACAAAGCTTTCCAGTCCTATTCAAATCATTCCAGGTATCATACAAGATTAGGACTGATGAGGGGGGCTTGATGGATGATCACCGTAGCCTCCGTAGTTATTATTTATAATCAAGGGATTATACGAGTTTACAGAATAGGATCATATCTCTATCAGATATCTAACAGTAAAATCCTATCCTATATGTCATATTTCTAAATTAATGTAAATAATAACAAAATTATAATACACATTAATTATATAAAATTGGGCTAGGGTCTACTTATCTTGCAGTAACAACAGCCCCACTGCCTATTAAATTGAGATACTGTTGGGAATTCCCATGCCAGTTAGTCCACCAACACTGGAAGGACAAAGTAAGGTATATGGCATGTTTACTGGCCCACGTCGGTTTTTCAGATTCGTATCCCAGTTCCTCGTCATAATTCTTTCTTCAATTTCTCTCAATTTCTTTCCAAACTTCTCAAAGCCTTCCAATGGCCCCTTATCAGATGTCCAATTGGGGGTGTCTCTCTGTCCGAGGTAGACCTCATCAAAAGTATGCCTTGACAAGACTTCCATAAGAGAAATGTCAAGAACAGTCTGCAACTGTGATGTGAATGTTTTCAAGAAAGCCTTTTCAGGATTTGTCATGAGCTCATCAAACTCTGGACTTCCTTTCTTGGGCATAAATCGCCGGCTTCTCGATGGACGATTAAGGGGATAGCCTCCAAACGGGTATTGTCCAAAGTTGACTGCAGCATGGAGAGCCGAAGCGATCCATATTATAATAGTGCAAGATTCTATCAGTTCTTCAAGAGTCTGCATCTTAGGCCACCAAGGCTCATCTTTCTTGTCACCATGGCCCTCCTCTCTCAATTCCTTCCACCAAGATTGGAGTTCAGAGTCTTCCATGACTATGGCATCTGTCTCGTAGTAATAGGAACAATAGTCTTGGACCCATGCCTTGATAGCAAACCAAATCTCTAGTCCATCAACAGCATAAGGGTAATCCTCAATCAATAGCCGAAGGCCATGTGGGGAAGTTGGATCCTCAACTGCCATTCCTCTGAAAGGAGCAACTAGCAATTTATTAAAATCAAGAGTTCTATCACTTTTATTCCAATATGATATCATCTAAGTCTGTTCAGTTATATGCCCTCTCATGATTAAAATAGAAAAGGCAATGAAAACTCTATGCTTTAATAACTTAATTACACAGAATTTTAACAATATTCCCGTGCTTGTGAAATTTACCTTTTGAGAAGATCAATAGGAAGTGCTTGATCAGGGAAAACCCAGTCTTTATACATGTAAGATGACATCTCCACAGAATACTTAGCAGCAAAAACTGTTGACTCCAAAGAACCACCTGCATTGATGAGGATCTGCCGTGCAAGTGCATTTATATTCATGGTATCACGGAAATGAGGATGCAATAGTTTGTGAATAGGATGAAGCACGCTAAGCTGCCTGTTTGTTGCAATAATAAATGGCTCAATTGCTGCATGAGTATACAACCTGTGACACATGTAGTGTCAAAAGTTAATTTTAAAAAATAAACGAACTAAGTTTGGTTTATTTGATAGGGTTATACCAGTGGCTGATAAGCTGATGAAAGCCTGAGTCAACTACTGCTACATAAGCTTTAGCCAATTGCCAGATGAAGCTTTCAACCCCTTCTTGGGCAGGAGTGTAAACTTCACTTATAGCACCAAATTGATCTCCCTCAGGATGGGGCAAACTCAATTCAATAGCCAATGGCTTTAAAGTGCCATCACTTTGCAAGAATAGAACTGTCCTGCTAGAGTAAGCCTTTGTAGAAGTAGAGTTTATTCTCCTCAAGTATGGCATTAGTGTATCATGGTGATCTAATATGAACAGCTTCTTTTTACTAATGGCCTAGACAACCAAAAACAAATTAATAGCATGACTCAGCACATCATATCCAAAAAAAAATAAGATTTTGACTATAAAATGAAGTTTTCACAAAATTCTTCTCGTTAAATTATTGTGAAACACATCATATATCATCCTTGCAACGTTACCTCAGCTACAGTGAATCCATCCAGGTTTAACTCTACTTGTTCTTTGGTTATCTTACTTCTTTGGTCACCATAAACTTTAGGATCTAGTTTGCTAGCTGGTGGGAACTCCTGCAAATAAATTAGGATGATTGTGAGGGGGAAAACATATACGACTCCCCATTAGGCTATTGCGCAAGCCTAATAAGACAAGCAAATTTGACATTTAAACAAAGATCATATTCTTCTCTATTTATCTAAATCTAAATATTAGGCAAAGATCAATTAATTAGTAGCACTAAAGCTTACTTGGAGATAGCGAATCATGACAGGATTTACACCAGCGAGCATCTCTCTTGCAAATTCTTCGTCAGTCATCCATGCAGACTTATCCTCTACTCCAAATCATTAAGAATGCCACTGTTAAACAAGAATGGTTCACAAAAGTAAAATGCTCCCTCCACCTAAATATAAGATCATTTTAACCAAATAACATGGATTAAGGATGGGAGTTAAAATTAGTTAAATGTATGGATTTTAGAAAAAATCAAGACATTTTTCGAAAACTACATACCTTTATTTAATCTCTCTCTCTCTCTTTGTGATAAATTAAACAGGAATATTTTTTGAAAATGTGTAATAAATAGTACCTCATATTCTAAAAATGATCTTATATTTAGGACTAAAATAAAAGATCCTATATTAAGAACCAGAGGGAGTAGAATGTAAGTTAACCAATGGTCATATACAACACCTTTAATCACTTGAGGTGTGGGAAACTTGAAGAACTTTTCACCATAAGGTTGGAGAATTTCCTTGATTAATTCTGCCGGGATGTTTTCTCTAATATCCTTAAATATACCTTCAGGCAACTCAATCCCGCCTTGATAAAGTTTAAGCACATCTTGAAAGCTATCAAACTCATTGGGAGTGCTGTCAGAAAGAAATTCCAGGTCAGGTTTCAAAACTTGAACAATGAACTTCAGTGCATAGCCAAGAGCATCTGCTACTTTCACATGGCTGATTCTTTCATCCCTTGGAACATAGATATTGAAACTCAATGAAAGATTCAGCCCTGTCTCAACATTAGGATCTGCGAAGATATAACAAAAAATTAAATGAAAAATACCGCATAAATTAGACAAAGAAAATAACTTTTGTTTTAATAGGCAATTTAAAAGCCTGACCTGACTTTTTGGATGGTCTACCAGTTCGACCCCTTCGAGGGTAGGGATATTGGCTAGACCCTCCCAGAATAGGACGAACAAGTTGAGGCTTGTCTGGATTGCTCAAATCATTATAGTATGCATAATCATAAACTCTATCCCATTCTTTAAGCTCCCCTTTCCCATCTCCCCTCAGATTCTCCAATTCTTCTTCTCTGTACTTAAGTAGTGCCTTTGGAGTTTCACTTGGAAGGAATGTCTGCAAAACATGAGCAATAAGCATATTGTTCAAAAGCTCATTCTACAGATGAACTTTACTAATAAATAATTCATTTAATGTACCTTGTTGGCAAAGAAAACGCGATCCCTTTTGTATTTATCAGCATTGTAGACCCAAGAGTTGCAAACAAAGTGGATAATACCGTGATGAGGAACATTTTCAAGAGTGAGAGTTCTGAGATAGAACTCACTAGGATGATTATTCCTTATTAAAAATGCTCCTGGAGTTCCTATCTCTTCATCCCACTCAAATGTAACCCTAAATGCAACTTCTTCTGCCGTCAAAGGTGTGATTGTTGTAATCCAATCTTCCAGATACGCAGGCTTCCCAAGTCTCCCTCTCAACCCATCTCCTGCAGCTTATTAAGTTCAGAAGTTTTGATGGTAAGTAATCAATGTAAATATCGCAATATGGATAATTTTTCATATCGTCATAACTCCAAAAGAAAAAAAGACAACGCAATGGACTCGTAGTTGAGAGTTGAGAGACAAGTAGTCATGTGCCAAATAGACAAACTGTCATTATTACTATTACAGGTAAAATCATTACCGACGCAAGCGGTGGGATAGTTTGGAAGACACGTAGATTAGAAAGAGAACAGAAATCAGAATCAGAACTAGAGTTGGACTTGGAAAGTGGACTTGAAAAGTATTGTACGAAGTTGTAAAACTAGTGAGGGTTGACTTTACGAGAACAGACTGACCGGTAAATAGTGTACTAAATACTCCTTCCGTATAAGACAGTTTTAATTAAGGTACACAGATTAGAGGTAATAATTAATAACAGAATTTTTTCATTCTTTTATACATTACACCCATTTAATATAGCGGACTAATGAATTAAACTCTCTAACATTATTTAAATTACATCATCTTTCATGAGCATTTTGGGTAAAAAAATTAAATCTACTACTAATCTATAAAATAATTATACTGTGAAATATAATTTTTTTTAAAAAATGCCTTATATGGCAAAACTGAAGAAGTAATGAGTACCCACATCACTTTTCAAAATTCCTTTGCACAAAATTAATAATGGTTCGACATGATTTGGGCATGGCCCAATAAAGCACATCATGGTTTGGAACAGATGCACGTGCCTTCAATATGTTGTGGGCTTTTCTTTTTTTTCTCTGATGTAACAGCAACTTTATTAACACAAAGAAATAATAAAATTAATTAAATAAAATATTAATAATGAAAATTATTAATATATATATATATATATGAACTGACCGGGGTCAACGTTGACAGAACTTATCAGCTGAAGAGAAACTCTATTGCCCACTAACTCATGAAGACGATCCACGACGGAGGTAGCCAAGTTGTTCAAGTCCAACACAAGCTTCTTCATCAACACCACCATCCCTTTAATGCTTGTGCGGTGGCTGTCGGCATTGGGGTTGTTGAGGATGTTGTGAAACATACCCTGAGTAAAGTTCAAACAAAATAGGAGGGAAAATTAACGCTGTGAAATATTATGGGAGTGATCAGTATTCTGTGTTTTCAGATAGGAAAAAGAGAAGTCTGCATCCGCCAATAGGAACCCTCCACTTGTTCAGCAACAGCGGACATTTCCTCTTACCCCCCTCTCTCTCTAGTATACTATGCCTAATAGAAAAAAAAATGATTGCAGGGATTAAAAAAAAAGGAAAGGAAATTCATTTTGTTTTGCGTAAGCACCAAGTATTCTGAGCTTGTCTTAGGTGACCCAGACTAATCCAGATCGCCCTTGACCATTTATGCTGCTGCATTCCCAGAATTCAAATTCAATACCTTTGGTTAAACTGGTACAATTACGACCGGTTGATCTCAATGCTCATATGGTTGAAAGGAAAGTCATTTTAACTAATATTTAATTTCCAATAAAAGATGTATTATTAATTACTAAATATATTAATTAGGACTGTACATCTTGGCTCTAAACTCAGTTGGCCCGGTCCAACTTGACCACATCGGGCCAGCCGGGTCGAGCCAAAATTCGGGCCAAGCCAAGGTTAGGGCCAAGCGTTGCTAACCCTACCCAATCCAACCTTTATATGTTTTTTTTTTAGTTTTTTTTTTCAATTATTTTATATATCTTAATTGATTTTGTAGAATTTTTATTCTTTATGTATCTAATATAATATATTTACTATGTAAATATTATGAAAACTTTTTAAGATTTTAATGTTTCAAATTTTTTTAAATTTTAAATTAATTTTTTAACATAATATTTATGTAAAAATAATGTATAATAGTTAAATATTTATAAATTTTTAAAAATTTTATTTTTTTAAATTATGTTTTAAGAAAATCTATTTTTAAATATAAATAAATATATTTTTTATTATTAAATAATTTTTTTATTTTTTAAAAAATATATATATAGTATCGGGCTGGCCCAAATCACATTATGCTCATAATCACCCTTAATATTAATATAGATTTTTTATTTCATTTTCTCTCTCTTAAAATCCTTTTTTTTTTTTCACCAAACATGATTGAATAAGGTCCTACGTGCTAATTTGGGTAAGGAATTCCATTTAACTTCGTCTTCATCTTCGTCCTTATACCTCGTGCTCAAGGCACGTGGTGGCTTCTACTTTAGGCTAATTGTAATTTTTTACTCAATACCCAATAGTAATACTACTTCCCTAAGAAAGTTTTTAAACCCTCCTGCATTCCAAAATATAAGAGACATAAATTCTATTTATAAAATAATTAATATCATTTTTTTTATATTTTTGAGTAATTAAAGTTATGTATAATTATTAATAATTAATTAGTCTTACTCTAAACTTATAATGTAGACAATTCTTAAAAAGAAATTGAAATTATAACATAATTATTGAGTTTAACTAACAATTATTTTTCCTTTAATATTAATGAGATAGTTATTTGTTTCTTATAATTGGAAAAATAAGTATTTTTTAATATCTTCATCATAAATTAGTAAATTACTACATATTAATTGTTTTCTGCTCTTTCTAGTCAATAATTAATAACTTATTTGTTAAGTCAGCATTCACATAATTATTACTTTATCATGCATAATTCGACTAATTAACCTTCCTTGTATCATACAAGTAGTTACTGAACATTTTTAAAAAAATCGTACATTTGTATTTTGTACGGGCTTTTCATCTAGTTTTTATAATAAAAAGATTAATGCTGTGTAATTAAGTCAATCACCATAATTCAGAATAATTCATAAGAAAAAAAATCTTAGACGAAGCAAACAACTTTTAAAATAAAATATTTATTTTCAGATTTCACAAACAGATAATGACGGACCCGAAGGCAAGAAACAGATGTCATACCGAAATTTCCATATTGTCCGGTCTGGAAGATTCATCGTCATCTTTTTCATTATTAAAATTAGGAAATATGTCAGCCTCCTCGTGAAGATTCTCAACCTGAAATTTAAGTTACAAACGTTACGTTTGTCCATTGCACACTTTCCGTTTGTCCATGGCACCTTAACTGAATTATTCGAAACAAAAAATGCCAAAGAAAGAGAAAGTATGATGGAATTTCGACCAGCCAAACAAATCTAAATTGTATAAAAATCTTTCCCTTGGGGAATTATAAAATACCAGCCCTAAATTCATTGTTCATTCCAGACACTGGGAATAGGATGCATCTGATCAGGTGGGATTCACTCTGTAAACCCATTAAACAAGGAGGGCTCGGTCTTCGATCCCCCCGGGAGATCATTCAAGCTCTCTTGGCGAAACAGATATGGAGATTGATGGGTGATTTAAAAAAAAAAAAAAACTCTTTTTTGGCAAGAGTTTTAGGGTCCAAATTCTGTAAGAAAGGCCAAAAATTAGACCTGGTAACAAGATCTAGCATGTCGGGGACTTGGAAAGGGATCTTCTACGCTAAGTTGATAATAACTAGTTATCTGAAATGGAATATTAGTTCGGGGGAGGAAATTATGATCAACCATCACAAATGGTCGTCCAGAGAATATGAAGGTGGCAAATCTTAACCGACATGATCGCTATGAATGGAATTCGCCCTTGTTACAATCCTTTTATTCACAAGATATGGTTTGGGCAAATACCCACAATTCCATATCATCATCGAATGTTTTTAATTAATGTGACATGGCATATACTCTAAAACTTAACTGTGGTCTTAACAGTAGCAGGGGAGTTGAGGATAGAAATTTAAAAGGAGAGGGTATTAATTTAAGTTTAAACCAGAGGGCTTCTAAACTAATATTAAAAGGTCAAGGTGGTACTATTGAGCTAAAGTTGAACTAGTAACACACAAATATTAGATGAACCAAATAGCTTCTAATGTAATATTGATCAAAGTAGTGTTTTGAACAATAACTTCTATTCAGTTTGGGAAAAAAAACTATAAATTCTATTTATCTTTTAAAAATAATTCTTCAAGTAAGTATTTTAAAATAATTTCTTAAATTTAAAGTCGTCAGGCAAAACACTGGATGAAGTCAATAACTTTTTTCTTTTGGGGCCACAGATGAAGCCAATAACTTCTAAAACATTTATTTTCACTAATAGACAGAGAGGACAGAAATAAAAGGGTAGAACAAGATGTCTTACCAAAGTCACTTCCCCGGTGGATTTCGAAGATTCAACATCATCCCTCACTGATAAATCCACTATTTGAGCCTCCTTATTTCCAGTAAAAGTGTAGTGAGGAAAGATTTTGGAATGATTATAATATATCTTTTAATTTCAAGAAAATCTGTGTACTTTTTATATTAAAAAATTAATACCGTCTAACTAAGTTAATTATCATAAATTAAAAAACATCCCCCCAAAAAATCAGATGAAGCAAATAGCTCCTAAAATTTAATAAAAAAATATTTGTTTTCCGACTTTACAAACAAATAATGACAGACACCAAGTAAAAGGGAAGAAAAAGATGTCATACTCATACCGAAGTCTCGTTGTTATTGGATCTGGAAGATTCATCGTCATCTTTTTCATTATTAGAAATCGAAAATACATCAGCCTCCACATCAAGATTCTCAACCTGAAATTCAAGTTTCAAACTTTATTAGCTGAATATTTCATTATTCCAGCATTTCGATTTTAATTAACAACTGCATACCACATACAATGATATCTTATCTCTCCATTTTTTTTTCATTTCTTAATCATATGAAATATCACGTGACAATCAAATTTTTAAGCAGACATAATATTGTCACTTTTATGAAATTTTAGAAGTTGAAGTACAACATTTTAAAATTTGCGTACAGAAGATACAATGAATCATTAATTCAATAAAGTTTATGTAGTTTTACACATATATACCTACTCAAGTAACTGATTGTCAATAAATAATTTCGAAATGAGAAAACTTGATGTAGTTTTACCCAAACCTCTGTTTTGTTTGATCTCGAAGATTCTTCAACTTCAAGTAATTGTTCAAAGATGTCAAGTTCTTCATTAATTGGAGAAAACTTGTGATGCAGATAATCCGGCCGACCTTCTCTTCCCCACTCTGCTTCTTCCCATTTTAGTGCGTTCCACCACTCCTTTTCTCCTTTGATGACTTTTAAATTTTGGCTCAACAATTCCTTAGCAGAAAGAATCTGGAGTTTTGGGCAATCATAAAATCCTATTCTTTCTAAACATGGTCCAATGCACAATCCACTTGAAATGCTAACCAATTCAGGAAGATAAAGAAGCGATACTTTTCTCAATCGAGGGAGGAAAATCCCTTCTTTGGATTCAAATGATTCAAGACTCACTAGGGTGCTTACTGTGGAGCAGTCTTCAACTATTAGCTCCTCCAAGCCTTCGAGACTATCAATAAAATTCAATGTAAAGATGCTTGTTAACTTGGGGCAATTGTGCAATTCTATGATCTTCAACAAGTAAAAGCAGGCTTTTACTTCACAGATGCTTCTTAGATTGTTCATGCAGAATAAACACAAGAATCTCCAACATAAATTTGGACGGATTGAACATCTTCCATCAATTAATGTTTGCATCTCACTACATTCCCCCACTATGAATGATTGTAGATGTGCTAGACTCCTCATATCAATCTGAGAAAGATTCTTGATGGTTCTATGTCGCTCCAAAAAAAGAGCCTCGCTGCGTTGAATAACCTCAAAAATGTCATTTAAAAAGCTCACACCATTTACAATTCTTAGGCTACAACTGTTCTGCTTGAATTTTGTTTCAACTGCATGCGGTACATGTGATAGGATTCTTGGCTGGATCCAATTACCAACAACAAATCTAAAATCAAAGCACAGTGGGACATAGTTCAAAAGTTCAACCTGTGGGATATATAAATTCAAAGTAATCAAATTCTGCAATTCAGAAATGTCGTATAAAATGGCCACAATGCTTTTATCCCAATGTTTGTTGTCAGGATCTACATCAATGCTTAAATAAAGCAATCGAGTCAGTTTAGATATTACCCCAGGAGGAATAGGATATGGTCGGCTTTTCTTCCTATCATGACATGTAGAAAAGGATAGAATCAACTTTTTCAACTTCGTCAACTCACGAATCTCTTCTGGAATATATGTAATCGGAGTACTATCAACATCAAGAATCTCAAGTTTCTTAAGCTTTCCAATTTCTGGTGGCAATTCCATGAGACGCTTGCATCCTTTTAAATACAACTCTTCAAGATCTTCCAAATTGAACAAAGAACCGGGCAAACTCCTTATGCTTGTGGAGGATAAGTCCAGGACATGGAGATGAGGCATGTGATGGAAAAATAAAGGTGGAATTTCCATCAAATTAGTATTGCCTTGTAACAACAATCGAGTCAGTTTAGGGCAATCCATGGTCAATGGTAGTTCTGAAAATTTATTGTCCATTAACTCAATCTGTCTAGCCAAAAGCCATTCTCCAGTGACATGCATCTCAGTCAATCCTAACCCACCTTTCTTTATTGTGTCTAATGAGTACAACATAAGCAAGGACCTCAAGACATCATAGATTTCTTCTGGCCATCTAATGTACTTTTGTTCTAATTTAAGTAAGATACAACGATGCACAAAGTTTCTCAGGATGTGCTCAGCTTCTTCTCGAGAGTAGACTAATTTATTATAAATCCAACTGGACATTATGACATGGTCTGCCATATTTTCTTCGAGTCTGAGGACAAATAAAGAGCATTTAAGGCAAAGCTTTTCTGTCTTATTCAAATTGTTCCAGATGATGTTTATAAAGGCATTCACCATGACTCTATTCATATCACCACGGATTCTACTAGCATGTAAAGGATTAAGGTAGTGCAACTTCTTTTGTGCAAGTTTCCAGAGTTCAACATCTTCAATGTTCTTCAACGATCTTGCCACAAGGACAATGGCAAGAAGATGGCCACGACACAGCTCAACTATTTCCACAGCAATTCTTTGAATGTCACTCGATGAATGCACAAGTTCCCTGCCCACATTTCTGCAGAAAAGTTCCCATGGCATCAAATGATCCTCTGTCCTAATTTCCAGATCCATTGCCATTAATAATCCATCATGTTCCTGCACTGATGATTCAATGGTTAATAGCACCACAACACCTGCTGACTTTTTATTGGTAAAACCCACTTTCCATGGGTCAACTTTTCCTTTGCTATTCCCATCCACCAAAAACACCAAATGGCTCTTTCCTGTCTGATCCCCTTCACTTGTCATAAGGTCAAGCTGTTGTGCAATCTCTTCTCCAACTCGTGCTTCTATGTTCCTTGAATACTTTGATGCATCAACCCACAAAACTCTGGAATATTCGTTACTAATTGTAGTTCCATTGTACTTATAATTCAACGCTGCTTTTATTTTTCTTACCACATCTATTTTTTCAGAAGCATTTCTTGTTGAGAACATGACATGATGAAAGTTATCAGTGAGTAAAGTTCGAATCAGTTGATCAATGGCAAGATCAGCAGCTAAATCGAGAATAGCTTCGGGGGTCACATTGTGGACATCATCCAATTCAAGCACTTCTCTCCCTTTGCTTGTGCTGGCAGAAGCCACTGCCTCTCCTGATAGAGTGGCTGTGTTTTCATTGAAGATGGATCTCCGGCCTTCTTCTATCTTACTTAGTATGTCATTTGGAATAAGTACTTCCATATTTTTCAATGGCTTTTCAGAAAGCAGATGCATCCAACGGTAAGCACCAGATACTTTTATTCCAACGCAATCTATGTCTTCAAAATATTTGGCAGTTAGCAATTGAGCATCATCCCTCCAACTTTTTAACAAATGTTGGTCTGGTATTATCATGGGATACATTAAAATGAGGCTCAAAAAGTCCCTTATCCTCACTAGCCTCAAGAATTCATGTTTAAGAATCTCCTCAAGTCCACACCAATGTTGATGCTTTGCCTTTGTGATTTCTAAAGCAAATTCATCTTTGTCTTTCACTTCAGAACTCATTTGTTTGCTTATCTCTATCCTCCCAAAAGAATGCAGCAAGAGGAACTTGAAATAGCAAGAGCTAAAAAGAAACAAGATTTACAGTATAATGAGAAGTCAAGAAATATAGGAGATTTTAAATAGCAATCAAATAAATTATTTGGCATGATTCAAGTTAGGGCTGAGATAAAGACAAAACATAAATACACTGTTCATATATTTCTTATCAGTTCATCAAAGTGAAGGACGTGATATTGAGGTAAATAATATCTGCATATTATCCGTTTCTGGAGAACTAATAAACATCTCAAAAATTAAAGATAAATTATCTTTTGAAAAATAGTTATAATTATAATTTTGTTCATCACTACAATGCACTATAATTAAATAATAACAATCAAGGCACCAATGGGATCCACAACTGGTAAGCATAAAGGCATAACCCAAAACCTTACTGTCACGCTAAAAAATGCAACGCAAATGTGATGTAGGACAGGGTAGGAGAAAGGGTAGAAGATAGAGAAGAGGAGAAAATTAACGAGGAGAGAAAACTCACTGAACAAATCTCAATAATCTCAATAATGTTCCATCAATAAAGAAAATAGCTTCAATACAATGAGGGGTCCTATAGTTTATTTATAGAGTCTCAAATCCTAATCTAATTATGATTCTAAAAGGATAAAATAATTTAAATCTAAACAAAATAATCAAATACTAAAAGATAAAATAAATTCAAAATAAATTAAATCTAAATAACCTAATATCTTAATTGTTTTATGACAATCTAATTATCTCTTCTACGTCAGAATGGCATGCAAAAATAGATTTGAATAGAGTTGTCACAAGAACTTTTAAAAGGATAATTTTGGAAAAAATTTTTGAAAATGGATAGAATGATCTATGAAAACAAGTAAGGGTTCAAGAATCAATTGTGCATAAGGAAAATATTAGGCACCTACAACACTCATTCGAAATAACAGTTACCCAAAGCTTATTGCACAAGATACAAGTGTGACCTTAAAAATTACTTTAATTACTCTATCAATCACATGCCATTATAAAATCTACGGAAGGGGAAAATAAAACAAAAGGGAAAATATATTTATTTATAAGATCAAACTTCATTTAGGATGAAATTCTAGAACCCGCGCACCCTCTATCAAGGTCAACATAATTTAAGATTAGAAATAAGCATATCTCTTGATGGGTGTTTTTTATTTAAAATAACCCAAATTTTTACTAATAAAATGATTTGAGAATTGGCTGGTGCATTTCAATTTTACAAAAGACAAATTACTCTTATCATTTTATTTCATTTTTCTTTTTAAAACATAATTAATTATTTTGATTTTATTTTAAAAGATGGTGTTTTTTTTATTTTAGAAAAAAGATTTTACCTTGGTAGAGACTTTATTTTTAAAATCAAAGTTGACTTAAAAATAGGGGAAGAAATGTTTCTATTTTAGAAAGCTTTTCCTTGATAAATTTACTCTAGAAAATATTTTAACGAGCATCAATAGCTGTAATGATTTAGTATCACTAACTGAAGCCCTAAATGCCTAAGGTATTTAGTATCACTTATGTCAAACTCTAAAATGATAAAAGGAATATTTTAAAGAGAAACAGATTTCTTCTATTTTATTTATTATATGAAATTGACTCTTTGCAAATATCTTGAGCGACATTGATCCCATCAGTTGACACTCTAGCTTACACTCTAGATGCTTACAAAGACTTAGAGTCACTAGTGGCGAACCCTAAAATCAAATCTTACTAAAAAGACAAACTGTAAAAAAACCACAATCATATTTCTTCAATAACCAAGCAAAATCATTGCCACAAGTAAGTAAATAATATGAAGTGCAAATCAGATTTATATCCTCTACATCTCCCCAAAGACGCGCAAGCCGTGCATCTCGATAAAATGACAACATTTTGTGTCATCTAAACCCAAAGCCAGAATGTTCACTTCCTTATGCCATCTTTCATTGTCGTTTGCCATCTATTGATGCAAACCTAGATCAATTTGCCATTCCTCCTTATTTATCCAATGAAATTCATGGCAAAAGCATTCTTTGACCTTTTGTTAGACAACCTTCCATCTTGATGGAGCTTTATAAAATAATAACAGAAAGAAAGAAGACACTTAAGATTCAAAGAATCTTTAGTCACTAACATGATGAAACTTGCTCATTATAAGTAAATCCAGATATATAGGAGCAAGTTTCAACCATAAAAAGCGAAGGGTCCTACCACTAACTTCACCCATAGTATTAGTCATAGAATCTCTAGAATTCACTTGGTTCCTAAACATGGATATGCAGAGTATCCAAATCCTAATGTCATGAGGCTTTCTTATTGCACTATAAGAGACAAAGAGGGGTACCATCATTTTTAATGCATCAACGGCTCTCTTACCAATTTATTTGCCTATAGGTATGCAACCAACGAACACTTTATCATACGTGAAGAATATAGTTTTGATCTCTTTCTTGTCACTAATCTCTCTCACTTTCTCCTCTCTAGGTTTGTTGCTCTCTCCTTCCTTTTCTCTAGGTTTCTTCTCCTCATGCATTCTCTTGATCTCTGTTTATAAAGCCTAGCCAAGTTGTTTTGATTTTGAAGATAAGAGATTCAGAAAACCTAATAGATTAGGAGGTTAGCCAAAATCATATATATATGTATATATATGTATGACAGCTAAATTTTTTTCTGTCCCCAAAAAACGAATGCTAGATCCGTCCCTGAATCAAAACTTTACAAAAATATAATTCTTGAATAATAATATGATAAATTATGTATAGCTTAATCGAAAATTTATACAGTCTTCTACAAAAATCATGAACTTGTCATGCTTTAACTAAAAAGTTAACAACAATAAAGTAAAGATATGAACAATGTATACTTTTTTTCTGACGTTTGACAGTAAAATTTATAGGCTCAATGTTTGGACTCAGCCACTTAAGGATTTGGATCTTCTCCATACTTCCTCTCAATATATGCCTCTATTCATACTCAATCTCCTCCATCTATTTGATTTGAATAGTGAAAAGTTACTAATTGTGACATGAAACCAAATATATTATTCATTAAATTATTATTATAAATAAGCATCATGATCTTATTTTTAAGAGCATTCCACTTATAATAACAAATTCAGACTATTAAATCAAATATATTATCTATTTATAGACTTATTTTCAATTATTTGATCATAATCAATAGAGATTGTGTATGGAGACTAGAGAGAGGTATGGAAAGAAAGTGTGGAGAAGAATCAACTCCATGGTTGTCAGAACTGGACCAAACTGGTCGGTTTGACTAGTTGAACAGGGAACTAGTGTCAAGTCCAATGTAGAAGAAGAGGAGAACTAGAGGATTTCAAAACTGGTGCGAATTGAGCTTGAACTGATTGAGAACCAATCAAAATTTATTTAATTTTTAAATTTTTTGAAAATAAAATAGCATCATTTTTAGTACAAAATATTTTTTCTTTTTATAATATAATCATATTATATAAGCATCATTATGATATATGATTATTAAAAATTATAAATTGACTTAATAAATAATATAATAATGTATTATTAGTTGACTATTTTGAACTCAAAATATGATCATGAATAATATTAACTTATTTATATTCAAATATTAAATTATGAAACTTATGAATGATTTGTTTGTGGCAGATAATAAATTAATAATTCAATATTATTTAGTTTGAGACTTTAAGTCTTGAAATTTAGTTAAACTTGTGACTATGTTTATTTCTATTAAATATATTAACTTATTTATACTTAAATATACTATTTGTTTAAACAACTATTGTTCATATGTTGTGAATATGTTTATTTCCAATTTATTCCATTTTATACTTATTATTTTTAATATATAGCTTTATTCCATTTCATGCTCACATTAGGAACTTTTGTTATGGAAAAATTAGGAAAGCCTTAAAGGTGGGTAATCTAAATTTCTTTTATTTTTCATATATATCGAAGTATGGAAGTGCTAAGGAGAGAAGGGAGTTTTGTGGCTTACTAAGCTATTTAATGAGATTTTAAAGTAAAAGAAAATGCCAGAAGAAAGGAAAAAGAGCACTTTAGTTCCCATATATAAGAGTAAGGGGGATATTCAGAATAGTGCAAATTATTGGAAATAAAATTCATAAGTCACACCATAAAACTTTGGAAAAGAGTGATTGAGCATAGACTAAGAAAAGAGTCTTGTATTTCAGAAAATCAATTCAAATTTATGCCAGGACAGTCTACAATAGAGGCTATTTATTTATTAAGGGGTTGGATTGAAAAATACCGAAGTAAAAAGAAAGATTTGCATATGGTCTTTATTGATTTGGAAAAAGCAATAAAGTATCAAGAAATGTGTTGTGGAAAGTAATAAAGAAAAAAAATGTTCATGTGACTTATATTCGAACCATAAAAGATATGTATGAGGGAACAACAAGAAGTGTAGGAACTTCTGGAGGTGAGACAAAGGACTTTCCTAAAAGAATAGATTTACATCAAAGATCTTCCTTGAATCCATACTATTTGGTTTTGGACATTCTAACAAAACATATATCGGAGGAAATTCTTAAGTGTATGCTCTTTGCAGATAATATAGTATTAATTGATGACTCGAGAAAATGTCAACTTTAAATTTGAGTTATGGAGACACACTTTGGAATCAAAAGATTTCCGCTAAAGTAAAAGTAAAACGGAATATATGCATTACAAACTTCACAAGAGGCCAGTTAGAAATGATTCAAGGGTAAAAATTAGAGAGCAAACCATTGCAGAAATGTCAAAGTTCAGATATTTGGGGTCGATCTTACAAAGTAATGGTGAAATTGATGGGAATTTTATACATAGAATACAAGTTAGATGGTTAAAGTGGAGAAAAGTTTCAGGAGTTATTTGTGACCGTAAGGTGCCTACTAAGTTCAAAGGGAAATTTTATCAAACTGTTATAAAACCAACAATGCTATTTGGCAGTGAATATTGGGTTTTGAAAGGGCAATAAGAACATAAGATGGGAGTAACAGAGATGAAAATATTGAGATGAATGTGTGGTCATAAAAGAATGAATAAATACAAAATAATTGTATACGAGGGAAAGTCGGAGTAGCACCTATCGAGGAAAAAATGGTAAAGAATCATTTAAGGTGGTTTGAGCCAGAGAGCAAAATAAGCCAGTGAGGAGAGTTGATCAAATGGCTTGGAATTCTATCAAAAGACATAACGGAAGATGAACAAGAGCACTAAGGGAAGTTACAAGGCGTGACCTCTTGATAAATGATTTATCTAAAGAAATGGTGTTTAATAAAGCGCATTGACATCATATGATTTATGTAGCCGACCTCACTTAGTAACATAAGGCCAATGTTATTGCTGTGTTGTATTGTTTAAAATATATTATTTTAATCACTACCAATTCTACCCACAACGATTGAACCATTAAACTTTAAACCAGTGTCTTGTTCGGTTCAATGTTTCATCCGGTTATGAAAACAATGACCAACTCCCTGGATTTAAGGCTCATTTGGTTCCTAGAATGACTGGGAATAGAATGAATCGAAATGGTTTGGAATGGGATTGGAATGATCCCCATAAATCTGTTTGGTATGATATGGAGGGTGCTAGAAAAATCTTTATTTTCTATATTTAGTTAAATAAAAATAAATATGATTTGACCAAAATATCCTTGGAAACAAACAAAAATCCCACCTTCCTCTTCCATCTCTTTCCCGTTTGGAAATTGGTTTCTTCATCCACCACCATTGGTGTCACACCACCACTGGCATCACACCATCGTGGCTAGCACTCATTCATCTTTCCTCCGTCCTCCTCAACCCCTCTCATAAACAGATCAGTGAAAAGAAAAAAAAGAACAAAGATCGATGGTGACCAAAATCGCAGATGGGGTTCTCAACGTGGTTGAGCCAGATGCGGTTGAAACAAATGGAAGCTTGACTGTCAAATCTATGAAAAATCAATTTTAGACGTCACCAAACCAGACACCATCTTCAGTGAACAAATCTGGCAACATACGATTGACGGATTCAAATCCATGGCTAAGGACAGTTGACGAAAGGAGTGGAAGGGGATGGTGCTGGTTAAGATGCTCGTCGGAGGATGGTTGGCAAGCATAGGGTTAACGGAGGGACGGCAATGATGGTCATGGGAGGTGGAAGAAGAGGGTGGACTGTGATGGGTATGGAAGGTCGAGGTCAAAGGGAACCGCCGGGGTGGGGGGGGGGGTGAGGTAATTTGTGGGATTCCATGAGGCAAGAATGAGGAAGGATGACCCTGAGGTTGGGAGTGTTGATTCCCAATTTTTAAGGCTTGCCTATTCCTTGGGAGTTCCCACTCCTACCAACCAAATAGTACAACACTAGGATTAGACTCCAGATTCCCATTCCTAGGACACCTACAAATTGAACCAAATGAGCCCTTAGGCCTAGTTTGGTACACAGAATGATTTTTGATAAAATGAGAATGGGAATAGAAATGGGAATGAGAGTAGAAATGGGTTTCAAATATATGTTTGGTATGTTAGGGAAAAAAATAGAAATGGGGAAAAATAATACTGACTTAAAACAAAAAAAAGGTAAATTACTTAAATGTCCTTTTGCATCATCTTCCTTCCCTATCCAAGAAAACCACTACCCAAATTGAGCCACCATCACCTGCTATTTTCTCCCTCGCCGCCACCATTGTGACTAAATCACTGTCGCGATTCAAAAATTTTTTATAGCCCATATCTGTGACAAATCTAAAAATTTTCGGATTGAAAGGCCCCACATTCAAAGATTTGCTATGGAAACTCCACATTGTGACTGAACCATCATTGCTATTCTCCATTGGAGATACAAAATTGAAGACGGTCTCCGGCAAGAGTCGACTGAGAAAGAATGAAACAATCAAGAAGATGAACCCAAGGCAGCGATGAAGACGTCGACGGCAAACGGCAATTAGCAGTTTTTAAAAGCTTGCACAAGCAAGGAGATTGAGGACGATGACAGTGTGGGAATAGAGATCAAAGATGATGATGGTGTGAGAGAGTGAACAAAGAGAAGCAGTTCACGATGGTGAGGGAGAGTGATGGTTCTCAGAAGGTCAGCGGTCGTCGGTCACCGGAGAAGAACAAGGAAGATGAACAGAGTAGAGGGTGGCTCGATTCTGAAGGATGAAAGCAGAGTCAATTTTGTTCCAAAAAGTTGATTCTCATTGCTACAATATGATTCCCATGGGGGAACGTAGGTTTGTTGATTCCCATGTTTAAGGGAATCAGTCATTCCCATGGCTTTTCATTCTCACATACCAAACACTCATCATCATGGTTTTTCTTTCCCATTCCCATTCCAGAGTCACCATTCCCGCATACCAAATATGGCCTTAGAGTTAAACCACTTACTCCCTGAGTTTCTAAACCACCAATCCTAAACCCCTGAATATATCTATGAACAGATCCCAGCATCTCACCCACAAATAGTCATCGATCTTCTCGGATCAATTCTCACTTCTATTTTTCATTTGATACCAGGCAAACACATGTAATTCACTATGTATTGATTTTCAAGGGCTATAAGGATCAGATATGACTTATGATTCTGCATACTTTACACCAATTCAATAAATGAGTGACAACTGTTAAGGGGATTGTGTTTTACTTCATGATTGACAGATTGAGATCCTACGTTAATATGCTATGCTGTTTTGTTCCTTCCTCTTGTGATCATTTGTATTTAAAATCCACAAGCTACAGATCAATTACTGGAAATTAAAAAGATGAAAGGCAGACATAGGAACACGAAAATTCCACAGATAAAATTAAACCTAATTAACACGTTTATCATATCGTAGAAAAGCAAGAGATTACCTTCAGAGCTGAAATGCAGAATTGATGAAACTCAACAGCAACTGAGATACAAAATCTTCTTCACTGATCCAATTCCATATGAATATACAAAACAATCAACTCCACCATTTGCACAAGCTCATAAATAACATGCCTCTCAAATCATCCTCACGAACAGCAAACTACAAAGGGATCCAGCAAATGTTTACACCCCATGATGGACTCGATCTAAGAAAAGGGCAAATCTTAGCATCAAACAGTTTGCGAGACGAAATTTGGAAGAAAAAGAAAAGCTTACAGAAAGATAATAATCACAAACTTTAAGAAGTTTCAAGAAAATTTATTTAAAAAAAGGAAAAAAAAAAAAGAAAAAGAAATATCCCAGAAGAATAGAATACACAAACAAAGGTGCTAACCGTGAAAGAAATTGAGCCAAAGAAGGCAACTATTGCTTTTTTGCAAGGTCTCGCGCTTTGATTCTCACAGAAAGGGGTTCTTCGTCTTGCAATTGAAGGTTTAGTCAACTTAGGGAAGTAAGCGAAGACCAAATTGATTCGATGAAGAAGCGGATCTAAATCGGTCCAGAATCTTTTGTTTTTTAAATGTAAAAGGAAACTTTGCATTTCTGCGGTATTTTACGTTGCTTATTCGATAATATTTTAGATATGCATGGTTTGTATATATATAAATATATATATATATAAAATACACTTCCAAGTCCCAATCGCTTTTTAGTTTTATTTAGTTAACTCATATTTTCTAATTTTATATTTTGTTTAAATCTAATTTAAAAATATGATGTAAAATCAACATAATTTGTCAATTAAAATTTTAAAAACATTTATTTTAATTAAAAAAATACAAAAATAAAATTTAGATTGTCTAAATCATATTTACATAATCTAAATAAAATGTATAGATTCTAAACATCTATAGGAAAGGCTTTTCAAAATTATATATATTTCATTTTTATAAAAAAATAATAAGTTATATACTATTCAAATAAATTTTTTAAATAATTTTCTTTCTTATTTCGTTAGTTCAATAATCAAATTGATATTATCAAACAATTTTTCACTTTTTCGGAGACAAATTTATTTTTAAAATGATTTTCTAAAATAAGCTCATAATTTATTAGTTTTTTTAACTTTTCACAGCAATATATGATTTATTTTTTAAAAACTACATTTAACAAAATATGATTTAACTGGACTTTTACTCACCGCCCAAAAAAAACGGATTTAAATTATATTAATTTTATATTTTTTAAAACTAATTAATATAAATATTAATATATATCAATATATATTAATTTTTCTCCAATCCCCCTCATTCTTATTCTAAAACAATTCACATTTGAATTTTTTTAAGAAAATTAAATAATTATAATTTAATTTTTTCCTAAACCAAATAATATTTCATTAGAATTTCTTATCGTCTCTTCTCCAATCCCATTAAATAAGAAAGCTTTAAAATTTTTTATATTTTCTTATTAAAATTTTTTTAAATTCTCTCCCCTGCTTTAGTTAAATAGTATACTTTTTTATTTTGTCCTTTTTTTTCTCTTTTATAAAGGTTTATTTGGTTGAGGATTTTTTAAGGGGAGATAATTAAGAGGGATTGAATCCCCTCCTCTTGTTTGGTTAATAAAATTGGAGGGGATTAGGGAAATTTAATCCCCTCCAATTCCCTCCCCCACCCTTTTATAAATTCTCCAAATTGGGGTTTTTTTTAAGGAAAAGGATATTTATTACTCAATCTCTTCCAACCCCCTCTAATCTGTTCCTAAACTAAATAAGATTTCATTAAAATCCCTCCAATCCCCTCCCCTCCTCTCCAATACTACTAAGTAAGAAAATTTTAAAATTCTTCCAATTTTCTTTATTAAAATTTTTACAATTTCTTCCTTCCCAATTCTATTAGTTGAACCAAACAAACCATAACCAAACAAACTGGAAAGTCTTCCTTGCTCTTTTACTCTTTGATCCTTCTCCTCAGTGCCCCTTCTACACCATTCGTCTTCTTCAACTCTCCCCTTGCTTCTACACTTCATGCCTCTTTCTTCCTCTTCTGATCTATCCCCTCCAACATTTTTTTTCCAGATTCTTCTCTTGAGGTAGGCTCTCTTTCATTTGTTCTTTTCTGAAATATGCGCCTCTAAAAAATATACTTATACATTTGAGTATGTGAAAATACAGCCAAATATCTTAGACCTTTAATTTTTTTGTTACCATCGCACCAAGGCTCTACCACCACATTTGAGCAAATTGGAACACTTGCATGCAGAGGTTCTCTCATCGCAGGTTTGTGGCCAAGTTCAAACTGAGGGTAGAGTTGTTACTATTTCGCGGGGTCCTCTCAACCTATTCTGTTAACCACACAAATGGTCTGTTTAGTTGCAGTCACTTTGAAGGAATGGAATGGAATCCTCCAGAATTCCATCATGAAAAACCATTTGGTTGCCATGAAATGGACTCCATGGTAATCATCATTACCACAAATATGGTAATCTCCATTCCATTAAAAAACTGAAGTAATACGGACACCCACAACTCAGAATCCAACCATCCAGAAATTGCCCCTCATACCATGCCTCTCATCATTGTCCATCATAATCTTCGGCACATCAACACCATCGTCTTTGGCACATCAACACTATCGTCTTCTTCCTTCGAGGTATTCTTCATCTCCTACAAATCTAGGTTACCGTCGTTCATAGATTTGGGTTGCAAATGCCAAGCTCTTGTACTTGGGTTGCTGTCAAGTTTTGTCATTCCTACCTTGCCGTCAAGTTTTGTTGTTCCTCCCTTGCCGTCAAGTTATGTTGTTCCTCCCACGCCGTCTAGCTCTGACGTCACTCCCTTGTGTTCAGATCTAGGTTCCTCTACTGTCAACCATCTGGGTTCCTTCACCATCAACTATTTTCTGTGTCAAGCTTGACCATTTGGGTTCCTTCAAAACTTGTAGGAATTTGTTGATTAGGTAAGAATGAAGAAGAAGATCGGGAAGAACGAAAACACGGGAAGGAAGAGGGGATTTTTTTTTGTGGTGAGGGCATTATTGTATTTTCCTTGTTATTTGTATTTTATTAAATTTAAAAAACCAATTTGGTTTTACCTTCACCAGTATTATACCAAACAATCTTGCGATGATCAATATTCCAATCCATTATCTCCAGGCTAGAAACCAAATGGGACCTTAGAGATTAGATATGCCATTTTCTTTTTTTTTAATATTCATAATTTTTTCTTATGATGTTATGTTTTCATTGTCTTGGAAAAAAAAACTTGAGCATAGTACTCATTGATTTTGCTCATCCTATTAATTTTTTTATGTTCATCGAGCTGTGGATAGATATAAATTTCAAATTTGGGATGTCACTGATATGGAAACTTGATCTAGATGAGTCTAAAATTGAGATTTCCCAAATCTGAGTCTAAAACCTGAGATAGAGGATGCTAATGGTGGAGGAAAGGATGTTGATGGAGATGATGGAGGTTGTGGGATGTTGATAAAGCTGTGCGATGTCTTAAAAAAAGGACTTGGTTGGAAGGTGATAAAGGTTTTATTCAATTGCTCAAATTTTTGGAAGGTCACTCTTTACTCCCTTCCTCTGTCTTTGACCTTCTTCCCCTTTTTCTCTCTCCCTCAACCGATTTATTGCTTAATATTGTTGTTTTCTATTTCACTTGTAGCTATCGGTGGTGAATTTGTAGTTAAAGCTGGATATAACAAAACTTGGCTTTTGTGAGGTGAGCGAGTTCTTTTTTTGATCTTTTCCGCCCTTTTTCATCCATCGTTTATGACTAGGTATCACAGGATTGTTTTTCCCCCTTTTCTGCAGACTGATCAATTCCTTCAACATTGTTTTTTCCCCTTCTTCTTCTGTTGATGTATCATTGAGGGTGTGTTTGATTGAGGGTATTTGGGAGTTTTTTAAAGGAATGAGAGGAGATTGGTTGAACCAAACAGACCCTGAAGGTAAGCTGCACAAGGTTCACTCCATTCACACATTCCCAACCCAAATCAACAAACTTAAAACAAGATTGAACCATCTTATAAATTGTTTTTCTTTAACAATTCGCTTTATGTTAACAGAATTGTTGCTTGGTGTTTCACTGTGGTAGGCCTCTGCAACAAGAAGTCCCCAAGAGAGGAATTCTACATTGTAGAATATGTGTTGGAGGATTTGGAACTTAGCTTGGCAAAAATAACATGTTCTATCGGTGATATTTCTTGTTCATTCTCATTTGTAATTTCATTTTATTCATTGATTTAGTAACTTAGATGTGAACTCAACCTGGTTACTATATTTTTTTTATGAGTGATAAGTCACATTTTCTATTATTTTTTCTTTCATACTTAAGGTTTTTGCAGTGTAATTTTGGTTAATTTAGAGTATTTAGTATAATTTTCACAAGTTTAGTGAAATTTAGGGTTAAAATCGTGGGATTAGTTTTAATTTGTATTGATTGTGAGTATTCCAGGATTATGAGATATAATTCTTTCTATCAAAGCCATTTCTACTGATTTAGGGTAATTTAGTACTTAATTTAGCTTAATTGACTGAATAATTGGGAAATTTTAAGATTAAGTCTTATGAGTTTTCTTCATGAAGATACTGTTCCATACACCATTTGATTATCCCTAATATCTCATGTCTTTATTTTTTCATTCATGTTAAACTCATTATGGATCACTATTTTTACTATTTTCCATTAGATTATTTTATCCCTAATTAGAGACGAATTTGATTTTAATTTTAATTTCTCCTACTGATTTTTGGATTAATTCATCTAATCATTATTTAAAGTACTTATTTAATCCTAATTCTAGTTGTTAAGGTTGGTCGAAATCATTTAGAGTTTTTAGAGCCAATCAAAGTTCAGTTAACCAAAGATGTTTTGGTCATTTTTTCCTTACACCTTTATTTTCTTATTATTTTTAGGGTTTTTAATTACTTTCTTTTTCATTTATTTCAACATATTTTTCCTTAATTTTTTATGTTAATTTTCATTCCAATTATGCTTTTAGGGTTTTTCTCATTATTTTTAGGGTTTTTAATTGATTTCTTTTTCATTTATTTCAGCATATTTTTTCTTAATTTTTTATGTTAATTATCATTCCAATTATGCTTTTAATCTTGATTAATTTTTTATTATGTCTTTTTCCTGTGGTTTTATTTAATTATGCTTCTAAATTATATAGATCACATAATTTTATTTTTGTGCAACATTTCTACTTAATTATTTTTGTGCAACATGTGGGCCTTGACATGATTTAAGGGTTCTAGTGGGATTAATTTTCTTCTCTCATTGGCCATTTTTTCCACATCACCTCCATCTAAACTTCCACATCATTCATCAATTCACCCATCAAGCTACCTCACCTATTTCACTTGAAATTCCCTCACTACTTTTATCCTTTGTTTGGTTCAAGAGATTTGAAAGAAAAGGAAAAAATAAAAAATTTTCAATCATATTATTTTTCCAAACCAAACAAAGAAAAATAAACATTTTTTTCTCCTATTTCCTCCTCTTTCTCTTATTAAGAAGAAAGGAAAAGTATTCCCTCCTTTATATGATTAAAGAGAAAAATATGATTGAAAAATTTCCCACATCTTCCCTTCAAATTCCTTTAACCAAGCATACGGATAATTGCTCCTAATGCCCCATAGTTCCCATTGCATTTGGCAGTTGAACCAGATCAGAAAACATCCAGGCTGAAGAAAAAAAAAATTCTCTCGCGTTCTCATTATTCAACCAAGAACCATGGAAGCTCTCTTCAATCGCCATCAAAATCACACCATTTTCTGTAATTCCTCCATTGATTCGTCCCCTTCTTTTCCCTCTCCACACACTCCAGCCATCAATTTCATCATCTACTCTCCTATTCTCTTCAACCAAGTCAGAACTATGCTGTATTTTTTGAGAGGTTGCTGCAATTTTTGTTGAAGTCGTGGAAGAAAGCTTGAGTTTGTCCAATTCGTAGCTGGTACATTAGTTGCTAGTAGTTAATTTTCAACCTCAATCATCTTTCATATAATCTCCATCTAATTCATTTTCAGCCACATAAGTCACCTCAAATTGCTTCCATAAATATTCCAAAATCATTAATCCATTCACAATCCATATCAATTTCGACCAATTTACTAAGGTATGAAATTTGCATTTTCTCATTCTAATTTTCACGCATCTATCATTAGCTTGTATTAGTTAGTATTGTGTCAATAAAAAAAATGAGTCAATAAAAGAAGTTAGTATTGTATAACATCCATTATGCATTTATTTAGCTTTCATACATCCATATAAAGCACTGATATCATTCATAAAAAAAAAAAAACAATAAAATATTCATTATCTTGGTTTTCTTTGCATTCTTGCTTTGCATCTCTTTTTTCATACATTCGAGTCCTTGCATCATTACTCCGAGGAACGATCTAGACACCACTATATTACATTTAAATTGGAGTGGTGGGAATTGATAAAATTTGTGAGAAAAAAGGTCAAAATTCATGAAAAACCACTTTGTCACATAATTTCTCACAAAAAATTAAGCGTGAGAAAACTAGTCATGGGAACAAAATCTTTCTCACAGAATTTGTCAATGGGAAATTTTTCTCATGGAATTTATAGGTATTTCTCATGAATGGTAGTCTATAAGAAATTTCTCACAGATAACTCTGTCATGAGAAATTTCTCACAGAACAATTTCTCATGGACTCAATTCCATGAAAAATTCTCACAAATTTGTTTATGTGAGAAATTTCTCACAAAATAACCCATGAAAAATTCAATGAGAAACGATAAAAGAAATTTTAACAAAAAAGTAAGCATTCTCATAAACTAGTTGTGTGAGAATGCTGAAAATCTAATATAAAAAGTAATAATCTAATACCAGAAATCTATTAGAATATTGCTTGGAAGGTGACCAACTTTTATCCATGTTCAAGGGCCTCAAAAAATGCCCAAATCTTATATGCTATGCCCATCTCCAATGAGGATTGAGGATTATTGGCATTAGGGCCTCTCGTTCCCTGAGTAAAGTATGAGGATTGGCATATCACCATGCAGGAAGGAAATCGAAGAAGAATGATCGGGCTTTAATGGCAAAACGTATTTCATATAAGAAAATGGCAAAAAGTATGGGATTATCCATCTTAATGGGGACATCATTACATGTGAATATGCATTATGAATGAAGGGCTGTATGCATGATTTAATGGGGTGTATCACACATTTGTCTTGTGTATAATAGGCATGCTATGGCGTCTAATCGATAAATGTGACGCCACCATAATTCCTCCTTGAAATGCAACATCAAAGTTTTGCATCGTGAAATTTTCAATGTCTAGAGTTGAAGAGAAAGAAATATTTAACCATGAAAATGGACCTTAAAAAGGAAACGATATAGTCTAACCTCTTCGCCGTTGCTTGTAGGACTTTTAGCTGAGGGAAATAATATATAGATCATTGGGCTGTTATTGTTGTTCTTAATCTTTATAGTTTAAAAAATTATCTGCTATTATATCTTCTTTATTGATTTAGTCGATTTATTGGGAAAAATGGTTAGTAATAAGGTGTGTTTTAAGAAAGAAATTTCATCTCGATCTCATACATTGGATGCTAATGTGGAATGTTTAATGTTCATCTTTTACTTCTTGGCAATATATTTGTTTGTTCTTCACTAGTTTATATAGATACTGATTTTCGCAATAATCATTTAAGGGTAAAGGATAGGAGAAATGTTTGGCTTTTGAAGAAAGAAAAAGTTCATGATTGCGGAAACTCTTCAAATCTTAAATAGAGAAAGTTAAACCACAAAATGTAAATGGATTGGAAAACAAATCACCATAATGATTTCTCAAGAATGACTAAATAATAAAGTTTTTTGAAATTGAAGTATGATTCACACTTGATATCAACCATGATGAAATATATATTATATATGAATGAAATAAATTTAACTCCGCGATTGAATTTATACGTAATTATAAATTAAATTATTCTTCTAAATATTGGCAATTCGATTAAAAGTTTTTCACACATAAATTATCACATTCAGTGGTTTCAAAGTAATTTTAAGGACAGAAAATTCTGTCATTGATCACATCCAGTAATTTCTTCAAAGTGCTTAGTTTTAAAAATTTTTTACACATGAATTATTACATTCAGTAATTTCCTTGCAATTGTGTGATTGCTTGGTCTTTTATCAAAGTGTTCTTAAAAGTTGCTTTTATCACATTCAGTACTGAAATCAAAGTACTTGTCTTTTATTTCTTATCGTGATACTGTGATGTATAATACATATAGTATAAAGTCTATACTTATCAAGAAACCATCTATTCTAAGGGCTTAAACTGTTATGTGTCAGCTCAGGAATAGGTTTTTACTTAAAACAGCTACCCTCACAATAGACTGACCCTTACCCTCGAGCTAAAATTTTTAACTTGCTAGTTAGAATGATGGGGGCATCAAGGGTTGACGACTTAATTGAAGGGTCTTATACTATGCCAAAAACTTTGCTCTCCTAAAGCTTTAAAGAATGCAGAGTTAAGCTTTTGGAAACATTTTAATGAGAATTGAAATTTTCCCCAAGCAATTTTTGCCCAGTGAACAATGGCTTTGTCCCCAGTTAACCATATGTATCCAGACTTTACAAAGTAGTTTCCATTATACTCCAAAGTTGATTTACCCCCTTGGAAACCTGCTGCCATTTTATCTCTTATATTCACAATTTTTTTCCAATGCCAACTAGTGTCTTGCTTGATTTGGTATTCCCTAAAGTAATTGTTTTTCAAGTAGACTTCATTTATCTACTTTACATATAGGATTGTTAGTTTAGCTAGTTTCCCAAGAGGGAAGTGAATTAAGAAGATTAAAATTTTTCTGCAAAAATGAAGTACAATGGTGATACTAAAAATTTACTGAAAAACAGAGTATAAGAAATAAAGAGTAATGAGAAGAAGACTCAGTGATTTATCCTAGTTCGGTCTACTCTACTTGACCTGTGTCCAATCCTCAAGTCACCACTTGAGATTTCTCCACTATCTCTTGCAAAATTTGAATGGGTTCTTACAATGACTGCAGTACAATACCAACCCAAGCCTTGAGCTAAAATAAACTCTCTCACTCTTCTTACTCAAGAATAAGAATATTTCCCTCAGTGTATTCTCACACTAAGTACTATCTACAAATGTGTAGATATATACAGAATGAAAACTCTTTTAAAAGAGTGGATATAAAAATTAAGATATAATGAATGAGCTAAAAAGAAGGTAGGTAAGCTTTAAATGTATTAGAAATTAAATCAGCAAAGTTTTGGCATATTTCTTATTTTTCTCATTACCAAACAACTTAAATAAGGTCATATTTATAGCTTTGGGACAAAACTATCCATTGGAAACGGAGATTAGCCGTTACTCTCAGAAAAATAGTAATTCATCTACCGCATTAAATGCACCTGACAGAGGTTATATGGATAACCTCCTCAGGTTATGCAAATAACGGGCAACTGTTTGTCTTTGTTTTCAACGTAAAGCTTTCGTTATGCTAATAATCTAGCTAGGTTATGCAGATAAGGTACTACCCAGAATGACTAAGTTTAGCTTAAAATAATTTTCATGAAAACCCTCTTAGTTATTAGAATAACATTAAGTTTTTCTCAAATTGAGTTTTAGTAGAACTTAGGTTTCAGGATAACCTCCCAAGGTTATGTAGATAATCCATTTTGCTGAAGAAGAGTTATGAGTTCTGTAATATAGGTTATGCGGATAACCTATTTACCCAAAGAATATTCAAGTACTCTGAAATATAGGTTATGCAGATAACCTTTTAACGGAGAAGAGTCCAAGTGCTCTGTGACACACTTTATGCGAACAACCTCCCTAGTTTATGCGAATAACGGGTTGTACAGTATCACTTGCCTTTACTGTACTCTCCCTTATGCGAATAAGGTGCCTACCTTGTCAGGATAATCGCCTTGACATATTTGAGAACTTGATTTTCAAACTGTGTTATACAAATAACCTTAACCCTTTTTCATGAAATTGAAGAATAAATTTTGGAAAACCTTCGATATTGAGTTTTTATCCTCATAACCTTCAATGGTTATGCGTATAAGGTAAATTATTTTTATGAAAACAGGGTAAACACTCAGAAACGTCTTTGAAATTGAGACTTTATCTCTATAGACTAAAACATTTTCATGAAAACCAATTGAACATTAAGAATCATTTTGAAATTGAAGCTTTATCCTCATAAGATAGCTCATTTCTTGAAAATCAATTTGAAGGCATGAGCTAATCATTAATCATTCAATTAGTCATCTCATTTAATATTGGGTTAATTGAAATTCAAAACTTATCTGCCTTCTTTTACAAATAGTTTCCTAAGACATGTGAAACAACTCTTCAATCTTCAGGAAACTCCAACTTTGTCATGCATTTCACTTGTGTTCTTTTGGTATTCAAATTCCAAGCTCATTTGTTTTAGAATCATCAAAACATCTGAATTAATATTCTCCCCCTTTTTTATGATGACAAAACAACTTAAACTTATTATTAGTACTTGGGTTTACATAAAGCTCCCCCTCAATATGTGCATAGTGTAAATAAAGTCAAATAATGTAGTGCATATTTTCAGAACAAAGAACACCAAGAATAAGCAAAGTTCATAGAAAGAAATTCATTGTATTATAAATATTCATTACAAGTACAGAAGCAAAAGATACAGGAACACAACAACTGAAAAACAGTAAAAAAGAAACAAGCAAGCATAAATCAACTAGTCCAATTAAGTTTCTTGCTTTTTCTTAGATTTCTTCTTCTTTTTCTTTGTGCTCTTCCTTTGCTTTATCTTTTTCCTCTTCCTTTTCTTCTTTCTCTTCTTTCTCCCCCTTTTTGTCATTAGCAACAGAAGGGATTTGAGTAACACCAGCATCCATCCTGGTAATGTCTTGATCAAGTTTGGCCTTCCATTCCCTAATTCTTTAAAGTCTTTCATCCAAAGAAAGTGGAAGGGTGGAGGGTTAGGGTGGAACAGTGGACAGTAGAACAGGCCGAAGAGGTACATTAGCAATAGCAGGAGGAATAGAAGGAAACACAGGAGTGTAAGGTATATCAGGCATAATAGGTGGAGGTGAGACAGTGGGAAGGGGTGCAGGAGAGGGATCATAATCAGAGGCAATGGTGATGATTTCCTACATAGCAGCCTCAACAAGGTAAATGATGCCCTCATAGGAGATAGGATCAGGGAGAGGAGGAAAGAGAGCATTAATCTCTTGTTTTCTTGAGGAAGATAAATTTGGTGAATGAAATCATCTTCAACCAAGAGAACTAAAGCTCTGCTTTGATCCTTGACAGTTTCTTCCTCAAGACCATAGTCCAGGTTAGGACCTAGGTCCTCTGATAGAGCAGGTGACTTAGAAGTCGAGGGAATAGCTAAATCATTAAGAGGAAATTGTGCAGAAGCAGTAAGTTTAGAGTATATGGGAGAAGGAGGTTGGAGAGGTGAAGAGAGGGTCGGGGTACACCAGAAGCTATTTGCTCATGCAAGGATTTCACTTCTTGGGTAAGACTCTCAAATTTGGTCTCAAACTGTTCTTGTATATCAGCAATGAGATACGCAAGATTGATCATATCTTCTCTGTGTTATTTCCAGGTGGCCATGGTAATCTGGAACAGGTTTTGGTATATGGTAGGTATGTCTGAAGGTGTAGGCAAGTCAGTGGCTGGAGTTTCATCGGGTTGCTCTGCGTGTGAGAAGGGGTATGAGGCTCAGGTTGCAAAGATTGAGGTGGTTCAGAGGGTGTGGATGGAGAGGAACTGGAATCGCCAACTATAAGACTCTTTGAAGCAGCTATGGACTCAGAACCTTCTTCAATATCCCTCTTCTTGTCAACCTATCTACTATTCTTCAGACTCATCCCCATCTCTTGCAGAACTTTCTCACTAAACTCTTCTGGAAGTAGTGCAGGGCCTCTCTCAATATGCAGAATGTTGTGAAATTTCAGAACCTTAGTGATAATATGCCCATATGCCAACTGTGAGTCCTGTCTATAGGTCCTTACTTTCCACATCCTCTGCAAGATGATATCCATCACATTTACTATTTTTCCCTTTATCAGTAGTAGTATGACTTGGAATTCCCCTCTGAATAGCTAATTGAAGCCTTCACTCTTGTTGAAGAACATACGAGAGACAATGTAATACAAAATCATGTTCTCAACACTTAGTAGAGTTTGAGCTATTTTCCCTTCAGAAGGCACATTTTGTCTTTGCCTGAACTGCCTTGATACTATTGTGCTACATTTGCAATTTGCTTCTCCCTTAGTGTCCTCATTAACAGCTTCATCTTCATTTTCAGCAGGATACTTTGAAGTTTCAATGTTTACCCTTATTCCTCCAGTAGGTAAATTCAAAGTTCAGACAACAGGTCAAGATGCAAGGTAATCTATCTCTTCCTCAATCTCACTTCAAACACCTTTGTGTCATGGTTAATTCTCAGAGAATTGTACCAAGCACGCATAACTTCCTCATTATAATCCTCCTTTAGTTCAATCAGTCCTCTATATTTCTCTACTAGCCAGTAGAATCAAACTTATTCCTCACTAGAAATTCTTCTATTCTAACAAAGTGAGGCTTAACTACCTTGTGCTTTTTGAAATCAACCTCATATGACTCTTTTAAAATCCTTATGCAAATAAGCTCATCTGTAATTAATGTTTGCTCAGAGTCAATAGCAAATGAACTTGTGTGTGTGTCAGCCTGAGGTTCTGATTTTGGAATTCCCTTTGGCTTTAGTGTTCTGGGCTTCTTTGTTAGAATACTTGGCCCAGCTTCCACTTTTCTTTTCTCCTGACTTGGTGATTTTGAGGCGTATTTTGACTTCACGTTATGCTATAGTCGTTCCCCTTGATTTCCACCCTTAGTCTTTGCCATGTCAGTGATTCCAGATGATTTGGTAAGGTAAAAGAAGTTCAGGATAAGCCGAAAAGAGATTTGAAAGCCGGAAATTGGATGGGATTTTGGAGATTTTGGAAAGTTTGAGGAGTACGATTTGAGGTTTTTAGGATAGGGTTAGGTTTTTCGCACAAGGTTCTGCTGAAAATCAGAGAATCCTATATATAGTCTCGAGGTTATACGCATAACCTATGGAGGTTATGCGAATAACAAGCTTTAAAAAGAGTATTCACGAGCACGGATAGCTGAGTTATATGGATAAGGTCCTTAGGTTATCTGCATAACCAAGATGAGTCAGAGGAGAGAAAAAGGAAGTTATCCAGACAAGCATACTATATTATCATGAAAAGAAGTTTCACAAAAGATAGAGAAAAAATTTGGCACAGAGCAGGTTATCCAGATAACCTTGTCACCTTATACAGATAACGTTCTTACTTTGAGAGCTTTTTTTCTGGAAGTAACATTATGCAGATAAGGTAGATAAGTTATCCTGAAATTGAATTTCACAAAGCACACACAATGAAGCAAACAAGGAAGGTTATGCGTATAAGGTGGAGACATTATCTGAATATCGAGTCTTACAAAGGCCAGAGGTTCACAAAAGCTCTTATTTTCATGAAAAACTCCACATCTTATCTAAATAACCTCAAATATAGAGTCTATGCACACCAGAAAATGAATTCATTTTCAGCATAAGGTTATGGGGTTATGCAGATAACCAAATTTGAAAAGCTCATAAACACTTACTGATAGCCTTGTTATCCCCATAAGCCTCTTTTTTTCAACATAACTTCATTCTAATGTGCAGGATACTTCATTTCGTCCATTTTTTATCATTTCAAATTAAGAAATGCCTGCAAAACAAACTTCTAGATACTCTAATACTTAAGTTAGTATTATTATTAACTGAGTTATAACCTTAAGAAGGATTTCAGAGAATACTCATAACTCATTGGGATTTACCATTCCCAATTCTCTATTGATTTTTCCATGTTTATCTTCTGCAAGTGGCTTTGTCAAGATATCTGCAAGCTGATCTTCAGTAGGGACGAACTCCAACTTGACATCACCTTTCAAAACATGATCTCTTATGAAGTAATGTCTTACTTCAATGTATTTTGTCCTTGAATGCATAACAAGATTCTTTGAGATGTTGATGGCACTTTGATTATTGCATCTTATTGGAATTTCCTTAATCTCAATCTCAAGATCTTCAAGTTGCTGCTTTATCCAAAGAACTTGTGCATAACAACTCCCCGTTGCCACATACACAGCTTCTGCTGTGCGGAGTGCTACACTATTTTGCTTTTTGCTGAATCATGACACAAGAGAGCCTCCTAGAAATTGGCAAGTTCCACTTGTACTCTTTCTATCAGTTTTAGATCCAGCACAATCTGTATCTGTATAACTTATGAGCTCTTCTCCATTACCTTTTGGATACCAAAGTGCCATTTGAGATATTCCCATCAAGTATCTGAAAATCATCTTTATAGCTGTTGCATGGGACTCTCTTGGATATGATTGGAACCTAGTACACATACAGACACTAAACATGATGTCAAGTCTACTAGCAGTTAAATATAATAAGGAACTAATCATTCTCCTATATTGAGTTATATCAAAGAGTTTTCCTTCCTCATTCATAAGTTCTGCCACCACAAAGGATGACCAATCAAAATAACTAAGGAGTGTCCTCTTGTTGCAGGCGATCTTTAATAGGCAGTCACTAATACTTCCATTAGATGTAGGACTCAGCAACATTCCTAGACTATACAGTAAGAACAAAAACTCGAACTAATTATTGTGATTTGTAGATTAAATCATACTCTTCATTTGAATGTACCTCATTCCTGAAAACTCCCCTTTCAGTTTTGCTAGTGCATTAACATGCACGTTCATTTCCACAGGATTTCCATGCTTGGGTATGCCCATTAATGCATTGACATCACATGCCTTTATAGCTCTTTGCCTTCCTCTAATGTACATTGTTGAAGTTGGAGGGTCAATAGCTCATACCAACTTTGTGCATAGATAATGATCAATATGTGTGTACCAAATGTCTAATAGCCTCCTGAAAAACATCTTCTCCACCCTCTCTCTCAATGTGTCTTTGTTTCTTACAAATTGGCCTAGAGAACATCGCGTTTGTAATGGTGCTTGCCATTAATAGGTATTTTTACTTAACATAAAACTAAGCTATATAAACACAATTTCCATAGAATCTATGCATATCATATCATACCGCATTGATATTGATCTAAATGATCTTCTTTCTCGTTGCTCTTGTATGCGTGATGTCATTCCCTTGTATTGGGCCCTCACATCTTCCGATAACTTATTCCACACATCCAATGTTGCAGCATTACACTTCCCAATAGCCTTGTAACCTGACTTAACTTTATACTTGGCCCTATACTCTTTCATAAACACATTTAGTGCCATCACATGTGATCTTTTCTCTCCCCCTCCTACTTTCTTCAATTTTTTCCTACTAACAACTATAGTCAATTGGAATAGGAATATTACCTAATGCATCATTCAACTAATTCATGCTATGCTAGGAGTTTTGTCAAAGCAATGGAATTCATGCAGCAATGGAGATGGTTCAAATTCAACTAAAGTTATTAGAATATTACCTAATACTCTACATGGTTCTAACACTATCTAAATGCAACATATATGTTAAACTACATGACTAATAACTACCACAACTACTTTGAAGATGGCTCTAACTAAAAAGTACCTCAAATGCTAAGTTAGTTTACATAAATGCTTTAACATTCAACCACAAATAGAGAGGACCTCTCATGAACCAATGCTCTACATGGAGATGAAGATAACCTAAATGATATGGGAAAACCCATCATTCTCCTTTAAACTTCAACATTGTAATTGCCATTCAAAGGGAATAAATGTATATACTCATTGATTCATATTCGAACCCTAGATGAGAACCCCAACAATACTTCAGCGCATCAAGTTTCCGTTTCCAACACACGAGATTGTTGTCCACCACAAAAATTCCACCAAGCAAGCATCACCAGTCTTGCATCTTTGTCGTTACCAGCATTCCTTCTCCCGTCGCTATGCATTTCCTCTTTCTTCTCTTCTTTTTGTTGTTGTCTTGGTCTTGGTTGTTCCTCTTTCTCCATCGTCACTGGTATTCCTCTTTTTCTTATTAAGGGCAAATTTGTAAACGGACATTACAATTAAGGAAAAAAAGGTTTAGGTCCTTAGCTGTCATTATTTCCACCTCATGCATTGAAATGTAAAAAATTGAATGGTAGGCATTAAAATGTAATTTTCCCTAATTTTATTGCATGTTTTTTTTTATGCCAACAGAATAAAGCTAATTATATGTATTTGAACCAGCTAAGCATTTTGTCCCCTCAACAATTCTATGAGAGATGTTTACAAAATACAAATAATGTATGCACAAGATAGAGTATATCATTAACTAATTAGCAGGGAATGGTTCCAACTAATTATCAAACGTGGGACATTTCATTAAAAGACCCATGTGGGAATGATAATAATTATTTTAAAAGATTAAAAATTAATAATGAACTATAGTTACTATTAATGTTTTCTAAGAATGCAATTTAGTCTCCTTAATGCTATAAGTGTGTTTTAGATTTATAACTTCAAAGAGTATAGGATTAGATGATAATTTTAAGGACTTGTCATAACTCTGAAAAGTATTAAATAACAATTTTAGTTATTTAAATAAATTTTAAATTGAAAAAATTGGGTTTTGGTATCAAAAAATAAAAATAGTTAGTTTTGGTGCCAAATTTTAAAAATTTTCTATCATAACTTATAAATTTTCTATCATTACTTGGAAATATTCTATTCTCATTTGGTAAACAAATTTTTTATCTTCACTTAGAAATTTTTAATCTTGACTCGGAAAAATTCTATACTGACCATAAAATAAGGTGAAATTTGGTCTCATTTATCAAACGCTTTGATTTTTTTTCCCCATTCTCCCTTTTAAATTTTAGAATACTTTAGGATAATTATTATCTCCTCATGGATCTTTAAAATGGAATTTGCCCTACTAAAAGCATGATGGATGTTTTAGAATAATTAACATAATTACGGTTGCTGGCTAAAGGATAATTGGCATAATCATCGAGGCATCTTTCACTCTCCCTTTATCCCTTTTTTAAGAGGATCATTGACTAATCAAGGCCAACAAACTAATAATAAAAGTCGCTTATCTTTTTAAAACCTTTATAATTTATATCATTTGTTTTGTTTAAAAAGAAAGAAGAAATGAAAAGAGGAGATTCTTTTGGCCGATGATGCAAAAAAATAATATAACCATTTTTTCTTTTTTATGTGCATTTTGTAAGTATTGATTCAACGAGGAAGATGCAGGTCCTTATGAATGAAAAAGAAAAAGACTTAAGACTTATTTACCAGTTATAAGTATACTATAACTTTTTTTTTCCCAATAAAACTTATATTTGCAATTGTTTGAGGTTAATGTTAGTGGCAAAGTATGTTCTGGCCCAAAAAAAAAGCGTAACAGTATGTTATTAGATAAGTCAAAAATAAAGATGTTATTAATTAATAATGTTTGCACATTTTTTCTTTTTTGTTTTAAATACAAGAAGCAATAATACATAAGAACTATGTAAGAAAACCAATATAAATTGAGTGGAAAATATTCTGATGAGAAGATCTTAGAACAAGTTTTGTGGTTAGAAAAGTAGCCCAAAAAAAGCCATAAATAGTTTAAAATGGACTTGGGCTGGATGTTTGTAATGGGCAATGCTAGCCCAAACGAGATGCCCAAAAATGGCCCAAATAAGTTTCGTGAACGGTGCGTTTTGGCGTTTTGATGTTCTGGTGACTGTTGCCGTCCACCGGTACCGAGTGCATCGTTCGATTTCGAACGGATTGGGGCTCTCTGAAACCCTTTCGCTTTTGGGATCAAGACTGTGGCTTCGTGGAAGCCATTTACACCTGAAGCTCTGAGTTTCTCTCTCAACAACCTACAAGGTTTGTTTCTGCACCTGTCTCTCTTATTACTTTTCGCTTGGGTCTTTCTCTTTTGTTTTCATTTTCTTCAAAATCTTGCCCTCCTATTCATTCTCTGTTTCTCTGTTCGCATCACATTTGTACCTTTTTGTCATTTATTTATTGAAGAGACATATGAATTCCTTCTGCGTTGCTGATTAGTTGCAGGGTATGGATTAAACTTTCCTTCTGCTTGTTATAATTTTATTTCTTAGTTAGATCCGAATAAGTGATTTCTAGAACTTACTTTTAATTCATAGAATGCGTGACTGTGTTCTGGGTGCTGATTGGAGTTGAAATTTTGGGTTTGCAATGATTGCTGAAATCTGAAGTTTGACGGTTCTTTTTTTGTTTTTGTTTTTTCCCCCTTTTATCTTTTTCTATTGCTTGTCACCATATGGTTTTGGAAAACACGATAGAGAAAAAAGTGTTTCTGACCATAGATATGCGGGTGCGCAACATAGTAGTAGGTTTATATTAATGGATCTTTTCTATATTTACACCAGCCTGTGCAATTGCACTTTTATACTGCGGATTTGGGGGTAAGACAAAATGGAAGAAATTCTTTCATTGTACATAATTTGAATAATATGAAGAGTGATCAAATGTAATAATCATTTTGAGCTTCCTTTTTTCTTTTGTTCTGGTAATGTGGTGTTAAATAATATACATACACTAATACTTAATTTGGTTCCGTTGTTATGAACGTTCATTCATCATCCTCATGATTACTGTTTATATGCATCCTATATTTTTGTTTATTGGTTCTTTGGTTCTAGACTGGTGGTCTAAAAACTTGTTTTGAAATCTTATCTTGGAGGTCCTCCCTTTGTTCCATATCTACTGTCCATATGTGATAATGCAGGTTATCATTCCTTGCCTGCCATTGCTGCACTGCTTCTGCCTGTAACTATTTGATTGTGGAAGAGAATTGTTTTTCACCTTACACCCTCCAAAATAAAAATAACGCAGGTTATCTTAAGCTGGTAACTGGAATATAATGTCTGAGGATGCTAGCCCAATGTTGGCAGTTTATGATGACCCCTCAGAGCAACGATCACTATCTGTGGATGATGCAAGCAGCACGGAGGAATCACCAGATGAAACCAGGCTCTCATTGGAGACTACTAATGATTCAATTCCATATATTGGACAAAGATTCAGCACTCATGATGCTGCATATGAATTTTACAGTGAATTTGCCAAGCAGTGTGGGTTCTCAATTCGACGCCACCGTACAGAGGGAAAAGATGGTGTTGGAAAAGGACTGACTAGACGCTATTTTGTTTGTCATCGTGCTGGTAACACTCCTGTCAAAACATCAACAGAAAGTAAACCTCAAAGAAATCGAAAATCTTCCCGATGTGGATGTCAGGCTTACATGCGTATAAGCAAGACAACAGAATTAGGTACTCCAGAATGGCGCATTACTGGTTTTGCCAACCACCATAATCATGAACTTTTAGAACCAAACCAAGTTCGTTTTCTTCCTGCTTACAGAACTATTTCAGATTCAGACAAAAGCCGAATCCTGATGTATGCTAAAACAGGAATTTCTGTCCATCAAATGATGCGGCTTATGGAGCTTGAGAAGTGTGTGGAACCTGGATATCTGCCTTTTACTGAAAAGGATGTAAGGAATTTACTTCAATCATTTAGGAAATTAGATCCAGAAGAGGAAAGCATAGATTTATTAAGAATGTGCAGAAACATCAAGGAGAAAGATCCTAATTTCAAATTTGAGTTCACACTTGATGCAAACAACTGTTTGGAAAATATAGCCTGGTCATATGCCTCATCAATACAGTCATATGATATCTTTGGTGATGCAGTGGTATTTGATACGACACATCGCCTGACTGCATTTGACATGCCATTGGGTATATGGGTTGGAATGAATAATTATGGAATGCCTTGCTTTTTTGGCTGTGTGCTTTTACGAGAAGAAAACTTGAGGTCATATTCGTGGGCATTGAAGGTAGTGTGATGAGGAAATTTCTTCCATCTATATAATTTCACTTTTATTTCTGTGTTAGCTTACGTCAGCTTACATTTCCTTTGTAATCTCTTTTATCTTTTGTTGATAGACCTTTATGTGGCTTGATGAAAATAAAGGAATGGAAGGAGAGAATATTTTTTAACTGATTGTGTAGCCAACACATTCAGTAGGGTTCCCTCTAGGATTTACTTGAACTGCTGATGGTCATAATGTTAAGTAATCTTCCCCCTGGTAACTTTATTTATGCATCATCTAAAATGAGCTAGGCACTTTAATTGTGGATGAGAAATGATTTATTTTTATTTCATTTTCCTATTTTTTGTGGAATCTGTATGCCATAGATGCATTTGATTTTTGAAAAGTTCTATGGCTCTTTAATTCACTTAGGAGGTTTTTCTTTTGCTTTGTCTGTTTTTTTTCTTCATCGTCTTCTTGGAAGGCATTCTTAGGGTTTATGAATGGGAAGGCGCCACAGACAATATTAACTGATCAAAATGTGTGTCTCAAAGAAGCATTAACCATGGAAATGCCAACAACCAAACATGCTCTCTGCATATGGATGATTGTAGCAAAGTTTCCTTCTTGGTTTAGTGCTGTTCTAGGAGAACGTTACAATGAGTGGAAGGTTGAATTTTATAGACTTTACAATCTTGAGTCAGTTGAAGATTTTGAACTGGGTTGGAGGGATATGGTTAGTTCTTTTGGGCTGCATGCCAGCAGGCACATTGCTAATTTATATACTTTACGCACACTTTGGGCATTGCCATTTTTGAGAAGCCATTTTTTTGCGGGAATGACTACAACTGGCCAGTCAAAGTCAATTAATGCTTTCATTCAACGATTTCTGAGTGCACAGACTCGACTTGCACACTTTGTGGAGCAGGTATTGTTTCTTTCTCTCTTTTGATTTGGAAATTGTTAAATTGTTTTCACGGTGTTGATTTGTTGGACTCTACACACACTTGCCAATTCCTGCCCCCTTCACCAAACCCTTCTTTTCAATATATACCCAACCATCATCCCCTTCTCTTTCTCTCTTCTACACCTCATGACCCATGTGAGATAATAAACGTTATTTCCCTTTTCTACCCTTTTCTACGCCTTACCAACTATTATTTGGCACTTTGGCCCAGGCCCATCATAATTGCTTTTTTAGAAGTAAATTTTGTTATTATGCTCAACAGTATGTTCCATCCTGTATTTTGGAGGATGTAAAAATTTATCTTATTGTTCAATTGGGTTTGCACAATCAGGTAGCTGTTGCTGTGGATTTCAAAGATCAAACTGGAGAACAACAAACAATGCAGCAGAATCTCCAAAATATTTCTCTCAAAACTGGAGCCCCCATGGAGTCACATGCTGCTGCAATTCTCACTCCTTTTGCCTTTTCAAAGCTTCAGGAACAACTTGTGTTGGCTGCACATTATGCATCTTTTCCATTCGAAGATGGTTTCCTTGTGAGGCACCATACAAAAGCTGAGGGAGGTCGGAAAGTGTATTGGGCTCCTCGGGAAGGAATTATAAGTTGCAGCTGCCACCAGTCTGAGTTCTCTGGAATTCTCTGTCGGCATGCTCTTAGAGTTCTTTCGACAGGAAATTGCTTTCAGATTCCAGATAGATATCTTCCCCCTCGCTGGCGTCGAATCAGCATGACCTCTGCTAAGCTTTCCCAGAGTGCAACTAAGGATCATGGTGAAAGAGTACAGTTATTACAAAATATGGTTTCTGCTCTTATCACAGAATCTGCTAAGTCAAAGGAAAGATTGGATATTGCAACAGAACAGGTTTCCCTCCTTCTATCTCGAATAAGGGAGCAACCAGTTTCATTGCAAGGTGTTAGAGATATTTCTGGCATTGGTAGGAATGTTTGACAATTGGCTGTAGCATAGGATACAGTAGGCAGAGTGTGATTCAGTGATGGAAGGAATAGTAAAATGTGGATGAGAAAGCAAATTGATGGAGTTTGGATTTTGCAGTGCTTGATTGAAGCTCAAAAATTTCCTTTCTGCGAAAAGGGGAAAGAATAGATTTGTGGTGTGGTTGGAAGTTCTTCTAGAGTGACATTTTTTGTGTAGTGGTAAAAATGCAAAGTTTCTGTTATGTTGGGCATACAAGGTACCAACCATCCTTCCTACTCATTGTTCCTATGCATTGCTTAAAAGGATTTTACTCTGTAGAAATGTATAGAAACTTGTTCATACACATTCTTGTCTTAAGAGTTATTGTAATTTATCTCAGTTTTGAATTTTGAATTAAGTAAGAAATTTAGATAGGGTTCACTGGTCTAAAGCAGCCCTTTCTTCTGTGATCTTGGTATCATGTGCTTGGAAAGTTCAAAGTTAGCTGTTCGCCTTTATGGTCCTTGAGTAGTTCTCTTTGGCCTCTCTTTTGAGCAACTTGTTTGGAGTTATTGAGCACCATTGTCAAAAATCAGAAAACCAGCAACATTGAGCTCCCAAAAAGTGTGAACAAGCTTGATAACGATGGCGTGGATGGGTAACTCTCGATGGTTTTGTTACGTCGTATATTCCAAGTGTGGGCTCGTGGCACATAATGATGGCAGCTTCTCCAAAATATTTCTCGTCATTGTACCATTGCCCGAGCATCGATGAGTTAGAGGGCAAAACTGGCTTACAAATGTGAATTCTGTGGAATCCTTATAATTCTATCGGGTTTATGATGGAATTGATTTCTAGCTTTTTGATGGAAATGTATTCGTTAGGAATCATAAATCTAGCATATCAAACATGCCAAGGGAAGGAATGCGTCCTTGATTTCATTTCTTTCCTTACAATTCCTACATACCAAACGGGTTATAGATGTATTCTCCAACTTTGGAGGCGTTTCTTTTGATAAGATTGATTTAAATTGTTTGGGAGGAATGTATAAGAAAAAAATTGTTTGGGAGGATAAGATAAAAGGCTGAGCATCGTGAAATTATACAGTGGTCATAATGTAATTGACTGGAGGCTAAACTTTTTACAATGCAAAATTATTTTGGAAGCAGAGGTGAATTTTGTACTTTACACAAAGTTTAAGGTAATTATATTGTTGGTTAATGAATAGTGTGTGTGTGTGTGTGTGTGTGTTTTTTTTTTTAAATTTTATTATATATATGAATGATTAGATACATTTGATGATTAAATACATTTTTCTCTATATTATATGAAGTTTGAAAAATAAGTTATATTATTGGTAGTAGCTTATGAATAATATAACTTGTTATAAGTTTTATATTTTATGTTGATGACATTTAATTTAATACATGAAATGTAGTGGCGGCAATGGAATTTTTAATCTTGAATGTCTAATATCATGTAAGAATATTCTGTAGAACTGATTAGAAGAATGTCGAAAGATAATTTTACTTGTAAGCTTATTTTTACGCTCTTAACCATGTTTTGTTATGATGAAATGGGAGAATAGCTTAACAGATTGTTATTCTCTTTCGTTTTACTAGAATTTATCTTCCACAATAAGCTAGTGTTTGACACTAATACGCATAAACGTTGCTAGAAAGATAATCATTGTACTGTACTCATACCATATTGTTGCTCATCATTTGCCGTCAGTTTCTTGTTCAGAATACTTTTTTTATTTAAATAAAAATAAAAGATAACTGATATTATTATATCTAATTATAATTTATAATTACAATAACATAATAAATATTTCATAAAAATAAGAAAAAACTAATTTTTCCTACTCAATTCAAACAAGACCACATCATTCTGTAAAATTTTCCATGAGTTTTCTCAATTTCTATCGTCTAATTATATTGTGATACAAGTATTTCGATATTGACAAAATACATATTAATGTAAACATTTAATCATTACAAGAAAAAGCATTGTATACAATCTACATATCATTCTAGTGTGACTTGAATCATAGAGCATAATTTTTTTTCTTTTCTAGTTTTCATGAAGCTCCTCTTTTAAACTATCCAAAAGATGGCCTGTGAACAATATACCCAGGTTTGGCCTATATACCCAGGTTTGGTAAGATCTTCCATTTCTTGGGCCATTTCTATCACCTTGTAAAATGGTTGAGAGACCATTGCAGTCCTCAATCAAAAAGCCACGAATGCAGTTCAGCTTTTTTATTCCCAAGTCTCATTGGTTTGTGATATCCGTGTGGTAGATCAATTCAAATGAATCTCTTTCACAAATTAACCCTTCTATTGCCTCATCAATTTTCCCACCCTTGTAGTACTTCAAATACTTGGTAAGTCCGTGTTCAAAATATTGAAGAATTTTGGGATATTGTGAATATTGACATCCAATTTAAGATTGGCTCGAAACAAGTTTCTTTTGATCTCTTCACTGTCTCCAACTTGCCATAAAATTTTTTAGTATCTTTGAGGAGGGAAAACTCCAAGAGCAGTTAGGAATTTTAGCAAAGCTACCTTATTTATAATATGTCAAGCTCGGTTGTATCATTGCTCATATCATCACTTCAACAATTAATTAGTTCTTCTATATTTTGAAGCTTGGTAATCACATGATAGTATTCTGAGTCTTGGTAGTAACTTTGTTCACCACTTTTAACATATAGAATTTATAAACATATCAAAATTGTTCAAGCTCCAATACGAGAATGTAAAAAGCTCACTTGGATATCCTAAATGTCAAGGACCTCAAGAAGTTGAAGTGACGCTGTTTCAAAAGGCAAATCCCCTAGGTGCTTACCAAAATTTGAATAGAGCCATTTAGATGGGTTAAGTTTGACAGCAATGATGGAAACTTTACAATAGCAATACCATGCAAGTCTAATACAAGACCATTGCTCATATTTTCGGGAAAAAAAGTTTAGAGACCGTTTGATTTCACATTTGCAAATTTAAGTTTGTTATAATAAGATTTAGATAAAAGTAAGTTTATTGTAACAAGTTTTATGTTTAGATTTATATTTTTCCAAAAGTAAGTTTGATAAATTAAAAATTATTTCAATAATAAAAATTAAAAATATTTTTAAATGTGCAATTACTGAAGAAAAAGATAAAAATTTTATAATATTATATAACTAATTGAGTTATATTTTCTCTATTTTCTCTTATAAGTCAATTTTAACTGTTTTACATATAATAAGAAAAACAATTGGAAGTAATTAAAATTTTTAAACTTTCCAAAATTTACCATAACTTTCTAATATTGCTTTCATTGTGTCTTTCTTAATTTTATTTCATCTTAATTGTATATTTCTTAATCTCTCACCACCATAATTATTTTATGAAGACAGACATAGAAATGAATATTTAATACGTACAAAATGATTTACATTTTGTATACTATATTTTTTTTTTATAATAAGAAACGGAGGGAGTATATGCTTTATAATATAGATAATTTTAATTATAAAAAAAGTGCCAAACCTACCAGTACAGAAAAAAAAAAGCCAACTTCATTTTTCTGGACTGAAAAGTAACACTCATGAGCTTCATTGAGAAAACCCTAGTTTGAGGCTAAAATGAGGTTTTGTAAACCTACGTTTGCTTTTACCAAAGATTTTCCAAATAGGCACTTAATTGTGGATGATCTTGAATTCTTTTGTAGCAACCATGTCTCACGCACGTCATAATCTAAGAAGTTCCATTCATTGAAGTAGAAAAAGCAGACAGACTGCATACAGATAAGAATATAAAAAGTACTTGAAAGTAAAAGAAGATTAAGTAAAGATAAAGAACATGAAATAAATAGATTGAAAGTAAATGCACGAAAGCAAAATACAAGACACTAAATTAAAGTAAAAAGGTAGTCCGCATAAGATTGGCTTAGAGGACGAGGAAGGAAATAATAATGCGAACTGTAAGTATTAAAATGGTGGTAGTTTGCACAATTTAGACGAAAAAAGTAATGAACAAGAAATTAAAACATGTCAGAATGGTAGAAACTCGCATATTCTATACAAAGAGAAAAGAGAAAAAGGAAAGGAAGAAGAAAGGTTAATGAACAAAAATAGAAATGGTTAATAAAACTTTATTGAAGTGAAAGTATAAGAAACTTACAAAGATTTCTCTTCTAGAGAATCTCCCTGTACTTTCACTACAATTGCTTATAATGGTTTATATAGAAAAGAGAGTGAAGGATAGTAACTAAAGTAACAATCCCTTATTAAGTATTCCTTTACTTTTGGTGGCATTTAGGAATTACATATAATGCTCTTATATCATCAAGCAAAGCATAAATATTACTAGAGAGCTTAATTAGATCACAGAGAGATAGGTCCCTAGAAGTAAACTAAGTAGAATCGAATTACTTTCAACTTCATCCATGCAGTGAATTATTAAAATAAAATCTGTTTAATCACTGGGTCAAGTTTATTGCAGCAAATAAAGCTCATCCTCATCTCTGGAAAGGATAATCGACACGGATCTGGGTGGAATCATAAAGCAAAATGCTAGAGAGAGGGATTGAATCCATAAGTCTCTGTTCATCAATATCATGGTGGGAAAAATTTTGAAAAGACAGAGTGATGGTGAAGAAGATCTGTGTTCAGTGGGAGGCATTAAAGATGAAAGCAATATATGAGAAGAAATTTAGATCCAGAGAAAGAGTCTAGGAAGATGTATTCTGTTTCTGAAAACACACAAATTTCAGAGTTGCATGAAGGAATGAAGGAAGAATTATGGGCAAACCTGGGTCAAACTGAGATGGCAGCTACTTGTGGAACGTGAAGAAATGCTCTCAAGTCCTATTTTCTGGGATTTTAACGAAGTGGTTACTTGATCTCTTTCCACAAATGAAGAACTGACTGCAGTTCAAGCTCATCCTTAGAAGTCAACCCACGGGGAACGATGAACTTCATGAGAAATCACATTGCCATCATCATCGGACCAATATTTTAAAAATCAGATCTATGTTATAATTGGAAAATTCGGTGGGTGACGGTTTTTATGGTTTAACCAGTTTGTATATAGTCGAACAGGTGATATAATAATTAAATAAAAATAATATTATATATAATAATATATATATAAATAAAATATCAAATTATTAAGAAAATAAATTTAAATAATTTAAATTCATAATAAGTTAATAAATTCACATAGTAATAATATATATTAAATTATTAAAAGTAATATTAAAATACTTTAATATAATAACACTATATAACTATAATATTATAAAATGACTATATTCCCTCAATTCCCAATTATAAAAAATAAATAATTATTTTATTTATATCAAGAGAAAAATAGTTTTGATAGTTAAATTCATTAATTGTACTACAATTTTATTATTTTTTTAAAAATTTCCCACATTAAAAGTCTGAAGTAAGATTAATTCATTATTAGTAATTATCAATACAACCTTAATTACTCAAGGATATAAAAGAAAAATAATATTAATTACTCCATAAATTTTATCCATGTCTCTTATATTTTAGAATAAATAAAAAGTCTCAAAATTCTCTTATAATTTGGGACAGAGAGAATATAATCCAATGAAATTTTTCATTTTTATAATTAGTAATTTTAAAATAAAACAAAAAATAGTGTTTTACTCTATAATAATTTTTATAATTAATAATTTTGGCAAAAAAGGTTAAATCTAAGTTAAACTTTACCCAATTTAAAAAATTAACTGGTTCTTTAAAAATCGCTCCGGTTTCCGGCTCAACTCCGGTTTCTGGCTCAAAAGCCAGTTTAAAGCGGTCCAATCTGGTTTAACCCCTAAAACTATCCAAAGTTGAAAACCAAGCCGTTCTTTACACCAGGTGACGATCCAACCGGTTTAACCGTCTGGTCTGGTCCGATTTTCAAATCATTGGATTAGACGCTCGCCCACATGGTCCCAACTCCCAATCGGTGCATATCAAAATTATATATTATTCTGAACTATTGGTGGGAAATGCACTGATTATTATGCTATGTTTGCATGGCTAGAAATGGGAAAGGGTTGGGGAGAGATTTTACTCCCTAGTTTCTTTATTTGGTGAAAAAATAAATTAGGAAAATGGAGAAAAAATGTTATTCTTCTTAGTATCTTTTCCCCCAAAATTAAAATAATTTCAAAGAAAAGTACATCATTTTATCCCACCATAATAAATTCTGTTTGAGAAAACCCAACACTCTCTTCATTGGTTTTTTTTCTTATGTGTAAAGAGGGATTTCATTAACGAATCAAAATAACAGGAGAGGCCATCAACAAAACAAGCCTCGAAATATGTACAAAAAATCAACTTTACACCAGGCGATAAGATGCTATGTACATTAACATTGCCATAGCTACAGAAGTCGCCTTAGCTCTCAGAAGTCGCCTTAGCTCTCAGTGTATGGCTAGTCATGAAAAGAATCTCGTTTGTGGGGACGGTGGTGGCTAGGCGAAGAGGATAAAGGGGGCTAGGGTGGAGGGTGAGAGTTTATGAGAAAACCAAAGTAAAAAACAAAATAAAATAAAAAGTTAAGTGCCAGTCGGTAACAGAGAAAAATCGGTGTTGCTGCCTCTGATTTGTGGATTTGTAGCATTGTGTTAAATATTTTTACTTTTTTCACCAAAGAAAAATATATTTTTACTTTTATAGCATGTCAAGAAATAATTTTTTTTGTGTAATATAATGATTAATTTTCCTCTCTATCATCATGTGTCTAACTCCCATTTTGTACTTCGTAGATTCACATTTCATACCCTTGCGTCTCTCTCCTTTGCGCATCCACTATCACCATCGTCAAGCTGCTCTTCAGTTACCGTCGCTACCACCGACCTCCTCTGTAACAATCATCACAGTTGTGAACCCTTGACCTAGGTTTCATCAACCTCCTCCCTATTTATCTTTTTTTTTTTATTTCGAAATCATGCTATATTTTACTTCCACACTATAACAGAGCTGCTTATGTTGTGAGAGGCCCATTTGTAGTTCTCAATTTCCCACATGAATACCCAATGTTAGCTAGTGGTGCTAATATAGTAGCTGTCGGTTATTCCTCTGTTTTTTACTCGGCTTCTTCTTAAGAGGAGTCATGGACAGGGAAAACAAGTGTTCGAGTTCGAATGCTTGGATGTTAAATTGCTAGAGGAGCTTCTTGATTGTGAAGAAAAAAAGGAGATGGGAAAGTGATATTTTGTAAAATTATGGCAATTGTCCAGAGAATGATATGTGCTAATTTTAATATTAATTTTTTTAAATATTTGGTTAAGATATTTTTTAGTTTTAATGAGATTCATAGTGTGCCTGCAGGTGAAAAAAATTGCATATAAAACTATATGCATATATAATATTATATATTGAATACATTCTTTTAGTTTTTAATTCAACTATGCAGAGGATAAAAATAATATTATTATGTTATTAGAAGTAAAATTCTATTAATTGAAGAATTGAAGTATTGGATGAAAAAAATATCAAAATAGAATTGATGTATTGTATGAATTTGTCGATAAAAATGGCACTTTCCTTTTTCAAGTAATGTATTTTCATATTATTTTTTACTAGATTATCTTGTTAAAATTCAATTTCAAATTCAATTGAAATGAGTAAAATGATATATAATTATAATGACAAAAAATAATATGTAATTATATATTCATATAAAAGAGAAAACAAACATAGTGGAAGAATAGATCGGAAAATTTGACTTAAGTATATTAAAGATATAATTGTCCATTCATAATTATTTTTTCTTTTTTTTCCTTCTAAAATAAATAAGATAACATTAAAATTCTTTTATTAAAATTTCTCATTTATTCTCTAAATGCGATAAAATTAAAGTTCTTTTTTTTTTCATTTTGTTTCTTTCCCTCATTAAATCCCTCTCCTCCTTTTTCCCCTCCATTAAACTAAACACAACGTTAAAAAAAAAAAAAGAAGAAGAAGTAAATCTACCCATCTACCCGTGTGATATTCAATATGATCAATACGTATTTTTTTTTTAAAAAAAGTGAAAATGGAATCTCATCAAGAAACCAGATTACAAAGCAGTCAAAAAAAAAAATAAGCAGCATTTACAAGAGCAAGGCAAAAGAAAACATGCGAAAAAAAACAATTTTAACTACTGGTTTCTTCAGCAAAAGAATGAATGATACAAGAGGCCTTTTATATTTCTTCATTTGGATCTACTCCCTCTAGTCCAAAATATAAGTAATATTTCAAAAATTTATTTTGGCCCCAAATATAAGTTTTATATGGTAATTTCTAAACCATTAAATATTTTTTTTTCATATTTTACCTTTATATGCAATTAAATGTAAGAGGAAGAACAAACTTTAAATACAATATATTAAATAAGGATATTATAGGAAAATAATATATTTTTATAGATTTAATAAGTAAATCTACATTTCTTGATTCATGTATAATTAGTCAAATAAGACTTATTTTTTAGACCACATGAAATATTCATTTGTACCAATTTATATACATTTGTATCATTATAGATTTTGATAGTAAAATAGTCATTGTAAATTTATAAGATAAAGTAACAAAGTGCAGTGTTATGAAAACCAGATTGACCGGTTTGATTGGTTAGACCAAAAACAAGTCATGTCTCTAGTCCAGAGATAGGTGATAATTAGAGATCTAAACAATTAGACAAAAATTAGATAAACCAGTGAAAACCAATAAAATCAAACTAGGTTGTAGGTGAACCCATTAAAAGATTTTTTTCACTAAAAAAAATAGCAGCATCGCAGAGGATAAGGTGAAGAAGAAATAACTAAGAAGGGAAGAAGAAATAAAGCAAAGAAGAAGGAGAAAATTAAAAAAGAAAAGGAAGATCTTACCAAAGAAATAGATCCACTCATAGCATAATAAAAAACTAGCCATAAGCATGAAGAAAAGAAGATAGATGAAGTCATGAAAATACCAAAATGAATTTTTAAGAGGAAGAAGAAGAAAGATGAAGAAGGTAAGGGCTGTTTGCAGCTGTGGATGAGAAAATACTTTATGCCCCATTTGACTCACAGAAGTGATTTTGAAGGAAGTAGAAGTGGAAAAAGAAGTGGAAATGGGTTTAAAAATATATTTGGTATGACAATAGAAGTATTATATGATTTTTATGTAATGTTTGTATTTATAATATGCAAGTACTAAATTGCCCTTAAAAAATTTTAAACACACATATATGTATAAAGATAACACAATAAGGACCACCAGAAACCATCGGTAAAGACCACGAAAATCACCCAATCCCTAGATATCACCGGCAAACTCTAGACATAAAGGAACAACAATACAAAATCCAAATCAAACTTTGTAACCTAACACTAGAACAATAATCAAGAAATCGAAGCTGCCATTGTCATTGAAGCAAAATCAGAAATCTTGATATGTTGAACTAGATCTTTGGTTGTGGCCTTCAAAATTGATAATTGTCATTGATGATTTGTGGATTTGTCGAAGCTAGGGTTGATATGAAGAAGAGCTCCAATCATCTTTGTTGCTAAATGGATGGTGCGATGGAGATGGGGATGACGACAATTTCATTGGACGTGAGGATGGTAGATGATGAGAAGTCAAAGGAGATGGGACAATGATGCTCTTTCTCTCACCAAGACACTCATCAACGGGATTTATAATCTCTCAAAGCTATGACGCCACTGTCATCAACGGAGGTGGAAGCTTGAGGAGACGGTAGCGACTCTGACCTAGGTGATGGTTGGCAGACAATGAGAAGAAGTCGAAGGAGCAGGTGGGGGCAAAATTGGGTATAAAATTACACTTCCATGGAAGTGGGCACTCTTCCAGGGTTCCTATGATGGAAGTCGATTCCATCATTTTTTATAGAAGGGGGCTTCTATGGATTTGAACTTCAAATCAACCAAATAGGCTTTCAAGTGAATTCCACCTCCACTTCCATTTTCATGCCCCCAATTCCAGTGAATCAAACGAAGCATGAGAGAAAGAAGGTGTGGTGAGGGTGGAGAAAGCAGTAAAGGCATAACTTTCTTTGGCTTTTCAAACATTCCTCATTGAACACAGAACCCAACGGAATGAATGGATGTATCATTAAGTTAAGTAAATGACTTTCCTCCTTTGCAAAGTTTTTAATTTTAAAAAGGCATTCCCCCTCTTTTCTAAGTCAATGTACATGCCTAGATGTGAAAAGACACATATAGACACCTAAACCTAATGCTAGAAGGTAGGAAATGTATAGGAACCTACTTTAAATTCTTTGTATAAACAATAAATTATTATATTTTAAATTAATGAAAAAAGCCAAAAGTTACCATTATATTTTAATTATAATTATGAGTTGGTTACATTAAATAAATTCCAATTTCAATGCCTATATAATAATGATAAAACAAATTTTTTTTCTAGTCACTCAGAGTTCTCCTTTTTTCCCTCGGTGCACGTTAAGCTTGCCTTCTTAACATGAACCATCGGCCATGGCTAGGAGGAAGAAGTCGACTTTCAAGGTATGAAAGGGCTCAAAGCTTAAAGCGAACAATGTCTCTCCAACAATAGGATCTCCAATTAAGGCCAACTAGAACAGAACGACAGAGGATTTAGATGATTCAGATGGTGCCAAAGATCAACCCCAAACTGGTAAGTGTCTATCTCAAAATCTTACATTTATAAGCAAAGCTGTTGAGACTAAACTTAGTGAACTTGTGGGGCTCATTGCAGAATTTCCTGGGTTAAATACCATTCAAAAGAAGACAAGAATTAAAGCAAAAATATACCAGTTGTTTAATGAGGGAAAAAATTGAATTGGAATGAGGAAACAAAAAAAGAGAGCTTGAATGAGAAACCTAGGTTAGGAAATTGTTGGGAAAATTTTGATATATCTAAACTAAGAAATGCAAGATGTAAACTGCAATATATAGAACCGGTGGGCTCAGGGATCGAAAAATAGGGAAAATTACCACTGATGATGTTTAAAAGGGAATGGAATTTTGGAAGTTAGCTGTTGTTTGCTTTGTTCTAGGTGCAAAACCCCTTTCCAGGTCATGCATGGTTACTTGAGGAGAATTTGGGGCAAATATGGCATACAAAGGATTATGTTTATGAGAAATGGCCTGTTTGCTATTAAATTCAACTAAGAACAAGCAAGTATGGAGGCATTGGAGAAGAGATCAATCATTTTGACAAGAAGCTATTGATAGTAAAACCAAGGTATGTGGAAATCCAATAAATGAAAAAGGAGGCTGTGAAGGTCCCAATTTCGATCCAACTTCCGGACCTTAACCTCAGATATTGGACCCTTGATGCCTTAAGTAAAATTATTACTCTAATTAGGACATCATTACTGGCTGATCAGATGACAATGCATAAAGAAAGACTAAACTATGCAAAGGTCTTTATGGAAATAAATATAAATGACTCTCTTCCTGACACTATTCCATTTGAGTATGAAAATGGAGTGGTCATCGAAGAAAGAATTGATTATAAATGAAAACATGCCTTTTGTAACGATTGCAGAGGCTATGGACATGAGATAAGGGACTATAGGAAACACATGCAAAAGCAAGAATGGAGACCAAAAGCTGTAGTTATAGAACAAAAGGAACCATATAACAATGATACTGTCATTGAAGGGACACAAGATAAATCTACAAATATAAATAAACTTGAAAGTCCTCAAAATAGGCCTAAACAACATTGGTAGACTGTGAGCAGAACGAAAAACAATCAATCAAATAGATACACAGAACATGGAAAAGGCAAATAAATTGTTCTAAATGTTGTCCTTGAAGATGGAAGTGGAAAAGATCATCAACTCACACCTGCAGATAGGCATATGAACTTTACAATATTATATGTCATAAAATATTAGGGGGATGAATGACCCCTAGAAACAAAGAGAAATCTCTCTTTTTTGTAAAGTTCATTGTATTGGCCTTTCGGGTATAGTGGAAACTAAGCTTTAAATTAATGCTTACACGAAAGTTCTCACTAAATATTGGTCCTCTAGGGTAGTTATATTAACTTTGAACATAGTAACAAAGGTAGAATCTAGGTTCTATGGGACCCTATTGTCCCACAGGTTGTGATTACAAATAGTTCCCCTCAGCATGTTAACTACATGGTTAAATGGTTTCCTCTTAATGAAATTGTTCTGATGACATTTGTAAATGGGTTGCACTCTATAAATGATAGAAAACCTTTGTGGCAAAGTTTAAAAGTTACATCACAAGCTTTATCCCTTCCTTGGTTTGTTATAGGTGATTTTAGTAGTGTTTTGCAAATAGATTATAGAATTGGGGGTTCACCAATTACTCTTAATGAAATCAGTGACTTCTTAGATGCTATGGATGAATGCCAATTGAAAGATCTAAAAGGAAGAGGATGTAGATATACATGGAACAATAAGCATACTAATGATGGTAGAATTTTTTCAAAAATAGATAGAGCAATTATAAATGAAAGTTGGATGAATAAATTCATGGATTCTAAGGCTTTATTTTGACTTAAGGGTATCTCAAATCATTCGCCTATTATTGTGAATTTGGACAACTCCCCTCCACCAAAGAAGAAGCACTTTAAATTCTTTAGAAGAAGGGCAACCAAGAAAAATATGGGTGGATGCTTGTACTTTTAATGGTAGGTGATTGATTCAATTTTTCATACATGCTATCACATTTATGTGAACTAACCCATTAGCTGGATTTGATTAACATGAATTTTGTTGGATTTGTTTAGATATTTTCTTCCACAACTCCCCATTAGGTCATGATCCTACACCCTTCCCTTCTGATGTGCTGAGGCATTGGAATGATAAGCGCGTAAGACATAAGGATCATAGGGAAAGAAAAAGTGACCATGGCATCCTGTATACGCCTCCCTTATTGTCTCATGCTAGCACATCTGAAGAACAAACTGATGACAATATATTCTATGACCCGGCAAGTGAATGAGTAATTTGTATTTTCATTTATTTACTATTTTTTATTTTGTACTTAGTGTGTAATGTCGTGATGTAAGAGATGAGAGTTTTGTATGGTCGACTGTTAAGCAAGTTCAAGTGCAACCTCATTGATGAGCTTATAAAGTTTCAAGCGGAAAATAATGGTAAGACCGTTGTGAGAGAAGTCAAGCTTCCAAAGGACGGAGATGAACTGGAAGAAAAGTAGCATTATGACCCTGATGAAGTGGGGAGAAGAAGGACAAGGTATGAATACTCACCTTCTATGCAAGGGGTCCCAAAGCAAATTGCGTCTGTAATAAAATTTACAAGAGAACAACTTGATGAGGTCAAAGAGGCTAACGGTGAAGACCAACTAGATGATTGATCGAACCAAGTGGACGGTAGTGGCCATGATCATGCTTATGTGGAGGAAGGAGAATAGGTGGTGATGTTGAGAAGGTCAAAGAGGTTAAGGAAACCTATGAAGTTGTCACCATTTGCATGAGTCGATTGGGAAAGGGAGAGATGTTGAGAGGGATAGTTTATTTACGAAGTGTGTAAGTTGAGCATCCCTTGAGGAAGAAAATAAGACAATCATTGACATCATTGGATATTTTGTGACACAACCTGAAATGCATTCCTTTAGTTATACAGAATGGCTCAATGATGGTGTAGATTGCTATGTTTATAGTATTTAGGATAATTGTTGCACACCAACCTTCATTTGACTATTGGTGTTTATTATTGCACATTGTGTCAATTATTGCTAATACTCTTAGTTTTGACCAACTAGACTTATACGATGAGGTCCAAAGGCACATATTTGATGCACAATTTATGGTAAATAAATTGATGTTTGGTAAATTTAATTTCTTGGTTTGCACTATGGCGCCACTAATTTGATTTATGTGTTACATTGTAATTTCATAGAAGAAGATGATTAAGGCCTCGAAAATTGGCAAATTTGGGACAATAGATGTTACTTTAACCTAGAGAAAGTAGGATATAACATAGTTAATTGCAACTTTGTCTTTATACCAGTAGTGGATAATTTCCACTAGTGGTGTTATTCAATTCAACCTAAACAAATAGAGTTTCACATTCTTGATTCCACAATAGGAACAGGTTAAGTTGACAATGCAGTATACAATTGACAAATGATCATAGCTAGCAAAGTGGTATAATTTTGTACTGAATTAATTTTCTTTTCTTCCATGAAACCCTAAGTATTTATGGGTCATAATTAATGTTTTCAGAGGTACAATTTCATGAAAATCTTTCGAGAGATAAAGCCAAATGTGTATACGGGATCCTTGCCAATGGCAGTTAGTTTGGCAGTTGTTCCTCAGCAAGAAAATTTGTTCGACTAGGTAAGCTGGGATGGGAGCACAAGACAATGCCTTCTTATACTTAAGTATTGTTATTGCAGTGTATTCGTCAATGTTCGAATGTCTTTTTGTATTTTCTGTTCTAGTTACTGTGGTGGATATTATTAGGATTTCATGCAGGAGGAGATGAGATAGATGAGAGTTTATGTGGTTTGGTGGTTGGTGAATCATCTGAAGAATGAAGTGAGGGATCAAGTGATGGTATGGGCAAGTGAGGACGAGCATAGGAAGCACAGAGGGTCAAAGAAAACATAGTATTATGCATGCTATAGTTATGTGTCATGTTTTGTGGAGATGCAAACTATTTGTTTCGTTGCACTTATATTTTGGGGGGTTAGGAACTAGAAATTTGTCAATATGCAAAAGTTATTGTCCTAATAGGCAGCTAACATATGTGGTGTGTGGATTGAACCTATTGGTAGAGTTATATGAATGTATATATTACACATTGGTTGACTACTTCGTAAGTTAATGTATTTTTTAAGCTAACAAGCAAACATCATTATTGATATTGATACTAGTAAAGTGGGAAAATCAGTTGGCCAATGAAAAAATTGAACATCATTTGTTTGATATGATAGTTGACTAATTTCTAGTAGGCATTGGAGATCTACAATGAGTAGGTGGAATTATTCCCAACTTGCAAAATTCACATGCAGGAGATTAAATTTTTCATTCTTTGACTTGAAAAATTCTAAGAGGGAGGTGTTAGATGACCTTTTTTAGTTAACAGGAAAACATCTTCGGTCAACCAATAAAAGAATTGAACATTATTTCCTTGATCTACTAGTGGACCAATTAATAGTAAGAAGCGGAGATCTACAACTCATGAATTTTTTCTAATTTGAAAAATTAATTTAAAATTAGCTGATGATTTTTTTCATCCTTCAACTAAAAGTTTACAAGAATGGCCTAAAATTCCCTAAGTGCCATAAATTTCAAAAGTCACGTGAATATTTACAAGTTGAAAGTTTTCAACTTGGATATGATTTTGTGCAACTCAGAGCTAAAATTTATAATTTTAAAAAAATTTACAACTTAAACTTGAAAATTTCCAAAATTCATATAAATTTTTACAAGTTGTAAGTTTTCAATCTAGAGATGATTTTGTGCAACCCAGAGCTAAAATTTTACAATAATCAGCTAAAATTTTACAATAATCAGCTAAAATTTATAATTTCAAAAAAAATTTTACACCCTCAACCTGACAACTTTCAAGATTCATGTGAATTCTTATAAGTTGAAAAATTTTCAAAGCCCAGTTGATTTTGTGCCACCTAAAGATGAAATTTTACAACAATTAGCTGGAATTTGTAATTTCAAAAAATTTACAACCTAAACCTAACAATTTCCAAGATTTATCTGAATTTTTACAAGTTGTAAAATTTTCAATGTCCAGCTGACTTTATGCAACCCAGAGATGAAATTTTACAACAATTAGTTGAAATTTATAATTTCCGAAAATTTTACAACCTCAACCTGAAACTTTCCAATATTCATATGGATTTTTACAAGTTATGAGTTTTCAATTTGGAGATGATTTTGATCAACCCAAAAATGAAATTTTACAATATTCAGCTGAAATTTATAATTTCAAATAAATTTTACAACCTAAACCTGAGAATTTCCAAGATTTATGTGAATTTTTACAAGTTAAAAATTTTTCAATGTCCAGCTAATTTTGTGTGACCCAGAGATGAAATTTTACAACAGTTAGTAGAAATATATCATTTCCAAAAATTTTACACTTGAACCTAAAATTTCCAAGATTCATGTGAATTTTTACAAGTTGTAAAATTTTCGATATCTTACTGATTTTGTGCAACCCAGAGATAAAATTTTACAATAGCCAGCTAAAATTTCTAATCTACAACCTTAAAATCTTTACAAGTTGAAAAATTTGACATATTCAACTTGATTAATTGCAAGAGGGAGGTGACTTTTTACAACCTAAAAAATCACATTTCAACTTGGGCTGTGATTAACTTGTGGGCCCACAAAGGCCTGAAGGCCCTCCCTCATCTACGTTCATCTTCTTGCCCTACGTCCTACATTGCTACTAGCACTGCTTACCATTTTATCCACTAGTGCCATTTCTTCAAAAAATCCAAATCGATGGTGAAGGCTAAGGGAAAACACACTGCTAGCATGAAGCACGTACTGCCTTCTTCATTGTCATCATCCCTACCACCCCTATATGAGACTCGGGATAAGGAACAACAATAGGTGAGGGGGTTTGCTGGGAGGCGTGTGCTCTCTAGTTGGTATGTCCATTTCCCCTTCCTTTGGGCTAAGCAATTTAACATTTGACATACGTTGTCACCATACAAGAAGTTCATAAAGCTAATGCTGCATTATACTCCAAAAGTCATCTGGGTATTTTGTTCAAACTTGACATTCAATGAGGAACAGACAAAGATCACAACTAGAGTTAGAGGGTTTCCATAGACGTAGACTACAAAACACTTGCTGAAATTCTCGAGCTACCAAATGTTGATGAGTTGCGTTTCACTGAGAAGCTATCATCCGTGAGGATTCTAGAGGGATATAACTATGGGAAGTATATTGCTGCACTGATGGGAGTAAGTGAGGTTGCTAAGGGTTATGAATTTCATCTTGTCAAACTCCTACCTCAAGAGAAGGTCCTGCAATACATTGTTGCCCATTCATTTTTTTAATGGGTTTCAAAATTTGCAAAGTAGAGATTGTGATGATATACTACTTAAGGGAAGGAATGGAGTTCAACCTACCATTCATCACACTGAATCATATGGCTGCATGTGCCAAAAAGAAATATGCTCTCATCCCATATGCCTATGTTGTTACAGCTATTCTAAAGCATTTTCATGTGGAACCATTGGATGATGAGCAAGTGCCACCAAAATACATTGGAGTTGATGGTATATTTAGAATGGGATTCGAAAAGGATGATAGAGGGTGGAAAAGGAAAACCAGGGGTAAGGATCCAAACCAGTAGTACAATGACCCTGCTGGTGAACCACTTCAATCATCTGCATAATTTGGAGACCGACTTGGGCAGTTGAACACTAAAGTTGACGGGATAACTGCTAAAGTGCATGAGATCGTGGAGTGGATTCATCATTAGTCCTAATGTTGATCTTTTAGGTTGGTTGTGTCTATTAGGGCTTGAGTTAGTTATAATATGTAGGTTTTTGGTTGCAAACCTTAATATTATATTTTAATTGTGTAAGTTACTCTTTAGGTTATAGCTGAATTAACTAACTTATGGATGTGATCCTTTAGTATTAACTATCTTTTACTTGAAACTTCTTGTGATGCAACTTGCAACTACCTGTCATCAATATAACCTAGCAATTATTTTCACTTAAGTTTCATGCACTTCATTAAAAATAGTGAGATAATAATTCAGGTCAAGTTAACATTGATTACTTGATGTTTGACTAATATCATTAAAATCCAAGCATGCGTATACTGCAATTAAGGAATCATTACAAAACTAGTTGAACAACAACTACTATAAATTGAAAATCACCCTCACTATTAGTCAACCAGTTTTTCACACATGGGACTCATGCTTCATCATGTACCCCAGGTCCAAGGAACCATTGCTAAACTAGTCAACTAACAACTATTATGAACTAAAAAATCACCCTCCCTGTCAGTCGACCGATTTTTCACATACAGGATTTACGCTTTATCATGCCCATAGGTTCAAGGAATTGTTGCAAAACTAGTCGACCAACAACTATTATGAACTAAAAATCACCCTCATTGTTGGTCGACTAGTTTTTCACACATGGGATTTATGCTTTATCATGCCCCGTGTTCAAGGAATCATTGCAAAACTAGTCGACTAACGGCTATTATGAAGTAAAAATCACCATCATTGTTGATCGAGCGATTTTTCACACATGGCACTCATGCTTTATCATGCCCTTGGGGTTCAAGGAATCATTGCAAAACTAGCCAACCAACATCATATACTTACAAGAAAACACCCTTACTGCTAGTCGACTAGTTTTCCACCTATAGGACTAATGTTTCATCATGCACCCTAGGTTTAAGGAATCATTTCAAAACTAGTTGACCAAGGGCGTATACCAGTAGGAAAACGCCCACATTGCCAATTGACTAGTTTTTCGCCTATGGGACTGATAGAGAAGTGATATGATAGGTACACCCCGAGTTCAAGGTACCATGAAGAAATGAGTTGACAAGTATGGAGTTGAACTCTAAAACCTCATGGAGGGCAATTATATTATCATGACACAATTCACCTTAGCCATAATAAGTTTAATTATAACATCACCTTTTTGGATGCAAGGTTCTGAATTTGTACATTTCAGTCAATAATCAACATTGTAATATTGCACCAATGATATGTTTGCATTCTACATACATACACCAAAAGAATACACCTATGAGGTGCTTGCATTGTACATATACACCAAAAGAATACACCTATGAGATGCTTGCATTTTACATATATACACTAAAAGAATAGATCATTGCCATTGGAAACTACACAATAGCATTAGGAAGCTTTACTTCCTACCTATAGAAGCTATACAACCTCATTATCCAAAAAATATATATGGCGTAAATCAAAATATATATGAACTATATACAATAAGACCTATAACATAGGCTTCCTATATAAAAAATGTGTAAGTATCCCAGCCACAAGGTATGGGAAAAGAAAGCATGGTCATGCGAGGTTTGGATTTTGACACCTTATTCAACTATGTCCAAGCTCCCGGCACCGGCCACATCTATACAACGTCTTGTTCTAAAATTTGGACTCCCTTCAAGCTGTGTGGGGTCTACCGGGACATTGCCTGGTGGTTGGAGGTGTAAGGAACTTCTGGGACATAAATTCATCATTTGTCAACTCATTCACTATCAAGATGTCATGTGTCTCAACTAAAACCATGATTTTGTTGTACATCCTCTATTAGGTTGTCAATAGATGGCAATCCTCAACATAGCTATAAACATTGTCATTGACAAGTTTGATTGTAGCATATGCATTGGGACATGGAATTCCCATCTATTGCCAAGCATGGCAAGTGCATTGCCTCAATGAAAGATTCACTATCGCATCCACTAAACTAGTACACACTAGTATCAAATCCACTTATAATGTTATGCTTTCATTGTCTCTGCTATCATTACATGTTCTTGTATCTTTGCTTCTATCCTAGGGCACCACACTCTATGCTTCCACTTTGCCATGCCAATCTTCGTAGCATACAACTTCCTTGCAAGCTTATCTCTATGCTGATTTACAAGAGCACATACATTATGCTTTCTCTCATTGACAATCCAAGCATTAAAAGACTCCACCAAGTTCGTTGTAATATTATCCCACCTCCAAAAAGGAAAGCATGATAGTGCCAATCAATCAACGTTGCCATTAGTCACAAGCCATTATTCTAGCTCCGGACTAAACACCCACAAGTTGGTTATAGCATTATCGAAGTCTCTCTCAATTCTAGCATATGTTACAGCATTCAACATATGTAGTACATCCTTCTTTGCATCTATAGTGCTCCTTCCTCTCCCACAATATATCTTTCTGAACTCAGAGCTAAAATTCTCTTTGGTATGCATGTAGCAGAACGCATGCCTCTCTCCTCCAAATATTGTATTGACTACAAAGATAATTGCATTATGGCGATCCAACACAATTGTCACCTCACTGACCCCACTATCTCCTTCAACTGCTATATGAACCAAGTCCAATCTAGGATATCCTCAGCACTAACAATTGCATATGCCATTAGGTACATAATGTTATTAGCATCATATACATTGGCCGAAAGCAAAGTGCCCTTGTACGGTCCACTTAAGTGCATACCATCAACATAAAACATAGGATGGTAGTCAAGCAAGAAACCATGTATGCAACAACCATATGCAATAAGCAACCACTAAAATTGATCTTCACCTCTAGCTTTGCAATCATTCTAGGGTCAGCCTCCTTGAAACGATCACACAACTAAGGGATCAACATGTATGAGTCTTTTGGATTACCATGAATGTCCACAATCACTTTTTCTTTGGCCCTCAAGGCTTGCATGTAAGTCACAGCCAACCTGTACTCTCGATACAGGTCACACCTTATCTCATTAACTAATTTGTCAGGCATCCCCCTTATGTCATCAACAATTAACCCAGTTATTAACTTAGCTTTTACCTTCTGCCCCATAATTAGATTGTCTTGGGTAGAGTGTATATGCAAGCTTTTAAAGATTCTAATCTGAATGATTATTGATGAGCTGCCTATTCCATATGCAATTACCTTCCACTTGCATCTATTAACTTTGCACTTTGCACTAATATTCCACACAATATTGTTAGTGCATTTTAAATCAAATTTGTTTACAAGCTGAACTTGTATAATGTCACTTTAAATTCCTTCGCATTTGCAAAAATTTGCCCTCTATCTATTAATAAATCCTTCCACTTTATAGTGGTCATATGAGACCTTAGTGCAGGAACACTTTGGATAGCACTAGAGCTAATAAAATGGGCTTGGACCAGTGGGCTAGCTTGCTTAGCCTGTAAAAAATGGCAGGGCGGGCCGAAAAAATGTAGGTGATTTATAATGGATGTAAAAAAAAAAAGGCTTGCCCCACTAGCCTGTGGCCTGGCCATCTTTTTTTTTAGCATTTTATTTTATTTTTATAATTATATTTAGAAACTAAAAAAAACCTAGTTCCACTTAGCTACTAAGTTTCATCTTCCTAAAGCTCAAATCTTGCTTCTCTACTAAATTAAATTGTGACTTTTGTTGATTTTACTAAATTGAGAGCTGAGTCTTTTTTCCTAATTTTATCTGTTTAGAACTTGGGCGTATTTTTATTTGATTTATTTTTTTTTTTCAAACTGCAAATATGAAGAGAGCTCTCTTTTATATTATTGTTTTTTTATATTACTTTGCATTATTTTGGACAAAAAATGGAAACAAAAAATTGGCTAGCTCGTTTGGCTCGCCAACTCGTATATGGCAAGATATGCTAGAGATTTCATGGCTTGCCCCTAGGGGTCCCCCAGCCCGCCCTAGCCTGCCCTACCAAAAAAGGGACCTATGGTGAGCCGGCTTATTTAAGGTGGACTAGTTCGCTTTACCAACTCTAGATAACACATGGTAAGGGCACTAACAATTGCAAGTTCAGTGAAGCCTCTGGCTTACATTATGAAAACAAGAAATTTAATTATCAAGTCTCTATCATCTCATAACGGCTATATTAAACAATTAGGTATTCATTGCTACTTACTCTTCCACATAATCAATCAATGCTTTACTTCCTTCACTATTATCATTTTTTTTTTCGCAACAATATAAATGTGCACACAATCATCATCGAATTTCATTAGATTCCCAATAGCCTCATCACCAATAAGGTCTACAAGAACACTTGGATCAAATTTCATAGTATAATATAAATTAGCGCATTCTATTTCACATCCTATACTTGATGCTATCTGGTGCGTCTATTCAACTTCTGAAATTCCCTCTTTGACCTTTCTTCTAATAGCCCACCCCCCTTCATAATGAGTCTTCCCTTCTATGTTGTTCACAACATCTCTCCCTATTTGAAAGAAACGAAATATTTCTTTCCAATGCCTAGTTCAGATTGCTTATATACACCTGCACAAAAGCAACATGGTACTTAAAAAATCATCTTTTGAATCAACAATCATCTAGGTCATTAAAATATTTTAGTTATAATCCACACTAAACTTATGGAGATTTCTATAGTAAACCTTGATTTCAACACCAAAACCAACCTATAGCACCCCAAACCCATGACCAAAAGACCCATAATGGAGGGTGGGAAAGGAGGAACAAATAGAACAATGAAATCTTACCAGTCACAAGCTCAATCTCTAGATGAAACCCAAAACTCAATAGAACACAAAAAATGTGACCAAGAACGGAGAAGAAGAATGCAACAGAGAAGGACTGGAGCCAACCTGGGTTTAGGTTTTTTGCATGGAGGACAAAATGCGGGAGCTTACTTTCTTTTTTTGATAGACTTTTGCAGAAATCTCCTACCTCTCTCTTTTCTTCGTTCTAACTAAGTGCATTTCAATAAATGTCCCTCACAACCAAGAAAAGGTAAAGGTTCTTAAATGCCATTATCTCTTGATGCATTAAAATGTAAAAAACTTGAATGGCATGTGGTAAAATGTAATTTTCCCATAAAATTATTAAATTACTTATTTCAAATTGTCATGGTTGAGTTTCAATCTTTTAATTTAGGGAAAAACCCAACAAGAATATTACCCAATTAGAACCTTTAAAAGTTAAAACCAGTGAAAAGGACCTAGGTCCTTATAAGTAAATAAAAAAAAAACCTTTTTACCAAAATATCCCTTCCCCTTTCCCTTTTTCCTCCCAATCTCACCGGCGACATCCCTAGAGGTTTGATCATCGGCGACGTCGCTGGAGGTTTGATAATCTAGGTCATCGGAAGTTCAGTCACCGGAGCTCCGGTCACTGGTGACAGTGCCAGAACAGTGAAATATTTTCAGCTGGAAAAATAGTTATTGCCACTTGAAAATTTAATTATCTTCACTTGGGAAATTAATTATCACCAGTTCGAAATTTAGTTATTCCCACTTGGGAAATTTGTTATCTATACTTGGAAATTTACTTATTTTCACTTGAAAATTTAGTTATCCTCACTTTAGAAATTAGTTATTACCAGTTAGAAATTTAGTTATTCTTACCTGGAAAATTTGTTATTCACACTTGAAAATTTAGTTATCTCCACTTGGAAATTTAGTTATTCCCACTTGGAAAATTAGTTATTGCCAGTTGGAAATTTAGTTATTTTCACCTGGAAAATTTGTTATTCACACTTAGAAATTTAGTTATCTCCACTTAGAAATTTAGTTATTCCCACTCGGGAAATTAGTTATCGCCAGTTGGAAATTTAGTTATCTCCACTTGGAAATTTAGTTATTCCCACTTGGAAAATTAGTTATCGCCAGTTGGAAATTTAGTTACTTTCACCTGGAAAATTTGTTATTCACACTTGGAAATTTAGTTATCTCCACTTAGAAATTTAGTTATTCCCACTTGAGAAATTAGTTATCGTCAGTTGGAAATTTAGTTATTCCCACATGGAAAATTTGTGATCCACACCTGGAAATTTAGTCAACTAGCGATAATTAATTTCCTAAGTGGGAATAACTAAATTTCCAAGTGGAAATAACTAAATTTTCAAGCGTGGATAACAAATTTCCGAAGTGGGAATAACTAAATTTTCAGCTGGTAATAACTAATTTTCCAAATGGAAACAACTAAATTTCCAAGTGGAGATAACTAAATTTTCAAGTGTGGGTAACAAATTTTCCATGTGAGATTAACTAAATTTCCAACTCACGATATCTAATTTCCCAAATAGACATAACTAAATTTCCAAGTGGTAATTACAATTTTTCCAGCTAAAAACATTTCATTGTTTAAGCACAGTCACCGGTGACCGGACCTCTGGTGACATCGCCGATGATCGGATCTCCGACGATGTTGTTAGTGCCAGGACCGGTGAGGTTAGAGGAAAGGGGGAAAGGGGAAGGGATATTTTGGTAAAAAAGTTTTTTTCATAACTTATTCTTTTTTTTTTAATTTATGTTTAACAACTATTTTACAATCTCTTTTAAGACTTAATGATCATTTTGCCATCATTAAATAATATTTTTTAAAAGTCTATATAATTGTAATTTTTTCTTATTGTTGACTTAGAGTATCTTTTATAGCCAGTAATAACTAATCTCCTTTCGGGTAGAAAAAGTATAGAATAAACCTCTCCAACTAAATTTATTGATATATAAAAATTAAAAATTAAACTTTACTTACTTGCAAAGATTTTACTATTTACGCAAATGTGAAGTTTTAAGAAAGAAAATTGAAGAAGGGAAAAGTGCGTGAGCAATTGTGGCGGTCCACGCGGAGAGGCAATAAAAGTTCCCACTTCAACACACGATCTTACATCCTCCGTGTAACACGCAGCTTCAATATATATCTTTCATGTGGCCTTTTATGTCTCGACCTCTTCCCACGCTAATTACACTTCCCACTAATTACATACCTATCCACAATGTCTCTATTATTCGAAATTAGATATTGTTCTGGTGCTGCCTCTTCACACGCAAATTACACTTCCCAGTCCCACTAATTGCATATCTATCTACAGTGTCTCTAGTATCTGAAAATAGATCCTGTTCTTCTGCTGCTTCAACAGGGACAGCACCACAGCAGTAAATTTCAACTGATTTTGTATACTCCCTTCCTCTGGCACTAAATATTAGGAGTGTGCAGGTTAAAATGGGTTTCATCCATGCCAATTGCCTAACCCGATGATAATCGGGTAAATCGGATTAGGTACCGGGTTGGGATTGGGTCGATCCAGTACCAAATATTTTTTTTAAAATATTAAAAAATAAAATAAAAAACTAAATTTATCTATTAAAAAATATAATTATTTATGTAAAAATAAATTACTTTAAAAAATAATGTTAGGATATAAATTAAATTAATTTTTTTAAAATTATGAATATTAAATTAAAAAATAATTTAAATTTTTAAATAAAATTAAAATATCAAAATTTAAAAAAGTTTTTATAGTAATCATATAATAAATGTATCATATAAGATATATAGAGAAAAATATCATATAAAATCAATTAATATATACAATACAATATATATATATATTTTTTTAAAAAGCATATATATTACAGGCTGGACAAATCATACTTAGCTCGAAGTCCGGTCCAGTTGGTATGATCGAACCAAGTTGAACCAAGCCAAGCAAGTTACGAGCTTACATGCATAGCTCTACTGAATATAAGGTATTTGTAACTATCTCATGTATATTAAAAAAATGGTCACATCCTTAAATTTCTTAAAAAAGTAAACTTAAAATTTTATTTTTACTCTTATTAATTAAAATAATAAAAACTTCATTTAATTAACAATCATCATTATGACTTTTGTAAAAGAGAAAGAAAATGAGTTCAACCAATTAAAATAATACTAACTAAGACTCTATTGAACAATTTATGAGGCTTATCATTATTAAATGTGAAGAGTAAAAAGAAAAACTATCTTATAATATTCTATGACACATTATATTATGAATAAAAAAATTCTAGAAAACATATTATATTTAGGATTAAAGGAGTGTTTTTATTTTTTTATTCATCAATTATCTTTTTTTCTAAGCAAAAAAAATCACAATCTTTTGACTAGTTAAAAAATTGTCATATTTAAAAATATCTTTATTTCATATAATTATGAAACGCTTCTTTAAAAAATTATTAAAGTTTGGAAAACCGTACGAAATTTGAATTTCTAAAATTTGTTAATGTTTAAAAAAAAAAAAGTCTGTTGCTTTACTTCAGCTAAAAAATTTTGATGCTTTAGAATGAAGTAACGAATCGGGAATGTATAAGATTTAAAAACAGAAAAGAAATTTTATAATTTTAGAGATTTAAAAAAATCATATAATTTATTTTTTAACTTTTAAAGAGATTTTATTTATGTTTTAAAAAAATTACTCTCTCTAATCCTTAATATAAAATCTATTTAATCAAAGCACATGGGTTAAAATAAGAGTTAAAATTAATTAATTATATTTTTTATAAAAATTATAATATTTTTTAAAATTACTCTTATTTAATTTTTTTTAGAATAAATTAAATAAATTATTCTTTGAAAAATACTCTATTCATTCCATTTTATTTATTTTTTAAAAAATTTTAAATATTTTTTATTATCAATTAAGTATTAATAATTTTTTATTATTTTACTTTTTATTAAAAATAATGATAGATAGAATATAAGTTATTTTTTTAGTATTTAATATAAGAATATTTTAATAAAATATAATTAAATTTTTCTATATTTTAGGTGATTTAATATTTTTATTAATTTATATAAAAAAATTTAAAATAATAAATAAAATAAATAAAATATGATAAATGTTATTTCGTACAATGAAAATGATTCTATAAAATGATTATATATTTAAAATGAAGGAAAAAAATCGTATATCATTTCAATAGGATTTGTGGCAAGGGATTGTAGTAATTAATTAATAATCATAACAGTACAATAATACTAATATTTGTTTGTACCATTACTGACTCTTCAGCACCGCTATTTATCTGTCTGTCTTCCTTGAAATAAGTGCCGTAACGGCGATAGTTTGTTTCATTTCTCAACCTTCAATTCAATTCAACTTATGACTTTTTGTATCTTCCTACGGTGTCGTTTCACCCGAGCAAAGCAACCTCTCCGTGCATGACTCTGACATTCTCTCTCTCTCTCTGGCTCTCTTCTTCACTTCGTCTTTCTTCTTATTCCTCCCTTTCTCCATTCAACTTTCTCTCCATTCCTTTCTTTTCTTTCAGACAACTCTCCTCTGAATCGAAAGAATACCAAAAAGTTTTCTTTTTATTTGTCTTCTGTACTTATTCTCCGTTCCCTTTATCTCCCACAACCAAAAATGAAGGCTCTCAATTCCGTAAGCTTTCTCGCTCTCACTCTTCTGGGTTTTTTAATGATCGGTGTTCAGTTTAGTTAGCTGACTTTCTATGTGTTTTTCATCTTTTTTCAATCTTGAACTTACAGTTCCCCTCTCAGATTTCAAATGGGTTTCAAATTTGAATACTTTAAGTTTAGAATATGAAGTTAATTGTTTTATAACTTCGAGAAGGAATTTTCTTTCGGGTTTGAATTACATCTCTATTTGCTTTATTTTTGAGTGGTGAGATTTGCTGAGAAAACTAGCTTGAGTTTGTAGTTCAGCTTCGTCCTTTGTCAACTAAAAATCCATTGATTGTTGAATCGATCATATGAGACTTTATTATTATTTTTTTTTGTTGGTATTTCTGGCGATGGAAGACTGTTAGTTGCTTTCAAAGTTCAAATGACTAAATTGCTTGAACTCCAAACGAGTTGAAAAAGAAGAAGTTCGAGAAGAAACACTGTAATACGTTTTATTTTATTCATGGTTGCCAAAGAAGAGAGGAAATTGAAATCGCATTTTGTCTCAATCTCTTTATTATTAATTTTTTTTTTTTAACTTCACCCATTCCCTGTTTCATCATATATTCTGATTTCTGGATAATTAGGTGGACTGATAGTTCCACGGTAATAAAAATTCTTATTTTCAGTGGCGAATCACCTATTTTTCCCTCTTCATTTATCCAAGATATGGAACAGTTTTTTTGTTTTTTTTTAATGTGCAACTTCGAATTTTAATAGGCTTCTTTATGGTAGGATTTATAACAACAAATGAAGAGATATCTTTCTCTTCTTCTTCCTCTCCATTTTTTTTAAGCTTTTCGGAACTCATTCTGTCATATTGGAGCAGGAGTAAAGGGAACAATTTTTTTTTTGCTACTTATTTTTAAATTTTCTTATTGCTGTGCTGGGTGATGTAGAAACTGAGTACATAAATTGGATCAATGAGATAATCATTGATCCAGATTAGTATGGAACTGATTTTGTAGTTTGATGTAACTTTGATTTCTCAGATTAGTGTGTTGCTTTTGTCAGGTTTTTGTATTGGCTGAGTCGAAGAATAGGTTATTGCTTTTAACCTTCATCATTGCAATTTCTTTAATTTGCGGAGCTTACTTTGTTGGGGATACGTCCATCGCAAAGGAATACAAAGGAGTATGTATTTGCAATTTTTCTATCTCAAAGTTTTGACGTTACGCTGCTAGAGAGAAAATATATATGTTCTAAGGAATTTTGTTCAGTTTGAACTATTTGATGTAACTTGTTCGCTGAATAAACGCAATGACAACATCAAGATTGAAGTTTGCTATATTTCTGGTTAGGTTATATGGGCTTGATATTATCTGATTCAGAAAACATAGCATTCTTTCTCAATCTATAGCTACAAAAGTATCAACTAATTTTCTCAAAGTGCTCACGTTCTGTTAAGCCATTTAACATTTTAAGACTGATTAATATTTATTGATTCTATCATCAATAAGATGCATCTTCCAGCTTGAAGCAGCAGCTTGCAAATGTCTATTTTGAAAGAAGGAAGACTCACAAACTAGGCTAATCTGACAAATTCATTTTCTTCTTTTGAAGAGCAAAAACCAGTTGAATGGTCATCAAAGTTCTTTTTGTGGGTCCCCTCCCCTTGGAGCTCAAGGTCAAATATTGAAATTAATTTAAAAAGTTCATATTAAACACCACTGAAAAAATCAAGCCTAGAATTTGTGTCTTACAATTTTTTTTCCTCAAAAATAAGTGATAGTATGACCTGAATTTAGTTGCTGTCAATTGCCTATCTTTTGTTGTGGACAAAGTGTTTTAGGTTTTAGGCTTTAGGATTGTTTGACCATAATTATATGCTAAATTTTACTTAACCTTGCATTTCTTTAGTTTTCTTCAGAAGAATGAAATTGAAATCTGATTAATGACTATCCAGTAAATGCTTTTTGACGTTGTGGCAGAAATTAGCTCAATGGGGTCTAATTCGTACAATGCAGAATCCAAAGCCCACTAGGTGCAAGGTTTGTCTTTTTTCACAGAGAGAAATTCTTTGTGAATGATTTAGGACTTTACTTGAAATTAGCTCTAACTCTCTCTCTCTCTCTCTCTCTCTCTCTCTCTTCCTTTTCTCAGAGTCAATGCAGACCTGCTGGAACTGAGGCATTGCCTGAAGGAATTGTTGTTAAAACATCAAACTTGGAAATGCGACCATTATGGAATTCTGGTGTAAATAATGTATGTGAAATGTGTGCTTTGTGCTAGCCCTTAGTTTCGTTCTGTATTTAATCATTAAGCTAAAAGTAAATGTTAATGCTAGTCGTTACACTTTGCATGAAATGTAATCAAATGCATATTATAGTCTACCCATGAAATGTTGTGCCTTTTACTTCAAGTTACTTTATTGTAGTTTGATTTTAAATTAGGAAATTGATGTGTAGAATGAGTAATTAGTTTTATATAGTGGCTATTGTATACATATGAAATGAGAGGCAAATATTTATTTGAAACTTTCTGGAGAACGTCAAATCCTAATAATCTTATAGGTTGAAGCTCTGCACTTTATTAGCTTTCTTTTTTTGTCCCCTTTTTTTTCCTTCAAATGTATTCCTTAAGACTCTCTTATGCAATATTCTTGCTTCAGAAAATATCAAAGCCCTCATTGAGCTTGTTGGCTATGGCAGTAGGAATTAAGCAGAAAGCAATTGTCAATAGGATTGTAGAAAAGGTGAAAGCTGCTTAACTCATACAGTTTTCCTTTCATCAGACTTTCATATTATATCGTCTGACTTAAATACTGCTTGCAGTTCCCTTCAAGTAATTTTGTTGTGATGCTTTTTCATTATGATGGTGTTGTGGATGGATGGAAGGATTTGGCTTGGAGCAATCATGCCGTACATGTCTCTGCATTTAATCAAACAAAATGGTATAACCATATTATATGTGAATCTGTTTTCTCAAATTTTAGTCAGTTATATCAAAAGTAAATTTCCATGTGTTTATTGAATGAAATAATGCTATTTGATGGCATAGGTGGTTTGCCAAACGATTTTTGCATCCAGACATAGTTGCTGATTACAATTACATATTTCTCTGGGACGAGGACCTTGGCGTTGAAAATTTTGACCCCAAAAAGTAAGGCATTTGCTTATTTGTTTGTTAAGAAACTTGACATCATCATTTATGCTTCATACTGACAATATCAATTATCTTGTAGGTATTTATCTATTGTCAAAGAAGAGGGACTCGAGATATCACAGCCTGCACTTGATCCTCATAAATCTGAAGTGCATCATCCACTCACAGTTCGTAAAAGAGGATCGAAAGTGCACAGGTTAGCTAACCTTATTTCCTTCCTGAGTCTTCTGCTGGTCATATTTTCATTTTACACACTGAGACACAATAGAATTTTTTGTAGAAGTGTGTATGTATGAAAACGTGTAGCACAATTATATATATATAAATTATTGTGGATTGAAATCATCTGGTATTAGTTGAGCACATACCTTCATTGAGATTTTATGTTATGCACCGAATTATAAGATTTATGGTTCCCTTGAATAATTTGTACTGAATTCTATTAATCCCTTGTCTACATGGTGCACGTACGTGATATTTCATTATAATTTTTCGGTCCTTTAGTAATGCTTCTCAAACTGTTATTTTGGTTTGTACAGAAGATATTACAAGTTAAAAGGTGGTGGAAGGTGCGATGACCATAGCACTTCTCCTCCTTGCATAGGGTACGTAAACAGTTTGACACTCTGTATATCATACTGTTCTGTTTTAACTTGATATCGCACTGTTCTCTTTTTAACTAAGTTCAACTCATCACAATCAATTATGCTATTAAAGTGGACCTTCAATTTAATGTTGAAAGAAATTATATTGCAGTTGGGTGGAAATGATGGCACCAGTGTTCTCTAGAAATTCGTGGCAATGCGTGTGGCATATGATACAGGTAATGAATATTTCATAAGAGAACATTCTCAACTAGGCCTTGAACCATATTCTGAAAATCACAATAAAATATTTCTATGCAAGAACAGTATGACACTATTAGCTTGACACACACTAATGTGCATGACAATCACTTTGCATGTGGAAATTTGAAGCAAATGGTTATAATAGTGGATGATGGCAAATTCTAAGTTTTTTCATCATTTTGTGGGCTCATATTCTGGGCTTATGCCTGAGCAAGTCACTAGTAGGTGTTGGGTGTTATGCTTGGGTTATGACTACGAAGGTTTCTAATTTCTTCTGCATTCTTGCACTATCCCCATCTCAACAGATTATGGATTATGAGCCTTGTATTTGCATGCGTAGATATCTCTTTATGATTGATTTGATTTACCTATCTTTTGTAACTCCGGTGTACCTAAGGATCTCTCAATGGTATGTTCTATTATAGGGTATGCTAACATTTTTCTTTTATATATATATATATATATATATCTGTGCTTGGTGATATGATACTGTTTCACTTAGCAGGGCTTGTTTAATTTTTCAATTTTGCACTATTTCTCCTTTTATGTTTATGCTTCCCTAATCATCTTTCTGTCAACAGAATGACTTAATCCATGCCTGGGGCCTCGATAGGCAGCTCGGTTATTGTGCACAGGTAATTTGCTTGTGCTGCAGATTTATTTTCAACATATTTTTTTCTTGGTGGTTGTTAGAACTTGACAATATTTCAGGGTGATCGAACGAGAAATGTCGGTGTTGTTGATTCTGAGTACATAGTCCATTTGGGTCTGCCAACTCTCGGTGGTTCACATGGCAATGAGGTTAGTTTATAATCTCAATTATTTTATGTGGTGGTCTTTTTTTGGTGCCATATTTCATTTCTTGGAAGACACATCTGCAAGTAGTCACCTCAAAGCTTATTTTTTGAATTGAATCTAACATTTTTTTCCAATCTATGCAGGTTAGTATAAATGCTCCGGCATATCCTCCTTCAAGTTTGGATTCACTGGTACATATTCTAAAGTCAAGTTCTGTCTCATCTGATCTTTTCATTATTATTATAAAAAGTGTTTGTCCTTTTATGATATGGCAGGCACCATCAACCTCACATGAAGATAGTGGTAGAGCTAAAGTAAGCGTCTAAACATTCTTCTGTGAATCTTTACACACACATACACACCACCCATCAATCAAAATTACTGGTCAAGATTAATGCAAAGACTGTTGATGTGAAAATGAAGAAAGGAAGTTATTACGCATTCATCTCTAGCTTTACCATTTTTTATATTAAACTAGACGCCCTGTGTTTTGTAGAAAGTCCAAAACAAAGTATTTGTGAAAAAAGTCACACTATTCATGACTTGCGAATAGGATGAGTTCCTAGAATTATATATATAGATTAATTATTAATGTGTTTAATCTTAAACTTTTAATTTTGATTCAAAAATTGTTATTTTCTCACCTCTCACAACACACAACTCCTCTCGATATATTTAAAAAGCACTCTACTTTTGCAGGTTAGGATGCAGTCATACATTGAAATGCAGGTTTTTGCACAAAGATGGAAAGATGCTGTCAAGAATGACAAATGCTGGATTGATCCATATGAGAAACAGTCAAACCAGACTGACCATTAGTCTGACATTTGAGGCCTAAGCCGGGTGAAACCCTAGCCGGGTTCACCATGTTCATACTCAATGTTCGAAGGAAACCGACACATCTTACAAAGTATTTCAGTTTTGCAAACAGGTGATATGATTTATTTCTTGTCATAGATGGAGCTTTTGATTTGGATTCTCAGGCGTTGAAACTTTTGAGAGAGTATGGGAACTTCACAATTTTCTCCTTATTCAAGGGCCTATGATATGATGTCTTTGTTTTTTGATTTAGTCATTCATTACTTCAAATCATGTTGTACATAGGAAGGTATAGAAGCGTTCATTTTTTTCTCTTTTTTAATTATTTTTCTGGTTTATGCGAATGTAAATAGCTTACATTGCTAAACAATCTGTGAAACATTGTTCAGATAATTTAATTTTTCTATGCTTCAGTGGGTTGCAGATTTTTTGTTCTTTCTTGCTTTTCTTAATTGTTCATTGGTCATTATCTTTCTTGCAAAACTTTGATATTTCTTTTTTTTCTTATTACTATCATGTTACGCATGTTCTTGCAACACTATTGTTGACGAGCTAATTATACGAGATATCGTTGTTACGCTTTATGATAATTAAGGTTAGATGTTTTTCTCCTAGATTTTGGGATAAATTTTAAATTCAAATTTAAAATATTAAATTTGAATTTCAGATAATTATAATTAGTTGTTTTTGAATAATTTATATTATCTCAAATTTAATTGGGATTTTAATTTTGAAAAAGAGATAAAATCTTATCTTAATATTTTGAAAAAAAAAATCACCAGACTTAGTTTGAGACGTTTATAAATAAGAGAGGCGAGATAGTCCCGTTTCACATATAGAGTAACTTACTATGAAGAAGAATAGTGATTCCTCTCAAACTATAATCAAGTGGCTATTTACTCAAGTAATAGCCTGTTTGGATTCAGGTTATAAGTGGTTATGGAATTCCATAATTGTTTATGTGGTGGAGTTACCAAACAGAAACAGCTTTTCAATAAGTACTTGTACCTCAAATAAGTGCTTATGGAAGAAGCTGATTTTTTCAGCTTATCATAATCACTTATACTCCCATAATCACTTATTTTATTTTTTCTTCTCATTATCTACCCAATAATCACTTAAACTCCAATATCCAAACACATTTCTTTTTTCAAAATCACTTATGAGGTAAAAATATCCAAACACAAATCATTTTTAACATAATCACTTATTCTCATAATCACTTATGAATAATCACTTATCCTCATAATCACTTATACATAATCTAATCCAAACACACCTTAAGTCTTAAGTCTGCTTACCTTGGCTTTTGCTTTTTTTCTCTTTTTTTTCTTTTAGTTTTATTATTCTAACTCAACTCATCTCAATCAAGATGTGAGATGGCTTTATTGCGAGAACAATATTTTCAACAATTAATTATCTATGCAAAGCTAGAGACAAGGGAGGAACATGAAGATCTAAAAGAAAGGGTACAGATGATGATGGAAGAGCTGAAAGAAAAGGTACAGACGATGATGATGAAAGAGCTAACGATGAAGGGAGAGGAAGAAGAGTTAAAGAAGGAAAAGCGTCAGTTCTATCAAGAACTAACGATGAATGCGGAAGAGATTAAAGAAAAGCTAAAGGAGATGAAGAAAGAGCTAAAGAGAGTGGGAGGGTTAAGGAAAAACTAATGGTAGAGCTCAAATTAAAGGTACCGATGATGGAAGATCTAAATATGAAGGAGGAGGAAGAGTTAGAGACGGAAGGGCTCCAATTTCATGAAGAACTAACGGTGATTGAGGAAGAGGTAAGAAAAGTTAAAGAAGATGAAAACAGAGCTAAGGAGAGTGAAAGGGCTAAAGGAAAAGCTCACCATGAAAGACAAATTGAAGAGAGAAGTGATGAGGAGAGGAAAGCAAAGACAAAAGATTATCAATCCAATACCAAAAGAGAGAAAATAATATCCCAATCGCCTAATGGTTTTGTGGCACTAATACTCCCTGAATCTGAATGGAGGGGGTCGTAGAATCAAATCCTATCAATGGCAAGTTGTCATTTTGGGTGGATGGATGAGTGTATATTTATAGTTATCCAGATAAAACAAGATAGAGAGAAAATAATATATGTAGCTAATTTTTTATTTATTTTTTTAAATTCTATTTGATATTTGAGGAGTATTATGGCCTGTTTGGTTCGTTTACATGCCCCCATGTAAAGGTAATAGACTTCACATCACCTGAGTTTTGAGCGTTTGGTTAGACATTTCACATGTGATCCTCATTATTTAGGTGATCCGGATTACATAACATTTTGCATGTGAAGGTCTTTACATGGGTATAATGAGATGCAAAAAGACATTAATACCCTTATAAAAATAAATATTGATAAATTCACTTCTAGGACTAAGGGCAATATGATCATTTCACTTTTATTCTTATTTTTTAATATAAAAGATAAATATCATTACATTATTATTTATATCCTACCAAACAAACTCACATGTAATCATTATCTCATCACATCATACTACATCCCATCACATTACATTATATTACTCTCATGTAATTAAACCAAACGGCCCTTAGGGGTTACAATTTTTTTAATTGAAATATTATCTGTTTACTGCAACGAAATTCCCACCCATTCTATCATGTATTCAATTCAAATCCATTTATATTCTTGCTGAACAAAAAAATCCATTTATATTCTTATTGCTTCCTTTTTTTTTTTTCTCGTTTAGTTATCTAGGTTCGTCATTTATAACTTTATTTAATCAATATTCCTATTTGTGTATTGATTCTGCTATTTATGGTGGTTAAAAAAATTCGGCTAGTTATAACTTTATTTAATTAATACTCCTATTTATTTACACATTTTAATATCAAGTGGTTTATTGAAAATAATTTTATTAATATTTAATCAATTCCTATCTTATCAGCGATGGTTGGATCAAATTGAAGGAATTTGATTTCAGAAACTCAAATTCCCCTCATATAAGGTTGAAGGTTTGGATCTTGTGGATGGGGAAAAAATCATATATGAAAGCTACATGCAATTGGATCCATTAATACCGGAATCTTTTACTAAGTTTTAATTTATAAATGCATCGGAAAACAAGTTTTAACTTACTATAATATGTACTCTTAAAATAATATCACTTAGTTTAATATTTACAAAATATTCTAATTAATTGTTTGATCACAATTTAAACCATGAGGGTGTAAATATTTTACTATTTATACTTATTAATTAACTGAATAATTTTTAATCTTTATATTAGACACAAGGAATAATGATGAACCAAACAGTTTGGATTTTTGGCTGTTTAGATTTAGCACAGGTACAAAGATGATCATATATAATATATTTAAAAAAGAAAACAACATGAATATAAAGAAAAAAATGAGTTCTATGCACATTTATATTGAGTTCTTTTTTTCTGAATATCAGAATATATCATTATATATGATTATGGAAGACCTAATCTGTGGTCACTTATGACTAAAAATTGTTGTATTGTTGAAATCCCTCCTCGAAGAATTTAAAAGCAGTTTCTAAAACCATAGAGGACTTTCTCTAGCAGAAAACACAAAATCCTCTCGGACATCCTAACATCTAGACCTTTGCAAAATCGTTTATAATACTCTCATTAACTTCTCTATCAATACTAGACAAACCAAAATTAGTAAATTATTTTTTTCTCAAACTACTCGATGTTCGATTACACATTAGAATCTGGCACTCACATCGAATTAGTCGTACTCCAATATGACTTACTTGAATGTCCTCCGTCTCATTCTGTATAGAATCAGAATTTTCAAAAGTGCATAACTGTTGACGATAAGTTAAGCAATGGCTCCAATGCAGTTGAGTCAAACTTGCGAGCAAAAAGAAAACAAACAGACGTCATCTCTGAGTTATACCGACAGAGTGTTCCATTGTTCCTTATAGCCTGTAAGAATCCCACAGTGATATTTTCTCTCCCATAAGTTGCTGGATGAGGACCCCCCATAGACCAATTCACCCATGTCACTGTTCTGTTAGAATTCATAGGACTATAGAACATGTTCAAGAATGTTGGAATGTAATGCTCATCTGGGTAGCAAGCAGGCTTACAGTATTTGCGGAAGAGATTGAAGTATTTGGTGTCAGAAACTAAATAAACTGCCACGGCACGATGAACCTCGAACCATTGAGACCCTTTTCTCCATTGTCTGAGTTGAATGTGGGGAAGCATGTGCCGGCTGTACCGCGCCCCCCCCCCCCCCCACACCGAGAAGGATCGTCGTAGGACTCGACGAAGCTGTAGATGGAGTCTGTGAGGTATGAGTAGACAGTAGGGAAGTTGTAGACTGGGATGCAGCTTTCAGAGAGGAGAATAAATCGCTCATTTGAAAAGTCTAGTAGTGCATTGCCTAGAAGGCGCCTCTCAGCATCAGCTAGTGATACAGTTCCCCAAAAGACTTCCTGAAGAAGATATTAGGAAGTGATCATAAAACATAACTCATGGGAATCTATTATCTTTGTTATGAAGAAACAATATTGATATAGAAAAAGAGAGATGAGCAATCAGGCGTTTAAGGTAAGTCTTAGTTTCTGCACATTTGGATCCAGTTGTCAATTTCAGACCAAAAGCATGATATTATTTGATTCAACTAAATGGATCATTGATAGTAAGACTCTTGAATATGAATGGCAATAGCATTATTATCACCAAGTAAAGTAATCTGCATCCCCTGGTTTATGTCATTGCTGGTCAATTTATAGATTCTACCACTACTCTCAGATGCAGTTTAGGCTCTAGACATATCGATTTGCTGAATTGATTCTATCAGTCACTTAAATATTTTTTATATATCGATGTTTTCTGACATATAATTTTGTCAGTTCAAGTGATGCTACACAATTTCCACACATGAAGGGGCAAAAAATATCTCCATATCTTCCTTTCCTTAGGTATCAAATAGCTAGGGCCTAAGTATTCCAATTAGAAACTATATATATCCACAATGTTATTGAGAACGACACAAAAGAATATAAGAATATAATTGTATATAAGATTCAAATCTCATCATATTTGTCTTTTCTATCTCTTTCAATATATTATATATATACTTTTGTGTCTGTGCTAAATGTTTACTGGCTGAACTCACAAAAGCGTATAAAAGATCCAATTATATGACGCTAAGTTGTAATAAAAAAGTCAACTTCTGGCATTTTACCAGAGAATCTGATAACAAATACCTAAAATATGAACTTAAGTTGTGTCTTTATAAAAAGCAGAAACAGAATTGTTAATTTCAAACCTGACTTGGGATCTGGCGTCCATAAAAGACAGAAAAATTGGACACATTGATAGTGTATCCAGGAGGCGCATGGACATATATGTTGAACAATTCCTCATGTCCCTGAAAGAACCTCTCCCACAGAGGCATCATCGGCAATGGTCCCCTTGTCAGAAACATGAAAGCTAATTTGGGCATTCTGCTATAACAATACTCTTCTTTCTTGGGCACCAAGGAAGCTCTCCAGAGAAGCTCATCATCCAGTATCTCATGTGTCACGTTGGTCGGATGCAGAAATGTCTCCATGTTCAAACAATCCGTCTCTTCGCAAATGATGCTACAATTTTCTTCTTCCTTGATCCCAGACACACCAATTGACACATGGTTCATCAGAGTGTATAATTCTGATTGGGAACTGAATTGGTTATTGATATGAGAACTTGTAGTTAAACCTATGACCACACCCGCGACAAAAACTACTAGAAATGAAAGTATTTGAGCTAATCTAAGCAAACCCACGTACTTCTCTTTATCATCTCTGTCTCCTCTAGTCCTTCTCATTCCTTTTGATCCAATACTCTATTTCTTTCGTAAAGTTTTTGGAAAAGAAAAATTTAGGTGAGTTGGATTTTGGAGAGTACCAAATATTGTGAAAACTTCACAATTCAATGAGTTACTCACAAAATACCTACCGATGAAGTACTCACATCCACAGGATTCAAACTCACAAGAAAACCGCTGCTTGATTGTTTATCTAGCTTAGAGTTCTTAATAAAACTCAGGATCATTGATTGCTGGTCGTTGGAAAATCGAAGCCCTTCAATGATATTATTACTTTTAGTCCTTAATATAAGGCCCTTTTAACTGAATCACACAGAATAAAAACTAAAATTAAAACTAATTAACTACCTCGATTTCTCCAAAAATTTTAATATTTTTTTAAAATTACCCTTATTTAATCTCTCATTCTTTCTCTTTAGATATATTAAATATGAATATTTTTTTAAAAACGTATAATAAATACTATCTCATATATTGTAAAGAATCTTATATTTAGTACTAGGATAAAAGATTCTATTTATAGTAACGGGAGGAGTAATTTTGATCCACAATTAAGCAAAAATTGATTGGAACAAAAAGGCAAAATAGCGGGTTGGGTGGAGTGAAAAGAATCCGAAGGAGGGCGAATGAGCAATCTGTGAAAAGGCACTAATGCGTATTGCTAGGGTAGAATCAAATCAAAATCAAATTGGAATCGCGTTTAAAGTAGAACAGAAACTAGAGAGAGGTGCGAACTTTGAAGTGAGGTACTTGAAGAATAGTAATTGAGTAGTGGAGAAGGAGTAGCTGGAGTCGTGGTTCGGAAAGGCGCGCCTGTTACAGTCGCGCTAAAACGATGGGAAGTTGGAAACGGTCCTGTCTGATGCATTTAATTATTTGTTTCGTCTTAGGAAAAGGACAATAGTTGTCTGTTTTATCGGATTTGCCTGTTAACAAGTGCTTATTTAAGACCTAGTTTATCAAATGATTTCCAATGTTTACCGATCAAATTTGCTAAAACGCATGTAAATCTTGATTTTTAATTTTTTTATTTAATTTATTTTTTATGTTATGTCTAAATAATTTTTCATTTCGTCAATACACACTAAACATGTATTCTATACATTTTATGGATTTCCTTTTTCTTTTTGCTGAAATGCATTTTATGAAGTCTGAAGAATAAAGCAAGTTGTAAATGGTGTAATTTATCCATTAGACTCTATAAAATGCATAAAATAACTGTTTTGTGTGTGTTGATATATTAACTGAATTTCATCGCAAATGGCAAAATTTAGAAACCGCAAACGGTAAAATTTGTTGTACCAGACTTTATGCAATGTACAAGACTAAATATCTAATATGTAATTTATATAATAATATATAATATCTAGTACTCTTTTGTGCATATAATATTTCTGAATTTTATTTTTTAAAAATTTATTTTAAGTATTAAAATTAATATCAAATAATCAATATTAATATAAAATATAAAATTTATAGTGAAGAAGCTACTCTCAAGCCCAAAACAAGTGCAATTCATTCACATAATGCAGTTAGCCATATAGTTTTTTATAATAAAAATATAATAATTTTAGTCTGAAACTAATGCTAACACAACACGCGGATGTGGCTCTGCATGCAGAACAGTCGTTATGAAACGATAACTTCTCCCAATGGGGAATAGCATCCGTGCACTTTGTGCAAGAATGAGAAAACTAATTTTAGAATATTATATTTCCTTTTCCGATGTGAACATCACATCACGAGATTGGATGGAAACGTAGAAGAAGAATCTTGAATGATCTCCAGGTAGAGCCAGAAAGAGAGACACTTGAGAGAGTGAAATTTAGATTTTGAATCAAACTCGGAGAGAGTGATGGATGATAGTGAATCAAGGATAGGGATACGGGAAAATATGGAGACGAGGAAATCAGACCATGATGAGAATAGGACGCTGAGAGAGCCACTTCTTGTGAATACATGTAGGACGAACAACACTTCCCAGATCGCCATTGTCGGCGCCAATATCTGTTCCATTGAAAGTCTCGATTACAAGTAATTTCTTTCTTTCCCTCCTGTTTCTCCACATCTTTGTTTTTCATCGGTTGCCCTGGAAAAATTGATGATAGAAAGGGAAGAAAATTTTGTTTGAATCTGATAAATGAGCTTTCGTTAGCGTTTAATTTGATTTGATGGAATCATTATTCAACTATGATCTTTTATGGAGGTACGTACATTGAATGCTTAGACGGAATATGATTTGAAATGAGAATGAAAAATGAGGGGGCTTTAGGTTAAAATAAAAGGTGAGGGCTGATATGGTAATTAATGGTTTTGAATAATGACAATTTTGTCTAAAAAATAATTAGTTTCTGTTTCAAGAGAAGAGGATCAACAAATTTCTGCCTCCTCACAGAAGAAGAATTGTTGCTTTTACTCGAAAGAAGATAGGAAAAATTGTTAGACGCTAATATTTGAAAAGAAATATTTGTTTTTTTAAAGATAGGCAACTTATTTGTCAAACATCCCCGAGTGATTTTCTTGATTATTTAAGTCACATGATTCCAGCTATGACTGTGACTCTGTGTGGTTGAGTGGCCTTTTATTATTTGGTTGATGATGAAATGAACGTAAACTGATTATGATTATGATGTGTTTGTTTGTTTGTGTTCTTATTCTTAATTTCTGAAAAAAGTCCAACAATGTTATTACCTTATTAAATCTATATATAATTAAAAGTAGAATAGACCCATAGTGCAGTTTTATTTATCGGGCTCCGTGTCTCTTTTTTTTTTCTATTTTCTTTTTTTAGTGAGTCTTATTTTTTTTTTATTTATTCGTTTTTTCTTTTACATGTGAGATTTATCTTCCCCCATTATTTTAGGTGGGTCCCACATTCTTTTTTTTTTCATTTTATATTAATTTTAATTAATATTATTTGATATTATTTTTTTGGGACATGGAAGTTAATGATGAGATTCTTTTTTAGTTTAATATATTTTTAAATTAAATATAATGTCTTCCATGTGCATTCGCATCTCCACGAGAGATGAGAAGAAAAATCTAGTCTAATTATTATCAAAAGGATGATGCTTGTTAAGGATATCCATATGAAGTAGTGAAGTGTACTTGAGAAATGATAGTGCAAAAAAAAAGGAAAATAAAAGAAAAAGAAAATAAAGGACAATCCTTACTCTTCTTTTGATGATACCAGCACTAGAACACACAAATCCAAGTGGTTAAACCCTCAAAGGCTCTACCATGAGGGACAGAGTTGCTGGTAGAAAAGACAATCCTTAGTTTCTGATATTATGAAATATGAGCAATGGATCATGTTCCATGGAATGCCAACGCAACCTTTAAAGGCAAACTCTTGTTGCATTCTCACTCTTTTGAGCGATAGTGGAATATTACCCTGCAGGCCGGCATAAATAATCAATGTTCTAATAAGTTATGCTTCACCCTGTTCACTTTCTCTGCAGGATTATTGAGAGTGATCTTTATATGCAAGATTTGAGGTCTAGAACAAAAGTTGAGAAGTACCGCTATCTTGCCCTAAAATGGACACTTGTACTTGTTGTTGGTTTAAGCACGGGGCTTGTTGCGTTTTTTAATAACATTGCAGTTGAGAATATTTCTGGTACCAAGCTTCTACTCACAGACAATCTCATGCTCAAAGACAAGTATGACTATTTTTATCAACTATATGCAATTTGATCTGTTAGCTTCTAATTTTATTCTTCCTGTGTTATTACGTGCTTCTCTGCACTGCACCCACCCTTTTCAAATGTACCTTCTTATGATCATTTACTTGCTTGGAGAAGACAGTGCCTTTTATTTTGTTTCTTTGAGGTTTAGCCTGCTCTCTGGATTATCTTTATATTTCACTTGTGTACCCCTACTTGTGTGGTCTTACAGAATCTGTTCATATTGTCAATTTCGTTGACAAACAGCAGCATAAATTTTACAGGCTTTTCACTTGAGCTACATGGTTATCACATTCTAGTTCTATTACGACTCATGGTCTTTGAGTAAATGCTGAACCTACTAGTTTTTAGTGAATGATGTAAAAATATATTTAAAAGAAATATTAAGATGAGGAAACAAAGAGTTGTTTTTAACTCTTACATTTAATGGAGTAAACTATCATCTACTTGTAGTATTTTGGCATAACTATCATATGATCTATACTCCAGTACAGGTTTCTCCATGCCTTTGAAGTGTATGCTGGTTGTAGTTTGATTTTGGCAATTGCTGCTGCAGCCCTATGTGCTTATATTGCTCCTTCAGCAGCAGGGTCAGGCATACCTGAGGTGAAGGCATACCTCAATGGGGTAGATGCTTATTCTATATTGGCCCCAAGTACCCTCTTTGTAAAGGTAGGTTAGTTAGCAACTCAATATGAAATTGTATTTGTGAATATACCCTTTTAGCTTTCTCTGTGATGTATGAGTAAGTGCCATTGCTTGCCAAGAAAGTTACTCATCAAAAATTGCTTTTCTTTCTTGATCAACTAAATACACATTCATTCAGATTGAATAATTTATCATTTCTCTTCAACAAATTTTCTTCACCAGTTCAATGTGTGTATATATCCTCCAATCCTCAATTGTTTATCAATTTTCTATCATCTTCCTTGTCATCCTTATTGCTCTCCTACTTCAGTCTTAACTTCCTTAAAGTATGAAATAAAGCTCTTATACCATTTTGTAGGAAGCGAAGGAAGAACTATTTCTAGGGTTGGGAAATAGAGTTGAAACTCACTTCTGCTATTTACTTGGCTTTACTTGACTTATTTTCAACCCCCAAGTACATTGGATACATATATACGCATACTAGGAAACCGTTACAACTAATTAAACCCTTATACACGAACAATTCCCACCTCTGCAATGGTCCTACTGAGAATAAAATACATGATTTCAACTTTGATATTAATTATTGGATTAAGCATTTATGATTAAGCCAAAAGTTATATAACTCTTAGTCAGAGCGCAACTCTGTCATGTTTTAACTATGATTCAACCCCTCACCTGAACCCTTGTCATAGGATAACTGCTACCCAACCTAGCCAATAATCAGATTCTACAATTCAATTCAGTTTGGAACACACTTCATGTTTTAATGAAAATACTAGCCAGCATATAAAAGGAGATGTATGTAAAATCTGTCTAAGAAACTTTCTTTTGCTGATTGCCTTTGACAGTGTTTTAAAAAATACGCATGGTTTGGACTTTGCAGATTTTTGGTACAATTTTTGGGGTTGCTGCGGGATTTGTGTGGGTCAGGAAGGACCTATGGTACATAGTAGTTCTTGCGTTGCTAATGTACTTGGACAGGGTGGTTCTAAAAAATATGGGCTAGACTGGAAGCTGCTAAGATACATTAAAAATGACCGAGATAGAAGGGATTTGATCACATGTGGTGCAGCTGCTGGGGTTGCTGATGCTTCACATGCCCCAGTTGGCGGTGTCCTTTTTGCACTTGAAGAAGCAGCTTCATGGTCCTCTCTCTCTCTCTATCTATCTATCTATCTCTCTATCTCTATTTATATCTATATCTCTCTATCTCTCTCCAATTATACATGCATGTTTTACACAACATACCTTACAAATACTTGACCAATCCAATATGTGTCTAAACACATGATTAGCTACTATTGAATTAAGTTGATTTAGAATGATAGACAATAAGTTGTCATTTTCCTTGCCCCATTTCACAATCTATGGCAAGTATGAAGCTGCATTGGCACTAACTGGACACAAAAAGTGATTTGAAATATTATGTATCATGTCTAATGCAAGTCTGCGACATAGATGCCACTCAAGTGTTGGTGCTTCTTTTATAAATTTATGATTTGCTATCTTGTGATTATGTTTTGTTGAATATTCTTCTTTACTTTTAGGTGGAGGAGTGCTCTTCTGTGGCAGACTTTTTTTACAACAGCTGTAATCGCTGTAGTATTGAGAGGCTTCATAGAATTATACCAATCCAAATGCCTAATGTTTTGGCAGTCATATTTCTTGGAATTATTGGAGGCCTTTTGGGAAGCCTGTACAATTATCTAGTGGGCAAAGTCCTTCGCACTTACAGTGCCATAAATTAGTATGGCAAAATTTTTTGTGACGCATGTATAAGTATATAACTAAGCTTCATGACACTCTAACGTGTCAAAGAGCTTGCATTCATATGCATATTAAATTTAGATTATGATAATCTCTAATTAACTTCAAAATTCCGGGTTACATTGCTTAATCTGTTGGATCTGCTTATATGATCATATAATTACCATCGCTTATATGATTATATATTATCATTCTAGTTTCATTTAATGTGAAAAATGCTTGTTAAGTAAGCATAGTTTACAAACAAGACAGAAATCCTCAAAAATTTTGTTTTTTCTATCAATGTCATTTCTGATGTGTAATAAAGGGAGAATGAAGATTGATATAATACAAGTCGGTGTAATGCATGCCTTTGTTTTTCTTTTCTTTTTTGCAGGCATGTTTACTTGGAGGGTGGCCTCAATGGGTTCAAACCAAGAAAGATATAAAAGCATTCTAACCAATGTTTCAAAACAAGAAGAAAAACTCGATAAATAAATTTGACAATACCGTAATTCTTTTAGGATATTGTCTTGTCCTCTTATCTTGTAATTCTCTTTCTATATAATAAACCTTCTTTTCGTATAAAAAATATGAAAATTATTGTACAATCTATTTCAATAGAGTTGAGTTCACATGATTTAGATGCCTCAAGGTATTTAGCAAGGAAAAAAACAAAAGAAAGAAAAATGCCTCAAGGTAGGGCACTCATTCACTTAATAGGCTAGAGTGGTCCTATTTTGCCAAACCAAATGCAGTGAAGCTCCAAATACAATCTTCTTGTTTGATCGAAAGGACTCAGTGGAATAAACTTATTTTGCTTTACCAATTGCTAGGAAATTCAAATATAGGGCTGTTGTTAGAGCAAGCTGACTTTTAGGTTGATAAGATCCAAAATTAAGAGATACATCCCAGATATGTGGGTCTTACAATTGAGCCTTAGTACTTCTTCATCTTCAAGTCAATAACCTGCAAAATGCTTATGAGTGTCACTGGTGTTCCAGTTTGCTCAAAATAAGATTATAAAACTTCTTTTATGTTTGACGATATATTTGGCCTGTGGATATTCGTGATTTGTTTTGTTTTTCATTATATTTGTCCATTTTACCTCTCAATTGGTCTCTGAATTTTATTTTATACTTTTTGCTTATTCCACAACTTTGGTTTTAACTAGGCACAAGCACTTTTAAGTTCTGTTTATTCGTCTTTTGATTAACTTCTTGAACTTGTATGGCTTACCTGTTGTTGCTAATTGATGATTATATGGATTGCAGAAGAGGCCCCCATTTCAAAATTCTACTTGTCATCATTATCAACCTTTTGACATCTTGTGGTTCATACGGCGTTCCATGGCTGTCTCCATGTGTTCCTTGTCCTCCTAACTTGGGAGACAGGTGCCCTACCATAGGTCGCTCCAGAAATTACAGGAGTTTTCAATGTCCACCAAACCATTACAATGATCTTGCCTCTCTCTCTTTTTCACTCCTAATTATGACACTATTCGCAACCTATTAACACCTGGTGCTGACAAGGAATTTCAGCTCTCTACTCTTACAATTTTCTTTGTGGTGATATACATTCTAGGAATCATCACTTATGGCATCGCCATCCCCTCTAGCCTCTTCATTCCTGTCATTCTCACCGGAGCCTCATATGGGCGTCTCACTTCTCGTCTTCTAAGACCATTCACTGTTCTTGATGTGGGTATGTTTGCACTCCTTGGAGTTGCATCCTTCCTTCATGCTACCATGAGAATGACAGTTTCTATTTGTGTCATACTTCTTGAGCTCACTAATAACTTCTTGATACTCCCTCTGGTGATGCTGGTTCTCCTTATGCCAAAGACTGTGGCTGATACTCTTAACCAAGGTATTTATGATTAGATTGTGAAGATGAAGGGTCTACCTTATCTGGAAAGAGTTGCAAAACCATACATGAGGCATTTAACAGCAGGTGATGTTGTTTCTGGCCCATTATTCACATTCTCTGGGGTTGAAAAAGTGAGGAATATTGTTCATGCTTTGAGGGTGACACAACATCATGGTTTTCCCGTAATCAATGAGCCTCCATTCTCAGAAGCTCCTCAGTTATGTGGACTGGTGTTCAGGTCTCATCTGCTAGTACTTCTTAAACAGAGGAAGTTCACAAAGCAGAAGGTGATGACTCGGTCTGCCATTATGAGGAACTTCGAAGCACTTGATTTTGCAAAGCCAGGCTTAGGCAGGGGTCTCAAGCTAGATGATATTCACATTGAGCAGGAAGAGATGGATATGTACGTTGATCTTCATCCAGTCACTAATACATCACCATACACAGTGGTGGAAACGATGTCTCTTGCAAAAGCTGCTCTTCTTTTCCGAGAGCTTGGCCTAAGGCAACTGCTGGTGGTGCCAAATACAACAGGAGTAAGTCTGTCCTTTCTCTCTCTCTTTTCTATCTCTCAGGTGCCAGTCCTAGTGGGATGGAAGCATTAACTGATTGGATTCTCTCTGTTTGAGCTTCAAATGAGGCAAAAAAATAATATGAACCTATTTGAGTAGTTTAGATTTCAAGATTTAAAAAATGGTCATATTTATCAATAGCAGTTGATTCAAGTAGTTCAACACTCGTTTCCTTTAAACAAGATGAAGTTTGAATTTTGTATATAAAAAAATCGCTAGAGATTGCAAATCATTCATGAAAAATACCATGGAAGAATGCATCAGTCTTTTTGCCAAAAACGAGATTATCGACTTTTGCCATGTCTTCAAAGAAGCTAACAACTGTGCTGATTGGTTGGCTAAGAGTGCTCGTGATCTTAATATTGATTACTTTTGTTTTACTAGTTCTCCGGCGAGTTGTAGGAGGTTAGTGAATAGAGTTAAAATTTCTGTTTAATTTTTGTATGGTTTTTAACCCATTATTTTTCTACTCAAAAAAATGAAAAAAGAAAAGAAAAAATAGCCGCTATGAGAGCTTTATACCCATTTAGTCCAACTTGACCCAATCTAAATTAGATGGGACCCAATATGACTTTTGAAAACTAACTAGTATTTAGAAAAAACGATCATATCTATGAAAGTGAAGCTAAACTAATTATAACAAAGCCTGTTGAATTTTGAACCACGTTTGAAGGAAAAATAATTGATTTTGTCTTCAAGCGCTAGCCATACAGTTGTATTATTTGGTTGTTTTTGCTATGTTTCGTTAAACTATTGGACTGACATTTCTATTTGCATGCTGTGCAGACGCCTCCTGTGGTTGGGATATTGACAAGGCATGATTTTATGCCTGAGCATGTTTTGGGACTATATCCTGACTTGGACCCTGACAAGGATTCAAGCAAATTTAGAGGTTTATTATCTTCATCAAATCATATAAATTCATCACTAAAGCGACGTGGAATCTCTGTCACTGGAAGATAATCACAATTTTACTTGGGACGGATATTAAGGTGATATGAGAATGGGCAAATCTATATAGAATTTGGAATTTCTCAAGTAAAAGTATTTTTGAAATAAGATAAATATAGAAAAAAAATAGAAAATGTAAAGATAGAGGAAGTAAATCTCACTTACAACTCATATTATTGTGTCATTTTCCTTTTATCAATATAAAATATATAAAATCAATAAAAGTCACATTATTTATAAGTTATAACAGTTTATCAAAGTTTCTTGCAATACACAAGAACTATTTAAAATGTTATCTGATAGCAAATTTTAGTCATGAAAAGTTAGGATGGGCACAGGAATCGCAACATGAAATGCAATCATTTTCCTTTTCACATGTTGGCATGTGGGTTGAATCTTATTCCTCTTGTATGTTGCCTAAATCTTCATCGTTGTTTTTTTTTTTTTATCCTAAATGGACTTACAGGAAAATCCTCATCATTTTTAGTGGTTGGTTTTGTTCCCTTTTTTTCATCAATTTTGTTTCTAAATCTACAAGTTTGTATATTAAAAATTTTGAATTTGGAACCTGTTTAACTGTTGTCAAACCTAAGATTTTCATCTTTTTTTTAATGTGAAGACGTCGTTTTTTTCTTTTCTTTTTTTTACAATCAAGGATATTTACAAAGTGGGGTTAAGACACCAGGTTATCATTCATAATCAGATCCCTAATTTGCTCTGTGGCATCTTCTAATGTGATCATGCCATCCCTGTTGAAAACAGCATCACGAGCTAGCTGGTTAGCTGGCCTATTTGCATCTCTCTTCACACGTTTTAAAATAACAGACCATTCACGTTCAAGAATCTCAAATATGGCACAAATGATAGACTCACATCTGTCCCTTAGTTGTTTACCGCTGTAGATGACCTCAATCAGTAATTTACTGGTCGTTTGGTCTGTTTACAAACCCCTATAAGGTAAAGTAATCAGTTTCACATCACTTGATTTTATGTATTTAGTTGGACATTTTTATATGTGATCTTAATTATTTAAGTGAAATTGATCACCTACATTAATGTGATAAAGGTCACATCCATTTTATTGAGTGAAAGTCATCACACTACACATTGCTGTGAAAAAAATACAAAAGACAATATTGCCCTTCTTTCCCACTTCTTCCCCACCACACCCTTCTCCCTCATTGGACTCCCACTTCTTCCCCCACCTCACCCTTCTCCCTCATCAAACCCTCACAACTATCCATTGTCACTGTCTATTCTCCATTGCCATCCGTCCACTATTCCACCATCAAACTATTGTTTGTCCACCATAAGGCCTTCATCTTCCAAATCAATCATTGCTTTCGAAGTTGCTCTTCTTGCCAACATTCGAACACTCCCATGGCCTTTGAAACAGGTCCATCTTTGAACAATTTTCCATAGCCTTCAAACTCACCGTTCAAATGCTTGGCGTCATGGCTTTCATCATCGCCATTCTTCACCCACACACCATTGATCTCAAATCTGGGTTTCTCCATTTCGTTTTTCTTTTGCTTTTACTACTTACTACTATTGAGAAGATAGATTGAGGTGGTTAGAGGAAGGAGAGGCTGCTGGCAATGAGGAAACAATGGTGGTGGCTAACAGTAAGAGTGGCAGAGGAGGGAAGAAGAGAAGAATGATGGAGGGGAATTTTTTTTGGATATAACAACATTTCAATCTTTTACCATCTACTTATATTTAATTAAATATAAAAAATAAATTTGTTTTCACATTCTCTAATATCATACCAAACAAATTTTTATATAATTATCATCCATTCACATCTCTTCATAACCTTTCCATTATATTGCATAAACTCTTGGTAATTGAACCAAACAGAACATTAGCATCACTCTCCACAGTTGCTCCTTGATAACCCTTCAACCATGTAAAAATATATATAACATGTAAAATATATAATAAGTTATACTATTTATAAATCATAAAAAATACATACTTTATTTTAGACTTCATATAAAATATAGAAAAAACTATCTAATGATATAACATAAATTCATTAAATAATCTTATCTATATATCAACGCTGTTTTTCCTTTTTTGGTTAAGAAACTATAAAAATATTTCTTCATCGTCATCATCATCATTTAAAAAGTTTGTGCTTAACAAATTAATACTTACTATGATACTTAAATATGCTTTCTAGTTTTGTTTTTAAATTATCATCTTATTTTAAAAGTAATAAATTTTATTCTCTATTTTTTTATTTTTTAAATGAATATTTTTTCTTAGGGTATGTTATCAATCAATAATTTAACACAAAATCTAACAAAATGTTCACTTAAACCTAGTTTGCATGATTATTCCATGGATATCAAGGTTCCACGAGCAATACTTTTTGCTTATGTATTTAACATAGTTACATATACACTTAGGGTTTAAACTCCAAATTATTAGTTAAATTAGCATAGCTATACACTTATTGATTCTTCCAATGTTTTTTTTTAATAGTGGACTTAAAAAAAATTGTAGATATTTCATAATAATATTGTAATATAAACTATACGTATAAATAGATTCATGCATGGAATCTAATTTTTGTTTTACACATGCGTTATCTTCTATATCTATTAATAACACAATCCAAACTCTGAAATAACAAAATGGATTTGACTTGATTAAGTGCCTGTTTGGATTTACTCCATAAGCACTTGTAGGAGAAGATAAGGGATTATATAGAGAAGTTGTCAAACGCAAACTACTTTTCAACCAGTGCTTATACCTCAAATAAGTGTTTATGCATGAAGCTAATTTTTTCTACTTATAATAATCACTTATTTCACTTTTCCTTTTTATTATCTACACAATAATCACTTAAACCACAATATTCAAATACATTTCTTTTTTTAAAATCACTTATGGGTAACAATATCCAAACATAAATCACTTTTAATATAATTACTTATTCTTATAATCTATTATGAATTGGGTCCATTTGTTTAAACTTCTCACAAATGTGATTTTGAGATTATTTAAAAAATGATTAATTGTTTAGAGATTCTTAAAAAGGTAAAAATTATTTTGTGTTTGGTTAGAATAAAAAAAAGTACTTTTTAAATTGTTTATCAAATAAATAAAAAATATAAATTTATATTATAATATTTTCATGGGGTTAAATATGGTTATTTTTACAATTTTTAAAATTAATTTGTTGCATATCGCCTTTTATACATTTTTTCCTCTCATCTACTACAACTACTTTCTTTCAGAAGCCACCTAGAGTAGCTTCTCAAAATAAGTAGAAAACTATTTTTTTCATATTCTGATTATTTTAAAAAATTTAAACAAACACCCTAAAAAATTTTAAAAATATTTTTTATATAAAAAATAATTTTTACATAAAAAAAAATAAAATAAACGATTCAAACACTTATTCTCATAATTATTTATATATAAATCAATCCAATCATATTCTAAACATCGAATTACACAGGTATTCAGCAAAACGCGGATTCAATAAAAAGTAGTGAGGGTTCATCCCAATAATTCATTCAATCCTCACAAGATCATGCCATTTTTATCCCAACCGTCCGTTTGTCCTATGAGTTGCAAATGAACGGCCGATTCTCACTACATCTCACCAAATCTACATCTTACTGAATCTAAACCTGAAAATTGTATTCCAAAGAAGTGTTGTATTGTATCACTTTACATGCAAAATTGACCGGCTGAAAATAAATTAAATAAAAAATGATTCTAACATCTTTACTTTAAAAAAGAGTAAAAAAAATAATTAGTGTTAAATAATTATTATAAAATATAATATACAGAGGAAGGGGATTGAGTTTCACCCCTCCTTTGTGATTTGCTTACGTGAATTGCCATTTGCCACTGAAAAGACTAATTTCTGGGCCTTTTGCAGAAGAGATTTACTTACATGAGTTGCAGCCAATATGGCAGCAAGTTGTCTCTCTCAAGTTTCAACTTTTCACCCTTTATATTTAAGCAAGAATCGATGCAGCAACGAACGGAAGAGGAAGAGAAGAGATCTAACGGTCGCGAAAGCAGAATTAAGGAAGATCAACGGCTGTAATCTTTTGCAGAGCAGAGGCAGCCACCAAGAACAGCGTGGTTAAAGTCTTAAAAGTTAACGTGGACGTACGGCTCTATACAGTGCCTTGAAAGTTACACGAGGGTCCTTCCTTATAATAATGCAGACTCGAAGGAGCAGCTCCTTAATCGGGATTGGTTGGTAGAATTTGGACATTGCTATGAAGAAGCCAATATGGCTGCTCATTGGCTACCAAATTATGCCCATAGTTTAACTTTGTCCTTAGTTTTGCGTTTTTCTTATATAGGATTGAAGCTTATATAGTATAATGTAAGGGTACCTTCTAATTTAATAAAGTTTGAAGCTTATATAGGGAATAATGTCTCACTCTTTAGATAGATCGAACAATATATAGCGTTCTTTCTAATGTCTTTTTTTTTTTTGCCAAAGTATTGCTTCCAATGTCATATAATAATTAACAGTATTTTCAAAGAACATCCTCATTTTTTATTTCATTTTACTGAATATTATTTTTTTACATTTCTTTAAAGTTTAAACATTTTCTAAAGTTGGTAGTTGTTAGTGCAAAAAAGGTGTGTCCGGTAGGCTGGATGTTTAACCCACCACCCCCTCTATCTTCTCTTCTCTTCTCTCTGAGGATGCTTTTTTGTGACTACTTCGAGTGCTAAGGAGACTGCTGTTGATCCAATTTGTTCCTTCAGGACGGGCATCGGCTGATTTTGGGTTGGTTTCGATTTTGTTTGTTTCTTTCTTTTTTCGGCCTTTTTTTTCTTAAAGAGAAACAAGGACGGCACCTAGGGAGATACAGCAAGGTGATCCAGAGGACAGCTCCCGTCCTCTCTACCGAGTTCTAAGAAAAATGTCTACACTCGTCTGGCGATTCACTGAAAAGGACAAAATCATTCTCTATTCCATGCATTTGGTGGGCTAGCCAGTTGGCGTATTTATTAGCTTCTCGAAATATATGGTCAATCATAATGATCTTGTCTCTCATTATGAGATCATTGATGCTTTTGATAGTATCTCTCTAAAGATAATCATTTAAGGAACCCTGATTTATAAAATTAATTAATAGAGTCACTAGATCATAATCTTTTTAAAATTGATGTGCCAACAAACATTGATACCATGAAGAATAAACATGAACTCTGCTGCAATAGATCGCATAGCATCAAGCTTGCTTGTAAACCCCAAGATCCAATGACCATTGTAGTCTCTAATGACTCCTCCACAAGTGACTTCCCCTCTGCTGTCTACAGAACCATCAATATCCACTCTCACCCATGATCTGTCAGTTGGTTTCCATTTCGAAAGATCCTCTATAATATTAGCTCCCATAATAGTCTTAATTGACTCAGTCTTCATATCTTCACCAGGCTTTTGGGTACTCAGGAAAGCTATGTTCCACTCTTCTTGATCCTCACTAGCATAAATTCTGTTGCATCTTGCTTTCCAAAGCAACCAGCAAGCATGACCAAAAACTCTTTTCCAAGGAATTCTCCTTGAGTAATTACTTCCCACCTCCTTGCTTTCATTCCCCTAAATCCAATCCTGCATAAGCAAAGAAAAGAAGTTTTATATTAATCATCCTAGGAGAGACTTATTTAGTCCAAACCTTTTTAGCTTTGCCGCAATCATGAACAATATGAATGGTAGAGTCCATGGTATTGCAACCAAACGGACAAAGTCTATGTATAATTGTGTTGTTATCACTCAAGTTTGAAGTCTATTATGAGCCATCTTCCACAGGAAATATTTGATCTTTTCATAAACGGGCCACCTCCATATCTTGGTCCAAAGCTACGTCCTAGATGGACGTAAATTACTGTTCTACTCCATAGCTTGATAAGCAACTTTCACAGTGAACATGCCATCAGAAGAAGCAGACCTCAAACAATGGAATCCTCAATTCCATTTTTATTAGGGGGCCATACAAACTTAATGTGAGCAACAATCTCGGACGGAAGAACATGGTTAAGCTTGTTGAGATTCCACATTCCATTCCATTAACATTTAGCAAAAACCCTAACCCTTTCATGGGAGGCCAATTGAGCTTTTCACAATAATGAGTAAGAGGTTCAGAAAGAGGAGTCCATTTTTTCAGCCTTTTGTGGCCTTTGTTTGTGAACTGTCCCTTCTTTTCTTTATTGATAATACACCATTTCTGGTTGGCCAAAAAATTAAAAAGAAAAACATTTTCTTTTAAAATAGATTAGTCAGTGAACAATCTTTTGGCATTTAGAATGACATTTTAAAAAAACAAAAGATTAAACTGCTTGATATTCAACAATCGTATGATCCGATTTAAGTTAGGTAGAACTATAAGAATATAAAAGTTTTTGTAACAAGTATTTAATTATTTTAATTTAACTATTCATAATTTTTAATCATATTTTACTAGTTCTATCAATTTAATTAATGATCAATGATAAGACCAATAAACTAATAAATCGACATTTCTTTGACCTGATGATGGAGCTTATTTGATTCAAAAGTAGCAAATTAATTGATTTAACATTAAATTTTGGAGGGATTTGTGACAAGAAGGTGAACCTGGATCATTTAAAAGAAAAAAAGTATAATCATCCACTTTGGCAAAATGCCACGTTTGTAGGATTATGGAATCTTGGGCTAAATTGAATTGCAAAATTTATGATTTTTTTTTAAACTTGCATCATGACAAAGATTTTGTTTAGTTAAAGAGTCTCACAAAAAAAATTATTTAAGTGTAATTCAATTATCACTACGTGCAATTTAAGCAAGTTTTGCTTAAATTATTTGAGTGGGCTTAATTTTCACTTTCTAATTTTATTTTTTTTTTCATGAAAAAGAATTTGAATGAAAATTTATATTGAGTAGGAATGCTCTATTTTGAAGAAAATGGAAAGGGAAAAGAAAAGGAAAGAAATATTACTATTTTTTATTTATAAAAAATTTAAATAATGTGTAATAAATAAATTTTATAGAAATTTCGTTCTCATTTTCTCTTCCATAAAATCTCTTTCATATATACCAAATCTAATCTTTATTTTATTAGCAAAAGAAAATGAGTTATTTTATTTCTTAAATTGATAATAAAAATTTTGGAAGATGACACAAAATATGTAACTTTGTTAGCTAACTGAATCTTACACTTTTAAATCACTCACATTTTTTTGTTATCTACTCCCTCCATCACATAACTTTTGTTTACGTTATCACACACATAAATTAAGAAATTAGTTACATTGATGACATTTAATTAATTTATGTTGTAGTTAAGAAAAAATGAGAAAAAATTTAATAATAATAAATAAGGATATAACTAATTTTCATTAAAGCCTTAAAATATTAAAATAATTAAAAATTTAAAACAAAATAAAAAATCTAAAACGCAAGGGAGATTGCCAGATTGGAATGGATGAATATTGAAGATCGGGTCACTCTTTCTGTAGCCCAACGTTGAAATGAAAAACAAAAAATCACTGTGTGATTGCTCGGAAAGGTAAAAAGCGCGAAATACAGACATCCACCACCAAAAAGAGAGGACAAAAATTTCAAAAATAAATTAAGACGAACCAGAGAGAGATGGAGATCTAATTTAATTTCACTTCGGTTAACAGTTCCATTTCATCACAATCACCTCTTTCCTTCCTATTTTGTTAGATTCGCTGGCGATCTCCCTGCGCCGGAAACCTAACTCCCTCCGCCGTCAGATCCATTCACCTCCTTATTCATCCACTCTTGAGGACTGTCCTGGTTTCTCTCCCTCTGAGAAAATTTGAAATCCTAGCTCGCAGGTTTTGGGGATTTCGCTTTCGCTTTCTCCATCGAACTAGTCTGTGAACACATGGAGGCAATTGAAGAACTGGTTCAGCTATCGGATTCTATGCGCCAAGCCGCTGCTGTGCTTGCCGATGAAGATGTTGATGAGACGACGCCCAGTAGGCGGCCATCCACATTCCTCAATGTTGTCGCACTGGGCAATGTCGTAAGTTTCTCCATCCATAAGTCTATGCATACTTTTGTGTGTGTCAATGCGTGGGCTGTAAATTTCTGGATCCGGTAGTTGGTCGCTAGTTTTGTGTTTTGGGATTGGGAGTTTGTTTGCGTGCGGAGAAATTTTGCGGGGACTGAAAATTTGATGCTTACACGAGAAAGTATGGTCGTTCAGAGAAGGAAGCAGTGTTTGGAATGAGGAAACTGAAAGCTCCTCTTCCTTCCCCTGCCCAACGAGAAGATCTGTAACTGTTGCGGCTGTGTATACATCGGATCATTTACTAGTAACTTTTATGATGTTTGATGAAAAAAATATCGTTGGCTGGGGTCAAAAGTCTTACGGGGTCTTTGATAAATCACTGCAAGTAGCAAAGTCGAGGGAGTCAATTCATGGTGCCTGGCATGAGGTGTAATGACTTTCGACCTGATTGGAATTGGTAAAAATGGTCTACGGTGCTTGCTAGCTATTATGAAATTATATTGTTATCCTTGTTTACTTTTTGTAGGTAGCTTTGGGCTTTTAAAAAATTAGGTGGACGATGTTTGAAATAAATATAAGAAATTTTATATTTTGTAGAAATTGAAAATAAATGAGGGAAAAAATGACAGCTTTGCTTGGTCAGAACTTATTGAGTAATTTTTTGCTTATTGATGATATGAATGTGATGCTTTTATTATGCTGTCCTGTCTTTAGATTTGGATGATTGCATGTATACACTTAGTTCTACTAGTTCTTACACTTCAACCTTATAAATCATGTGGCTAGTGTTTTTAATCTCTCTGTTTCTATGGATCAATTGTCTGGCTAGGGTGCTGGAAAATCTGCTGTCTTGAATAGCTTGATAGGACATCCTGTTTTGGTGAGTCAAATTGCCTATATGTATTTTGCTGATTTTCTTTTCTCTACATACTGATACATCACTTTCTGCTGTTTGATTTATTACTAACTGGGTCATGACACAATCAAATTGTTGGCAGCCAACTGGTGAAAATGGTGCTACAAGGGCTCCCATAAGCATTGAATTAAATAGAGATAGTTCTTTAAGCAGCAAGTCGATCATTTTGCAAATTGAAAATAAATCTCAACAGGTTTCTGCAAGTAAGAACTTTAGCTAAAACTCCTGTTTCTAATTCATTAAAGAATTTGGTGTATATGTTTTCCCTGCTGCTGGATAGATTCTAAGTGCATTGCTCCAGTGATGCTTCTTAATTCTGTGTGTTTTCTTTCTTTCTTTCTTTTTTTTTTTTAGGTGCTCTTCGACACTCTCTACAGGACAGGCTAAGCAAAGGTTCATCTGGTAGAAGTCGTGATGAAATATATCTGAAACTTCGTACTAGTACTGGTAGGCCCATGTTCATATGTTCTATCCTTTTTCTAAGCATGAACATGATTTTGCTGCAGAATAAGTTATTGGAGTGCTCGTGAAAACATTGGGTTTGTATTCATACACATTGTTTTGGAAGCAAGGAAGCTGAAGTTTTATTGCAATGAACAGTCAGTGTGGTTCTTTAGCATGCTTCTTGTGAGAAGATTGCTCATATTTTTAAGGGAATCTCAGTGCCCCTGCCCCCTGGATATGTTATGGGAAATGGCTGTGTCTTTTGCCACTGTTTCTTTCTCTGCCCATGTTTGATTTAGGGATCGAATTGGAGAGGATTGGTCATTGGTTAACCTTGTTAACTTTTTGAGTTATAAGGAACCATTTTTGGTTCTTTCTGCTTTATTTGTTAGATTCTTATATTTGAAAAGTTGATATACACTAGCAAGAGAGATGCGTGTGTTTGTGTATTGAATATTGATAGACAGCCTTTAGTTATACCATTAACTAGGAAAAGACTAGAGGCGCAGTAATTCATTGTCACCAGAAGAATTAATTCTTCTAGTTGTTTTGAATGTCTGAATTCACCTAAAAATCATTTTCTTAACACTATAAGGCATAAAATGCTGAAAAGGAACTTTTTGACATGCCTCTTTTAGATATGTAATGGGATAGAATTGTCTGGATGGTTGTACGTTGGTGCTCAGCTCATGGTTTTTCCACAGGAATCTCTAATTCTAAGATGCGAAGCAATTGGGTTGCTATTCTAGCTTTTTTTATTTTTGGCCTCTATTGCATTGTTCTTCTATACTAATCAGCTTCTTGGACGTTTTGTTTCTTTGCCCTGTTTTGTGTTTTTTATTTTTTCATATTTGAGGATTTCCTATCCTCAACACTTTGTAGGTTCTCTTTCTAATACAAGTTCTTTCTGTAACATTTTTTTTAATAATCTGGACTTCAAATATTTGTACTTTTGTGGCAAATCTCTATTCATATGCAAGTACAGTTGACTCTTATAGATTCATAATTACTCTTTAGTCTTGAATATTTCAGTCTTTGTGAGTGCAAAATAAATTCAGAATCTTTTAACCAATGTGGTGATTTGGGTCTTAGATGTACTTTCCCTTTTCCTGCTGGCTATCTCTCTCTCACTTGAAGAAACGTAGATTCTTTATTTGTCTTTTTTTTTTTGGGGGGGGGGGGTGTTGACATGCACCATAGCTGTCTGCTTGCCTATGCATCATGAGATGAGGCTTATTCTTTTTGTCTTCTTTGATAATTCTCCAGCTCCACCATTGAAATTGGTTGACTTGCCTGGATTAGACCAACGAATTATGGATGACAAAATGGTGAGTAGGTGTAAGTTATCATTTTCTAAGTTGTGAGTTTAACACTAAGTATTATAAGCTATTCTCTCTTATATCCTCAATTGACGATGGATGTCATGTTAAACTTTTATTGAATTCTTGGATGATTTATTTTTTTGAGGAATTTTGTTTTGAGAGAGAAGTTAAATGTCTTCTTTTTCTTATCTTTTTTAGATCAGTGAATATATCGAACACAATGATGCCATTTTGCTTGTAGTAGTCCCTGCTGCCCAGGCACCAGAAATTTCATCTTCACGAGCCCTACGAGTAGCAAAGGAGTATGATGCAGAATGTATGTTTTCATATTTTTCTTTTTTTGGTTTGTCTTTAAGTTATGGCAGTCAAGGACCAACTCTCCCTAAAGCTTAAGCTGTTAGGACTTAGGACAAACCCTAGAAATGGTATATCTTTAACAGTCTCTCATGCTGGAGCCCTTTGGGCTTGAAGTGTTGTAAGAACACAGGCCACTATGCCTTATGTTGAAGTTTAATATGATTAAAGGAATGGAGGCAAAAAGATGGAAATCTTAGCCACTAGGTGAAAGAAGCTTTGGTAACATATCAATGACCAACCCTCCTTGAAGCTTAAGCTGTTAGATCAAGGCCTTGAAATGGTTTAAATATACCTTTAACAATAGTTATCAAACTTGTTAAATGTGGAAATTCCTTTTTTTTTTTTTGTAGTTTGCTGTTTCTCTATTCTTTTTCAGTATGCTTCATTCATTTATTTATTTATTTATTTTTTCTGTTTCAATTGTAGTCACTAGAACAGTTGGTGTTATTAGTAAAATTGATCAAGCAGCTTCAGAACCAAAAGCCCTTGCAGCTGTACAGGCTCTCCTATTGAACCAGGGACCCCCAAAAACTACTGATATTCCATGGATTGCTATAATTGGTCAATCTGTTTCTATAGCATCTGCACAGTCTGGTAGTGCTGGGTCTGAGAGCTCTTTAGAAACTGCTTGGCGAGCAGAGACTGAAAGTTTGAAATCAATATTGACTGGAGCTCCACCAAGCAAGCTTGGTAGAATTGCCTTGGTTGAGTCGCTTGCTAGCCAGATTCGCAATCGTATGAAGCTCAGGCTTCCAACTATCCTTTCTGGGTATTTCTTATGTGACTAGCATCTATTCATTTGTTTGCAATATGTTTTTTTTTATTGGTTTGTTGTTTATTTTATTGTACGTATCCTATCTACATTTTTTTAGCGTGGCTGCTTTGAAATTTTCTGATTGTCCAACCTGTTGTTGATGTTCCCCTTATGGCTTCATTTACATAGAAGCTGACTTTGCATATTTAGTTGTCTGTATAATGGACTGAATGACAGGGATAAACTGCAAAAATTAAGAGACTTACTGGGATTAAATTGGTGTTAGGACTCTTGGATTTGATGTTGTCCTGTTGCTTATGCATTTTGTTTATTATGTGCTTTATGGTTGCACAAGTATTACCTAATTCGTGATATATCATGGTATTGGTGTGTGGTACATCACTCTGTTTAAATTGTGATAGGAAAAGGAAGGTTTAATTGCTATGCTCTGGGTCTCTGAATATTATTATTATTATTACAATAAAATAATATAAATTTATTTTCATTAAAATATCATTGAAACATTTGGATAATTTGAAGGTGGCTTTTACAGTTTTACTCCTTAGATAGACGTATGACCCTTATTCAGTCATGTTCATCTAGCATGCCTAACTATTAGATGCCTCTTTTTGAAATACCAGCTAACCCACAAGGTTGATAGGAGTACGAGATTTTGTTTTGTTAGTGGGGGAATGGCAAATTAGGTGATCTGGGGCTGCTCCATGTCCAGGTTTTTTGGTATATGTGTTGCCAAAATGAAATTTCATTTCAATTGATCACCTGAGGCTAGAATAGGTGGTTTGTTGGACAAGACTTAAGTAACGTTCTCTACGTGTTGAATTCTGCTCTTTACTTGTTTCAAAAAGTTCGCTGATTTGTCATAATTTTGTTGAAGAACTTGATAGCAAACATCTAAAAATTGCACCTACGTTTTTCTCACTGGTAAAGGGTCACATGTTCTACCATCCTCTTGCACCAAAATAAAAATTGCATTTGGTAGGTTCTTTGTCTTGCATAATACTTGTGAGGTTTGTTATTAAAGAGAAAGCGAACGTTAGCATTTAGTAAATCCTATGATTTGAAAGCTTAAGGTTCACCTTTTGCAGTAGTTTTTTTTTTTAATAATTATAATTTTAATTATAATATTTCTTTGATTGAAATGTTGCAGCCTTCAGGGAAAGTCTCAAATTGTTCAGGAAGAATTAATGAAGCTTGGTGAACAAATGGTTAGTAGTTCTGAAGGTACAAGAGCTCTAGCTTTGCAGTTATGCCGTGAATTTGAGGACAAGTTTCTCCAACATCTTGCTGGAGGCGAGGTTAGTTCCTTTTGGAATAGAGATAATTTTATTTGAAATCTTCAGTTGGCAAAAGTTATGAGCTACAGATATTTGAGGAAAAAATCATCATCAATTAAAAAAAAAAAGTTTTTCCCCACAGCTTGGCCAAACAATCTCATAGGATTGGCAGAGAACAGGAATTGATTGCAGGAAAGAGGGAGTGTGTGTGTGTTTGAGAGAGACAGGAAAAATGATGCACACTGTGCCCCAACACCAGTATTTGTACTAGGGGGAAGTATGTACGATTTCGATTATATAGCAGTAGATTAATCAACCCTCAATCAGCTCCTTAATTATAAGCTATCTATCACATGACAATTACTCATTATTATCAGTAAACATATGTTTCTATCTTCGGTCCTTCAATCCTTTGCAGGGTAATGGTTGGAAAGTTGTTGCCAGTTTTGAAGGCAATTTTCCCAACAGGATCAAACAGCTTCCTATAGACAGACACTTTGACATAAACAATGTTAAAAGGGTAAATTGTCATTGAGGATTTCACTTTTATTGTCTCAGTTAAATCTTTAATTCCTCATATTCTCTTCAGGTGTGCTTGCTACTAATATTACTCTTTAAACTTATGTTAGATTGTCCTAGAAGCAGATGGATATCAACCATATCTTATTTCTCCAGAAAAAGGGTTGAGGTCCTTAATTAAAGGTGTTCTTGAACTAGCAAAGGAGCCATCACGTCTGTGTGTTGATGAGGTATGCTTCTATTTGCCATTGATTTTATTTATAAAGCTACTTGGATCCTATGTTTCCAAAGAGGCATGAAAAGGACTGTTAGAAAGAAATTGGGCAGAGGGATGGCTAGTTCAGACTTGCATGTTAAATAGGTCTGTCCCATATCTTCTGTCTTCATTTGCTATTGATTTTCATCAAATGGCTTGTGGAGAGGGAGAGCCTTGGTGTAAGTTCTTTTTCTTTGCATCTGTTGTGTATGAATGTGTGGGAAACTTTGGACCATAAGGCTGATTGTCTGATGCATTAAAATATGACCTTGGTTATATAATTCAAACAGTTGTTAACATGTAACTGGTGCCTTGTGTATTTTTCAATTTCCGCAGGTATTTTATTTGATTTAATCTGTATTCCTATAGAGTTAGGTCATTTCTTAGGGTTTGTTTTGATATTTTTATCATCAAATGGGTGCTGCAGCTTCAGGGTAGACTTCTTATAGACTGATGATATAAAATTCCTGTCACATTTTCCTTTTAAGCTACAGTTTAAGCTTCTGTTTTGCTAATTACCAAATTAGGTGCATCGTGTACTTTTGGATATAGTTTCTGCTGCTGCAAACGCTACACCTGGTCTCGGACGATATCCTTCATTTAAGAGAGAGGTAACATAGCTTTGCAGTGATTTGGAAGTAACTTACTGTGCTTTTTGAAGATGGGAAATCTAATGTTTCAATATTTTAAACCAGATTGTGGCACTTGCAAGTTCTGCCCTAGATGTATTTAAAAATGAATCCAAAAAAATGGTGGTTGCTCTAGTTGATATGGAGCGTGCATTTGTTCCACCCCAACACTTCATTCGCTTAGTGCAGAGGCGGTATGTTAGATCTCTGACACTTGCATATTTATGTATGAATTCAATAATATTATGCTTGTTAGTGGGAACTAAGAAGTAAAAACACTCATATGTCATTCGTTCATGAAGCTCTGAAGTAAAATTTTAAAATCCTGCGAATCACTGTTATTGATCAGGCATACCTGTGCACTTAATCAAGTACATATTATTTAAACTTAAAGCTGCCTACTTTTCAGAGAAAAGAGAAGACACATTTTCTAGAACTTGGGCCAATAATTAAGCATGTCAATCTCAAGGTTTTACTTGAGAAAAACATTAAGGTTATTTTTTTCAGCTTGTAGCAAAGTTTGAAAATTGTGGGGTTTGAACTTTCCAGTTGACATTCTGATAGAATTCCAAATTAAGAAGCTACAGGTAATTCTTGTGATGTTTAAGTTGCCTGGTTTTCCCCCTTACAAACCAATTTTAAGGGTGAGTTTCCCCACTTGCATAGGTCTCCATCACCTTCTCCTTGATTCAGTGTTTATGTTCGTGAAAGTTATGTTGAAAGGGAACTTGATTTTTATTTTGTGCTTTGCCAATAAGGAACCATGTGCTGCTCAAGGTGAAGGGAAGTAGTGCCCATGCAATGTAGAGTTATTCTACTCAAATGACTTCAGTATTCTTAAAATTGTGCAAATTGGTGGACAATGTCTAATTCAATCTCCTGTGTTTCCATTGTTTAATGATTTACTTGCTTTTTTCAGTTTTATACTGATCTTAAATTGGGGTCTTTGTTAATGGTCTTTCAATTGTCACTTTTTCTTATCCTTTTTATAGATGACAAGCTAGTTAGAGAGCATAGACATAAGGTATCTATTGAGAAGGGTGGCAATTGGAAGAGATTTGAGTTCTGGATCTTTCTTGATGTGATGATGACACTGGATATACTGAAAAGTGTTATACTGCTTCGCTGCACATATCTTATTTTATTGTTTTGAGTTTTAATGCCTTTTATCAATTGCATTAGAATGGAAAGACAACGCCGAGAGGATGAGCTGAAGAACCGTTCTTCCAAAAAGGCTCCTGAGGCAGAGCAGTCTAGTCTAAATAGGGTGTGGGATTGTCTACTTTTTTTTTTTCCTTTTTTTTCCCCTTAAGAAACTAACTTTAAGTTGGATCTATTCCAAATGCATGATAGAAAATCTGTTTTCATTTCTAGGCTGCTAGTCCTCAAACAGGTCAACAAAGTGGAGGAAGCTTGAAATCAATGAAAGATAAATCTGGTCAGCAGGACAAGGATACACAAGAAGGATCTGGGTTGAAGACTGCTGGGCCTGATGGAGAGATAACAGCAGGTTTTTAGAAATTGATCATGACATTTTATTGTGGATCTAACTAGATGATCAGGGTCTCTCTGTGATATAATGTGCTACCTATGTATTCGGTGGCTTCATTCTTTTCTGTTGATGGTACCTTCTAGAGCTTCAATATCCCAGTTAAAACAGTTACCTGTTTTTGCTTAGGGTTCGTCTATATTAAACTATTTCCAGCAATAGTTGGGCATTTCCCAATATCATTGGTTGATTGCAACTCAAACTAAATTGATGTTGCTCATGCAGTATTATGTTTTCTATTAAAAAAATGTAGTATTATGTGGGTGTGTCAAAGCAATTGAGAAGCCAGCATCAATGGACAAGAGAAAAACCAGAATGATCATTGTTTTTCCTGCCATTTATAAATAATTGAACGAACCTTTCTATATTTTCAAGTTAATAGATAATTAGGTATGTAAGTTTTGCACTGTCCATAATTTCCTATCTAATATTTTAGACTCCATTAATATATGGAACAACAAAGCATCTATATCTTCCCTGCCTAGGCTTTTGTTTTGTTTCTTTCTCTCTATTTTAAAATTAGGAATCGTCATTCTTAATTTACAATTATAGTTAACTATAGTATGTGGACTTATACTTTTTCTTATGGATTTTTTTCCCCCAACACAGGATACTTGTTTAAAAAAAGCGGAAAAACTAATGGGTGGACTAGACGATGGTTTGTTCTGAATGAGAAGACTGGAAAGGTCAGTAAATCATTATTCAGTTGTCAAATGTTGATTTGGAACTAAGTATCATCCTCAATTCAAATGGTGTGATTTTAGATTGTTATGGTTATTTTCATAACTTCTTGAAGTACTTATCACCAGTCATAGAAACCTTGTGCAAAAATGATTTTAAAATATAAATTGTTTCTCTCTTTTTCCTTTCTGGTATGGAAACTAAGTGATGAAGTTCTGTAAAATCCACTGGGCAAAAGAATGATAACGTAAGTTTGAACAAGACAGTAATTGAGATTTCTTCAAAAAGTTTTTATCAAGTTACAATGAAATACTACTTTGCAACGTAGTGAATTGGCATGCACTTGCATGAGGGCTGCCCCATTTTGTATTTTTCATAAATTAAGTGCTGTCCTTTGAAGACCTTACAAGGAACTGAGCAAAATTGAGGAACAGATTTTGTTTCTCTTGTTTCATCCCAAGGAATAAGGCAGCAAATCAGGAAATAATAAATTACAATAAAGACAAAAAAGATCTCATCATAGCAGATTCACAGAAGTTGACTAAATAGACAAAGCATTAAATTTGAATATTGGCAATTATAACTACATTAAGGGAGGAACTGTATTATCACCTACAGGAACCACTATGCAATGATTATATAAGTGTTTTTCTAAAGTGAAAATGGACAAATCATCATTTATGTTATGATAAAGTAAGGATTCTCATTGCGTTAGTATTGTCTCTTATCAGTTGTTAGAAAGCACCTGCATGTGTTCAGGCTGAACCCCTTTAAGGTTTATTACAATTTTAACTCCTTGTGATCACAATTTGTGACAACAATGATAATTACCTTTTATGAGGTGCAATGATCCTACCAAATGTGTTCCTTTATACATATTCCGCTGTCAAAGGCGCAAGTCCTGTATTTATGTGGATGGTAATCTTGAATAATTGTTTCATGTTATAATTTTGGTTAATATGAGAAATTTAGAATATGTCAAAGGGAAATTATCTATATTTTTATCCTTCAATTAGTCCTCCTTTTTCTACAAGATGCAGCTTTTCGCTATATTTACAGTATTTCATTGGTTTATTCAGATTCCTGCACTTCTCTTATCTCAAGAATTTGCTCGTGGTTTCTTGTCTTTAAATTATTGGGCTCCACATCTTACTGTTTTGTTGCACTTTCGATCTCTAGCCTTTCTTTAGGATTAATCATTGTATTTTCTTAAAAAGGAAATCTCTGGTGGATGGGACTGCTAGTTTATTGTCCCCTTCATAGAGTTATATGTGTCCTAATTGTTTAGTACCATTGTCGCATGCGTTCATTCATGATGCCAATAATTAACTTGTAAGGGAAAGAACCTTGGGTTGTCCTCGGTAGAGGTTGACGTATGAAATAACATAACTATCAGTTTTACATGGATTGATTTTATGAGGATGATAATTAAACTTTTCTGTTTGCTGTTTGTTATTGGCTTACACTGCAGCTTGGTTACACCAAAAAACAAGAGGAGAGACACTTCCGAGGAGTTATTACATTAGAGGTATGATATGAACTTGTTAATTATATGGAATGCATGGATTAAATAGTAATTTTCTAATTTTCTCCCAAGTCATTTCATTACGGGATCTTAATGGTCGATTTTTGGTTGCCTCTTTCATAGATTATGCCTAGATTCATAATGTTTGTTCGATTTTTTTATTCTCTAAATCTACTATGTTGTTACTTGTTCCCGTGCAATTTGGTACCTGCTTGACTAGTAAGTAAGAAAGTAATGGGAGAACATTAAGTTACTTTAAGCATTATGGCTTGCTTTCCACAACAGAAAAAATGGAATTATGAGGAAAATGAAATTCTTCCTTGTATTCCGTGTGATTCCCTTATTGGTTAAGATGGTTGTCTAGAAAGTGCACCATATTCTGTTGACTTTTATTCACTTTAGAATAAATAGAGCGTTAGCTACTTCTCTGCAAAGACTTCTTTAATAGTGAAATGATCAACGGAAATTCTCCTTTCTTTTTCACTGTCCTTTTCCTTCTCTGTTTTTCCCCCTTATTTTAGCAATTACAGTTTTTTCTTCTCACAGCTGGACCTATTCTCGTAACAATTAAATATAATGACAGAGGCAGTTTACAATGGTCCGTTCACCATTCAGGACGACAAGTGAGAAAGTTAACATGAGTGAGACACATGTTAGGTTAAGTGAGAATAGTTTAACAACCAAACAAGAAAAGCAGAAGTTTGGTAAATTTTATGGATTTTTTTTTTTTTTAACCATGATCAAGTGAAATCATGAATATAGTTGGATCTTGTCTATTACTATTGTCGAGGTTAATGTACTTTCTCTTTGTTCCTATGTTCTATTTATATATTAAGTGCATATATCTTTATGTCTGAAGTCTGTCTTTTGTGTATGTTGGCAAAGGATTTAATAGAGAATTGGGACAGTATTGTGACCCATTAATTAGAACTGATGGGATATTAACCAAATAGGAAAGTAAAAGAAAAAGTTTATGTGGAGCACAGGCCTTTTTAAAGAATTTTGATCTAACTGGAGTATTATGGTACCATGTTATGTTCATTCATGTGTAACTGTTATGTGTAAATTAGATGATGTATAAACCTCATTGGGTGTATGTCAGATTTGTCTCTCACTTTGGAGCATTTTCTCATGATACTCATACACCGTAAAGTTTTTGGTGGAAATGAGGCCAAAGTTGTGTTGTTGTGTGTAGATTCCTTCCTCTGGTATATTTGGTTGGAGTGAAATGTCTGAACCTTTAAGGGCGTTCCTCTAATGAATTCTGTCCATTGAGGTCCTTATCATGTAATCATAGTCTTAGTTCCGGCAAAATGCATTTGTATCTTTTGTTTTTGTTTTCGAAAATGGCAGATGATGTCAAGTTTATATTATGTAAACCTTCATAATAACTCCTAAAGTCCTCATATTACGGAGGAGAAAATGTTTTTATTTCTGAGTTTTAAGTACATAGGAATAAAGAATAATTTAAAATTTCAGCACACTAATGCCGTGTCACTTTGACTGTCCTAATCAGGAATGCAACATTGAGGAGGTTTCTGATGATGATGAAACTCCAGCAAAGAGCTCAAAGGATAAAAAGGCCAATGGACCTGATTCTGGAAAAGCATCTAACCTTGTTTTCAAGATAACAAGCAAGGTCCCCTACAAGACTGTAATGAAAGGTAATCTTTCTTGTGGTTTCAGGGTCTCCCTTTCTAACTCATGCATCCTCCCAAGGTCATCACCAGATCTGAAGGCCCCTGCTCAGTCTGTGTTAATGTTGCTATATGCATTTTGCAGCTGAAAGTACAGTTCTGTTAAAGGCTGAGAGTGTAGCAGATAAGGTTGAGTGGCTAAAAAAGCTAGGACATGTTGCAAATCCTACAAAAGGAAGTCAAATGATGGGTGAATCTGGTTCTCCTATGCGACACAGTCTTTCCGATGGTTCCCTTGTAAGTTATTCTTAAATTGCCTCCGTCTTTTTACTTGCTTCATTTGATGGTGCGGCAAAATAAACAAAATGGAAATATTGATTATGCAAGCAATTAATGATTCAAATAGCAGCTAATGTGCCGATCACATGTTTACTTCAATACTCAACTTGTAGCTGATGTTCCTAAATTGGAACTAATTTTTTCTACGGGAGTTCCTAAATCATAATCCCCCTTTCTTTTTCTATTCATATCAGTAGGTTTCACATGTGTTTGTTTAGAATTGGATTCATTTGTTGAACTCTAAGTTTACAATTGACACTTGCTGCAACAAACTTGTCTATTGAAAGTCAATTAGAACATTTCTGGAACTTGGGCGGTACTTATTGCTGTATATATTTTTGTAGTAGTTGCACATATCAACCAATTTATGATCCATGACCCATCTACGAATGGTGTCTAGAATTTGCTTGCTTTGTTTCTGAAAAGTTGTTCATGTTGCACCCTTTTATAGGATACTATGGCTAGAAGGCCTGCAGATCCAGAAGAGGAACTCAGATGGATGTCCCAAGAAGTTCGTGGTTATGTTGAAGCTGTTCTTAACAGCCTTGCTGCTAATGTCCCAAAGGTCAGTTTATTTTATCTAGTCCCATATTTTTCTCTCTTTGGATATGTTTCTGTTTAGTGGTCATGAGATCAATTTGTTATGGCTGGGCAGGCAGTTGTTCTTTGCCAAGTGGAGAAAGCCAAAGAAGACATGCTTAACCAGTTGTACAGTTCCGTCAGGTTAGTGCTTTCTGCTCTTCCCTACTGTTCAATGAGTGCGTTGCTTCTTCATAGTTTATATTATGTGATGTACTGCCTTCCAATATTCTACTTCAAGCACCAAACATATTTAAAACTTCTTGCAACCTAAGGGCCGTGTTTTATTTTTTTGGATAAAAAGGGCCATATTAACAACTTGTGATTATGCAATTCTAATGTTTATATTTTATGTATTCTTTATTGCTTTTCCTGGATATATTTTGGAGATCAGACAGGACATTTTCGATCATGATTAATGATTATAACATGAGATATCTATGTTATACAAACAATTTACTTTTAAATTCTCTTCAGAATTTTTTCACTTCACAAGGAAAATTTAGATTTGTTCCCATTTTGTCATTGACAGTGCACAAAGCTCAGCAAAGATTGAAGAGTTGCTCCAAGAAGACCACAATGTAAAGCGTAAAAGGGAACGCATACAGAAACAGTCCTCCCTTCTTTCGAAGCTAACTAGGCAGCTTAGTGTCCATGACAATAGAGCGACTGCAGCATCCAATTGGTCTGATGAAGGTGGTGCAGCAGGTAATGTTTCTGCAGGCACGAACTTTCTGGTGATGCCTTCTTGGATTAGATGAGAACAATTTTTTATCATGGATTTTATGGTGCTCAACATTATTCCGCATTCCAGGTTTTTGTTTCCCCATATAGAAGCACTGTCTTTTACGTTGGCTAATGGCACCTAAACTTCGTGTGTGCATTAGTCAAAATTGTGTCATGATAAGTGGTCACTTTTCATAAAGGTTTGAGCCTGCTAGAAGTTAAAGTTTGAAAAGGATATTTTTGATATAACGCAAATTTATGGCCCGTTATAGTAATATCTGTTCGCTTAAAAAGCTTGGGTGCGTTATTGGTGAACTTGTACTTCCTTTTATAATGAAAACAAGTGTGGTGGTGGTATTTAAATTTTATTGTCATTCTAGAGGAACATTAAATTGCTTGAATACGTTTAATCTGTTGATTACTTTCTGCAAGTTTTATCTGTTGTCTAGAATACATATTTTATATTAGTTGATACCAGATGAACTTTTTTTTTGGGGGGACCATCATACTACATGAACTTGATTGTACCCATTATATGGTTTCCTTCTGTATGCAACTTCAACAACGTTAATTATGCAGAAAGCAGCCAAAGTTTTGGAGCCTTGTCAGGCAGTGATTGGAGATCTGCATTTGATGCTGCTGCAAATGGTTCCATTGACTCATCATCTAGGTATGGATCCGGGGGTCACAGTAGACGATACAGTGACCCATCACAAAATGGTGATACAAGTTCGGGTTCAAATTCTAGCAGTCGCCGGACACCAACTCGGCTGCCACCAGCACCTCCATCTAGTTCTAGATATTAGATAAAGCTACAGATCATTCTAATTTTTTATTTTGTATCCTGGTTGAGTGGATGCTCCGAGTTTTTTCCAGCCTCATATTGACAATCCTACATCCTCTCTTCAAGTTCTTGGCAAAATTCGGCTAGGTGTGTAGATAAGGGTTGCTATTTACAGCCATATTGTCGTCATAATACATGTTTCTTTTTCGCTCGGATTGGATGTTTGGGAATAATGTTGGGTAAGATGATATTGTCTGCCCAACATTTTTTTCCTCTTATAGATGTAATTCTTTTGTATCAATGTGACTATTCAGAGGATAACTTGCATATCGACGCTCATTAAGCACGGGTACACATTTTTGCTTGAAGTACAAGTAAAAATTGGATAAAATATGAAATAATTATACACAAAGAAAGCTGGAGTAGCATTTATTGAAAAAAATGATAAAAAATTATTTAAAATGATTTATGTACAAACAAAAAAAAGGACAAGGGCAGCTAGTGAAGGAAATTAATCAAATAATCTAGAGTTTTATTAAAAAGTATAAAGAAAAACCCAAAGACATTAAGAAAAATTATAATAAATTATTTTTTGAGAAATAATTTATCTAAGATAATTTTTTAGAGTTTATTAGGTATGAATGATTCATACAGTCAACTTCACATAATAAATCACATAATAAAAAAAAAGAGAAAAGACTAATGTTTCGCCATCTCTCTCATTAGCATTTTTCCTATGGGTAGAGTGGAGTGCACAGTTTAGGTTCAAAACTCCACCAAGGGTCACAGTTTCGATGCCTAGGTAAAATTTGAACTTGAGGAACTCAAGATTTACATAAATTCCATCATTTTATAAATTCGATGTTACAGTCATTAATTGCAAACTGTTGCGACAATCCTCGATATATCGAATTAACGAAGTCAATATATCCATAAACAAAAATCAAGATGAATTGTTTAACGAACATTTCAAGCAGCTTTAGTTAGAGCAGTACAATACTAGCCTGAAAAAGCAAAATGCTCATCAACGCAAAGTTCCATAACGAAGCCGAAGACAGGTCACAATTTGCATAATGTTCAGCAAAAGAAAATTGCATAGCGTAGACACCGTCACAATTTACAACTTCATTTCATAAAAAAATTTCAAAAAGAAAAACAGGGCTTTATCGAGAAACTAAAAGGTTGCCATCCAGTTACACTTGGACATGATCACACATTCTTGTCTGCATTAATTCATGCCTACTTGTTCACCACATTCATCCATTTAAACCTGTAAACAAATTCCATCAAATAAATCTAGACGGTATGCTCTAACATCTAAACTAAAGTCAGTCTCCACACAAGCTTACTGACCATATAAGAATACACGCCTGTCATGTAAAGTAAAGAATTGCAAAGAAAAACCTACATTTATCTTTTAACTAAACCAATTTTCCAAGCTATGTATGCATAGTAAACAGGGACGCACCGAATGCATGATCCAGGCCCCAAGAAAATGGAGCTTGCAGATAGGGAATGCTTGACCCTCCTCTTATCTTAAACTGTGAGAGATGCACCATTGTCTGCAGCAGTGAGATTGAGTATCATCGTTGCTGCCTTTAAAGCCCTGAAATATAGGAGTAATCGATATTCATAGTTGAAAGCTCAAAACGAAAGGAAAACAAATTCTCAATATTACAAACAAAATCAGTCAATGTCTATGGATAAACCTGATCTACTCAGTAATAGTCTTTCAAAAGACTCTAAAGACTATACATCGTGGCAAAAAAACATGATTAATTTTTTAATTCTGTAAAAGTAATTTAGCATATTTATTTGCCTGTACATGAATATATCATAGACTAATTGGATTCGAGTTTAACCTTTTAAGTGAAAGCCTGTGATTAGTTTATTATAATTTCTAACACACCTCACACATGGAAAGCCATTTGGGCTTCATGCATGGACAAAACACAAGTTCACCATACTATGGGCTGAAATTTTCATTTTAATTTTGGTGGCATTGATTGAACTTCTGACCACATGAACATCAAGGCTTTGATACCATGCCAAGTAAGGTTCAACCAAAAGCTGAAGTTGTGAAGTGAAAATCCATGAATTGTTTCATTATATCTCTAACAGCGTCACATTACAATAGTCTTCCGCAATTTCTTTTATTTGGTCTGGCCCCACTCCAACTCCCAACAATAAGAAATTAAAGAATTGGATCTGATAATGGTTCAGATCATCTGATCATTATATTATACTTTCTACCACAAGAAAAGGGTAATCTTCAGCATATTTATCAGAATCAGGCAGTCAGAACAGTTATGGAAACATCATTTCATGCAAATAGAAAAGATTCTGCAATCAAATTAACATCTTAATCATGAAGAAACATTTATACCATGCTTCAGGTGCTTGATATAGTGCAGCCGAAGTGCCAAAGCAGGATGCAAGCATCTCAGTGTTTATTACACCTGGATTAAGGGCAACAACTGCCATTCCTTCAGGCAACTCCTTTGCCACTGACTTAGTCAATCCTTCTATAGCCCATTTTGATGCACAGTAAGGTGAAACCTGTTGCACAATGCTAGAATGTCAAATATCAGTTAATGCTATCAAAAGATGTCAGCAGTTGGAAAAGTCAGACACACGGAGTCAGGCATGCACTAATGCACATAGACTTATAATATTGAAAACCAAGATCAGATTGTAGGAAAACTGTAAATCAGGCAAGAACAGCACACCATGAAGAACATTGTCACTCATTTCCAGAAATAAACAAGAATACCCAAAAAAGTATCATTTGAGAATTGAATCATAAGAACTGACACGTCTTCCACCTAAAGAAACCTTCAATTAATCTCAGCTTAAACAACTTCATAGTTTTATTTAGTTCCCAACTCCCCATTGCGACCATATTTTCTCCAAAAAACAACCTAAGGCCCCAGCACTGCCTTTGAGAAACAAGACAGTCACAATCAAACCACAAAAACGAAATTAACAATAACATATAAGAATAATATTTCCTGAAAAACTCTGTTTAGAAACTTTAATGTAGACATGAAAAAGTTTAGGTTATCTGCATTAATAAAAATCAAATAGTAGCCTAAGGATATATGATTACTATATGCTCAACCCACCAGAGCAGCACCAGCTCTTCCCCATCCAGAAGACATATTGACAATGATTCCTTGCTTCTTTGTGATCATAAGAGGAATGAAGTGACGTAATACATTAGCCGCTCCTTTGACATTTGTGTCGATAACATTATCAAACTCTTCAACAGGAACCTCCCAAATTTTGTTGTTTCTATTAATGGTTCCTGCATTATTTACTGATTGTGCTCTCTGCTTTAGTAAATCAGACCGCCCAAAGCACCAAATGATAAATGACAAAATCAAACAGACACATCAAAATCAAGATAAACTGAATTAAGGTTATAAAGCATAAAATCCATCAGGTTCTTGAGTTTATAAGCTTTTTCCCACTGAATAATTACAAGACCTTTTAATGCCAAAAAAAAAAAGGTATATTACATTGAGATCAGACATGAAACATATAATTTTTTCTTCCTGTCTTTTGATAGGGTAACTCAATTGCTAAACCAGACACAAAGTCTTGATAGCGTTCTTTTGAGCTCGCAACTAGCATCACATAAGGAGGATGATTAATTTTGTTTTCCAAATTTTCTCAGAAAACATGCAATCAACATTGTTTGTTTCAGAAAAAAGAATTTTTAGAACAACAGAGAGCAATACATCAACAGAGGACAATTAAGTACTATAAAGAAAAAGCTAGTGAAACTGCACAACCATTCTAAAAAAAAAAAAAAACGAACTGCACATTCATTGACTCGGATGAACCTTTCAGATTCCTTTGAAACTACTGAAGGACCCACTCCTAAACAAATTGCTGAAAGCCAATGGAATGCTAAAAAATAGTTACTTCTCAAGGATTCATCTGAACAAAAATATATGATTTAAACTTCGAAGTTATTGTTGACACAAGCACGTTATATTCCAGCTAGTGCCTAGAAATGGGATTGTTTCCGATAGAAAAAGGCAAGAAGCTTAATTTTCATGTAACTCACATTCCAGATTTTAAATATTCTTACAATAATGCCATTAATTTATTCACAGTCAGAAGAAAGAGAAGAAAAACCCCAACACAACAAGCATAATGAATCAAGAATGCGCACCTATAATATCAGGAACCCCTCTTTGCTCCATCACAATACGAGCCAGCTCCTCAACGCTGCTATTAGATCTCTGAAGCCAAAAGAAATAAACAAGGGAACTTTTTTGTCATTCACCCACAACCAACTTTCAAATTTCCAATACCCATTATACAGAAGCTATAGGCAAAGTAGTGTACAGTCACTATACTGGAAATTCCTTCAATTTGCTCGTAAACGTGACTTTGTTTATTATTATTATTACTACTACATTGTCCATCAAGTTTGCGAAGCAACAATCTGTAATGAATTCGAAAAATTGAAATGAAACCGGAGAGGTACAAAGTACAAACCACGTCGGCGTTGAGCAACAAGTGCTTATTAGAGGACGAAGAATTGGACACAGCTGGGGCGGTAGGAGAAGAAGAAAGCTCCAATTCAAGTGCATTGAGCTTATCCTGAGCACGGGAACACCCGATTACGGTGTGACCTCGTTTGGCCAATTCTAGGGCAAGAGCTCTTCCGAGGCCTTTACTGACACCAGTAATGAGGACCGTTCGAGAGGTTGCAGCTCCTCCTCTGCAAACAATGTTCATCCCGCTAAGCGACGTCGTTGCACCGGTCATCTGCTTCCTTTGCTTTCTGAAATTTGAGGCTCACATTGAAATGCGCTGGCGCTGGAGGCATCTGGGAGGAAGCATTTTTTGAATTGGTGTGCCTTACGAATGAAGCTCAAAATGAATTGTTCGAGGACCACGTACCACCGATACCGGTATGTGTGTATCGGATTTGATATACTACCTCTTGCTTTTTATTAAGTTTTTTGTGGTCCCATGGTTCCATAGATTTGTAAAACATTAATTATTTTATTTTAAAAATATTTTTATTTAATTATAAGAGAAAAAATAAATTATTTAAATTTATAATATTTATCAAAAAAATAAAGATAAAAATTATAATATTTTTAAAATAATTTTAATAATGTAACGAACTTTTTTTGGTTCTAGTAAAATAGTTGAGAGTAAGTTATATTAAAAACAAAAAGAATATAATGATAAGAAAGATACAGTGAGAGATATTTATATATATTATTTTTTATGTAATTATTTATATATAATGAATAAATTTACCTTTTAAAAAATTAAATATTAATATTTTAAAAATTATAGTATAAATATTACAATAAATCATAAGATATTTATAAGAAATTCAAATAGTTATATTTTAATATAAAAATTTGAAATGGCATAAATGGGTACAAATGAATATGTATATATAAATATAGTATATGTATCATATCATATCATATATTAGATACATGTGTATCTACTATTTTAAAATATCAATGCTTCAGTTCGAGGGTCTGAAATAAAACCAGTTCTTGTTTCAGTGTGGCCAATATATTTCTTTAAAAGGTTACTAAATAATATTTATATTAAATAGGGATATTTTGCTCCAAAATAAAATTAAATTGAGTAGGTTAATGGTTATTAATGGTTGAATAGATGAAAATAGAATTTTGAAAGTAGACAAAAAAAAAAGGTGTAACTTAATTTTTAATTTGAAAATAGGCTGTGTAAATTTTTAAAATGGAGGGACTGTCTCTATGAGATAAAATATAACAGAAGTTTATATTTTATTCTTTTAATTTTATAACTTGGCAAAAAACCAAAGCAATGTCGGGGTCATTTTTGGTATCAAGAATGGAATAATATATTTATTCATTTGGTACTTACAAATGAATAACTTTTTAATAATTATTAAAAAGTTACAAAATATTTTTATTTTTAATATGGAATAATAAAATATTTTAAATAATTATTTTTTATTTACTTACAAAAAAACTTTTTTTATTCATTTGTTACTGAGTCTTTTTTTTTTGGTATTATTTCTCTTATTTTTCAATACTTCTCTTTTTATATTTTTTAAACTTAAATTCAAATAGGGAACTATGCATTTTTTTTAACCATAAAAAATAAGGAACTATGCATGATACCCACTTAAACAACATCTTAAAATTTTGATTCATTTAAGTATATTAATTATAAAAAATTTGAACACCTTGTGCATCTCAAAATTTTTTTGGGCCTCCATCTTACAAGAAGTTACTGAATAGCAAGTAGTTATACCTGAACAAAGAATATATGTGTATGCTTATGGGTGTATATATATATATATTGGCGAGAGTATGCTTATGGATGAGTAGTAGAATTTCTGATCACGATTTATTCTTTTGAATTGCTAGATTGGAAGGGATATGGGTCGCCTACAATCAGGAAATGAAAGGTATAGTGACTTGCAGGTCCATTTATTATCCTTCCCGAGCCATGGCGTAATGTTCCTAGTGTCTTTTTATCATTGTTTTTGTGGATAAAGATCGTGATACTCTACTCTTCTCCTTTGGTGTGACCGTCAACTTCATACATAATTTCCATGGATGACTTGCAGTGATGCTGGCATGCCTATTCTTTCAATAAAATTTTGAGGATCTATTTTTTAATTACAGAACATCGTATTACTGATACAATTACCATAAGCTAAAGCAGTTTGGGTTGAATCATATAGGAGCCAAACCAATACCATTGAGTTATGCTTATTTGTACATGAGCTGAAGACCTCAAATGCATCAGTATTTGCTTCCATTCTTTGATTACCATGCTCATTTACTGGAGGTGAATCAGATGGGGATCCACAAAAGTTCGTCGCTCAAGTCACTACAAACCATCGTTTTGCACAAGTTATGCTTCTCAAAGTTGATACTTATGCATGTCAAAGTAATTTGAAAACGAGCTTTTCCTAAGGGATTAATATTAACAGTCACCTTCAAAAAGCAAAACTCTAATAATGTGACCTTCAGGAAAGCAGCCATGACTCCCTCCAATCGACCATGACAGTGAAGAACACCACTCTATCGCAGCTGTATTCCCCTCTCTAATCTTCTTTATGGGCCTTGAAGATGACGAAAACCAGTCACCGAACAGTACAAGTAATTCAGGAGAAAAGAAAAATGGAGAATCCGGCGTGCAATTAATGGTCTTTCTCAGACGAAAAGTGAAAGCGTGAGAAGAAAGCAAAGCACGTTAGTTATATCATAAGTCCCACATCGGCAGGCTTATATCGGCTTTGTGTTTTATAACTTAATTATCGATCAATGGATATGTGGATAGTTCAATTAATTTAATTTTACAGGTTTAATTGTTTCTTTTAATTTTGGTAAGTCAATTTTAGTTTAATCACTTTCTCCAACGATCTACCACTGTAACGCAAACTTATGCGGCGCCATTTACGTGATTCAACATTCTCCGTTCGTTTTTCGCTCTTCGTTTTGAAAAATTTCCCACCCAACTGTCTCTTCTGTTCTGCTACTATATCTCCATTGCCGGCCGGCGTCGGGTTCAGTGACGCTGAGGGTTGCTGTTCTTGGTGCTGTCAGCGGGAAATCAATTGAAGGAGTGGGAGAAGCTGAGGATAATTGACGGGAGCTGTTTGATCGATCTTGGATTGATTGAAACAAAGTAAGGCGTTTAATTCTCTGAGGTAGGACTCATGGAATATCAGATTATTGAAATATCGATTTGCAGAATTTGGGTGGCAAATCTATTTACCGTTTTTCAATTTTACTTATTATGAATAAAATATGGATGCATCTCATTCCATGATTTACGAAGGAGGTTGTGAAAACAAACAAACAATCGGCAGATTGTGATGAAGTTAAACGATTGGAGATGCAAAGCAACATCTCTCCGCTCAGCACAGAAAAACCAGATCCAACATTCATTGAGATGATAAAACAATTATTTTTCCCATATAATTAGCATAAACATTTTAATTATTCATTTTTAAAAAAATATATGATAATATTTGTTTATTGAAATTGTATTTTCGAAATTGTTATTTTGATTTTATTTAGTTATTTAAATGTTCTAAGTTTAATTTATTTGAAGATAAATATTTTATATCAGTTGAATTGGGTAAACATGATTTTCTTAATTTTAAGCTCATGGTTAAATAATTTTCAAATTCCAAATTTTTAATTTGATAATAATTTTTTTAAAATTTAAAATTATATGCAAGGTATTTTTTTTAAACTAATTACTATATATGCGAGTAATTATTTTCTGCATGCTGCCAATAACTCTGTTGGTTGTATGAGGTATAGCAACAGTATTTCTTTTATGTGCGAAGTAGGAATTTCATGAACTTATGATAGTTCAGTGCCAGAAGGATTTCATGAAAGCAGGCAGTGTTTAATGCACCATTCCTTAAGGGAACTTAATGACGGTTAACTTGAACAAAACTTGAAGCAAATCCAAAATTTGTAATGTTTTAAGGTTCAGTTCTCTGCTTAAAAGTAGTGGAAATTTTAAATTACAAGGCAAGGCAAGGCATTAGGGCGAAGATGTAAGAAAGATGTAGGATTTTTATGAATCACAGCTATTGCAAAATATTTGAATTGTTGACTTTGATCATAAGTTTTACTCATCATCTAGTTATAATTTCTGGCAGGCAAGGTGTAAATCGACAGATTTAACCAAATGGAAAATTGCCAAATGTGAGGCAGTATATGAAAGCAAGCAGATTTGAAGGTCTGCAATTGTATAATTGACTTTGATCATTTATTTTTTATTTTAACCTTTCGGCTACTCCCACTGCTGCTAGGTTGACCTGAGCAAATCAGATGATTCTTGCTTGCTCTTGATTCCATGTAAAGTTCATGAAAGAATATGATGTCTTCAATCATGCTCTCATGGCTGATGCTAGTCTGGTCTTCTTTTCTTGCATCTAACCATGGAGCAGCAGCTGTCTAATTCATTCCCTGCTTCTGCATTTGTGGAGAAGAACGTACTCTATTCCTTTCCATCATGTGGCCAGTCATTTGCAGACTTGTGGAGAAGAACATTGGTTTTTCATATGGAAGGCCTGTCATCCGCAGAGGGGAGAATCACTTGTAAGCTTTTTCTCACCCTAAGGGTCTGTTTAGTTCAACTAAGGGGATTGGAGAAAGAGATGGGAGAAATTTTAAAATTTTTTTGTTTGGTAGAACTAAAGGGGAGGAAATTAGGGAGATTTTAATAAAATTTTGTTTGGTTTACGAGGGAATTGAGTAATAAATACCCTCTTCCCTCCAAAAAAATCCTAATTTGAGGAAAGTTATAAAGAGATAAGGGGAGAGGATTAACGGGAATTAAATTCCCCCAATCCCCTCCTCTCCCCTCCACAGCCCCCCCCCCCCCCCCCAAAAACACACAAAAATCCCCAACCAGATGTTTTATTTCTCATTCTATCAAAACAATAATAGAGAACAAAATGGGTGGGAATGTTACCATACCATGAGATCACCTGGAAAAGCTTGATTTTGTCAATATGCTCAAATTTTCTCTTAGGATCAGAACTCCAATTACCACATGTTCTGTATTTAGACTTTGAGCTTTGGGGGAGCATATATTCTTGTTAGAACAGTACAAATCAAGTATGTCCCAGCACTATTTTCGATCATTCCTACAATCCTGTATGGTTCATGGGTCAAAATCGACTCAGATAAACTTATTCTTTGTTCGAGAATCACGCTTTATTAATTAAAAATAAAATTAAAGTAACACTGCTGCATTTGAATGGTAACTTGTCTCTATATGGATATAGTATTCTATATACAGTACTAATCCAAAGAAGGAGGACCAACACTATTTCATCTTCTTCCTTATTACGCAAATCTGGGAGTCACCGAGGACTAATAGACACTATACTGGAAGATTAAAGAACAACGGAGAAAGAAGTACATGTGCGAGCAAGTTCACGCATACCCACTTCAGACTTTTTCTCGAATGTGAAAACAAGGGAATAAGCAGCGAAATAAATGAGCTCCGAAGCTAAAAACACACCCAAATAATCCCCTTGATCTCTCTCTGCTAGCTGTTTGAGAAATTGGAATGCCATAAACAGGTTCTGGAACCATATATTGCTGATACGATGAGCTTCTTCTAACAGGCACATTCTGAAAGACAGGATCAGGTTCCATTATACTCTCTTGGGGAGGAACCTGATGAGCTTGACTACTTGGATATGTCACTTCTGGGATAGGTTCAAAACTGGGATGCAGGAAGGTCCCATAATTTTGTTCAGGTTCGAGCCATGGCGGTAAGGGTGGAGCTGATGGCTTAGTGGAGGAGGAGCAAGAGCAGCAATGGTGGCAAGGGGGTGGAGGAGGATAGCAAGGTTGAGGGTTCTTCTTTTTCTTTTTCTTTCGTGACCAGAACTTGAGCTTCTTCACAGCTTTCATCACGTTCTTCATGGTGTTGCAGGAGGAAGATGAACACTTGGAGGAACTCACCTGGGTGCAACGTGGGATATGGAGTTTGCTGTTGTGCCTATGAAGTGTGTCTCTCATATCTCTGAAGAAAAGAGATGAATCGGATGAACCGTTGGTAAGAGCGTGTCGCTTTGTCGACTTCTACTTTTTTGTATTCAAATTTATGGCCGTTGCCCGCCCACTAGTCCTTACCATCATCCACACTATACAGCCAGTTTACGTCACACAACATTTATTATTTTTTATGAAAACTACACTACATATTTTAGATCCATTTTAGGCCCCCATGGACCCAAAAAAGAAAAGAAAAAGGGCAGTTTCGGCCCTCAAAGTCAGATGATTCATTATTGTCTGTTTCACCCCCAATGATACACCACATTTTAGATCCTTGTTTTTTTTTCGCCACCACATTAGATCCACTGCAGTCCACTATGCCTTTTTTTTTTCTTTTCGGCCAGACACACCACTTTTTTATCTTCATTTATGGCATACGAACAAAACAGATACAGCATGTAAAAATGTCCTAGTTGAACTATTGTCTTCCAACTTATTAAAATCACTTTCCCTGCACTTAAGAAGGCAATTTTAGGACACTGTTTAAAAGCTAAATTTAAAAGTTGAAAATATCATATAATCCCTTGCTCCGAAATTAATCCCTTAAAAATTATAACGATAGTTGAGCAAAACACATTTTTTAATAGAGACGAAAAAACACACCAATACGTAGAAGAAACATAAAATCAAAGGAAATGAAAGGTAGAATACAGTAAAAACTTTTTTTTATTAAAAATACTTGTAATTTTTATCATCTAGCTGAAATGGGAGAAGCTGATATTCAAAATCATTCCTGTTACATGTTAGAAATTGAAAATCTCAAAAACGAATTAGATACAAGCCCAAATAGAGCAAATGATCAAATGTTGATTAAAGAAAGTAAAGGTAATGCCTCCCATAGCTGACCCAAACGGGCCCTGAATGACACCAAAACGAATAAGAAAATGTCAATAAGCCACAAGACAGAAGTCTGCAGCACCAAGAAAGCAAAGCATAGTTCCACCATCAAAGTAGACTGCTCCACAAGCAAGATTATTGGTCCAAATCTCGAGATTGTGTACTGCTACTTCTCATGAAAAAACAAATGGCTCAATATACATAAATTAATTAAAATTCATCGATTATATGTTTATATACAAAAATGAGAGACATAACATCAAGTAAATAAACCAAAAACAAGAGGGTGAAGAAAGAGACAGCCATACACAAATAATGATCCTAGGCATACTCTCATTTCCTCATATGCTGGCAGCTCATTCAAAACTGAACAAGCAAGAACCATGAGACACTTGGCAAAATCCGGGAAATACAAAAATTATTTTAATAAGAGAGAAAAAAATACCCCACAATACCCAAAGCCTACTTCTAAAGGCAGATCAAACAGAAGGAAACTAAAACGGACCTCAAGTTGCAGCAAGATGGTAGATGACACCATGCCAGTAGCATAGAAGCACAATACACCAATGACATGCCCCTCTATAGGCCAAGATGAAGTGCTTGCCAAGTTCAATCTCTTTTCTCTCAATACCTCCTACTTCCATACCAAGTTTTATTGTATATAACAACTAAGGTATACCGAAAATCCTAGAAGTATTAACAACCAGGCCCCACAATAGATGACTGATCCAGATCCTCAGTATTTACTGCTGCTTCAGAATCCGGCCTGCCTGTTTTAGCTTCTTCACCGATTGAAAGAAGTGTTTTGGGAGAAAGCTTCTTCACCTCTTCAGCAGTGTAAATGAAAATTTTCCTCACAGCACCACAGAACTCGCTGCAGTAAAGTTGCAGGAAAATTTAATATACATGGACATACATATGAATATCAAATTAAAGACGCAAATCTTTATACAAAGAATATAAACGATGTGCATAAATAAAAATGTCCCAGTATTAGCATTATATAAACATACTTCCATGGAATGTCTCCGACCATCATCACATCATCTTCATTATCGGTGTAGACAACCTGCCATGTTTTATTGGATCCGCAAAGCTCACCCTTGATGTCAAACATGTCCTCTAATTTCTTGAGCAGATCCTCATAGCCATCAAACCGGGTCAAATCTACAGCCCTTCCAACAGCCATTCCTTGCATATGAACCTGGAATATAATAGATGTCATGTATCAGACAGCATACCAAAGATGTTTATCAGAGTAAATATTTAAAGAATTTGTTCTATGTTAAATAATGGCGTAATGACTTATCAAAGTAAACAAAATCAATGGTGTCTAGTACACATTATTAAGATGTCGGCAACTATATAAAATTTAGGAAACGTATATGCTAAAAATGTTCATGAAAAGAAAAAACAGGAAGGGTAAAGAGTAGAGTACACCAAAACGATTTCAGAATACTACCTTCGTGCAGCTCCTTATCTGCCTGCTCTGTGCTTCAGGGGGAGACTGCAAGCATGACTTTTCAGCATCACAACTTACTGAAGGAACATCAGCACGATTAACATTTGATGGTTCAGAATGTTGGTCAGACTCGGCATCAACATGTCGAGCAGACTTATCATCTCCCATCTTTCCTGACAATGAGACTGGCAGCACACTTTCTTCTACATTAGAATTCTCAAGTAACTGAATCCCAAAGAGCCGACAGCCATTTCCAGTGGCTTGTCTCTTTTCGCTGGATTCTTTAGGGGCTACTGACTCCGTAGAGTTCTCTACTCTATTAGACCAATATGTTGCATTGTTAGAAACAGCCCCCAGGGGGCTATTCCCACCAATAACTAGAAAGTTAGTAGCCGTAGGATTGAACTTGGATGATGAATAGAGTTCTCGTACATGTTTGGGATCACGATAAGGGAAAGGTGGAGATTTATTAACAGACTTCCAGACACCTAATGAAACGAGAAAATAACTCATGTATCAAAGAAAATCAACATGTGTAACAGAATTGTTAATGAAATTATGTAAAAGCAACTCACCATGCATAGAATCAGGTACCATTGAAGGTAGAAGGGAAGGCCGTGCCCTCTTGTTTCTTTGGGCTGGTTGAGGATTTGCAGGAGTGGTATTCACAAGTGGCTCCAATTCCCAAGGTGAAACTCTATCAGGACGCAAGATTGAAGAGGGTTCATCCCATTGAACCTGAATACAACATATGCCATTAAATACAGATGGATAGCACAAACCAAAACTATATAACTGCAGTTAAAGGACAGACAACAGTCTTAGATTATATGCTCAAAAACTAAGGTGCCTTAACCCCATGTTTTATGTTAACTATTAAAAACTACATGCTCCTTTTTGTTGGCCACTAAATTTCCATAACATACTACGAAACGCATCCTAAAAGTTCTCAAATTGGAATTCTACCATCCAAAATGGCATATTGCACATAAAATCCAAATAAAATGTCCAAAGCAAGCAAAATGGTTAATTCATGCCAGAGATATATCAGCCTCAATCTAAACAAGACAGTGACAGTGTGCTGGCCAAAATCATATTATGTAGTAATAGTTGGTATATCTAAACATTGCTGCCACATCTTACACAAAAACTATGCCTATCACTAACTGACCCTTGCCAACTTATTTGTTTATCCATCTCTGAAAGTCTCAAGGAAACACAAGTTACCACAAGCAAAGCATCATCAATATTAACCTTCTCCAAACAACTGAAGATGTCAAAATGAAGCAACTCCACTTTGTTCTTTCTACTATGGCTAAAAAGGATAAATTTGGAAAATTAGTGAGGAAAAAAAGTACACAGTAATTGTTGGTCATATTAGACAACAATATCGAATAAGAACAGTAAATTGGATAAATATGAATATGTATATGCTGTGCTAGTTATACAAACATCCAATAACCAAAACAAGGTATTTCAAATTTTTCTTGTTATGATAAGAGTTATTCAAAATACTTCTTTAATGCATGTGTGCCTTCAGTACTGAAACAATCAAATGAATAATGTACGTGAAAATAACATATAGCATGAACAGAGTGGCCGAAAAAATATATATATATAGTACAAAGAGAAACATACAATATAAGTTCACTTATCTACAATCAGTGTGGAAGGTCTTGCAGCAAATTATATTCCCAATGACACACTGACAACAAAAAAGATTAGTTTTTTTAGCCAGTAAGTTTCAAGCTACATGTTACCTGTCAAATTTTCAGCACACATCAATCTTCTAGAACTTGTTATAAATCCATCTTCATTTATACAAACAAAATGCCAGTAACTTATTACCATAGGCAGTTCAAAACAAAGGGACTCAAATTCTCCAACAAAATAAACACAACTAGAAGTACAAAATAGGCATTACAGCACAATTGAAATAGTATATATTAACCTTTAATGAGCGCCACTCAGAATCAGTCCAGACAGGTGATATGTTATCTCCAACACCAACAATTGTACCACTAAACCTGTCATCAAGGCAAAAGAAGGTTTATCAGATAGCACATAAAGCTAATATGCAAGCATGAACTGAGGAGAGCCAAGTCATGCACCTTCTTTCAGGAACTTCATCACCCTCGAACCTCATCTTAAATCTCATTCCAACAGAAAACTTATGACTCCTAGCTTCAAGATACTTGTTGAGACTCACAATAAACTCTGATCGGCTTGTTCTGAGACAAACATGGATAAGTCAGCAGAAAGACTATCTTCAATAAAGAAACAAAATAGAACACAAGCAATCACAAAACCAAATTTCACTTGAGGAAGGAAAACATACAAACAAGGACAAAATATAAGGCCACACACACAAACTAACAGTACTAACATCATGAACTAAATGAGAATAAACAGAATCTGCATAATGTGTATATACAAAACCTGGGCTTGTAAAATACAGAAAACAGAGTTCCGGTTGCAATGGCATGAGATGCAGTGGCCAAAACACCCAGATGCATACTGTGACTTGATATAACAGAAGATGGCATGTTATTTTGTTGTCTCATGAGCCTCCTAACTCCGACACGCAGTTCCCCATTTTCACCTCTGTAATATAGCATATAACATTGACCAAATACAATCACTATCCAACATATGAAACAAAAGGTGAAGAACTCAGGGTGAGTAACTTCTGCTATTTATCAACTTACCTAAGGAATATAAATGCATCACCAGCCACTAATTTTTTAGAACTGACAAAGACACTCCACCCAGTAGTCAGTAAGTGGCGCCTAGGTTGCCCTGGAAATTAATTGATCAGTCAGTAGCTTCCTGACTATGAATATTAAAATCTCTTACTCTAGAGATAACCAAGAGAACAGATGTGTGTGCATGTGCGCACAAGTGAACCTACAGAGATATAAATGCTATAAGGAAAATTTAATAGACCCCTTTACAGCATCAACAGTTTTAATATACTCCCTCCATCCCATATTATAAGGTAATATGAGGAGTTTTTCTTATCTCAGAATATAAGGCAACATATAGTAATTTATTATTTTTATCCCACATTTATTGTATTATTAATATTGTAATTTGTACTATATTTAATTAAAGAAATGGAATTAATAGGGATAAAATTGAAAATTTTGATATTTTTTTAGAAATTTAAAGATGTAATAAATGTTTCTTAATATGCATGAAACCCTTCCCATTGCTTTATAATATGGGCCAAAGGGAGTAATTATTTATTGCGCCATAAAATTTAAATTGAGAAATTATAATAACTAACAACTATAAAACCAAAAAACTGATTTGTGAATAGTGTACTTATTTTCTGTAAGGAAACTATTCAAATGACAAAAAAGCACTTATATATTTCATCAGCAATATCATAAAATGCATTTTTTATCTATAAATCATCTTAATCTCCACAAACAGAAAGAAGGTTCATCCTACAAGAATTAAAATATAAATACATGTGTATATATTCTGAATACTATTTTCCCAGCAAATTCTGTCCGTACAGATATGTGTTGCTTCAAGCTAAACATTAAGCAACAGCAATGTACTATATTTTTATTGATAATCTAGGGATATAAATTATTTTTAGAAAAAAAAAATATATGAAATTATATGGTCACACAATAAACTATAACAGAAAGATTAGCCAAGCTAGTTACCTCGAAAAATATGTCTAAAATGCCATTCATTCCCATGCAAATCAGTTGCAACCAATTCTTGCCATGGTGGCTGCTGAGACATATCCTGGACAAAACATGGAAAACTTAAGAGTGAAGGACGGTTATCAAAGAATGTGATCAAGTATGGTATTTTGAAAACAAGAAAGATGCTAACCAAGGGTGGCAAACATTCATCAGCATGTCTTCGAAGAACAGAAAATCCTCCATGGGTGCTGGTGTCAGATGCAGTGAGTGTCTTGCAAAATGAATGGACAGAGCATCTCGGAGGCTCTGGCAGAGGATCATCTGGGCTACTCACCTCGCCTTGCTAAACCAACAAATGGTGGGGAAATAAGACAGGTTAAAAAACGAGAAACCAGGTGGACAAGAAACAGTGACAAAAAAAAAACTGAGAGATCAACCAGATGGGGAATGGTTTAAATGAATAAACAGTGTCAAACATAACCAAAAAAGAAAACACTCACATCTGGTTCTGGAAGCAAAGTTATCTGTGCATATACTTCATCAGTCTCAGGTTCAGCCTACATCAACAAAATAATCCAACTACTTAATAAGGAAAACAGTAAAGCATGATGAATCGCCAAACAAGAAAAAAAGAAGGCAACAGAAAAACAAAAACTCACCCGAAGAAGAACATTGACCACTTTGCATAAAATTTTAGAAGGCAAGTTAAAGGAAGGCATTTGCTGCTCTGCTCCTTGATGCATAGATGCCTCAAGCTATAAAATAGAAACATGCAAGTTAGACAAAAAGAAAATATAGACTTCCCAGTACAACATAAAGTATGTAACCGTAAAAACAAACGTTATGAATCTAAATATATTTCAACAAATAGTTAAGCAGTTAAACTAAAATACCTGTTCCATGTGACCTTGTGGAAAGTAATAAACTCGCTCTCCTTCACGAGGAAGAGTGACAAGGGGGCCAGCACAGGCATGCCACAACTCCTTGTATAAATCATCATTGGTTGGCCCTATAAAGAAAGATGAAAAGATGTGACCATACAAGGGGGCAGTAAAATATATTAAATTACAGTGCAAGAAAAATATGACAGTATTAGAAAACTTTCCAATGTTAAAATGTGTCCTCATTTTTTGCTTAGAAGTTTGGTAGCAATAAGGTCACCAGCAAAAATCCATTCAAATTCAACTTATATTATCCGCCATCAGGCAAAGAAAGACAAAATGAAACAGGCAGACATCATGCTTCTAGCAACAAAGATTACGGAGTCATAGGAGCAATAGTTGGTAAACAAAACGTGGTACAAGAGGCTGACTGACCCTGTAAAAGCAAACACAATTTCCATACAACATTTGCGAGTTGGCAAAAACCATAACAGAGATGTTCAGAAAGTGACAAACTAGTACAATTAACATATTTTAACAGTGCAGAATAAAAGTGGCCATACTTGAACTTTTTCAATTATTAGATTCTACCAAGTACCAACTGCTGAACGGGCCTAATCAACTTATACATATAGAAAGATTATTTTGAACCAAGTACCACTTTAAATATTGATACCATTATGGTACAAGCTCAAGCTCTAGCTCTATGTGCCCATTGATATTGTACTGTCAGTATTATGTAATGTGGTTTGCAATATCTAAAGTACATGATATGCACAATGCATATCCAATCTGACAGGAATTAACAACTACAACTTCACTCTTTGGAAAACCCCAAAAAAATCTGCATAAATACCTTTCATGTCAAACAATTATGAGGAAAAAAACAGTATGCAACAAGCCAAAAACTCAAATTAATTAATTAAAGTCCACGGCAGGTGATCAATCATGTACTCAAATATGCTTTCATCTCTTTGCCTCATAGCACAACGATTTTGTCATTCAACAATAATTGTAATCCCGAAAGGATTTCAGTAAAAACCATTACATAGGGATATTTAGAAAATTGACTAATAAACTCAAACCTGCATGGTTTCCATCCGGTGCCTGATTTGGAGCCATAAATGCCATAAGAGAACAACACCAATAATCTTCTAAACAGCAGTAAAATCTAGGAGAACCCTGAATTCAAATCTGTTCTGTATTTCTGTTAAACAAGAACACAATGGCATTAATTTTCTCACCATAAACGCCAAAACCATTTATTTAAACATAATTAACTATTGACCATCAGTGACACCAAAGGGCTTCTATATCGCTCTAGGAAAGCCTTATTTGAAAGAACTCAGCTTTAGTACCCAGAGAAAGAAAGTTCAGCATTTGACTTTTATAACAATAAATTTGTGAACCAAAACCGTGAGCCTTAAAAAATTCTAGAGAAGTGTGGAGTGTGCAGCACAGGTATTTCACACCGTGTGCAAACAAAACAGAAACTGTATGTAAGAATGGGCAAGCGATAGCTCGTTGAAGAGATCCCGATGAATGAATAGAAATCAACATTCGATCTCCATCTAAGAGATTAAAATCCGCAACAACTGGATCCGAGTTAACAGAGTAACACCAATTTGACTCATATCCATTTCCAGAAAACTAATACCAAGAAAAACATATCGTCAAACCATCCCAGACATTTGCTCCCAGCTCAACCCCATTTCCCACAAACCAAAAATACCCAGTACCCAATATAAACCCCGACCCAACACAATAAAAACTGAATCAGGTGTGAAATCAACGAGGGACCGAGTCAAAATCAAAACCCAGAAGCCAACATGTAAAGAAGACCAAAAATTTCTTACTAACATTGAAAACAAAAAAAGCAGCAGGATGCCTTCAATCTGTTGACCTGCGGTCTCCAGAGTCCAAACAGCAGCGAGTCGCTAGGGTTTCAGACAGAAGGAGGAAAGGAAGGGGAAAATAGGGTCATAGATCGAAATTCGATGGACGAGATCGTTGATAAGGTCTTTGCTTGGTTGAAGCCGACACGACCCCCCAATTCCCTGCCTGCCTCTTTTTCACCTCTCTCTCTTTCTTTCACGCACTCTCTTTCTCTCTCTCTATCTGTCAGCGTAAGTCTTATTTTACTTTTATATACATGGGCATAATTCTCTCGTCTTTGCTTTTCTCAAATCGCGTGTCTGTTTGTAGGAAGGTTTAGACTTGACTATCCTTAAAACACAGTGAGTTTAGGAGTTTAGGAGGGTGCGTAGTGCGCACTCAGCCCTATTCTGTCCCTGTGAAGTGTTGAATCAGCGAAAACAGCGACACAGTGCGTACCCTCAAACCCCTACAGAATCCCCACTGCCCCAATGTGAACCGTCCACGCCAACAAAGCAGAATAGCATTTACAATTTAATATTATCTCAAGATTTAACCCTTAACACGTCTGGCTGTCATGTGGAAAGCGTGAAGATTTTTCTCAATTTTATTGCATTTTAATCATTACAACTCTTTCACTCAATATTATTATAATCAGATCAAATATTAAATCGAATAAGGTATTAGTTCAAGATTCAATAGTTCAATTGAAGTTGAATTGGTGTTGGATCAGTAATGATTAAAATAATATATTTAAAATAAATAATATAAATTTAAATAAATTTTATAACTTAATTAAAGTCTTAAACTAAATAATATTAAATTGTCAATATATTATTTACTAAAAATAAATTATTAATAAGTTTCATAACTTAATATTTTAATTTAAATAAGTTAATATTTATCTAAAATCATATTTTGAATTCAAAATAATAAATTAATCATATATTATTTATTAAGTAAATATATAATTTTTAATAGTTATATATCATAATAATACTTATATAATATTATAATATATAAAGAAAACATATGTTGTACTAAAAATGATTTTATTTTATCTTAAAAATAAAAAAATTATTTTAAAAATTTTTGAAAAAAAAATAGCACAAAACCGGTTCAAACCGGTTTAGGACCGATTCAGAATCAGTTTTATCGGTTTAAGGCCGGTCTCACCGATTCTGAACGGTGCCAGTTGTGTAGCATTATCAGATCAGACCCGGCACCGATTTCCGGTCTGACCGGTCCAACTGGCCGGTCCGGTCCAATTTTGATAACAATGCTTTTACTTTCTGTATTCCTTATTATAAGTCATATTTATCTATCTCATACATATCTAAACAATTAATTGAAAATCTTAATATTTTAAAAAATTACCCTCATTAAATTATAACTCATCTTAAATGTATGTCTCTTAATCTCTTTTACTATAACTCTTTTTGGTATTTCAAAGGGTAAAAAATGAAAAAAAAAATATTAAATGATCATAAATTTAATAAAATGACTTATATTTTGAAATATTAATCCTAAAAAAAAAAGTCTTATAATAGGAAACAGATAAAATATTATTTTCAAAATAAAAATCCATTAATTATTCTTATGAGAAAAAGTACGAAAATTAATAATTTTTAGAAAATCTTACAACAAACAAAATGTTTTTAATTATTAAAATAAAATTTAAAATGAGATAACAGATTTTTTTTTTAAATTCATAATTGCTTATATTGAAAGGGATAGCATTAAATATTTTGACAGAAATTCAATTAGTACTAAAATTTAAGTTATTAACATATTTTTAAAGAATTATGAAAAATATATGGTACATATATGCTTTTTAATTAAAAACTAAGTAAAAGATTACTTTTTTATCTCTTCACTTTTGAGACACGTGCCTTAATTTTATTTAGTTTTCACGCAATTCTTTAATTTTTAAAATATAGTATAAAAGTCTTAATTACTAACATTATAAATGATAGCTTAGCATATTCAAAAAATAACTAATTAATATTATTATATATTTATTGATCTTATAATTATAGTCATTTGTCAAAAAAATCTTATAATTATAATTGTAATTGAAGTAATTTTAAAGTCTTGTGATAAAATTTAAAATGCAAAAGACCAAAATACCCTGGTTTAAAAGTAATGCAAAGTTGAATTTAAAAAAGAATCCTTTGAACAGCCAATCTTCTCCTTCTCTGACAACAAGGGCATTAAGGATGGTCGATGATGCATAAGTTATGGTGGTGAAGGATGATGGAGCACGGCCAGTAAGAGAGAAGCAGATCCATGCCTCTTACGCCTGTTGGAAAATTTTAGTTAAGTGGGTGTTTGGTTCACCTTTTTACAAACTGAACCATACTTTTAAATTGGACGTTTTGAGAGGTTTGTGTTTAGCTTTCATAAACGTGTCTTTAGGAAAAATGAAATGGGCCCAAAACTGAAGTTTGCCTAACACACCCTGACACAAGCTTTTCCTTTTTGAAAATCTGCGTTAAGATCATGAATTTTTTAATTAAAATATAGCAAAGATGACTGTTTGACCTGTATCTTCTTTCTGCAGCGTAAAACATCGAGACCAAGTACAATTCCTCGTGTTTTTCTTTTTCTTCTCTCGCCCACGTACGGAGTTGCCCAGAACCTCTGAAAACCCATCCACAATCCACCGATTCCTCCCTCAATCGGACTGTGGACTTCCTCCCTTCCTTCATCAGCGTGTCTATTGTGCTCCATGTGACTGGCGATGGCAGCATCTCCTCTATTCGTTGGACAAATTCTTTGGCAGCTTCCAAAACTTCCATCAACGACTCGTGAGACGATGATTCTGGTGAGTTGTCATTCTTTTTAGATCTATGAGTGGGTTGGTTGATCCTTGAGTCCGGCTTCACGGTAGCTCTGTTTCTATTCATGGTAGGTCTGTTTTCGTGTTTTTGTAGATTTGTGATTGAAGGAGCTTTTTCAGCTGCTATCTTTGATTGCCTAAAGCCACCGAGTGTGACACCCAAAACCCACAGACCAACTAACATACTTTGCCACCGGTGAAGTCTGTGTGAGTCTCTCTAGCCTGGAACTGATTCTAAACATATAAGACATGATTACTTATGTGTTTATTCAATATGTCATGATACATAAGGTTTTCTTTCCCCTAACTCGTCTGCCATATTTATATATAACATGAAAAAGACTATAGTAGCATTAACGATTTTATGATTGGTTACTTTAGCAGGGTGTTCTTTTAGCTCGAAATAGGTATATACTCTACCCACTCTGTGTACTCCATTTTTAGTAATTGTTTGTTAAAAAAGTTCATAAGATGAATGACTCTATTCCCGTGGGATGTGGGACACTTTTAGTAAAGGATACACAGAATATTGAGCCCCTGAATATAAATTTTGGGTCTAAACCCCTTTTGATTTAAAGAAAAAAAATGTGGGTACTTTCATGTGAGGATGTATGTAGATTTTGTCATATATTATGGGCTACAATTGTGATGGATGAGTAGAGGCTTCGTTCTTTATGTGTCCTAAATTTCTATGACATTATTAGATTAGAGTGTTGAATATGCTGGTATGTGCAAGCGTTTTGTATGAGCAAGAGCAAGTACATAAGGATGGAGTAATACTAGAATTTCCACTTGCTGCTTGGTGAAGCTTCTTTCCCTTTTGAATGAATGAAAATCATTTATTATATGGAGAATGAAAATTAGGTTTTGGCAGAACCCATTAGCAAGGAAATAAATTGATTTATGCTACTGCTACTGAATTTTGTATATCCTTCTAGTGAGACGCCTGGGAGGTAATAAATGGTTCTTATTGACTTGTTCAAGTAGGATTTCTTTGGTATTATTTTCAGCATGTCTGTAAGCATGTCCTGAGTCTACATATATCTTGAGTTGTTTGTATGCATCGTTGTAATAAGCATGTGACGTAGTATATGTATAAGTTCAATTCCACAAATATCAACTTCTATGGATTTCTCTATGTATAAAAGTAGTTAAATTTGGAAAAAGGGGGGTTGACTGCTTTGTTTATATGCATATGCTATGTCCTCTGGATATATGTCATTAAGCTAATTTACCATTAGACTTGTATCTATTTCTTATCTTTTGCATTTTGGAGTTTCTTAATCTATTTATTTTAACTTGTATTGATTTTAAAACTTTTAAGGAAATCTGCATAGTTAGTATCATCTAAGCATAATTTTTAATTAGGTATTATTTTACTCTGTATTGACTTTAATTTGTATCATCAAAGCATGGTTTTTAACTTAGACTATATTGAAGTAAGTTACTGTTAGAGACAATAACCCCATATGTGGACTTAGTAAATGCATTATTTTGATGATAAGGTCAAATTTATAACTATAAGCAACGGAGAAAAGAAAAAGATTACATGGGATCATTATGCATCTGAGCTGTTCATCAAATTATGATTAAAATAATTTGGTAAGAATGAACGCATTAGAGGTAACCTATCAAAGAATGGGTGGAAAGCAGTTATGGCCGTGTTCAATGAAAAAACAGGAAGAAATTTGACAAAGATGCAATTTAGAAACAAATGGGATAACCTTAAAAACAAATGGTCTTATTGGTACAAGTTATTTGCTAATGAAATAGGTTTAGGATGGAGTCTGAAGTATAATACTTTTACTGCTCCAGATGATTAGTGGGCGAAGAAAGAACTGGTATGAACTAATAGTATAATGACATTTCCTATAAATATATACATGGTTTTTTTTCCTGATGTATATTAATTTAACTTATTGTTTGCATTCATGCAGGAAAATCCACTATATAAGAGATATAGGTATAATGGGCTTCCTTTTTCCAAGGAGTTGACAGCATTGTTCAAGGATTCCGTGGCATCTGGCATACATGCATAGTCACCTAATTCAGGTATTATACCAACTGCCATGGAAGAAGAGGATGATGTCTACCGCCCAACCGTTGATGGTGTCGATGTTGAGGAAGGATCATGTGATAGTGATGAAATCTTTGGTGGAGGGGGGTACTGGAGAAAGTAGGGGACTTAGTTCAGACATGCATAACATCAATTTAGCTAGTTTTTGTAGCACTGATCAAAGCTTAGGTAAAAGGAAGAGGGATGAATGTTATCATGGTAAGCAAAAGAAGAAAGGTGCACCGACACAGGAGATAGCTTCTGCAGTTAGTAGGATTGCAAGTGCCTCCGAAAAGCATACAAATAATCTTACACCACCCGACACATCAATTGCAGAAGTAGTTACTGAAATTAAAAGAATCTCAACTATTAAAAATGATAAAAATTGGCTTCCTCGATGTGTTGAGCTGATGTCATCGTTTGATAGAGCCAGAGAAACGTATATTGCAATGAAAGATGATGAAGAAGTATTGCTTTGTTGGCTAAGATATAAAGTTTATGAGACATAGGCTATTTTGTAGTCACTGATGTGGACGACTGTCAGATAGTGCTCATTGTAGTTATGCTACTGTGATGTTTCTATGGTTGTTTTTTCGTTATGACTGTTGTAGATGACTATCATCGAGTAGTTGTTATAGTTATGTAGCTTGGATGTTTCTATGATTACTTTTGTATTGTAACTGTTGTAGATGACTATCAGGAACAGGTTGATATTGTTATTATGTACCTTGGAGGTAAATGGGGGATAACTTTTGTGTTGTAATTAATGTATATGACTATCAGGAACAGGTTGTTGTTGTTGTTATGTACCTTGGAGGTTTATAAGGATAACTTTTGTGTTGTAACTGATGTAGATGACTATCATGAACAGGTTGTTGTAGTAATGTACCTTGGAGGTTTCTATGGATAACTTTTGTGCAGTGTTGTGACTATTGTAATATACTATCATGTACTGGTTGTTGTAGTTATGTAACCACCACAAAGTTGATATATTGAACTTTGTGCTATGACTGCTATATAGTGACTACTATAATTACATATGACTCTTCTCCATGAAAGCATATCATTAATATGATAATTATATTTAAACTTGCAGGTTTGTAGCATGGACGATGCACATCGACGAGTTATTTTAGATGATGATTTAATAGAGGATGAACAAGTCGCTGCATTAATTGGTCAGTATACGGTAATGTATTTGTGTAAGGATCCGTGTAGAACTAATGAACAAACAGGGCATTCATGGGTCCAAGATGTTTTACGTGGTCATCCAACTTGATGTTATGAGATGTTCAGAATGGAAAATCAAGTATTTAATCAATTTTGCTTAGAATTGGGAAATTATGGGTTGAGAGAGACCACATGTATGAGAATTGAAGAAATGATTGTCATGTTCTTATATACTGTTGGACATGGAGTGGGAAATAGGGTCATCCAAGAAAGGTTTCAACATTTAGGGGAAACAGTGAGTAGGAATTTTCATAAAGTGTTGAAAGCGTGCATTCACTTGTCACTAGAATACATCAAGCTGTGAGATCCCAGGTTTCGTGAGGTTCATAGAAAAATTCAAAATCATTTCCCATTTTTCATTGATACTATAAGAACTATTGATGGTACTCATATCCAGTGTGTTGTACCTTCCCGTGACCAAATCAAATTTATTGGAAGAAAAGGAATTGCAACACAAAATGTGATAGCAGTATGTGATTAGGACATGTGTTTTATTTTTGTGTTGGCCGGATGGGAGGGCACTGCATATGATGCTTGTATATTTAGTCACGCTTTAACAACTCCTAGACTAAATTTCTCACATCCACCTCCAAGTTGGTTTTTTGTACCCCTATATATTTAGTATTATTTCTTCGTCTTCATTGACATCACAAATACATGACAATATTTTCATAGTTTATTAGGTAAATATTATTTGGTAGATTCTGGCTATCCAACGCCAACTAGATATCTTGGGCCATATAGACGTGAACGCTATCACCTTCCAGATTTTCAACGTTCATCTCGTTTCGTAAACCCTAATGAAGTCTTCAATTATCATCATTCAAGTTTACGGTACACAATAGAAATGACCTTTGGGGTTTGGAAGAATCGATTCGCGATTTTAGACAAAATTCCAAACTACCATTTTGACACACAAGTTCAAATTGTCTGTGCAACAATGGCTATTCATAACTTCAATAGAAAGAAATCTATTACTGATTCTGATTTCTTGCTTTATGAAGATGGTAACATAAGTGTTAGCAATGATGATCACAATCATGATAGTGAGGGTCCAAGCACACTGTCAGCTGTAGCCTCTTCCACAATGATGGATAACATTCATGACTCACTTCGAGGTCAAATAATATAGTATTTACAACAGAACTAGTCACGCCAAGTATTTAAATATGTTCTATTAAATTATGAATATTAATGTTAATAATTTATAATTAATATAGTATATTTATTATATTACACCCTTTAGTTAAACGAGAGATTAGATTTTTTCACTTATTTATTTTTGGTAATTAAAATTAACTATATTATTATTATCAGAAGATAGTGGTAGGGAGGAATAACTTGTATCCAGAGCCAGGAGAATATGACCAGAGGAGAAGAAGAAAATAAAATAAAATCAACTAAGAAGAAAAAGAAGGAGGCGGATGATTATATTTTGCCAATATTTATAAGCTATGACAATATAATATTTATAAGCTATGAAATTAGCTTCTTATATGATTTATATTACAATATTTTGTTAATGTATAATTAAATTAAAGAAATTTTATAGATGAGTAATATAAGTAGGCATAATTTTTTAAAATATATTATTTACAATATATTATTTTAAATACCATATGAGCTAGAAGTTGTTGGTGTTATATATATTCAATATTGTGTATATATATATATATATTAAATTAAATTTTTGTAATTAACTATAACACGACATCATAAAAATTATACTAAAATATGTTAATCTGAATCAAAATAAACTCAAAACAAATATCAATAGGTGATGTGATTCATATGTCTTATTCTTTTTTTTATATTAATATTTTTATTACATGATAATATAAATTGAATTATGAAAAATATCTTTTATATTTTTCATTCATATTATTTAAAATATATTAATTTATTCATACCCGATCCGACAACGGTTTGACCCCAATCCGACCAATAAACTTTAAATCAGTACCTCAATCGGTTTAATGGCTGGTCTAGTTTTCAATACCTTAATTACTATGAAGCATATATCATTCAATTAGTTATATAATATTGTATTATATAACTTTTATCTTTTTTGGTAATTATACATCTAAATATCGTTAATTAAATTATGAATATTAGTGTTAACAATTTATAATTAATGTAGTATATTTATTATATTACACCCTTTAGTTATTTGGGAAATTAGATTTTTTCACTTATATTTTTTCCGGTAATTAAAATTAACTATATTATTATTATGAAACATACATTATTCAATTAGTTATATAATATTGTATTATAAAACTTATGTTCTTTTTAGTAATTATATATCTAAAAGTGCTTTTAGCTTTTATTATCCAAACATGTATCATTTTAGCAAACTTACTTTTTTAAAAAGAATATCCAAACATACTTTTATCAGAATTTCATTTTTACAAACTTCATTTATTTTAATTTCATTTTACAAAATTGTGAACCAAACGGGCCCTTAATATTTTATGGTTGGTTAGCAATAGTTAATCATTAGGATATTTATGGACTTACTTGGATAATCATTTTTGTTTGTGTACTAAGCCTAAAATGGATTGAGTCATAATGATTTGTATGTATTGTACAATGTATTGCTTTACGCATAAGCCCATCGAGTTAAGACTTTTACTCAACTTACAACCATTTTAGTAGTCAGTAGATTTCCTATACTTGATGTTAAAGGGTAATATAGGTTATATCTCTCTCTGTGTCCTAGATGTTAAAGGGTAATATAGGTTATATCTTTGTCCTCACCTTTTTCTCTAAAGATAGTTATCCACTAATCATTATTAAAATATGTATGCTATGAATTTTTAGAGTTGTCAAAATAATTTAACCTACCTGAAACGGGCCATCCCGTCGCGGGCTGGCCAGAAAGCGATGTGGAGGCAAGGTTGACCCATTTTTGATAGCCAAGTTTTTTAAAGCCTGGAACTGTCATGATGGCCCACCAACACACCATATATTAATATATTTTGTTCATTTTTTTTGCCACTCAATCATATATTAATATAAGTTTTCAATTTTTTTGCCACTTAAATAATCTAAGCATTACCATTAATTGAAACAACATACCACTAATTGACCAAATAATTAAATTAGAAATAGAACCCATATGCTAACAATTGTCCAAAATATATTAACACATACTAATTATCTAAGTATCGCAACACAATTCAATAACATAAAATATTAAGCATGAGCAAATTGTCAATTCCAACTCCAAGTATATATCCAATTACCAACTCTAAGTATGATGTAATTATAATTTTAACACTAAACAAAATACATTAATACATATGTACTAATATATCTTTTCGTAATTTGGAGTCACACAATGTTCATTCAACATTATGAAGTATGAGCTTTATTAATGTTGTTTGAATCTTTCTTTGAGAATGATAACAAATATTTTGTATACCCTTCGTCATTTCTAAGTATGACAAATAAAAAAGAAAAAAAGCAGGCTAAGCAAGCTAGCTGTAACACCTCACTCATGTACACCTCCTAATTTAACTAAACACTTCAAAACCAATGAAACATAGTTCAAACATCTCATATTTATCTTCCAAAATATCAGAGTAGCAGAAAACATCATAAAACACCTAGAAAAACACCAGAACAGTAGGAGCGGGTGCAGGGCTACAGCCACTACAGTACTGTAGCGGTTCTAGTGCTCTTGGACTCACTGGCACCGTGGCTTGGCTTTCTAGCGCTGCGATGCCCCCTTGCTGATGCCATATCAGCAAAATTTAACTTCTGGGACAAACTTTCGATGCGCAAAACTTTATGCTCTGACCTCTGACTGACCTGATTCCAACTCCTACAAGTCAATATTGTCTCAATCTAACCGTAAACATCACTTTCATCTCAATCCATCTCTGTATGGAGATTTTGAATACCCGACACCATTTTGGTTACTTTTTAACCAAAATTTACCACAAACATCCTCCATTTGCCACTAAAGGCAAATGGGTACTCAGAAACCATTCATACAGGTCCTAATCCACTTAACCAACTTGTTCAAAGAGACTTTACCTCAAAGGAACCACTCTTTTGAGATTTGACCCCCTTGAACCCCAAATTGACATAATGGGATTTAGGCCCCAAAACTCACATATTTGGCCCAAAACTCCCTTTGAGCTCACATACACTATCATACTGCCTCAACAACACTCCGTACCGTGCATATATCACAAAACATCATATTCAACACCATTCCAAATCAATATCATTACATACATATTATCCAATACAATCACAACATCATTGTCATCACTTGAATTACAAACCGCCTATTCTACTTGGCATAAAGTGCATAGACAACACACACATATACTACAAAGACTTGATATTCCCACGTCCGGTATACTATTCCCTTGTCTTCTCCGGACTAGTGCTAAAACCTTCATTTGAAATATTAGTTCATAGGAAATGGGGTGTGAGATAATGTCTCAGTAACTGGGGAACACCACACACATATATACATAAATCATATAATCTCATGAATACAACGTGAAATGAGATGCATGTCTCCTTCGCACACAGCTAGAACCATGAGTTGTCATCATAACAAGACATTCGTATAGGCAATTCCTTCTGATAGTTAGTGAAGACTGATTTCGGGACATCATCAAGTTCACCTTCCATTAGTGCACCCAGCCAAAGGTAACACTAATGTTCGGATCGTAGTTCTCATTCCCTTTTCCTACCACGAATTGGTAGCGATTTAGGGAAAGTGTAGTCCACTGCACACATTTCTCTCCTGGCCATAGGAGGTGATTTAATTAGCCGCAAGGATCTCATCTTTATCCTCCCTAATTATATATCATATCATATCATCATGTTATCATCATCATCATATTTCTCAATTCATGCATGTATCATGTCATGTCACATCATCATCATTATCTCTAATCATCGTCATAATCATCATACACTATGTGCCTAGCCATGTGCATACCATGATATCTAAACAAACCATACACACACACACACACATATCAATATCATGGTATGAATGGAAATATGCATATATACATATATATAATAACATACAATACAACCAATACACACACCCGATTACCTCAGATTGTCAATACCACACACGTGGACTGTACAAGATTTCTTGAATGCCAATCCCACGATTTGACTTCTTCGAGCAAACAACCAACCTTTACAATACCATAAAATCCTTAATTAACATATAATACCACTTAACCAAACATCACAATTTGACTATTTAGGCCTAACCTAGGGTTTCAATATCATTTCCATACACCATTGGACTTCTAAAGACCATTCAAATTTTACTCAACCAGATATATTTCGGATTTCCAATTTCCTCTAACAATTTCAACCAAAGGTTAGGCTTAACTCATGCATACTCTTTCTAAAACTCACACCTAGGCATCATAAACACCAAATCACACCCCATTAATCCCATTCCATCCATTTTAATCGGTGAATTTCACCAACCTAACAAATACCTGAAAAATTCCAACTCAAAACCGTAGAAAATGGAGAGGGAAGAGTAGGGATTGCTTACCAATGATTATCCAACTCCCAGAGACAAAAAATCACTCCCAAAGGCTAGAAAACTTTGAACCCTAGCGCTGCTCCTTCTTTCTTCCTCCATTTTTCCTTTCTCCGATTGTCTAAAATGTTTCTGGTTTATATTAGATTCTGCTTGCTCGTCGTGGCGCCGAGCACCTTTGTCTCTAGCTGGAGCTTTCCTCTGTCCTGTTTTCCTCTGATACTACACACAATGTCAAATACACTTAGTTAGTTAGAAATAATGTAATGAGGGTTATTACATTAGTCCACGGGTTTGGCAAGTTAGCCTGTTTAGCTCGTAGGGTAAGTGGTTCAGGTTAGAAAAGATCACTTTAATATGGGCTATGATTTTCCCAACTCAAAGTTGCTATAAAAATAGGCTAACCTTTGATGTTGAAAGCCCATTTAGAGAGCTCTATGAATTTTATGCTCTTCCAATTTTAATTCATTATGTTAGCCACGCCTCCATAAAACCTATACCTCAAAGAAAGAGGAAAGGCAAATCTACAAATCTTTCTCCAAATCACTACAGGAAGGAAGGAGCATATCACTGTCCAAATCACCACAGGGAGGAAGGCGCATATCAACATCATCCTAGCTATACGACTTATCCTGCAAAGCTTTGCAAAATAGGCATGGTGTGCGAAGGTTCGCAGACGAGAACAGTGGCGTGGTGCAAAAATTTGATTGAGTTAAAGGATATTTTAGGGGGAAAAAATGCTTTCCCAAGAATGATAAATTTATCCCTTGGGGTGTGGGAGACTAAATTCCATCATTTCGATGGAATTTGGCCTTTCCCCTAGAGGCAATTTTTCAGCATATCAAATCAAATATTTTTCAGATTCCCTCTCTCTTCTCTCAGACTTAAATTCGGCCATCCCTAGGGATGGGACCAAAAAAACTATAAGTTGGGGGGGGGGGGGAAATCTTAAGGAGACTAAGGCCGTTGGCTTTTATGAGTCATATTTTTCTGACAATTTTTTTTTCTAAAACACAAAATAAAAAATTTATTTAATAAATCTATTTTTTTATGAAATATTCTGGAAAATAAAAAAAATAAGAAAACAGAAAATTCAAAATATCTTTAAGGTATTTTACATTTTTTGTTATAGAAAATATAAGAAAAGGAGGAAAATATATCCATCTTATTAATAGTAAAATTATAAATTTTGAATAACTCATTTAATACTTACTAATTATGATTTTAGTAATAATTATTCAAACAGATTTTTTTTTATTCTCAAAACTTGTTTTAGAAAATAATTATACAAAATTGTTTTGAGAATAATAAAATAGAAAACTTCAAACAAACCCTTAATTAAGTATGAAAGCAAGACTGATAAATTTTATTTTTTATTTTGGGGGACTAATTAACCAAAATATAAGGGCACAATTTGATAATTTTACCCACCACATCGATGGCATGTTTTATTTACTTATTTATTTATTATTTTTTGAGAAGAAGGTCACCCTATCTCACAGAAACTAGGTCTATCCTTGACTATATCAAAAAGGCACTTAGATATTTTTGGTTCATGAAAGCATTCTCTAAAGGACTTGTATTCTCTTTACCCAGAAAAAAAAAAAAAGAACTTGCATTCAAGTTCATTGGTATCATGGAAAGAATAACACGGTGGTTGTACTATTTCAACAACAAATAGGGACCATTCATATATTAAACCTAAATGGTCAAAAGTCTTTTATATAATGTTTTTTTTTTATACAAGAGACAAGTTAGGCTTGAAAAGAAAAAAGAAAAAACAAGGCTAAAACAAAGATAGCCCTAAGCCTGGGATATATGACAATATTGCCTATCCCTCAAAAACATACAACAGTAGTCAGGGGGGACTTCACTAATCAATATTGTCAAGCTAGCATCATGTGTATTCTTGGCCATAAAGTCAGCACATTGCAAGGCTTCTCGATTAGCATGATGCAATTCATCATCCTACTCATCATATAACAACTCTCTAGTGTCAGAGATTTCATTGTTTAGTGGGTGATTTTGTCCCCCATCTCTAGTCAACAGGTTTATAGCATTCACCGAATTAGAGTATATTTGAATCTTTGGAATTTTGAGTTGCTTACAAACCTCTAATCCAGTTTTAATTGCTAAAACCTCTGCTACAGCTACAGGAAGCATGCCAAGTTGTTTCTGAAATCCTTTTATCATATTTCTATTGTCATCTCGGAGAATTCCACCACATGCAACATGCATTTGATTCCTTTTTGACCCGTCCACATCCATTCTAATTGTGCCTGGAGTTGGAGGGTGCCATGTGGTATTTTTAGATAATGTTTTTATTTTGAGTAAAATGTATGCATTTTGCTTAAATTATAAAGACCTATTTTATTTTGAAAAAATTAATAAAATGTTAACTTACTGAATTTAATATTTTTCTTTACCAAAATATCCATTTTTAATATAAATATTTATTCATAAATGTTTCAATCACTTTTTTTTGGTAAATTTTTAATTTTCAACTAAAATAAGTTATATGTATTTACATAGAGCTTAAAATAAATAGCACTATTAACCATTTGTAAATAGTATGTCTTATATTTATTTTATATTTTATTTATATTGATTGATCGGATAAATTTTTATTTTATTAATTTTTATTTAATCTTTTCAAATGCTTTTATTTAAATATTACTATAATTAATTATTTAATAAATATTTTGTATTTGTACTATTAGATCAATAGTAAATATTATCATGATTTTTTATATGAATATTTTAAATTTATTTAGATTTTATTTGATTGAAATTAGAGATTTTAGAATATAATGGAAAATTAATAATTTTAAGTTATTTTAGTATAAATTTTAATTAATAAAAAATGTATCAAAGAATCTTTAATGAAATATTTTTGATAGTATTAAAAATTGAACTAAAGTATATATTTTAAAAATAAATGGGATGTTTTTATAATTTTAACAATATTAAAGGGTTATCAATGTAAAAAGTTACTGTAATATTGGATCTATTGACTATTGATTTAGTGAGGTGGGCCACCTTCCAAATTTTATTAACGGTTTCGTATACTTTTGCTCAATTGAATTGTTTTTTACCGTCGGATTGACTATGGAGAAAAAATAGGAAGGATGGAAAATATAAGGTGAGACAATGGAGAGAAGATAAAGTGGGAGAAGTGATTTTCTCTCTATATATTTATTTGAATAAAAGAAAATATTAAGGAGATAAAAATAACTAATTTTATATTGATAATAATATTCTCATTATTTAGAAAAATATTTACATATAATAAAATTTTTTATTCTATCATATTATTTATATAATTTCCATATTATACTAATCAATGAAATTAAAATATAATTTTAATTTAAAATTATTTTATCTAATCTTAATTTTTTAATTTTTAAAATTATTTTTTATACATTAATTTTAAAAGTTTTAAAATAATGCTAAAATTAAAAATATACAATAAATTAATATTTAAATCTAAAAAAACAAAGGTATTTTTTCCATTGTAAAAAAAAATTGGTGGAATAATTTTGAGAGAAAAACTTTCTCTCCAAAATCTCTCAATTTTAAAGAAGAAAAATTAAAAAGAGAAACATTTGGGATCTATATATTATTTTTTTTCTAATTTTCTTTTCCTCTTATTTCTATATCTCTAATCAAGTAAGAAAAAATATAAATAATTTTTTTTTTCGTTTTCATCCTTAATTTTTGGGACAGTGAGTTTAAGTGACAGCTACAGTACCCTGGCTCTTTTCTGCAACAGCGGGATAGATGAGCAAAAGTAAATGGCGTCGCCCGGACTCGAACCGGAGACCTTCAGTGTGTTAGACTGACGTGATAACCAACTACACCACGACACCGCAACAGGCGAGGGAGCGTGACTGAACTATACGTCTATTCGCCAAGTTCATATATTATTTCGCTTTACATATTTTCTTTACTCTCGTGCTGTTTGAATAATAATTTTTTTGTTATGAAAAATAATAATTGTTTAACGTTCGTTCAATATTTATTTTCAGTTTTTCACCTATGTTTCTAAATAAATCTAATTGATATGTTAGAATCAATACCTCGATTATTTCTTTTTGTTTTTTTTTTGTTTTGCTATAATACATTAAGACCTCGATCAATTTACTCTAACCCACGCGTCCACAAAGTCCAAGTAATGTTGAAGCAATATTATTTAGTTTTGAAATTTGTTTGAAGGACTGGGCCTTTTAGTCCGATATTTAAGTGACTTCCAAATGCATAAGTATATCTGCCCAAAATAAAGGGCCCAATTCTATGGTCCATAAAGAACTATGAGAAATAAAAAAATTAAGGATATGTAGAATTTAAATAAAAAGTTTTAAAAATTTTAGCACAAGAAAATTAAGAAATTATAATTATATTGAAACATATTATTAGACATTAGATTATACTCCATGCATTACACGGGGTTTAAATAAGTTTCAATATTTATAATTTATAAGTTGTGAATAACAAATGTTAAATAATTTTAAGTTTGGCCAAAATAATGTTGAATAATTTTAAGTAATTAATGATTATTTGTTATTTAAATTTATATGATTATTTTTGGTTGAAAAATTAAATTTAAAAATGTGATAATATTTTTTCTAAAGTTAATTATAAATTTTAAAATATAATAATAATTTTGATTCTTTGAAAATATTATAATTTAAAATTTATAAAATTTGATCTTTAATTTTAAACTAGCATTGTAGTTGTAGACCTCCATAATTTTTGGGCAAAAAAAAAAGATCTCCAGAATTCAAACCCCCAATAGAAAGAAAAAAAAAACTAGCGTGTCCACTTATTTAATTTTTTTGGGCTTATCAGTTATCAGGCATTTCCAAATAAATAGTGAAATAGCGCCAAAAATAGTTTAGCTCATATTGATATATGGATCCGGCCGAAAAAGAAAATATGATATATTGATGATGGCGATTTTCCAAATCCAAAACTGGCGCCCTCTCTTTAAAATTAGCGCTTCTCGGGTTATAAAAAAAAAAAAAATTAGCGCTTCTCGCGTTATTTGATCACATAAATCCTCCGCCACCGAAGCAGCCAACGGCGACGCAAGGCCGGCAGAGATCCCTCCGGTGCCGCTTAATGGTTTCTCAAGTAAATGCTTATTCGACAAACCTCATCGATTTCATTTGCAGTAGAACTGAAATAAGCATATTTTGTTTTCCTTGATATCGAAGTTCAAAATGCATTGGTTTAACCTTAAATGGCACTTGATATGCTTAATTTACTACTGTTTTTTTGAATGCCTACCTTGGCGCATTAAGAGGCTTCATTGGAGCTTGCCACATTTGCCAGTACTCTAGTTAGTTTGTTCTTATTATGATATAAAGCACTAAGGACTCTTCCTTGGAAACTTACTAATTATGAGTTAAGATCACGAATGCGGTGAATTTGACTGGTCATAATCCATGAGGCTAATTGGCTGCCTCGGCTAGGCTGGAAAGTTGGGTAAAATTTCTCAAATAAAGGATTAAGCTTGATAATTTAGTCAATTTTTTGCTTAGTGTCTGTGGAGCAAGTTAGGCTTGCTTGGTTTGCATCAGAGCAGTAATGCATATTTTTAATGCGTATCAAAGTAAGTGAAACATGTGCATCTAGCAAAAGTAATAAACCTATTCACAAGCGCTGTGGATTGTGTCTCTGAACATGAGATTTTCTAACTAGGAACTAAACATTCCATCTGAAAGATGAATGTTACAAGAGACTGACGAGCATAGCAATAGTCAAGTCCTTGTATAACTAATGATATTATCTCATATTCCAGGAGGCGCTGGAAAGCTGGTGGGAAGCTACATATTGGACAACATAATGTGATTGAACCATAAGAAAATATATGCAATGAAAAGAATAAATTTGCAACACTTGAGTTGCTGGCAAAAGAAGGTGAGTGCTCGATGTGCATGGCTTTCTGTGCGGAACATTATGCTTGTAATTATAAGGTTTTTTGTTATAACATACATCAACAGATATAAGACTGTTTGCAAATGCTATTTCATTTTTCAGGAGGGCACATCTCAGGCTTTCCATTAAAACATGATATATACTGATCTTATGATGTTACCACTGTCCTTTGTATTATCTTTAAACTATCTTTTAACATAAATTGCACTTGTTTTGTACCACATGCTGTTGCTTTCATTTTATGCTTGACTTCTTGTTAGAGATGTAGCTTGCGAGCTGGGACATTGGAACCTGAATCGTCATTTGTTTTTTAATCACTAGAACTAGAATATTTGGAAGTAACATTGTAGCATGCTTCTGATGTAAGATGATTTCTATAATTTCTGTGAGGACACACATTCCCTCTAATTGAGCTTTTTAAAACAACAAGAACAACAACATTAACCTTATCCCACTAAGTGAGGAATTGAGGTTTTCAAAAGAGTGGATAAAAGATAAATCTTGATTCTAAGAAGTGATAATACATTTACCTTTCTGCTGACACTTGGAATCCTTATGGCCTTATGTATTTGTGCTTATCCATAATTATAATGGCAGATTGTAATGGATGTACACCAGCGTTAAATAAAATTTCATTAAAATGATTTACCCTGCAATCAATTTATTCACAAAGCGGTAACAAGAAGTTGGGTTTTAATGTGAGTTGTGAATTGAATACTAACATTTTGGGAAGATGGTGAATTTTCTAGACTGGAATTAATAGAAAAGCGAATCTCGTACAACCATTTCTTTGACTTGATGCCAAGATAATATCATTACAGATCCATTGCTCATTAGCTCTTCTTTTTTTCTAGTATCTTGGTCAAGATTTGATTAGAACTTTAGTTGTGGCTTAAATTGCTCCTGTATTGTAACCATAAAACTTGTCCTCATATTGGAAGTTAGAGGTCAGGACTTCCTTTGTCCTCCTAGGAAATTAGTCTATTCTTAATTTTTCACTTGGTTTTACAATTTTTTTACTCAATATATCTTCTTTCATATGCCAAATCTACAGCTCTTCTAAGTTCCAAAACTACTTCTAATATTAATTGTCGAGAAGATACATTCAATCTTGTGAATCTTAGTTCGTTTAGATCCATTCTAAGTAATGGGTTTGAGAGTTAAAATAACGACTATCCATATCAGAAACTGAAGATGGTGGAAAGAACAAAAGAGGCCTAATGTGGAATCAGAATTGTCATCATGCATCTAACTTTCGACATTCCTTGTCTTTTTTTCTTCACACAAGCTCATGTAACTTAAACATTCTCAGGTTGAGCTATTTATACGGAAAATGAATTCGATTCCTGCTTGTTTTGTTTCAGATTTTACCAACTTAGCTTGTCTAGGGTACGGTCTAATGGCAACTATCAGTTTTGCAGTATATTTTGCATCTTTGATTTCTGGATGGTAGTCCACTAGTATGGACAAATTTTTCGCTATGGCATAGGTGCTTGACTCTGTTCTGTTTTCTGCTAGGATTTGTATACACATGTCACTGATTTGTCTGTATCTGATAATTCAAAAGCGAGTTAAATTTGGATCATTTAGAACGGAAGTGATAATAATTTCTTGTTCCTTATATTTAGTTGCTTACGATATATTAAAATGACAATATAAGTAGTTGACATGATGCAGGGAAAGCAGAGCTTGTTGTCTGTTAAATTTCCTCTATGCCTTAGTTCCTTTCATCGTGCATTTTCTCAAGATTTTTTTTTTGCGGGCAGGTTGGGATGAAAGCTTTGATTATCCTCGCTTCCGTATATCCTTGTAGGTTCTATTCTCCAGCAGTAGTGAGACTTGCAACCCATGGTAACCTATGCTTGCGTGATAGCCCTAATTTAAGATATACTAAAGATTCATTTATCATAAATCATTTCATCCACCTTTTTGAAAGAATTACGAGGAAAAGCAGGGGGTTGATGGTTTCTGCCTAACATTTAAAAGTAGGGACCATATGCTTCATTTTCACCACAATGAAGCATTGAACATAGTGCCCATTAAGGATGCTATGTGGCACACGCTATGACTCACATCGTGCTGGAAGTTGATTTTCTTTTGGTTGAAGTCTATAAAGTGTCTTTTGTTGATAATTATTGGGTTTATGGAAGTGCAATTATCTAGGATGCACCGTTTATTCAGCTTCTTTTCCCATATTATTCCTTTTGGGTTATCATCATGACCTCTAATTATCTACCAATGTGATTGTGAGGGGCCTTTGTTTTCTGAACATCGGCGAGACTAATAGGAGCCTAAATTTTGGCCCAGGTCGTTTTGTCAACGAGTAAGATTACTCTGCCTATTTGTGCTTAGTCAACCAATTAGAGTGGGAGTTTCATTGTGGTGCTTACTGCACACTCTGAATCTTGTGAGTGGAATTTACAGTATTGCTCTAAATTCTCTGGCTTTGCCAAAAAGTATCCGCAAATTCAGCTTCTTTTCTTAAAGTGGCTGGTTGTTGGTAGAATTCATTTGATTTGATGGCTATTTCGATATGGTAATAATCTTTTAATGGGTTCGGGCCAGCACCTATTATCTTCTTTGAGTTGGAACTATACTACATCGCAGGGAGAATGTTGACAAATTATAGGTTGGAGGTTTTTTTAACTTCAATTTGGTTGGATTTAGTTTTGATTCAAAATTAAATTGAACTAAACATATTAGTTATCAAAAGAAAGGAACTTGTTCAATTTGGTTTTGTTGTTAATTTGACTCCATTTTGGACAGTTTGGTTCTTGTTATCTGAAGATTCTGAACGTTTTTATTTTTGGGTCTATATTTAAAAAAGAAAAACTTCAAATTTACATGTTCTTCATTTTCATTTGGGCCTAATATTCTATCTCTTTAAGTATAGTATCGTCTACCAAAGATAATCCAAGACAATGCTTTCCAACAAGTTCTTGAACTCAACATGTAGCATTGCCTTTAAAGAATCACATTATCGATCTGTAAATCTATACTTTAGTTGAAGTTGAAACCAACACAACAACCCCCCCCCCCCCAAAAAAAAAAACAGAGAGAGATAACGAAAAACCAAATCATACCATTCGGTTTTAGCAACTTTAAACCTGATGTGAACCAAGTGGGTTTTGTTTGGTTCCTTTTCAGTTTAATTCGCCTTGAATCAATTTGATTTATTAATTGTATCCTCTCTTTATTTGGACCATGGCCCTTGATAGTGCTTTGCAATTGGTTAAGATAGCGTTATATTTTGATTAACAATTATAACTTTTGATTTAGTAATAAGTGTTTGATTTTTCATTTAAGTCATAAATCAGGAATATCAATCAAACAAATTGTCTTTCCTTGCTAGATGAAGCTTTTACCTTAAAGGACAGATGAAATTGCAAAACAGTAGTAGTAGTTTGAACAGTTACATAATTGTGGAACTTTATTTAGTGATAACTTCAGTTTATGGTTCGTATTTGACTACTTCTAGACATCCCCCTACTCTCCGCAGCAAAAGCATATTCTTTGCCTCTCTTTCTCCTTTGCAGTTTAGTTTAAATGTACTCTATTTATGATTGATCTAATTTTGAGAAATCGAAAGGCATGAAGTGATTTAATTAAGAGGTCCAGAATTTAAATTTTCACTCCAACACACATACGCACGTCAAATCATCAATATATAATATAAAATTTATTTTAAAACACACTTTACAAATTATAAACACAGTGTAATTTACTTATTAAATATTATGAAATGTACAAAGAAGTGTATAAATTCATCAATATATATATACATATATTAACTCTCTAAAGCTGCATTATTCACAAGTGCGGCTTCCCTCACAATCACTTTGTTTTGGACTCCATGCATGTGACTTAGTTTAAAAAAATGACAAAAAGTAAACCTCTAATTTTGAGAGGTTGGCGTGAAACAGCCTTGAGGATCACACGAATAAATCCGTTCATGCACATGCAGAAGAATTTGGCTTCATCTCCATGTGAGATGGTGATTGGTCATGAAGTTTACACTAAATAATGTACAACATCCTTACACAAGTGTGTATCATATATCGTCAGAAGGCATTGGAGTAGTGTAATCATCTTCAGGATTCTCTAGTCTATAAACATGCCATCGTGGCCGACGTAACAAGTTTACATTTTAAAGAATGTAAAATATTTAATTTAATTAAACATATGAGTCATTTTCGTGAATTTTTCAAATTTTCAAACATGCACTCAGAGAAAGACAGAAATGGTAGTCTGCCAAAAAAATTATACCACATATTGTGAAACGTGAGGAACTAAAAAATATTGGGTGTCAGCACATATCATTAGTGAAATGTGATATTTGATTGGGATCTCAATGTTGTTAAAATTCAAATATTTGTTATCATGATGTCAGATAACATATCTAAAATACCATTGGTTGAGTTTGGAGACATTCATCATGGGAAGTAAATGAAAATGACGTTGAACATATGGCTATCACATAACATGGTCTACATGGCATGCCCTCATCCATCAAAAAATGGGGTCACATAGCATATATCATATATCACATTGTATTTTTTTCAACTAATTTCCTAATAAAAAATTCTGTAAATTAAATGTGATATGCTTATGAAATATTGTTTTCTTTTTTTTTTCTTTACTATTGTCATGATCTCCATGGCTGTCTTAAGAAAATGCATTGACGGCATGAGTTATTCTTTTCTTGCACGTCATGTGAATTGCCAACCTTAGTGACATTTGAGCTGGATTTGATTTTGACAGTTTGCATTGATCAGAGGTGAATATTACGTTAGTGGTGAGGCACTTGGAATAGCAGGGTCCTGTTTGGCAGGGTAAGAAAAAAGGCAAAGGTAAGGATAATATTTTCTATAATGTTTATATTTTTTGTTGTTAGTACTTTATAATATTGATGTTTATATGTATCTTTCATTGAAAAATATGCTTCCTTTTATGCAAATTAATGGTTCGACCCTATGGCTTCCACTTAGGAACCATTGGCCACGGAAGATTCTATTCTGAATTTTTCAACTATGAATATGGATCTGTGTCCCCTCCACTTCTCTTCTAACTCCCTCAAATTCAAATCTGCGAAGATCATGATGGGTATATTTTCAGGTAATAATTTCAAAATAATGAAATTTAGTTATAATGAACTGATAGCCCATATATTATCAGTTTTAATTTTTGAAAGAAAAAAATACTTAATTTTTTTATTAACAAATATACTTAATGTTTTTTAAGTTGAATAGTGCTCCTTTTTGCCCTCCTTACTTCCCAAATAAAAAAATATAATTAGTTAAACGCAGTTTACACTAGGTATCTCTATGCTATCAACCATTTTCAAGGTTTTCCCCCCTTCTTTGGGAGTGTTGAAGATAAGCCCTGATAAGAACTCCACATCCAAAAATGATAAGAAAAATGAAATGCATATAATCTCATGGCAATCCAAACTAAGAAGTGTAAGCTATTTTGTTGAAATATACAAGCTTAAGCATCATTTCATACAAAATTTAACAAAGCATATGAGAAAAAAACAAGAAAAAGAAAAAAAAAGGCCTAACTACCACAAGACCTGGGACCCATAAAAGATGTTGGACTTGAGGCCTCTAACTTTCAAAAGTCAAGTACAGGTAAAAAAAATGGAGGTTATAGGTAAAAAAATGGAGGTTGTGACCTCAGGCTTCTAAGACTCAAAAAACATAAGCCCACAAATAAAATTGGAAATAGCTTGTGGAAATCCTATTTAAGTAGTTTAAATTATTTTGGTGAGATGGACAAGTACAAGTCTATATAAAAGTTAACAAGGAGTGTAGAAATAACATTGTAATGTACTTGGAACAACCCGAAATAAAAGAAGAAGCTCTTCATCAATATTGAATAATGTAAAACATTTTTGCAACCTCAGTTCCATGTAGATTGAATTAAGTTTGCTATAAAACCTTGCAAGTGTTTTAGTGATAGGCATTTTGAATGCTTATTTAGTTCCTCCGTTCGAAATTGACCACAGATTAGAATATACCTTTTTTTCACGGTTCGGGGCATTGTGAATTTTGGAGTTCATTTTAAATCATATATAAAAAGAAAATATGAAGAAAAAGGAGGAATTTTTAGCATTGAATCTCTCTCTCTCACACACAGTTTCGGTTTCTTTATTGGTCTCTGAATGACTGATTTTTATTTTTGTATTAGAATTCTTTCGAATAAACCTAACTTTTAGGATTCCTTCACACAATCTGGTTGTTAATAAAGATAGAATGAAATAAAGAATAAAAATATGAGATTTTTTCCCTTTGATTCTCTCTCTCTCTCTCTCTTCTTCTTTTTTTTCAGAAATCTATAAAATCTTTATAATAAAATCCTTGAAAAATCTAGATTGATTCGCAACTTTTAGGATTCTTCCACACAAATTGTGTTCTAAGTTGTGCCAATCAACTGTAGCCAGAGATCCTGCAAAGTTGCAAAAGCTCTAACTTAATTGTGCTTGAAATTGACCAATTATAAAGATTCTAAAACTATCCACATCATGCAAGATATCCTTGTCAACCATATTCCTTAAAACGTGTTTCTAATTATATTCTACGTTAGAGAAGACTGCAATTTTTTTTTGGAATTTGACCATTAAAGGATATATTCATGCTTTTCATGGAATTAGATGGATCTACTTTCAAAAAGGAATTGGATGAATCTAGCTTTGCCCAGAAACCCACCCTCACAGTCCATATATAAGCTGACGTAGATTACCAGATATTCGGAGGGTGGTAATTCAGAACAGGACAGTTATAAAGACAATTTCCTTAATAAAATGTGTTTTTGTGTTTCTTTTTTTCCCAAGTCATAAACTTCTATTGTTGATTTAGATTCTAGGTCGGATTAGTAGCTTCAATATCATCAAATTTTGAACTTTTTGTATGCTCAATTGAATTCGTATATAAATATAGATCACGTCACATGAATATGAGAAAGAACTGGAGAGGAACTCTTTATCTTCATATAAGACGGCCGTTTTTTTTTAATTTCTTTCTGTTAAGAAGCTGGCTACCTTTTTATGTGATAGATGAAGCGTTGAAGTTCCATGATCAAGAGGTAGTCAATTGGATATAAAATCAAGTGAATCATCATTTGCAAGATATAGAATACAGAGTCGTTCAGATAAGTCAATTGTATTAACTTGAAGAAATTCACCATTGTTCCAATATCACTTCTCTAACTTTCACCATTTAAAAGGGTTTTTTGTTACCATTTGTCTTTGCTCAGGGCCCATATTCCACTATTGCTCAAATTCACCATCAGAGAAATGCCACCACTATACTATTTTATTGAAGCCCAAAATTCAAAATTGACATTTTATGACAGGGTCATTAGTTGACAATATTTAAAAGTCAAAATAAAGAATATACCTAAGTATTGGTAGTTTATTCTTAGGAAGCATGATTACTTTAGGACATCAAATTCCTATTATATACTTAAGAAGCATGTGTATGATTTAATTAGTGTATATATTGGGGCCTAACATTGAAGCTATCATGGTGGGGTTGAAACTTGATAGAAAATATGAGAAGAAATGCAGTTTCTTCTTCTTTTTAATCCATTAGGACAGAATAGAGATGGTCAAGAAGTTTAATGGTAAAACTAGTAGCTGGTCGGTAAAAAGTGAAAGGGAAACAATAAAGTTGATGCTATTATTTATGTGAAGCATGCTTAGAAAGTACAAATACACTACTACCACATGAAATAAGTCAAAGCGTACATTTTTGAATACGAAAGAAAAATTGTCAATGCTTGCATGGACTCCATTAATGAAAAGGGGATCCATGTTGCACGGTGCAGACTTAATAGATTTCACTCGAAGTTATGTTGAGACTTTGAAATGCATTCAACTTATTAAAAAAAAAGTTAGATGAAGTTAACTATGGATATGCATATAATGTTAAGTATACTTTTTAGAAAAAAAATGAATTAAATTTAATTTGTAGGTATATATAAAATAAAACAATCATAAAAAGTCATCTCAACAAGTTCTGTTTTAAAGTGTCCTTGATGAATTTATGTGTTTTACAGAATTGATTTGGTTTAGCTTTTTAAAAAGTCAATATGATTTTTTTTCTTATAATGGAATTCAAGTAATGTTAGAGAGTTATAACCAATGATACATTTTCCCCTGTAATTACCTGCACTGCACTGCATATATGAAAGATGATAAAGATAACAATAAGAATGGTCAAAATTTTCTCTAGTTGCAGTTGGTGAATGGATTAACATGAGTCATCAAAATTTGAACCAAAGTACAATGGGGACTGAGATTTGAGAAAAATATGGAACCGAGTCCCCCAAATGAAGAAAAGTAGAAAGTGTAGAGTACAAGAAACCGTATGGGATGGATTCAGTGACCCAACCACCCAACTTCAATCCATGACCCTTTTTGACTTTATATCCATTGTGCTTTGAAAAAAAAATTAAAATACTGTAAATGGGGTTTGTGTGCACAATTTTGACTTTGTGTTTGAGTTGACTTAACATGATAAAGTCGGCAACACAAGTGTCAGATTTTAGGGGTTTCACATTGTCATTAAAACCTTTTAATATTGGTCTCTTGAGATATGTGAAATAAGTTAGTATATTAGATAAGATTCCTTTCATTCACATGGTTATATGTTTGAAAAGGAAATAATACAAAGAATAAAATTGTGTGTGAAGATGATTTCTCTTCATTGAATTTATTATTTTTCACTTTCTAAATGTTTGTAATTATAGTAAAGGATTTAAATTTAAATTAAGTTACTATTCTTCTGATCTTTAATATAAAACTATTTTAATTGAACCACGTGAATTAAGAATAAAAGATAAAGTTAGTTAATTATCTCGATTTCTCCAAAGATCATATTTTTCTAAAACTATTTTTATTTAATTTTTTTTCTCTTTTTAAAATACATTAAATATAAACATTTTTTGGAATTGCATAATATATAGTACCTCGTATACTGGAAATGATCTTATATTTAAAATTATGGTAAAAAGTTCTATATTTAGAATTGGAGGAAATATATTGGATGGAAAGGATGACCTAAAGATCACAAATATGATCAAAATGGCTTAAAAAGGGATGATTATGGGGGTGTGATGCTTTCATTTAGTGGATGGATGAGATCAAAGTAGACCATCAAATAATAACTAATAATAAGCAGTAATGCACAACCAATGGCGTTTTTAGCGCCGACACTAGGAAATGGAAATGACATTCCAGGCTCCAATTATCTCCAAAGTGAAGCCAAAGAGAATATATATTTATAAAAACGTTTTTGGTGGGTTTGACTTATAAACAAAATAAATAGATTAAGTTAATCATAAATAAAAATATTTGTATGAATGTTCGAAGTTAATTTTGCTTGTGTTTAATTCTGTAATTTTTATGCACATTAGAGGAGGGATACGAACTTGAAACCTTTTATTAAATCTAGAATACTCGGCATCACACTTAGAGATGCTTGGTACATTTTAGAGTAATTTATAATGAACTTTTTGTAAAATTTAGAAAGCATCTCTAAGATTGTTAGCTCCGTCAAAACCCAGTTTGAAGACCTGGAAATAATAAGTGGATTGTAAGCTCCTATTCGCTGGTCATGAGGTATTATAACATTGATGAAAATGAGTTGAAAGGGGGAAAAGTTGGTGATTTATTGATGGTATTTTTGGATGACAATGGACCTTTGTGGGGGTAAGGCATTGGGTGGATAAAGAAGAGGCTACCTTTTGCCTTTAGTAGAAGAAAAAGGCAAATTAATAAGGGCTACCCTCTATGATTGGACTATTTTGAGTTTTAGATTTTTTTTTTGTGAGCATAAGGTGTTAACCAATTGATAGTCAAAGGTTAATCTCTTCAAGACGTAAAGATTACTAAAGTGAATTTTGTTTTTTCTAATAAAATTTTTTTTTATGCATACGGCTAGGAATTAAACTTGGACAGCATATTTAAGGGACCTAATTATCTACTAACTGTATCAAGATGTTATTAGTAAGTTTTAGATTTTTTTAATTGTATAATTATTCAAGTAAGGAGGGAGATAAAAAAAAAAGCAAGGTAGGAAATAAGTCTAATTTTATTTCTGAAACACTTTTTATATGAGTAATTTAGGAAATTTAATTTTTCTTATTTTGTCTTCAAACATGAAAAGGATCATATCAATTTTCTTCTGACTAAATGTAAACCTCATGCTTTGCGAGGCTTCCCAAATAAAATGTTTGTGAGAGAAGCTATATTGTTCATATTTTGTGTGAATAGTATAGTTTCCTAAAATTTTTTGGTACATATATATATGTTGGTACATTGAACTGCTAAAAGCGAGCACTATCTCACTATCCTATTAGACTATTTTGACATATTTAAATCTCTTCAATTGTTCAATTATTCAAATAAGGAGAGAAATAAAGATAAGAAGCATATGTGAGTGAGTGCTACATGAATCTGACTTTATCTCCTTCTCCTATTTCACTATTACGATTCAGGAAATTTACCTGAAATCTTAAAGTTATTGTGATATGAGAATGATCCTCTCAAATTAAAATATTTAAAACATGAGAGAGGGTAATATAAGTAATGATCGGCCATGTAGAAATGAGTCATTTTTCTAAGAGAAATGAAAAAGAAGAAAGAAACGGAAAAGATACTTCATTAAAAAAGCTATTTTTGTTCCCTAAAAACTTTAATAATGTGTCTTAAACATGTTATTACAAAGATTTTTTATTCTCTTTTTTCGTCATCTTCTTTTAATGAAACTCTTTTCATATTTACCAACCTATGTTCATTATTTTTGCTTTTATTTATTTATTTATCTCCTTATTATTTAAAAGTATATTTTACAAAGTTTTAACTTCAAAAGATTTAAATCTCATAAGAATGCAGTTCATGTTGTAATTCTTATTGATTTGGGATCAATTTTTTTAAGGATCCCTTAAAATTTAAAATTGAATGCATTAAGTTGATAAGAAAGATTGCGTCATTAATATTGTTTAAACAAATTTAAACATGGATAAAATTTGAAAATATCTTTGATTGTTATATGAAAAATTAATTTTTGCAAAATTGTTATTTTAGACCCTAAGTTAAATATATTTTTATTGAAAGATTTAACATTTAAAATTATTATAAAACACTTCAGGACCAAATATTTAAACTTTGCAACTTAAAATTTTAAAATCAACTTTCTTGCCCTAAATGAATGTTGGTGAAGGGCAAGGTTCAAAGACTCAAATCAACTTTATGCTAAAATTTTTGAGCTAATTAGCTGGCAATTTGTTCCGGATTAAAATGATCTCAGTACAAAATGATATTTAGCCGAATTATTAAAGAGAATAATTAACAAAATAGAAAAGCGAAACATTCTAAATAAGTGCTTAGGGCCCGTTTGGTTCTCAGTTTTGTAAAATTAAGTTAAGATAAATGAAGTTTGTAAAAATGAAATTTAGATAAAGTAAGTTTGTTGTAAGTTATTATGTTTGGATATTTTTTTTGTAAAAGTAAGTTTGACAAAAAATCTATTTGGATGATAAGGGTTAAAAACACTTTTAGATATATAATATAGAGTAAATTTGTTTCTCCTTTTCCAAAACTCATGCTTTATTAAAGGAAAAGTAATTTTTTCTCTCATTTTTCAAAACCACAGTTTAACCCACTTTTCATTTTTTAAAAAGTTAATTTATGTTTGATTTGTATTTGGCTAAACACATCTTTTAGAAAACCATAGTTTCTTTTTGTAAAAGGTGAACCAAACATCCACTTAGGCGAAATAAAAAAAGGAGTTGAATTTAACTTACTTGTTTATTACTTCTAAAAATGTGGTACCCATGCCCACTTATGATGATATATCTTTGTCACAGAAAAAAGTAACTTAAATTTCAACAACAATAAGCAAAGATAAGATTCTCTGATTTTGATAAGTTGAATGTAGACTTGTTCTTGTTTTTCTTTCCCTTCACAAAGTTGGTAGGATAAATATTTATGTAGATATGTCTCCAATAATTTGTTCCTTTGTGCCTTTGAAAAATCCATACCAAATGACCTTTTCCCTGTTCAGAAGATCCTGTTGTATAGGTGTACCTGTAAGGCATATAATAATTTTGTCCTTTTTTTTCCTTGGAAAAGGTCATATTTAGAGACTCATAATTTATGTTAATGAAGCATGATAGTTGAGAATTCTCAATATTGCATGGATTTCTCAAGGATTATATAAATAAGTTATCATTTATGTTTTCGAAATTTATTATTCACGTTCTTTAAAATTAGAACTTGATGTTTTCAATATTATATGAATGTTTCAAATTTGATTCTGCCTATAAATGAAAACATTCTAGTACTAGTATTATTTAAAAAATAAAATTGTAACTTAATTTAAAAAATATGATCAATAACTTTAAGAAGAATTAATAGTTAACTTTTGGAGATTGAAGTCTTTGATTTTTCTTTCTTTTTTTTTTTTAGGTACAAAGTATTTCATTGTTATTAATACAAGCTAAGGGTATCATTTCCCCTTTTTCTTTCCTAACGTGTTTCATTTTATATTATATTATTTGCCGACTCAAGAGATAAACCATGTCCATGTGCTTGTAGAAATTCCTCATTCAAATTGTGCATGCAGATTCAAACATTCATATTTGCATAGGGCTTTCTTCAGTAATAAAGTAATTAATTAAGATGTCCTTTATGGATATACTAAATAATGCTACTTAATCCACAGAATGAAAAATGACCTACAAGCTGCAGGCTGCCAGCCTGCCTAATTAATAACCTTTTATTGACTTTGAAAGTTGCAGAAAAAGTTTCACGTCAAGAAAGTAGGGGAAAAGTTAAACGGATCTAGGCATGGTCTAATCAAATAATAGATGGTTTATACTTTTCTACCTAAATTCTTCAAGTCCCTTGGGGGTTAAAAAGTTTTGGGATTTTTTGTTCTTTTTAAAAAATTAATCTTTAGCAGATCTTTTGTATTTTGGAGGTGCACGCACATATTTCAAATGTGATTTGAATAATTTAAATTTTATTATTAACTTTATATTTAAATTATCAATTTTAAATTCATAATTAAAGATTAGGAATACATTTATTTTACATTTCGTTATATTGAAATAAACAATAAAACTTTAACATTAGCAAAAATTTAAACTATTGCATAAAGAATCCTAATGAGTAATTGTTTTATCAAAAGGTGATATTTTAACTGTTTTTGAATAAATGGCAACATGTGTTTTGGATTCTTTCAGCTTTTGTGAAGCTCACCAAAAGCAGAACACAAAATTCCAATATTCTTCTTTTCCTTATCATGTATTTATTGTTTATTATTTTTTTTGGATAAAATATGCATTGTTTATTTAAATTGTACAAGATTGTCATTGGCAGCAATACCTGATTACAAAATTTGAAATTAAAAAACCAATAAGGTCAGTCATAGTTTACATATAGTTAGCCCCTTAAGTATTATGCTTAGATTCGATTTTTGGTTGTTGTATGGAAAAAAGGTTTTACTGGAAAAAAGGTTGAAATTAAAAGGTTTTACTGAAAAAAGATTTTTGGATATTCTTGATTAAAAAAATTTAAATTCAAAAGGAATCAAATATTAAATTTTAAAATGTTGCTAGTGACCAACAAAATTATGTTTGTTTGTAGAAAGGCAAAAATGAAAAAAAACGTTAAGTTGATGACAAAAATAGGGAATATTGAAAAGGAAGTCCAAGATAAGTTGATTGACCCTAGCTAATGAAGAATTTGGGTGTATGAGAGAGTAGGTTGGATCATCTGAACTTACTTTAAGGGCATGTTTGTCACTCAAAATGAAAATGTGAATGGAAAAAACTCAATCCCAAAAATATTAAAGGTCTTTTCCCAACAAAAGGATCATATCTACGAAACATAACTTTTATACTTTCTTCACCTTTTTCTTCTTCTCAAGTTCATTTTTATGTATCAAATACAACATAAGTGAAGTAAGGAGAGAAATAAAAAGAAATTGGTGGGCTCTATTTTGAATAATGTGTTCTACAAAATAAAATCCATTTTATTACCAATCGCTTTATTCAACTAGTAAGATGGTTGTACCAGCCTAGTTCATATAGTCATGTTAAATGGTAAGAGTTTAACATTTTTACTTCATTAGAAGATCCAAATAGAGAAAGAGAGTTTGTGTAAAGCTTTGAAATTTGGAGGAGTAATGAAATGTAACATGGAAGTGAGAAGTGAGCAAGACTTTGAAGAAGCAATGGTTATGGAATCCGCCTAGGATTCATATGTTGTGTCTCCACTTGTCCCCCGCTTTCTTCTCCTTTGTTTCTCAATCTCACTGCATTCCCAACCACATTATATATACCCCCACTTCACCTTCATGCCGCCAACCCAATCACCTCTTGCCACGTGTTCCTTCCTCAGTGGACCCCTAGCTAGCTAGATTCTGCTGAGTACCACAAAAACAAAATTAATATGAAGTTAAATCCCATTATAACACCCCCAAAAACAGAGCTTGCTTTGCGAAGACAAGCAAAACCCCACCTTGCATACTGCTTGACTTGGTTAAGAATAAGTTGATTTGTTAATTCTTAAATTAATTTGTATATACAGATTCATTTCATAAGCAGTATTATATAACTAGAAAGATCAATTAATTGCAGTTCATGAGTAAATTAGATAAAAAAAACATTTTATCAGCAGCAACCTCATATAATTTAGTTTCAAACTCTCTGGCACAATTAGAATTGGGCCTCCGCATTTATACAAAACTCAAAATGAGTTATATTATTCACTACTTTTGAATAGATTGTTTCCTTTCTCTGAAATGGTTTTATTTCTAACATGTTTTGTGTAAGGCGCAGGGATTGATGCTTAAGTTTTTCTTTTTGTACATAAAATTGGGTGCCTAGTGTCTACTATGCATGGAACAATAGGGATATAGCCATCTATTTGGCATTTTTTTTTTTAAAAAGGAAGGAAATAGGTGGATTGGCCAATGAATTTCAAAATGTGAGCATCATTTTGTTGTTAATTTAAGGAGGGAGACAACCTTTTTAATTGGTCTCCTTGTCTTTGTTACTACAACACACCAAACTACATTACATTATTAGCACTTGAAACATAATAAAAAGCACCTTATATGGGAAAAGTCATTTCACAAACTCATTATTATTTCTTCCACTCAACATGCAGATTCTTCCATTCTCCTAATCCTAAACCCTTTCATTACATTTTAATTCAATATCGATATAGGTATATCGTTAATTAAGAGATATATAGAGATTATAACAGTTCAATTATAAGTTATTTTATTCAATTTTTTAATGCTTTCTGGTACTTTCAAAGAGAGGATGCTTCGAAATTTCCTTCTGTGATGAGTGTTTTCCAGAAGGTATAAAGATTCCACTCACATATTTAATTAACCATATGCAATTGAAAGGGAAATCAATGTGGTAAGTGTAATTATTAGATATATTTTGAAAAATATAAGTCGGCATGTGTTTATACGTAAGAAACAATGGTATCTTTTAAATCTCATATAGAATATAATTATAGCAAATATGTCTCTTCTCTCATATTACTCACACTCAGAGAGTTTCATAGGGGGGTTTAATCTCAATTTTCATTATTATTTTTTAAATTGTAAGTCCTTTGTGAAAAAAAAATGGAAGACAATGCATGAAAGCATATGAGAACTCCATATATAAATACTGATTTTCTTTTTATTCGTTTTAAGGCCTATTTTCGTGACTCGATCAATCATTTGTGACTTGATTTGATTTTTCCTTAGTAATTGGGGCTCGCAATAAGGTTAAAAAAAAAGGAAGTCTGGGATTCATTGGACATTTTTTTGGATATGTAAAAATTCATGTATAAGATATTTAAGTCTACAAAACATGAAAATCTTTTATGTTTTGTATGCGTCTTAGTTAATTATAATTATAAGGCCTATCCTGTTAGTAATAAACTCAAAGATAATCAGAAAAAATGTGGTAAATTTTTTTACAACACATAAAACACACATATATGGAATATATATATATATATATATATGTATAAATGTAATAGCTTGTTGCTCTTTAACATGTGCCAAAGGAGAAAGTTACTATTTTATTTATTCATTTGGCCACGGACAACTTATTTATTATAATTACTATAAATATTTTAATAATGATCTTTTTTTTTTGGCTAAATGAACTTATGAAATTGAAATTGGATAAAACTACTTAACGTAATAGTTTAAAGTCCCCACCCAATAACCTATATATCTTTCATGAAAAAACAACTCAATCGGTGAGGATTAATTGTTTTAGTAAAACTTTTTTTTTTAACTTTCTAAGACAAAATCATATATTTCCATGAAAAGGAATTGTTAAATATATAGGGTATTTCCATCAAAATATATATACAACGAATTGAATGTTCAAAATTTATCAAATTACTTTCTGAAATCAGTCCACAGATAAAAGGCACATGTTGAACGTTGTGAAAATTTTTATATTTCATTAATTGCAAGATAATTAATTAATTTTGTAAATATAATATGATAAAATTTTTTTTAAATATATAATTAATAAAAATCAGTGAATCAATATTTTCAATTGACTTTTATTTTAAAAATGTTTCCTTTATTTTTAGCTCATAATATATTTGATGACATGGTGAAATATAATTTTTTTTTGGGTATCTATAAATGGTGAGCAAATGTAATTTTTTTTCTTACCTTGATTGTCATATTATTTGAAATGATTTCTTCCTTAGCATTACACTTAATGTATATGGTACAACATATATAATTGCACATAATTTAGTCAACTTCTTTGGATAAAATTTCCTGCATGTTAATAAGGTGAACGTTACTTTTCTGTCTCCTATAGGAGCAGGGACATAAACAAGGCTAATAATTATTCTTTGATGAAGGGGAGATGTATAAAACACACCAATGATTAAAAAATAACAAATATATCTCTGAAAATATCAAAAAAACAATTTTGAGAAATTTATATATAGAAATATTATTGACTTGAATTATTTGTTTTTGTATAGATGGAATCTTGATAATAGGAGTGTGGACCACCAAAAGGGTAAGCTGATGGCAATTCTATCGTTCAAAATGCAGCCAAACCTAAACCAAAGGGTCCTTTCAGAGAAGTATATGGAAAAATGTTTGAAAACATTTTCTCTGGTGGAGTGTCATACACGTGGGAATAATTATTATGAGTGGGAGGGGGGTCTGGGATTTTCTTTTTTGTGGGGGGCATACTCACTTTCTCTTTGTTTCTTTCTAATTTCTTTCTTTCTTTCTGTTCATTAATATTATTATTATCATTATTTTCTGTGTTAGAATCTAAGGGGAGATCAGTGCTTGGGTTGGCACTATAAATTCAGAAACAGATCACCTCATCTTCCCTCACAATTGAGCGTTAGAGTAAGACAAGAAGCCTTCTTTGTAGCTAAAGTCTCTCACTTGTGTGATCTATCTCTTTCTTTCTTCTTATTAATTAAGAGGCCCAGGAGAAAATTATATTGAGAGAGAGAGAGAGAGAGAGAGAGAGAGAGAATGGAGGGAAGAAAGGAGTATCCGAAGAGAGAAGAAGATATCACTGTTGATTGGAGAGGCAGATCTTCAAACCCTCAGAAGCATGGCGGAATGAGAGCTGCAGCTTTTGTCCTTGGTATCTCTCTCTCTCTATCTCTCTCTTCTTTGTTTACTGATTACAATAAGAAGGCTAAAGTGAGCATGAGACTAGCTAGGAACACATAGAACTTTAACATCAAACTCTTCTCCTCATCAGTTTGGTGTGGTGTTGTGAGTGTGTGTGTGTGTGTACCAGCTTGATCATCTTTCTATCTTTTTTTACTCTTGTTTCATTATTGCTCTCTCTGTCTATCTGCCTGTCTTTTTGTCTGTCTGTATGTCTCTCTCTATATATATGGACACAAACATACGCAGAGCTTCTTTGTAAGAAAGGATATATTTTAGCCAAGCTCTTGTGTTTAATTATGAGCCAGGTTACCAACTTCTGCTTGTTGATCAAAAGCTCTTAACACGAGGCTGCAAGCCAGCTGTAAGATTAATTATCAACAATATTAATTATATATATGCCAAATTAATTAGTGTTCTGCAATATAATCAGTACTCTCTCTCTCTCTATTTATATAATATACACGTATATGTATATGTTTGATTAATGAGACGGTTTTATTTAATTATATATTAATTAATTAATGTTGACCAGATATATATATATATATATGCTATATATACAGGGCTTCAGGCTTTTGAAATAATGGGAATAGCGGCAGTGGGGAATAATCTGATAACATACGTGATAAATGAGATGCACTTCTCATTGGCAAAGTCAGCCAATATTGTGACTAACTTTGTTGGCACCATCTTTCTCTTGGCCCTCCTCGGTGGCTACCTTTCTGATTCTTATCTGGGGAGTTTCTGGACCATCCTCATCTTTGGCTTTCTCGAACTTTCTGTATGCTCTCTCTCTCTCTCTTCATGCTTTTTAATTATATATATTCCTTCATATTTTATATAATATATATATATATATATCCCACATTTCTTTTTTCCCGTATGTCTACTTTACTTTTTGTCTCTCTCTAGCTACCCCCACCCACCAATCACAATTATTGAATACCATTTGCCGTTTGATTTCACAGATTATTAATTAATCTACTTATCTTTTATATATATGTATATATACTGTGTCTATATCTAAAATTAATACTTATGGGTTTGATTTAATTTGTTATTAATTATCTGATGATATATAATAATTATACAGGGTTTCATACTACTGTCAGTGCAAGCTCATCTTCCCCAACTGAAGCCACCTCCATGCAATATGCTTCAAGAAGGGCAAGAGTGCATAGAAGCCAAAGGCTTCAAGGCATTTATCTTCTTCTTAGCAATATACTTAGTGGCATTAGGGAGTGGCTGTGTGAAGCCTAACATGATAGCCCATGGAGGTGACCAGTTCAACCAGGAGAACCCTCACCAACTAAAGAAGCTCTCAACTTACTTCAACTTTGCCTATTTTGCTTTCTCCATGGGTGAGCTTGTTGCCCTAACTGTCCTTGTTTGGGTCCAAACCCACTCGGGTATGGATGTCGGGTTTGGAGTCTCCGCTGCCGCCATGGCTTTGGGTTTGATTAGCTTGATCTCTGGTACTCTTTATTACAGAAACAAGCCTCCTCAAGGCAGCATCTTCACTCCCATTACTCAAGTATGTTTCTTTCTTCTTTCTTCTTATGTCCTCCCTCTTAAATTTAACTGATATTCATTTTAATAATTAGTGTCTCTAAATTATCATGTGACATGCTCTTTATGTCTCTTATAAAAGTCTCTGTATTCTTTTAGAGTTATATAGCATAAAGTTTAGAGAGATAAAAGAAAAGAGACAAAGTGAGAAACAAAAATCAATCCTATACATATATTTGCCTTTTAAATCACTCTCTTGTAAAATTTTACAAAAGAATTAAAATATGAAAACAATAAAGGCATGGTATATCTTTAGGTAGTACAAGAGATGCTATTTAAAATATAAATATCACCATACATTTAATAATATTTTAAAAGATACTAGATATTCTGAATAGAAATATCGAAGTCAAAACAATGTGCATTAATGTCACAGTTCAAAATACGTTGATAAGTACTTACCAAAAAAAAATACGATGATAAGTTGTTCATTAGCATACAAAATTATTAGATATGAAAATAAAGTAGCATAAAATGTAATAAAATATAGTAAATACGATGCAAAATACTATTTATCTTGGTACCAACCACAGCCTTGAAGAGTTGACGAAGTGAGGCACCCCATATATAGAGGACCATACTGTGTTTGCTTGTGGTTCCTAAGAGAGGGAATTAATTAAAAAGAAAAAATCGCATTTTCTTAATTTATCAGACCACATGTTTATAATTTTATTCCATAGATTTTATTAGATTTTATAAAGTCTACGCATGAACAGTTTGGTGAGGTGGATTCATCAGAAGTTTGAAAACTGAAACACGTGAGTTGTCGAAGAAAAAGCGGTGCTGTCTGCTGCTTATTCATGTACTAGGAAAGTGTCAAACTTATAATACTACGCATCATGTTGTTGACCCCTACCTATATATATATATGTGTATATGTATAGGCTCCCCAATATCAAATATCCAAATAATAATAATAATAATAAAATAAATAAATAAAGTATCAGGTTTATTAATTATTAACAATTATCATCATCGCTGTTATGCACCAGGTTTTTGTGGCTGCAATTCTGAAAAGAAATCAGAGTTGTCCTTCTAACCTACAAATGCTTCATGGAGGTCATGTCCTGGCCACTCATGACTCCTTTGCAGCTGCTTCCCTTCATTCCAATAAGTTCAGGTACTTTTTTAACGTTTTAATTTTCATTAATTCTCTCTTTTCACTCACTATCTCTCTCTACTAAACACTTTAAGATTTGTACTTCAATATTATCTTTAAAATATTGTGCCGTTTATTAATTATATAATCAATATGTTCTTAATTTTCTTTCAAAGGAATGCATGTCACTAAATATTCTTTGCCATATTTGCACAATCAGAAAGACAGAAAGTTAAGAGTATCAATACATTAATTGTTTAAAATAATACCTCATATTTGAAACATTTATAACTATTCAACATCAAAGAGAATGACACAAATAATAAAGTCTATTTATTTATTTATTCTTTATTTTCTTCCTAACGTTTACAAGGACTTAATTTCCAATAAATAACTCTAAATATAGTTTATATAGAAAATTATAACATGCATTTTGTATAATAAATTAATATTAACATTCTCTTACGTACTGTATATTTAGGTTCCTGGAAAAAGCTTGTATCAAAGTCCAAGATGGGAGTAACATCACAAAGGAAAGCCCTTGGAGATTATGCACAATTGAACAAGTTCATCAAGTAAAAACCCTACTCTCAGTTCTTCCCATTTTTGCTTGCACCATTGTCTTCAACACCATCCTTGCTCAGCTTCAAACCTTCTCAGTCCAACAAGGCTCCTCCATGGACACTCACCTCACCTCTTCCTTCCGCATCCCTCCTGCCTCCCTCCAGGCCATCCCCTACATCCTCCTCGTCATCCTCGTACCTCTCTACGACACCTTCTTCGTCCCCTTTGCCCGGCGATTCACTCGTCACGAGTCCGGCCTCTCGCCCCTACAGCGCATCGGCATCGGCCTCTTCCTGGCCACCTTCTCCATGGTCTCAGCTGCCCTAATGGAGAAGTGGAGGAGAGATTCAGCGCTAACCCTAAACAAGACCTTGTCCATTTTCTGGATCACCCCACAGTTCTTGATCTTTGGGATATCAGAGATGTTTACAGCTGTTGGATTGATTGAGTTCTTCTACAAGCAATCGCTTAAAGGGATGCAATCGTTCTTGACGGCGATCACGTATTGTTCTTATTCCTTTGGGTTTTATTTGAGCTCTCTGTTGGTTTCTCTGGTGAACAAGGTCACCTCCCATGGCGGTTGGCTTCACGACATCAACCTTAACAAGGACAGGCTTGATCTGTTCTATTGGTTGCTTGCTGTCCTGAGCTTCCTTAATTTCCTCAACTATCTGTTTTGGTGCAGATGGTTTTCTTATAATCCTTCTTTATCAAGCATAGAGAATGATGGTGATCATGATGCTAAGGACCGTAGCTCCAAGAACATTGGAGATGAAAGTATTCCTTAGCAAAAATAATTTATTAAACATCGTCTTGGATCTTTATGTTATTAACTGTACAAGTAGAAAAGTATAAAAAGTTGTGAGTCGATGGCCTTAGTTTATATCCGATAGTTTCTGTAAAGCATGATAATTAAGCTTATATGTAACAGTTAATATATATATATATATATATGAATCCAGTTAAAGTCCTATTGTTTTGGATTTTTTTTCTCAGCAGTTACTTTCTCTTCCTTCAAGTTAATTGATCATAGAAATTTTAGTGTATGGAGTGTAAAATAAATATGAATGTCTGGGAAGTATGCGGGGATAAAGAAAGATGCACATTATTTCTGAAGCTCCAAGGGCTTTTTTTCTGGCTGAATATACTAAGTGATGAAACTTTTGACAGGAAAAAAATATTGCCTTTCGTTAGCCTATTAGATCACAAGTAATGTTTGGAGACACAGAATTAAGTATCAACAAATAAAAAAAAAATTATATGAAAAAGTATACTCAAACTAAAAATAATAAAAAAAATATAATCAATGAATAGTGATAAGAATTAAAACAATAAATATTATCGAAATAAAATAGTTCATTTTTTCTTTTATTTTCTTTGTATTTTGGGCCAATTTTTGAAGCAGTAGAATTTGGTCTTTAATTAAGAAGAGAGAATAATGTTTTGGTGAAAATGGATTTATGTAATGAGAAGAGAGAACAATACTTAAAAAAAAAACTCTGAATTTAATACTAATGTTTGATTATATGCTATAGTTTCTCACACAAGATTTACAAAAATTTATCATATACTGAAGTTGTGCAATTATCGTTTATTTTGACTTTTCTTAAAGTGTGGGTGAGTATATTATTTATCTCTCTCGCCAAAATTTGGCTCCAAATAGTATGATGTGATGTACATAAAAGACATACAGTGAAAGCTTCATGGCTACAGTATGCATAGAAAAGAAAACTGTATGGTTCTGAGAGATTATGGAATGGTGGAGAGACAGAGAGAGAAGTAAAGGGGAAAAAAGAACGAAGAGATGAGAATTGAATTGAAGATATAGGATGATGGAAGTTGCTTTTTGTTCTTTTTGAAAGATAATGATGCAGCTTTTATGTAAGGAGACAAGAGACATGTCTCCAACATGTTTTGGTGTTCCCACAAAAACCCTTTCAATTTTGAATTGTTCATCAACATGTTGGCTAAAAGATTAGCATATACCTCCCTCCCTTCCAGAATTTTAACCTTGACATACCAGTCACCACCTCCACTGGGTCTTCCCATTTATCATAGCTTCCTCCACTATACTTATAGTACCTGCAAATATTTTTTTTTCTAAAATTTAATTAAATTGCATAACACAAAACTCTCTTTACATTTTTATTATGTGCGGATATATTTTTTTAGCATTCAAAACTTGATGATATTTTTTCCTAATTTTATTTCATTATAAATTTTAAAGGTTAAAAACTATAAAAATTAATCAATGCATTTAGTTATGTTTTTTAAAAGCACATTTACTAATGTTATTAATGTTTGATAGCATTTTTTTAAATGGATAAGAAATTCAGGGTAGACAACGTATGAATGGTTGTTTCTGGTTATTCTTATGAGAAATTTTATGATGTACTACCTTTTTTTTTCACTTTTTGGAACAATCACTTGTTTTCCTTGCCAAAAAAATTAATTGATTTGTCATTTATATATTTTTTGTGTTCAATAAAACCATAAGTAATTGTTTCAAAATACTCTCTCCGGTCTTATATATAGGATCTTTTACTTTGATCCTGAATATAAGACCTTTTACAATATACATGGTAATTTTATTATACTTTTTTAAAAAATACCCTTATTTAATGTATCCAAAGAGAAAGAAATTAAATGAAGGTAGTTTTGAAAAAATATTAGAGTTTTCGGAGAAATCGAGATAGTTAATTAGTTTTAACTCTCATTCTTAATCTAGATTATTTGGTTAACAAATATCTTATATTAAGAACTAGAGGGAGTATTTTTTTCCGCATACAGCATTTAAATGGCTACACCCTTTAAATTTACCATTTAATTTCTTATTTCACGATAAAATACTTATATTTATGCCTTGCGACAAAGTCAATGAGTTTCATTGGGCTTTAAGCCTCATTGTTCTACCCAAAAATGTGAGTTTCTTACATAAAAGCAAATGGACCTTGAACCAAATAATTGGGCTCCTTCCCAGATTAGGCCCATCATTTCTGGTCTTTTATGCAAGGCCCATCAGTTCAGATTTGGGCCCAATATGGGAGGGTTACATTTTACGCCCTCTCTCTCCTCGTCTGTTATCTCGAGGTCTCGGCATTTTCTCTAAACTACATTCGATTTCGAGTTCTGTGGAAGAAAGAAAAGCCTCAATACATTGACGATGCAGGGCGGAGATGAGCTCAGCATAGAGGAGCTAGCCTCCAATCTCTCTACCTACAAAGAGCAGCTTCACCAGGTCTAGTCTGTTCATCACTTTTTTTGTTCGGTTCAATGGCTCACTTTGATTTGAACTACTCTGAATTGTTAATTATATTTCTTGAGGGAAAATATCACCGTTGTTAGGTTGAATCCAATCGAAATATCTTCTACTAGTTTTGTTGCATTTGATTTAAGATTGAGCGCTATTACTCGAACAGTTAGGGTTTTTATCCTATTAATTCGGTTAACTTCACTTCGGTTCTGATTCTTGCTGGACATACAAATAACTTAAGTATATTATATCTGGCTTTGTTGAATGGTACTGTTTATTTTTCTTTGATATGAAAGAGTATGTTGTTACCGTACAATTAATTTATCTGACAATTAAACTAGATTTCCTTTTATGTTCATCATCATCCGGATTCAATTCTTGTCCCACTTTACCTGAATTTACTAGTGCGAGTTCTTCTATTTTTGCTGTCATTTTATCCCCTCAGCGAAAAATGGTCCTTTTAAGTTTATCTGAAGATAAAATGAAGTGAGAGGAGATAATAAGGGAGAGCTGTAATCAAGTATGCTGTTTGCAAGTTAGAATGTAAAATGCAAAGGAATTGATGAGTTTGCAGCTTAAAAATCCTCATGTGAGGTAGAATCTGTGGTCCCTGCATAAGTAACTAATGTTCCTTCTTCGTTGGGACGTAGAAGATAAATTTTATTGGTATTTTAGTGTGTCATGAGTCTTGTATCATTGTGGAAGGGAGACAGTTGTCTGTGAAGTTGATGGGTGTTAGTAGAATCATGGACTTATTTGGATTTTTGGTGTTAAACTATGGATGGGGATATGTAATGTCGCCCTCGAACTGGAGGAGAGAATAGAGACTTGGGTACTAACTGAATTGTTGTTTGACATACGGGATTCTCTTTACTCAACAATTTATCTTGAGTTTTTTTTTTTGGTATAACTTTTAGGGCGGTTGTTATAACACTTCTGGTGGTCTATGTTTGTAGTGTTACGCTTTTTTAGGTTTGTGCTGAGTGAGGAACCTCAATCCTTTCTAAGGCTGATTCATTTGGATTTTTCTTGAATCTAGATGTTTAATGGGTGTACCAGGGAAAATCCACCTTAGGCTCAAATATATGTGGTTAAGAGTTTAAGAGTTGTAGTATATTGTCAAGATGACTTATTGCTTCACTTCTACTGTAGGTTTTCGATTTATTAACTTAATCTCCTGGTAGCTTGAGGATTCTTAATGGATTCTTTATTTCTTTGCATTCCACGGGCATTACAAGTAGCCTTTATGTTGTAGCCTGTTGCTTAATTTGGTATCTATGCTTGCATCCTGTTATTGGGCCTTATTGGCTCCCACGTAATACTTGCCTTTTTCTATCATCTGTCCAGGAAAAGTGGTCAGTGTCATTGGTATACTTTACAGTCTGAATCTTGTTTCCATATCATCTACTCCTTGGTTATTGCATTATGTAATCATGTGAAAAATAGCTTGTATTGACTTTTCCCCTCATCTCTGGATCAGGTCAGACAACTTTTGAATGATGAGCCTGGAAATTCTGAATATGCTGATATGGAAAAAGAGCTTAGAGAGGTATATACATATGCATACATACATACCTGTACTCAGACATATTTTGTATATATATATAATTTCGTTTTACAGTTTATCCTTCCTTGACTGTGACTGTATTGATATTTTCTTTCCTTTTTGCATATATTGTCTGTTTGTACCTGTTCTCTTTCGAATTCATCTATATATAGGGTTGATTAGATAGCAGATTCTACATTCTTACCTGGTATAAAACACCAAAGAGAGGACCTATTTATGGATGCCTAGGTTTGCCATGTGCTTCGTTCTTCCTTTCTCTCTCTCTCCCCCCCTTTTTTCCATTACTGAAAATCTAGTGGCTGTTGAAAAAAAGGTGAGTATTGTTTTTCATTGGGAATTGCGGTTTGTAACATAATTCAAAATGGGGAGCATGAGGGGGGGGGAAAACCAAGTGATGGATCTATATACCAAAAAAAAAACTGACAGCCTCATCAAAATGCACATCACTTTTATCTTGGTTCTTTGCAGGTGTGCTCTGTGTCGTGATGTCCAGCCTGCTTTCTCCCTCTCACCTGATATGAGATGTTCACACTGAGATTATAAGTTAGAATTTTGACATTAATTTGTTTATGGTGTAGAAGGTTCTAAAAATATCTGCTTTACTGAATTGGAATGTGGCCTAAAATTGTGTCACACAGGTGATTGCTTTGACAGAAGAACTCCTGGCAACTGCAAAGCAAAATGAAGTGTCTGGATCAAATGCTAGTGCATCTGCAAGTTTGGCAAAGCCTAAGGAGAAATTGGTATTTGCTCATTCACCTGATTTGAAATTGATGTCTTTTTATTATCTACATTGTTTGCATGAGAATCAGGATCATGAAATATATGATTAAGTGATTAACAATAGTTTTATTTTCATTTCATATTATTCTCTCAAAACATCTCTTTTTCACACCTATACCTAGATACCATCCAGTGCCTCTCTCCTGAATTAGGAGGACCATATAAGCAATTGTTCATGTCAAATGCTTTCTCTATTTGTAGGGTTTATTGCTTTTGTTAGGTGATGCTACACTGTTGTCAATAATATTGAATGTTGTTTTGTCTAGGGTGTGCCACCTTGGAGACGTTTATTTTAGGTTTGGAAGTTTTGGTTGTCAGAGAAAAAAATTCAGTTTTTTTTTCCGCCTTCCATTGTATTTGTTGTTTCCTTCCAAAAAAAAATTTTATGGAAAAAAAAGAAAATAAATGAGTGGGGGATCATTTGTTGGTGCCTATCTATTTGTATATTCTGCTAATTTGCATTTGTTGTACACTTTCTCTTATAATGTCTGCTGTCTATAGCCCTATGCAATGAGATACCCGACATTTGTGCTCCATGTGATTATCCCGCATGGCCTTATGCTACTGAAGAACTGCCTGATCAGAATTGACTTATTTGCTTGCCTTTAATAATGGCTGAAATTACAGTGTGGCTGATGCTGTGGATGAAATTATTCAAATCGTCTTGATTCTCGGATGATTTTGTTGTATACTTGTAGTACATTTTCTATTGATTATTAATAATTTTTTACTATTCCACTTGCTAGGAATCTGAAAGCATCGCTGACCATCAATTTCCTGTTGGTGCTAAAGTTCAGGCAGTTTGGAGCGAAGATGGAGAGTGGTATATTAAGCTTTAAGCAATTCATCAGTTTGTTTGTTTGTGTGTGTGTGTGTGTGTGTGTGTGTGTTTGTGTGACTTTTTCACTTGTGTTTACTGTGTTTGAGTTGTTGAATCATGAATGCCCAGGTATGATGCAACAGTTGAGGCTCATACACCAAATGGTTATTATGTTTCCTATGATGGGTGGGGTAATAGAGAAGAGGTATGATTTCTAGAACTGCTTCAGGACTAGTTTGCCTTTAATCGTAGGGCATATTTGATAATACTGAAATTTAACTTTGAAAACTCACTACTGGATATTTTAGTAGTGAAAATATTTTAACATAATTTTTAAGTACAAAATGTATATTCGATGAAACTATTGGCATTTACTTAAATGAATGAGACTACTGATGGACACTGTTGCCGCTTGATTATTTAATTAAGTGAGGACATTAGTGTTGAAGGTATTCGTAACCTCCAATATGCTAAATGTTTTCAGCAGTTCTCAGTGAAACTCCTTTTGTTGAGTATTAAACAAACTCCAATAAGCTAGTGATAGGCCTCTCTTGTTTGGTGAATTTTGTAGTGTCTAAGAACATCAGTCATTACCTTTCTGATTTTAAATTAACTTAGAACACAGTTGTCTTTTATTATAAGACAGTTAAATAAAGTATTTTTAATCCTTTGCATGACAATCCTTGCAACTTGATTGTCAGAAAGGGCTTAAAATGGATTTTCGTATAGGAATGTTTTGATTCCTTTGCTACAATTTATCATCTGCCACTCTCAATGCTGGAGTAATTACATTGACACTCAAAGGTGTCATTTCATCTACTTTTTATCACCATACAGCTTACTGCATATTTAGCTGTTTCACAACTCTTGACAAAATTTCAATACATTGTGATTGTTGTAAAGTAAATGATGGAAATTATTTATTCTAATTTGCAAGTGTAGAAATTTTTCAAGTTCAAATGTTTGTTAATCAGGAACTGCATTGATGTCAAATACCTAAACTCAGCACTAACTTATTAATCACAATCTTAAGCATTATTTTGGTAAACCTTTAAATAAAATTTAAAGCTTTTTGCTTTTTTATGTAATATGCCTCTTGTGTAACATCATATGTTGATAATAGTTGCTTTTACCAGGTGGATCCTGCCAATATAAGGCCAGTTCAAGAGGGTACTGTCAATGCCTTGTTAGAAGCTGAGCGAGTTGCTGAAGCTACAAAGCAGGCTATCAAACGTAAAATTGCACAAGCTGCTTCTGTAGACTTCCAATCACGGACTATGCCTGCAAAGCTACGTATAGAACCTGATGACCCCGAAGATGTGGTGAGTGTCCTGCAAGCTTTTGTTTTTTCAAATTTCTTCCTTTGGCTGCTTCCAATTAAATATTTATTCCTCCCTGAAAGAAAATTTACTTGTTTGTGGTGGTAGAAATTTTTTTCTACCAATTTGTGCAAGTCAGGTAGGAATAGTGTGCCATTGATAATTTAGTTGTTAACTCAAAATTATTACAGAAAGCTGCCAAACGCAAGAAGATACATGCTTTTAAGTCAAAGGTGCGGCTAGAGCAACTTGAAGTCACACAAAATAAACGGCAGAATGCATGGCAGCAGTTTCAGTCAACCAAAGGCAAGACAAAGAAGGTACCTACCTATCTTAATCTCATTCTCTATGTTATTTATTCTTATATATCTTGGTACCTCTGCAAATCTTTGGTTGTCTTTAGTTTTGGTGCTTTATGCATATTTTTCATATAGCAATCCTAATGAATTTATATTTCCAAAGATTCATATTCCTGGGTTCCCCTGATGGAAATGGACCTTCGTCACTTGCTATAAGTCCTTGAAGTCTAAGAAATCAGGAAAAAGAATTAATTATAAAGTTGACTATAAAGTGAATAGTTTATTGAATTTATTATGTACATATTAAAGTGGATATGTTCCTTCTCACCCAAAATCGTGGATATGTAATATTTTGGGTCATTTTGAAAATGTGCAAGAAAGGAAAAGGAAAAACCAATCACCAAAATTGGTTGGATGGAAATGAGAAGGATCCAAACTCCAGAAAGCTTTTACATTCAAGGAAAAGAGAAGAAGTCTGATGGATTTCCATTTCTAGGTTGATTTATTTTCTTTGTAGTTTGTTTTACATATGTTAGCATCTTCCTCCCCTGGACACCTAGTAAATCTTATTATTATTATTATTATTACTACTTTGAACTGATACACAAAATTTTGAAGAGCCTGAAAAACCTGCTCCATAGATTATATCATCATGAGGAGTGTGAATAACATGCTGAACATCAATGCTTTCACCTGCAAAATCTTTTTTTTTTTTTTCAAAGAACCTCACCATCTATGCTGGAAACAGCATGAAGGCATCCATTACCAAAATCAAGGATCAGATCATCCCTGTCTGCTTTAAATTTTTTAGGAACATTTGATATTTGACTTTGAAGCCTTTGAGCCCGGAAGGAAAGATTCCCAAACCATCTGGCCATCAGGAAGGTTCCATGCTCTCAATATACTACCGTCAGAGGAAAGAGTAAATCTGATTTTTTGATGATTTAGTGATTCTACTTTTTTGCCTTCCCTCCTGCCACTGTTTGCTCCTTTTGTCTTGTCTTGTTTTTTTTTTTTGGGGGGTGGGGGTGGGGGTGGGGGGCTTCAGAGATATTTGTCAGGACAAAGTTCATAATCAATTCTGGTTCCTAGTCTCATTTGGATGGCCAAGTTAGGCCACTGTCAAGCAAGCTGATGGGCCCCATCATCATTGGGCCAAGGCTACGCACGTGGGGTCTGAGAGAGAGAGAGAGAGAGGTATAAATTGTGAGTTTTAGGGTCAAAATAGGGTAAGGAATTAGTGAGTATTGGTGGGGTGAGTATATGCCTCTTGAACGCATAGAAATCAGTGGAATTAGGCGTTTGCTTTCTTTTTCCTTTTAATTTCCAGAATTGTAGCTTCTGTAGTATGTCACTGAGACTTACACTCTGGTGAGAATGCCATCACATCAATAATCTCTCTGGTGAGAATACCATCACATCAATAATATTTGTCAGGATTCAGGTCAAAATCAATTGTGGTTCCTGGTCTCATTTGGATGGCCAAGTTAGGCCACTGTCAAACTCTTTTCACGATCTCTGGATTTCTTTCTGCAAACTTTTTTATTGTTTCCCTTATGCTAAAATTCTGTTACATTCTATGATGTGATCAATAAAACTTGACTGTGCTTACAGATTGGCTTCTTCTCCGGAAGAAAGCGGGAGAGTATTTTCAAGTCTCCTGATGATCCACAAGGCAAGGTTGGTGTGACTGGAAGTGGGAAAGGTTTGACAGAGTTCCAGAAGAGAGAAAAACATTTTCATCTCAAGGGTGGGACAGTAGAGACTGATGATTAGAGAGACATTATGCAGCTACTAACTAGCCTGCTATTTTATGTACCATGTTCAAACCTTACAGCGTAGAGCTTCATTAATGCATATGCCATGACAAAGTGAAATGCTTTGAAACTGTTTTGCATTGCCCTAATATAGTTTTTTTAAAAAAAATATATTTATTATGATTTTCATGATCTTGGCCTTGATGTCCACTTCATTATTTCTTTAGAGCGCGGGCTCTGTTTGATTGATCCGTTGACATTGGAATATATGACAAGGTAGGAGTCCTTGTATCTCGGCCCGAGTCGAAAGGGCTCTGTGTGATTCATCCTAGACTGTAATAAATAATATCTACGTGAATCACTCTCTTTTCGATGGCTTCAGATCAGTCTCAGTTGTAATTTGGATTCTGGTGTGAAGCTTGTAAACTGTTTCAGAAATTTTGATAAATTTTACCGTTCGGAAGATCAAAATTTGTCCCAGTTGAGACACGTCTGAACACTCAATCTGAGTGTTGGAGATATGAGAATAACTTACCGGACCAAATTATTCTGCCAATAACATAAGATAACCGGAAAATAGAAGAGTGAAATTTTTTTATTTATTTATTAGTGAGCGAGAGTAATTTCCTTTTTTCACACATGTATTGAAGGATCCATTCACTTCAAAATTCACATTATATATAGAAAGTCAAGTGTGAAAAAGGGTAAAAGAAAAGAAAAGAAAAGCAAACCTAAATATATCAAATCTCCTTTGACGATACTATCTAAAAATTTCATTTTTAAATCCCTCTAAGTTCAAGGCTCAAGTGATGGTTTGCATGCATTAGAAACTACAACTCCATTAAAACTATACAACCCTCGTCATTGCACCTTTATCATGGTCTTTGCAACATTTCTTTCCCTTCCTTTCTGTTGCATTATTAATCTTTACAGTATACAGACAGGAATATTATGTTTTATATTCTCCGTTTTATTTACATTATAAGTCATTTACCAACTAAAAAACTTGGTTAAAAATATTGATATCTTTTAAAAATATTATAACTCCCAAATTAAATCTCATTAAAATATAATTTTATTTTAATTATATCTCTCTTAATTTCTCTTCACATAACTTATGATTATTTGATTATTCTTGAAGGATAAAAATAAAAAATTAATATTAAATACTACATAAATTGTACAAAGTAATATTCTGAATCCCTAATTCTCCAAAAATACGCAACATAAGCTAATAAATAAAATGAGAAAGCCAAACCCAAAGGAAGGATAGCGAATTTTTAAAAAGTAGCACGTGCTGATACACTAGCCAACAAACAACTTAATGGAATTTGCTCTCACCAATGTACACTAAATTTATAGGGCACTAATTCCGTTTTATATATATACACGAAATCACGAAAGTTTAAACTTGAAATCTCTCGTGAGCTAAATGTGGAAGGTACGAAGAACAGATAAGAATATGGACAAAGAATGAAGAAAGAATTAGGAAAAGAGAAAATAGAGGAATATACAGTGGCTAAGACCTTCCCTATTCACAAAGATATGGCCCTTGCTTGACCCTCTAAGGCGCCACCATCATCTCTGTATATGACTTTTGCTCCACATCCAGGGCCAATCACTGAACCAACAGCCTCTTCATCAACTAGGACCTCTTTTATGTTATTAATATCATTCTTGTTTGGAATCTGTGGATAAAGTAACACAACTAAAAGAGTCAAGTTCCTACTCAAATGAAAACAACAAATAGAGATACAAAATCCCAAATGCAATGATCTCATGTAAGAGTGTACCCTTCAAATCGACCAAAATGGGAAAATTGAATTTCAAACAAAGTCCAAGGACATCCTTGACTATATTACTTCAGCGCCTAGGAGTATCATTTTGTCAAATCCCATGGAATATTTTTAGCATCTAGAATAGCGAAATTGAATCAAAAATACACATAAGGGTACTAAAGTACAAAGAATCTTTAAGCTACGTTTGGTTCTATGAATGGAAATTAATTGGAAATGGAATTATAGGAAAATGAGGTCTAAATAAGTTATGCCCAGTCTATTATACCATTATCATTATTACTCAACAGTTAATATCCCTTTTTATAATAAGTAGGGAAACGGACTCATCTCCCATTTCATCCTCATATCCTTTCTCCTTCCATCCCTCAACATTGTGCACCAAATATACCCCAATTGATAATCAAAGCATAAAACAATTTTTCTAAGACCAAAGGTAAGGTTTTTGCCAAATAATTATCAAAGAATGTTCCCTCTTTTCCGCTGGATTGGACGGTTTAAGGAATATACACGTGGAGAGGAAGAGAAATCAGTATTATTTCCATATATCCATATGTACCTCAAACATTGCTTCAGTGAGAACGTTCTCTAGTATAGCTCTTAAGCCACGGGCTCCAGTGTTCTTTGCCATGGCTTTCCTTGCGATCAATCTCAAAGCATTATCTGTAAAATGTAAATTAACCTGAAAAGTTCAACCAGAAATTAAATAAGTCACTCCAAAGAGGTTATAGACCTAATATCCAGTGCTGAATACCTCGGCAAGGTAGGAGAGAGAAAAGGACTTCTGAACAAAATTGGAATGGTTTAAAAGGCTTACATTGTTCATTCCAAACATCTTCTTATATTGTTTAATGAGGGCATTTTTAGGTTCAACAAGGACCTGTCTCATAAAAGATACTGTAAGAAATAGTGAAGTCAACAAAGCAGATAAAAGGCTTTAAAAGAAAATAAATAAAACTATGGTCTCATTTTATGAACTCCTACACGTCCTGAAAGCACAGATTCCATCATAATTAAACATAATGTAGCAGAGTTTTGCGCATATCAAGATTTAACTGGTTGGATTTTGAGCAGTTAAAAGCAAATGAAAGCCCTGAGTATCTACAACCCAAAGTAGTCTATAAACGTGCCGGGTCTTAGCAATCAGCACAAAGTATAAGGAAGAATTTGGAGAAAAATATACAAGTTAAATATATGACACACCTGAGTAAGTTGGTCCTCATTCAAAGCAGACAAACCCACTAAAATTGGGAAACGCCCCACAAATTCAGGTATGAGACCATATGCAACGAGATCACCACTTTCTACCTACAAATTGTTATAATCACTACATTAGCTATCAGAAGTTATTGGTCGAAGACTCAAAGCAAAATAAATTCAAAGATCCAACCCAACAAATGATGAAGAATAACCCCCTTCTCCCAAATAAAGAAACAAAAGGAAATACAGAATTCATCTTGAGCCTTTAGTTCTCACATTTTCTAGAAGTGATGATGCCACTACAGCATCAGTGAATCCCCCAGTTCTCATATTTGCACGAACTGGGGCTCCAAAACCAATGGATGAATCTTGCTGCCTGTAAAATAAATGTGGGTTAATCAAGATTCCCAACTAATGGAGAAGCATGCAAGCATGCAACACTTGAAGATGTCCTCACCTTTCTGAGATGGTCTTCTCCAAATTAACAAAGGCTCCCCCACATATAAAAAGAATATCTTTTGTATTTATCTGTCAAGCATCATGAATGGTCAGAGATAGACAATGCAAGATGTGAAACTCCCAGTCTACAAAATGGCATTAGTTATTTACATTACAGAATTCTACTAAAACTATGCTTAGAGGAAGATATCTGGTGACCGGAAGAGGGGGAGGAAGGTTTAAAAAGAAAGAATTGTAACAAAAGACCATCCTATAGTGATTTTAGAAAAAGTTCTCAACAAATTGAAGCATAGGATGATATTAGCTTCAACCAAATAAAAGGTAGACTTGAAGCATTTTGATGCATGCATATTCTTTTAAAATTAGAAGAACAAGATTTCATCTTTCATTCACTCATGAGAGGGGTTAGCAGCATTATTCAAAATTCTCACTTTCATCACAAGATAAATCACGAGTCAAGATATGCTGACAGCAATCATATTCATAAAAACTACAAGAAAACAACAATCTTTTATTATGCATTTAAACCGTGTTATCTTCTCTTAAAAGAATGTATTCAGTTTTGGATATAGAAACTGAAGCACTTCATCTGTGGTCATAGGTCACAAAAAGATCAACAAAGAAGTATGCTCATTTCACAAGAGAAATAAAAGAAGGTTAATCACAGAAAGCCAAGACAAATGAAGATTGTTTGAGTTCAAGTATACCAGGATGTTATCGCCAGAGAGATACTTGCGAGCTCCTTTATCAGGAACACTTATTACCTGAGGGGAAAAAGGGAGAGAGAGAAAAAGAAGAAGAAGAATGAAGAGTCATTAATATATTAACAAAAACTATAAAAGGAACCGTTTGAAGCATACTTTTGAATTTACTTATTTTCAAATTATATGAATGTCCAGCTCAAATAATTATCAGGGCCAAACATAATAGTTTATTGCAAGACTCAAGCTTCCCTAGAATTTTATGACTGAGGTGATGAGTACTACTATGGATGCGTGCAATGACTTCATCCAATCACTGAACAGTTCTTACAGCTTACTAACAGTTATACATTTTTACTTAAGCTAAAGTACAGATTTTTTATTTCAGAAAATTCCTATTCCAGCATTCTCAACTTTTCTCTTTCTTTGAGGCAATTTCCCTTTGGAGAAAATAATCATTTTGCCATTTATCCAGTTGCATTGGATATATATGTTATATTCATAGTTGGATCTTTTGTTTTATGGTAATAGACCAGGAGTATCCCCTACCGGCAACAAGAACTGATCTTCATCGAGGTACTAAGATCAAAGGGTAGACCCTCCTAACTAGGTTTGCTTTATATACAAAGGTTGAATCAAACTCCCAACCACTTGTTTAAGAGACAGGAGCCTTTACCACTCACGACAGCTTGAAAAAATGGTTTTAGCAGGAGTTTATAAAGCAGAATAGAAGTTACTCAGATGCTGCAGAAAGTTTAGCAAACTTCCTACATCTTCTAGATTTTTCTCAGGGCATTGGTATACCCTATAATGAAGGAATCACGCCATCAAACATTTTATGGAAATATTCAGGAAAACAAGACAATCAGAATGCTATGTGCCCTGTTTCTCATTTTAGTTTTACAGAGGAAGAAATAAAATTATCGCCCATAATAGAAATAAGAAATAAAATTCACCCACGGTGCTTTCCAACATTTTCAGTAAGGCCTGTTGAACACCCTCTCCAGATACATCTCTGCCAATGTTTAAACTCTCAGTCTGCAAAAATATCTGATCGAAATGAATATCTTATACTTCTTTAGTGATACAGAATCAATATTTTGAATATATGTTATACCTTCTTAGTTATCTTGTCAACTTCATCAATGTAGACAATCCCTTGCTGAGCTGCTTCCACATTGAAATCAGCTTCCTAAAAGATTATCCATCATGTAGTGTCAGAGAATGCTGAAGCAGTCTGCTAATGATAATAACTTAAGGATTCCTAATAGACACACCAAGCTTTAAAAATGAAAATTCCGAAAATAAAAGGAAAGTAAGTGAAAAAAGAGTACAGTCATAAGCCATGACCAGCTCCGAGACAATAGTTATTTTTAAGCAATGGATACATTCTTAGCAATTACGTGCGGCAGCCAGGTAAGAAGTCAGAGTACATACCACAAGAAGCTTATATACTATTGATTCCACATCTTCTCCAACATAACCTGCCTGATGTGTGTGAGAGCGCATAATAGAGAGAGGAGGGAGAGAGAGAAAATTGTATATATCAGTGAAACTCAACACAGGTGCTCAGTGCAGAAAAGGAAGAAACAGAATAAACATGATAAAATATGCATTAATACACAAAACTACAAAAATATCATTCAACCAACTTGCCTGTGTCAATGTTGTAGCATCAGCTATGGCAAATGGTACATTCACAATACGGGCCAGTGTTTTGGCCAGCAATGTCTTTCCTGTCGTCAGAAAGTCCAAATACAGTATGAACATCATCATGAAAGCAAAAGTATCACTATAATAATAGAAAACACAATCTCCTCATGTGTCCAAAGAGTTATTATATTCTTACCTGACCCCGTAGGACCTATCAGCAATATGTTGCTTTTTTCTGGCTCAACACAATCATTTTCATCATCATCTCCAATTTTTGCTGATTCTATATCAGAGCTTTTCTTTAAGGACGCAAGGCGCAACCTATTATAGTGGTTGTAAACAGCCACTGAAAGCACCTTTGAGTATAATTCAGGTATCAGTAGAGGCACTGAATGCATGCAGCATATAGATAGTCCCATACAGCATGCAAAGCTTCTTATAAAGAATAAAACTTAAAAAGAAAAAAGAAAATCAAATTTGAATGGCTCGTGCCAAATAAATTTAATAAATAAGACCTGTACATTGAGTCTCCGGGTAGTGTAACAAAAATTGAAGTCACAGAATACCGATAAACAAGAAAGTTATACTCATAGATTCACGACCTATTAAAACTGAAAAAACAGAACTCACCCTTCGATAGTCCATCTATATGGTTATATTTTAGATTATATAAGAATATACGCATATTTCAAAACACATTACTTCACATGTGCAGCTCTAACTACAGATAATTGTAGGGATATCTGACTAAACCCCACGTGAACAAGATAGCCACGTATCTTTCTTTTATATGAATGACACTGACTTGTTCTGAGTTGCAAATTAATTATCTTCGTGCATTATCTTTGAAGAGTCTCCAAAGTTGGTCTCCTTCGAACTCTCTCTGGTTTCACACTATTATTGTCCTGATTCATTTAAATCGTTTATACAAACATTTGGATGGAATTAGATAAAGTCGACGCATGGGCATCCTACTTTTCTACTACCATTTGATCAAAGTCCGAACCTTCTTGGCCTTTTCTTGCCCAACAACAAACTCGCTCAGGACTTCAAAAATCTCCTTCGGTGTTGGCAAGTCCTTCACTAAGCTTGACCTGCCACCGTCTTCATCGCCACTTTCCGCACAAAACCCACCTCCACTACCACCATTCCCATGAGATGGTGTAGGAGTCTCACTCTTGGTCCATTGTGGAGCCTCACAATCTTTCTCTCTACTTCCATTCGAATCCTTCGACCCTTTAACCCTACAAATCTCGATGAAACTCCCCTGTAACGGAGCCAGCTTGAACGGCCTGAAGTAGAAGGCCGTCCTGCAACCCGGACAGAGATTCAGGGCCTGGTAGACTCCGGGTTCTCGACCCGAAATGGATAGGGGTCGGTTCGAGAAAATGACGGACATCAGGGTCGAGCACCGAGGGCAGTTTACATCGGCCTTGATGTGGTCGTAGCGATCATCGGAGGTGGTACCGTCCCATTTTTTCCGTTTCTGAAGCCAGATGGAGCCTGTGGTTGTGGTTCTGGACTCAGAAGGGTTGAGAAATTTGGGGAAAGAGCGATGATGAAAGCAGGAGGAGAAGGAGGACGAGAAGGAGGCGATGAACCTGGTCGTAATTTGGTGGCAGGTGCTCGGGGGAGTGGTCTTCTTGCTAATTCTGCTCAGAACTGAAAACATGCCTTCGTTATTTCTTCTTCTCTTTCTCTCTCAGAGATGGTGTGGGTGAGTCGGTTTGGCATGAGTCTTTAGGCTAGTGGTGGTGGTGGTACTGTGAGAAACAGTGAACGACAACTTCTTGAGGGACAGGAACCCCACTTGATGAACACGTGTCACCACAAAATATTAAATAAATGATTCTCGTCACTGTTTTGAAATATAAAGAATTATCCAAAAAAATTGAATCTTTATCCAAAAAAAAAACTTAGATCATATAATCACACTTACTCATGACAAAATTAGGTCATACAAAAACAATAAAAAATGGGTCCAAGGTGCAAAATACCAAAATGCCGATATAAAAAAACACAAATACATTTTATTAATCCAACACTCTAATCACTAAAATACTATTAGCCTTGGTCGCGAAGAAAAGTTATCACACATAGTCATAATTAAAATACTGAGTTGGTGGAGGACACGGACATGGTTACTACTTACGAGTGCCTCGAGCGGAGCTGTACATGGCATGAGTCGTAAGTTGTAACCTAATGTTGTCAAGGCAAGGTTGCCATGTAGTCTAATCGTTACTAAATACTCGCTCAATTCTATAAAATGAGTTAAGGAATTTTTCCTAGTTTATAATATAAAATAATATATACTAATTTGTTATTTTTGTCGCTTATATATTTTATTATTAGTATTATAATTTGTATTATATTTAATAAAATAAGTAAAACTAATAGAGATAAATTAAAAATTTTATTTTTTTTAAAAGTTTAAAAAGATAATAAACATGTCCTAATATATGTAAAAATAATCACAACACTTTATAAATATAGATAAGAGAAAGTATTTCAATCATCCTATGTGTTTGGAGATTGGCTAGCTTATAGTGCTAATCTTATTAGGGTTGATTATTTTATACTTAAATGATACCTCCACAGGGGTATAAGTATCTGTTGGTAATAAATTTATGAAAATTATATACTCCAGGCGTGCCAAAGGCGTGAACCTCAAATATATGTTAATTCTGATTTCTAATCAAAATGAGTATGAATTTCTGGGGTTCTTTTCCATAATTTCCCCAGATGTAGGTATCAAAAATAAAGATGAAAAAATGATATTGGAAACTTTAAGACTTGCAAAGAATTTAAATGTAAAAGTAGATAATTACTCAGGGAAATAATAATGATAATGTATAACGATGTTGGAAAAAGTAGACAAAGTGAAAGCTCAGATGAAGAATGCTTAAACAAGGTAGAAAAGTAAATGCATAATAGTGTTTGTGTTTGTGTGCTGATGATCATCCTCCTCAAGACTACCTCTATGCTTATTTATAGGCAACACCAAGCAATAATTTTCCTAGACCCATGTTTGTATCCACTTGCCAAAATTTCAGCTCCTCAAAGCCACGTACTCCTTGCTTTCACTCCCATTTCTTTTATGTGTTGATTTCATCTAGATATCATGAAGTAACTTCCACCCGTATAACTTTCACGTGTCACTGTTAATAAAACTCTATAAGTTCTTAGGTATACTTCCAAGCGCATCTACTAGCCCACCCTTTCCATATCCTTTATTGTACTTCAATGAACTTGTATTAGCCAAAGAGGCCAAACCATTTGAAAAATCTCTTAGCAAACCGAGATCATGGCCTAAGCCTTCCACCGAATGGGTAAAGTGGGTCAATAGGTGATATGCCTCTCTTGGTGGATGACCAAGCAAACCAGAAAATACAGCGGAAATGATCTCACAAACAAGAACAAGTTGATGATCACGTGCTAGAACTAAGGAAATCCGTTCCTAAGCTCTAACGATGACGTCCACTCGGTCGATCACTCAGATTGATATGTCACGAGTTCTCAAGAGAACATAAATTTAGATAATCCTCACACAAGAGAATTGAAGGAAAATAATTCTTATTCAACTTATTAAAAAATTGCAGGCCCAAATACATATATTTAGAATGACCCCTAGAATCCTCTAAAATGATTAGAGAATCTTATAAAATAGATAATTAATTATTCCTAAAGCTAAGGGACAAAAATTACTTAAATTGTGAGACTAAATCTTATGAGATTGTAAGAATCTCACTTAATTGGAAATTAAATCATTCTAGAATATTCCAGCTTGCTAATCAAATAAGAACATTCTAGAAGATACTAGATAACACTAAATAAATATGGAAATTACTTTAAAAAGTCACTTTTTGAGAGTCACAAAGAAAGTGACATTTTTGACTAAAAAACATACATAATTTATGATCTACTTAAGAGCCAAGTAGTCATAATGGACTTAAGACACTTAAAATACTAATTTGGGCCTTTGCAAATACAATTAGAAACCCAACAAAAACTTAAATAAATAATTAGGATAAAATAACTTGAAGTCCATTAAGAATTAAATGTTAAAGATTTGGGATTAAGAGTAGCTTTATGGATCGTCAAGTGAGTTCCTCAATTGTGAGATCATTAGAAGCTTGGTTCTCTTGGACTTGAACTTGTAAACAAATTACCATGCTTCTTACTCCATACGAAGATGCTATTATTGAGGGATTATTGGGCTTGGAAGACGCCTCTATCTCATTAAGGTAGAAATCTTCTTTATCGTGCAAGTCTTGGATAAGCCCATTCAATGCTTCCTTCATAGCTTTGGCCTTCACTTTTGTAATTGGTCCACCAATGTGTTTCAAAGGGTCTTTTGGAACATTAATTCTCCAAGCATAAAGTTGGGCTTGACTTCCTTGATGGTCTCCATCAATAGGCTTGCCCATTCTTTTGTTGACCAATGGCATGAGCTTGGCCTATATGAAATTATTCAGATGAGTACCATTTCAATACCCTTAGATGAGGAATTGCTAAAAGAAGCTATGTGATTTTGGGCTCCAAATTGTTCAAGCTTCCTTTTTCACTTTAGATTGCTTACTCCTACTCTAAGAGATGTCCTATTATTAATAGGATTACCTATACTTGGGAGTACAAAACCTATGTTGATTGACACCTCTGACCCTGCTTTTCCCAAGGTGAATACTTCCTCTTATGCTTACTTATCATATTATGCTACTATAAAGGCACATTGTTGAAGAACACACAATATTCTCATGGAGCCTTATTTGCAAGATGATCTTTTGCCTTGGAAGTGGCAGACCTACAATGTAATTTTTACCCCTAGCTCAATCTTTAGCCATCGGTTGGCCATTTGCTCTTGGAGTTTTCTTGCTGGGAGCTACCTGTCATGCTCTCACCAAATGTGTCACTGATGACCCTTTGGCTAAAAATAATGGCAACTTATGGTTTGTTCAAATTTGGCTATTCACGTACTTCCCTGAGCTTCGTCCTCAAATACCCAAGTTATGACATCTGAGTGCTGATAAGGGCGGGGGGTGAGATAAAGTGATGAAGCACAGACAAGGAGCGGCTCCTAGCAAGCTTCTAAGCGAGAGGGGCATATGAATGAATTGAATACATACCGGAATGAGAGGGATCTAGAGACTATATAGGTATGAGACTATAAGGTTAAAAGATAGTTTAAAGGAATTGATAAGTATTATCTATACCAACAATGTGTACCTACCTTTTTCGGTAGCCTATCCCTTAAGCACTCATCAGTTAAGCGTGCTTGACATAGAGCAATTCTAGGATGAGTGACCTCTTGGTAAGGTATTGTGTGAGTGATGACAAAACATACTAAAAAGACTTGTGTTGGTTTGTAGGAACAGTCATCAATCCCAAAGAAGCGGCCAGACATTACACAAGTTACCATCCAATTTTGTTGGTATCAGCTTGATGCCTCTTCATTCTACCATGCCATTAACTGTCCATTCTGTTGTTCACCACCATGCTATACCGCAAGAGTACGGGTCGAGGTCTAGTAAAGTGATGAGTGAGTATCATTTCCACAGGGACTTAGATCACAAAGTGGTCAAACATTGGACATTGCATTTTCGATTAATTTGAGCAACATAAATTAAAAGTTCACTATTCAATTAACGTCAACTGTGCACAACAAGCGTATAAAATTAGCGACAAGGACAATTAGGACTTGAAAAATTCAAAGAAATCTAGGATTATTCATTCCCCTTGTATTTCATGAATACCCGCTTAAGCTCTTTTTACAATTGTTCTTAATGCAAAATTATGTTAGTCAGGATGCTAGTTTAACTATCTGTGCTCTCTCGAATCTCCAAATAACTGTTCAATTTAATTAATTAAGTAATCTCTTAACTAGTTAATTAAACTCTCATATTCACTTCAAATCCTAAATCACTATATTAGGTTAGTGAGTATATCTCTACCCCACTAACAAAACTCATCACTTAACTGAGCAAGATTCAAGTTCTCACATTACCCAACTCAAGTTCTCTATGTAAGTTAACTCTCTCAAGCATAATTTAAATAAACTAGACAATCTTATTGATGGCCAAGCAATAAGAGGCATTAAGAATAGAGTTAAATCAACATAAAGATTGCATTAATCACAATTATAATAGAGAAATGAATATTCAATCCATACAAAGGTTCAGAATAATCCTAGAAATGGAGAACTAGCCACTCATGTTCAACAACATCATAACCACATGTATCCCATTCATCTTCATTATTGAGCAAACGTGAGACAAAAAGGAAGGAAATGCAAGAGAACCAAGAGGGAAGCTGAAATCTCCTCAAACCCCAAACCCTAGCTTCAATCTCCTTCAAGAGGCTAGCCAAAGCACACCCAAGCTTCTCCAAGATGAGTTCTCCAAGTCTCTCTCGTGCCCTGGCTCTCCCCCCGACTATCTCTTCAATCCCCCTTAAGAATACAGCGTTCGAGTGAAGCTTTGTGTTTTGCTGACGAGGGGTTCTCATCGCGGCTATAGGATTCTGGCCGCGGCCTCACATCATCCGGATGTGCTGTTTTGTTCACTGCTTGTCTTGAGGCCGCGGCCTCATATCGTGTAGCCGCGGCGTGGTGAGCTCGGCTTAACCATTTTTCTTCTCTGTCTGCATGAGGCCGTGGCTTCATTCTTTCAAGCCGCAGCGTGGACTCTCCAGAAGCTCATTCCCTCCTTTTTTCTGTGATCTCTCTTTTTTTCTGTCATCTCCAAAGGGTGTACTCCTATGCTCTCCCATGCTTTCCTATGATGCCTACAATAAAGATAAGGATTTAAAATTTTTCATGGGGATAAAATAATGCATAATAAGATAAAAATATACTATCATGCATCATTAAGATTACACTCCACATTTTCCTATCCTGAGTATCAAGTATGTACATATATGAATGTGTAACTCAAGGAAAATGTGCTAAAATGATGTAATTTGGTATGATTAACATCTGTATTTGAGTTTTCTTTTGTCTAAATCATGAACGGGATCAATCCTTAATTTTCATTTTGACTCATAATGACCACCTGCCTTCTTGGGTTCTTCATCATTCTCTTCCTTTTGAGACACTACAAGACCAACTCTTTTGTATGTATACTGTATTTAGAGATATTGTGGTGTATGAGACACATGTTACAACTTACTCATCTTCAGTCCCTCTTTTCTTAGAAGAGTGCATCCCACAACTTTTTGGTCATCAGTTAGGTCTGAAAGCTTCTATACCCTTTATTGATTATTCACTTCGAAGTAGAGATCCACTAATATCACTCTTACTAGCTGAGAAAGATAATAGTAATGCTATTCCTTGATGCTTCATGCACCTGTTTCTCGGTCAACATGTGAGGCCTTTTTCTCATGATGGAAAGAAAGATACATTGAAATCATCAAGGAAATAGTTGGTATGTATTCCCCTTCTTTCTCTTACTTCTTTTTAGCATTCAAGTTGTGTATATAATTGTACCTCATGCTTCTTCCTCTTTTTACCTCTTCAAGGAACCTTTCCTGTTAATGAAGCTTATGCCAGCGTTGTTGCATCTTTCCAAGATGGTTCTCTAAGACCAAATGGCTTGAGAAGGCCAAACATTACTCAGGGTGCCTTTACCCATGGCACTCCTCTTAGCCCAACCTTATCTTCTCCTAGTTCCCCTACGATGCATGATATCTCTAATATTACAATGGCGCAATGCAAGGTTGTCAAAAAGTCAGCTAGAATGTCAGTGCAACCTCCGAGGCCTTGAAGAAAAAGCTCTAGTTGCAAAACTCCAGTCATTCTCTCTCACCCTTCTTCTCCAGTAATTCCTGATAACATTGAAGAGGATCCCAATGAGGAATGTGACACTGTTATGCCGAATTTTCCAGTTCCATCTATGAGTCTCTCCTACACTTCTCCCAATTCTGAGCAACCATCCCTTGAATCTCCTCCTCAAGAAGTTCTTCATGCTACCTCTCCTATCAATAAAGATCATGAGGTACATAATAAATTATTTACCTGATTTTTTTTATTGTAATCTTCTTTGTTTTTAATTTATGCAGAAATCCCTATGAAGGTCTAGATTGAGTCTATCGAGGATCATAACACCTACTTCAAACTTAGATTTTGGCTTCTTGTCTAAGCTATTACCTTTCGACCTTCCAGTGTTCAACTCCACTCTTGCTCATTCTTCACTACAGATTGCCAAGTCAATTATCACTGCTACAATGGCACTAAATCCAATGAGTATATCTAAGGAACATCATACTTCTCTTTTATCTGCACTCACATTACTTCGTTCTGCATACCCTGATAAGGCTATGGACCTCACCAACTTGACACAAAAAATCAATGTGCAAATTTCTAAGGTCAAGAGTACCAATCAGATGATGTTTCAGCTCTCTGAGAAAATTGGCAACTTGAAAAGCCTAAAACAAGAGCATTCTACCTACCTCGACTCAATATTGGAAGTTCAATCTTCTCACGAACACATTATTGACACATATGACAATAAAAAGGAAGAAATCAAAGTAATTAAAGGACAAGTGAGCAAGCTTCACGATGGACTTAAAATATTGGAGACAGAAAGTGAATATTTACTAGCTCAAGGTGAACACATGAATTCTCAACATTCCTCGGCTGTAACCCATTATGGCCAACTAAATCAAATGCTTGCCAAGAAAGCTTCCAAAGCGGTGAGTTGGGAAACAACCATAGACAACATAGTGCAAGAATGCCAATCTTTACTGGAAGACTGGAAAACTCTTGGTTCCTTTAATTCAAGTTTTGTTTAGGAGTTCATGTGACTATAATGTATGGAACTGAAAATTATCTGTAACCTTAATTTCAATTTTTTCTTATATATATATATATGTGTGTGTGTGAATGGTGGCAAGGCTTCGAGAGCCTCACATAACACATTACACACAAACACCACAACTATGTTTTATGCATCAGGTAACTGTATTTAGGGAAATTTATGATGACTAATATGATTAGAAATCTCAAAGAGCCTTAGGTAACACCTAATCACACTAGCACCACATAACATTCATATGCATTAAAAGTTAAGCTCATGCAAATATGTTAAGATTGTATGATGAAAAGGCTCTGAGAGCCTCATGCCACACTTAAACACATAAACACTACGGCTATAATATTTCAATGCATGAATATTAACATTTCATAAAAGTCAAATTGTAGGAAAGAACCCGTATTTAGGCAGCATCCTTCTAAGGGCTGGTTCCTTAGACATTGTATCAACACCCAAAGGTGCCACCTTACTTCCTTTAAGTGCACAACATGTCTTCAGTTTGTTCTAGCTCGCCTCATTCCTATTAGGCTGAATTATTGATGAATGCTATTTTTTTCTGAATTGAATAGACTGGCATGTCTTTAATTTCTTAGGATTTCTTTTCAAAATTGTGATTTGTTCCCAAGATTGAGTCTCAAATATAGCTATTCCTATATTCATTAGAACTCTCTCTAGCCTTTGGAGCTTAACTCTAGTAATCATTTAGTAGCTCTTTCAAAGCATATCAAAGCTATTGTTTTCAACCATCATAGACACACAAACATAGCCTCCTCTTAAAAATAGATGGTCGTCAAACCTATCTTTATTTCATTATACTAAAGTGGCCAAAAAAGGCCTACTTACAAAGTCAAAATACATAAGCCATGGCATTGGGTTCACAATACAATGATGTCTTGCTATTTATTTATCACTATTATCTTAAGAAATGCATTGTTGGCCACATTCATGGCCTTCCTTTCACTCACTCTTGTTCTCTACCATTTCCCACATAGTAAGAAAATATTTCTTCAAGAATTTGCCGTAGATGAATTGCCGATGTGGCTCTCCTTCCAAACTTGCTAATCAATAGGAATTTCCTTTCAATACTTTGTGTATTTTAAATAGCCCTTCCCAATTAGGAGACCATTTCCCATATTCTCTGTATTTAATTCCCAATTAGAATTGTCTTCCACACTAGATCTCCTTCTTCGAACACTTTCTTTTTTACCCTTTTGTTATAGAATATGAACACCTTTTTCTTCTGTATAATCATATTGTTATATGCCTAAAGCCTTAAATCATCTGCATATTCAATTTCCATAATCATAGATCTTGAGTAATCTTCAAGCATAAGTTGATTTTGTTTGGCGACCCTCAAAGAAGGTACCACTACTTCCATAGGCAACAATGCATTATGGCCAAAGGTTAAAGCGAAAGGACTTACTCCTGTAGCACTCCTCTTAGAAGTCATATATACCCATAATGTCTCTGATAGAATCCTGTGCCAATCTCTAGGATTATTTTCTATCATTTTCTCCAGGATCCTTATGAGGATTTTATTTGAAGCCTCTGCTTGTTCATGGGCCTGAGCATAGTCTGGTGTTAAATTTAGCAACTGAATTCCATAGTCCTTTGCAAACTCCTTTACCTCATTACCTTTAAACATAGTTCCTTAGTTAGTTATTATTGTTTGAGGAATACCAAATCTATGAATTAGGTTCTCTTTAATAAATTGAATCACATCCATTTGTTCTATTTTCTTCATAGGCATAATTTCAACCCACTTAGTAAAATAATCTGTAGCAACTATTATAAACGAGTGTCTTTTGGAAGAAGTTGGATAAATTTTTCCTATAATATCAATTGCCCAGCCTTTGAATGGCCAAGGTTTAATAATATAATGAAGGTCTGTAGCTGGAATCCTTTGCACACTCCTATATTTTTTATACTGTTGACATCCCTTAGCATAGTTAATGCAGTCTTTTAGGACGGTTGGCCAATAATAGTCATGTCTCCTTATAAGTCACCTCATTTTGATGCCAGCTTGGTGAGCTCCACAGACTCCTTCATGAACCTATTTCATCACTTCGAGATAATCTGCAAAACATATACACTTTAACAACGGACCATCAAGACTCTTCCTATATAACTCATTCTTGATTAAAATAAAGTTAGTAGCTTATTGTTAAAAGTAGATAATCACTCATAGAAATAACAATGATAATGTATAGCATTATTGGAAAAAGTAGACAAATTGAAAACTCATAAAAAATGCTTAAACAAGGTAGAAAAGTAAATACATAATAGTGTTTATGTTTGTGTGCTGATGATCATCCTCCTCAAGACTGTCTTTATGCTTATTTATAGGCAACACCAAGTGATAATTTTCCTAGACCCATGTTTGTATCCACTTGCCAGAATTTCAGCTCCTTAAGGCCACGTACTCCCTACTTTCTCTCCCACTTCTTGTATGTGTTGATTTCATCTGGATATCATGAAGTAGCTTCCACCCATATAACTTTCATGTGTCACCATTAATTAAAAATCTATAATTATAATATATATATATATTATAAGGCCTAATAAGGAAAATGAGCTTAACAAATTTTATCTTCACTAACATATTATGAGTTATATAATCATATACTTAGCCCAATTTTATTTTAGGTCAAAACTGTATCAATAGATTTGGAGGCCATTGGGCTAGGCTTTTGTCTTGTTTCTCTTTTCTTTATGGTTCTCTATTTTGTTTTTCCGTTTCTTTTTTAGATTCTCGATTCCTTTTATTTAAAGGGAAAAAAAAAACGTCTATCATCGTTACTCTCTCTCTCTCTCTGTTTGATAAATATCATCATTACTATATTGGTGAGACACGGTTACTATAAACATTGAGCCCGCTTATTATAAAACAAAAGTATTGTTATTAAAGATTCCTTTGCCCCTAATTATAGTATTTTTTAAAAGTTTTTCATAATAAAAGACTGGTATATAAAATATGTGAAGCATTTATTAATTTTTTAAAACATGTCCTTAATAATCATTGTATTGGAATTTACAAGTAAGGTTTTTAACTTGGGAAAATTTCAAATAAATACGAAGTAAAATAATTTTGAGTCTTGTTACTAATTCACCTTCGCCATATGGGAAGTTATGACGAAGTTACAAGAAGGAAATTAATATTACTACGTTGCGCGGGTCAAGATTTATCGTTATTACCACTTTTTCCAGAGAAGTTACGATGTAACTGTAGCAAAATTACTTAAATGCCATGCGGCGTAGGACATGGTTTATTTTGTTACTAATCCTTGAGCGTTGTTATTTTGGAAAAAAAATGATGTTAGAAAAGAGAAGAAACGTTATTTTAATTTGTTCGTTAGTAGCCTTTTTTTCTTTTTCGGCCAACGTCTGGTTAGCATATTGAAGTGATCAAAATTATTACAACTAAATTAATTTCATTTTTCTGGCCAAAAAACTAATTTCATTTCATGTAATTATTTTCTGTTAAGAAAATTGATTGTGTTAAAAGTTTCAGTAAGAAAATATAATTGTGTTAAAAGTGGAGGAAAGTTTTCCCCATATCTTCAAAGTTGAAAATTTTTAAACATAAATGATTAAAGGCATATTTTTACTTTATTTGTTATGTGATTATATATTGGATAAAATTAAATTAAATTAAATAATATTCTATTATATATTAGGGTGACTGGTGAGGTGTTGGAATTCTATATTACCACATCATGCTGGTAAGATGGAAAAAAAGTGGGTCTAATACACTTTTTTCAATTCTTAATATAAAACATTTTTTATTGAATCATGTAGATTAAAAATGAGAGTTAAAATTAGTTAATTATTTCGATCCTTTCAAAAATCACAATATTTTTTCAAAACTATTATTATTTAATCTCTTTCCCTTTCTTTAAGATGCATTAAATAAGGGATTTTTTTAGAAATACATAATAAATACTACCTATATACAGTAAATTGTCATATATTTAAGATCGAAGAGAGTATTACATAGCCCTAATCAATCGCTTGAAAATCATATATTAATGCATCATTTATGATTTTCAATTTGATTTTTTAATTTTTATTGACAATAAAAATATAGTTGTTAGTAATGATTCATATGAATCACTATGTTTGATTGATTAATATTTGTATGATTTTCAAATCACTCATCAATGTAGTATAGTTTTTCCTTTTTAAATAACAATTTGAATTCACTTGTATTATTTGCTGTCAATCGCACATTAATTGTGATAAATCTCATTCAATCATCGTACAGCTCTTTTCTATGCTATAAATATCCCTTTCTATTTGCCGTTGCAATGAGATCAAATCCCTCTCATATATGCATGGGAAAGTGCATAATGGGATCATGGCTGCCATTTCCAAGCAATTTTTCATTATTTTGTATCCGAAATTTGGACTTTAGTAGATCAAGTATTCAAGAAACATCAAGTCTAGCCTCATCTCTTTATATTATTAATTAATTTATATAAGAGATTCTCACTATAGTCAAAGATCATAGTTATCATATCATTATCTGATATAAAAATGTTGAATTAAGAATTAGATATTTTTTTTTTACTCAAATTAATGGGCCTATAATATTAGGACACCAAGTAATATTGATTGACTATATGAATATGCACCTTAAATTGCACATAAAAAAATGAAGATTATTTTTTTATATTGCGCTAAATCAGTGCATATTGCTGATATTCATTATAAAATTTTGATCCCAAATCCGGTTATTAACTTCAATTGGTCAATGTGAATATCACAGTATTTATTTTTTAGATATTATTATTCCGAAAAATTTGAATCTGTTTTGAAAGTCAGTGCTTTCATTTTTTTTCTTTGCCAACACATGCTTTCAAGTTATCCTTTTTTCCTGTTATACAAATTAGTACCATTTGGGGGATCCCAAATCTGTGCAGTATCTTATGTAATTTGTAATCCTTGAATTGAAAAATTAATTTGTTGAAAGTTTGTACACTTTCAAAATTTAATCTGGTTGAATTGTTTATCATAAGCATACGATAGATGATGGATCCACAATATTAGTTTTTAAATGATGACTTATGTCTTGCATTTTAAAATGCTGGCTCAATTTGGTAAACTATATTGCATTGATACTTAAAAAAAATGTATCTATATTTGATATGTATTGAATATATACTTATATTATATTTCATGATATGTATTATATATGTATCTTTAATTTTTTCTTCAAAAACTTGTAAAATAACTTAAATCTTATAGGAAAACTTAACTTTTTATTTTTTATTTTAAATATTTTTATAGTGCTTTTAAATTACTTATTTAAAATTTAAATTTTTTTATATTTTTTTTAATCTTTGATACATTAATTTTTTGAACATATACATAAATTTTATATAAATATCTTTCATACTCATACTTTAAAATTTTTAAATTTATCATATTTAACATATCATATATTATCATTACCGATCATCTTTTACATCATTCTTTTTTAAAACTACTTTTGCCTCCCTTAATCATTTCAAATATCGTCTCCCAAAAGCTATATCCCATATTTAATTTTCATATTAAAAATTACAATTAAATATTAAGACTAATTTTAGCCAATATGAATATTACAACATATTTTTTGAGATATTATATTGTGATCCCATAAAATTAGAATAATCTAATTATTGGTAATCTTTCATTTTGGCTATAGGTCATAAAAGAGAATGATACCCTTCCAGCTAGAAGACTCCCTGGTGTCTCACTTAGTTTTGATCGACTTACAAAATATTGCAGTGGCTGATTGTATATGTCATAATAGATGGAATTTGGAAGCTGTAGAGCAATAGCTAACTGCTGAAGAAAGGGAAGTCATTTTAAGAATTCCATTGATACCGGGTTTAAAGGATGAACTATTTTGGACAGGCAACAAAAATGGTGATTTCACTGTGAAAAAGGCGTATCAACTTATTAAGTCAAGAGATGCCAGAAGGGGGATTGATGATGGCCCTACTACATCGCTGGTGACTCCAAAAGTCGTGTTGAAAAACTCTAGAAACTCATCCTCTATTTGGATGAGAGAAAAATAGGGAGTAGAGGAAAATTTGAGGAGAAAATAAGAAAAAATCTAAATATTCCTCTTCCCCTATTTTCTTCCCATTCCAAACAAAGCCTCAAGGTAGCTCCCAAGTTGAAACACTTTGCTTGGCGGGCATGTAGAGGCATCCTTGCAACGAAAGAAAATTTATATAAGAAGTGATGCACCTGTTCCCAGCATGTCAAGTTTGTTGCAGGTATATATGATGAATCTATTGGGCATTTATTATTACATTATAATTGGGTTAAAAGGGTATGGTTTGGTTGTCATCTTTATTAAATTTGGTGGGCTAAATTGTTTTGACAGCAATGTGTGTACATATATAGAAGCTTAGCTATATCAAATATCCTAATATCACGTGCGATCTATAGGATTATACAAGATAATGATAAAATATTCCTAATCCCATGATCCTCGTACAACTAACTAGACATCAAATCAAGGTCATGTGCATGCATGATTTCCCACATGGATTTCCTCAATATCCATCAATCTTACATTGCGTGCGTATAACTAATCATATTGGTTCTAGATTTGATACATGGTTGGCTGAAATTTTATTTAACAAATGACATGCTGCATGAAAAGGACAAAGAAAAGATAGTTATTTTAACCTGGTTTGGATGGAACGCTAGAAATGGTTATATCCTTGAGCAAAGAGCACCTGACCCAACTTGGGTTATTGAGCAAACAAATGCATTGCTTCAAGAATTTTATAAAGCACAATCCCTCCCCACTACATCCATGTCCCCACGAGCTGTGAGAAGTGATAATACTATTGTATGGAGTTGGCCTAGGCAAGGGTGTCTGAAGATCAACAATGATATTGTAGTTTTACTGATGGAGGCAAAATGGGAGTTGGAGTAATTTGTAGGGATTCTAGTGGCCATGTGGTGGAAATTAATTGTGAATTTCTCAGGTAAAGCTTCATTTAGTTTCATGGCAGAGGCAGATGCATTACATAAAGGTGTTCATCTTGCCTGCCAAAGGGAATCGAGGAGTGTTCAGTTTGAGTCAGACAATCATAAATTGATTAATGCTATTAATAATGCGATTGCAAGTCTAGATTGGCAAAGTTCAAACATTGTGGAAGCTATTTTGAGGATGAAAGCTAATATTTGAACCTATGATTTCACATTGATTCTAAGGTTCGCTAATAAAATAGCAAATTGGCTTGCCAAGTCTATTTATAGAAACATATGCCTTGTACTTTAAAAATATTTTTGAGCATTAATTTAAAATTTAAAATTTTCATTGTGAATACAGAAAAGATTACATTATTAGACAAATTTGTTTCAACAATTTAACACAACACAAGTTTAAATATATAATTTATTCGTACTACTAAAATTTTTTTATTAGAATTACATATAAATTATTTATTATTAGATAATTTGAATAATTTGTACATTCCACCAATGTGGCAATAGTTTATAGTATCATATCATAGAAATGAAATATATGTAAGATTTATTTTATACTTTTTATTGAAGATAACGTCCTATTTAGAGAATCAAATCGATAAATTTGGTATACAAGAATATAAGTGGGATGCAATGAAAATGCAATAAAGTCCATCATCATCACATCCTTGATTTGTAACGACTAGGAACCACCATGTGGTTTCTAGTTGGGCGAGTTGGCAGATGCCGACATTACACTTCATCTTCTCTCCGCTCCCATACAAAAATATCCGATATACCCTAGAAAACAATTACACAGAAAACGACGTCGTATGAGTCTCTAAATGTACGAAAAGAACACACCTTTTCTCTCGGAATTTCTCCATCTCCATCCTCTTTCTTTTTACCTGTATACGTGTTTGTGGGAGTCTCTGGCAACTAACCTCAGTAGCTCCGTTGTTTGGATGAACGCCATCATCCTCAAATTCCTCACACACAGAAAAACCGAACATGCCTTGGATGAAAACGATGCCCAAATCATTTTCCTTGTCTTCTATAAATTCTATTCCGCATTTCCCAATTCCTAAATCTGAATCGGAATTGATCCCATTTGTTTGGTTTTTTGTGGGGTTCGATTTCGCTTCTTATGGCTCCCATCAGTATGAAGCAATCCTCGAACCCCTCCTCCACTGCTCAAACGATTGCGTCGTCTCAGGATGCTCGTGCTCTCGTGCGCGAAACGCTGCGTATCAGTGCCGATTTGGCTTCTTCATCACCGGGTGTTGCTACTTCTCATCTTCCTGAAACGACGTCGGATCTTTCTTCTTCACCATCATCATCATCGTCAGAGGCTGGGTTGATTGGATCAGAGTGTCGGAGGAGAACAGGGAATGTTGGCGTTGTTGGTGCCGAGAAGGCCATGAGTTCGACCATGAGATTGATTTGCTGCGAGGAAATTGATGGTCGTAGATGGAAGTATGTGGCGGAGAATGATGGCTCTGGAGGTTTCGTAAAGAATTCATTCCGTGCGCTCAGCTTGCAGACTCCTCAAGCTCCTCTTGATGTAAGTTTCGTGTCCCATAATAATTTTGTGAATTTTATATCATACTTTGTATCTGCTTGGATTATTTGTTTGCTCTTTAGTTTTCGTTTGTTCGACCTTTGCGGTCAAATTTTGAAGTTCTCATCTTCCTTATTTACTCGTTGTAACACCCGAAGTAGATGCAGGGGCTTCAAATTTTACATCTTTGATATAAGTTTTAATACGCAACACATTCTCCCCTGCTACTTACAAGATGATCGCACAATTCTAATATATTTATTGCAGAGATATTATAAAAAAAATTCGAAATTGATATTCAGTCTGTCAATGCGTGGGACTGGCGTGCTTGATTGACTGCTTATACTGATATATGTCGCCTTTTGAATCCCGGTCCTTATGTTGGGAATTGACAGTTTCCTTTCTGCAGTTGCATTTGATTTTGTAGTTGTGTTTAATATTTCAAGATTTATGCATTTGGACAAGTTTTAGATTAATGAGTTATACGAATCATTTCCGAGAATAGGAAAATATTTTTCATTTTTGATATCATAATTTGATTTAGTGAAATTTAGTTTGCTTATTTTATGTAGGATCATCTGTACCCTGATCATCTGGACCCTGATCCTTGGATTATGAAGCCATTTATTGTTTCAACCTTGTTTATTTTTTTTTCACTGTAATTGAAAAGGCTAATTGGCTTTTTAACAGTTTAAAAGGGACTACTCTCTCTCTCTCATTAATGCGTAGGTGCAACGTATAGCTTTAAAACCTCTCTCTCTGAAGGATTTTTATGGAATGAAAGAGGCCCTTTAGAAATGTAGCCTTTACTTTTGTTTACATATAAATAATATCCACCTGGGGAATGAACAAACCATTTGCTTCATAGTTGATATTTGTTAGTTAAACAAATATTTGACCACAGTAATGAGGTTGACTTTTTTCCCCTCTATATCACTTTAGTTTTCAGCTCCAATGAAAGAAAGAAGAAAGATCTTTGGACCAATGTTCCATATTTAAATATATGTGTGTTGACATCTAATAGAAATTTGGTAAGTTGAGTTAATTTTTCTAAAGTGTTCTATGTATGCAGGAGGTGATGTCATTCATAAGATCTTATGTTGTTCCGGAAGGTTTCCCTGATAGTGTTAGCCCTTCATATGTCCCATACATGACATGGCGGGCTCTAAAGGTATTTGCTTTACTTGTACTATGTTTCATAAAATGAAAAATAGGTGTTATAAGAGTTAAGTGTTAACTCCTTTTGAGGCAGTACAATGTGCTTCCTTGTTGTTATTCTTAAGTTTTTGCAGTATTAGTTTCACATTAGTTTATGGATATATAAATGAATTTGCCGAATCCTCGGCGATCAAGAATTTCTTTTCTCCTTATAGCACTTCTTTGGTGGGGCAATGGGTGTTTTCACAACTCAAACACTTCTAAGTTCAGTTGGAGTCTCCAGAAACAGAGCAACTCCTGGGGCTGTTGCTATAAACTGGATTCTCAAGGTAAGATTTATGTAATATACTACAATGGAGAAATGCCATATTCTTTTTTTTTTGGTAAGGAAAATGCCATAATCTAATTACAAGCTTTCATGAGATTTTTATGATGAAATAAAGGTCCAATCATGTTCCTGGCATGTAACATGTTTTTGGCTTGTCCATTTGATTGTTTACTTGGATGTATATTATTGAAATCCGTCCACTCCATGTCTAGCAAATTGATGCAAATTCTCTATGGAGTAAATCAGAAAAAAGTGGATGGGCAGTTCCTTTCTACGAATTAATCCATTTTTTGTTATGATCAATCCAAGTCCTATGACAGCGAGAGAGGTCTTGAATAAGAAGACAACATATTTAACAATGAAGAAGATGAGCTCTTCACCTCTATCTTCTTAAGCACAACTCTGAGGGAGATGAGAGAGAGGAGAAAAAAGATGGTGAAGAAAATGGAATTAATTTTGACTATTTGATTTCTTATGTTTAGTCTAACTTGGATAATTTTAAAGCCACATCACACGCACAATTATCTCTAATAAACATGTGGATGTTGTGTCAACTCTATTAGTCGCTAGGTTATCAAATTAGCATATTTTTTTTTTATACATCAAATTAGGATATTTATGAAACAAAAATTAAAGATAAGTGATTATTTTGACACCTTTTGAACTTAAAGAATAATGTAAAACATTGAATAAAGTTATACTAATTTAACCTTTTTTAAACTAAGAAATTTATTAATGTTCTGAGGATTCCCTTTTTTTTTTTTTTCTTACTCAAAGCTTTCATTATATGTTTGTAGACGGTCTTTTCTTTTGATAGCTTCCTGAAATAGTAGTTCTGTAGAGCCGCTCAAAGTTCAGACATCACTTGGAGTTTGCTATACAGTCTTCATACAACAATTTCAAGCTATAAATAGAATGAATATAGATTATGGTTGTTTTTCTAGCTGTTTCATCATATGAAAATTTCTTAATATTCTTATAGATGTACCATGTATCTGTTTGCTCACCCAACCTTGAATATGAATTTTGAGTGTGCTTTATTGTTTGCAAATGAGCCCCTCTCCATCCATTGTGTTTGAGACTCTTTCGTTTTACAGTTGTTACTTATTATTCAAGTGAATTTACATATGTTAATCACATTTGTAGGATGGTGCTGGTCGTGTCGGAAAGATGCTTTATGCTCGGCAAGGAAAGAAATTTGATTATGATCTAAAACAAGTAATAACTTACCTGCTTCTTGTCAATCTGATTATATAAATTTGAGCTCTCCTATAATCTTTCTGAAAATTAGTGTTACAGATGCGATTTGCAGGTGATCTTTTAATGGAGTTGGGTGCTGGAGTGGAGTTGGCTACTGCAGCAATGCCACATTTATTTCTTCCCTTGGCTTGTGCTGCTAATGTAGCAAAGGTTTTATGGCTTTCTTATGACAAGTGATTTATTGTCATGTCAGTTCTGCAGGCTTTTATCTGTCAATTTTTGGCTTTTTGCTATTAGAATGTTGCTGCTGTGACATCAACATCAACTAGGACGCCCATTTACAAAGCATTTGCTAAAGGAGAAAACATTGGGGATGTCACTGCTAAAGGAGAATGTGTTGGCAATATTGCAGATCTGGTATGTTTAAGAACTTCTCTACTGATTGTTATTTTGACATTTAACCCAAGAAAAATTGCTTTTGTGATAATTAACTAGATACACTTTTGTGGCGTATTTTTAGATGCATGGCACACTGTTGCAATAACTTTGTGGTTCCATGCATATCTAAGATTATTACTTGCCAATGACTGAGTAGCAAACTTGGCCAATCCTGCTTAATGATTTCAAAACGTAAATGAAAGAAGTGTCTGTCCTTGTTCAATCTTTGTATATGTTCTGGCTTTTACATATGGCCTGTAAAAAGTAGGACTGAAACGTTGTAGCAAAGCAAGTTTGTTTTATCAGAAAAATTGTTTCTGAAATCTATCTGCAATCTTGGATATACCAAATAACTAAAACCTCTTGTGATTTTTTTTCTTTCATTTAGAATATGTTGTAACTCTTGGTTTTGGAATCTTCTTTCTGTACAACCAGTGAATTAACAGGGCAAATTTTGGGATACATGCTTGCTTAATTGTGTGCGTACATGTTAGATATAATATGCTTTGAGATCAGACTTCTGAAGTAGGTTATTACTTTGGCATTAAGTTTGGCAGCGTATCAAGGTTTTGTTTGCTGAAATTGTCTTCTTGGGTGATATTTTTGTTGGTACTTTTAGAGTTAGCCTCATATTTTGAATTTTCTGCTTCTATTGATGAAATCAAATGGTCTTTTTCTTTTCCAATTTACAGTTAGGAACTGGTATGAGCATTTTAATATCCAAAAGTAATCCTTCTCTGGCGACTACGTTTGCCCTCCTTTCTTGTGGATATGTCCTTAGCTCTTATAGAGAGGTTTGTTTTAATACCTCTAATAGTTATGCTTCTTTTTCTTTTCACGTTTGTAATCTCATGGCTCTGTCTCAAATACCTGTGCACATTTATAGGTAAAATCTGTGGTGTTGCATACGCTGAACCGTGCAAGATTCAGTGTGGCAGCAGAGTCCTTTCTCAAGACAGGTATCAAAAGATTAATGTAGACTTGTGCTTGTGCTTTGAGCCATGCGCTAGCATCTCAAACCTCAACAACACCAACCACAACCAAACCCAACCCCCCGCGGGCGCGCCCGGGGAAAAAAAAAGATAAAGAAAAAAAAATGCTTTCCTTAATTGGTTTTTTTTTTTAACTTTTATCAGATATATTCATTTTTGTGCATATAGGCACTAGTGTTTTGTTGTGGCATATTATTCCATTTTATGCTTTATTTATATTTTAATTAAATTAATTTTTTTCAGGGCGAGTACCCACTGTACAAGAGGGTAATATGAATGAGAACATATTCAGTTTTCCATGGAAAGATAGGCCTTTTGTCCTTGGTATATGAATGAACTGAAAGGTCTTTACTTGCTGCAGACTTTTTGCCTGAAAAATTAACACTGGAGTGTTCTTTAATTTCTTTTTCAGGATCAAGATTCAAGGATGCATTCCAAGACCCTGGTGCATATGTTGCCATAAAGCCTCTGTTTGAGGTGTTTGTTTTTTAGTGGTTGCAAATTTTGAGCTCTCACATGTATTACTCGATTGACTTGTAATTCTGATGCATTCTTATATGTTTTCGATTGGTAACAGAAGGAGAAGTATATTGTGACATATAACCCCTCCAAGTGTAAGGTGTATGCACTACTCAAGGATGAGGCAAAGTCAGATGATATTTTAAAAGCAGCATTTCATGTGAGAGATATGATTGTCTTGGGAAATTTTAAATTTGTCAGGGCACCATCATTCTGAAAAGTACTTAAAGTAGATCATCTTAATTTTGCAGGCTCATCTGCTTTTGCATTTCGTGAATTCGTTGAATGGAAATAAGGTTTCTTCCAGTAAGCAAAGGGACAATCTTAAGTCAAATGTAGTGCACTCAGTGGCTGACCTTGAGGCTTATATTGCTGATTCATGCAAGATGGTGGCAATTTCATATGGGCTTTTCAAAAGTAAAGCTAAGGAGCAGGTAAGTGAATCCACTTTATTCATCCATTTCTTGGTTCTGCATCAAGCTCTTGTAGAAATGCCAAGAGTTCAGACTTCGAAATGTTAGCTTTGAAATTGCAGGGATGGACTATGTCAGATTCACTTCTTAATCCTGGTCGAGCTAGGCTGTTATAGAGATGGTGGACACAGTCTCATCTGGCTGATGTAGGGTTTTTAGTTCCAAAGTTCTGACTACTCTGGATGTGGAATGAACCAAACTGAAAAGTAAGCTTAGATTGAAAGGAATGGAGAACAAGTGAAGGAAATGTTTGATATAGATTTAAATCATATTTTCCTTTCCTTTCCCTTGCCCTCCATTTTCCTTAATTCATACATATGCCGTGGCCTGAAAGGCATTGTATCTTGTGAAGCTTAAGAGAAGCCATGGGAAATCCTTGCACAAGGGAATTTTTCCACTGGACCTATGCATGGGGGGCCTATTAGAGGATTATCTACAGGAATGAGTTGTTAGCATGACTGGGTATAGAGCATTACCACTTTAGATATTCATCTTCTTCAATATGTTGCCTTTTCCCCACTTCTGTTCTATTCTTTACTGGGATTTTCCCCATCTGGGAGAGGGAGGTGCTCTTATTATTATTATTTTTTTCCTGCGGTAGGATTAGCTCTGATACAAGTTGTCTACCAATTTTGTAGCTTTTTCCCCCTTTTTTAGGTTGATAATCTTGATATACATGTTGAAACCTCGAGAATCAATGCAAATCTCCATTTTGCAACCCTGCCGTTTGTTAAGTTTATAAATGCGCTTTTCTGTTGATCTTTTTGGAGGTGGAAAGGATTCAGAAATCATGTTTTTAATTGGTTTTACGGTGTAGGTATTTTACAGATTTTGACATCTTCAATATATATATAGGGTATTTTCAATATAATGCGTATGATATCAAAGTATTTTAAATTTTTTAATTTGATATGACACTTGAAAATTTTCATGAAAAGGAGTACAGTAAATTTGAGATTTTCCTAGATTAGAAGTAATGCAAGATAAGGCTTAAAATATTATCACGTTATATTTCTTGGTATTATTGCATTAAATATTTTGAATGCCCGTATGAGTGTATTAAATAAATGTATCACACAATTTTTTGTTTTGCTAATCAAAAGTTTAGGTGATTTAAATTTTGATGATCACTTAAGACCAAATTTGGCCTACCCATTCAAGGAGATTCTTATATCTTTTTTTTTTTCCAACAAAACTGAGATTCTTATATTAATAGTGGAGTTTTAAATTTATGTTGTTATGGAATATCAGTCACACCTTTATTAATAAAATAAACTTGGATGGGAAGGTATTATATTTATTGCATTTGAAATAGAGGACTATTGTCATGTAGCAGAGGAGGGGAAGGTATGATGGAGAAAGATCAAGTTGTGAATGTGGGAAAGAATGATAAGCCAACAGCTGTAGTGTATTGTAAAATGAAATGAGGATGAAGAATTTATGTTGGACTTGATGACATGTTTGGGTATGGCTATAAAGTTGTCATTTCAGTGTCACCCAATGGCTCCTCATTAAATATTTCTACCCCAACCATATTCAATGTGTCTCAGAACCTCTAGCTTCCCTACTTATGACCCCCTCTTCACTCACTTTGTGTCTCTCACAAGTCACATTACGTGATTGAATTAAATTATACTTATTTAGATTTATTTTTTGTACTTTTAATCATATATTTTTCCCAAACAAACAAGCATGTCATGAAAATATTTATTGAACTTTTATTAGTGTAAGAAAAATAGCATATTACATTTAAATGTTTTATTTTTCATTCTCTAACTCTCTCTTAATCTGAGGTAATTTCTTTTTTAACTTTTAAACGAGAAGCAACTTTTTTCTGAACTGAAAGGAGAATATGAAAGGAAGTGTGGAAAAGGTTTTAGGGTCCCATCTGTGGCTGTGTCATAGATAGAATGGAAGGTAGCTCAAACCACCGTTGACTGAAATTTATGATATGTTCACTGTGGGGATAATTTCATTCACAACTCACCAAGGAGGAGGGTCCAATTGTGAGTAGTTATTATTTTCATCACTTTGGACTGATTCCTTCAATTAACTATATCAATATATACTGATTAAATAAGTTAATGATAAGCATTGATTAAAAAAATTACGGGTATAATTTTAGTAAAATTTATAATAAGTATGTATGATTTATTTCTTATTTTTAAAAGAATTTTATCCCATTTCAAAAGTAAAATAATACTCTACATAATTTTAAGATAAAAGAGGCCATTATGATCTCCTTATATTATTAGCTTGTTTTCACCGGGAAAAAAAAATCTTCGGACTTTGTAGAAACTAAATTGTCCAGGAAAAACTTGTACATTTTAGGTTTTTTGGAATTGTAGATTAATTTTAAAAGAAAATTGGTTAAATATACATTATTCCTGTTGATTTGTTGCCTTTTCTGCACGCTGGTACAGAGAAGAGAACATTCTACATTCTACTTAGGACAATGTACAGACAAATCCCAAGACATTAAAACTTCTATATATTTTTTTTTGTATAAATTAAAACTTCTATCTTTGTTTTAAACTTTTATATATTCAATATATATATACACATACATGGATGTATGTATGGAGAGAGAGACCCATACATGGATGTGTATATACACATATATACACATACATGGATGCATAAGGACGTCCCCGCCCGGGTGGGTGCAAATGCAAATATGGGCCAAACTAGATGGATGGACTAAAATACTCATGAATCCAAACAAAACATGGGTATTTATTTGTAAGTAAATTTTCAATACATTTCTTCAATTTATTTTTTTTTAAAAAGCAAGTTTAATATGAATTATGAAATGATATTAGATTGAATAGGTTAAATTATTACAAATTTTTAAAAAATACTGAATGTCTTTTTTTTCTAACAGACACATATTTGGATCATTTAAAATGTATGGAATTATGAAGCGTCTCTAGTAAAAACTCATTCACACTCTTATTTTTTATTATTGTAATCTTTTTCTCAAGCATTTCAGCAAGTTTTACATATGAAGGATTAAAATTTGACTTAAACAAGACAAAAGTTGTTGTCCCAAAAATTGAATCCAAAGTTTTGGGAGGTAATAAGGACAAATTCCAACCCATAACCTATTTAACATTTTCTGAAATTGACAATATCTTATCCTCTTTATTTCTTCACATTCTTACTGTGAATTTATTGAAAATAGTTCATGCTCAACATTTACTTCTTTTATTTGGAGAAACAGTGATCTATGTGAATGCCCTTAAATTCTATCATACTCAATACTTCAGATCTCGTGTTGTACTCTAGGTGTTCGATAAATTGCTCAAAGAGAAATATCGGTAAATTTCACTCACTGCCAAGCCACAGAACGATATGACTTTGCTTGAGGAGAACTCGATCATTCAGAAAAAATTCATGTAAAAGTCAATATTAAATGCAGAGAAAATAAGTCAATATAATAAATCAACCCACTTAAAACAGAGACTTTGATGAATTCAAAGCCTCATCGTACAACTAATTAATTGATACATTCATTCATACATTATATCAAAATGAAACTCCATCCTTAAACAGAATCCGATTGGAAAGATACAGATAATGGAGGGAGCCGAACACTTTTAGCTAGTAATAATAATAATAATAATAGTAATAATAGGAGGTAGAGAGAAAGTTAATTAATTAACAAAGCACATGCTCAATAATGAGATGTACTTTTAACACATTAATATCAGGCTTTAACTAATTAAGCAGTTGTTGGTGGTGGTGTTGTTGGTGGTGGATTATTAGTAATCTTTTTTGCTAGATTGTGTTTGTTGTTGTGCATCCAAACCTTGAGCACTCTTCTACTCACTCCAATCTCTTGACAGAACTGTCTCACAACAGATTCTTCCTGCTTCTGAATCTTCCACCCAACTTTCTCTGCAAAATTCAGCATCTTCTCCTTCTGCTCCTGTGTGAACTTTGTCCTGAACCTCTTCTTCACCATCTCTGATGATGCTGGCCTACTCACCATTCCTCCTCCACCTCCGCCGCCGCCATCCTCTTGCTCATCTGATTCTGAAGGAAGTGGCCCTACATTGTAGGGCAGTATCATCTGGTGTGGTGGTACAGTTCTTGAAGGCAGAATGTTGCCTGTAGGGTACCCCACAAGAGCTTCAGGGGCCAGGACACTTTTGTGATGTCCCAAGATGAGTTTTCTTCCAAATTTGTAGTAAGGAGGCTCACCTTCTACTTCTTTTCTGTGGAAATTCCTGTGACAATGGCAGGCTGAGCAGGTTAAGGCCTCTATGGTGCCTTCTTCTCCACTAGGCATGAACTCACCACACCCATCAAGGGCAGTACCTCCCATGGAAGCTGCATGATTCTTGAGGCACTCTCTGTACCTCACCTCTTTCTTCTTCATGTAGGGTCCATGGTCCTGATCATGGAGGCCTGGTTGTTGTGTAATGGAGGAGCCATTGGAAGGGTCTTGGTGGTGGTGGTGGTGGTGATGGGCCAGGTTCCCATGGCCCTCGTGCCCATGGCCATTACCTTGTTCCCCACCATAAGTAGTACTGTTTATTGGGATTGGGATTTCTGCTTCTTGACTAGAAAGTTCCATGCCTAGCTTTTATTTCCTCTCTCTCTCTTTTTCTGGGTGTGTTATTTTTTCTTTGGGTCTTGTCAATTTTCTAGTCTGGGGACCAAGAAAGAAGTTACAAGACAGAAGAGAAACATCAAAGAGCCAATTCTGGCTTGGACTTGTCTTCTCAATTTGTCATCCCCTTTGGCAGCACAACACTGAAAATGAAAACACTATTGATTAATGCTTGAAGTATATATATACACACTGGGGAAATTAAAGAAAGAAGCAAATTATATTAGAGAGACTAACAATGACGATGATGATGAACACAACAAATCATAGGACAGTAATTTCTTGATTTCAGTGATGACAATTAAGCTAGGATTATTTCATGAGGTAGCTCAAAGTGAATTTCGAAAGAGAAAGTAAGAAGAAGCAAATTAAACTCAGAAATAGGAAACTAAGAGACAGATATGAGAGGAAAACACTGTTAAGACACTTCAATTCTCTATCTGAGCATTTTCTCTTCTCTCTCTCTCTCTCTCTCTATCTATCTATATATATATATTTCTTGTGAAATTCAACTAGAGATACAGCAGAATGGCAAATGAAGAAGAAGTTTTGAAAACAACATACCCACTATATGTATCCAAGTTGTGTTTGAGGACAGAGACTGGTCATGATGATAAACTTAAAGCAGCTGGTTCAACGTTGCAGAAAATTAAGAAGGTCACAAAGGTGTGACTTAGGAGAGAAAGAGAGTAGAATTAGGTTAAGAATGGAGTTGAGAGAGAAGAGAGCAGAGAGGAGAGATTTTAGAGGTGGGTTTTGGTAGAGAAGCACTAAAACAAGAGCTTATAGAGAGGTTGGGGGTCCAAAAAAGAGGGATAGATGAAAGAGGGAAGGGAAAAATGGTGTTACAGATTTTTCCTTAGGCAGAGAAATTCACAGTGAGTGAGTTTTGAAGATATGTGATTATTAGTTCTTTTCATATATAAAAGTTAATTATATAAATTATGAAAAATGAAAAAACGTATTTTCTTTAAAAAATTGACTCATAAAATACAAAAAATTTCTAACTGTAATACAAAAAAGAGTAAATTCTACATTTATTAATGAATTTTATTGAAATTAAATGTATTTATCATTTTTAAAATATATATACGCAAAGTTTTACAAATATCAAAAGTTGAGTTGTATTTTAGTCAAATTTTTAAATTGGATTGAAGTTTGATTTTAAAAATAAAAAATTATGTAATCTCAAGTAAATTGGATCACTTATAATTTAGTAATTTACTCTATAAAAATAATGGCACTAAAGTTGTAAATAAATTACGGATGAAAGTAAAAAAGAGAAGATGGTGCCTCTGTGCCTATGCTTTGCTTTGCTTGCACCATCAGCCATATAGAGAAAGGACCATTGTGTCAGAGACAGAGAGTGGATCTCTCTCTCTCTCTCTCATAACTATTTCTGAATTTTGAACAGTGAACTAAAATTTCCAAAGACTCGTTTGGTTTCGTAATAGTAATTTGGTTTCATATGCATTTATTAAGCATATCCAAAACCCTTTTATATTACTTGGAAACACTTCAAACTTTTTACTGTTTCTGTAATATTATATATATATTTCCAATCTTCTTGTTTAAGGGAACAACAGACTAACCAACATATATAAATTAAAGCAGCTGACGTTACTTGGAGGCAACAATTATGAAAAACATGGTTTAGGTTACTTTTTTTTTTCCCTTAAATTGCCAATAAATTATCATATTAATATTTATGTCTCGTTCTCTCAACAGCGATAGTATATTTGTATGGATCCATCATTAAAATTAAAACCATGGAATACGTACTATTGGAAAAGCTGAAAAACTGAAAAAGGAGAAAGAAACTCAAGTAATAATCAAAGCAAGTTATGGGAAAAATGCACACTACGAACAACGCAACTAACTCATCATTATTATTTATTAGGTGTCCCCCTCTTTAACTATTTACATATATCTATGAACCTTCTTTATCCTTCCTTCACGCCCCAGCATTCCTATATGTGTGTGTGTATTATCAGTATCTTGATACGCAGAGCTTAGAACGCGAGAGAGAGAGAGAGTTAAGTATGTTTGATTTTTCCTTAATTAATAAATGATTAAACGTACGTTTTGCAAATGAATCTTTCGTGATACCTTCATTAATTAGCCAAAAAGAGTATTATGAATTCTTTTATAGCTAGCTGCAAGATTAAGTGATTGTTTAAGCTTCGAAGAATTCTTTTAAATGCTAATTAAATTCCAGAAGACACTTGTATATATATATATATTACCACATTATTATCCAAGATATAGTTGAAGGCTTAATTCATTCAACTAAAAAACTATCCCATGCATCCTAAGATCTTTGATTTTTTTTTTCTAACACGTATAAAACAACAATATTTTGATGCTATTTATTTATTAATTTTTTTATTCAGCTTGTCAGATATTGTAATTTTTAATTCTTGATATTCTATATAATGAGATAATACTATGAAACTGCGTTGTTAAGAAAATAGTTAGCTGGTCCAGGATATGAGGGTCTCCCTCTGAAATGTTGTGTTGTTTTCATATTCTGCTGAGAACGAGAGCAAGCGGAGGATCTATGAAGTACCAATAATTTTAAAAAGTAAATGGACTCATATCCAATACACGATATGATACATGTATTGCACTTGTACATACATATCTATCCGTATCATTTTGTATTCATATATATCACTTCAAATTTTTATCATAAAATATAACTATTTGAAGTTATCATAATATTTTATGATTTATTTTACTATTTATACTATAATTTTTAGAATACGTAATATTTATTTTTCTTTTAATGAATAAGTTTATTAATTATATATAAATAATTATATAGATAACATTATATATGTATAAATATTCCTACACTCATATCTTAAAATTTTAGAAATTAACGTATCTTTCGCATTATTCATATCTAATACATGTATATATATCAGTACTACGTAGAGGAGGATATTCTTTGTGATAATTATTATTAATTTTTTTAAAAATTAATTTTGTCCAAAATCACTTTATTCTTTTATTATCTTTGCCTTTTATATATGCCACTCTAAAAAGCTTTACTGACCCATATATGCATCTATCTTTATAATTTTTGTTTTGATCTAACTTGTCTCTTCTTCTTTCTAGTTCTGCATCGCTTCCTCCTTCCTTTTACTTTTCTTTCTTTTCTCTATCATCCCTTTTGTCTCATCCAAATTCAATATATTCTCTCTATATTTTTTTCGCTTTTCAACTTCCTTAAATCTCTTTTGATATATCTATTAAAGATAATTAATTATAAACATAGATTTGAGTATGAATATTGTGACTTTATATAAATTTGATATATATCACACATTGATTTGGAATGCGTTGAAGTATTAGAATACATAGAAGATTCAAAGGTTTAATGTTGATCATTAGAAGCACTTTTTCTTTTAGAAAGAGGACAAGGAATTAGAGGAATATATATGGTATGGCGTACATATATAGATATATTCATATATAAAAAGGACAAGGAATTAGAGGAATATTTATAGTATGGCGTACATATATAGATATATTCATATATAAAAAGAGAAGAAAAGGATGATGTTCTTATCCATTAATGAATCAAAGTTCAAACTTTGTTTATTCTCCTTATCTTACATTACAAAGTAAATTATTCAATCCCACCATATAAACAAAAACAACAAAACCAAATTATTCTTGGACAACTACTCTATAGATTTTCCAAAACCCTCCTAATAATAATAATAATAATAATAATAATAATAATAGTTGTTGTTGTTCTTGTTAATAATAACAATTTAAAAAGATGTTGTTCTTTTCATTTTGCTTTTCAAGATAGATCGATGCTACATCCACTTTCTTTTTACTGCATCACTGGCTAATACTGAATAATATAATTAATTGGATTTTTTTATATATTATATGAAACTTAAAGAATGAGTTTCAAGATTTATAGCTTATAAATAGTATGATTGATTATAAATTTTATTATAAATATTGATATTCGTATCAATCTTCAGCAATATATACATGGCCAACTTTTTCTCACACTACTATACAAAATACCTTTTTTTCACATCAGTGACATCTATATCTATTTCAAAACTGAGATTTAGAAAATTAATTTTAACCGATTTAAAAAAGTGCCCACTGTAATAGTATTCTATCCCTCAAAAGCATGTATATATATAGGATATATATATATATATATAAGTATAATGTCTTCATTAATGAATTAGGTTCCTTAATTAAGCTTCAATGTTGGGGAAAGTAAACCCTTTTCTTTGCTTTCACTGTTAGGATATTCTAGATTTTAGCTCATTATCTATATATATATATACACACACACATTCATTCATATATACTTTTTTTCATTTTAGCTTCTCAAACTTTCTCTCTCTTTTTACCTTGTTAAAAGTGCTTGTAAATTTCATGTTAATCAGAAATGGAATTAAACTAATTAATTAAGCACAAAAAGGAGAAAATTAAAATCCCCAAAATTACTATTCTCTTTCAGATCTCTCTGGAAATTTTTATATCTTCATATATTAATAATATTTAGTGGTCCATGAAATTTGACGAGCGTCAGAGCTCATTATGGCTCAATTCTGTCAACATTCTGAATGTTTCCTATTTTTCTGGGTTTATCCTCGACTTGTGAATGAATAAATCCAAAAATCAAATTAAAAATTTAAAAATTTAACTTTAAAATTATTAAAATTATTTATTTTGGATGATTGATATTATCTCTCAACCAATAAAATATATTATTCGTCGGTTTCGGTTTCAGTTTACAAATTAATTGTGTGCCATGTTCTACTTCTATAGGGTTTTGTTAACCACAAAGTTTTTTTTTTTCCTATTACAACTTAACTATGTACCATGTGCCATTTTTTTTTTGTCTCCCTTTCAGCATAAATATGCAATTACATATATGTTAAAATTATTGAAATCTCATCTCAATTGTGGAAACTTACACAAGAGAAAACAATACAACACAAATGTTTGTCGTTGTTGGATATATATATATATATATATATCCCTCAAATATATTTATATCAATAATCCTAACATGATAACTATACTTCACTAAGAATTTATAATTTATAATTCTTAGAAATTTTGAACAAAACAAATATTTATACATTCTCTCACTCACAACTACATAATGTCTCAATTATATCCTAATGATATCTTATGACTTTACTTGCTATAATTCATAAACAAATTATTCATATATACATATGAAGCTCTCACTTTTTCTGTCCAACTTATGATTGACGTGGGACTTGGAAGAGTATTAATCATTCCAAGGAAAAATATTTCATCCAACTTATTATTTAAACTATACAATATTGAACAATATTTTATAGCTAGTCTTTCAGAACTGTTATTACAGAATTAAGTTGACATTTCAAAATTAAAAACTACGTATTTAATTTTAGTAAAGTAATAATTTCTAAACACAGAAAAATATGTTAAAGACATGTAATGAAGTGAAAATGGATTATAATCAAACAATGAAAGGGTTATGTCATGTCTCTATCTTGCATAAATACGAGTCATTGATTTCAACTCTGTGTTGGACGTGCTTTCTGAGTTTCGGGGCCCTCTAGGGTTCGTAAAAGAATCTGTGAATTAAATGTGTTTCTTTTCAAATTAAAAAGAAAGGGTCATATGTGTGTGTGTGTGTGTGTGTCCGTGTGTGTGTGTGTGTATTACAGCCGTTGGGATGAACATTCGAAGTGCTTTTGGTTTTTGTCTCAAGCAAGACCTAATGGCCACTTAAAGGGACACCAACCCTACATTCTATCCTCGAGCATATAATTATGGCAAGGCATGAGATTCAAAGTTAGGTCAACATATATGACGAAAGTAATTTTCTTTAGGGAAAGTTACATTTTTGGTCCCTATTATTTACTTTAATTTTAAATTTAAATCGTTTTTCTTTATAGTATAAAATTTTTTAATTAAATCCTTAGAAATCAGATAATTTTTAATGTTGTCCTTATCTTTATATTTTTGCCAATATTTTGTCAAATATATAAGTTTTAAGTAATTTTACCTCATTATTTATATTTTTCCTTTTTTTTGTTAGCATAAATCATATATATTCAGAATTCTGAGACAACATATAATTAGTTACAACAATACAATTTAACAAAATTTTATTGAAATTTAAATCGTAGGGACTAAAATAAGAATTTTGTAAAATATAAATATCTAATTATAAAATTTTAAATTATATAGAAATTTAATTTAAACAATGATCAAGTGAAATCATAGAGACTAAAAGTATAATTTATTTTCTTTTTGAAAAAAGTGACAATATATACAATAGCTTTCATTATACACAACTTGCTGGTATATTTATTCATTTTTTTCTTTGTTTCACCATCATCTTTTTAATTTTAGCTAAGATATGACTGGGAAATGTGGTTAGTCATGAGATGGAGAATTTTGAAGGGAAAGAAAAAAGAAGAAGAAAAAAGAAAAGTTTGGAATCCATGTTGATGCAACTCCAGTATTTGCTCACATGCATATTCCACAACATCCAAGAGCTTACATTTAATAAATTTTAGACTGAAAAAATTTAAAAAACATTAATATTATTTTCTAAGGACTATTGTTAACTTTAAAATAGGTTATAATTAAATTTAAAAAATTACTATCAAAGTTACGATCAAGTCCAATAATTAAGTAATAATTTGGCACTTACAAATAATTACAATTTTTAATTTCCTTTGAGCTGAAGTTTAAAAAAGTTGGATCACTAGATGCAGGTTCCTCCTTATTGTTATGTTTGCTATTCTGATATTAATTGGATCAAACAGGGTAACGCAATGCAAAATTTTCTCTCAATTTTATCTGTTAAAATGAGTACGATATAAAGAATTATCTGCTCATACTTCAATATTTACGAAGGAAAGAGTAGAGGTGGCATTATATATAATTAATTATTAATTATTTTACCAGAAATTCATTTGACGCAAGTTTAGGTCTGAAAAAGTTTGTCAAATGTTCTCTTTTTCTGAAATTACAAAGGTAATCAGGTTAGGTTAATCACTATAATATACCTGTTACTGCTAAAGTTAATCAATTTTGTAATAAGAAAATATACCATGTGAATTTTCTTCACTAAATATTCATTATTGCTTATCATTATTTCATTTGAAAAAGATCTCGTATGTAGGCAGTGTAATTATTTTCTGAATGTATATATTCTATATATATATATCAGCAAAAGAGAAGGAGAGAGACTGATCCACGCACTACAGTAGGTCATTTTTTTTTTCAGGTAAAAAACAAGGTCAACTTTTCAAAACCCTAAAATTTTATTGCGAGAGACAAATCACATCTCGGAGGGGCCACTAAAGTAATAAATTAAATGGTTGTTTTCTTCAACAAGTTTGAAAAAAACAAAGGGTAAAAGATGTTGGTGAATAAATGAGATATCAACCACAATTAAATTAAATAGTAAATAATTTAACATTTTTTAGATAAGAACTCATGTTGAAGTTTTATAAATAAAAAAAAAATTATGTTGGGAGAACTAATAACATTTGAACTTAATAATGCTTAAAAGAAAGTCGAATTGACATGATAGAATTGGATACAAAATAATTATATTCCATGAGATGGTTAAATATGGTGAGGAAAAAGTTGATGATATATATATATATATTCTATGTATGTGCGCGCTTAATGAGATAAGCAAGAGTCATGCATGCTAGAGAGAGAGAGAGAGCAATGACCAGACAATGGGTTGGCGGGGGGGACCATTTAAACAGCTCACCACCCATCAAGATTGAAGAATCCTCCAAAATTAATTTTGATTGGGTAAAATTTTAAATCAAACGTTTCAAGTTACATGTTAACATATAAAAATAAGGGGAAATGAAATTATGGACCCATAAATTATATTAAGGTCAACAAAGAAATTTATTTTTTAAAATTATCTTTAAGAACCTGAGGTATTTTGGGGTCAAAACCAAACATAAATAGACAAAATATCTGTAATTGTATTGTGACATTTGAAAATATCAATAGTAATTAAAGGAAGAGTAAGTAGTAGATTTTGAGAGTTCTACTTTTGACCACATGTGATAGAGATCAAAGAGATACGTCAAAAATTCTCAAGCGCTACCCACATGATCCATCTCAAGGAAATTTTAGATCTTTTTTTTGTTTGATCATTTTGTTTATTTATTTTATTGGCTTCTAATTTGTATTTTCTTGGGGCCAAAATTATTAGTTGAGTTAAATTAGAATAAATAAAATCTATTAGATATCTTTTAAAAGATTTTCTAGAGTTGAATTTAAGAGATTATCTAATAGTATTAGGATTAGATATCAATTTTATTATATTTCTTTGAATTTTCGTTTTTATTATTAGGATTTTTTTATAATTAGATATATCTTTTAGATTTTCTAAATCTATTAGAATTATTTGGGTCTAGTTGTTTTAGGATTAGGGTTTTTCTTATTTTGCCTATATAAAGGCCTCTATGTAATGCATTTTCTTCAGAGAGAATAATGGAATAATATTATTGTGACCTTTTCAGTAAGGATTTACTGAGTTATTTCTTTTCTCTCCCTCATTTTTCTATCTCTCTCTCCTTTTTCTCATCTGACCTACCGACCTTGTGGGCGTCGTTATAGTTAGGGATCTAGAGACGAGTTCCTCTAGGGTTCTAACTGATCATTTTTTGAATCTTTTGAGTCAAGTTCTGTATTTTCTGGGTGCTTGAGACAGGTTCTCATTGTGTCCATATCAGTTGGCATTAGAGCTTGGTTCCGAAATTCAGGTTTATCTTTTGTATTTCGTATTCTTCCATATTTTTCTTGATTGTTCTTCTCTGGTGTCCATTTTCATCTTCTTTGTTTTCCATTTTCTCTATCTCTACATCTTGTTTTCCTTGCCTTCTTTGGTTTGTGAAGTTATTATAAAAAAAAAAAAATTTGTGCCAAAAAAAAAATAAATAAAGAGCACATGTAAAAGGAAAAAAAAAAGTGTTGGAGAAAAAGTTATTTAAAAAAAAATATGAGTGCCTTTATCTTTAGATATATGGTGAAACAAAAGCATATATGGAGGTTGAAACAAAAGAAGTGCATTCAAATTAATCCTAAGGTGGTAAAGATTCGAGGACGAATCTTTTCGAGGAAATGGGGAATGATAGAGATCAAGGAGATACGTCAAAGATTTCAACTGATATGGACACAATGAGAACCTGTCTCAAGCACCCAGAAAATACAGCTCAAAAGATTCAAAAAATGATCAGTTAAAACCCTAGAGGAACTCGTCTCTAGATCAACTCGTCTCTAGATCACTAACTATAACGACCCACAAGGTTGATCACTCCTCACGGTAGGTCAGATGAGAAAAAGGAGAGAGAGATAGAAAAATGAGGGAGAGAAAAGAAATAACTCAGTAAATCCTTACTGAAAAAGTCACAATAATATTATTCCATTATTCTCTCTGAAGAAAATGCATTACATAGAGGCCTTTATATAGGCAAAATAAGAAAAACCCTAATCCTAAAACAACTAGACCCAAATAATTCTAATAGATTTAGAAAATCTAAAAGATATATCTAATTATAAAAAAATCCTAATAATAAAAACGAAAATTCAAAGAAATATAATAAAATTGATATCTAATCCTAATATTATTAGATAATCTCTTAAATTCAACTCTAGAAAATCTTTTAAAAGATATCTAATAGATTTTATTTATTCTAATTTAACTCAACTAATAATTTTGGCCCCAAGAAAATACAAATTAGAAGCCAATAAAATAAATAAATAAATAAACAAAATGATCAAACAAAAAAAAAATCTAAAATTTCCTTGAGATGGATCATGTGGGTAGCGCTTGAGAATCTTTTAGGTATCTCTTTGATCTCTATCAACATGACCATCAAAAGTAATTTATTATAAGATTGAAAGTATATAGGGGAAACTAACAGTTAAATATCGGAGAAGAAAATTAATTTCAAAAAAAATATCTACAACTTGTAAAATTATTTTTTCTACTTCAAAATTATTTTTAAGAGATTAAAAAATGTATGTTTTTGGAATTAACTTCCTTATGTGGTATGTAACTATCTTTTTTCCAAGTATTTAAACTTATGATTGTAACATTTAGAAACATAAGCAAAAAAGATCAGGAACTTGGTAATTCTTAGAATCTATATGGGCTACTATTTGACACTCGCAATTGCTATAAGGTTAGAAGTAGACAAATTTAGCTTTTCCGGCTTATAAAAAAAAAAAAGAACACAAATTTATGATTATAACATTCGAAATCATATTTATTAACGAATGAGAGACTAAGTAATTTTTTTATAAAATATGTCGTAATAAAAATTTAAAATTAGACGATTTTTAAATAAAAAAGTATTTGATTTCAACTAAAAATTTGAGGGAGATGCATCGATTTTATTTAGTTGTCATATTATATAATTTGAATCTCTTACAAATAATTTTGAAGTGGAAAAAACAGTGATGCAAAAAAGTAAAAATATGCATGAGTCTCGCTTTTATGACCCCGTTTTGTACTTTAACTCTCAAAAATAAAAAATAAAAATGTGACAATTTCGTTCGGTGTGATAGGAGCATGGGAATATGTAGGTCTGATAGCACGATGGGAATATTTTGAAAAAATAAGAATGAGGGTAGCGTGTAAGTAAACTTCACAACAAAAAGAGAATCGCAATCACGTAGTCACGTACAATACCAGAGCTTCAGCTTTTTCTAAGTACTATGATTTTTTCTATTGTCAATTAATAAGAAAATAATTATGTATTAGTGATAGAACAAGACTTGAACAATGAAACTATATAAAACTATCCAAGTTATTAGTGAACTTGTTATATTATTACATTTAGCCAATTTTATGGACAAAATTAGTTTTATTGAGTGTTTAAGCGCTGTGCTCTCACAGGAGTTGGTTGAGGTTATTATAAAAGTTAAAAAAGAAATTATTGGATATAAAAACAAGAGGCCCAGATAGTGAGAATACGAATTCCCTAATAGTTCTTTAAGATATATACGTCTCAAGAGGTAAATCTAGAAGATCAATCAGACTAGATTCTAAGAGAACAATGCTGAAATATACATCAAGAAAGATGACTCCTATATCCCAAAACAATTTAAAAGATAACTGGCAGTTTCAGAGGTAGACTATGGGCCCAAGAAAAACCTAATCTTTTTTAATGAACAAGTTTCTGAATTCATCATTGGATTTGGGCTTTTGATCCTCTTCAGTCTTGGGCTTATTCGAAGTCCAACCAAGTGCTCTGACATTTCTGGGCACAGCGAAAGTGTTCTTCCCCTTGGTCTGGATATTGTCACCTCCAGGCTTTCCAGTAGCAGACTTTGTTTCCTGCACAACTTCCTTTGAGGTATCATCAGGTTCTTTTGATCCAGAACTTGCTTCACCAGATCGATCAGTGGTACGTCCTGCAAAATTGACTTCAAGTGAGAGGAAGAATATGTGATAAGAACACAAGCACACATTAACTAGAGGGAAGACATTAACACAATATATAAACCAGACAAATAAAGGAAGCGTTAGTAGAACTGTCCATGGTGGATGAAAGATACACTTCAAATTTCAGCCCAAATCCTACATTTCAAATTTCACTACACATTTCCCATTAAAAACTCAGATTGACCTCAATCTTATGGTTCACTACTCAATAGTTACTGCCTATTCGTATCTATATTAGAGTAGGACGGTTTCAGGCCTGTATCATCAAACAGAAGGCCACAAAAGTTAGTTGGAGGGACCAGATGCATATGAATGTACAGGAAGCCCCGTCCAAAATCTGAACAGGACAAGTTCATATTACTTACTTTGTTCTTTCAAGTTTCTCTGACCAGAAGATTCCTTTCTGCCTCGACTTGGATCAGACCGAGCAATACTTAGCTTCTTCCCAAGTAACTTCTGTTTGTTCTTAGCTACTGCTGCAGCAAGGTGCTCTTCATCCGAAAAATCAACATAGGCCAGTCCCTTCATCAAATATGAATTCCTTTAAACATTTCAGGTCAGTGCCAGAGGCAGGGAAGGAGTGTAAAGCATTCACTGCCATAATGTAAAAAGATATAATCCTCTGGTACATAATCATTATGGAGTACAATTTATGTTCAATCTTACCATCATGGTGTTGGAATGAGGTGAGTATTTATGGCAAAGGGCATTTGTATATTGTGCTAATTTGTTTTATTGTGTTTATATTTGACATGCGGCTTTATTCTGTTATTCTGTTGTCCCCGCATGGCTGGGTATAATAGAATACTTGTATTATATATAGCGTATTGAATAGTGAGCTCAACCAGTACCTGAGCCTTTCTTCATCTTCTCGATTCATTTTTCTTCTCAGCCTTTCTACTTTCCTTTTTTTAACCTGAAGTTTTCTACTTTTCTTAAAAGGCAATATAATTCCATAATTAGCTAAGCCAGTGACTACTGTCACTGTGTACTTTCTTATTTAACAAATAAATAGTTCAAGTGGAAGGCAACATGACTCATACTAGGTATGATGATGTACTGCAGAGTTCAGATATTAAGTTTTCTGGTCAACAAACTAGTTGACATATGTCTCAAGAAGTATTTCCTCCAAAAGTTTGTATTATTAGCAGAAAGGACTGCATTAATCAAGGCGCTAGAAAAAAAGAGAAAGATAGTAATACCCTTGATTTTCCAGTGAACTTGTCATGTAGAATGCGAATGGCAACAACTCCACCAACATCACTGAAGAAATTACGAATATGTTCATAATTTGCCTGCAATAGCAAACCTCATCAGTCTGTGACACACACAAACACACACACACACATACACACAGCAGAAGGAAGAAGAGTTTTATCTTACCGTAAGGTTTAGGTTTGATATAAAGACAGTGCACTGGTCTGAATAGGCCCAACTTTTTTCAGAGGTAGACTGTTGTATAGTTACATCTTCAGATTCGTTACTTTCCTTATTGACCTCTTCCACTTTTGTTGCCTGTGGAATGTCCTGATCTTCATCTTTATTTTCCTCAGGAACTTTCTTTGGGTTTTTACCAACTTCTCTCCGTCGCTTTGCCGGAGATTGCTCTTTGGTTATGTCAGGCTCCAACTTTCTCTTGTCACGAACATTTCTTTTAGGATGATTTTCTTTCTCTTCGGTTGTCTTGGCTTCAGTTGTCTTGGATTCTTGCTGCATCCTATATAGTTGTAACTCTTCCAGACGAGGGCTAACCTGAAGAAGGCAGCCCCCACAAAAAAAAACATTAGCATACCTGAAAAAATTGACACCTATTTTTTTTCTGCCAATCCAACTAAAAACAATTACATACAACAAAACCGACCATTACATTTAAAAACCACATTGAATGGCAATAGACAAGGATGGCATCAGACTATCAGCTTCATAAAACACTTCAAATTAAGAAAACTAAGGTAATGAAAACCTGAGAAGGCAATATTATTAATAGGGATAACAGTCTGCCGAATCACACAGAATATTCCTCTATTTCACCTAACTCAATGAATTTTCACTTTATAGTAGGTAATTAAGCATCAACTTTTGCTTGAACTATGATTAACACTTCTATTAGAAAGCTCTTGACAAATTCGTGCACAATTTCTCCCTTTCATTTTTAGCATGTCCAGACTTATTTTGCTGGTAAAACCGATGATATGTAGAGGATGACAAGACAATGTCATTACTGAAACATGATTGCCAAATAATCATTCAATAATTATGTTCAATCTAGCAATAAGAAATTTCAAACCAACCAAGAGACAATGCCAGACTTGTTCAATAACAGTAAGACTGAAGCTGAAGAGGAAAGAATGTACCTTTTGTAAGGCATGATCATAATCCTCCAAGGTGCCAAACTCCCTCTCAAAACGTAACCATGAATGGCATATGTCCTGAATTATTCTGCTTTTTAGGAAGGGAAGGTATCATCTAATTCAAACAGCATTACATAGCTGGAAATATAACCTCTCAATAATTTCTACAAAGAATATCACAATGAACAGAACAATCCTTTCATTCAAAACCAAAAGACAAAAAAAGAAGAAAAAAAAAGGGAAAACCTTATTAAATGGCAAAGTTTACTGAGTTACAAATCCATCAGCACAGGAAACTGATGTTTAATTTTTAGTAGTTTTTTCCCAAATTTCAAGCAGAAAGGAAATTACTGAGACTTTCAGAAGGTTCAGACCAGGAGTAGATCTGATCACAGGCATGACTAATGTAAAAGTGGACCAGGGTTCAAAGAAATAGTTGCATTATCTGAGCCTGCCTGGCCCCGCTGGCCCTATTTTCCACAAAACGCCTTTTGAATTTTAAAAGTCTGATAGATTTCATTTCCAATGTAATTGTTTTCAATTTCAAAACAAGAAGCAGGTGGACTGCATGCAGATTCGTAACAGCACAAGGTATGAGGGAAGAAAGAAGATGTTTTAGTTTTAGTGAGGCTGCAAGCAGAAGTCAAGCAAGTAATGAATATTGGAGTTAGATAGTGTAAAATATTTAGATTATGATGATTCTAATAATTGTTGATGCATCAATCTGAGTGTGCCAATGATCCCCATTAAAAGGTTCTATTGTTGGCCATAATAATTGATTATTTAAACAACCAGAAACTAGGAAAAATAAGAAACATTCTTGCCAAATCATTGAATAACTAGAGTGGGCTCCCTACATATGCATGGAGTCTGAGATGAGGCGCACTATTCACAACTTGTGAATAGTGCAACTCTCTACATTTTATATATTTTATATTGATATATTGATTATATTAATAATAAGTGGACCTTTGATATTTCTAATCCGTATGCATGGGGGCAAATCATTTTGCTCACTTAGATGTAAGTATATAAAAATGAAAATATAAAATAATTAAATATCAATTAATTATTAAAAAGGGAAATAGTAATATACAAACCATTCAGGAGTAAAAAACTTCAACATTATAATCAATATTAATATATAATATAAATTAATATATAATATAAAATCTATAGCAAACTGCATCATTTATGAACCATAAATATTACAACTCATTCTTTAAATCCCATGAAATGCACATAAAAACATGTCTTGTCTATAATATAATTTAGGGAAAATTACAGTTGGCGACTAAAAGTTTGAATTAAATACAGTAGAGGATCTTGCAATTTTTTCAGCAATAAATACAGAATAAAGTAGTAGTAAATTCACGATATTCAGTAGTAAAAAAAACTACAAGATCCTTTACTATATTTAATTCAAACTTTTGGTCCCTAACTGTCATTTCCCCTAAAATTTATAATAAGTCACACTATTCACTGTGATTCATTGCACAAACTTGGATTCCACAGAGAAACATGTTTAGTTAATATTTTATAAAAGAATACAGTTAATATTTTACAAAACATGCTTTTTCAAACATATCCCTTTTTTAACGGATTTTATTTTTTGTGCTTATTTGTTTTCAAGGGTCAACTAAGCTTTTGAACTCATGATCATGTTTAATCAAGAGCAACTGAATCTTATTGTTTTCCTTGAGTCACTAGGCTTCAATTTGATCTTCAATACCAAATCAAATTTGAATAGGTTAAGAACAACAGAAAATCAGTGCAAGGAATTTTATTTTAATCAACTGGCAACAAGTCACTGAAAGAATTTGGCTGGTAAGAAGCTCTATGAATTGTCTTGTGCAACTAAGTTGTATCTTCTCTACATTTTTTACATTAGTCAAGCCCATGCTACGCAAACTAGTAGTTGAGGCCAATGATTACTTTAACCACAATAATGTACCATGGAAATGAATAAACATACTGATCAAGGAAGTGTCAAAATTTGTTAGAGGGGAGAAAAAAAAAAAGGAAATTTTATTATACCTCTGAGCCAGTCCCAGGAAACCTCTTACTGTAGCATCTCTTGTATATGGACCTAGCTTCATTTATGTGCCCATGCTCAATTTCCATTGCTATATAGCCTTTCCAAGCCTCCAACATTGAGCCACTGCACAACACCCAAAAAAAAAAAAAACAGAGATAAAAGCACCACTTAGCTACTGCCAAAAAAAGATGACGAATATTTCTAACAAAAGATTTAAAAAAAAAAAAAGACGATGAATAAAACAACGTTAAGGCAAATGGCTAATGTGAATATTATCAAACCAGATCTTAAGAAAACTCTCCCAGACTCCACGAGCTGCAGTTATATCTTTTCCAAGTCTAATTTCTAAATGGGCCCAATAAGCATGTAAACGCAATAATCCCTCTGTATTCTTCAATTGTGGTGACAGGTAATCTGAGGCATGCTGGAAGAGAAAATAATATTAGTTAACTCAAAAATTAGCTAACTCACGAAAGTACATGAGCTTATTAATTGGAACAAGATCCTATTGTCACTTCGTTGGGGAATGCAAATATAAGTCTATAACATAAGCATTGAGCTTCAAAACAAGATATATATTAATAATCAAATCATCCAAAATATAGTTTCAAACAATTTATTCCTTTGTTATATTTATTTATTTAAATGGCTTTAGAGGCTCAAGTACAAAAATCATCGAACATATATAATAGCAGCAGCTAAATCTAAATCAATCATGTTTGAGCTTTCTAGGATTTTACTTTCATTGTAAGATTCTGTTCTGTCAGGGGATAGCAGGTTGCTTTCCTGAAAGAACTGAATAATACATGAGTGGAATTCTAGAGGGCTCAGGTCTTACACGAGAAATGAATGGGCTTTTGGTCTTCTCCAAAAACATCGCTTTACTCAGAAAGTGGCTATGACATTTCCTCTGAGGGCCTCCACCTTGTTGCATCAAGTGATAAAAAGTAACGTTTACGCCAGAATAGGAAAGATACAATGGTGGTGATAATTGCAACGTACGCAAGTCCTTAAACATTCATTGCTCAAAGCCATGGTTTTAACACCTCAAAGTGAGCCTGAACTATGTGCCATGTCCAGTAATTTTATTATCAAATCTGTTACTATAATACAAATACATGATATTTATAACAATGACGATAACAATAAGAAGATAATCATGTTTGAGTTATTCTTGCTTGAAATCCATTTATGAGTCTATTTACCTTGACTTGCTAGAGTTGGATATTAAAGATGCTATGATGCCAACAAGGACACTAATCAATAATTTACCTACCAACATTCCATTTCTCTCTCACAAGTTTACTCAGATTTATTTCAATATATCTAAAGCACACCAAATTCCCACTGTAATAATACAGCCAGGTCATGTACATGATCTGAATGGTGCATCTGAATATAAAATATAAACGTTATAAAGAAAAGGAACAGCCAAAGCAACAAACCTGAAAGTTCTGCCTTATAGTTTGGTATTCCAAAAGAACCTCTTCACTAGCAGATGCCATTCTCCGCCTTAAGCCATCAACTCGAGTGAGAAATAAATCAAGATACTGAAACGACAAAGTACAATAAACAGTTCAAGTATTCACATCAATAGGAATTTGAAGTCAAGAGTGAAAAGGTGACTAACAAGGTATAAAGAGAATGACGCACATTGAAGACCAAAAAGGGGGGAAAAACATGAATGTTATTTATACCTCATCAAGGGTTGAAAAGGTACATTGCAGGGATTTCTCAAAGACCTGAAATTAATGGCAAATTTTCATCAAATAATAGGACAAAAGTGAAAAATTCTACCTTCAGAAAAAGCATAATCCACTTTAGGCATAAAGAAAGCTCAACTCAATTTATAATAAAACTTACATCCAGAAAGTTCTTGTCTTCCTCCTATTACATTAGACATTCCACAGAAAAATAACTTCTATCATTCTCACATGCAAGAACTTGCCTGTTTCTGATCCCAAAGTGACACAACTAATGCACTGACTAACCTTGTGAGATTTTCTTCTTACTCATATTGAATATGTTAGAAAACTTTAATTTCCATCCCAAAAGAAAAATTAATGCTATATGAGCAATGTCAAAAACTTACTGTGGCTATGTCTTTCTCAGAAGCATGGCAACGCTCCAGGGAAAGCAGATATCGAACCCAAAGTTCTCCAACCCATGGACAGTTCTTAGTGGCTCTGGAATAAACATTGGTTACAGTATTACCTGCCTGGAGAAAGGGGAAACAAGGGGCAAAATACAGATTAACAGCTGGAACTGGATATACGGCCTTCACAACAAACACAAGGACAAATAGAGGTAAAACCTTTAAAGTTTTGTCCAAATACCAAGTATAATCAAGCCAGAGATCTGATGCTATTGGTAACTCTGTAACAGCTCGCTCATATAAAACTAAAACTCTGGCTGGTGTTCCAGAAGACTGTTCAAATTTCAAATAGTTCTACAATACAATAAAAACGTGAGTTATAAGGAGTTACACATGCTAAAGAACAATAACTAAACAAACCCCCCACATACACCACAAGCAATATAGGAATCTCGAACCTCGATACATACCATGTAGTGCTGTAGTCTTTCTGAGTCAGAAGTGTGGCTAGAAATATGTTCTTCAAGATGAACACGAGCATTGTAAATATCCAATGCCTTCTGGTATGCAGAGGCAACATGAGGATAAACCCCAGCTAGGTCACTAGACTCCACATCATGAAGATTGCCCTGTTCAACCTCCCAGGCCTTATAGACCATAAATGTTGAACTCATACCAGCAAGGGGAACTGACAATTGACGGTGGAATAAACTTTGAATTCGTTGCACCTGTTTATCTTTTGCCTGCAATGAAAGAAGTAACTCTGACATGTAAAGATGAAGAGATCTATAATGCAACAGAATATTTGAACGTGCTGTGTTTAACCCACTATACTAAATGCTTTTGGTAATGGCCCAAAAATATTCCCCAAAGACCACAATGAACAAGGATCAAATAAGTCTATGTGAGTGTGTGTGAAACTGTATATATATATATATACATATCCAATTCTAATAAAAGATCTCCATGAAGATTGGCGCTAAATGTTCTGTATTGATCTGAATTCAGTACATCTAATAAGTACAACTTAAATAGAGAGAACCAAGTCAAAAAGGAGAAGTAAATGCTCCCTCAGTCAAAACAGAAAGAAAATAATTTGAAATATTAATCCTACACAATCTGTACACGATTAATTCTAATTAGGACTAATAAATACCTAGGTGATTAACTATAAAAAGGAATTAAAATCCTCGTGAATTAGTGATTCATTAGGGATGAGGGACTACATCAACAAGTCCACACTTCCTAATCTAATCATCTTTCATAGCCTTTTCTTTAATCTTTGTCATTGAGGAATTACATCAGCAAAAGCCTTTCCAACAGGCACTAATCTAAGCCTTCAATAAATAGTCTAGAAGGGTTCTCGATTAAAAAAATGGAGAGCAGAACACAGCTTTCATCAATAAAATCTCTTATATCTCTAATTTGTCTCCCATTCTCAAGCTCTAACTCCTTTCCGAGGCTTTTCCTCCTCTAGCCTAATTCCTATGACCAATCTATAGTACAACCAAGAGTTTGCATCCCCATCCTTGAGACATCACATCCTAGACTTATGCCTCCAGCTAAATTCCTTGCTGAGCATAACCTTTTCAAAGATATATACCCTCTAACTTCTGAGTTCTGACTTGTCCAAACTCTGAAGGATCAATCTGATATTCTCCTCTTTAGCAAAATTTTAGACGCAATTGTTTAAATTCACATGAAAGTAATACTGCAAAGGATATTTAAATCACCAACAAAATATTCAACATGCACCCTTCCTTAAGTAGATACTGTTGATAGGAAGAAATTAAAAACAGGTATATGCTTGGGAATTACATAATAAATCCTTTAAAATTGACCCATTAAATTTCTAAGAAGGCCAACAAAAATTTTCACGTTAAATAACACCATCAAGGTAGACTATACTATTAATACAATTAATTAAGAAGTAAGAATAATGTTCCAACCTCTATATCAGTCTCATCAATGGTAAGAAGTATAGCCTGCTCAAATTCCCGATATGCTTCCCATATTTTATTGCCATCAGCTACATGCAAACCAGCTGCAGTAAGAGCACGCTCAAACAAGTCCCTTGCCTTGGTAATACCAGCAGGTGAACATTGGCGCACCAACGGATCAAAATCTTGGACAAAATTAATGTAATTGCACCATAACGAAACAGACTGCAGTAAAGAACAATGTACCTATTGTGTTAAATTTTTGAGTAAATATTGTACTATAAGTATCAAAGTAAAAATGCCTGAGGTACAATTGATAACTAGACTCTAAGGATTAAAAAAAAGAGTTACACTTTATAAAAGAGACTTCAGCTTTACATTATTATGTATTCTAACTAAAGATACCAGTTCTGCTTCTACACTACATATAATAAATACGCTTTTGTGTGTGTACTCTTCATCTCAAAGAGAGAAAACTTACTCCTTTGACAGTTTAACCAACACAAACAGAACTAGCTATGAATTTAGTAAGGGAACAATACAAAGAAGTACCACTGGTTGCATGTATTGAAGGCAGCAGGTAACTCTTCTAGAATGCTATAACATTACATATCAACCGTGCCAACAATAGAGCAAAAAAAAAAGCAAAATCTTCAAACAGAAATTATATTAAGCATCTGTTAAAATGCATAACCAACCAGATATTCAGACACTCCATGGTCATAAAGCTTCAGAACTGTAGAGTATGCCTCAGGCCTGCACAGTAGCAAAGAATTAGCTCATGACCAAATCATTTTAGTAGCATCAATACATATACTAATTATACAAGCTCAAAGTAAAAAACATCCCCCTCCCTCACAATAGAATTAAAACTCTGATTACCACCAGCAAAGAAAACCTAGATTAGTAGAGTAAAGAACATACCCGGTATTGAGAGAAGCCTCATCATTGGTCCATTCCTGCCACATTGCAGGGCTCAATGGAAACAGTTCATTCATTGTTTCCCTTGCTCTTCTCAGCTTTTCGATGTCCCCCATTCTCCTCAGCAGTTTTATATACTGGAAAGAATCATCACCAACCCAAGGGGACATAAACAAACTACATAAATGCTTTAAAACAAAAGGATCTTCATTTTATAAAAAAGTAGAATAGCAAGACTCGTAAAACATTACAAAAATCAGCATTAAAATAAAGTTAAAACTGATATATCCAAACAGAGGAAGACGATAAGAGAGTAAAATCAATTTTTTGTGATTTTCAAGCTCAGCCCGCAGCTGGCAGCGAAATACAAGATATCAGGTATAGAAAGACAATCTATCCCTAACTTATAATTATTTTGTCCCGATAGTAGGTATTACACGGCCAACACAAAAATTAAAACCCCACTATCTCCTCAGCAATCAATACTCATAGCAACTGAACAAAAAAAGTTTGTATTGCAAGGACAATAGTTTTAGCCCCTGCTGAGGATGAATTCATTGCTCCAACATTGGTAAAACACAAGAACGAACTATGTCGTATCAGCAATGGTCTCAAAGTCCGAAAGGAAAGAAAAAGGAAAAGACAAATGAAAGCAAAATGGAAACCGGCTTTGGATTTCCCCTTGTATATCATATACAGCAACTTGTTCTCAGAAGCCAAAGTAATGTATCATAAGTGTGGAAAGAAAGAAGAGTTTACTTGCACATGAGCATCGTAGTTGGAGGGGTTAGCAGCAAGCTCACTCTCGAGGGCCTGGAGTTGGAGCTTCTGCTGAGCTTCGTCATCGGAATCGGACTCAGAATCAGAGACTTCAGCGTCAGAATCAGAATCGGCAGCATCGGCCTTTTCAGCTGCATCACGCATGGGTTCGTCTTCACTGTTGTTTTTCTCTACGTCTTCAGCAGCAGCATTAGAAGCTGGCGCTTCGGAAGACTTAGGTGCTGAGGTTAGGGTTTCTTCCATGGGAAGGAGGAGTGGCCTCTGTTATGGGATTTGGCGTGTGAGCAAGCAGTGAAGAGAACGCTAATGCCTGTAGTGGATTTGTGTTTTCCAGTGAGGTTCAGGTTCTGTTTGTTTGGTCTAACTTGGAGGGACATTTAGGGCATGGTTTGGTTTATTTACAGTTAATAGGCTTTACATTACTTGAATTTAAGTATTTAGTTACATATTTCAGATATGATCTGTATTACTTAGGTGATTTTGTAGAGGTGATATAGATTATATAATATTTTATATGTAAAAGTCTTTATATAGGTGTAATGAGATACAAAAAGATATTAATATCCTTATAAAAATAAATATTGACAAATTCACTTCTAAGTTAAGGATAAAAAGGTTATTTAACTTCTATTCTTATTTTTTAATATAAAAATTAATATTATTTATTATTATTTATACCATACTAAATAAACTCACATGTAATCCCTATCTCATATCTTATTATATTATATTACATCTCATTATTCTCATGTAATTAAACCAAATAGACTCTTAAGTTTTGATTTGGTTATTCTAGGAGGGAGTGGAGGAGAGGAATTCATTTTATTTTTATTTTTTCTCAAATCAAAGAAATAAAGAGAGTAGTTTTCCTCTATCTTTAAATAATAAGGAAAAAAAAGAACAAGACTAAAAATACTCATTTTTTCTTGTTTTACTTAAAAAAAATCTAATGAAAAAATCTTCTTCCCTCATTAAAATTTCTCAAATCAAACATAGCCTTAACATGGGGATTAAAAAAATATTTAATAGAGAAAATTAAATGAGAAGAAATTGGATTTAAAATTTCTTATTTGGCAAATACGAAAAAATTAAAGAGATTTTGATAAAAATAAAAAAATAAGAGAAAATTAAATCATAAATACTTTTTTTTCTTTTAAAAAATCAAATTGGAGGTTTTAAAATTGGGGTGAGAGCTTAATGCACTCTCTAAAGATTGGGTTTGTTTAGTTGGAAAGTGAGTTTAAAGATTAGATCAGTTTAATTCAATTGAGGGAGTAGGAAAAGAGGATATTAGAAAAATTTTCAATGAAAGAGGTTGAAAGGAAAGAGATTAGAGGGTTTTAAAATTTTTTTGTTTTATGAAATTGGAAAAAAAGAAATTAGAAGTATTTTAATAAAATTTTATTTAATTTTAAAAAAAATTAAGTAATAAATATTTTTACTTTTCTAAAAGAATTCTAATTTAAGAAAATTTATTAAGGGTGCTCCATTTCTCTCCAATTTTTTCGTACAAATAAGAAAATAGGATTTAATCCCATACTCTTCCCTTAGAAAATTCTCAATTTCCCTAAAATAAGCGTGCCCCAATTAAACACACACCTCCGTGACGGTATCAGCGATGTACTGTATATTAAGAACCTGGAACTTCGAGCGGCACTTGGAAAACGAATTGGGTAAACGGGGAAGAATATGTCCACTTGGGGCCTCAATGTAACGCATTCCGACCCGTTTCTTATATTCTTATGAATTTTTATTTATTTATTATGGCCTCTTAGATATAAAATTATTTTTTATTCTACTATTTTTTATTTATGTATCAAACAGACTCTTATCCAAAATTCAAATTATGGTTGAGAAAATCAAATAAGTTGATTTAATTTAGTTCTTAAAAAAATCTTATAAAAATGATTTATTTTACAAAATATTTAAATTAAATTATTTTGTCTTTGTGATAATTTTTCTCCTAGATATTTCATTCAAACAAATTTATAAAACTAAATAGTTATCAACACAATGTGATTTCAAAATCCTAGAAATATAAATCCTGTGTTGCTTAAGACACAATAAGATTGAAGTAAATATCATCCAACTAGATGTAAACCCTCTTATACACAGAATTCAAAATAACAAAACAAAATACCTATGATAGAAATTGCAGTATTTATAATTTGTAAGTAATATGACTTTTTAGAGTATATATTGATATTTTATAAAAAAAAAGAGTATATATTGATATATTGAAAGAATAAAAACTGCTTCATTAAACAAAAGATAAGTTTGACCAAGCAAATGAAACTCACATAATTATGTTTTAAAAAAAACTAATAAGATATTAAATAATGGCAACAAATGATTAAAAAAACAAAAAAAAAACAAAACCCAATAGGTTAAATATTTCAAATTATAACATTGTACACAAGTTAAATACATCAAATATTTTTATATAGGTTATCATGTTTCATTTTCTTTTTGGGATTGAAAGGGATGGCTTAAAAACCCATACACAGATTACTTATTAATTTTATTCCTAATAACAAGCTCCCTACAGCCACAAGAAGGAATAGAAAAATAAATATAATCAAATTTCAAATCATGCCTAGTCTTAACTAATCAATCAATACATTTATTCGCTTCTCTAAAAACATGATAAAAGTTAATAATCTATCTCCTATCAAAAGGTTGAATGCATTGCTTTTTTGTACTCTCCATAAATATGACTTTACATCTATCTCTAATGATAGCGTTAATGGCTTCAGTACAATCTCTACAAACCATAACCAAGTGAAAACTTTCATTCCAGCATAATTCTAAACCTTCAAGGATGGCAATGATTTCAGCCCCAGTGCAACTCACCGGATGAAGTTTCTTCATGAATCCTTTATTATATCGTGTGTCATTTTACCTATAACTCGTTGGCATCTTTCTTCACCCATGGAATGTGCATTACTTAAGGTTCTTCCCATTTTTCTTTTTCCTTTTTTTTTATCATGACAGGTTCTTACCAAATTATCATTAATGCTAGAAAATTTTGGGTACTAGCAGAGAGAAAAAAAAAAAAAACCGGGGGGGGGGGGGGGTTGTGGAACAATTGAAAGATTCATGATTTTCACAGGATTTTTCTTCCTGTAAACTGTCTAGTAAAGGACAGATTCTCTATTCAGAAAAACAAGGGGCAAAAGAAATGGAATTATGTAAACATAACAGAATAAGGACCATAACTTCATTTCTTTCGTATTTCAAGAAAGAACAAAAAAGTGTGATTTTTCAAATGTGTGCCATTATATAGAATTACAGTTTGGCTTCAGAATGTCCACATAGCCAAGCACATTCAAGGAGGCATGGTTATAGGCACAACATGGCAATCACAGAAGAACTGTGGTCGCTGTATTTTTTATCAAAATAAAGCACAGAAATAACACCAAAAAGGAACGAAGACCTGCAATGAAGCTCAACCGAATTAACTGATATGTCTCCTCTAATTTGCCAACTTTTGATTTTAAGTAGTGATTGGCAAGTGAATATCTTAATTTTCTCAGATAGGTGGAAACCTTTTTTTTTCCTAAAATAAAAAAATGAGTATAAGATGAATGAAAAGAAAAGGTATTTCTATGCTATTTAACACATAAAACAAGTAATTATCAATATATATTAAAATTTATAGGAAGCTCCACTATTTATTAACTATGATTAGTGTGGCTTACTTTAAACTCCATGCAAAACATAGGACTCACCTCTAGTTTTACAATTACTTTTGTTATGTTTAAAGATCTTATATAAATAGGTTTCCAAGTATTTGAGAAATAAAAATCCCCATGATCCAAACACTACCTGAGAGGCATAGCCATAGCAGAAAACTTCAGTTTAGTACGAGCTCTTTAAACTTTCGAATGCAATCCAGTGCTTTCTGGAACTCATTTTCTTCCAGTGCAATATTGAACCGACAGTAGCTAGGGATTCCAGTCCAAGAGCTACTGTTGATGCATAAACCAGTGGTTTTGCGAATGGCATTCCTAATATAGGAGTCATCCAACTTAATTTCAGCAAGACCATTTCCTGAAGCATCAAGCTTAATTGTCTTGTTGAGATAGGCTGAGGGCTTGGCCACAATAGAAACACCAGCACAGGATTCAAGCACATCCCAGCCATTTTTCTCAAGTTCCTATAAAAAAATATCAATACATTACAGAAATAAACAATTTAATAATACAGATAATTTGAGCTCTCCACTCATTTAAGACAGCAATTCATTAGACTTCTTATCTCACGGTGCTGTCAGGATGTGGTGCAGAGTTCATAGCATATGGTTTAGCCTACTAAATAAACTGAGATTTAACTACGAACTGATACGTCAAGATACAAAGTTAGTATTATCAATCTAAAATTATGTCAATTGTTTATGTGAACATCTGGCTGGTAAAGTTTTATAATTGAATTTCAAATGCTTGGTTCTTAGCTACTATGGTCATTTCCGCAATGTAATTAGAAGCCTAAGATCGTCAAATACAGGAGCCCTAAGGAAACGGTTTAGTATCTACATTCTATATTAACATCCTACCCCATTAATGTTGGAGGCTCTGGCTATATAAGAGGGCTATCTTCTGTAGATGTTTGTCCAGTTACTCAGAAAAACCTTTATTTAATTTAGGGAAACTTAATCTATTAATCTCTATAGTTTCCATCAATTTTGGAGTAACTGATTACTTGACATCAATATATTCCTCAGAAAAGTAATTTCACTTCACGAATTACAACCACAAATTTATAATTTATAATAGTTAAAATTAAATGTATAGCAGAGCAAAGAGTACCTCTTTCAAGATCTTGGATCTACTTTTCAATTTCCTCGAGTGCTCCACTGCAGCATCTGACATGTATATTGCTTTCTGCTCTCCAATACCCAGCAACTTCTTTATCGCATATCTAACAGTACCATGAGGTCTGCTTAATCCTGGAAAACTATTAAATGTGTCAGCCAAACTTGGCTGATTTAGAATCAGGAACCCAAATCTGAGAGCACTATTCAGCAACTTCACAGACAATCCTCCAAAAAGAGACACACAAAACGATGGTTTGCATGAAGAGCTCAGCTTTGACAAACATGGCTCCAAATCCCAGCCACCCCAGCCATCACAGTCAAATTCTAAACCTGAGAATGAAGTATCAACTATAACTCTTGCCCCAAATTTAGCACAAGTGCTTAAAATCCCTCCTATTTCACTGTTGCTATAAAGTAAGCCAGTTGGATTTATTGTTGGACCAGAAATATACACCCATGGCTTGTCCAGAGTCTCAAGGACACAAGTGAGTGCATCTTCTGTGAGCTTAAAACCTACAATGATATTGGTAGGGATTGTTTCTATTTTAGCTTTCAAGAATCTGGCAGCTGAAACAAAGTTCCCATTTGATCCAGCAGGAAAACAGAGGGTGCCACCTTCTTTGATGCAGCACAGGACCAGCCTATTAAAAAGAGCTTTTGAATTGTCAGCATATATAAAGTCTGCGTTGATATCTGTAGGAAAACCATAGTTCCTCTTGACGAACTGTTTGATGCTAGGGGTGACATCAGTTTCAGATTCAGCCATGTTTTGCCTTGCAAAACTTTCAAAAATAGCAGCCTTGACGGGAGATGGTGTAGGCAAGAAGCTTTCATCAACATCCATGTGGACTAGAGAAACATTATCTACCTCATCAATTGACAGCTCAGCATTATTTAGGACTGACAAGGCTGAACTAGAAAATCCTATCATATCAACTGACTTGACATCTTCACAATTTCTCTGAATGACAGGAACATAAGTGATCAGAAAATCTGATAGGCCATGGATACTTGATTAACAAGTAATAGCTGCATAGATCTCATAAATAGATGCACTGAAGAGAAAACTGTGTTGATCATCAATATATCACGTCATATGGCATGCTTGCTCCCCTCCCTTCCCCTTTTTTCCCAAAACAATGAGCAACAATGACAAACTAACAAATGAATAACCAATGCACACATAACTACAAGATCCAATGACAGATTCTGCTTTGAATTTTCCATCTTGTAAGTTCCCTAGCCTAGAGGTTCTCTGGAGAAAGAGTTGAGGCCTACAGCTCAAACGTGGTCAGGCTAAACATCAGGTATGAAACTGGTTCATTGACCATGAATCATTTCACGCCATCTATGCTGCAAATACAACATTATCTTCTAAAATGTCATCTATTATGTATATAACAACGATGAAGATGGTTCAAAAATTGGGTGTTCATACTTTCTTCATATCTCAAAAGGGGAAAAAGATAGATAACACGAAGCCTGGCTTCACTCTCTTAGTAGAAAAAGGTGAAAACTGACCATAATTCGTGAAATCGTCCAGCTACAGAGCTACCAATCCATAAATCACACTGACAAAAGTCCTCTTCAGTATTTGGAAGGGGCAGAGAAAAGAGGGATACAATAAGTTTTTTCAGAGGAAAAAATAATTCCTAAGTGAAACTTTATTACATAATCTTTCTACTTTGCCATTCGCTGGTCCTAATATGCCACAATTCTGGACTGATGGAAAACAAGTACAAATTTTTCACATTCTTACAGCAACTATAATTCCACTAATGATTTAGAATTATTAACTAAAAGAACACAACAAAAGCAACAAACCTGAGAAGATGCATGTCGGTCCAAAAGCTGGAATGCAGTAAGCTCATGAAATATACAACCATAGTATTGTTGACTAATCAATGAAGTATTGCCTTCCAGTAGTTCTACAGTTTTAGATAAGGCATTAAAGAGGGATTCTTCTTCTGAAATGATGAAAGCAACTTCTAAATCTGGATAGACCTGGAACACATGGGAGGAAAATGTGAAAAAACGAGAGAAAAATGAAGACCACCAGTCAAGGCTATATTAGTCAAGCTATTAACATGAAATTTTACCTTATTTTTCACCAATCCGCATATTATTGCGACGTGAGAGGGGAGGCAAGTTCCTGCAAGATATTTTAGGACCCCACTGGATCTTGGGAGGCTGGATAGCTCAAAGTGATCAGATATGTCTATGAACAGACGAGATCCAATCTCTTGTGTTGTATGCAAAAGTTGCACAAAAGCAGAACTAGTAACAGCCTCAAAATGAGCAATCCCAGTCACCACCACTTGTGGCTTCAACCTCTTAATCAGTTCTATCATTAAGTCAGACTGTCTAGGAGCTTCAATTACCATTAGTGCATCCTCTGAAGAATCACCAGTTCCTGTACCCTACGAAATACAGAGAAGAAAAGTATGGTATATTAAATAAATCCAGCAATGGACACATGGTTATCAATACTGCATTTTCATAGACTAAAAGATCATCCAATCATTTCTTATTCACAACCAATTTCCAACTTAGAAGAAGTTAAGGATTCAAGATTAATGTCGTTGGATACATTATTTAATATTATAAGTAGAGCACACACAATGCGGTTGATGTGTGCCACTGGTATTTAGACAAAATAGGTTTTTCTAATACATTTAGCTAATACCAGCACAATTCGATTAATGTCTGACAGATTCACATAACAGTTTTCCAAATCCAGTCAACCCATGAATTCTATAATATCTAGCCAAGAGAATTCATCAGAAAGAATAAACCCCAAAGGTGGGAGGATGGCAGCATCATCATGTAATAATGCTAAGGAGTAAGGACTATTAACTAATCTCATCCTATTTCCAAAATGTAAGTGATGCAGAGCTCTCCCAACTTAATTGTTCAGGTATAAAGCTAAAATCACGTTTAAGCAATACAGGCTTGTTAATGAAGAGAAAAAGGACTTCTAGGAGCTGCAGAAATAACGTGGCCAAAGAGAATGGGCAAATATTGAAGGAGTCGCACATGGGTAGGTTGTAGAATTCTAAGTTCTGTTTGTCTACTGTGGATGTATTGAAAGGGATTACGAATTGCTGACGTTCTTAAATTAATGGGTTGGTTCTTGAGTTGGTTATTGTTATTTGTTTTTCTTTCAGTTACGTTTCATTTCAAACAAGCTCAAGCTTATAAGGAGAGTATTAACAGCTATTAAAAATTTAGGAAAAATCTTACGAGTTAAAAAATTAGTTACTTGTAATGCACCCGTAGCAAAGGGAGCAATGTTTTAGTGTAGTTATAAGATTGGTCAATAAACAGGTTGGAGGCTCTACTTGTTCTTAAAAATGCTTGGAGGCTCACAGGCTCACAGGCTAAATAGGTGGAAGTATTCAAGAGAACTATAGACCAAAAATACAGTAATTGGGCCTTTCAATGATGTATATATATTGTCTGGTGTCCTTCCTTCCCTTGCTAACTTTTGCTCTCTCTCCCTTTTATATCAAGGCTAAATTACATTTTGGGCTCCTCTAGTTTTATGAAAGTTCAACTGTAGTCCCTCGAGTTCTGACAATACCCTCACGGTTATAAAATTGATGAAAACCCATGCCATCTCCAATTAAGCAAAAATTGGCTGATGTGGCAGTCTTAGCTGATACGGCAAAATTGTGTCAGCAAAAGAGTGATAACTGATAACATTAGTGTCAGACTGATAGACGATTGTAATTTGCATCAATTTGAGGCAACACCATGGAATTGAAACAAAGGAATCAGAATCAAACTTTTGTGAAGCTAGAGGGATGTAATATTTAACCAGAAATTAAAATTGCTCTTTCTACAGAAGCAGAACCTGTGAATATGCCATGGAAGTATATATTTGGAGATTTAGCTGACAGCAGAAAACAAAACAAAAAACTAGCCCAATAAATCCCCCCTCCCTCATGAAAGTGACTGATAAAATCACAATGAGGTCAAACATCAAAGTATTTGCATTTATTTGACATAAAATACAATTATGATCAGGTTATAAAGAATGGCATATGGCATTACGAAAAACACGAGAGAACAAAAGGGTAATTCATATCTATTCCATACCTCAATCGCTAAAGATGTTAACCACTGCCTAGGTAGGTGTCGAGTCAGGTGTTCATCAACAACTGCAAGGCGAGGTGAGAACAAGCGAAGAACATTCTCAATTGCTATGGTTCTTGAAGGAAAGATGACCACATTCTTGCACAAGATTTTAAAAGACATGTCAATGTGGTGTCATAGTATAAACTATACAAGTATACTACACAACATATAGTTCCACAGACTTGCCCCTGAGTAGAATGGTTCACAATTTCAGATGTTTAACACACATATATATAAATGAAAATAAAAAATTCAATGAAAGTATTGATTATTAAATTACTTCTAAATTTTGATACAACGTCTATAATAACCTCATTCTTTAGGAAGCATTGCATTCATAAGCAACATCATGTACTGATCTAGATGACAATGATGTAGCCAAACTTATAAGCCATCCACTAATATGAATAAGTCCGATGTCACGAACTCCACTTAAATGAATTTCGAACAAAATTGTTGTTACTCCAACTAAATATGCATAAATTTCAATGCCCATTTCATCCCAAAAGCTTAGGATTAGTTTATCACTAACATTGTTATTACTACCAAGTCAAGGACCGTTTTATCCCATAAGCTTGTTAGAAGAAGGCCTTGATTGGCTTTATTAACATCTTTAACAGTTTGTTGCTCATTAAGTGATCATTGAAAACGAACCAGAACTGTTTAATATAATCTATAAGCATAGTTATTAAAGTGCATAGCTTTGCATGACTTACATGAAAGCACAGTGCACCATCTAAAAAATAATTAAAATACAATTGATAATAACTAAGACATATAAAGAAAGAAAACAAAAAACCTTGCAGAAACATAATAATCATCCATAAATCAGAACATCAAGGACTGATATCGTAAAATACATCAATTGTTAGCGCAGATTTTGGTTCTAAGCTTCATCTTAAGATATTTAAATAATTTCTTCTTCATCAAGGCAACATCATAATGATCATCATTAAGTAATCTGAAAATTTCCTCTTTATTCTGAGGTTTATGTTAGTTTATCATAATGTCATTATTATCTTCTTGTGCTCATAATCTCGTTAATGAATACTAAATCATTCAATATTAATTGTCCAAGGATGGTCAAGTGAATCTCCACCAGTAGCCTTAGCAAAATCATTTAAATAGGGCAGTTGTTGCCCTATGTAGGGCCTGTAGCTTGAGACTACACAAAAATAGCTCCTTTAGCGGAGCTACATGAATGTTGCAATGCTACACACATGGCAGTAGGGCCAGTAACCATAGTGTTGAGCTACAAGCTATAGTGCACTATTCATAGGTACTGGTAAGTACAATATATTAGGAGAAGTTTACAAGATATGTACTACCTTAACCTGACAAAGAATGCAATCTCCTAGCCATTTTCTTATCTGCTGCAAAGTATAAACCTTCCAGTGTGTTTTATATCATCCATGCAATCATAAATATGGCCATCATATAAAGGCGCCCAAGTAGGTGACATCTAGACTCAGATCAATTTAGATAATAAATGATGTTTCTCCCCATTTCTCATCTTTATTATTCTTCATTTTATGAAATATGTATCACTTTCTAGCAACTTCAAAGGAATTTGTACCAAAAATCCTCATGGATTTTAGTGCTTACACCAGTTAGAGAATCAGAAGCGAACTTGCTGGATTTTATGGATTACATGCTAATATAAGCATTAGGATTTAAATAGTCACTGACTCAACTCACATATACAACTAAGCCCTTTCAGGCAAGGAATTTTCACTTATTTGCAGTGCAATGAAGAATGATATTTCATGAAGCCATACCAACCAAGTTATCCAAAGCAAAACTTAGTAACTAGCGTCCAAAAGGTCAGCAGAGAAAAAATTCAAGGGGAAATCACCATGATTTTCACACACACACACACAAACATGGCTAGGCAATTAGTATAGCACTGTTTTCTTCTTACATCGGCAGTAAGTGGAATATGGTGATATGTCTTCATAAATCCTGCAATGAGACTGCAGAAACCCTTACTTCCAACTGGTGGCTCGTAGGGAAAAGACGTATTCTCTTTAAGAGTATGTGCAAGATGAGCAAGGAAAGGAATCTTTTCATCAGCAACAGAATCATCCTCGAAAGACAAATCTAAAGAACTACTGATCCCTTGGAATCCATTTTTGAGAAAATTGAAGATAATCTTAACCTGTAATATGAAGCATTGCAATTTAAATCTTTTTCACGGGACAACAGATATTATCTTTGGGAATTCACATCTTCTGTGAAGTACACACCTTAGTAGGTTGCCGAAGTTGGCAACTGTAAACTGACAAAGCATGTGAAATGCTACCACCAGCCTTTCCATAGGCCCATGCTGTCCGTGCACAAATAGGCTGATCTCCAGAAAGCCCCATAAAGAACTCAAAACGGTGAGGACTGTTCTTCTCAATCTCAACTAAGGCTGTAATATCAGTGTCACCAGCCTACCCGGAAAGATCTCAATCAGTTTTTTGTTCCACTGCAGGAATCACATTCAGTCAAGGATCTGTTTACTTGCCTGACTAATTTTAGTCTGCCAAAGCTTTGTAATGTGGAAACCTCGACGTTCAAACAAGCGGCTGCAAACGCCTTGGCCTGGGCGGCCTCCCATATTGAAAATCATAATTCCTGTTGGTTTGATTACTTCTATACCTTCTTCAACTGCCCTAGCAATTAAACCTAAGCCAAACTGATCCTCAACAAAACCCTAGAGAAGGAATAAAACAAAATAAACATGACGATGCCACAGTCCCATAGCTAGTGATTACATCAATGCAAGCATTTCTGTATGCCAGAAGATTTTTTTTTTTTATGCCACAAGATTTCTGTCACTAGGAAAACAAGGGATAACTTGAGCAGGTAAAACTGATATCTTAAAAATAATGCCATTATTGTGGAGGAACCATTTAAGGACAATATGAAGTAAAATTTAAGCTTAGAACACAACAATAAAACCTACTTCCCTAACTGCAGAAGACTAGCTTTCGCATAACACAATCAAAGTTAGGCACACAGAAAATATAGAATTGTTTCAACGGGAACTTTCTTATTTTACTTCTTGAACCCTCACTTCATGGCAGGTGGAAGTTCAGGGTTTAAGCGTTTGGCATTGAAAAATAAGAGTATACAGTTGCAAGGTTCCAAGTAAAATGAAGATGACCAATAAAGTAAATAAGGAACTTTACCTGAAGTGCACAATAATTACTCAACGAATGAAGGAATTCCTCACTTGCATTTTCCGTAATCATCTTAGACATTGCATCTGGGTTTGGATTCAGAATCTTCAGAAAGAATCGTCAATGTTTAGTAAAATGATTATCTCGGAACACCACTAGATAAACTAAATTCATTAAGTCCCAGTCGCTAGAGGAGCAGCTTGGAGCAAGGTGACAAGATCCACTTGATCTAAGAATGAAATAGATTCAAGGTGCATGCTTTTTTGAATCAAGAAATATAGCATGCATGAATTGTAATATATGCATTCCTGTGGCTCAAAATTTATAATTAATATGATTTATAAAATGGTTGCCAGCACTCTTATATATGTCTAATAGCTCTTCAAAAATAATCAGCCCTAACATCCAACTCTAACTGCCTAAGTAAATGGAATGGCATGTAGTCAAGAGTTTTTCACGGCAATATAATCATGCAGGTACGGAGGTACCTCACCGAATAACCTGGCCATTAAAAGGCATATGGAAGTAACTTGCACAAATCATGCATATAATAAAAATACCCCATATGGCAGCTCAGATAATTTCCTACATATAATAGTTCAGGAAATACCTGAGGTATGCATCCGACAATTCTGTCAAGTTGAATTTCATGATCCCTGATATATGCTAGAAGATCAGATTCATAGAACTCTACCCTGTCCAGCAAGGTTTTCTTCTCCTCATCATAGATAGGCTGACCTTTTTCATCTAGAGCATTTAAGTATAAATTTATCCAAGAAACCTTTACAGCTCTAGGATTGATATCAAGACCATAAACCTGCATAAATAGGCATCAGTCAGTGAACTGCCAAAAAAAAGTTAATTGGAAGTACTTCCAAAAAAGTAACAAAACAAAAGGCGTTGATATTAAAAGAAATGACTAGACTTAGATACAGTTTCTTAAATCCTTACTATCAGGATCTTTTATTAAAATAAAATATGACGAATGTATGGTTTTTCTAATAATAATATGACATATGCATGATTTAATTGGGAAGCCATGTAGTTATTTACAAAAGTCATACACGTTATGTCTTTTTAGAGACTTACTCCCTCCGATCATTTATATAATTCACATTCTAGAAGGATTCTATGGTCCCAAATATAAGTCACTTTGCAAAGGTTTATGAAGTATTAATTACTTTATTCCAAAAATGCCATTCTTGAAAATTGTTTTGTGGAGAATTAATTGCTTTAGAAAGTTCAAATATATGGTATTAATTAGGAGTAAAGATGGAAACCAAAATAGATATTAGACAATTTTATTAATGCTATTAACATTTCTTGGTTCCTGTGAGGTAATTGAAAATGACTTACATTAAGGACCGAAAGGAGTATGCATTATCATATTTTAAAAGGAAAACCTACTAGCAAAAATATAAACAATTATAAGTTTTTTCCCCCTAAAAGAAATAGCGATCTTCATCCCTTTTGGGAGGGGAAATGAAAGAGAAAGAAAGAAAGAGGAAAGTGAACCAAGTGGAAGCCACACAGGTGGATCCCACTTTCTTTTCTCCTTTATCTCTCTTCCATTTTACCTACATGAAGGGATCCTCTCACAAGGAAAAGTTGTGTATAGCTCCAAAGCAAACCTTCGAAGGCAGCCACTTCTCAGCTATGGCAATAGATATCCATCCATTTCCACAGCCCAACTCAGCAACTATCCTGTCCTTGAAGATGGAGTCTGAATGTCTATTAAGTCCTTCAAAAAAGGTAAAAGACCAATCTTCTGGGACAAAAATACTAGGGATCACCATCGATGTCATTTTCTTTCTTCCTTGGTATCCTGCAAGTAGCCAAAAAAAATCAGAGAAATACTGCTCGGGGTATAGCTGCTTTCTCTTTACACTCCAATTTGCTCTCCTTGGTATCCTGTATCAAACATCAGAGAAATAGCCTTGCTGCATTTTCTTCTTTAATATTGGTAAAGTGAAAGAATCTAGGAATAAGCAAAGAAAAAAGTGCGTGGTAAAAGTTGACATTTGTATAGAGTTAGGAAGATATTAAATACAGAAATTGTATGTAATCTTTCTCATAACGGTGGGGCAGGAAAACAGGACTCGAAGCGTATACTCCTAAGTTAAGGGAGGCTTTGTTTTATCCGCTTTGAAAATAAACGTAAGCAGAAAGCGGAGAAAGAGAGCACAAAAAACGTCTATAAGAACATAATTCACTACATGCAGTTTCCGCAAACGATACAGAATTGGCAGCAACGAGACTTCAATCTCCCCAACCTTAAAACAAAAGTTGTCTTTTTGTCACAAAAAAAAAAATCTTTATTTTCCCTCCATGATATGTCTTCCCTTTTTCTTTTGGCCTGAAACAGCAAATTCAGTTTTGTCTGTTGTATGGTAAACTAAAATCTACCGCGCGAAAAAGCAAATCAAGTAAAGCGATTATGCACAGCTGCTTTTCAATTTTCAACGCATCTGTTGTAAAATAAGGATAAAACCAACCAAACGAAAATCACTTTTTCATCATCCACTTCAGTGAATTGCAAAACCCAAGTCACAAAGTCACTTTCATTTATTATTTCAGTTTACTCCCGTTTGGCCTTTTTCCTGGAAAGGACACACCGATAACGACACGTAGCGGAGTCTTATGGAACACTGATTGGCCGCTCAGAAAATCCCAGAAAATAGTTAATTCCGTACATAAAGTCCCAAAAAGGAAAGAAAAGGAGATGTGTACTCGATTCAACCTTCGCCCGAGCTCTTTCTCTTTTCTTATTCTAGTTAGCGTGGCCGAGCTTTCCATTTACATACACAGATTCACTTTCTTCACTCGCATTCAATTCTCCGAGCAACGAAACAGGTAATAAAACAAAAAACACGAAGAATCAAACGACGAATAAGGAAGCTCTCAAACATGATATAGCGAGACGAGTACAGGAGGCAACGTCAATCAATACCTTCGTATTGGTCCAAGATAATGTCTTCGATCATAAAATGGTACTTCTGAAAGCACTGATCGCGTTCCTCCTTGGTGCCAAAACACTTCTGCACGTCCGAAAGGAAGAGACGAGCCTGGACCCGGGATTTCGGATTCTCAAGACGCTCCAACACCGACCGGAGAGCTCCGTACGCAGCGTCGCCGGAATGCTCACACTGCTTCAGAAACTCGTCCACTGAACCACACATATCCTTCTCTGCCATTTCCTTCTTTGCTTCTCTCTATCACTCTCTCTCTCTAAATTGGAGAGGTCAAATCTTTACGGGGAAGAGATTGCAGAGAACTGAGCTACGAGGAACGAGGAAGATTTCTGCCTGTATGTATGAATGTACGCATATATACTCTCTCTATCATATTATAAGAAATTTGTAATGAGAATTTTTTTTTAAATCTATTAAATATTTTTTTATTTTATCCTATTTTTAATATTTTCTCTCTTTTTATTTATAATATTATAATAATAATAAAATATAATATTAAATAAAAATAAAATATAAAATATAAATATCTTTTGTATTAATTTTATTTAAAAAATAATTTTTTAATATACATATAATTAATATAACTTTATTAAAAGTTATTTATCATTATTGTTATTATAGAATGGCTGTTGCATAATATTTTTCTGTCTTTATTAAAAATATACCGAGTGGAGTTTTAGCTTATGGCATGAATGTAAGACTTTTTTTTAAGGTTTTTTTTTCTTATTTTGACAAATTCATGGAATTCTTTTTTTTTTCTTTTTGTCAACCTTGTGATGCACTATCAAAATACTTGCAAACGTTCTACTCAAGGTGACATAAATAGTTGATGGAAAAAAAAAAAAGTAATTAAATAGTTACAGCACTTCACTTTTATGCGTTAACTGTAAAGTAAAGATACATATATGACCAAATATCAATTAATTCGTTGGTTGATTACTTCGCTTTGAGTCAACAACTGTCTTTAGAATAAGAAAGTGAATTGATAATAAAGGAAGAAATATTTTCTTTAGACCCAAACGTAGGACGGTTCGATTAATTTTAGGCAGTGGATACAATATATATGTAATATATTATAGTAAGTGTGAATGTATAAATACAAAAAGAAAGTCTGAATATACACATCATAATTATATACATAAAAAAAGAAATCATAATATATACATCATAATTATTCTTTAGACTTTCATAGTTTGAAAATATTGAATGATTTTCTCATTTTCAATACAATCAAAGATTTTTCTCTTTATATAAGTAACCAAACAATTATTCATTAATTCATATTTGTATGATTTCACATCCAATTCTTGATAGTATTATAACAGAGAAAGCTCTTTCTACTATTGTGATTGCCACTAGTAGTATCAAAGCTAATTTTATAAACAAATAAACTAATGGATACATAACATACTTTTTGGCATCTACAAGTTTTATCGAAAAATCACATATTCCCCCTCAGTTTTGAAAATGTACTATCCGAGCACATATTTATGAAATAATTTTCAAGCTGGCTATTTAAAGGCAAAAGTTCTACTGAAGAAAATTCTAAAAGATATAACTGAGTCAAACGAATCAACTTATCCTTATTAAATGCAGAAAAAGAATCTCTTGGATTTAAACATACTACATGAAGAAGCAATTCAATGTTCACTTCTATAAAATGATTATTCAACTCTTGAAGCTGGCGATCAATAACTTGATAAAATAATTCAACTTGAAAATAATGTAAACTATAAACTTTCTCAATTATGTGCCTTGACTTTCCTTGTGTTTGGAAGGTATCATTCATATTTAAAATGATAACATTATGCATCTCACAAAATAATGAAACTTCATTGAGCAGAGAATGCCAACTATCATCCCTTATAGTTTGCAACATTTACTTGGACACTGCAACTAGTTTCATAGCATTTACAATTTATTGATTACTTCTTTGTAATGCTTGAGATAACTCATGAGTAACCCCCAAAATGTTTCTCATCAAGTGCAAAATGAAAACAAATTCTAAAGATTGCATAAAATTTAACAAAGCACATGCTTCATCTCTTTGCTCTAAACTTATACCATCTTCCTCAACCATTTCAAGCACATCAATCATATAAGAGAATAAAGAGACAAGACTAGTAATGTAGAACCCCTCTAGTATCCCCTGCTTTCTTAATTGTAGTTTCTTGATTCAAACCATGTGCACTAGGGATTTCTCCCTTTTGCAATGCTTCATTCACCTTAGCAATTTGACTTTCACGAAGAATATCCTGATACTTACATGAAACTCCAACAACAATAGACAAATTAATAATTGTATTAAAAAATAATACAACTTCAACATGTTTTTTTGCTATTGTAACAAAAGCTAGTTAGAGTTGATAGGCAAAGCAATGAATACAAAAGGCAGAGTTCTTTCAATATCAAGCTTTTGAGATCATTAAATTCACCTTGCATATTACTTGCTCCATCATATTTGTCCATGCAATCTTAACAAACTTAACCCATATTTTGCAAATAATGACTCTAAAGCCGACTTCAATGATTTAGCACTAGTGTTGGAAATATGAACAAGACCAAGAAACCACTCTATAATTTCTCATTTTTTATTCACATAATGTATGGTCACAACCATTTATTCCTTAACTGAGATATTTCGGGATTCATCAATTAAAATAGCAAATAAATTGTCTCCCAAATATCAAGTATAACTTTAGCCGTCTCACTAACAGCAACTCTAATGATATCTTTTTTGTATTGCAAGAACTATTAATTTGAGATTTTTGTGAGCATTCCTTAAAGCTTTATGGATAGCTTCATTATGGTCAGCAAGAAAATTCATAAGCTCAAAAAAATTCCCTCGATTACTTGAAGAAAATGACTCATCACTACCATAAAAAGCTAACCCTTGGCACAATAAAAATCGAATGCAATCAACAACTACAGTCAAATGAATTTTGTATTTTTCTTTAATTTGACTAGACTATTTAGATATAGCAACTTCAATATGTTGCTTTTGTTTCATTAGAGCTTAATTATTTTTCCAAGCAATGTTATGAGCACTATTTGAACGTCCAACATAAGCTTGAAACCTCTCACTTCTTTTCCAATTTGTAAAACTTTATGTTAAAAATGCATTATCACTATCTTTATGTTCATCAACATTTGACCTCATAAGATAACAATATAAACAAAATGTAGCATCTTTTTTTTTTGCTATATTCTAATTACTACCATATTTTAAATATCAATCAGACCTAAATCTACGAAAGATATCTCCAAATTGCCTTTGTGAAAAATTTATTTCTTTTGCTTGACCAGAACCCTTCTACAAGTAATATTTCCTAATTTCATCTCTATCACTTGGATGGTAATAAGAAATTCTTGGCCTTAAACTAGGATCATTAGGAAACTTCTCGAAATCAAGTTCCAAAAACATTTTCTTTATGGATGGACTCAAGGTTTTATTTGTACACTCATCAAATGTCTGAGGAGAAGAAGTTTGTTTAGATGATAATTTTCTTTTGAAATATATTTACATTCCTAGTAGTAAAAAAAAAAACAAATCACAATTAATTATGTGCATTCCTTAGATAAAAACAAATTAAAATTATGTGATACAATTTTGAATCAAAATGTATTTACATGATTGATACTTTTAAAACAATTTGTTGATTAAATGACTTGAAACCCTATCAAAAGGTATATAGGAAGACAAAAAAAGATATTAAGAAAAGTTATAAAAAATGACCTCTTAATAAATGATATATTTGATGAGATAATATTTGATAGAGTACATTGGCGTCGTATGATTCATGTAGCTAACTACATATCAGTGGGATAAGACTAATGTTGTTGTTAATATTACTTTTAAAACAATTTATATTCTAAGACTCTAAGAGCAATATTAAATTCTAAACTCTTAGTTTATTGTTATAGCATAGGGCAAATTAGAATGGAAAAAAGCCAAATAACATGTTGTGAACACATCCTAATTTCTAACAGAGGGATTGCCCTACTACATATTGCCACATGCCAGTGCATCATTTTAAAGTTTTCTCATTAACTAAAGCTTTGTCTTTTTCCTTCAAAGAAAAAAATAATATACCAAAAAAGAAACCAATAGAAGTGTTTCAATCATTTATTTATATTCAAAGTCAAAATAAAAATAAGCAAATTTTGCAATTTTAACAGAGCATAAGAATAGAAAAAAAATGAAAAACAGAAAAAGCATTGCTAACGTGAACTGAAGAAGAAGGAGAATGCAAAGAGATGAACCAAGCAAATACTGAGCAAAATGGAAAAGCCAGCACAAACAAAATCAAGAATCAATGAAGTTGTGGGAAAAGTTGAAAGAAAGCCATATGAGCTTCTGAAGAAAATGAGACCGAAAAGATGAAGCTGAGTGAATAGAGAGGAAGCAACGCGTTTCAATTTTAATTGGATGGCTTGAATGTAATTTTATTGAATTGAGGGGCAATTAGTATTCTCCTTACGTAGTGGTGTGGGGGATAACACGTTTACACTTTTATGTTATACATATTTACATATGGGGTTTCTGAAAGTAATTTCACTTATTTTTGGGGGCAATTTTTTGACAACATGTGGGGGCAACTTTCTATATTTTATTACCTTTACTCTTATTTATTCGGTATTATTATTTATTATATAAATATTAAAAAGATATAATCATATTTTTAAATTTATAAAAAAATTAGTATGTATTTTTAATTTTATTTTTATTAATTAAAAACTGAAATAATTTATAAAATAAAAAATTTATTAAAAAAATAATAAAAAAAACACAATATTTTATAAGTAAAATTAACTAAATTTTTAAAATAATATCTTATAAATAGAGTGGGAAAAATATATATACTTAATACTTCATAATTCACTTAATACTTAATACTAAAAAAACAAAATAAAAATAGTGGGGACAACTGTCACACATCAAACAACGTGCATCGATCCCTATTCCGTGCCCTAACGCCATTGTTATTATAATAATCACTTTAAAAATTTAATGTCTTGTAATGATATTCTAAGGTTCATACATGATGGCTATTTTAGGACAGAGATTGATAATCATAAGGTGATCCGTCCAGAGTGCCCAGGAGAGGCCGTTTTAACGGATAAAGCTGGATTATCATTCTTCTACTAAGAAAAGTCACCATTTATTATCCCTAGTGTCTCCATTACTGGATAGGGACAACAATTGGTATCAGAGCCTAATCAGGCCAGACAGGAAGGAAGATATATTTATGAAAGAATGATAGAGAGAGAACTCTAGAATACCATGACTGAGTTATCAGAATCTACTTCCACTTCTACTACTCCAATTAGACTTTCTTCAGCCTTCTCCCTAAATAAACTCCCTTCTTCAGTTAAAAGAATCCTTTCCAACAAAATAGATAATCTTGTTGAGATCACCCATATCCCAGAAGAAGTTCGTATTGATAACACTGAGTTACCCTTACTCAGTCCCTATGCAATCTTCTCTCAGGATAAAACCTATGCTAGATCTCTTCGCCAGAGAATAGCAAGGATTGTTCATACTCCCAGGCCGCAGGTGAAAGAAATATGTCCAAAGTTCCAAACTGGAACAGTGTGGACTCAAAGCCACAACAGCAGAACAGTACGTTACGCTGGAGATCCCTCAACTCCTGATCAACACCTGGAGACAGCAGGGATACACCCACATCCATATTGATGCCATTAGATTGGTACTCACTCTTCATGGAAGAAAAGGCATTCCGGCTACTGCCAGAGTTGCAATTCTTGACTCCACTTATAAATCATACTCCAACGTTATGATTGGTGCACTCCTTACCACTTGCAGCAATGGAAGCGTGGTTATGACAATTGCTCCTGACTTCAATATCAAGTTGGATGATGCTACTTTACCGAACCGACTGAAGGCACAAATCCAGATCCATGGAGCAGAACAGGATGAGAAAGCCATCATGGCTACTCTCCATCACCAGATGATCTATAGACTGCAGGATCATGCAGTGAACTTAGAGTTCCCAAACTCTACCCCTGATGCACTCTACATGGTGTCCAATCAATCGGATACCTCTGTGATCTAGATACCCAGGAGAATCCCAAAGACAGAATTGGCACAGATTATGCTCCTAGAATGGATCAACAACTATGAGAAAGAGTTTCACTCTTCTTGTAGGGATGTACATACTATTGATGCTCCAGTCCTAGAACGCCTAGAGAATGGAGTGGTAAAATCCACTTTCAAGAGGCCAGGACAACCGCCAGCGTCCTATTCAGGGCAAATTCTAACGATTAATCCAGCCTATAAGCACAAGGAGAAAGTTCATATTCATTCAGTAGATGCTGAGGCTAAGTCATGTTTTGTGTCAAAAATACATGGTCATTTTGTATGGGATGCAGCTCCAGAAGAATGCGACCCAGACTGTGGTTGCTATGATTGGGATCATTGGCAAGGACCTGAACAAAACTTAGACCAAACCTCTCAGCCCAAACCCACTCCATACCTTAAACAGAAACCATCCTGCAAATCGTTCAAAGCCAGCCAGGATCATGATTTTGATCATGGTCCAAAACAAAATATTCGAAGAAAGAAAGAATGGGTAGAGATACCCAAAGAAACACCTAAACCAACTACCTTCCATCAAATGCTTAAAGAGTTAGGTCATTCGAACTTAGCTTCATCAGTCTTTTCCAAGGAAAACTTCACCTTTTCAACTTTTTTACCAGAACTTGTCATCCCCACAATTCCATCAAAGCCTATCCAAGATCTCCCTTGCATAGCAATGATTCGTCCTACATATGAAGAGGATTTTCCTCCTTTAGAACACAGGACTAATGAATCATCCAGATACACTTCCCGACCATTTGTCCAGCAGGATCAAATGACTCCTCAAGGAGCAAGAACTGCAACCCAATCTGAAGAAGTTCTAAATTGGCATACTGAAAACTCAGTTAGCCAAAACAAAGTCCTACATAGGATAAATACTCGATTAGAACAACTTCATGATAAGACGAATGTGTTCTCCAGCAAACTGGATATTCTGGATCAAACGGTCAAAAATCTTTATGAGGACTACTCTCACAGAGCTCAGAAGCTTGATCAAGAGCTCAGGGGATATATTGACGCTAGGTACACAGGACCATTGTTTTTCCAGAAAGAACAGGAATTGAAGCATGTGAAAGAGGAACTAAAAAGGATTGAGGCAGACTTTGCCAAACAATCAGCCATCCATCAAGAACCATTATTTCATACCCCGTTATATACACCACCCTTTGTGTCCTCCACCCCATATTACCCATCTTCAGCTCAAGAACCTTTCAAGATGAATTATCCAATTTTTCAACAGCTTAGAAAGGAAAGAAAACAGCAAACCCAAAAACACCAATCAGTTCCCCCAGCTCCTCAAACACACTCCCAGGCCCAAGTGTCTCTTCCATCAACCTCATACACACCAGAATACATACCTCCACAAAAACCCTTGAAGATTCATACCCCATCATCATCACCAGAAAGACAGCCGCCACCTAAAGACTTCTCAAAAAATAAGACCATTGCCACCATCAAACCCATGTCAGAACCTTCCACTGATTTTGAAGGAGATTTGTCTTTCTCAGAATCAGAGTCTGTTACAACCACCAATTCCTCTTTATCATCCTTACCGTTAAAACAACCTCCTATCTTCATGGTGGATATAAATCCTCCTCCATTTGAGGAAACACCAGCTTCAGCTGTGGAAGAACCTGAACCTATGGTCCAAGAAATACCTGAATCAGTTCATAGTGGGCAAGAAGGTTTTCACAAACCTTCAAATGGTCCATATTTTACATTTGATGATCTTCCCCATCATCGGTGGAGAGAGAAACTTCATCAATTTGGTGCATAGTTAGATGTGCAGATGACAATTGCTGTCCCTATCCAGTAATGGAGACACTAGGGATAATAAATGGTGACTTTTCTTAGTAGAAGAATGATAATCCAGCTTTATCCGTTAAAACGGCCTCTCCTGGGCACTCTGGACGGATCACCTTAGGATTATCAATCTCTGTCCTAAAATAGCCATCATGTATGAACCCTAGAATATCATTACAAGAAAGTTACTGGAAAAATGGATTCGGTTCCGTTTTCTTTCTGATACTCAAGATCCTCCTTAGAGGCGAGAGTAGAGCATACTCGAGAACTAGGATAGACAAGTTAGAGATATATCTACTTCAGAATTCTAGAGAGAGATAAGAGAATTTAGAATTCAAGAATTATATATTACAAAGGGAGTTTTCTGAATGAGTTTCAGCTTATCCCAAGCTTACAAACTGCGTCCCTTATATAGAGTGAGGGACTACAAACTTACAAAACACTCTTATGACTCATCACTTACTATTTTACTTTTAGTACAACCATGGCTGACAAGGTGGCCGACCAACAGACAAACTTTTACATGCTTTTAATAAAGTAAAGTAGCTGAGTCACCATACATATTTAACATGTGACTGTCGGCATAACAAACAAAATACAACAGCTGTTCAAGGCGAAAAACTATGACGTGACTGCACACCAAACTGTAGGCCTTGCGTAACCTAATCTTCTTTCTTGTGAAGTGTCCTATTCACTGTCATCTTCTTCTGTATCCATGTCACTTTCAGCACGGTATTTTCCTTGTCTGATTAGCATCTCTTGTTGTGCTTTGATTATTTCCAATTCTTCTTCAATAGTTTTCTTTGAAGGTTGTGACGACTGTGGATATTGAGTCCATTCTGGGGTTGTCTCAAGAAACTGCTGAAGAAAATGTGGATCTATCTCATATGGATCCTGGGAATCCATAAAGAATGATGGATCCTGAGAAGCATATGGATTCTTACTGTTAGAGGCTTCTCCTGGGTCTTCTGCTGGAGCGAGACTGAGTTGTGGCCATTCAAAGGAGATGGCTTGGCCGACTGTCATTACTTCATCTAGATCATAAAATTCTCCTGGAAAGGGTCCAAGAGAAGTACAAACTTGATCTTCCTTGTCACGTGCAAAATTATTCAAATCTAACAAAAAGTCACGTAATTCATTAATAACTTGCTTCTGGCGTAAAGGCCAGTGTAGGGCAGTGCCCCAAAGGTGAGACTGGACAGGGGTGTAAATAAGGCCTTGGTGGTCTGTTTGGTAGGGTTTATGAACAACGAAAAAGGAATAGGCCTTGGTTCTGGAAGAGGGAATATTCCAGAGGTTATTCTCGTTGATGGTATTGTACAGTTTTCCTCTCCATATTGCAAGTGGTACAAACCAGGATAAGAAAATAGATAGGTTGGATCTTTCATTTTTCTTGTCCGTAAGATAATGGTAAGTTTGTTTGGGAGGAAGGGCAATGGCACAGGCAAACAGGGTTGACATTGACCATACGTACCACATAAACTCTGGAGTTATTGGACCTTTAACAAAGGAAATAACCAGATAGGGTAATTGGGGATCAAAGTACTCCGGTTTAGGAGTAATACCCGTATCATTCAGGAAGAGATGAAAGTAGAAGAATAAGGTTTTTCTGGCTAAACTGTTGATCTGGGAAATGGTAGTAGGATGGTGAGATGGAGGGAATACAAGATCATAACTCAGATGAGTCGAAGGAGGAGGATGATTTTTAGGCATTTCTGAGATGGTTAATATGAACAAGGGGTTTTGCCTGAGATGGTTTATTTGATTCTTTGGAAGAGGTCTTGAGAGTAAATCAGCTAGGAGATTGTGTTTCCCTTGGATGTGCTTTACGGAGAATTTATAGCGGGAAAACCAATCTTTCCACCTAAGCAATTGTTTTTCTGGGAGAATCTTCTTTTTCTGGTTCAGTATGGCTGGAAATGATGTATTGTCCATTTCCACTGTGAAAGGTGTAAAGCTGAGATAAAAACTTAGCTTTTCAATGCCACGTTTTACTGCCAGAATCTCCTTGTAGATGGTATGATAATGTTTCTCTGTAGATTTGAATTCTCCACTGGCGTGAGCACAGTAGTATCTTTTGTCTCCATCTTGTTCAATCAATACTGCTCCCCAGTGATTTTCACTGGCATCAGTCTGTAAAACCAATTCACCTTTATCAGGAATTTTTAATGGTGGAGGATTTTGAGCAATCTGCTTCAACTTCTTTACTGCCGCAGTTTGCTGATCTGTCCATGGGGTTGCATTCTTTTTTAACATCTTGGACAGCTGGCTTGTATATTTGCTGACGTGTGGAATGAAATCTCGGATATAATTGACCACTCCGAGAAAGCTTTGTATATGCTTGTTTGTCAGCTTATCAGGAAAATCCAATAGCTTTGTTGCTATATGTGGGCTAGGTTGATATTGTTCAGCTGAGAAAGTCATGCCCAAAAATTCTATTTGGGCTAAGCCCATTTGGCTTTTTGAGGCTGAGAGCATAATCCCATATTTCTGAACTATATTATAAAATTGGTCCAGTAGGGTTTTTTGGGCATCCACAGTTTCTGAGTATAAAAGGATATCATCCAGGTATATTAAAGCAGAATGTATAATGGGCTCAAAGATTCTGATCATGGCTTTTTGAAATAGTGATGGGGCCGGTTTAAGCCCAAATGGCATAACTGTCCATTGATATTGAGCATTGAGTATACAGAAAGCTGTTTTATACCTGTCTTCTGGATGGACTCCCAATTGCCGGTAACCCGCTTTGAGATCAAATTTGGAGAAGATTTGGGCCTTCTTCAAATGAACAGTTTGGGTATTGATTTTTGGCAATGGAAACTTATCATCTTGGAGGAAGTAGTTCAATGGAGTATAATCTACTACGAACCTTTTCTTCTTCCTTTTCTTTTCTGCATCCTTTTCAACATAAAAAGCATAACAAGCCCATTGCGAAGTTGTGGGCTCTATTAGGCCTTGTGCCAGCAATTCTGCACATTCTGTTCTTGCTAGCTTCAAGTCTTCTGGAGACATTCCTGGATGAGATGCTTTGATAGGATTAATATCCTCATTTCTTTTGAATGGAAGCTTCACAAAGAATTCTTCATTCTTCCATAGTGGATGAGGATGTTTAAAACTCTGATGGTTTTCTGGACATAAAGGTAGCAGCTTATCCCTGAGAGGGATATAATCAGAAGGGACTTGTAGAAGTTCAAATAAGTTGCTAATGGGCTCCCATGGAATAAATTGAGCTTTATAACAAACTCCTTTTGGGAGTATTTGTAACTTTTTTGCCTTGTGATACACGTCCATTCCAATCAGTAAATCTTTTGTTGGTAAATTGCTGCCCAGTATTTTTGTCCATACCACACAATTAGGAAAAAACTGAACTCCAATCTTCTTTCTGGAAATAAGATTAATGGAGAAATATTTCCCGTCTGCTGAAGAGAAATACTCTTCATATGGCAACCATTCATCTTCTGGTAGAATGTTAGGATTCATAACACTTCTGCACGAACCTGTGTCCATGAATCCAATAACTGAGATTGGCCTGGCATACTTCTCTATCAATACTTGAACTTTGATGTTTGGAGAAGGGATTTCTTTGATAATAGGCTTTACTAGATTAATATTGCAAATTTGATGATTGCAAGAATAATCTGCCTCTTCTTCTTCTTCAGAACTGGACTCATCTGATTGAGGAATAACAATAACTGTTTGCTCATTTTTCTCATCCTGCTCCTCATAAATTTCTTCAAAATCTTCTTCGGGAGATAAGAGATACATCTCTTGAAGCTTTGTCAACAGCTTTATCCCTTTCTTAGTCTTATTTGGACATCGTTTTGCGTAATGCCCTTTCTGACCGCAGAGATAACATCTGTTAGAGAATCTGCTGGTTGAAGATGTTCTTTTCTTGAAAAACCTGAAAGGTTTTCGTCTCCTTTTTGAATAGAATTTCTTCTTCTTAGGATACTGGAAGAAATGTGATTTCTTCTTTGATGAGCATGAGCAGGCTTCTTTATCCTTGCATTTGATTTTTAAACCTGGCCTTCTGCAAACTTTGTAAAGATGAGTTTTCTCCTTTAGCACATTCTTAACAAATTTCTGCTGTTCGCATAGTCTGTCTAGTGCTCCTAGGGCCATCTGATAAATTTCTCCGAGAGATATATGCGTCATGTCTCTCTGCAAGGCATTGATGGATTTTTGTTTCTCCGGCAACAGTTCTTCTGGCAAAGAGGCTATGAAGACATGTCTCAAATTTACGTCATTGGCTCCTCCTAGCATATAATACTTTTCTGCCATTCTTTTGTAATGCTTCTGCAAATCATGTCTTTCCAATGAGCAACATTTCATTTCAAAATACTCTTGACGAGCCCTCCTGTCAATGATTCCGAAATCTCCAATGAATTCTTTGTGCAAAATTCCCAAGAAAGTAGGTATGTCATGTTGAGTCATCTGGAGTCTTTGATACTCACTAAGACTGGTAAACCACTCTCTTAGATTTCCAGTTAATCTAGATAAGAAGTTAGTCAACACTTCTTGTCTGTTGGCTCCAATTAATTTATTATTTATTTTTTAAATTTTATTACTTAATATTTTAGGTTTTAATATTTTTTTGAGTAAAATTTTTTTTATAATTAATTTTCTCTACTTATCCTTATATATAATTTCCTCAAATTTTTATTAGATGAAAAATAACATAATTTTTGCCCCGCCCTTCGTTTTGTTGGTGTTAGCATTAAACCGGAAATTGAGCTGATGTTACAGGTGCACGGTGCAACAAGAGAAAAACACAGAGATGGGATGGGCTTTTTTAGCCAAATATGATAAAAAAAAATTACCAAAACACAATATATTAGACTTTATATATCAAACTATATAACCAAATTTTGTACCTCCGAAATAGAAACAAGTCAAATAGGTTGCTTTTTGTGAAATTTAACAAAAGCAAAGTCACATGGCAATTTATGCCGCTTTACTTTTTTTTTTAATTTTTATGTGACTTCATTAATAATTGACACTTTTTTTTATTAGTCAAATTGATATCTACTTCAAACAAATTGTAATAAATAGTAGTAATTAAAGAATATTATTTATATAATTAATGATAAATTAATTAATAATTTGTATAATGATTAAAATAATGATAATTTATAGTATAAATTACTAATAATTGATATATTATCAAAAATAAATATTAGTAAAAGAATTTTAACAAATATTTAAATAAAGAATTTCGGACCCTTATCATTGTTGAATAAGAGAAAAAAACAATTTGGGATCCTGATAAAAAAATATTCTCATGCCTAAGTGAACTTTCTACTATACTCAAGTAGATTTTTTACTATGTCCAAGTGGCCTTCTGACAAGTTATGCCATTCCAGTCGTATAATTTAGAAATAGGTAACATATATAAGACAATTGTATAGTGATGAGTGCAACTTAGGTTGCGTCTCTCGAGAAGAAATAAGTCAATGAAATTATGTATAAGTATGTAATTTCAAACTAAAATAATGCATCTAAATAATTTTTAAAAAAGCAAAAATTTTAAGAGAGCAAAATAATTCCTAAATAAAATGAAATTCAAAACCAAACTACCTAAATGCATTAATCTAATTAAATAACTAAATGCAACATAAAAAGTAACTCACTATTAATTAACTAAATAAAATGTTAAAAACAAAAACTAATATAAATGCAACTATATATATATATATATTTATCAAATGAGATGCAATACAAACTACTTTTATAAGTAAATGTCAATTCCAACTATGATTTTGGAGATAGGGCTTTGCTTTCCAAACAATTAAAGTGAAAATAAAAGCAAGAAAAATTAAATTTAAATTTAAGCAAATTAAAATAAATAAATAATTAAGACAAACTAAATGCTAGTTAAGATTTAAAAAGATAACTAAAAATTAATTATGGAAATGTGCGTTATTTATGGGTTTGACATATTATATGAGTCTATCATGACTTGAGTCCAATTAAATTAATAATGAGGATGTGATTAAGTAAGTTAATTACATAGTTAAGACACTTAACCACCATAAGTTTAATTTAAGTAACCAATTAAGCCTAGAAACCTTTAGTTATTAATCAACTACTTTAAACTAATTTTGCCTAATTAATTAACTTAATTTTAATGTTAATTTGACTTCCAAATAAATCTAGAAAAATTGGGTAAAATTATCTAATTATATTAAATTAGACAATTAATTCCTCAATTAACCATGATTGCACTTAACATTATCTAATTTACTGCATAAACCAATGAATTAATTAATATAACACCAATATTGGGTAAAATACTCAATTTTTCATATCTAGACATATCAATAAACTAAACTCAAATTAACATAAACCATCCAAAATAATATACACAATCTAATCCAGTTTCCATACATCAATGTCAATACAAAATTTCATCAATTTCAGTTCTAAAAACTAAAGATAAAATCAATCAAAATTATAAAATTAACATCCCATTTTTCTTGAAGTTTATCCAGGCTCCACACAGGCTCTATCTGTTGCTCCGCAAATCAACCACAAAATTTCATCAATTTCATTTGCACGAAGATGGCATGAAAGGAAGACAAGAATGGCTGGGCCATGACAAGAGAATGGAAATATGAAGACCCACGAGCTGAGTGAAGTGAGAATTGGCTGTTAGACCCATGGCTGTTAGACCCACGGCTTCAAGCTTTCTAAATCTCCCATAGTGAAAATCGAGCAAGGCAAAGAGAGAAGAAAGAGACGAAAATAGATATGGATGGTGGAATGTGGAAGAATGGAAGAACAATCGTGTGGATATGGTGAAAAATGACAGAAAAATTGAGGAAGCAAAGGAGGTGGCGGCTTCTGCATCAAGAGAGAATGAGAGACGAAAGAGAAAAAAAATGAAGTCAACTATCTGCACCAAGACTATGATCTCGTAACAGAGATCAAATCTATGATGGCTTGTGACTGGCATATAGACATCAGATGGACCCCAAGGGATAGCAACGTGATAGCGGATCGGCTTGCTAAGATGGCGTCAGCAACAACCTCAGGGCTGCATATTCTTAATCAGGAGATGGTTCGGGACATCATCCGCAGGGGCTTCCCCTCCTAGTTTCGCCTCTGTTTTCTTTTTTCTTTCTTCGTTTGCGTCTGTGTTTTTCTGTTGTTTCGTTATTCCGGTCTGTCAAAAAAAGAAAAGAAAAAAAAATGAGAGATGAAGTGAGAAAATGGGGGTGGCGGCTTCTAGGAAGGGAGAGAGGACTGACCGAATAAAAAAAACGGTGAAAATGAGCCTAAGGCTTGTTTGGTTGCAAGAAATTAAGGGTATGGGAGGAGAGTTTAACCAATAAAAATAAAGGTGAATAAAAATGGATAAATAAAAATAAAAAAAATTGAAAAATTAGGAAAATAAATTATTTATAAAATTTCTTTTATCTGATGACAAAAACACCCCTTCAAAATTTTAATTACCATGAATCATAGCCTACAAAAAAATGCTACATAAGATATATTATGTTCCAAATTAAATAAATGCAGATTAAATTTTAATTCAAGGAAATTAAATTAATTATGAAATAAAGTTTAACCTCAATTTAAAGATAAATAATGAGTTAGAATGATAAAAAAATAAAAGAAGTAAAAAACGAAATTTTCAAATTTTTTTAACAATTGTCAATTTTGAATAATCTCTTTAATAACAATTAAACCATAAATTACCCATATCATATTGAAAATTATTAAATAAAATAAAATCAAAGAATGAAATTATTGGAATAATTTGGAAGATAAAAATATTAAAATTAAAACTTAATTTTAAAAAATTATCCCAAAATTCTCATTTATTACAAATTAAAGTTAATTACATAAATATAATCTAAATCATATAAAATTAGCTAAAATTTAATATTAAAAATACTTAAATAAGAGGAATAAAAAAAGTAAAAATTCATGATTATTAGCTTTTACCATTCTCAAATGAGATCCTTTGTCAAAAATATTTTTTATAGGATCTCAAATTATTCTTTTTCGTTAAATACCAATTAAAAACACATAAATTTAATTAAAAGTCCAACAAGAATTAATCAATAATTAACTACACTTGCATAAGTTTTGTTGCAAATTTTTCCATTCCCTATACGTAAACTATATACATATGATTTTTTTTTAACATTCAAACATGATATCGAAATTGCTTGCAGAGGCAAAGAATCTCTGCAAGCAACATCTAATATGTATGAACAATCAAATTTTAAAATAATAATAATAATAATGAAGAAGAAGAAGAAGTAGAATAACAAGTATTCGGCTTCTTAATTTTTTTTTAAAAGCAAAGAGAAAAAGTAAACTAAAGAAGTCGAATATGTAGGGATTAGACTTCTTTAGTTTAAAAAAATTATTTCCTTACTTTTTAAGTATAAATTTAAAAGAAAAAAATTAGCATATTTCATGGTGTACTTGTACTTCATGTGTTTGTGAAAGCAATGATAGCTAACCAGGACATGATACTACAATGATGTGAAAAGAGTGATAACATGGCATGCTTGTAATTCAGTTGCTCTCCTTTATTTTTCTTTTATTTAAACAGTTGCTCTCCTTCATTTCGTATTGTTTCTTTAGTTTTTCAACTCCTTCATTTCAATATTGGTTTTATGTTTTTTTTGCCACACTTCCATCTTCATTCTCTAATCTACATTAACTTCTTATGTATTCTAGGTTTTATTACCACAACTTTATTTCACATTAAAATTTTTCTTCTCACATTGGGTACTTATTTTTCTCTTAATCAAATTTTATCAAGTTTTATACAAGTAGATTTAATTGGATTGTACACCTGAATGATTATATTATTTAATCTGTGCAGCATTATCCTATTTTTTTTTCTATGTGAGTCCTCCAGTTCCATTTAGTTTTCATCTCAAGTTAATATTAATTTTAGGAAGTGTATTTATTTTTTTATTAATGTAATTTGTGATATAGTTTTGTTGTTGTTTTTTGTTTAGTGTAATATTTTTGTTGATGTAGCATTCTTTATCTCATATAATTTAATTAATCATAATTTATAGTTTTTATTTTTTTTCTAATTATTTATTCAGTTTTAACTTAATTTTTAAAATTTAATCTTTTGCTTTTTAAAAAAATGAAGAAGAAGTAGAATGCCTTCCATTCTACTCCTCCACTTTATAAAAAAAGTGAAGAAGTCAAATGGCTCCTTGAGAAAAATATGAACATGATAGAGATCATACCACTATTTCAGCCACATCCAATATATGTGTAGAGGTTGATTTTTTTTTTCTTTAATACAATCATTCTCATTGCCCTCATTTAACTCTTACATTCCTGGTCAATTTAGATTATTCATGTTTTTATCAAATGACTCAACTTTATTTGGCACCAAATACAACATGTATTCCTTTCACCATGGCGAGTCATTAAATCAAGTATTTAAGACTCCCCGCAAATCAATTTCTTTAGTTGACTTTATTTGATTTAATTTGAATACTGCACAAATATCAATAATAGTTGAGTCACCCGAATTACACCATATAGAAGAGGACATATGACCACAATGTAATAGATGAAGAGCAAGATGTCACATTGATAGTCACCATATATGAGGTGACTAAATTTTTGTACTTAATAACTAATTATTACTATACTATCTCTTTTATTTTATATTCAATTATTTTCATCAATTAATTATGAAATTTATATTTTCATAATTGGTATATATTTGTAACTTAATTATAGTTTTATTTTATTTCTAATCATTATTATTTACTTATTATTATTATTATTTAGTTATTAATTAATATTTGTTAAACTTTTAATTAAATTCATCTTTTTTAATGATTATTCAACAATAATAATAATCCAATATTCTTTATTTAATATTTTTTAAAATTTGTTGACTAATAATTATTTTTAATAATATACTAATACACTTAAATTTTTACCCATTTTATTCTACCTTGGTTAATTTTGGGATTTTTAGATGATTTTATAATTTTAGCCAAAATTTGGATTTGATAGATTTTGGCTTTTATTCTTTGCAAATATGTTCATTTTGTGTTTATTATGTACTCCTAAAAATTTGATAATTTAATTCTTTTTATCTTATTTAATACATACATTTCATTGTGGTTTTATGCCTAATTATATCTTATTGAGTGAGAAAATAAGTGATTTTGAGGTTAATTCTAGTTAATGTTTTTCTAAGAGTATTCATTTCTTCATTTGTTTAACCATTCCCGCTATCATATATTATTAGTTTTCATTTCATGTTGAATACAAAATTCTACTGTCTCACCATCTCTCTTTTTCCCAAAATACCCCCTATAAATAGCCATTTGGATTTTATCTTAATAATTTTGAATTAGGTTACCTTATGATTATTAGCCACTTAATCTTATATAATTAATGTTTTGAAGTTAGGTCATTAAGTTTAAGGAAGTAATTAGAAAAATAAATTAAGTTGATCTAGGGCAAAATAGTTATTTGCTTAAAAAAATCATTTTTTAAAGATTTTCTTTGAGTTTTTAGTTCCTTTATTTTTCAATAATTATGTCCCATTTTCCTCTCTATTTATACTTAATTTTTATGCCTCAATTAATCTTAATTACAGCCTGCTTGAATCAATTTATTTCAATAAAATTAACGTAGCTTAATTTTTTATTAATTATTTTTACTACATAATCTATTTTGATTTTACACTTTTATAGGTGGAAGACTAATTGAAGGACATTTTAGCCATTTTCTTGGAGGGATTATGTGGCATTTTTTTTCTCTTTCCATCTTTCCCTCATTTTTACCGTATCATCATTTACCCATTGAAACCCTAGCTTTCCCATTGTTATTTTCTTTTAACCTTCCTCTTGCTGAAAAAGGAGTCCAGCTGTCGGCCTCCCCAAGTCCTCACCTCCTCTCTTCCACACAACTTCCCTGGGTTTTTGCAAAAACCCTTCATTGTACCCCAAACTGTCTTCATTATTTCACCATCCCCCATCTCCTCACCTTTCTTTCACCATTAGCCTCCATTCTCCCTAACTCTCTTTGCCTTGGCTTAATTTTTCTTGCTTCCTCTTGGTGAAATTTTCATTCAAATGCTAGGGTGATTGTGAGTCAACTATAGAGGAGGCAAAAGGGAGCTAAGCTTGGAGCTTAGTGGAGACCATGTTAATGCTTGGGATATTTTTCCACACCCTCCTCATTTATTTCTTGCTATTTCATTCAAATTTGATCTAGGTTTTTAGTTTGGATTTAATGAAATTTGCATAAATTTAATGATAGATTGTTGGAAACTTGTTGAATTGGATTTATATACATTATTTTGGATTAATGATGTTGAATTGAGCTCATTGTGTTGGCTGTATAGATCTAGAATTTATGAATTAGTGCTTCATTTTGATGTTATCTTGGTTAATTCATTATTTAATAATGTTAGTTAAGTGATATCTTGAGTGGTCTTACTTAATTAGAGGTTAGTCTACTTAATTAGGCCTAAGTGATCATTAATTCCTAACTTTCTAGATTTATCTAAAGGTTAAATCAACATCTTAATTCAGTTAATTAATTGATTTAGGCAAGTTTAGATGACTTAATTAACATTAAGTATGCTATGGTTAATTTAATAACTTAGTTGATAAGTACCTAAATTAATTGGTTAATTTAATTAATCACATTCCAAACATAACTAATTTTTTGAATTAAGTTAGGAAGAGCCAAATAGACGTCGTCAAATTTATAATTGATTAACTATTCTATTCGCACACTTTTCCATTCTCTTGGATTTTAGTGTTTGGTTTAGTTAATTTTCCTTTCCTTGGTCATTCCAAATTCCTTTGTATTTGTATTTCCCTTTTATTTGTTTACAAAAACCCCTTTAGTGTGAGAGTATTTGTGTCTAATTGAATTTTACTTACCTAATTAAATCAAAATTTGATTGCATCAGGTAAGAACGAATTAGGGTTCGTTTCACTATACTACATTATTTTTAATTAAACCCTAATAATTGAACAACACCCATAACACCATTGTTATATACTAATTATTAGTAATTTATATTTTCTTTAATTTCATTTATAAGGTATTATTTAAAATATTTATTTAATCTTATTTATAAGGTGTAGTGTCAGATTTTCATATGAATTCACTACCTTACTCTCAATAACTTTACTGTTTCATAAATTATTTTCTATTTTAATATACTCTTTTTTTTTCACATAGTTATTATTATTTGAATGAGAAGTAGGGATAAAATTAGAAGTTTATATTAATTTTTTGTAGCTATGAGAGTATAACTAACTCTCTTTAATACACGTATATTGGTTAATAATAAAGTATAACTAAGGCTGGAAGGAGTACTATAAACTATCATTATTTCTAATTATTATATAAATCATTCTTTTTAATCATTATACAAATTAATTTTATCAATGATTATACAAATAATATCCTTTATTTAATATTTGTTACAATTTGTTTAGCGCCCCCACACTAAGAATTTTTTTTTAAAATATAGAACAAAAAAGCAAGTTGTTTTTCTAAAAAAATATTAAATCAAACAGAATAAGTCGTATATTTGCTAATTGACTTATGTATTAGGAGACAAGAGGCATTTAGTTAAATCAACTTTGTCTCTTACAGTTTGGAAAATAAAGTCTAACATATTATATTTTTATAATTCTTTTGTTATATTTGGCTCAAAACACTGATGGGATGTCTCCCAGCTTTGCGGGGACTTCAAATTAAGCTTTCATCAGCTTTGCTTAAGATCCAAATCTACCATCCGAGAAAAAGAAAAGAAACAACGAAAGGGAAAATCACAAAAAAAAATTCTAAAACACGAAAATAATTATTGTAAAGTCCTAAAATACTAAAAAATTATAACCAAGTTTCATTTGTGTAAAATTCTAAAAAATGAGTATAAAAAATTTTATCATTAGATATAAAATTGTAAAAGTATAAAATATTGGTATATAAGATTATACTCAACAATAAAATTTTTTATGTTTATTTTCTAATATTTTACATCAACGGGATTTGAGTGTAGTCTAATATTAAAGTATGATTTTATACCTAATAATAAAATTTTTCATATTCATTTTTTAAGAATTTACATCAATAAAACTTAAATATAAACCTTTAGGATTTCGAGATTTTATAATAATTATTTTAGTGTTTTAGGATTTTCATGTGATTTTCCAAAATGAAAACCCAATCTGCCAGTGTCCCTTTGAGAACTGCTTTTTTAATTTCAAAATCATTTGAAGATAATTTCAAAAGAGATGGATTTTTTTTGCAAATTTTAATTTTGTTAAAATTATAACCTTTATTCATTTTTCCTAAAAAAATTTTGAACCGACTTGATTAGCAGGAAGTAAAACAAAGAAAACAATAGAGTCTCACACCTCTCCTACTAATTTTAAGTGGAGTGTACCAGGCACGTGTAGTAGTACAACACCTGGGCAACACTTGACGATAAGAACAGATACTACATTTGATCTAAGCCAAAAGGCCGAGAAAGGTAAAAAGAAATGTAAAATTTGTTCACAAGCATGTAGTACTTTTGGGATGGTGCAAGTTAGTTTGCAAGTTCAAGTAATTTAAAGACAATTACAAAATTACAAGAATAATTTTTTGACAAACTAAATTGCAAAAGAAAAAGAAGTAAGATGAAAAAAAAGTTGCACCAATTTTACTATTCTTTTCCTCCCTTGTCTTTTCTTTGAATTTGATTTCTTGCTTCCATGATACAAAAGAAAAAATGAGCATTGCTAATTTGGTGCATTTCATAGAATGATACAAAGCACTCTAGCAACATAGAGACAAATACTAAATGGTTAGTCAGATGTGCCCAAAATATTAAAATTTGCTCTGACAATCCCCAATAGAATGGAGATTGGAGACCATCGATTAATTTAGATAAATAGGACACTTAGGGTGGCCTTCATCTATCTTTCGTTTTTCTTTGTTTGTACATTAGTCTTTCATTTTTTTTTTTAAAAATAGAACTTGTTATTTGAAAGGGTTCTGTTCGAATTAGTTTAGACCTGAATCAATTCTCCAATTAAAATAGGATAAATGTAAGAGATACTGGGTATACATGTAAAAAAAAATTGACACAAAAGCATAACTTTAAGCTTAGAAATATGTGGACCGTTCTATAAAGGATAGCATCAAACCTAGAAATTTGTGAATTGTTCTATAATAAAAAGTATCAAAATTCAGTTAATAACTTTTAGCAAAAAAAAATTTTAAAAATAAATTAGCAACTCCATATCTAGCACCATCTTTCATGCCACACAAGATCACAGTATTATGAACATATTCAAGTTTGCATAATAAAATGAAAACATGTAATTAATTATATGTTGCTTTTACAAATGCTAGTAATTAAACTAGAATTGAATGTACTTTTATAAGTATCATGTGCTCATCCGACTTCAATTTAAATAATTCAGATTTAATTATATTTTTTTATTATATTTTTAATATATTTTTATTTTATTAGATACAGAATTTAAAATAACATATTGTTGAGGTAGATTGTGAAGTTGGCAAAATTTGACTGTTGAACGAGTCAATGGACAGGATCAAACCACGTCAGATACTGGGTGGATGAATACGATGCGTTGATCAAATTAACGACCACTATCAGCTGTAGAATTAACTCCCTCCAGGATGGATGGAGGCCTCGCAGGTCCAAGCAGCGTGAGATGATATGAGTTTGGGAACTAATTATTCACTAATTGGTGATGGAATTAACTCAGATTTGGATAACAAACCCTAGCAATCTTCCTCTAGCAGAGCAGCTTCCAATGGCGAAATAAGTTCGATCTCTCACTCTCACGCGTCCAGCTTTCTATGACCATCTCTGATTTTGGGTTCTGAAAGCAGATTCTTCACTTTCGCTTGCTTTTCTTCTACTTCCATATCTCATGCTTCCGTATTCAGAGGAGTCACAGGACGACTTCATCAGTGGGACTTAGTGGTGTGAACATAACATATATATAGCCGAAGCTTCAAAATATTTTGATTTTTCAATTGTTCCATCATCTGTGTATACCCTCTTCTGTTTCTATTGGTTAGATCATACACAATTGTTACAACTGATGCCTCTGGTTTTTATCACATACCTCGAGTTGTAATATCAGATTTATGATAGACCACGTAGTTTCATTGCGCCAAGGTTTATTGGAGAAGAAGAGCACAGAAACAGTCTCATTGCGCAGCCATGGATGATAGAGAATCTCTAATGTGTGTGGATGAGAGAGGATGGGGGAAGAAGACAAATTAAAGTCTTTTAAACCACAAAATTGAGGTGGCCCACCCAACAAATCCACTACGAACCAAAGAAGGCAATATATATATTTTTTCACTCAGCCCAGAAACATGAAATAGAGGGAGGGGAAGGAATCCTTCAGGAGGCTCGACCAAAGGGAAAGGAATGGCTTCCCTTTCGTGGTTCTGTAGTCTGCACAAGCGACCTACCCTCTGCTACTTATCAGCTTCTTCCATCGACAGAGGTCAGTGTTGAATATTGTATCACTTAAAAATATTTTGATATATACCTGTAGTAATAATTAAATTAAACATTCTGATTTATTATTTATATTTTAAATATTAATATATTTTGCCATCATTAAAATATGTCATTATTTGTGACTAATTAAGGAATTAGTGTGTCAATTGGTCTAACTAATGGGACTCAAACTAAATGATATGGCCAGATTTGTTATTTTATTGTGACTATTCTTGAGCGGTTTTCTTACTAGGATAGATTTTCTGTACATCATCGTCATCACTGAACTCTTATTTCTAGTCCAAAGAATGCTCTGGCTTTTTAATTATTCTAGTATCTCTCTGATTTTAGATTATCATTCGTGTAGATTTAGTGTTCTACATTCGGTTTCATAAGTATGACGAGATATTTATAATTTTTTTCTGCTGTCATAATATCATGTGTATGATATTAATTAAAACTTTGTAGGAAATTTTGTGGGATTATATATCATGCATGGATATCAATTTGTCCTTCAATCAGTACTGGAATAACTCTGATTCTCCACAAGGATTCCATTTCTGAATGATATTTGTTGTTCTTCAGCTTCTTCATTGGATTACAAAACTATCCAACAAGATTCAGCCACTCATGTTTGCCCCGTCAGTATCAGTTCATCCATCCAACAACCCTATGCTCCTCCTTATAGACGACAACTGATTATTCTCTCTGCACTCGCTGCCTTTACATTTCCCCCCACTCTTCCATATGCCTTTGCCGGTATTATTTCTTCTTTCTTTAATTTCTTCCGCCTACACATTTGTTGTTTTAAAAAAATTCCTTTCAGTATTGTTCAATTTCACCCTCAGATTCAGATGTTGAACGTATCTACGCTGATGATGTGAATAAGTTCAAGATAGTCATTCCCCAAGGTGATCCAAATTAATTTTCACATTTCACTTCACTAAATTGCTGCTTGTTTGAGCTGCTTCCCTTTCTTTTTCCTCAGAATGGCAAGTCGGAACAGGAGAGCCTAATGGATTCAAATCCGTAACTGCTTTCTACCCTCAAGATGCTTCGAGTTCCAATGGTATTCTTGTTTTTCTTTTTTTGGTCACTCTGTATTTGTATATATTTGCTAGTACTGGCAGAGTCTAAATCTGTTGCTTTAATTAGTTAGTGTAGTGATCACGGGGCTGGGTCCGGATTTTACTAAGATGGAATCGTTTGGGAAAGTGGAAGAATTTGCTGAGACTCTGGTATGGTTTCCTCAATTTTATTTTCAGGATGGCTTGGTTATAATATAGCCATATCTTCTTTTCTTGTCTTTTCAGCTAAATGCTAAGTTGTTACTTGTTTATCAAGTTCAGGTCAGTGGGCTGGACAGAAGCTGGCAGAGACCTCCCGGTGTAGCTGCTAAGCTCATAGATTGTAAAGCTGCTAATGGTAATGCTACATCATACATGTGCTACTGATTTCTACTGGAATTCAAATTCTCTGTAATAAAAAATTTACTGCACATAGTGCTGTGATCATGAGAAAGAAAGAAAAAGTCAGAATGAGTGTGAAAAAATGAACTGGGACCCATATACTTACATTTATTTGTGTCACTCCCTCTTTTACAACATTACAATACTATAGTAGATTCAGTGTTTCTACTCTCAGTCATAGTGCTTGACCTAAACTATGTTTCAGGCTTCTATTACATCAATTATTCCCTTCAAAATCCCGGTGAAGCTCGCAGATATCTTTATTCAGCTATTGGGATGGCATCAAATGGATGGTATAACAGACTCTACACGGTCACTGGACAGGTGTGCCCATTTATAGTTCATACCGCATCAAAAGAGTGTATCTGTTATAACCCGAACATTACCTTTGGGTTCAATCCATTTTTACTCTTTGTTCATTTCTTGCCTGCTTCCATGTAGTTTGTGGAAGAAGACGCCAGCAAGTACGGTTCTCAAATTCAAAAGGTGAACTCATATTTACTCCCTCCCTTCACACCCCCCACCCAAAAAAAAAAAAAAATAATAATAAAAACAAATCTAAGATGAAGCCCGATTAAAAGACGTAGAGGAAGATCAAAAAGGATATTAAGAGAAGTTATAAGGAATGACCTTTTTAGAAATAATTTATCTGAGGAGATGATACTTGATAGAATTCATTGGCGTCATATGATCCATATAACCAACCCCACATAGTGGGATAAGGCTGTTGTTATTGTTGTTGTTGTTGTTGTTGGATCACATGAAGGTCATGGAAAATCGAACAAGACAGCGCTTGTACTATATGTTCCCTTTGTGCTTTAAATGTTGGATGAATTGTGCAAGTGGCATTTCATTTTATGTGCTGAAACTCGAATCACCACTTGGTTCTTGCAGGCGGTCGCATCATTTGGGTTTATATGAATTCGTGGTTACTATGGGAGATGCTTACTGAATATGTATTACCTCTACTTCGTGCCTGACATCTCCTTGTATATCTATTACTATCTAACGTTATCTATTTTTCCTTTCAATTTCTCGTTAATTGATTCTATTTCCAATTATGTGTGACTGGAGAAATTAGGAACTGTGGCGGCTAGAAATCAACAAGACTACGTTAGAAGTAGCATATAATAACCAGAGCAATATACCGTTTTACTTACGGAGCCCTTTTTATTTTTTCCTATTGGGCACCAATAATTACGAGTGTAAGAGGTGCAGGTACAATATTATCCAATGGAATATGCAATCTTAATACAAGAGGAAAATTTCCTCCAAAAGTTATGAAATTTTACTTCAATTAAAGTTTAGGATGTTTTCTATTTAGTGGAGAAATACTTACTAAAAAAATAATATAATCTGATCATTTAAATTAGTGGTGCATGGAGACAGAGCGAGATTTAAGTTGGCTACGAACTCAATGCCCAGCCTAGAGAAAACCAGGCTCCATTTTGTGAGCTTGAGGCTTGCCCGGACTTACCCAAATAGGATTGGGTTTGTTGTCTATGTTATCGGGTTGCAAGACCACTATGTCCATCTATCACTGCCTTAAGTTTTTTTCCCCTTTTAATTTGGGCTAAACACTAATGAACAAGTACCATGCATTGAGCTCACAAAATGAAACCAAGTCTTCTCCAGGCCGGGTACCAGGTTCATAGCCAACTCTCAGTTTTTGTGCACCAACAATTTAACAATTACATATAATTCATGATTAACTCAGATGTTTGTCTCTACCATATGAAGTCTACCGAAGACAGTCGTAGTCCCTTCAGGGACATCCGAACCGATAAATTTGTAACGATACCAAAGACACTTGTAATAAACTAATGGCAAATTTTTTTTTTATAAAAATCCTTAAGTATTTATTTCTTCAAAAAAAAAAAAAACTCGAACAAAACTTAGAACCAATCACATGGTGCTAAAGTGCTAGAAAAATCGCATGTTGAAATTTTATTAAAGAAGCTGATAGAAATAATCTTGTGTACCAAACTTTCGCCCATGAGCTTTTGGCCAAAAAAAAAAATTTCTACCATGAGCTAAACTGAGCAACAAACAATCAGCATATTTTGAACATTAACAACATTCTAATGGTCAGGTGATTTCCATGGCACTCCAGCTTCCTGTTTAAAACTGTTGGGTGATTCTTCCAAAAGCAATGTTTTAGTGATTAGCTTCAAAGACTGTCACGTTTAGTTTCCGTCAGAAACCACGTTTTGGATAGGCAACACCCTTTTAATGGAAAAACAAATGGCCCTGAATCACACTCTCCGACAAACACTTGGGAGACATGAATAGTGCTAATGACGTAAGCCTTCAGAACCAACTAAGCCAATAATGGGGCATTGTGTCTTAATATGCAGAAGCCTGAAGCTACTGAACAATTCAAGGAGCATCACTCTTCCTCTACTAGACTAACCATACATCTAATAAAATTCATCCTCAATTCCTCATAGAACCGCCATCTCAACTTGTCAACATAAGGTATGGGGTATGGTAAAGAGAAACCATCTTCTGGTGCAAAAATTTTCAGCATTTCCAAGTCTTTCTCATAATTTTGATCTCAGAAGGACCACACCATATTGTGCGTGTACATGCGTGAAAATAAAAAAAGCGGGGGTTAAAAAAAAAAAAAAGACCCCCTGCCAGTGGGGTGGGGGAGTCATTTTGCAGTAGTGCAGGCAAAGCAATTGAAGTAGAACGGCAACAACTAAGGACCTCAATGCAGGTAAGATACAGAGCCATAGAATTCAAAGGCACTAAAAAAGCATAACTTCTACATTCAAAGCTGCAATTCAAGTCAACGAAAGGCTCAATTATTAAACACCTTAAAAAAATAAGATGAGGCAGTCCAGGGTTTTTCTTTCTCCCAAGAATCCACCTGCAAAAGTCATATAATTGTAAGCAATTTGAAGGGAAGAAAAATTTTCTGAACTCCCGATTTCTTTAATTTCATTCTCACTTTCAACTTCACCACAAGGCTCTACATTTCCCTTAATCACATTCTCATTTATAAAAATGAAATACCTAATGTAGACTAAGTATATGCATATAATATTTAGAGAGTGTCGGCCTCAGTCTCGACGAAACTCATACGGAATTAAATTGTCAGGATAAGAATCTTTACCTTATAGCTACAATCATAGTATATATTCTTCCATTCATCATCCTAGCCAATCCATAAAAAGAATTATTGTTTGTTGACCCGAAAATTCTGAACACTTGAATATCAATAACCTTTATAAGCTTAAATTGCGAAATACTGTTCACCCAGACTCATTTTACTATTAAATCTACTGTTTAAAATTCATGTTTTTTTTTTCCTTTGAGTTAGTTTGACATTTTCTCCATGCTATGGATCTGTCCAACATGTAGTCAAATGATAATAAATGTGATGCCAAAATTTTCTTAAATCTATTTTTGTTGGAAGACATATTGAGTTATTGCATTTAAAACTTTTGACAACACATTTATTTCAGGCAGAAAAAGCGTGAAAAGAAAAAGGAAAGGACGTTGCTGCAGAAAGGAGGCCACCCATGACTCTTCTCCATTCCTCCACCTCTGTTCTTCTTCTCGCTCAATCACTCCACAGCTTCACTCCCATTCGGCTCTCTCTATCAATTCCAATCTTCATGTCTCTCTCACTCGATAGAGGGGGAGAGAAAAACGCGAAGAAGGTTAGTGACGCTTTTAAGGAAGTTCCATTGAAGCACCATCCGCTCAGACGGATGGCATTCATTAGCGGTGTTGATTGAAATCTATGGTGGTTCTTTTAATCTTCACCAAGCGATACCCACCTTTGCCTTCTACAACTGGACCCCACCCTATCATCATCCTCCTGTGGTCGGCGCCTGGCGACTTCGAGGCAAAGATTTTTTTGGAGGAATAGATGTGATAGATTGCACCGATGAGTAAGGATTCTCACTGACCACCATTTCTTCATTCTCTTTGGTTTTCTTCTTCGATTTTGTCTCTTTTGTTTTTCCATTTTGCTATCTATTTCTACTTCCAATGGCCAAGTGTTGATTAAGTTATAATCTGTATATAGATGGATTGTGGAAAGTTATGATTTAAAAATTTGCTTCATTCTCTAGAGCTGGGGTAATTTTATGGGTTTTTAGAGAATTGTTTTTAATCCCAGGAAATTTTTGCAATATTTATTAGATGTATAGGGTAACATGTTCCAAAGGGACATATTTTATCACTCTGTGTAGATTTTGGGGAAGCCATTAGCAGGTGTTAAGCAATAGATTCTTATTAGAAATTGATAAATGGGGTTGAAGGTCAAAAATTCAAGCTGTAGTAGCATAGAAGGATGAAAATTGAGTGTAAAATTAGTGTTTTAACTCAATATGGTGCTTTCGTTCATAAAAATGAATAAATAGATAAATAAACCCAATATAGTGCTTGCCCATAAATGTGTGTGAAGAAAGTATAAAGAAGGGGAGGTGTTGGAATTTGTCCATGCACTTTAGGATCTATAAAATGAATACAAGTTGCAGGAAGATGAGAGAAGCTTTTAATGCTCAACATATTGCTTAGCTATTCTATCTTATTTTCACAGTTGTGTCCATGCAAAGTCAATCTCCTTAAAGGTCAAAGGTCAAGCTGACTTACTATTAAATCTCTTGTGAGAATTGGAAACTGTTGTTAAATTAGAATGGCCCCTGTTCAAGAGAATGTTTAGCTGATGATGCATGGGACTTCGCAGAGCTGAAAGAGGTTATTCGTAGAAGTTATTTGGAAGAGAAAGAAGAAAGCTTTGGGAGATAGATAGTGACATTAAACATGATGAAACAGCTTGAAGAAGAAATCTATAGAGATTGTGGAACAGAGAAAAAGAGGAAAAATGTGAGTTCAGGTACAAAAGACAGTCAGTAACAGTCAGCATTAATTATAATGTCATATGTGTTACACACAGAAACCGCGTAATACAAATACAAAATTGAAGGGGATAAAAAAAGTATTTTGTATCAGTGGATCCAATAGTAACATGAGTCTAGGTACTATAGATCTAAAAAACATGACACCTAGAGTGGTTAAGAGATTGGTGAATTTATGTTCCTTCTATAATTAGCATTTTTGTTTGCTTCTTTGTAGGTTATATTTCTTTCATATCAAGTTTTTAAATTTTGTAAATATTTAATAACATTTGTATCTTTATATCTATTCCTTCTTAAAATGTTCTTAAAATAACTATGTTATTGCTCCAGTGACAGTTAATTAGTTGCCAGAGGTTGAGGCAGTTAAAAATGTTATGCATTTTGTCTGATTTTTGGAATGACATGGTGACGTTGGACTCTTGGCTCTAGCTGCTTGATAATATCCATTTTCATTTCAGTAGATGCACTATTTGCACTGAAGATATCATAATGTAGTGATGAACTGACCAGAATGGTTTGTCTACAAATGTCAAGCACTGGCCTTGCTGTCAATTTTGTTCATTTTCAAAACACTTCTTTACCACATTCATAATGTTGTGATTATAGATTGCTTGAGTGGTGGCATACATAGGCACAGTGTTTGAGATCTTAGCTTCCTCAATTAATCATTTTGTAGTTTGTCTTTTATCCCAAAAGTAGAAGTAGGGACTTCATTTGATCTATTTCATATATAGGAAAATATGATAAGAAAATAGGGAGATTGTAGGACGGTTAGAATACTCTAACATGAATAATTTTACAAATGATTGGAGGAAGGTGTTTTTAGATAAAATGGAATGAAGGAATACTTGTAATAATCCTAGGACCTTAAAGTTCATGTAGCAAGTCAATTTATCACGTTATCCTTACTCTTTGCTTTTTTTTTTTTATTTCTTTTTTCTTTTAAATTACAGATGGTCTTCAACTTATTCATACCAATGTTCTCTATGATATTATTATTGTCATAATGTGATATTTGATGGTTTATTTTTTGATCAACGAAAATGTATGTGACTTTTGGCTGCTTCACTTATAGTGCAATACTTTAATATTTGGTTGTATAGATTTTTAATGAAGGAGTATATTCTTGGGTTGTTGCAAATCATGCACTTGGAACTCTTGGATGTGATTCTTTACATACATCAAGAATCATTAAACATAGTGAGACCAAGTTGCTACTTAAGCATATCTTTTATTTTCTGTCTCTAGCTGCTCCAAAATTTATAAGTCTATCAGAATTTTTAGAACCAAGTTGCTTTGTACCAGAAAACAATGTATAGCTTTGGTTTTGCATTTATATTGTTTTGCGAAGAAAATTATATAAACTTAAACTAATAGATCTGGTAGGTGAATACTAATAATTGCAATTTAGGAGACATTGGACTTATTTGTGATTTGTTTATATTTGTTAGGAAATATGGAAAGCTAGATGCACCAAAACTTTCATTGAGCATAGCTATGGAAATTGCTTTTAGGAGTACTCAAAAACTTTTGGGAGATGAAAAACTTCTCCGTGAACTAGAGAGCATGTGACATGATCCCCCTTCCAAGAGATTAAATCAGAACTGACGTAGATGCCTCTCACAGAAAGGAGTTGCTGCTTGCAGTGATATTGTCAAAACTGATAAGGAGGTGAATCCTAGGATATGGCAGTATTCCACTCTTCTGCTGTTGCTGAGTTATATCCTACTACGATATGGGGTTGAATCCTAGGATAAGAGCAACCATGCATACAAACAATTATTCTGAATTATTGTAATCCATGAATAGATAAATGTAAGAAATTGAATTAAGTTACTTCTTTGTCCGAAAAAATTTAATTTAATTAAACAACATATAAACTCATTAAGTTTGAATGAGATCATTTATAGATTAAATTTCATTATCTAAATATGACAATGAGTTATATCGATTGCAACTCCAGATAGTACCATACGTGCGTGCACACGTAGAGCAAAGTAGTACATTAAGACTAGAATGGACTACTCGATCATAATTGAAGATGCTATCATATCAACTAGACTAAGTCTCTGACCTTTTTTTTTTTTAATCTGGATTCCAATTTTTATTAATAAAATAGTTGATCCACTTGCTAACTATTTTGATAAGGAGATGAATTTTAAGAAATGGATGTTAAATTCATCATCCTCCTTTTCTTCTGTTATGAGAATTAATATTCTCCTTTGCAGAAATTTTGTATAAATAATTCTCATTGATTGTCCTCTATAGAATCTCCTATAAAGGTCCAACAAATCAAAATCAAATGGTCACCAAGCAAATAAAATGAGTATTATAGCTTAATTAAGGATGCTTTCCATGTAGGGTTATTATGTATCATAACAGTGGAATGCAGGGTTACTATGTATCATGTAGGACCAAAGTAATCACATGACACAAATTATAAGTATTAATGTATAGTTTGGTACTCAAGGTGACACATGCTCAAGTAATCACATGACACAACTTACAATTGTTACTACATAGTTTTATACTCAAACAAGTGATAGATACTTAACTTGAATATACTTGTCAATGATTAACAAATTTAATTGAGACACAAACGCATATCCAATAATAAATAATATGGTCATTTTGATTTACACATGTAAAAAACAAAATTTCCTGCTTAAGCTTTCTTAATTACTTTTTTTTCCCTCCTGTACTCCTTTCATTTCTTCTATTAGCACTTGAATGATTATTTACGTTGTTTTTTAATTTCCATATTTATTTTTAATCATACATTAAATAATTGATAACTAAGTAGATTTCTTATTCTAATCTATACATATTTTCTTTTCATAAATTTTGAAGCTGCAATTATTATTGTAAACCACATATAGAGATATTATAATATATGGACTATATACAAATACACTAATATCTATAAATCATAGTATAAAATAATTATTTTCATACTTTAATTACTCAAATTCATGGAAAAAAATTTCCGTGCATTTGTCCAGGTAAACGGCTATAGGAAGATGAATATAATTTAAAATAATTATTTTTGGGTGAAAATAATAATAGAAAATGAAAAATATTTTAATAAATTTGTATATTAAGGGTATTATTGTCTAAACAAATATAAGTATCCATTCTATTCTCTCACATACCAAACATACTTATCTTGAAAATGCATTAACCAATAGATTAATTAATAAAAAAATTTGACAATTAATACTTCATTGAGAATAATGATCCAACACCTTAGTGAAAACTAAATTTGTATAATAAAATATAATTATACCTTAGATTAAAAATAATATATATAATATCTAACCGTTCAATTTTTATTCTCATGTCATAAAAAAATTTTCCTTGCATTTGCACGGGTAAATAGCTCTAGTTAATCATTACAAGTAAATTGGATTTTTTTTAAAGAACAAAAGGTTTTCTCCAAGCAGATTTTCAAAGGTTTTTAAACATGCAAAGAGCTCACAAAAATGAAAGAAAAGATAAATTAACGCACAATAAAATATTCAACTTCTCCCCTTATCCCATGGCAGACAATTAAAAACACAATCACAAAATCCTCTTGGATGATATTAGCTCTTGCTATAAATATTAGCTTTGGTTCTAAAATATAGAACCTTTTATATTGATCCTAAATATAAAGTTATTTTTAAAATATAAAATAATATTTATTATGTATTTTAAAAAAATTGTCCCTATTTAATTTATTTTAATAAAAGGGAGATTAAAATTGGTAGCTTTTAAAAAATGTTGTAATTTTTGAAACCTGCGTGTGTATAAGTTCACATGGTAAATTATATCTAGAAAAAAGGGGAAAACTAAGAGCCAAGCTCAAAAGCCTTTACGATAAATGAATTCTCAATTTATATTAATAATAATAAACCAAAGCATACATAATACTCGAATCCTCCGTCAAACTAATAGAAAAGAGCCAAAAGGATGAATTGCATTTCAAAACCCAGTATCAATGCAAGTAACCCAACCATCTGCCCATCCTAGAAAAACTGAACTCCGATGCATATCATCAATTTCATATTCATAACCACACGCACCTTAATTCACACTAAAATGACAATTACAAATCCACATCTCAACAAAAAGAATTGCAATTTCAAAACATTTTCCCACAACGATTAATTAAATCAGAGAAAAACAAACACACATGCCCATACAACGATTTGATTGATGAGATTTGGATTCGAACACACCTGAGAGGAGCGGCAAGGCACGAAATCCAGGTCAGTGAGAAGCATGAGAAGGAGAGGAAGAGTGAGAGTGGCGAGAAGAAGGAGCATGGAGCCTATTGTAGACTTATTCGCCGACAAGGTAGATGCCGAAGGCCACGAGGGCGATTCCAAGTCCAGGGGTGGCGTGTCGGAGCTGATTCGAGAGCATCGGGTGCTTCCGCCACTCGTCCCTTCTCCTGAAAAACTCGCCGGTGTGTCCTTTCGCCATGTTCTCTGTTTGGATTCACAGCTTCTCTCTCACTTGTGGTCGTCGTATTCACCCACCGGAAGGTTCTTTCATTTCAGATTATTCGTAATTCCTTTGTTTGTTGTTTGGCGAACCAGGGCTTTACATAGTGGGCTAGGCCCATGTGGGTTCTGTTATCTTGTACATATTCATGTCCTCCATTTTTTTAAGTCAGATATTCATGTCCTCCATCAAGCGTTTGCCTTTTTTTTTTTGGCCATCATTAAGCGTTTGTTTGAATTTGATAACTGAATTTTGGGACGATTCTAAACATGTCATCTTTTTACAATGTACGCATCGCCGACAATAGTGTTCTACTTTAGATGAGTCCTAGATCGTTCCTTCCGTTTCCACAAGTTCTCAACCCAGGTATTCATTGATGTCACTTTTGTTTTTTGCCCCATCATCTCCTAAGTTTTACAATCTCGAGGGTCCAGTCCATTGTCGTCCACGATCAATTATCATTATAAAATACTTTCCACTTTCATTTATCTATTATTTTAAAAAATTTTAAATGTAAAAATTTATTTATTATTTTTCATTATCAATAAAATATTAATTATTCTTTTTATTATTTTACTGTTTATTAAAAATAAAAATAAACAAAATACAAATTATCTTTTAGTCTTTAATTAAGGATATTTTTGTAATATATCATTAAATTTTATTATATAACTTAGATTATTTACTAGTTTTATCCATCAATGTGAAAAATTTTAAAATAACAAATAAAATAAAATGGAGGGAGTATAAAACCTTTAAGTACATTATTTAACTTTAATAAAAAAATTATGCAATGCAGAAAACAGTGCCTAACTTTTTTACATTTTTGTCATCAATTTCTTTAAATATGATGTGTGTAATTTTTTTAATAATATTATATGTATATAACTTTTCCTTTTATACACGAAAATTTAGATCAGTTGGGTTACCAACTACGCTCAAATGACACTTATAAAGGTATTTTCATATTGGCAACCGACTATAAACACATACTCTTACAAAAAAGTGAGTCATATGAAACTGGACCAATCTTTATTACTTGTATATAAATCTTATATACAAATATATAGTTGTATAATAAATAAATAATACAATTTCAAATTTTGGTGAAAAACAAATTTATAGAGATAAGAAATTATACCCACATTTAATTTGTTAAAAGAACTAGGTAAAAAAATACAAAACAACCAAGAATTTGGTGAAATGAAACAAAAGGCTTTTCATTTGTTTTTTGCAAGTTAATTTAGGTCAGGACTAGAAGAGGTCTCATCACTCAAAGTGACTACAAAAGTATTTCTATATTACCCACCAACAAAATTCTCATATTAACAATAAAATTTAAACCTACACCCTTATAAAATATGAATTATATCCTTACTAATTAGACTAATCCTTGTTAGCAAACTAAAAGCCTTTAATGTCTCTCATTATTAATTTCTTCGATAAATTATGGAGCAAAAGGAATGAACTCAAACCACAACTTTTACATTTCCCACTCACATTCTTGAAGAATCGTTCAACTGAAGAAAATGGTATACAAAATTGAGGAAAATGTGCCTCAAGAATTAATGCTTGATGAATCTCCTTACCTTTTGACCTCCTTTTTCATTGACTTACCACACTCACTAAATAATGTAAAATGTCCAACTTTTTGTGTTCTAACCTGCTTACAAAAGAATTTGAAAGGTTTGTTCAAAACTAAACAAAAATGTCTTATAAATTCTTAGGTAGACTAGTCAAAATAAATAAACTAAATTAATCATGTATATGAATATAATATAAATATGTCAAAAGTGAGTCCTACCAATTTTTTTTTTTTAAAAAGCTAAACATCTGTAAAATTAGAGTCTTAACTTAGTTTCCAATTTATCCCAAAGGACAATACTCAGTAAAGTTATCAAGTATTTGCTACCAAATCTTCTAATAAAAAATAGAACATGTATGTTTTCTTTTTGAAATAAATAGTACGAGGTGCTAAATTGTAACAAAAAATATATGATATATCCATGTGTCATATTTTGTATTAAAAAATATTATAAGCATCTTAAAAATTATATCAAAATTTTGTCCTTGGGTAGACTGGATAAAAAGAAAACCTTCCAGGGATAAAAGTACAAGTTTGGATATGGAGAGTTCAAGTTCTCCACTATCAAATCACACTTTGAGATTCGGATATGTTAATAAGATAATATAATATAAAGTATCAAATCTATGATAAGTTGCACTATTCATAAAACATAAATAATGCGACTCTTTTCAAGCTCTATGTAATGTAAGGGAAAATGTGTCTAATTTATCACAAATTTAAAAACAAATGTCCGAATCTCAAGGCAATTGGATGGTGAAAAACTCAAGCTTAGCTCCATGTAAGAGCCCAAAAAGAAGAACAGCAAGAAGCTACCTTTACCCTTCTTCGCTTGCAGCTGTTCCAACATAAAAGTCCAATGCAACCTGCAGCGCCAGAGCCTGATTCATATCCCCTACAGAAAAGAAAGCAGTAAGCAGAACATACCTAAGAATATCTCTCATATTCTAAGATGTAAGGCATTAACATTCATAATTTTTTTTTTATATTACTAAACCAATGTAGCAAACTTGAGGTGGAAGAGTTGTGAAGAGACTTGACACACACCAGAGTGTAAAAATAATTGCATGAACCATGTGTGAACCCAGATGCAATAAAGTTATGTCAGACTGCTGAACTTGACTCATAGTTTGTAAGAGTTCTTTTTCGTTATGATTATAACATAAAAGGCAGTTAATAGTGATTGCCTAGCTGCAGTAAACTAATAAATACCTAATTATCAAGCTTAAGTAGAAGTTTGAAAGTCTTTTATTCAAACTATTTTTCAAAAGCACAAAATCAAGTATCTGCTATTTGGATTTTTTGTTGCCTCATGAAGCTAAAGTTCAAATCTAAAACCTCTTGAAACTAACCAAATCCTTCACCACTAGGCCACAAATCATGGCAGACAGATTATTTCTTAAAATGAAAGCTCAAATATGTTATTTCTTGGAATAGCAGCCCTCCTATAATTTCACAATGGTAGCCTGAGGTCAACAATTTTTCCAAGGGGCCTACAACATCTATGTTTAAAATATATAATTTATCATATCATCCAGATAATGGATTGAACCATAAGTGCAACCATTTCCTTAGGTGAATGAGACAGATTGACAAAATAATAAAAATATTCATCCTCATTTTTCAGTTGCTAAAGTTCTTCAAGAAACAAATTAAAGGAGTCAACTATACCAAACACCAAAAGCATAAATGCCAACCATTGAACCATGCATATAAAATAAATTCAAACATTATGCCACTCTTCAAAACAAATATTGATAGTAAAGTAACCTGAGAGTTTACCCTCCTCTTCCCCCCCCCCCCTCCCTCCCTCCCCTCCCCGCTCTTTTTTTCTTTTCTTTCTCTTTATAAGCATCAATATATCATTATATAATATAAAATCTATAGTAAACCACACTATTCACAAGCTATGAACAATGCAACTTATTCCTCAAACTCCATTTAATACACAAGAAAATGTGTTTAGTTTTCATATAATTTGTTGAGAACAGTATTCATGTGACAGAAAATGCTATTTTACACTCTCCTACACTACAAAGTTATTAAATCCTTTTCTCTCCTAAGAGATCAACAATTTTCCAAGAACTATAAAATTAAATTCCATGTTTCACAACTTAAATTTCCAATCATATGTAACAAGATAGACATATTGCAAAGTTGAAGAGAAATTAAAGACTCACAGATTCCCTTTTTTGGAATTTGTTGCTAAACTGCTATCGTGCAATAAACTTGGGGACATGGGACAACGATCTACCCTTCTACTAATCTGACCCTTTTGTAGGATCCTTCCATGTTTAACATTCAAAACTTTTACTTCATGATTAAGGTCATCTTCCCAATGCTGAGAGGAAAACCTTGTTGAATCAACGGACTCTATTGGGTCATTACAGATGACATTTTCCCGAGGCAGAACCTGATTCTTCTCAGGTCTCACATGACTCAATGATCCTGGAGAACCTTTTTCCACAGTCTGGAGCCAAGCAGTTTCCAGCCTCTGATCACGTATAATAGATTCAACTCTCTGTGTGGGAATTTCATGTTCATCCTCTCTCACACCATTTCTCTCAGCCATAAAATCTGATGAATCAATGATAGCTTGCAAGTTTTTATCCAGCAAAGGAGGAAAACTAGAATGACCAACCTTTCCATTTGCATGATCTCCTCCTTTCTCCTTCTCACTTCTCATTGTTGACTCTACCTGCATAATACCAGGTAGATTTTCACCTACACCATCTGGCAAGTGAATAATTCTGACCTCCACATTGTGCCTAAGTACCATTTCCATAGAATTTGTAATACTACTCAAAAACCTTTCAGCCCTAATTTTAACATCTCTATCCCCGAATCCAACATATGCAACCAGAACACCTGCAAGAAGAATTATATTAATAGAGAGTTTCTATAGATAATAGATATATGATGAAATGGTAGAAAAGTGATAAAAAGTAGTGGCAACTTGAAAAACATAAAGAAAGAAAATCTGCATTAGGTGTTACAATGAAACAAGAAAGAAGGAATGGAGTTTGTAGATGAGATAAAAAGCACACTCGTCTAAAGGTACAAATATCATTTAAACCCCTATATTTGTTCGATCAGCAATACTCGTTCAAGCTCATCATCACCAAAGATGTGATCATCATCTTGACATCATAAATCCAAATCAAGTTGAGATTCTTTGACCATGTTATGTGTCCCTAAATTTCAACTTTCTTGTTCCAATAAAAGAACTAAGAGTAACAACTGAAATGAAAAATATGCAAAATGATACATGCAGATCATCAGGAGAAAAAAATCATTTGATTTAGTATGCACAAAAGCATTCCATTAGCTGACAAACAATAATAATGTGCAAGTGAATGTCCAGCTATTGGCTATCATAGAGTTTAATTTAATACCATAATTACAATAATCACATGGCATCTAGTTGCACAAGGTTGACAGCTTACTAATACTGTGTATTAGAGTTGCGTGTAAATAGTAAATACACTTGAGCAACCAAATTATCTAGTTGTGCTGAAAAACCGCATCAGCTTACCCTCAACTTCACAAATGGATACGAGTTTTCCATGATTGTGGAGCAGCTGCCTCAGTGTCATAGAGTGACACCTCCCTATACAACATGCCCAGATATCATGTAACTTTCCTGAATTTACACATCTTAACTTCATATTCCCAATAATAAGATCATCAGATGAAGCATCATCATCATCTAGAACTAGGCTACTTGATGGCAATGAGCTCAAGCTGAGACCATCTAATTTTGACGATACATCCCTTTGATGTTTGGAATTGCCATTGACAAGTCTTTGCTGGGATGTAGGGGATGTTGACATTTGAGACTTATATCTGACATCTGAATTATGCTTGGGAGCAGCAACTTCTCTCGAAGCACTAGATGGATCATCTTCAGAAGTCTTGCAGCTTTGCCTCCTGCTGCTGTCTGACTGGGTAAGATCTGGTGAAGGCATTGAACCAAGCTGTAACAGTGCAGCTGTGAACCATGTCGAGCGTTCACTAGAAGTCCTCAACTGTTTCTCAGCCTCTGAGAGAAGCTTCAAAGCATGCTTTAACCTCTCCAACTCCGATTCATTCACTAAACATGAAACCAAAATGTGCATCTCAATAATCAATTAAGTATTTTAGGGTCCCCATGATTATAATGCACAAAGACAAACAAGAGGGATGCAAAGCATCCCTAATAAAAGAACAAGGAACCAAAAATGTCTAGAGCAATGATCACTTTCACCAAATATTCAGTCTACCAAGCCTATTGTGGTTAAAAATAAAAATGTTACGTGGTTAAATGATTATAATGCACAAAGACAAACAAGAGGGATGCAGAGCATCCCTAATAAAAGAACAAGGAACCAAAAATGTCTAGAGCAGAGATCACTTTCACCAAAAATATTTAGTTCACTGATAACGTCTACCAAGCCTATTGTCACAAGATAAAAGCAAGAGCCAGGAAGTAGACTTCGATAGCTTTGCAAAAATATTCATTTAACCACATAACTTTTTATTCTTATATTTTCAATTATTTAAAAAAGTTACCGCTGACAACTTTGATGTTTCATCAAATAGAAAGTAAGAGAACACCATTAAAATATACAAATGAGAAGGTGGGCATGCATTACTCAACCTAGACAATAAATCAGTAAACTAAATCACTAAAAAGTAGACAAAGAGGGAGAAAAAAATAGCCACAAGCATAATAGTCAACTACTGATAGTGTATTTAACAGGGCAAAACCTGCATCAAAGAAGCTTGCGACCTAGAAATGCCATGAGGCAACATTATCAATACCAAAATTAAGGTAAGGAAAATGGATAAAAATCATTTAAGGATTGAAAAAGAGATTGCACTAACAACTTCGTCCACCAAAATATGCATCACTAGGTTTGGAATCAATGACAGTATATGATCCAGCAATGATGTCCATAATGAGGCAAGCCATTTGAGATATCAAAATCATTGGATCAACTACAGAGTCCATCACTTCTCTGGCTCTTTTCACTGTTTCTGCAGTCTCTGATGACATTGCTAACTCCAACAGCTCTAGTAATTTTTCATCTGAGACAACGCCCACCTGTTGCAGAAAATATACAACAGCATTAAGTTTGAATGATATAATTGTGAGCAAACAAAATTTCATTAAACTATAATGAAAAAAAAGTTCATTAAACTGAAGTGAATGCTTCATTTTTCAGGCTATGTCATTAAAATAATAACCACAGAAAACTCACAAGTTCGTTGACAAGTGAAGTAGTAATTTTTTCCCCCAGCAAACTCAGTTGTTCTAACATAGTTTCTGCATCTCGAAGTGCACCATCAGCATTCATAGCAATAAGGTCCAGTGCATCTTTTTCAACATCCAGGTTCTCCTCAGCAGATATTTTCCTCAGTCTGGTCACAATATCTCCATCTTTAATTTTGCTGAAAAGGCACTTCTGGCATTGAGACTGTACTGTTCGCGGCACATTGTCAAGATCAGTTGTTATAAATATGGACACAACACGAATAGGTGGCTCTTCCAGAAACTTTAGAAATGCCAGCCATATCTTAGAAGGAAGCAAGTGACACTCATCTATCACCAATACAGTGTATTTTGAGGAGGCTGATGATGATCCTACTGATAGTTTTTTCAATAGATATCTAACGCTATCAATCCCTTTCTTATTGGTTCCATCAACTTCCAAAAAATCCCTACTCTTGCCAGAATTGAGATCAGCGCAATTCCTACAGTATCCACAAGGCTTATATACACCAGGAGCTATACAATTAAGGGCAGCAGCAAAAATTCTGGCCGCTGACGTTTTACCAGTACCACGAGGACCTTGGAAAAGATAAACAGGAGCAATTCTATCCCTTGAAATAGCATTCTTAAGTGACTGAACCACAATATTCTGGCCAATCAATTCATCAAAGGAAATAGGCTTATACTTCTGACTGAAACTCCTAGCATTTTCTAGTGTGCCTTCCTCATCCCCTTCCCCATCTACAGCCACAATCTCCCAACCATCTTGACTTCTACAACTCAATGACCATCTCCTTCCATCTAACCTGCTTAAACCCTCAAGATAAAGTTCCCCTAAATTTGTGGAAAGTTCATCATCGCTCCTTTCAGATCCTACAGATGACCCTCCTCTAACATCACCACTGCTGGTGAGCAGTGGAAGAACACCCTGAGCACTCCTTGTAGAAATTTTCCTCATGTTAGAGCTGGACAAGGACCTTCGGTGTCTTGGATAGATACTTTGACTTCCACAGAATAAGCTACTTCCTTTCCTCCTCAAAGTGTCCGAAAGAGAAGGAGAATAACAACTCCTACACATTCCTCTGTGTTTCGGGGTCCTCCTTGGCCAATAGCAAGGAATCCCGCATCCACGGTGGCCAGGAAAATCCAAATCATTATCTACCTCATCATCATCATCATTCAATGAGGTTGTCGTGGCATCCCAGGATCCAACAGTACTTGAAGCATAGTGACCATACCTGTTATAAGAGCAGGTTGATAACGCAGGAGTACTATAAGAATAAGAAGAGTCCTCTTTTCGGCTACTTCTCAGAAACGTAGACGAAGAACGAGACCAATTCCTACGCTTGAGTTTCAACAGCAAACGAGATGACCCTAAAATTCGCCTTAAATCCTCAGAATTACAGTAATCTTCAGTATCTTCAGACTGTTCAATTGAGTCCTCTTGGAATGTCTTGGAATTCACTAACTTTCTACCCAGGTTGGTTTCTTGTTGCCGATATTTTGATAAATTATCCAAATACATGTTGGTTTTCTTACTCTTTCTCTTGATACTGCCCACTTTTCTTCTGGCCGAAGAAACATGATTTGCGTCTCGATACCGATATTTCGAATCGCAACCTCGAGCATCGCTCAAGCTATCCTCGAAACTTCCCAGACAAGAAGACTCGTCGTTGCCACCACCAGCAGCCTCCTCCTCATCACCATCATCTTCTTCCTCTACGTCGTCGTTTTTCGCCACTCCACTCTTGTCGCTTGATGATTTGTGATTCTTCCAGTTGTACAAGAACACGCTATTCTCTTTTCCATTGTTGGAGTGGCTCTTCCATGCAGAAGCAGAAGCAGCAGTAACAGATCTCGAGGAACTAAGAGGTGATTTCCAAGACGACGTCGTACCAGGATCCCTCAGCACACGAGCAGCTTTACGAATTTGCGTGAGGTCCTTCTTCTTGAGGTGAAGCTTGCTAGGATCAGAAAATCGCCTTTCGGACATATTTAGCTTCTTGGAGCTTCAAACTCAAACCAATGCGTCCGAATCAAAAAAGAACGAGAGTGAATTGCAAGTACTTACAAAACAAAATACACATTTTCGAACTTAGGATTAACGATCAGATCAAAAAGTATAAAGTAGAAGAAAAGATGAAGGAATGGAAGGTGATGGAAAAGCAAATGAGTTTTTTAGGGACTTGTGAAAGCAGATCTGTGAGGTGCAGTTAGCTGAATCTGTCTGTGTCTGTTTCTCTTTGTTTGTTTCTTAGGGTTCTATTTGGCGCCCCAATTGAACTCTTGAATTCGTGAGACACTGTTGTGACTGTGAGAGGGAGTGAGAGAGATTCTGTGGTTTTTGATTTTGGTGATGAATGAACTCATTGAAAGTACATCCATAGAAAAAGGCAATAAATGAAGGCGAAATTACTTTTAAGAATTGAGAATCTAAAATATTTATGTGAAGAATTATAATTAGTGACCATTTAGATTATATTTTTGAAATTTTTTTTAAGTAATCATAATTTATAAAAATAAAATTTAGATAAAAATAAAAAAAATTATTATAAATTTATTTAAATAAAAAATAATAATAATTAAAAATCATGATTTGGTTAAACACTTATTTTTTATAAGACAATTATACTTATTTATTTTTAAAGAATGAAATAAAATTCTTATCAAATTTTGTTAAAGTTATTTTAAATTTTAATAATAATGAAATGTTATTATTAAATAAATTTATAACTTTTTTTAATCATGATGTTTAAAACTTAATATTAAAATAAGTATTATAAAAGTTGATGACAACTTTTGTTAATGGTTATGGGTTTTAAAATATTTTAAAATAAATATGGTAAGATTTAGACTATTATTTATTTTTTAGATATAAATTTAAATTGTTCTCTTGATGTTAAAAAATATCTTCACTAATAATAAGTTGGGAGAAAATCAATCAGGGATCAATATGAAAATATTTCTTAATAAAAATTTATTTTAAAAATTTTTAATTTATGAATATTTTTATATTGACCTCAAATTGCTTTTCTTCCTAATAACTTCACTTTAAAAAAATTAGAGTCTATCTATCTCTAACTTATTTGGGGGCTATGCTATCATGTGTTACTTTCAGTTTCACTCGATTTCATGCTCATGGAGCTTCAACTTTTGACTTTCTTGTCTGTGTCACAGTACGCTCTTGCATGTGTTCGTGTTTTTTTGTATTTAAAATATATGTATCACATGGAGGGATTTTTCTGTCACGTTGCAGGAGAGTTACGTTTGAAAAATTTCAACCTTCATCACTACATATTCCACTCCATCTTAGCATTTTTTATAATATTTAATTTTTTTGTTGAATTACTACTTACGAAATAAAATTTATGATATTTTATTATAAAATTTTCTAATTAAAAACATAAGTTTTTTAGTTTTATTTTTATATTTAACCATTATTTGTATGAAATCATCATTTACCTGAAAAAAATAGTATATATTTTTATTTTTACATTTTGATCAAATTTGATTACATAAACATGAACACTCATTTTATAAGGGACAACTTATAGATGAATTGAAATTAATTCTATTTCTAGTTTTTCATTGGACAAAAATATTTTTTTTCACTTATAGTTAAAGGGTCTGTAGGTAAGCACTAGATGTGATTTAGGTGCTCTTGTTGAGCATGATGTTATGGGGTCTGAATTTTCCCTTGATTATGTGTAGTTAAAGGTTTTAGCCATCTTCTTTTTTCAAAAAAAAAAAAACACTTTTTGTTCCAAAATTTATATGATATATTTCGCTTCCCTATATTCCAATGAATATGATTTTTTAAATATTATTTCAATTAAAATGAGGAGGAAAACGGAGATATAGAGCTTGCCTTTACATACGCATATTCTCAAAAATAAATTTATCTTTTTTTTAAGCATTAAGAATATCTCCTCACCAATAATCAAATTAAACGTAGAGATTACTAAAATGAATTTATCTTTTTCAACAAAGCATTTTTCATAACTACAGCTAAAGATTGAATCCAATATAACATGTTTAAAGGATTCAACTATTTACCAACTGTGTTAGAACTAGTAAACTCATCTCTTTTTCTATTCCATCTAAACTAATATAAATTATAAATCATAAAATTTATAAAAACTAAATTTCTTTTTTTCCACTGGGTTTGTATTTTCCATAAGGTAGGAAATATTAGGCCTTATGCCGATATAATTAGGCATAACAGTAATTATGCCAAAAAGGCCTTTTATCCCTGTACCTTTGATTTTTTTTTTGGACCAACCTGTATCTTTGAAAATTAGGCATATGAATATGTGATCCACGTACCTTCCTCCCACTTTCATCTTTTACCACAAAAACTTTTTACTCAAACCTTATGATAATTTTAATGTCCTTTATTTATGAACTATAAATATATCATGAATTACAGTAAGTAATACGTGAGACATATTTCGACTTTCTTAAAAATTCTAAAAAAACAGCTCTAAAGTTAATTCTTCTGTTAATAATTTTAAATCCACATCTGAAAAGTTAGAATAGAGTTTCTCAAATAGTAGATCAAAACCCAGTGCCCCTGAGCATATTCTCAATTACGAGGGATCATGTTTTGGTGAATCAAATTTGGTCATCTTGGTTTTGAACATTTTTGTTGTGGTTACTATTGAATTAAGCACTTACCACTTGGTTAAAAGTTTCAGTTAATAATTAGAGTGTAACTCTTTCTACTAAATAATATTAGTTTAAACATCATAATTAAATCCTACTTTGACTTCCCGTTAGATCTTATCAAAAATTCAAAATAGAATGTTGATCCATTCAATAGTTAATATATACGTATGTTTTGTACGTGTGCACATACTTATAAATATATATATATACAATTAGTGATTGTCAAATTGAGTATTAAGAAACTCAATACGTGTTAAATAAAATCTTAAATTCAAATATTATGAATAAAAAAAATTATATTGAAAAAAAAAATCCTCATTATAACTTAATCAGATAAATATATTAAAAAATACACACACACATACACTCATACACACATACACTCATACATACATACATACATACATACATACATACATACATACACCTCTCTCTCTATAGTTCCAATCTGTTAGGACATTGTTGTCTGTGTCGTTTTTCTTTTGTTAATGTTAGGAAACGTAGACAATGGTCAATCCCATCCCATGAACTTATGAGATGATTGAATTTGAAGCATAGAGCTTATCCATTCAAAATCAATTAGACTTATTAATGATGAAGAAAATGATGAATCCCTCATTATTAGGTCCACATGGGGTGGGCGAGGGCTGAATTCATTTTATACATTTTCAGATACACTTAAATTACTTTTTTTCCCCATTTAAAAAAGCTATATCTTCCACTTAAAATTAAAAATATATTAAAGACGTCTCATGAAATTAAAAAAAAAAGGGACTTATAATTGTATATAAAAACATATACTTTTAATCTCTTTTGTAATATGTTTTGTCTTATCATTAACTTCATTGAGATTTATTATAATTCTTAAACTTTTAAAATACATTTAAAATTTTTTTTATTCATAACGCTATTAAGTAAGTTGACAAATGTTTGATTTATTAGTTACTCCATCTTTGATGGGCCAATCATAATTCTCAAACCAATCAGGGTTTAGATGATTATCCAATTAATTATCTGATTATCTAATTAATTGTTGAATTAATGAGTTGGTTATTGATCAAGTAAAAGATATTTTTAGTCGTAAAAATAGAGATAATTTGGGATATTAAAAAGATAATTTAAAATATTTTAATATTTAAATATGCCTATCTACCACAAGTGGGTATGTGAGTGCTTTGTGTGAGGTGTATTTTTGTAACACCTTGCATTTATAATCATATGTTCAGATGGATAAAATGAATAAGAAATCTTTAAGCTCAGTCAGAATCATTGAAATATGGGAACTTGAAACAGAAACTAGAGATATATCTGTTTGATTTTTTTTAATGTTCTCAGAATGGTTCCGTCAAATTATTTTTAAAAATCATTTTAAAAATTAAAAAACTGTTTGAATTAAAAATATTGTCTCCAGGTATTCTCTGTGTTTTCACTAAAATTAAAATAATAATACCATTGATGAAAACTTTTATCTTTACGAGTTCTTACTATTTTTGGAAAATAAGATATCAGAACATCTAAAGAAAGATCTCTGTTTCTAATTCTGTTTCTAAATTTGTAGAACCGCATAAGTTTTCTCGGGTGTATTGCATAAATTTTAAAATGAGTTATACTATTTATATCTTATAAATAATAACATATGATTCACTATAAATTTAATTACATATGTTGATAATGGATGAGACAATCGACATATTAAGTTTAATGTTATATAAATTTTGATGATGACAAATATAGAGTAATAAGAAATAAATGTATCATATGTATCTAACATATATAATATTCCTTAAAGAAGTAAAATATGCATTAACATGTATTTAATTATATTTATAATGCATATATATCATGCAATGTGCAAGTATATTCACTATGCTCTTACAATAAATAATATATTTTGGATATACAAATTGAATTAACTACTTGGTTTGTAAGTGAAATATATTAAATATATGATGGTCTAAATGGAAAAAGTGAGCATTGGAATAAAGAAATGAAAATCAATATCATGACTCACTCAAGAAAGAAGAAGAGAAAGAATGCTCAAAGAATGAAAAATCAGAAGGGAGCATGCCAAGAAGAAAATGACCAAATGAATGTGGAACTCAATATTTGAAGACCTAGTTACTTAGTATATTTTGTTTTCACTTAGGTCTTGAGGTGGGATTAATCTTTGAAAATTTATTTAATCTTATTACCATATATTTTAAATGAGTTAGATTAAGTAAATATGATACAAGCATATGTTAGAATTGAGAAATAATGGCTAACAAATGAATTTGGTGTTTAGCTCATGTTTTCAAAATAGTTTTCATGAAAAGAGTTATTTTATACGCATAACTAATGAAGGTTATGGGAATAAAGTCTCAATTTCGAAGTTATTCTAAGTGTTCTCACATTGTTTTCATGAAAAGGTTTCACCTTATTCGCATAAGTAATGAAGGTTATGGGGATAAAGTTTCAATCTCAAAGCTTTTCTAAGTATTCCCTCTTCAATTTCATGAAAAGGATTGAGGTTATCCGCATAACGTAGATGTGCACCATGTCCTCGGCTCTATCTAGGTCATTATTCTGATAAGGTGCCTACCTTATTCGCATAAGAGAGTGAACAATAAATGCCATTTGTACTATGCCGGTTATCCATATAACCCAGGGAGGTTATCCTGATAACCTATGTTTCAGTACACTTGGATTTTCTTAAGCTAAATTCGTTACCAGCATAACCTTGAGAGGTTATCTTGATAACCTATATTTTTCAAAAACTTAGTTTGCGCTAAATTCGTTATCAGTATAATCCTGGGAAATTATCCTAATAATCTATGTTTTTTATAAAACTGAGTTTGTGCTGACAACTTATGTTAAATTCGATTTTAGTATAACCTAGCGAGGTTATCAGCATAACCTATGGTACAGAGCACTTGGACTTTCTTTAGTTAAATTTGGTATCAGCATAATCTTGGGAGGTTATCCCGAAAATCTATGTTTTACAGAAACTTAGTTTGTACTGATTGTTTTTCAGAAACTTAGTTTGTGCTGATTAAACATTATTCGAATAAGGAATAATATCCTAAGAGGTTATTCTAATAATTTTCAAAGGTATCCAAGTTTGTGAGAAGATTATTTGAACAACTAAGTAGGTTTTCATGAAAATGTTTTTGAGCTAAAACTTACTAATTTTGGAATAAACATTATCTGCATAACGAAAGTCTAATATTGAAACTAAGAGCCAACGGTCATCCGTTATTCGCATAACCTGAGTAGTTTATCCATATAACATTTGTCGGACGCATTTAAAGCGATAGTTGAACGGCTCTTTTTACAGAGTAACTGCTAGAACTTGTCTTTAACAGATAGATCTTATGTCTAACGTCTAGTTATACCACAAATCTATAAATAGAACATCATTAAACTTATAGGTAACAATCTAAAGTGAGTTTGTGCGAAAATGTTGTTCATATACATAAAATCTTTCTGTATTAGCATCATCTGAAAAATTCACTTCAATAGAGTGAGTTTTCAATGTATCATTTACTCTAAGGGAGAGTTTTCATTATGTATTCATTTTTCTCTACTATTTTTTGGGTAGATACTTAGTGTGGGGTATCACTAAGGGAGATTACACATCTTGTAAGGGTGTGGGGAGAGTGATTTTACAAGTGCCTACTGAAACTTGTGGAATATATTGAGGCTTCACAGGTGCCCGGATCAAACTTGTGGAATATAGTGAAAAATCACAAGTGGTGGCTTAAGGATTAGATGTAAGCTAAGTGCCTGGACTGAACCAGTATAAATTGTTGTGTATTGCTCTTCATTTTCTCTATTCAATTGGTGCACTTAACTCTCTTTGTTCATCCTTGTTTTATTTGGATTGTGATTCAAAAAGGGTGAAAATCTTGTATCACTCAATTTAACTAGGTTATCTGTATAACGAAAATTTAACATTGAAACTAAGAGCCAACGGTCACCCGTTATTCACATAACCTGAGGAGTTTATCCGTATAATCTCTGTCAGACGCATTTAAAGCGGTAGTTGAACGGCTCTTTTTACAGAGTAACGGCTAGAACTTGTCTCCAACGGATAGATCTTGTGTCTAAGATCTAGTTACACCATAAATCTATAAATAGAACATCATTTAAACTTATGGGTAACAATCTAAAGTGAGTTTATGCGAAAATGTTGTTCATATACATAAAATCTTTCTGTATTAGCATCATCTGAAAAACCCACTTCAATAGAGTGAGTTTTCAATGTATCATTTACTCTAAGGGAGAGTTTTTATTCTGTATTCATTCTTCTCTACTATTTTCTGGGTAGATACTTAGTGTGAGATATCACTAAGGGAGATTACACATCTTGTAAGGGTGTGGGGAGAGTGGTTTTATAAGTGCTTACTGAAACTTGTGGAATGTACCGAGACTTCATAGGTACCCGGATCAAACTTGTGGAATATAGTGAAAAATTTTAAGTGGTGGTTTAGAGACTGGACGTAGGCTAAGTGATTGGGCTGAACCAGTATAAATTGCTGTGTATTACTCTTCATTTTCTCTATTCAATTGCTACACTTAACTCTCTTTGTTCATCCCTGTTTTACTGTATATCTGGTGAATTTGGATTGTGATTCAAAAATGGTGAAAATCTTGCATCACCCAATGCACCCCATCTCTTAGGTGACCAGCCAACCTGGGAAGACAAACATTGCCAAACATTTCTTTTTGTTTTTTCCCCCATCGATTTCAGGCCATTCTCCCCATGTCAATATGCCATCATACTTGTGTCCAAAATCGAGGTATGTTTCGGAGGATGAATATAACATTATAAATACAATAGAATAAGAAATGAATTTGTAAAATATGAAATAACATTCACAAGTCTAATTTTGAAAAATGGAATATCTTTGGGATATTTGAACTTTGAAAAAAAATACACATTATGGTAAAAAAATTATAATATTGTTTGAATAAATCGTTGTTTGATAAGATCTTAAGAACAACAATCTACACAATAAACTATGTCAGTTATCTTCTTTTTACATCTAATTAGAATAGATAATACGACAAGTTAAAAAAAACATATATTAATTGGCACTTTAGATTAATAAGACATTATTAACAACAATGAATAGTCCAATATATCAACATATATAATAAATATTAGAGTAGGCCATCTTATTCACAATGCATAAATAATTAAAAATTGTTTATATATACAAATATAGAATATATCAATAATGAAAATAAACGAATGCTATTATTAACTAAGAAGATCAAAGATATAATTGAGAACTCTCATTAAATTTTTTTTTATAAAAAAAAAATGTCTCCCATTATTCTTTGGAAAGATAACAAACGATCCTGCATGATACCAAGTAATATTATTGGAAGGTGAAGGTTTGGTATTCAGGAATGGGTTATATCGGAGTCTCAATTCCACACTCAAGGTCTAACGTTCAATCGGTATGAAAAGAAGACAAGTAAAATAAAGAACTACACTGCCTGAAGCAAATTTCACAACAATCAGGATTGAATATGAAGTGTAAAATAGACACAACTTGAACCAAATTTCCAGTGTTAACCAGAACCCAAAAATTAAAGTGCAAAATTGACCTCTACTTATTCAAAGAAAAGATGACTCATGGAAATCTTTCTTCAAACTCGCCTTGTACAACAATGACCAATATTAGAGCCTCTTAAGAACCGAAACCACTAGCCAGTACCCCAAAGATTTCTTCAATGGCCTGCTAAAAAGAATCACCACCTTTTATTGTGCACTTATAAAAAGAGTCATGTCAACAATAATCTTGGGTCAAACAGGCTTCTCTATGCCTCAACTTCTGAGTCCTTTAAATCAAATATAAATGATTCAAATTTAATTTTTTGTTTTTCTTTTCTTTTTTTTTTAAATTTTGATTCCCAGTCATGTCAACATTCTGATACGCATGCTTCAACAATAATAATAAACCTTATCCCATTAACTGACATTGACTATATGATTTTTATGCATACTCCAAAAAAATGTCAAAACTCAAGAATTAGTTGAGTCTTGGCCGTTCAAATTTGACCTAGATGACCAAAAAACTTTGACAGGAGTAGATGGGAGAAAAGTAAAAAAGCCAGTTTGATCCTAGACATGGTGCAACGTTTTAAAATTCTGTCGTGTCACCAGTGTCCATGTTAGTATCAGTATTGAATGCTTCAGAGGTGCACAGCAAGGTTATAACCTAAAAAAGGTGCATTACAAACCATAAGTAGCTGCAGTCAAACTAGGATGATGAAGCAAGAAATACATGAAATTTGCATTAAAACAATCAGATATATTCATATAATATCTTTGTTGCCAATAACTACTTAAAAACACAATTCCCAGGAAGATTAGACACAGGAGGAATTAACACTAGCAAAACTTTAAATTATGTCTGCATAGTCATTCAAGTGCAGTGGACTAACACAGGCAACCAACGTTCTTAGCTTTAAAATTTTTATGGAACATTCTAAACCTTGTCTGTCCTGTCTTGTTGGAGATCCTTCAGAGCATCTAAACTCTAGCCCTCTTGTTACTGCAGCTAGGGCATTTGTATTGCTTGATGTGCTCAGCCTTGGCAGGAGTGATTTTCACGCATTTGCCATGGAACCATCTCTCGCACACATCACAACAGATCCAGAACTCATCAGTGCCATAGTTATCACCGCATGCTCCACATGTTGCCCCTTGTTCGTCATCTTCTTCATCTTCTTCTCCGCTCTCATCCTCTTCTTTGGGAGCAGGAGACATCTTCACTCCCTTGGCCTGAGAGTCAGATTGGGAGGACTGATAAGAAGCAGCATCCAAACAGCAAGACCTAAGTAACATTTCAAAATGGGAAGTACCAGAGACATAAACTAAGAACATGAATTTGAAAATTGCTTACCGCCTTCCCACTTGATTTGTTTCTGCTACCATTGTTGTGAGCAGCTGATTGATCCTTTGATTGCTTGGCACTTCCTGTCACAACTTCAAATATAGTTGGCAGATCATTTATCATCTGAAAGAGCCTTTTCCTGCAGATACAAATGAGAAGCAAAATTAGATGCGTCTTCTTATTAGAATGTCATATGAAACCTATAGAGTTTGAACCCAGTATTCTCAGGATTTCTAGAAATATACTAATTCTTCCTGGGCTCCTTTAGGAATATTGAATTTTTTTTCCCCTTACATTTTCTCCTCCTTTTCTCTGGAGGAAGAAAAGGATATCATTTATCACTCATGCATTCAGTACTCTATTTGATCTGACTAAGTTATTACTCCTTTTTTTTTGGGGGGGGGGGGGGGGGGGGGGGAGGGGGTGGGGGGTGTGTTGAGGGGGAAGAAGAAAGTTATTACTTCTTTTGGATAATCACATGACTACGCCAACTTGATTGTATATATGGTAGACTGAAATATGTATTAAAACTGCATTTGCTGCCAGAAATCAGGCAAAATTTTATACATTAGCCAAGCAAGTGATGTTGCAGTAAGGCTGCAAGCATGCACATTAAAGACCACAAACTAACTTAAGAGCATAAATTTAGTTAGCCACTGGACAATGCAACCAATGTCAAGCCATATCAATATACTAACAAGATTCAAGACTGCCTAGCAAAAGAGAGGTGAAAAACAGCAATAGCATTCAATAAACAGTATTACTGTCTAGATATGCTTCAACAACAGTACCATACCAATAATTAGAAACTTGATGGAACCTCCCACACAACACAATATAATTTCAGAGTCCCTATGTCAACATGAAATCTCAAGTGAACTTGTTTAAGATCTAAACACCAACAAAAAATTACATTATCATAACCAAAACTTTCAATCCAAAATTCCAAATTCTAAATTCACTTTAAACATATCCAAAATTTTAATCAAGTTAAAAATAATCAGATATAAAAAATCTCAGCAGATATTCCTATTAGCAGGCATAGAACTAACATGTGAAAAGTAGAAAGTCCCCACAAACAATAATTTACTATAACAAAAGAAAAAGACTTCAACAAAAAAGTCTGACCATAACTTGCAAACAAAGATTTATTCAACTAAAGAAACCATGATGTATTCCAAAAAAACTACTTCAAACACAGTGACACAGAAAAGTTTTTTAAACAACAACTAAATGACGTACTGTTTCTAAGAATCACAGGGCATTCATTTAGAACTAAATGACATAATTAGTCTAACTTTAAATCATGGTACACCGCCTCCTACTTAAGTTTTCAAACCTCATCTTATGAACAAAGTTTAAAACCTCACAAATTCCAAGGTATATGACATAAGGCAATTCAGTGCAAGTAATGAAAATTGAAGTAAAAGAACAGGATACACAGAACAAGGGTGTTATTAGCACGTTGTTAAGATACTTTATTGGAAAAAAGAAAGAGAAAGATAATTAAAAAGATAAGCAAAACCAAACGACAAAAAGTTTATTCTTGCCAATGGCAAACAAATCTGACAGATTTCAAGTCAAAATTTTAGCATTTTAAAGAGAGTTCCAAAACAACATAATGAATATCCATAAAATATGAGATCTAAGTAGTATAGGCAATAAATTAATTAATCAAAAAGTGAAGGACAAAGTACAGTTTGTCTTTGCACATGAAGGGAAGAACAATTTGTATCCAAGAGGGCACAGACTCAGCATCCAACAATAACAAGTTATGAGTAAAACCATGAAGGAACTGCAATTCACAAGCAAGCATAGCAATGCAGGCATTGGAATGAATATGTTGTCTATGTTCATGTTCCAATTTTGCATTTTCCGCTGTCACATAAACATGATCGATTAACTGCTAATAAAGAAAAAAAATGATTATCTTGTAATATTTCCTACAATATTCCATGTAAATGTGCTCTTCCATCCCGCAGGGTTTGTGAGATAAACAGGACTAAAAGAACAGCACATGAGAAAACTTAAAATTTAGTTTGGATTAGAAAGTTTCGAGTAAAAAGGATAACATAATAACTACTATGCCATTCATTAGCAATCCAGCATAAAATTAAGACATTTCATCAATTGCAATATAGGGCTGTGTCCTAAATAGATTACTACAAAGAAGCAAAATGTTCTCGCAAAATGCAAATTATTGAAAATTTTTTAAAATGAATCAAAAGACTAAATTGATGTTTTTTTTTACTTTACTTCAAGAACAAAATTATGAACTAAGCTAACAATAAAATTCCATCCAAATGGGAAAACTGCATAAAAATGAAAGGTTCCCTAGAGCCTAAAGGGTTAAAGAAGTCTAGAACTTGCAGGACTAGACAAACCAAAATAACCTTGAAGTTGTGCACCATGAGAAATGAATGATTACAAACAACTTAGATGTGTGGAAAAATCCAGATTAGAAGTATAAAGCAATGAAATTATCAGAAAAATATAAGTGACAGATGGGAACAAGTTGATGCTGAACAAAATTCTAAGGTATATAAGCGCAACACTTTTTACATATGTACAATAAGATCAAGAAATCTTACCTTTCATTCTTACCAAAGCCAAAGCGGGCACCAAAATAGAAAGATACAGCAAGCAGCCATGAGTCACTGTGAACTGCAACCAGTGACAACCAGTCCTTCTCTTGCATCCCATCCCTGGCAAAGTTTATACCTAATGCTGGCTCCGGAAGTTCAGGAGGCACTTCCTCAACAGGCAAATTCACTTCCCACGTTTCATTTGGCAATCCATATAGACAAAGGTTCTCTTTCTCTACAGTGCAAGCAAATTGCAAAATTAAATATCATCATACCTCAGTTATAACATATTAATTTACATATTTCAAACCAACAGAAATTCAAGAATGCAGCTTTTCAAAGAGACCACCATCAACAAGGTGTGATGTTCCACTAGAAAATTGCAAGCCCATGGAACAAGAACATACCCTCCCTCATGTTAACCTTAAAACTTACTTTGGAAACTACTCAACTCAATGGTGGGCAAATTAAACTTTCACAGCTATTTATGACACCAAGCCAAAGGTTAAAAAGACAAGCCATTAAGTTTAATGGAATAGGCATCCAAAGATTCCGAGCTGGTAAATTTAGTGATCCATCAGTTATTTGTTTCTCTTCAAGCAATACAATGCTCTGATAACAAGTACATCATGTGACCAGTGTATTAATGATAACAAAACCAAATTAAACATCCCACCCAAAAAAAAAAAAGAAATACCAACTATTTAGTATACCAAAGCATTTGCAGAAGGGGTAATAAAACGGATAGTAACTGTCTGTCATCAATAAAAGAATCTGAAATTCAAGTCTAACTCCTGACATTAATGACAGTTACACTCCATTACAATCTCAAATCTATGTGGACAAAAATTCTTATGAAATCATGTTAAGAAGATTGCACAAGTGTCCATAGTTAAGCCAAAAACAAGGTGCACATGAGTACTCAAATATCCACACAAGTGTAACGCATGGTGCACATGATTATCCACGTCTTCAGACAAATAAGCCTAACAGGCGGAGGACATGAGTACACAAAAGTCTGCATATAGATAATCCCAACACTCGATGGACATGCATGATTTATAGAACTTATAGCACATCCAGAAGAAAATGAGAATAACACTCCGGCTCTGCCCTCCAAACAGGCAAGAACTCTGAAAGGTACTTAAAGCATTACATAAAGGAAAACGGAAAGAAAGGCAGAAAAATACCAATCACAACAACAAAATACACACACATATAAAGAAATCCCACAGCTTAAGGAAAATATCAACATGCTGCACGTAACCCAAATTGTTAGTGTGAGCTTGCAGCAGAGTGACAATCCAGTATCAATTCATGTAACCAGAAATTCAATACAGTAAAAAATCACATCTTTTTTTTCAGTAAATAAAGAGATATATTGAAAGCTATCCAGAGGCCAGAGTTACTGTAACAAATGTAGATAAGAAGCCCGTCAGTCCAACAATTAAAAGCACAATCAATAGGTACAATTAAAACCAGTCGAATAAACAAAACGCTATATTAAAAGATCCTCCAAACAACAACAGAAAAGAAAAATGATCGAGATATGCAAGTCACCCACCGGGATCGCACTGCTGGTAGAACTTTTCAACATCTGCAACAACAAAAACCCATAAAAAAATTCAGTAAACACACACACAAAATTTTTGGTCTCCGAAAAGGAAAAAACAGAATACAGAAGAGATTAGCGAACCAGTAGTGAGGGCCTTAATCAATCCAGCTCTTCTTCCCTTAAAGTCGCTGAAAACCTCTTCCACTGTTCTCGGTATTGGTTGCGGTATGCTTTCCATTGTCTCTCAGAGCAGAGTACTCAACAATCTTCCAAATTTTAGTTATATATAATCTGACAAAAAAAAAATTCAGTTCGAATTCGAGATAAAGACTACAAAATGCTGTTTCTGACCCGGAATTCTAAAGATAGTCAAACTAACCGAAGAAAGAAAACGGATTTTAAAAAACCCCTTCCTTATGTTCGGACAGTTGCTGCCTAGGGTTTCTTCTTCTTCTTCCTACCCCTTGCTCAATCCTGCATCGATTTCGGGGAAAGGAACTTCTCTATCCAAAATTAACAGAGAGACAGAGACTAATTGAAAGAGGAAACAAACACTGGAAAGGCATAATATATAATATATAATAGAATTAAAAAGCATGGGGTTGAGACTAGAGAAGGAAAGAAATCTGGGGTCGTGGAAAAGTAGAAAATAAAAATTAAAAAAAGAGAAGGTAATAACAGCCCTCTGATAATTACTGGTTCCGTTTTTTTTTTTGGCCTGATTGATAATTACTACTAGTTCACGACCCAACCTTATAGCTATTTCCTAGGTGTCCTATATTGGGAAACGGTAAGGTATAATTATTAATTCTTTAATCAATTTTTGTGAGGCGAAAATGTGTGTCATGCGTGTGTGGGGTTGAAGTTCGGACACCCTTGCCCCTGAAAACGGGTTTTTATGACCTTTTTCTTGTACGGGGAAAAAAATGCAGAAGCAAGGGATGTGTGGGATGGATGTGAGAGAAAGACGGAGAGGTTGAGGCTTGATTGAAAAAAGAGATAAGAGATACCTCAAGAGAAGAAAAAATTTAAGGAGGAGGGAATTTAGGGAAAGAGAAAAATGAAGTACTTCAAAGAAAGAAGAATTCATTAAAATTATAATTTAAATTAATAATTAAAATTTTTATATAAATGGATAAGTTTAAATCTTAATCCTAATAAAATTTTAGGATAAGATAAGATATATTTTTTTAAAATATTTTAAATATAAATAAAAGATAAATTATAATTTAAATAACTAAATCTTATAAATAAAGAAAAAATAAAATCTAAATCCTAATAAATTTAAAATAAATTAAACTAAATTTAAAAGATAATCTAAATATTTAATAAAATATTTTTATTTAAAATCTTCATTATTTAAAATTATCCATTGGATTAATTAAGGATAAATCTTAAGTTTAAATTTAAATTACATTTAAAATATTAAATTCAAATTTAAAATAATTAGAAATTAGTTAATTGTTGGATAATAAATTAATAGGACGAATTATAGTTTAGGATATATTTTTAGAACTAATAACAAATAAATACTTTTAACTCATAAAAAATACTGAAAATTAAATATTAAAATTAGAAAATTGAGTAATCACAGGGATATATTTTATTAGTAATTTTGGAAACTCATCAACAACTATAATTCCCCTAATTGATATTACGACCTTATTCTGACCGTGATTCTAATTTTGAAATAGAAAATAATTTCTACCTTAATTTTGAGAAATATTAATTAGTTTGATTTCAAAAAGAAAATCTTTTACCTTAAAAAAATATTAGGATTGAATCTCCATTTGGGAGAAACACAAAATAGGGTGGTGGAAAAATAGAACTAGTCAGTTGACATGGATCCTTTAAAAATTTTCCCTAAGAAATTTAAAAAATACAGAGTAATGAAAGAATATCTAAATATAATGACACCCACAAAGTTTATTGAAAAACTCACAATAATATTATTTCACTATTCACTGAAGAAAATACATTACAGAGAGGTCTTTATAAAGAAAAAATATGAAAAACCTAATTTTAAGACAACTAAGAATATTTGGGGCTCAAATAATCTTAATAGATTAAGGAAATCTAAGAGATATATCTAATTATAAAAAAAATCCTAAAAATAAAAATGAAAATTTGAAGAAAAATAATAAAATTGATATTCTAATCCTAAAACTATTGGATAATCTCCTTAATTTAAATTTAGGAAATCTCTTAAAAGATATCTAATAAATTTTATTTATTCTAATTTAAATCTAACCAATAACTTTGACCTAAAAAAAATACAAATTGGAAGCCAATAAAATAAATAAATAAATAAATAAAATTATCAAACAAAAAAGACCTAAAATTTTCTTGAGAGGGATCATATGGGTAGCGTTTGAAAATTTTTGACGTACCTCATTAATCTCTATCATCGATTGTATAACTCAACTTAGTATAAATGGTAGGAGCTCTCATTCTTCAAGCAAATAAGTGGAATTCAATTATTAGTTTTTGTGTTTGATAACCTTATTTGGTATACAGAATAATTTTTAATAGAATGGGAATAAGAATGAAAATGTGAATAAAATGAGCTTTAAAATATATATTTTATATGTTAGGAAAAAAGAGGGGACTCAGAAAAATAAAATAAAGCAAGTAAATGACTCAAATACTCTTCTTTTCCTTCTCCATCATCTTCTCTATTGAAGAACCAAACACCATGCTTTATGACACTAATGTTGATGTCCAAGCCAACGTCTTCAGAAACTACCCTACCACTCAAATCAAAGCCATCATGTTAGGAATGAAGTCCTCGTGGACCTAAAGAATACTACATAGTTTGGTAACTAGGTTAAGGATGAAATGATGGCACCTAGAGTGCATGGGTGGTGACAAATCTGCACAAAGGGAACAGACATTAGTGTTGCAATCGCCACAAACCTGGAGTGCATGGGTGCATGGATGAGGACATTGCAAATCTCTGTCGTTGTTGAAGAAGAACCTTAGAAACCCAAATCTCTCTCGTTGCTATTGGTATTGCTGTCACCATTATCCTTGTGGACATCACTAGAGAAGAGGCGGCATCAAAACTATAAAGGATTATGGTAGGGGTAATTTTGTCCAAAAATTATGATTCCTATTGCTACAGTCCTATTCCCATGGGGCGAGGTGGGTTTGCCAATTCCTTTACACATTGTTTGGTTAGGGAGAATTATAAGGAAAACAAAGGAAGATAAGGGATTTTGCACACCTCTCTTTATTTGGTGAAAAAAAAATTTGGGAGCAGAGAATTTTCACTCCCTCTCCCCTTTAGCTCCCCTCGATCCCTCCCAACAAAAATTAGGGGGATTTTGAGGTAAAATGTAGAGCTTTATATTATTGTGATCAAATTAGCCTTCCCATCTCCATTTATTTCCACCACTCCCAATTTTACATTGACCTTGTCTTCTCAGTTGTCTTCTCACATTTTCCTTCCAGAACCCACGCTTCATGTGCTCACACCATCAACATCGGAGCAGCTTGCAAGCAGCGTTGCAATCTTTTGATTGTTTTGTTTAAGTATAATGATTTCGCAAACATAGATGGGGTTATGGTTAACTTTTAGGCTTTGTTTGGATAGAGGAGAAAGTAGGGGGAGATGAAACTGGGAGGAAAATATGGATGACCTAAGAGGTTGTCCAAGTTCACCTGTTTTCCCTCCAATTTTCCTTTTTCCCTATTTTCTCTTTTATCCAAATGAAGGGTTATTCTTTTTTATTATTGCTTTGAACTTGGTCAAATTGACACGTATTTTATTTTTATAATGCTGTAAATTATTCAAATTATGAAAGTTTTATTGGCATTGCAACTCTCTCTCTCTTTTTTTCGGTGGTTTCAAAGCTGTGGCTTGGAGCAAGGAATTATATTTAAGCAGCGATTAATTATTAAGGCATGCAAATACCATCATCTATAAAGTTGAACCAGCAAGAATATGTATAGGATATGAAAGTTTTATAGGCACAGTAGCAATCAATTTTTTGTATTAATTTTTACAAGCAAGATTATCTTATTAAAAGTAAAATTCAAATTTAATATCAATTTAAATAAGTAAAACAATATGTAATTTATATATTCATGCAAAAGAAAAAAAAAATAGAGGAAACAAAGATGAAAAATTAACTTAAATATATTAAGGATGTAATTGTGCATTTATAATTATTTTCCCGCCCTTCCCTTTTTAAATTAAACAAGATAATACTAAAATACCTCCATTAAAATTCCTTTTTTTCCATTCAAACTAGATAAAATTAAAATTTCTAATTTTTCGTCCCCTCCTTTTCCCTCTATTAAAATCTCTCATTTCCTTTTCTCTCAGTTGAACCAAACATTATCTTAAACATGTGAAGTAACTATTGCCTTGTATGAAGATTGCTACACACCAAACATAGAGAATGTTGGCTTCCCTTTGACATTCCCATTCCCCAGCTATCATTCTCTCATACCAAACACGACTTTAACAAGTGTCTCTACAAAAATTAATCCTATCATTGGCAAGATACTCATGATTCAAAAAAATAAACAAAAAAAAATTATTCACTATTTATTATTTTTAAAACTATTATTTTGCTTAAAGTTATATAAATCAACATATATAATAAATTTTTTAGCAAACTTTACTATTGATTATTTTTTAATACGTGAAAAATTACTTATAATTGTGATAAATAGTATGAATTATTTCTAAATTTCTAGCATTCGAAAATAAGAGACTTTGGATTGAGGTGTTTTTGTCATGTCCTACAAGTTGAATTGATTCAAAAAAAATGAAAATAAGTAGTATGTTTTATAAGGCCAGTAATATTATATGGTAATGAATATTAAGCTTTTAAAGAATAACAAGAACATAAGATGAGAGTAACAGAGATAAGAATGCTTTAATGGATGTGTGATCATACAAAATTGGATAAGATACGAAATAATTGTATATGAAGGAAAGTCGAAGTAGCACATATTGAGGAGAAAATGGTGAAAAATCATTTAAAGTGATTTGAGTATGTACAAAGAAGAGGGTAAAAGGAGCCAGTGAGGAGAATTGATTAAATGACTTGGAACTCTATTAAAAAATGTAGAAGAAGACTAAAAAGGACACTAAGAAAAGTTATAATGAATGACCTCTTGATAAATAATTTATCTGAAAAGATAATGTTTAATAGAGTTTATTGGTGTCATATGATATATATAAATACATATAACCGACCTTATATTAGTGGGATAATGCTTGTTGTTGTTAATATTTGTTTAGTCATTTGACATTTTAATATTGTATTCAAATACAAGATACACTAGTACAAAAATGTCTTTCTATGTCTCTTATTTATGATTGTTAAAACAAAAACAGACATACAAAATTAATTGGTGGCATTTTTGTAATTAAGGTTGTAATATCTAGAGTTTTTATGTCTGTTTTTTTGAAAAACAAAACAGACGTAAAAATTTTATCAACTATGTCTGCTTTTTTTTAAACAAACATAACAAGAATTTCTTTCTTTGTTTTTTTTACTTTTACAAAGCATTTTTGATGTCTGTTAAATGAAAAACAGACGTAGCCTTTCATACCTATTTTTCAAAAAAATAGGCATCGAAAGGCTTAAAAACTTCTTTTTTTAATTTTAATTTGAGATGTTTTCACGCGGTACCAAATATTCTCCCTCACGCTAGACCCCAAAATATTTCTATTCGCGGCAACTTCGACTCTCAAACCCTTGTCATTCCCAATCGCAACCACATAAACTAGTCGATTCCAATTGCAAGCTCCATGCCGGCGTCCACCTTTGCAATGTCTCCTTAGCTTACTACACTTCATCAATTCGGTCTATCCAACTCCAGCATCAACCTCTACAACGTTTGTAGTGTTGGGAATTTCACTATACATGCAGAGGAAAAACTATAAGAAATTTCCTCCCATAGATCTGTCAACATTGTTTAGATTGAGATGTAAAAAAAAAATTTACCTCCAGTGCATCCCTTGATGTTCTTTTTTATTTCGTTGGACCCCAGGAACTAACGCGATTGGTCAGCTTTCTCTACCGGTATCCACACAAAAGATGAGTCCTTTTAGCTCAGCTAGCTTCCCAAGAGGGAGGGTGAATTGGGAAGATTGAAATTTTTCTGCAAATTAGAAAAACAGTGGTGATACTAAAAAGATAACAAAAAATAGAGTATAAAAAATAAAGAGCAGAGGGAAGAGAATTCAGTAGTTTATCCTGATTCGGTCTATTCCACTTAACCTACGTCCAGTCCCTAAGCCATCACTTGGGATTTTTTCACTATCTCTTGCAAGATTTGAATGGGTTCTTGCAATAACCGCAGTACAATACCACCAGCTTGAACTTCAGACTTAAATAAGTTTTCTCGCTCTTCTCACTCAAGAGTAAGACTATCTCCCTTAGTATATCTTAGACTAAGTATTCTCTACAAGTGTTTAGATATATTACAGAATGAAAACTCTCTCAAAAGAGTAAATATGAAAGTTGAGATACAATGAATGAGCAAAATAGAGGGTGGTTGAGCTTTGAATGAATTAATAACAGAATCAGCAGAGTTTTGACGTGTAAATTATTTTTCCCATACCCAATAACTTAAATGAGGTCCTATTTATAGTCTTGGGGTAGAACTATCCATTGGAAACAAAAACTAGCCATTACTCTTAATAAAATAGCCGTTCACCTACCACATTAAATGTATCTGACAGAGGTTATGCAGATAACCTCCTCAGGTTATGCGAATAACGGGTAACTATTTGCTTTTGTTTTCAACGTGGAACTTTTCGTTATATGGATAACCTAGCTAGGTTATGCGGATAACGTACTACCCAGAATGACTAAATTTTAGCTCAGAATCACTTTCCTAAAAACCCACTTAGTTATTAGGATAATGTTAAGTTTTTCTCAAACTGAATTTTCGTTAAACTTAAGTTATCAGGATAATCTCCCAAGGTTATGCGAATAATCTATTTTACCCAAGAAAAATTCAAATATTCTGAAATATAGGTTATGCGGGTAACCTTCCTTGGTTATACGGATAACCTATTTTACCCGAGGAATGCAAGTGCTCCGTGACACACGTTATACGGATAACCTACCTAGGTTATGCGAGTAATGGGCTACACAGTACCACTTTTTTTCACTGTTCACCTTGTTATGCGAATAAGGTGCCTACCTTATCAGGATAACCTTCTAGACATACTCGAGAACTTGATCCCCAAGCTATGTTGTGCAGATAACCTCAATCCCTTTTTATGAAATTGAGGGATGGACTTCGGAAAAGTTTTAAGATTGAGTATTTATCCCCATAACCTCAAATGGTTATATGTATAAGGTAAGATATTATTTTGAAAACAAGGTAAACACTTAGAAATATCTTTAAAATTGAGATCTTATTCCCATAAGTTAAAACATTTTCATGAAAACCAATTGAACACTTAGAATCAGTTTGAGATTGAACCTTTATCATCATTAGATAGCTCTTTTCTTGAAAATTATTTTGAAATCATGAGTTAAGAACTAATCACTCAATTAGTCATATCATTTAATATTGGGTTAATTAAAATTCAAAACTCAACTACCTTCTTTTACAGATAAGTTCCTTAAGTATGTGTGAAACAGTTCTTTAATCAACAGGAAGTTCCAACTTTATTCTTCATTTCACTTGTGTTACTTTGATATTAGATCTCCCAAGCTTACTTGTTTTAGAATCATCAAAACATCTTAATTAACAAGTCTAACTCGAACGGCGTGCTAGCACTTCTGGTTGTGATATCAGTACAAGTCCGTACGCCTTCGCTGTTCATCATTTGTTTGTACAGTTTTTCTTTCTGAGTATACGACCACTCTCTCTTTAGGGTAATTCGAATTCTGTTGATTCTATATCCTAGTCTATATCAATATATAGATAGGATTCAGTATTTGATTAATTTAAATCAATAATTTAAACTAAATCCAATATTAATTAAATAGATTAGTTTGAATTTAAATCTATCTAATAGATTAAATTTAAACTAACTATCTAATATATATTCTTAATCAAATCTAGATCTAATTTATCATATAAATTAAATTAAGATTATTAGTTTAAATTTAAATTTAGAATCCAATTTAAATCAAATTTAGATTATGATATTAGTTTAAATTTAAATCTATCATATAGAATTAAATTTAAAACTAATTAATTTGAATTAATTTGAATAATATATATATATTTCGAAATATATATTAAATATATAATATATCAAACATATATATATATTTCAAATTTTAATATATATATATATATATATTTATCAAATATATATATATATATATAATTCTATCATGCTAAATTGAACATTAAATTCATTGAATTTCGACACATTTTAGATTCAATGAATCAAGACGTTCTAGCTCGAGTTGGCCGTTCTTGTGTGTGATCCTGTAGTCCCATATGATGTTAGCAGTGGGCTAATAACACTATTGGACCCACAAGTCACAAGTGGGCTAATAACATTATCTGACATCCACATAGTCATTAAGATGTTTATTATAGACATCCTTTTGGGCTCTTGGAGCATTGGCTGTAGGTTCCTCGGGAATGAATTCATCTAGGACATATGACTTTTTTTCTTGCTTGAGAACAATTCTCAAGTTCCTAAACCAGTCAAGAAAGTTGGTCTCATTGAGTTTATCCTTCTCAAGGACAAATCGCAATGATAGTGTAACATAATTACTCATCTACATTTTCTACGACAAAATATGCAAAATTAAATTAATAATTTCTTACTAAAAATTAACCCTCAATTTAGTTTAGTAGGCTAAGACTCATATTTCACTTAATTGTAAGTCCATTTTGACAAGACGCTTAAAATTAAGTTATTTAGGTAGGTAACTTATTTACCAATTACATCACATGTAACTCTTAGATTTTTATGAGATCCTGTCATCATATGATCCGGCATGTTTAATCTCATCTAATGCCTTGAAATCCAAAACCATTTTGATAGTCTCAATTAAGTTATACCATCATGAACCTTTTTAAGTATCACCATTACCTAAGCTGGCTCACTAAGATAACCTAAGTATATCCTACTTTAGTAGATTATACATTTAGGCGATCAAAGCCTTGACAGGCATTCATTAATAGGTGGCATTTAAACTTAAAATTTAATTTGAGAGATTTTATTATATTGTTGTTATTCATACATGTAGTCATCACATGAACATATATAAAAGTGACATCCCATCCATACATATGTTCTCATCATAAAACATAAAATAAATATGTTATAATATGGTCCACCTAACATATATCCTCTCAAGCTAATGAAAAGATTCTTCTAATTTAACACTCACATACAAAAGAAACCTCAATTGAACATTTGAGGGGAGTGAGGTGAGAAGAGAATGTACATCCAGAATATAAAGAGAGGCACGACAAGCAAGCCATATTTAAAACCATAATTTCATCCTAGGGTCATATCATGCACTATACACATCCAATTCAAATAAACAAATCACAACATGTAACAAACATCTCATCCAATGAAAAGCTATAAACTTTGCGATTTTAATATTAAATCATATTATGTTGCGCTACGACTAGATGGCCAAGGCGGTCCTGCTAACCGGTTAGCGGGTGGGACCAAGGGGCAAAGCCCCTTGCAAGTTGGGGGGAGGGTAGAGCCCCACAGAATTTTTTAAATTTCCACTCTTTTGAATGAGTGGCCCTTAAGAAAAACCCTAAGGATTCATCAATCTCATTGAAAATCCATCCACTAGAATTGTTTTGCATATGCTGTTTTTCATCACGTCATGCACGAAAACATATATTTCACAAATATATGAACACGTCACATATGAAGACAGATTCACATACGAAAATCGAATCGGTCATATGAAAAACAGAAACTAATCCATACTAATATGAAACATATTTTCAAACCCGAATTACATAAGATTATCTAATCACGTCATACAAAATAGAAACTGAATACATGCGTATATGAAACGGATTCCTAAACCGATTGAACACCCTTTATTCGTAACAATAGATTCTCATATAAATATGGAGAAACATATTCGCATCACATACGAAAATCACATGAATCTCATCACGTCATATATCAACAGAAAATGAAATCATTTAAACAGATTCGCAATTGTTTCAAAAACCATATTTCGCATAGATATATAATGTTAGATTAGAAACTGATTTGAGGCATAGATTTTTCAAATACATATATCACAAATATGAATGGCAGATTTACATACAAAAATTGAAAACTGATTTGAAAAACCGAATTAGACAAATTGAGTTCACACATATCACATATATGCAATCATATACTCAAGAACTCAATTTAAACAATCATTGACATGGCTCTGGTACCACTGTTGGGCATTTCACTATACACACAATGGAAAAACTATAAGAAATTCCCTCCTATGAATCCGTCAATATTGTTTAGATTGAGATATAGAAAAAAAAATTTACCTCCGATGCATCCCTTGGTGTTCTTTTTCGTTTCATTGGACCTCAGGAACTAATACAATTGATCAGCTCCTTTTACTGGTATCCACATGAATGGTGAATCTGATTCGAACGGCGTGCTAGCACCTCTAGTTGTGATGTTCATATAAGTCCATACAAGTCCGTACGCCTTCGTTGTTCATCATTTGTCCGTACAGTTCTTCTTTCTGAGTGTACGACCACTCTCTCTTTAGAGTAATTCGAATTCTGTTGATTCTGTATCCTAGTCCATATTAATATATAGATAGGATTCGGTATTTGTTTAATTTAAATCAATAATTTAAACTAAATCAAATATTAATTAAATAGATTAGTTTGAATTTAAATCTATCTAATAGATTAAATTTAAACTAACTATCTAATATATATCATAAATCAAATCTAGATTTAATTTATCATATAAATCAAATTAAAATTATTAGTTTACATTTAAATTTAGAATCCAATCTAAATCAAATTTAGATTATGACATTTGTGTAAATTTAAATCTATCATATAGAATTAAATTTAAAACTAATTAATTTGAATAATATATATATATATATATATATTTCGAAATATATATCAAATATATAATATATCAAACATATATATATTTCAAATTTTAATATATATATCAAATATATATATATATATATAATTCTATTACTCTAAATTGAACATTAAATTCATTGAATCTAAACACATTTTATATTCAATGAATCAGAACATTCTAGCTCAAGTTGACCCGTTCTTGTGTGTAACCCTGTAAGCCCATATGATGTTGGCAATTAGCTAATGATACTATTGGACCCACAAGTCACAAGTGGCTTCTAGTAAGACATTGTGACTACCTAAATCATATCAGATCGGTGATCTGATGTAACCTATCATATAACCTGATCACATCCCGTTTGTCTCATGATATATAGGTTAAGTATGAGACATGAAAACGTCATCCTCATTTTACTCGACCATTACTTTCTTGATCTCCGAGTAGACTGACAGAATAAATGGAAACTCTTCCATTCGAGTACGGCCATGCATTTTCTCAGTTTCACTCATCGATGGACCCAGATATATCTCTCCATTAATTAGAGGGACAATTTACATCTTGACCATTCATCTTCCTCCACACGAGTTCCATTATGCCCGATCATAGCCTTTATGATCTCCCGATTAAAGGTAATTTTTGACTATGCTAAAGTATAATGTTCCCCATGTAGGAAGCTATGGTAATCTCAGGTCTGAGGGCTTAGTGACACGATTATATATGAGATATGCTTATGACTTGATCCATGCAGTTATTTCATGATAAGTCAATCCAATGCCTATTCTCTAACAGGAGCTTATGATTTTAATTTGTATCTTCATACATAATTATCATATAATTATTAATTAAAATCATACTAGCCTTAATTCATTATTGTTCCTACTAAGATGATTGACCAGGGATATTTAGGATAAAAGAATTTATCCAAGGATATTATTATAAAGAAAAACATGCAAACAATATAATAATGTAAGAAAAAACACATTCTTTTTCATAATGAAATACAATGTTCATATTACAATGATTGGCCTAGGGCATAATCTCCAACATGTAGTGCTTGCTGACATTTATGCCATTGGTACTTGTAGTCGATGTTGTCTTGTGAATCTCTAGCGGCATCCATGTCATCATCCATAGGTTTCCCCTTCTGTTCTATTCTTTCTCTTTTTTGCTTGAAATTTTCTCTCTGTTTAGATATAGTTCAATTGGCCCTTTTTCCTTAGATTAGGTTCAATTGGCCTACTTTTTTACTATTGCACCCTATTTTTTTTGTCTATTTATTTGTTTGCCTTGTAATTATTTGCTTTCTCTATTGAATGAAATTATCCCTCCTCATTCAAAAAAGATTGGGTTCAATTGGTGTTTTCTACGTCATACGCTGTTTTTGTTTCTGTGGTGTTTATTTGCTTTTTTTTTTTTATAGAAAAGGAGGGTATTATCCATTCATAAATTAAGCAAAGTCATGGGTATTAGCCCTAGTTACAATAGAGCGAACGAAGCTCCCAATGAGTTCAGGAGGCTCATCAAAATACACTATATCATTACAATCATGCCCTAAATTTGCAAGTCCATCAGCTAGGCGATTACACCTTCTATGAATATATGAGAACCTAAGTTGCTAGTCTTTTGAGCACCACCAGTAAAATGAGGAGAATAACAGAGGAACCATGTGGTTTTTATTTGCTTTGAGGAAACATGCTCTGCATTTCTTAATATATAAATTTCAACGTTTAATCATCAAATAGAGCACCTAATTTATACTCGTATGATTTGAGGCCTTTTATATTGCTATCATCATCTGAGATTGATTGCTGGCATTACCTAGTTTATAATCCTTTGTTAATGTATAAATTTTGTTATAGGACCATCTAATTTATAATTTTATAGACACAGGCATCCAGATATATATATATATATATATGTATATGTGTCATTACTTCATTTTCTCCCTTCAATTTTTCTTTCTCTTGTGTATAACAAAAGTAAAGAAAATAGAGGTCTGTCATTATAGCAAGAGACTGTACTTGGGTACCAACATTGCAACACTTGAGTTCTATCCCAGAGAAAGGTAATTTTTTTAAATTGCCAATGGACTATTTTGGTCGAGAACTAGACTTAGGAAAAGTTCATAATTGTCTTTTACCAAGTTCCTTGACAAAAACACATACGAGGGACTTTTTTTTTTAAAACAGAACTTAAGAGCTGTACCAAAGTTACTTTGACTGACCTTTTTTATGAAGATCATGTAAACAGAAACAATTGGTACATAAGGAAGTTTCAGCAGGGACATGAGCATTAGAAACAAGGCTACTAGAGTTATGGTTACAAAACCAAAAACTAGAACCTATATAGAATATTCAAACTGCCAAGAAAGATAGAAACTTAAAAAAAGAAGTGTGATATGCATCAAAATGTGACTTCTATTCGGCCATGCGTAACAGTTACTATCCCTGAAATGCCAAAGGTAATTTCTATATATAAGTCATAGAGAAGCTGCCAATTTTGACTATAACAAAAGCCTGTGATCTATATGCTAGACCTGTAGCTTCAGTGAAATTTTTTTAAAATATAAATTTAGTTCTTCTTTTGAAAGCTAAGTTACTGTTTGGTAATTTAAAAAATTGCCAGATAAGTTAATATTATTTATTGTGAAGATTTTGGTACCATTTCTAACCTTAAAGACCTGTGCAAGTGCCTACAACCTGAAGGTGTCTAAATTGCTTTGGTGCAAGAATAAATGATGAAGAATTTTCTCTATGTAGATTTCTAACTAGACAACTGTACCTAAATTAAAGAGAAAAGTTGCGTTGAAGGCAATTGTACCTAAAGCTGGGACTGAGTTAGGCACAAGATTAATGTTATCATATTTAATTTTTGAAGGTTAATTATCATATACATTTTCTCTCAATTTTTGGAGGCAATTGTTCCTAAATCTAGTTCAATGGTTGGGTTCTACTTGATGTAAGCTTGTTTTAATTATTAATTTATGGAAGTTCAGATTATGTAGTGATGGATCGTAGTTAGATAAATGCCAGAAGAACAAGTGATGAATATGAGAATGGGGTTGAGCAGTTTCTGAAGTTTGCTAAAATGACTGTTTCTGATGATAATGGGAGGTTTTACTGCCCTTGTGTAAAATGCTTGAATGGGAGGCGATTGAGTATTGTTGAAATAAGAGACCATCTAATTTGTATCGACTTCAATAAGAACTATACGTGATGGATATGGCATGGAGAAACAGAAATGCCTAGTGTGTTTGAAAAATAGAAAGTTGACGTGGATTTGGATGATCGACTAGAGGAGACGATTCATGATGTTGGAGTAGAGTTTGTTGAGCAAGCACATGTATATGATAGCTTGTGCAATGATGCAAATAAGCCTTTGTATCCAAGGTGCACTAAATACACACGATTGTTAGCAGTGTTGAGATTGGTCAACATAAAAAACAAGAAATGGCTGGAGCGATAGTAGCTTCACATATTTGCTTGAGTTGTTGAAAGAATGCTTCCAGAAGGTAACAAACTTCCAGACCGTAACTATGAGGCAAAGAAAATCCTTTACCCAATGGGTATAGAGTATAAAAGGAAACACACTTTTCCTAATGACTGTATATTGTACAGAAATGAGTACAAAGGGCTACATGTGTGTCCGAAATGTGGGTCTTACGCTACAAAGTGAAAGGGGATGGTGATGCTAACTGTGATGTGATCATTAAGGGGTGTCCTTTGAAAGTGTTATGGTATCTTCCAATAATACCAAGGTTCAAGCGCTTGTTTGCGAATGCAGAGGAAGCAAAGAACTTGAGATGGCATGCAGTTGAGGGGAAATCTGATATAAAGCTTCGACATACAGCTGATTCTCCTCAATGGAAACCAATTGATCAATTGTTTCCTAAATTTGGTCAGGAGCCAAGAAATCTTAGGCTTGAGCTTTGTATAGATGGAATGAGTCCTTATGGTAACCTTAGTAGTAAACATAGCTCATGACCTGTTCTCCTGGTAATTTATAACCTATCTCCTCAGCTATGTATGAAACGCAAGTATATCATGTTGTTTATGATGATTTCGGGTCCAAAACAACTAGGGAACGACATAGATGTCTACTTAAAACCTCTGATTGAGGACTTGAACGTGTTGTGAGAGGAAGGAGTGGATGTGTTTCACGCATATTATAAGGAGTCTTTTAAGCTTCGTGCCATGATCTTTTGCACGATAAATGATTTCCCTGGGTATGGAAACTTGTTTGGATATAGTGTTAAGGGCCACAAAGCATGCCCTATTTGTGAAGAAGACACATGCTACCATCAACTTGAACATGGAAAGAAGACTGTCTACCTTGGTTATCAAAGATTTTTCAAAAGGCACCACCCATATCATAGATTAAAAAAAGCTTTCAATGGCTTACAAGAGTATAAAAATGCTCCAAAGGCAATAACTATAGAGCAAGTTTATCAACAAGTGAAAGACATCAATGTGATCCTTGGTAAGACTCAGAAGCATGCAACTGAGAAGAACTTATGGAAAAAAAGCTCTATCTCTTTTGACCTTCCATATTGGCGGAGTCTTGAGGTGATGCATGTGGGGAAAAATGTGTGTGATAGTCTTATTGGAACACTTTTGAACATAAAGAGGAGTAAGGATGGCGTGAGTGCAAGACTGGACTTGATTGAAATGGGGATACGAGAAGACTTGGCTCCACAGCCAGCAGGAGAGATGACTTATTTTCCCCCAGCATGTTATACATTGTCGAGAAAAGAGAATAGAAGTTTTTGTGAGTGTTTATATGGCATCAAAGTGCCACAAGGGTATTCTTCAAACATCAAGAGGCTTATATCAATGAAAGATTTAAAATTAGTAGGCTTAAAGTCTCACGATTGCCATGTGTTGATGCAGCAATTGTTACTGGTGGCTATTCGGGACATATTGCCAAAAAATGTGAGACATACTATAACCAGATTGTGTTTCTTCGACCCCCAGAAATTGGATGAATTGGAAAATGATGTTGTTATTACCTTGTGCCAACTTGGGATGTACTTTCCACCATCATTTTTTGATATCATGATTTATTTAATTATTCATTTGGTGAGAGAGATAAGACTTTGTGGCCCATTTATTTGAGGTGGATGTACCCATTTGAGTGATACATGAAAATCCTAAAAAGGTATGTAAAGAATCTACACCGGGCTGAAGCATCTATCGTTGAAAAATATGTTGCTAAAGAGGCTGTTGAATTTTGTATAGAGTATTTGTTAACAATAGAAGCTATTAGACTTCCAAAGTCCCACCATGAGGGAAGAGGAGCAGGTAAGGGTACACGCTGGATCAAAGTGAAGAGCATGAGTCATGGAAAAGTGCTCCAAGCACATCTGTACATCTTGAATAACACTGATGAAGTTCAGACTTACTTAGCCACACATAAAAACATTATCAGGGGAAAAAATCCTCGAAGGAGTGATAAGTTGTTAGTAAATGAGCACAATAGGACTTTCATATCATGGTTCAATGAATAAATTATAAATGATGAAAATGTTTTTGACATAATAAGATGGTTAGCCGATGGGCCTCACTTTGATGTCCTATGTTGGAGTGGATATGACATCGATGGGTATTCTTTCTATACAAAAGCCCAAGATGATCAGAGTACTATACAAAATAGTGGGGTTATGGTAGAAGCTGAAGCAATGCATTTTTCTAGTGTAAAAGATAGAAATCATGTTTTGGCAACCACATCATATTTTGGAATTATTAAAGAGATATGGGAGGTTGACTACATAGCATTTAGAGTTCCTGTTTTCAAATGTATGTGGGTTGATGGTAATAATGGTGTCCAAACAGATGAGTTAGGATTTACCTTGGTGGATCTTAATAGGATAGGTTACAAGGAGGAGCCTTTTATCATGGCAAATCAAGCAAAACAAATCTTTTATGTTGTTGATTCGGTTGATAAAAAGTAGTCTGTTGTTTTCCAAGGAAAAAAAAGAATGCTAATGCTAGGAATGATGAATCAACTTATATTGATAAGACCCCTTCTTTCTTTATGAGGTCACCTCAATTGAACGAAGAAGATGAGGTGGATGATGTACATGCCGCAAGACATGATCATCATGAAGGGATTTGGGAAAATATCCCTACATAATTTCCCTAGAGGTAATTTTGTGCATGCATGCGGACGCACACAAACACACTTTCAAAGTTTAATTTCATTTGTTATTTTAATTTCATTTATTGTTTTCATATCATTTTAATTTACTTACATTATTTATCTTGTTGTTTAAACAGGCACATGGATTCCTCTAGTGATTCTGAGCAACCTACCACAATTGCTAGCAAGAATACTTACATAATTTCTTCCTTGATTTGTAGTATTGTTGCCAACCTGGAGTTAAAGAGTGCGGCTATTATGTAATGAGAGAAATGTATGACATAATTAGTAGTGATCTTGTTGACACAATGGATCAAGTACTAATATAATCTATAACTTAGATTTATTTTTCCTTATGACTTATTATGTGGTGTTGATATAGGTTTTAAACTTGAAGCACTTCCACAATGAGGAACCTTATCACCAACAAGAAATTGACCACAATCGGAACATATGGTTGGAATTTCTTCTTCAATTCATTTGAATATATTTATCACATAGATTAGTTTAGGCTTCATTAGTAGTTAAGCTTGGGACAATGTTAGTTGTTGGATAAAACTAGTATGCTGTGAAAAAAACCATTGCTATTTTGATTATACTAGTTTAGGCTCCATTAGTAGTTAAGCTTAGAACAAAGTTAGTTGCTGTATAAAACTAGTATGCTGTGAAAAAGACCGTTGCTATTTTGGTAGTAAAAATTACAAAGCAATTTTTGTATATTTTGGATGTAAATATAGGTTTGGATATGGTTGATTATATGGCATTAAAAAAATGTTAAAACTTATGCCTATTTTTGAATTAACAGACATAAAAGGTATACCCTCATTTATGCATTTTTTTGAAAAACAGACATAAATGGCTGATTTATAATGTCTGTTGTTGAAAAAACAAGCATAAAAAGGCATGATGTTTTCGTCTGTTCTCCACAGATATAAAAAATAAGTCTTTTACATATGTTATTCATATAACAGACGTAAAAAAGTAGTTTTTTATGCCTGTTAAAAAACAGACATAAAAGACTATACTTTCTGTGTCTCCACCTTCTATGTCTCTTTTAAAACAAACATAAAAGGACCAAAATAACAAACATAAAAAGGGATTTTTTGTAGCAGTGACACAAAAATAAAAAATAATTTTAATTACATTTATAAAAAAGTATTAAGAACATTAAAGTTTATAAAATTTAGGTTGTTGATATTAAATATAAACGGTTCATATCTATTAATCTATTAAGAAAGAATAATACATATTTTTAACATTAAAAAATTATATTTGATTCATAAGAAACGAATTCGCCAAAGAGAAAAGTTCAATTTAACACTAAACATAGCAGGGAGTAAAAAAGATAGTTTATGACCTACAATCTTTTTTCTTTTGATAAAATATGACCTACAATCATATTTGCTACCACATAAGGAGTTTTGTAAGGCGAAAATAATTAAAAATTAAAAAATAAATATAAAAGACACAAAAATGCCTAAAATATTTCTTTGTTACTAGCTAGCTTAGTGATTCCGAGCATTAGAACTAAACACCTCTAAGAACCCGTTTGGTATACTATAGAAGACTGTCTTGTATTAGCTAATACAAGATATTGTGAACTTATCTATTGTTTGGTGCATATATAGTATTGAATAACTTTATATACCTTATACGTTAAAATGATATATATTCTAATCAGGCCTAAACGGGTGGGATTAGGCATGATAAGATTTTAATGTAATAGCTCGATAAATATTTTCCCTTTCAATCCTCAACCCTTCGTTGTTGCTGCATTCATCTGCAAAAATAAGTCGTTGTTCAGTGCCCACCATCACTCAGAAACCACTGTCACATCACAACCCTCTGCCTCCTTTCACCAGAAATCCATTCCCGGCCAGCCCCCAGAATCACACATCTACCACTCTTCAACCACCACCGTTGTGCATCAGTTCCAACGAGGCACACCTTATAGGATCAACAATTTTAGTCTATATCCCATATGTATCAACCCATTTGAACGTACGATAGCAGGGGGCTACATTGATTTTCCAATTTGTTCTGGAACTTTTGTGGGAAATAGGATAGATATCATTCACTTGCATCTATGCTTGATCCAAACTTTTTTCACTTGCATATGACTATGGCTTTAGGGTTTATTTAAAAAATAATTAAAAAGATAAACATTTTAATAGTATTTCCCACTATCAATAATTAAAAATCATTTTTCTAAAAGCTTATATAAATATAATATATTTTTAAGTAACGGGAATTCTTTGGGCATAGAATTAATTTATATCCTATCCCATGTAATATCATACATCACCAAATGTAGGATAGCGTTATCATATACAATACAATATTTTATACATTGTTATAACAAATGTTGCAAAGTGTTAAAATATTATCAAATCTTACACTATCAGTTTATGTAATTAGAATTTATACTATCAGGGGCCAAACAAGTCCTAAGTTAAGTTTTTATCATTTATGATAAAAATCAAATTTATTAGCCAAAAGGATGTCCTTGTTTGATCCAAATTAATTTAAACCTTAATAAATTCTCTAGTTAAAGTGGAGTAAGTCCAGGATACGTGCAAAAAAAATCAAATTTGCTGCCGATATGACTTCAATCCTTCTGGATAAAAAAAATAGCTGTTGTTAATTTTTATAAAATAAAAAAATTTTTCAAGTTAAAGATATTTATAATTTCATATTAAATAACTTCAACTTTTGAAATTATTCCAAGTGGCACAATGAACCATAATATTCTAAAGAATGGAATCGTTATTCTCTCTTATAAGGTAAGAATGATAATTACACACGCAAGGCTGCAACCTCAGACTAACTTTTATTTATAAACCCGAATTGATTTTAATTATTTAGTCATAATTAGAATTATTTTTTTCAGATGAAAAATTGTTTTTTTACCTAATTATCTAATTCTACGTGCCCTAAAACCTGGCAAAATGAAAGGAAATGTCCTTTTCATTGCAATTAATCAATATAACTAATATTTTCATTTCATTTCTTATCTCCATTTCACAAAAAACCTGTTTCATATATTAAACATTGGTTGAATTCGTGACCACTTTTTTCTCATGGTGGGAAGATCAAGCGTCATCTATGACTTATAAATCAATTCTTTTAATATAATCGATTTTCCAAAGTCATATTGTTTCTCAACTAATTCAAATCAAATTAAATTAGATCATAGAAATATATATAAATCAATCTTGAACTTTGTCATAAGTGAATAAATAAGAACAATTAAAGTATTTTAGAATTTCATTATACACGTACACATATGCTCTCCCCCATCCTTTTTATAAGCCCCACTTAACAACTTTATATAAATTAAAAAACATAGTTAAAATTAGTTAATGAATATAAATTTGTCTAAACTATCAAAATTTTCCAATTTGCCCTATTAAACTATTAAATTATTACAATTCCTCTTAAATCTTTCTCAATCCATCTCTCCTATTTAATAACCCACACACAAGGGTATTTAGGGAAAAATAATTAATACTATGAACAACATGTAAAGGTGCTTTAATAAAGACTATAGAATAGATGCCTATCTAAAGGACGGTATTACCTTTTAGACATTGAGTTCATTTGTATTTGATCTGAACGAATCCAAATCTAATCTTTGTCACTAATGGGTTAAGCGCATTATGAAATTCACACAATGAATCATTACCACTTAAGATTAAATGAATTCGGAATCTCTAAAATGCTTTAGATAAATAAAATTAGAGAGATATAGAAATAAAATTATATAGCATGTGGATCCAAAAAAGTGGAGCTGACTCTTCAATCTTTACTTACTCCTAAAAGAAGTTTCCTCCTGACATTGTTATGCTTGGACCTCATCCATATAAAGTTTAGTGGTAATTATCTTCAATCTTGTCTAAAGCTTTATCACCCTACTACCTTAAAATTAATAACATGCGGATGACATTGCTCCATTATGGCAATCATCATACATGTTTCTAGCATTTTATGGAATCATTACCTCTGATTCATTTGGACGGTAATAAGATCAACTTTTTTTTGTGATGTTTATCATGGATCTAGTATATGTTTGAATCTAAATAAACAAAATGCGTATATGATGTTATTGTAGCTGCAAAGAGCCAAGCTAGGTCTTTTTCTCTAAATTACTAGATTTTTAGCGGCTTTTAGTGGAGAAGCTCATAAGGTTAGGGTTAAAGAGAGGACTTAGTCTTTCTTAAATAATAGTTTTACCATATTCACCCACTATAAGTTCTAGTAAAATATAATAGCTCACACTTTTTGCCGTCATCCAGACTTATAATTAAACTATGTATGTTTAGCTCATTAATCTTTATAATCACAAAATAACATTAGACTTCAATATCTTAATGAACCAATGTTAACCCATTTTAAAAAATACAAAAATAATTAATGCAAACTCACAAATAAAATTTTATATAATTTTCTGACATTCTTCCATTTGGGCCACATTAATTTAATTTTGAAAATTCATTTTATTTTATAAAACGTCTCTTTGGTTAACAATTAAAAATTTTATATGTGCACACCTTTTAAAATACGATCCATAAGAGGACACACAAAATCAATTTGGCCCAACATAATCACCAATATGGGATTATGATAATTGTACATCATTTAATTGATATACTCTCAACCATAATCACTCATATTGACAATTATGTTGACATATATCGTAAATTTGGAAGTATACTAAGAAATAGAACCCTTATGTGATCAAATATATTATATTTACTTACTATTTCTAATCAGTAATCTAATTTCTCAATATTTCTCATGCATAACGGCAGTTTGAAAAATCGCTGGGCTTAAATAAGTCTATATGGTTCAAATAACTTTATCTTGAGATTAGAGCTCCTTTTATACCGAGACACATTACATCAAATAGAACAACCATCTTAAGATGGTTATTATATCTTAAGATAGTTGTTAAATTTATTATTAGCCTACGCAAAGGGTCAATATATGCCCATGGAAATATTTGATAAGATGATGAGCATCAACAAAGCATGCTTAACCAATGATGCAATTTATTTATGATCAACTTTATGTACTTAAGCTAGATTATACACTAGCAGCAACCAAGGTAAGACTTTTCTATGAAAACTTATGAACATTAGACTACTTTTCAAGATTCAAACAATATATTCCTGTACAGTAGTTACACCATGATTTTGGCATGTCATATCATGGTCATAAAGTCCATTAAAGGCTTAAAATAAGATCAATATGTGCATCCATCCAACCCAAACTTGATGAAGAGAACTAGATCATATAACACAGTTAGGATCCAAACTATCTCATTATGAGTTAAGGTTCATGCCCATTTTTGTGAATCAAAACAAATGACAATATATCATTAAATGATGCATGTGATATGACATCACCACAAAATTAAACCAGCATAAGTCAACTCTAGTTTGAAATTAAATTCATACTAAATCATTCAGAAACCAAATCTTTAGGCTCATATAATGGACAAAACTTTACCCTTAGCAATTATTAATCCATGACCAAATTCAATATAAACACACGCCCCTTATAATGCTTCTATTATAAAAACAAGAAAAATAAACCATTACTGTTTATACATTACTATTCATTTTTGTGTCTTTGTTTCTATTTGAAAACTGAACCTCAACTTTGGAAATTTATTTATCTTAACATACAGATTCATTTGGTGCATACTTAGCATCTTTGAAAAGCTCTATGTGTCTACTTTCTAACCATATTTTTTTTGTACATTTTTTTTCTAATTATACTGGTAAGAGAATCAACATATATCATCAAAGGTTAGATAAAACCATCAATGGAACAGTTCTAGTAAATCATACATAACTACCATTGTATAAATCCAAATATAGCTAAACCAGTGTCATGTTGCTCCTGAGACTTAGATCTATCTATATATGTAGACATTAGAATTTTTGGAGGTATATTTGAGTTTATACAATTGTTTGAGTTAGGCTATACAAAACAAAATATTAATAGCTTTTAGCAAGGTTCCATCATCATTATTCTTCATACTCCACATACTTCCGTTTACCATGATTTGACTCTATCATCAGTTAAATATGGGGTGGGAATGGGAAATCTCAGTAGTTAATTTGCATATGCCATCATGTCATCACAAAAATATTTGAAAGCATATAAAACATAACATACTTTCATTAAATCATTAGAACTTTCATATTGTTTAACAAAATTTCAACAGTATAACGGCTTAATAAATCGGCATCTCAGAGCTTAGCTCTTAACATAAAAGGGCCATCAATCATAGAAAAACATTCATAACAGCAATATGGCATCATTGACAAATCATAGTAACATATAAAACATTTATAAATAATAACATTAAGTAAGGGCAATAAACTACCTTGGAGTTTTACTAACTTTTCTTTAAATCTTACTTTCACTTAACTTTAGATCATTTCCTTAACTTGATTAAAACCTAAAATATTATTAAACCTTACTTTATAATTTATTATTATCATATAAATTTAACTCAATCATGAACCATAAATTCTTCTCTCAAAATCATGTATTGATCCAAAAAGATGAGTAAGAGGGAGAAAGAAAATAGTTTAAACTCTAACTAATCTTAAACTAAATAAATGATGAAGAAATCTTAGAAGAAATTTGGAGTAGTAGCTTATCTTAGAAAACCCCTACTTGCCTTTCCTTTCTTCCTCCTTCCTTCTTTCTGCTTTTTCTTCTTCTTTCTCTCCTCCGCTCACTCCCTCCTTCTTTTCTCTCTCACGCTCCCTCTTCCTCTCACTTTGGTGTGTGTTTTAGAAAAGGTAAAAGGGAGGGGGGTATTTATAGGGAGAGCTGAGGATTGTAGACCGTCAGATCGAGATTTAATTCGAGGGCTCACAATTATTTTTACATTTTATATATCAATCACCTATTATATTCCTAGATATTTTTGAGCTTGTGAGAGAGTAGAGAAGGGTAAAAATGTCCAACTTTTTCCTCCTAACTTTATGTCATATCAAGAAAAGATGATTTTTTACTTTTGCAAATAAATTTGGCTCTGGTTTGAGTATTTTTTTTATCTGGATTTTTTATTGTTCTCAGTGTCCTTTCTATTTATTTTATCTGTAAAACCCATTACTTTTCTCTTTTACTTTTTCATGTAAGATCCACTTATCTTACTTGCTTTTTACTATTTATCTCCTCCGGTATTTACTATTTACATGAGACCCGCCTTTTATTGGATTTATACTTTTTTTTCTTAGGGCCCACATAACTAGTATCATTTGTACTTTTAGATTGCTCAAGAGCATTTAAATATTATTTTCTCTTTCTTATTGTCAATGACAATTTTTGCCCTTTGTAAGGCCCTTTTCATATTCTTAAGATATTTTGGGCTTTAAACTAATTTAATTAAATATCCAGGTTTTCCCATTTGTCATGAGTTAATCTAAAATATTTTAATATTATTTATAACATGATCTGGTTATAAAATACATACATAAAAATTAAAAGCTTAAAAACAAGATATTATGTCTCTATTGCCATGACACTTTATCATAACTACTAGAAGATTGTAAGAACACATAAAATCATGGAATTTCTTTCGATAGAAATATGTAGCATTATTAAATTGCATTCAATTAATTTATTAACAAAGTAAAACTAATGGTGGTTAAGGACAATTTCCTCGTAGGGCTTCCATATATACTCTCTACATCAACTGATTCTGTACTTAATCATGAACAAGTACATCCACAATATCGTTGCCACCAATAAAAAACAAGCATGCTACTAGAGAATAACTTATATAAAAAAAATGTTAAAAACATCAATAGCATAGCCTTATGAACGCAACTCCAATCTTAAGATTGTTAAGCCATTGAAAATAGTCTACATAATCAAATGAATACATATACATTACCAACATATACGTAGTCATTTTGTTTAGAGTAAATGACATTACCACTACAATATATTTTTTTTATGAGAACAATTATTTTATATTCATGACTAAAGGATTATAACATAATCCTTCCACTATTTATCAATTCCCCTTAACTTGCATAACATATCTCTTTGTCATTTTGGACAAAATAAATCTTCAAAATAATTTTCCAATACTAAAACAAGTTATACATCCCTAAAATTAAATTTGCAATAATTTTAGAAGATCAATAGTATAAAAAATATTATTGCACCTGAGATCCTTAAATTGCCTAGTTCACATAATCTTCAAATTGCCAGGAAAAATCTACTGAAATTCATAATTGAAATTGAAAAACTAGTCGATAGTTGTAATTAAAAGAGAACCACAAATCTCCAAGGGTCACAAAAAAAAAAAACATGGCAGAAACAAAATTTCAGAAAAATTCCAAGGTCAAAATATAATTACAAATTTGGGGCGTAATTATAATTACCAATGTTGTCAACCGGACAAGATACTAGTTTAAAATTTAATGGTTCAACCGAGGTCAGACCAAGGTCGGACCGGTAGTAATTAAAATAATATATTTAAAATAAATAATATAAGTTTAAATAAATTTTATGACTTAATTAAGGTCTTATACTAAATAATATTGAATTATCAATATATTATTTATCACAAACAAATTATTAATAAATTTAATAATTCAATATTTAGGTATAATAAGTTAATATTGATCTATAATCACATTTTGAGTTTAAAATAATAAATTAATAATCCATTATTATATTATTTATTAAGTAAATATACAATTTTGGATAATTATATATCATAATAATACTTATATAATACTATAATATATAAAGAAAAAATATTTTGTGCTAAAAATGATATCATTTTATCTTAAAAACTAAAAAGAATGTTTTAAAAAAATTTGAAAAACAAAATAATATGGGACTGGTTCAAGACCGATTCTACGGTTCATGGTTGATTTCACAGGTTCTTGACCGATTCTCACCGGTTCTGAATTTCCCCGGCCCTTGACCTTAACCGGACTAGATCAGACACCAGTTCCCATTTTGACCAGTCAAACCGGCCGATCCTGTTCAGTTTTGACATCTCTAATAATTATTGAGGCATTTGGGTTCGTAATCCCAATTTTCCCGAAAATATTTCATGCCGTCAAACCCTACGGCCCCATTTCGAAATTTCTGCTTCCATCAAGATGATGATGTCATCCTCCCCCTCTTTTTTTTTTAAAAAATAAATTAGTATTAACTTATTAAAAAATCAGAAAATGACATGAAATTTATAATTGATGCCACCGATTCCTATCCCCTAAAAAGAATGAGTAGTTGCAGCAAAACTTCACTTCCACTCGAGTAGAAGGCCGCTGCCATCAATGGCAATTGGCAATGGCCTAAGATTGTTGCTGGCCCGAATTTGGGCTGCGCGAATGTCGTTGCGCTACCTGAACACCAATAGCGCGACGGACGCCACGCCGCTGCCCAAGAGCAACTGTGCTCGCCATCGGCAGCAATAATGCCAAATTTTGTCACCAGCGACACTAAAAGTAAGATTTTTTTTAATTAAATAAATCAGAAATCAAAATGAGATACTGAAAATACCTAATAAAATTTTGAATCCAGTCACATATTGCATAAAACAAATTTTCTCAAATTTTCATATAAATATAAAACGAGAACCGATTCACATCCAAGATACATACATGCCCGATGTTGATGATATTGTAGCCACAAAAAGTCATGTTAGGATAGGTTTAAGAGGGACCTAGCATTTCTTACATAATAGTTTTACCAACCACCCATTATAAGTTTTAGTAAAATACAATAGCCTACATTTTTTATCATCAATTAGGCTTATAATTAAAATGTATATGTCTAGCCTATTAATCTTTATGGTCACAAAATAATATTATACTTTAACATCCTAACGTACCATTGTTAACTTATTTTAAAAAATACAAATAGTAAATGTGAGCCCACAAATAAAATTTTATAAAATTTTCTAACATTTTTTATAGCAAGGTAATTAGATCTATCTAATGGAACATTGAAAGAAAATTTTAATTCAACAAGAATGTTAGTTGAGGGCCACAATTCCTCCATAAGCCCTGTTCAAATAACAAGGGATTAGCATGCGACAATACGTCCCTCATTATCACTAAATCCCGAATCTTTGAAACAAAAACCACACAAAACACTTGCATTAATTTAATTCTGAAAAAAATAGATTAATAAAGTAAATATCTCTTGCTAAATCATCCATCTCTTGTTAGGGTGTTAGCGGAATATATAATTTTCACCCTTAATTGTATTTAAGAAATTAGCAAGAATTTTTATATTTTTTGGTATTAAACCATCCAGTTTATGATAATTACTTTGAACTCTAGTTAATTTGGGTTAAATCAGATAGAATTATAGAAATAGCAAAACTCTCTCAACAAATATTTAAATGCAAATACTTATTCAATGCTCAATCCCAAAGCTATAGGTTAAACTAAAATTTTGGTGATATTTGAGTTCGGTATTTCATATTTTGGACTTCATGCAAATTGAAAATCGGGTTGATTCCTGAGACTGGCATGTAGCAGTTGGACTTTATGCAAAGTGTGAAATGGGTTGATTTTTATCTTCGGCATTCGATATTTTGGACTCTACGCAAATTTTGATAGAAAAATTTTTTATGGCTTCGAATTATTTGTTGAGTATTGTTATTTGTTGATGCAAATTCATGACAATATATGTCAAACAGTGATTTGTTGTAATTATAAGAAGCATTTCATGGTTGGGGTTCTCAAGATGGATATCTCCATTGATAAGATATAATTTTAGGCCACTTTTAATATGTAAAATGGAGTGGAATAAAATGTTTTTAAATGAAAAATATCTTTTATACCTATAAATTAAAAGATATATAGTTTTTTTTATAACCAAAACATAAATTAGTAATTTAATCCTCAAACATCACTCTAATTTTCCCTTAGTCCAAAAAAAAAAAGCCTTTTAACCTAGGCCCTCAGACTTTTACCCAAGGAAAATGTCTTTGGGCATCTCTCAACTAAAACAAAACCTACGTGGTCTTCAATTTAAGATCAGAACTAATGAAAATGAACCAACCAATAAAGATGCTACAACTAGGCGTCTTATGATGAACCAACCAAGTATCATTGTTCTGAAACATAGTTTATTGCGAAGTTCTCAATACAGGAGCAGATGACTGTATAGTTCTCCATAAAGGTGAGATGCAATCCTTTGGTATTGTAATTAAATTAAAGTGTTTCTTGAAATAGACCACATAAGCCATAAAATGAATTTTATAGCTCAGGAGTACATTTAAGATTAAAAAAATAAATTGATAATCATAAATTAAAAATTTGTGAAGAAAAGACATAGAACTTACGAAGGTCTAAGCCAGAGCTTTTGCAAGTAACTAAATCAGCCGATAAACCAGAATTAAAAAGCTCCCAAGCAACACACCTGAATTGAGGGATCAGCTGCATTGATAACATGTGTCAACTTTCTCAAAAATAACTGAAAAGAACAGCCAGAATTTTAAGTCATAAGTTGCATGCCTATTTACACACAAGTTGTCATTTTATCTACTTTCCCATCAAGTTCAGGACAAAAAGTAGCAACACACAATACCATAATGCAAATTTGAAACTAATGGCAGAATATATATCAATGTATAATAAAATATATAACAACCATAATATTCACAAATCATAAAGGAAAAATGTGTCTAGTTACCTTAATACCATGCTTTCAAAATCCTGTAGGTACTTCACATGTAGGCTGAGGCTCACACAGAATCAAACATCAATTTCAGTAAAGCTAGAGTGCATCAACTTTTGAAAGAGACGTATTAACCCTATTTCACCATTAGATTTCACATCCATTTGTCAAAATGTTGTCCATACAATGTAACAACTCACTATCAAGCAATGGAACAATTATTTCTATCAATAGACTGTAAGAATAAATAGTCTCCTAAAACAGGAGTGTAAAGAATGGAGATAGAAAAAATAATAATGATAGTGTAAAGAATCAATTGTACAAACAAAAAATTATATCCAAATCTTATTCTCAAAATCATATGGTGCAGGGCCCAAAAAATGATGATAGGCTTCGTCTTCTACAATACATGTGTTTCTGCTGAAACTGTATCACAAAGAGCACTGTGCTTTATTTCTCAAAGCGAATTCAAGGCTTCCCCCGGTATCCCCACGGATTGTTGCTCGCCCATTTCCATTGATCCCTGCAAATTTCCTCAATGCCGTATTTTGCCCTGTCAAATAGCACATGTCCCATGGAAAAAATATCATAAGATACTAGATAAAAGGACTTACACAGTCCGCAAATCAGCTATTCAAGCATTGTATGAAGACTTAGAAGTCTCAGCCTTTTGGTACACAAAAATCTTGTTAAAAAATTCCAATAGTTTAGTCATTGATAAGCCTTTCTTTTTGTGTGCAAGAGCTAGTATGAAATACTTACTTCCATCCCAGTTCTTTCTCAGCCTTCTCTGTAGATGCATAAACAACAGTTGCATCTCCTGGCCTCCTTGGACACATTTTTACTGGAATTTTCTGGAAAATGGAAAAAACAAAAGAAAAAAATTTTATCATTTGCATACACACGAGCAACTCTGTGTGTGTGTTTCTCTTTTTTTTGGGGGGGATGGGGTGCCTTTTTGAGGAAGTTGCATAATCACCTTGCCGGAAGCTTTTTCAAACGCTGCTACCATTTCAAGCACTGATGTACCACAGCCAGTTCCCAAGTTGTAAGCAGTACAACCTAAGCAAAAAATATTCCCAACTCCAGATTTATTTTGGGAAACAAAAATGTCAAGTAATGAGTAGAAATATGTGACGAATTAAGAAGCATGTCCAAAATTCTATTGCAGCTCAAGACATTTCAACACTCTTGGTTGAATGCAAAGATAGTTCATATAAACAAAGAAAAAGAGGATTAATCACCAATGTTTTCTGTTGTGAAAAGCTTCCGCAAGGCAGCAATATGACCATCTGCTAAGTCCATTACATGAATATAGTCCCGTATCTGATTCATAGAACAAAGAAAAAAATAGTTTAACAATTTAGAAAAGGAAAAATATATATTTCTGCTTCTACTTGAGTTCGCATTATATCACCCACAAAAAGGGGTTAAAAATATACAACTACTGAATTATGCATTATAAGGGTCTTTGAAAAAATTGATGTTATTTGGGTTTACAAACCGCGCTTCCATCCTTTGTGGGATAATCATGACCATATACTTTGAGCACAGGCAACCTCCCAACAGCAACTTGCTGAATGTAAGGCATTAGATTATTTGGGATGCCTCGAGGATCTTCACCAATTCTACCACTTTCATGGGCCCCAACTGGATTGAAATATCTCAGTGAAATGATTCTCCATTCAGGCTCAGCTTTCTGAATGTCTCGAGCAATTTCTTCAAGGAAGAGCTATAACAAGATGATGTGTCAGATAGCAAAGAAGGAAAAAAAAAGGCACTAGATCCTAGAAAAAGCCATAAAAAAGGAAAGAATGTAAATGTTCTTAAACCATAGGGATGATTACCTTAGTCCGTCCATAAGGATTCATGGCCTGTAACTTAAAATCCTCAACACAGGGTATCTTATCAGGTTGGCCATAAACAGTTGCAGATGACGAAAAAACCATCTGGTATCCCCACAGATATAGATCAAAAGTGTCAATTAAGCATATAGGATGAATTGTCACCAGGAGGTAATATTCTATGTCATTGTTACAAAAATGAAGAAGAAAAAAAACTGTAGCATTGTAGCATCTAAATCTAAATCTAAATTAAGAAAATATAAAATCCAAAATAAATTATGTCCAGAAACAGGAAAGACGAGATTACAACGCATATTTAGAGCCATCTGTTAATCACGTATCATGGGCCAAACACAACAATCATGGGTTTAATTGTCTCATATTTAAGGAAGCAATATTGCCAATTAGCATCAGCAAGCGATGACGAATAAAAGTATCCGGAAAATTCATACTATGCCGCTCCCTTACTTGGGATTTCAAGAGCAGAACTCAATGTTGAGACTGAAACGAGAGCATACCTTTTTACAATTATATTTTGCCATAACTTCAAAAAGATTGATAGAGCCGACCAGATTATTATCATAGTATTTGCGGGGTTTTGCAACACTTTCTCCAACAGCTTTCAGACCCGCAAAGTGGATCACGGCATCAAATCTTCTCATCACGCCCAAATAAAATTATAAAACAAAAACTTAGCTCTTCCTATGTGTTAGATTTAAATGAGAAATCCGATTAGAAAATCTAAATAAAATAAGAAAGATAATTAGCATACTTCTTTTTGGAGAAGAGTTTCTCCAAATCTTCCTTATTCCGGAGATCACCCTGCAAAAGCATAATTGCTCTCATAAAATCAACTTGGAAGAACAATTTAAAGCCCCAAAGAAAAACAAAATTGGCACCGAACGAGCCATCTGATACCTGGTTAAACTCGAGATTCTGAGAATGCTGCGGACCCACCAAATCCCGAACCCGATTCACAGCTTCCATATTGGAATTGTCGAAATTGTCGATAATGGAAACATTAAACCCCTGTTTGAGAAGCTGAACCACTGTGTGGGATCCAATAAAACCCGCACCGCCAGTTACGAGAATCGATTGCCCCGAACACACCATTTCCCGAACCTTCGAAAGAATCAAAGGTTGAGACAGAAAAGCAGGAGCTGCAGAAGAAAAAGCAGAGGAGAAATCCTATTTATATATGAGAGAGAGAGAGAGAGAGAGGTGAAATCAAAAGAAAAGCGAGGGAGAAACGAACTGGAAAGAGCACTCCTGGAGAGAGACTTGAGGAGATCAACAATAAGTTTTAAATTTGTAATTTTAATGGTTCCATTTTTGAGTAATCGAAATTACCGAGTGGACTTTTGGCGGGCGTTTTTTCTTCAAATAAATAAAGCTTAAGCTTTTCCAAACTTTTTTTTATCATTTTATATGAATTATTTATTATTTATCTATGTTTTAAATTCTCATATATTTACATGAAAATTGAGGCCAGCAAAATATAAAAAATGTAACAAATAAAAAACATATTTTTCGTTTGCATAAATGCAATTAATATCAATGTATTAATATTATAATCAATCAATATAAATTTATAATAAATTATACAATTCACAAATTATGAACAATATACTCAGTTAAACTTATCAAAACATGTCTGGTTCAAATTATTAATAAACATGTGTAGTTAAAATTATTAATAAATTACTTTGGTACCAAAGCAATTCTTTGGACAAGTGTAATATTTGTGCACATATATTGGAACAATAGTCTTGAGATTTAATAATGTTTGTTTGTAGTAGTACTAAGGGGAGAGATGATCCATTGTGGCAAGCTAATTTTGCGACACCCTTTTTGAGAGAGGTCCACACTTGGTCGCTTGACTCTGACCAAGTTCGTGAGAGGGATGAGAGACTCTTTGATAACGCAAAGAGGGTTGGAAAAACGAGCTGAAAACCCAAATGCGGGTTAATTTGTTGTGACCTAAGAAGTTGAGTTTGAAGTGGAGAGTGAAGTGCAAATTGGAGACTATGGTATGTTTTCCCGTTTTGGGTTAATGCGAAGGACTTGCTATTGGACAGCAAGTGCCCCATAATTAGATGACACACATTTTTATAGTAAACCCCTCTTTATATGCGCACCTTGTCAATTTTCAGGACAGGAATTTATGTAGGGAGTTACTATTGTTGAGAGGCTTAGGATCTCTAGTGATGTTAGGTTTCAAATTTAAAGCTTGTGGTTAATTAGTTGATTATATTGCCAACTAGCCACGCGCTTGACGTAGTTATCACTTAGTGTGCAAGGTACTAGTGGACTGAGAGCTATGACTTGATGACCAGATGGGTCGAAGAATGGAACTATTAACCTGATTAATGACCAGTTGACTATTAAAGCACTCAACTAATCATGATGATGATGATGATGATGATGATGATGATGACTGGGGGTACTCGTCCCCCACCGTTCTGCGCATGAGCTTATATTGCTTTAAGGAACAAGGAGCTAACGGAGAGAAGGAGGAAAGTGAATGAGAGCCACATGTATCAAGAAAGCAATAGAGGGCTTGCTCTTGTTCTAGATGATCTCTAAGTGGATGAAGATGCTGCTGGATAACTTTCCCTAGTTGTGTCGCATTTTAAGCATTGTTTTTTTTTTCAAATGTTGTTTCATTCTATTTTATATACACACACACATTTCATTTTTAAATATATAGTTTAATAGAGAAGTATGTGTTTATTAACGTATTGAAATTCTTATTTTATTTGATCAATGTTAACTCATAATTAATTAAAAGAAAATGATGTTTAATATTTATATTTATATTATATATAAGTCAAATATATATTTTTTAAATTTATATCTCTCACATATATATATATATCTTGATTTATTTTATATAAAGTTTCAGCATCTATACATTTTTACTTTGGTTTGTTTTGCAATTTTTTTAAAATTTTTATATCATTATACATATTTGATTTGTTAGGTAATGAGAAAATTATGTTATAAAATTATTTAAAAAGAATTATTTCTAATAAATATTAAAATTATATACATTATGCGTGTGCTAAAATTAAAGAAAATTTTGTCCCCTCATGACTGAGAGTCTGGATCCATCCCTGTATGGATAAGATTTCAAGTTTCTCAATGGCTATAGGGGAAGAGTGTAACACCTCTCATGACTTTGTTTTGGTATGGTGTGCTGGACCGAAGGAAATCAAGACTGAGGAAGGTTCAAGTGGAGTTTAAAAGAGCTCCACGCCGCGGCGAGAGCCAATTCCAGTGGCGTGTTTATGGCCAAATGAGGTGGCGCCGCGATGAGCTGCCCTATAGCCGCGGAGAGAGTCGGGATTTTTTTTTTTAAATCTGACTCATTTTGGACAAACGGGAAAGAAAGAAACGAAGGGAATGAAGGAGAAGAAACGAGGAGCTCTGCTAGGGTTCGAGATTTTCAGCATCTATGAGTGATTTTCGGACTTTGGAAGCTTGGATTCAAGTTGGTGAGTGATTTCTACTCCCCCCTCTCCATTTTCTTCGGTTGAAATTTGGGGTTTTTCTGTTTTGAGTTAGAATCTTCAGTTTTGGCCGAAATCCACCGATTGAAATGAATGAAATGGGGTTAAGGAAGTGTGTTTTAGTGTTCTTGTTGCTTGGATGAGAGTTTTGAAGGGTTTATGCATGATTTGAGCTTAATCCTAGGTTGTTTTCGGTTAGAACTCTTGGGAATTCGAAGTGTATGTGGTTGAGTAGTGTTTGAATAGTTTCTAAGAGCTTATCGATGCATGAAAGGGGTGTTGAAACCTTGGGTTAAGCTAAAGTGGTTGAATTGTTGAATTTGGATATTTGGTATGTGATGTTAATCAAGGTATTATGGCATTGTAAGGTTGTTTGACTACTCGGAGAAGACTAGTCGTGGGATTGGTATTCAAGAAAGAGTGTGGAACTCGAGAAGTTTGTGCAATCCGCGTGTGTGGTATTGACACTTGAGGTAACATGGTGTTTGTTTATATTGTATTATTTATATTATATGATAGTACGTATATTTGTGTATATATATGCATGTTTTTTTCATATCACGATATTGATGTGGTTATGTATATTGTTTTCTATATATCGTGGTATGTACACAGCTAGATGATTATTGGAGATGATGATATGACATGATGCATACATGACATTATGATATGATGATGATGATTATATGATGATACATGAGCATCACCACATGGCATTGTGAGATTGAGATATATGGCGGATTGGGTGGTGATGATGTGATGATGATATGATGTATGATGATATATTATATATGTTAGTGAGGATAAGGATGGATTATATATGTTAGGGAGAATAATGATGGATTATATATGTTAGGTAGGATAAGGATGGGATCCCTGCGAGGGCGACATTTATTCCATTCATTTTATATTGCATTCATAAATTGTGTGAGATATATGTATATATGTATGTGTGTGGTTGTTCCCAATTACTGAGACATTGTCTCATACCTCTCTCCCATGAACTAACCTTTCAGGTGACGGTTCTGGCACTAGTTCGGAGAAGACACGGGAGTAGCTACGTACGTGGGAATAGTCTATGTAGTATTTGTAAATTGGATAATGTATCTGGTGCCAAGTAGGATAGAAGATTTTGTAATGAATATAAGACATTCTAAGGATTGTTATGAATGAATGTATGTATGATTATATGTGGAAAAGGTGTTGTTGTGTGGTATGTATGTGTTATGTATGATGAAAGGTGGAGTTGAGCTTTATTGGTGTGTTTTGGGCCTGTAGCCCATGTTGTCAAATTAAGGTTTAAGGGGGTTAAATCTTAGAGGAGTGGTTCCTTTGGGGTGAAATCTCTTTAGACAAGTTGGTTTGGAGGTTTTGGACATGTGTGAATGATCTTTGAGTGATCATTTGCCTTTGGTGGCAATTGGAAGTGGTTAGTGGTGAGTTTTAGTCAATAAGTGGATAAAATGGTGTCAAAGATCCAGAATTTCCATACGGAGTTGGATTAAAATGAAGTTAGTGTTTATGAATAGATCGGGACTAGATTAACTTGTAGGAGTTAGAATCAAGTCAATCGGAGGTCAGAGTATAAAGTTATGCACGTCGGAAGTTTGCCCCAATTTTGAGTTTTTGCTGGTGTGGAAATTAGCAGGGGCCACCGCAACTGTACTATAGCGGCCGCGGGCCCAGCCCACTTTTTGGTGCTTTTGTGTTGTTTTTCCGCTGCTCTGAAGTTTTGAGATGGTTAGGTTGCGATTGGTTGGATTTCAAAGTTTTTAGTCGAGTCTAGCGATGAGAGGAGGTAGGGTGTTACAAAGAGAATCAAGATTTGGTTGTGATACTGTGTGGAACTCAAGAGGGTGATTAATGAAGCATTTTCAAATGTGATGAAGTAGAGTGATTATGCAGTTTCGGACGAAGGAGTTAAGTGCAAGAAACTTGTGTAACCCCCAATGACTAAAAGTAGGAGTGTGGGGATTTACACTAAAACATTATGAATAATAAAGGGATAGCATAGATTACTAGGACTTTTGCAATGGAAAAAACCCGCGATTTGAGGGAGAGATGGGTTACAATTATGAACATGGGGAAAAAGTTCAAAGTACTGGAGAAAAACTAGAGCACCTTAATGGTATGAGGCTAAAAATCCTAAACTTGGCATCAATTACAAAAATGGTACTCAAGCAAAATTCAGAATGGTGAAGTGGGAGTAGGATGTCTGCAAGTTTCCTTGGAAAAAGGAGAAGGTAACTTGTGGAAGAAGGCATGGGTTCCACAATAAGGAATTGTATACGCAAGTCTGAGGGATCAGAGTGCACAATGAAAATGGAATTGAGAAATACGTTGAGAAGAGGCATTTGGAGTTGAGATTCTCATTTAATTAAACTATCAAGTCATCTTATTATGAATGTGGTGGCGGTGACATAATAAACAATATGAATCGGACCTTGAGGTGAGGACTCACACATGAGGGATTACTTCGCCTTAAGGGATGATGAGCATTGGATGGAATGCCAATACAGTTGAAAATTAGCTACAATAACTTTAAGTTGATGTGTAATTTGAGATACATATGAAAATTAGCTACAATAATAGATAAAAGGATTTAACCATTATGGTGAGCATAATACTGATTAAGTGTGCCATTATGATAAAGGATGGGAAGAGTTAGTAGAGAACATAAGGTACTAAGACTAGAAAAATGAAACTAATTTATTATATGTCTATTTTATGTATATAAAATGCCCACTTCTGAGCTCTAAATTTGTTCAAATATAATTTAAAATGAGTTTATTTATTAGATTTTATATATTTTTTGGTTTGGATGCATTTCATGACCAATTTGGTGGCATTTGGAGTTAAAAAGATACAAATAATCAATGTTGGAAAGTTTTAACACTTGTTGGTATTTTGACCATAACTCCCACATATGATTTTTTATTGAGGTGATTCAAGATTCGTTGGAAAAATAAGACACAAAGCTACAACTTTTATATTTTGGGTTTTTCCAAATTCAAACGTTATCATGGTGAAAAATGTGTCTGAAGTGTTTGCACATATGTTGATGACCCATCTATATTATTTAAAATATATTAATTTATTTACAACCGGTCTGACCCCGGTCTGATCATTGAACCTTGAACCGGTACTTCAACCGGTTTAATGACCGGTCCAACTTTTAATACCTTGATTAGCAGATGAAGTTTTTATGAGTTTCAGATCCACTTGGCACTAGTATGTTGGTTCTAGGGTCACAGCACTGGGTCACTTATCAAAAGGCCAAAGAAACATGTTTGTGACCCGGAAATTGATTTGAAGGCCAAGTTCTCTTGATCCATTATAAATATGAAGCTCTAAGACGGCCAAACACACACAAACTGAAGCCCTAGGAGGTTGAAAAACATCGTTTGGAGCATTCTTGGAGTGTCTCTTAGGAGGATTATCAAGAAGGAGATAGATTGAAGGCGATGAAGAAGAAAAAAAACTTGGAGTCATCCTCTAAAGCTAATCAATTCTAAGTTTCTTCAACTTTTTCTTTGAATTGGCGTTTTGGGATTTTAGAATTGTGATTTTGATATTTGATTTATTTATGGCTTACTAAATCCCCAAATTAGGGGTAGGGATACAGCTTGTTTTGGGAAGACTATTTGAATTTCATGCTCTGACTCTTGGGTTTATATTTTATATATTGAACTTCCTTTTGTATTTATCTTCCTCATGCTTATCTTTGGATTATGTGTTGCATGCCATATGATCTTACCAGAAGAATTAGGTGATGGACTAAGAGGTGAAATCTAATTCTAAAACTAGGAAGATAAAAACAATTACTTTATGATAGAGATAGATGATTGTGATGGCTTAGACTCATAGCTCAAACAGTTTAATTAACTTAATAGTTGACTAAGAGTTAATTATTAATAAATAAAGCACAACATATTAGATCGAGAGATTGATAAGATATATTATGAATGGCTGCCATTATAATTATAATTATGAGAGTAACAGCTTGAGTTTCATTTAGTCTCCTTTAACATAGGGAATCATAATATAATATTTTTCTATCAAAAGCTAAGCAACTTTTGAAATTAGCAAGTTTGAGGTTTTAAATGAAATTATCTTGGAGGGGACTTTTTGTATTGTAAAATGGATATCTTAAGCTTTTCATAGAGTCATCATTTACAATTTTTCGAGACCTATAACTTAAGATATGAAATTTTAAAGTTAAAGATGAGTACAAAATTTTGCACTTGCACCACGACAGAGGAATATGGCATCACGGTAAGCCATCACACTTTAAAACATTGATTTCCGAGATCCAGCTCATTTTTCTTGATGGTGGCTAGGGTTTTTGGAAGGGAAGCGACAATTCTAAAGTTCTTGGATGAATGGAGGCACTTTCCACACGATTCTTGCTCAAATCTTTGGGGTGATGTAATATTCTTATTTCTCTTATGTTTCTCTACACATTAATTGGCTTTTGATTTTGAGTTTGGTAAAAGATTTGAGTAAGACCCATATATTGATTGCAAAATTTTGAATTGTTCTTGATATCTATCTATTATATATATAAAAGTAGAACCAAAAGCTGGAATCTCAAGTCTTCACGTCAGCATTTTGGAAAAAATTAGTAAATTTTGAGTTATCATTTTTTAGATTTTATATTAGTTATTTACTATTATATCTTCAGAGCAGTTAAGATATCGAGATTTATACTTTTAGATATTATTATAAATCAATAGTTTATATTTATACATAAATCAATTTATGAGATTATATTGTTAGTTATTTATTATTATATCTTAAGAGCAGTTAAAATATGAAATTTACAAGTCATAATGGCAATCTTTTCTTCTTTTGATTGACATACCTTTAGTTATGAACATATTATATTTATTTTTTGTGTTTTATCCTATTGTTTGTTTTATTTATAATGTATAATAGTTAAACTATTTGTTTTTAAGTTGTTTTTGTTTGTTGAGTGATATTTGGGAAATGTTGTTATGATATAATTATAAACGAAATTCAATCTTTTTTTATTGTAATATAGTATTTTTTTCCTATAAAATCAGCATTCTTATTTGGCTCCATACCACAATTTTTATCATACCTCAAGTAGTTGTTGCCATAATTTATTTATTTTTTATTATTTCTTCAATCTATGTGGAATTAAGCAGGAGGGGCATATGAATGAATCGAATACATATCAGAACGAGAGGGATCTAGAGACTATATAGGTATAGGACTATACGGTTAAGGATAGCTTAAAGGAATTGATAGGTACCACCTATACCAATAAGGTACATTTACCTTTTCAGTAGCCTATCCTTTAAGAACTCCTCAGTTAAGCATACTTAACTTGGAGCAATTTCTGGGATGGATGACCTCCTGGGTAGGAGGTGTATGTAAATGAGGACAAAGTACACCGAAAGGGCTTGTGTTGGTTTGTGGGGACGGTCGTCAATCCCAAAGAAGCAGCCGGACGTTACAGTCACATATATACATATACAAAATCATGCTCATCATCTTCATAGATTCACATCACATCACATCAACATATGTACATAATCATCATATACTATATCATCTAGCCATGTGCATACCATGATATATATAGGAAAAGACATACACATACACATAATGATATTGTGGTATGAACGGTGACATGCATATATATATATATATATCAACATATAACACAAATACAAAAACCTGATTACCTCAGGTTGTCAGCATCACGCACACAGGAGCTTAGGCAAACCTCTAGAGCACCCCAATCACGAACTATATGCCTCCAATTAGCCAATCAACCACTACAACAACATAATACCTTTAATTAACATAACTCCCATAACACTAAAATCCACAATCTAGCCATCCAAGCTTAATCCGGAGTTCTAATAACATACACACATACCAATAAATCTTCAACAACCATTCAAACACAGACCAACACCTACCATTTCAGATTTGCACTTCTCTTCCCATATTCCAACCTAGGGTTTAACTCAAACCTATCATAATTCAATTAAAACTCATACCCAAAGCTTCCTAACACCACAAAACACTCCTACAACACAAAATCAAGTATTTTAATCGGTAGGATTTGACTAAAATCAAAGATCCCAACTTATACTCGAAAAATCCCAAGTTTAAACCGACGAAAATGGAGAGGGAGGAGTAGGGATCACTTACCAACCAAGATCCAAACTCTTGGATGCTGGAAAACACTCCTATTTGCCAAAAAACTCGAACCCTAGCAGAGCTCATCACTCTTCTTCGTCACTTCCTCTGTTTCTTTCTTTTCTTTTCATCCAAAATGATTTTGATTGAAACCAGTTTCTCGACTCTTGCTGTGGCTTCAAATAAGTCCGCCGTGGCGCCACCAGTTTTAGCCTGAAAATGCCACTGGAATTGACTCTCGCCGTGGTCGCCCTGCTTCTCACCGCAGCGTGGAGCTCATTTCTTCTCCACTTGAACCTTCCTTCATCCTGTTTCCTTCGGTCCTAGACACAATGCCAAAGACAAACGTCATGAGGGGTGTTACATATAACATGCCATATCAACAACTCCATTACAACAACAATATCAGAGTCACCACTTAATTACAATCGATCTATTCTACTTGGCACAAGATACATATCCAAAATACACATACACTACATAGACCTAATATTTGTTGAATCAAGAGTTTTGATGATTCCAAACTAGCATCCAAGAGCTTGGATTGAAGATATCAAAGGAGATCAAAGTGTTTCAAGTGAAGAATTTCTGAGTAATAGCTGCTAGATCTTCTGTAGGATCTTTTGTCATGTTTAAATGAGGGTAAAAGACTTTGATTTTAAGAACAGATATTTTTAAACCTTGATTTTATGTTAAATCTTGAATTATTTGAAAAATACCCACAAATAGACGAAGTTTGAAAGTTTAAACTGAACTGTCATATTGGAAATTTGAACTTTGTCTTTTGGAAATTAGAATTTTGAGCTAAAACTGAATAAGTCTGAAGAGATGTCTCTCTGTCAGACGAATTTTGATTCTCCAAAATTTGAATTTTCATCTGAGTCTAAAAGAAGCCTTTTTGTGACAGACGAACTTCACATCTTCAAAATTTGAATTTTAGACAAAATGCAATTTGTGAAAACTAAAGAAATTCGTCTGAAATAATGTTGAAGTTCATCTGAAATCAAGAAGAAATTGAGTTTGAAAAATGCTCTTTGACAGACGAACTTTGGGTTTCCAACATTCGAATTTTCATATAAACCTGAAAGAAGCTTCTTTGAAACAGACGAACTTTGAGTCTTCAAAATTCGCATTTCAGACAAAACACAACTTATGAAAATGGAAGAAATTTGTCTGAAACAATGTTGAAGTTCATCTGAGATCAAGAATAATTTAAGTTTCAAAACTGCTTTATGTTAGACGAATTTTGAACATTAAAATTCGAATTTCAGAAGCTAAGGTTGTGATTCTGTTGGAATGAAATGTTGACATATGAATGACAGAGTTTTGTAACTTCGAATGTTGAAGCAAGTCTGAAAAGATTTTCTCTGACAGACGAATTTCACTCTTTCAACATTCGAATTTCAAAGAAAGTGAAACACTGTGCCTTTTGAACGTACTAGGAACAGACGAATTTCAACCTTCCAAATTTCGAATTTCGAGGGCACTGTAGAAAATTGAAAACACTGTTCATACTTAACAGAAAAACTTTCTTCTTAAAAATTCGTATGTCACAACGTGAAAACATTTTACAAGTTTCAAAATTCGAATTTCACTTCATGAACAGACGAACTTCGTATTTTTACGTTGGAAGCTTTAACTTTCGGTTCCTTCGAAATTCGTCTGTTGACCAACCAAAATTCGAATTTCAGTATGTCAGAAGCATTAAATACAGTTGGTTAACGGATAGTTTTTCAGGATAACCATTGGATAACTTCCCCAACGGATATATTTTGTCTCTAACAAATAGTTGGGACCTAAATCTATAAATACAATATCATTTGAAGTTGTGGGTGACGAATCAAACTTGTATATACCGAATCTCTGCCAAATCTTCTTCTCAAAAGCTTTCACCCTCTTAACTTCAATATCTGTACTTTAACCTTCATATCTACTCTATTCAAGAGAGTTATATCTTTGTAAACAATCCACTCTTTATCTGGAAGATAGATTTACTTGTGAGGGAAAATCACAAGGGGATTGGGAAGCACATTGTAAGAGTGCTTAGAGAGATTGAGAAAGCTCAAGAAAATAGAGCATACTCGTTGTACTGTGGCATTAGCAAGAAGCCCGTTGAATTCTTGCTGTATAGTGAAAAATCTCAAGAGTTGTCTTGGGGACTGGACGTAGGTCAAGTAGATAGACCGAACCAGGATAAATCACTGAGTTTTCTTCTCCTTATCTTTACTTTTCAGCTTGCTCTGTTTTATACGTTGCTTCCATTATACTGTGCTATCATCACCTATTTCACTTTGTGCAGAAAAATTTCAATCTTCCCAATTCACCCCCCCTCTTGGGAAGTCAGCCTTGCTAACAATATTCCCATGTTTGATGCTACTCCCTCATCTTCTCAGGACAAGTGCTAGAACCATCACCTAAAATGTTAGTTCATGGGAGAGGGGTGTGAGACAAAATCTCAGTAATCAGGGACAACCACACACACATATATACATATATCTCATACAATCTCATGAATGCAATATGAAATGAAATGCATGTCTCCCTCATACAAACCTAAAACCACGAGCTGTCGTCATAACATGACATTTCGTATAGGTGATTCCCTTCCAACAGTCAGTGAAGAATAATTCTGGGACATCACCAAGCTCACCTTACCCTAATACAACCCTGCTAAAGATTACACTAGAGCTCAGACTGTGACTCTCCTTCCCTTTTCCCACCACAAATTAGTAGTGATTTAAGGAAGGTGCAGTTTTTCCCTCCTAGCCATAGAAGGTGATTTAGCCGCAGGGATCCCATCCTTATCCTCCCTAATCATATTATCACCACCCAATCCGCCATATATCATAATCTCATAATGTTATGTGGTGATGCTCATGTATCATCATATAATTATCATCATCATTATGATCTCAATGTCATGATATGCATCGTGCCATATCACATCATTATTAGATATGTAGTCATCATCATAATCATCATCTAGCTGTGTCCATACCACAATATATATAAAAACAATACACACAAACACATTTATATTGTGGTATGAAGGAAACATGCATATATACACAAATATACATAATACCATACAATACAAATAATACAATATAAACACTCGGTTACCTCAGGTTGTCAATACCACACGCGGCTCTACAAGCTTTCTTGAACGCCAATCCCATGACTAACTTCTCTAACCGCCAAACAACCTTAACAACACCATAATACCTTGATTAACACAATATACCATTTAGTCAAGCCTCACAATTTAACTACTTTATCCTAACCCAAGGTTTTAACCCCACATTTATGCATCATTAAGCTCCTAGGAACCATTCAAATATCAATAAATCCCATATACTTCGGATTCCCAAAAGCCCGAGCCGGAAATAACCTAGGGCTAAGCTTGAATCATGCATAAACTCTTCAAAACTCACACCTAAGCAACAAGAACATCAAATCACACTCTATTAACCCCATTTCATCCATTTCATTCAGTGGATTTCGATCCAAACCAGAAATCCCAACCTATAACCAAGAAACCCAAAGTTTAAATAGAAGAAAATGGAGAGGGAGGAGTAGGGATCACTTACCAACCAAGATCCCAGCTTCTAAGGTCTAAAAATCACTCTTAAATGCCAGAAGTCTTGAACCCTAGAAGAGCTCCCATAGTTTCTCCTTCATTTCTTTCTATCTGATTATCTGAAATGAGTCAGATTTAAACAAAAATCCTGACTCTCGTTGTGGCTCCAGGACAACTCGTTATGGCACCACCATGTTTTAGCTGAAACATGCCATTAGAAACTGCTCTTGCCGCAGCGTAGAGCTGATTTTTGCCCCACTTGAACCTTTCTCCATCTTGTTTCCTCTGGTGCTATACACAATGCCAATAAAGATATCATGAGGGTTGTTATAAGGTGAGCCAGGCGGCAGTGTACTGTACCTTCCCTAAATCACTACCAATTCGAGGTGGTACAAGGGAAGGAGAAATATGATTTGAACATTAGTGTTACTTTTGGCTGGGTGCACTAGTGGGAGGTGAGCTTGATGATGTCCCGAAATCAGTCTTCACCTACTGTTAGAAGGGAATTACCGATACGAGATGTCTTGTTATGATGACAGCTCGTGGTTCTAGCTATGTGCGAGGGAGGCATGCATTCCATTTTATATTGCATTCATAAGATTGTATGAGATATATCTATATATATGTGTGTGATTGTCCCCAGTTACTAAGACATTATCTCACACCCCTCTCCCATGAACTAACATTTCAAGTGAAGGTTTTGGCATTAGTCCGGAGAAGACAAGGGAGTAGCATCGGACGTGGGAATACTAGGTCTATGTAGTGTATATGTATTTTTGGATATCTATCTTGTGCCAAGTAAGATAGATGGCTTGTAACTAAGTGGTGACTAATATTGTTGTTGTTATTGGTATGTTATGGATGTGAAATTGTGTTGTATATGATATGTGTGATGGATGGTGGTGTATGTGTGATTTGGGGTGCTCAGGAGTCAGTGTGGTAGTGTTTGTAAGCCCAAATGTGGAATTGGGCCTTGTTGATATGTCTTAGGGCTGGTAGCCCATTTTGGCATTTGGGGTTCAAGGAGGTCAGATTTCAAAGGAATGATTCCTTTGAGGTGAAACCTCTTTGAACAAGTTAGTTAAGTGGTTTAGAACTTGTGTAAGTGGTCCCAAATGGTCAGGTTGCCTTGGGTGGTAAATAGGAGTTGTGAGTTGTGAGTTTTGGTCAAAAAGTGGCCAAAACGGCATCGGATGTCCAAAATATCCATAGAGAATTGGATTGAGGTGAAATTAGTGTCTATGGATAGATTGAGACTAGATTGACTTGTAGGAATTGGAATCAGGTCAATCAGAGTTCGGAGCACAAAGTTATGTGCGTCAAAAGTTCACCCCAGAGGTTAAAATTTACTGGTATGAAAACCAGCAAGGGGCGCCATGGCACCAGGAAGCAGGCCACAGCACCAAGAGCTCCAATAGCAAGTGAGAGGCAGGGGAAGTGTAACACCCCTCATGTTATTTTTCTTGGCTTTGTGTTCAGGACTGAAGAGAATAGGTTGGAGGAAGGCTCAAGTGGAGTCTGGAAGAGCTCCACGCCGTGGCGAGAAGAAGGGCCACCGCGACGAGAAGCTTTCCAGTGGCTTAGTTCTAGAAGAAAATGGTGGAGCCGCGACGAGGTGTGCTGGAGCCGCTGCGAGAGTCAGGAAATTTGTTTAAAACCGGATCAGTTCAGTCGGACAAAAAAGAAAGAAACGGAGGAAACCGAGGGAGACCACGAGGAGTAGTGCTAGGGTTCGAGATTTCCGGCTTCTAGGAGTGATTTTCAGACCTCAAGAGCTTGGATTTAAGTTGGTAAGTGTTCTCTACTTCTTCCTCTCCATTTTCCTTCGGTTAAAGTTTGGGATTTTCGGTGTTAAGGTTGGATTTCCAATTTGTGAAATCCACCGATTGAAATGGATGATTTGAGATTAATGGAGTGTGTTTTGGTATTCTTGTTGCTTGGATGTCAGTTTTGAAGGGTGTATGTATGATTTGAGCTTAACCCTAGGTTGTTTCTGGTTAGGGCTCTTGGGAATCCGAAATGTATGAGGTTGTGTGGTGTTTGAATGATCCCTAAGAGCTAATTGATGTATGTAAAGGGGGTTGGAACCTTGGGTTGGGTTATTGTAGTTGAATTGTGATATTTGGTATATAAGAATCATTAATTTTTTTATCCGATGAATATTTAAATGATAAAATTTGCAAGATAGGAAATACACGGGTCTTTTGAGTTTCTTTATTAATTTTTTTAATTTGATATATTTAATCATTAAAATAATAAAATTAATTAGATATGGCTGAATCAAGATGACTTTTGGTTTTCTTTTTTCATGTAATTATTAATTTTTTGTTACTACAGAATTTTAAATAAAAAGAATTATTGAGATATGGTAAAAATTTAGTGGTTATAAATATCGCTTAATCAGTTAATAATAATGTTATTCTTTTAACAGATGATATTAGTAGATTTGGTGGCAACAAATTAGTAGAAATAGATTAATGATTATGATTATTATTATTTTTCACTTTCATATCAACATGCCATTAAGATAAATAGAAATTAAAATGATTAACTACCAACTTTTAAGTTAAACAACTTAAATCTTTTAATTAATAAATTATATAATTAATAAAATATAATAGATTTTTGTCAATAACGTGTTCAATCCATTGATTTTGTATATATAATAGATTGAATACTTTATTTAGTCAAAAAGTTATATATGAAAACTATAATAAATTACTCTAATCCTAATCAACATTAAATCATATAATTCAACAAATTTCCTAATTAATATAAATTTTCAAATCGATATTAAATCATTCAATTGTCAAACTAATCAAATTAATAAGAATTTTAGTTAAGATTGACTTAATAATTTAAATGAAATTTTAAATAAATAATTATTTAATAAATTTGAATAAAACACACAACTAATGATCATTAATTTTGTTTGGTAATTAGGTGATTTAATTTTTTCAGTTATATTTGAATGAATATATTAAAATGAAACTATCTTTTTTTTTTGGTCGAAACCAGGGTATCCACCGTCGTAAGCAGTGACTAATCTCTTCGCCGATTTGACCTCCCATGAAGGGGTTATGCGGCTGGTCACGAGATGCGCTCCATTCCCATAAGTCAAGGATCGAACCCTCGACCACATGGTTAAGGGACGAGGTGAGGTAACCACCACGCCACACCCTCGTGGTTAAAATGAAACTATCTTTAGCAAATCAATTTGCATTTAATATAATTTTAGATTTCAACTTAATTCAATTTTATAGATTATGATGTTTCTAGTAATTGTTTTTTCATATCAAACACTAGATACATAGGAAAATTACTATAAATCAATCTTAAACCATAAAATCAATTCTATGAATAGATTTTTTTTTGTGTAGTATCCTAGGTATTAAGGCAAAAAATTGATTACTTAATCTATGACAATTGAAGTTCAAATTTTAAAATTTAAGAATTCAATGAATTAAATTGTCATTTCAAGCTAAATAAAAATCAAGGAAAACAAAATCTATAACTTCAATAAAATCTATAATTTAAAAAAAAAGTGATTTGATATAGATTGATGATTATTCACGATTGTACAATATATTTTTTATTTATTTATATTTGATTTTATTCATACATCTTAAAAATTTATAATTATCAAAGAAAAAGTCAACTCTTTATAATTTTTAAAATAATTTTTTATGGATAACACAATTTGACTCCTACAGATATTTTATGAGATTATTTTCATTTAAATATTACTTATGCAATATATTACATATAAAAAAAATAACCAAAAGTTAGAAACCCATGCTACAACGTCAGTCTTTCAAATTTTTTTTTTAATTTTAAGGCTTATGAGTTAAATGACATTTAATTTTTTTTTTAACCACTTTCAATATTAATTGAGGTTTCTAATTAATTTATTAGGTTTGTATAAATTGATGATCACCTACCTTAAATTTAATATTGTTATATTATTTATTTGTTATTTACTATTATTTTCAAATAAGAATTAAGATATGCAAATTTACATTTTGAAAAAGTAATTTTAATGAATATCATCTTTGTAATAAATAATAAAATCAAATTGGAAAAAATAAAAATAATAATAATAAAATCAACATATCTTTAATTGAACGGTGAGAAAATAAATTATGGCTATATTTTTCTTTATTTTCATATATTTTATATAATTATATATTAAATTTATAATTTTTAAATTAGTTGTGAGTGATTTATTTTTATCCAAAAGTACCCTTTATAAGAAACTATTATGATAATACATGATTGCAATCAAAATTAAATTATTTTTATTAGTTAAATCATGAATTTTTGTCTATAAATATATTTGCATATATATCATCAAAAATATATTTCAATTAAAATAGAAAATTCAATTAATTTTAAAGTAACTATAATATAAAATATAGAAAATATAAAAAGATGATAGATTTAAAATTATAAATAAAAATGTATAAAATCTCAAAATATAATATATTATTATCTTTGACCTACTCATGATATTTATGCTATTATTTAAATTTAAATTACACTATTATTCAGATAATTTATATACATGTATATATATATTAAACCAATTATTAAATTTAATTAATAGTTATATTTCAATTAAAACGGTTTTTCATTATTATTTGTAAATGATTTAATTTACAAACTTTTGTGATTGCTTACTTAATGTTGCGGATCTATTAAAAAATTTTAAAGGATTTATATATATAAAATAATATTTTATCTACCTGCAATATTATATTTGATATTTGCATATTTATCATTGAATTAATATTAAAATTGATATATTATTTTTCTACTCTATAAATAATTGTATCAATTTAAACTAAATTAGCGTGGTCGTCTTTCATCATGTTTGAGAGACATTTTTTCGTCTACTGTAATTGTTCCTATATTGTATTGGGAGAGTCATCTTTTACTATGTTTAATTTACTTTGTTATTAATGTTTCTTCTATATGCATTTAGTTAATGACTACAATCAGATTATTTATGGATGTGAGTATCTGCAATTTTAAGGTTGGTCATTTAATTTTGTATAGATTATAATCAAATTATCTTAATTTGTTTAATAATAGTCGTCTAACTTTTTATGTAACTCAATTCTGATGATTTTTAATATCTATTTTCTATTTATTTTTTATGATTTTTATCTCCAAATACACACATATTTCTGTATATGTGTGTTTAATTTAATATTTGATTTATCATCACATAATGTTTACATATTTGGGATTATATTGTTTGATCTTCTGATAAGTCCACTCTTCTAATATCAAAATTTCTTTCTTACACATATATGTTTAAATTGTAAATAGGTTCCTTTAAAATAAGCACTGCACAAATACTTTGCAAAACATTACTAGAAAATCAATATAATCTTTAATAAAATTACAGAAAGGAGGATTTGAAGAAAATGTAGCTTATATTCTAATGCGGAAGATATTTTGAGTTTACAACCTATTTTATGCATGATCGATGGCTATTATCACTCAAATTGAAAGATTTTATCCAAGTTCACATATATTAAATGTGTTGAGGACATTTGTTTAATAGAATACTACTCTCAAATATTTGTTAGAGATTTTTTTTTTATATTTTTTCATATAGTTCATATATTTGGTTTATACCATTATATATATAGTGTTATATTGTGTATAGTTATTTGACATACACTCAAGGGGATGTATACAAATTTTTATACTTTCCAATTATATATATCTGGAAAAGGAGGAGTAGTTTTTGTTTATAGATATGGAGGCACTGGTAAAACATATGTATGAAATATTCTTTCAACTTCTTTTATATCCAAGGTCAAAATTGTTCTTAATGTAGTATCAAATGTCATTACTTCTTTATTATTACCAAGTGGAAGAACTATGCATTCACAATTCTACATATCTTTTGATGTTCATGAAGATACTATATACAATATAAAGCAGTTTAGTCATTTTGCTGAATTGTTGGTTCATACTTTATTAATTATATGGTATGAAGTGCCTATTGCCAACAAATTTTGCTTTGAGGCTTACAATCAGAACCTTAGATATATTTCAAAACTATCCAATTCTTTAGCTATGAACCTTCTTTTTGAAGGTAAAGTAGTTGTATTTTGTGGGGATTTTAGACAAATTCTGCTTCTAATACTAAGAAAGACTTAGGAGGATATAATTTTTGTTGCTATTAATTTATCTTATATCTAGAATCAATGTAAATTCCTCACTCTTACAAGAAATATAAGATTCCTTCCAATAAATTTATTTTATGTCAATAGAGAAATACAAGAGTTTGCTCACAGGATTCTTTCTATAGGTGATAAAATAATTACTGATTCTAATGATATGATCACTAATATTAAGATTCTTTATGATTTTTTATTGGACATCTCAAATGATCATATCATATTAATCGTAGGGACCACATTCAAATCTCTATGAAAAATTAAATATTTCATCTTATTTATGAGATAGAGCTATATTAGCCTACACTTTATCTGTTTGGTAATATTAATGAATACATGTTATCTTTATTACCAGATAAAGATATGATGTACTATGATTTTGATAATATATTAAAGGAAAATGACTTTGTGGATTTTGTTAATAATCTTTATTTCACTAAATTGTTGAATTCAATTTCCATATCAGGTCTTCCATATCATGAAATTAGGTTAAATGTTGGAGCACTTATTATTTCATGAGGAATATTTACAAGTCATTGGGCTTTTGTAATAGAACTCATCTCATTATTACACAAATTAGCAAGTATATATTTTAAGTTAAAGTCATGTCTGGATCAAATGCATGAACAGTTAAAAGTTTGTATACTTAGAATACCTATGATTCCATCATATTCAAGACTACTATTTAGTATGAAAAGACGGTAATTTCTTGTAATGTTATCTTTTGCTATGACCATAAACAAGAGTCAGGGGCAAAGTCAATGCAGCATGGATTTATACTTACCAAAACTTGTATTTACACATAGACAACTCTATGTTGTTGTATTGTATTTATGATCTAAAAGTGGATTGAAGATAATGATTTTAGATAAAGATGGTAATTTAAGTGACATAATTTCAAATATTGTGTACAAAATAATATTTAATAATCTTAACTGATAGTTTTGTATTATTGTTTTCTTTATAGTCACTTATTATTAATATATTAAATACTTTGTAATGTTATTTTGTTCTCTAATTATATGTATAGTTTTATCATTAAACATGTCTAAAAATATAGATAATTTTATTGATCCTGTGTGATACACGGGGTACATACTAGTTTTATTTAAAGAATGATGTTGTTTGAGCTATTATGAAATGGAATGATAATTACCATGATTATGTTAAGTATGATATAAAAATTAATGGAATGAAAATTTTTTTTAATTTAAAAGAAAATAGAAAAGGGTGTTTGTCGCCGTTGAATGAAGAGAATAATATGGTTTTCTGAAACAAAATTTTTGTTTGTTGCCAAAAATCATGGCCAAAGGCCCGAAACAATTTACGATAATTTGTTTTTTTTTATGAATTAAGATTTTAATTTCTCAGTTAATTTTGAACCTTGGGCTCAATCAGAAAGCCCAAAAAAAATATAAACCCATGAGGGTAATGAGTAAAAGCCCTAAAGGAATACTCCGTCCATATTATAATGGTTTTTCTAAAATCTTTATTTGGTCCAAAATATAAGAGGTTATATAATTTTTAGTAGAAATTTATCTTTTTTATTCATATTGATTATCGTCTCGTAAGTTAAAAAAAAAACATGATGAATTTTTAAAATAACTTTTATTGGTAAAATTGGGATGTTGGATTTTTTTTTTTTATAAATTTAAACTGTGCAACCAACTTTTCTTAATAAGTATGAAATAATTAAAAATTTTCTATAGTATGGATCGAATGGAATATAAACTTATGAAGCTGTCAAGAAGGAAGCCCTTGAATATTTTTGGGCTAGCAAGATAGACCTTTATATTTAATTAAATAATTTTGTATTTATTTTTTATTTTAAATAAAATACGTTTTACTGTGAATTTAAAAATAATTATTTAAATTAAAAAAAGAATTACAATTTAACTTGTTTGGATTAAATTTAAATTATTTAAATCATTCAAATAAAGAATGAAGAAATTCTATCAATAATAATCTGTTTTCACCAATCCTCTATGTTGGGGGAAAAAAAACTCACGAGTGGGTTCTTTAGATATAATCAATTTGAGCAGCACTAATGCATATGAGAATATTTATAACTGCTTTGAATCGGAATGTTTTTCCTCTTTCCTTTTATGAGAAGTATCAATATATCAATATCTATAAATAATAATTGTATAACAATTCGCACAATTTAAAAGTCATGAAGAATGTGAGTTAATCCTTAAATTTCGTATCATACACAGGAAAATGTGTGTAATTTATATCTTTAATTTTTTTGTAAAAGATTTTTCAATAAAATATGATGATAAGTGATTTCTTAAATAACAATATTCTATGGTTGAGTTATTCTAAAATTTTATCTATATGTTATATTTTAATTAAAAAACCATGATAAAAATTAATATATAATTGAAGATATATGATATAAATAGACTAAAGTATTTGATGTGCGTTCTCTTCCTATGTAGAGAAAGGCTCAAAACTAGAAGTTCATTATGTGCCTCACTTATCGAAGTAGATAGGAGTCAAATTAGGATATGAGAATAAAGTCATATTAAAGTTAGAACATATAGTTGCTAGTGAGAAAGGAGAAAAAACAAAGGTCATTTTTGAATATTCATAAGGCAGTGACAGGGAAAATTTATTTACAGATTTATTAACCGTTGGGTTGAAATTTTGTTAACAAGTTTGAGACATTGAGTTCTTTATATTCAACAGTTAGATCATCATTTTGTTACCTGATGTGAAAGATATTTAGTACGTATTAGATCACTATTTTTTCATCTTCTTGATTCTTATTTGTAAATTTATTACTTTGGTTGATAGAATGATTTGTGTATTTGATTGAGACTTTATTGTATTCTTATTTTGATCATAGTAAAACTATTTTCATTGGTGTGGATAACCAATAGTTTTTACTCGTCTTGAGTGGTCTTTCAAGTTAAAAATCCCAGTCTCTCTTAATATATTTGTGTTGTTTAATTTTTATCACATAATTGTTTGATTGCTTCTCATAAATTTTTGTAACATATATGTTATTCTGTGTAACTATTTTTATCATGAAATACTGACTGACTAAGACTAGACTTAGTGCAGGACGTGTGATATAAATTAAATGATCACTACTTAACTTGAGCATTTGTATTCCGATAACTTTTAATTGAGTACCTAGAAAAGTTATACGTTTAAATTACAACTGCACGAATAAAAAAATCAATTTATCTAAATTATTGAATTTACACTGATTAAAAATAGTTATACAGGTATAAATGATTGGAAAGCCAAAAGCTTTTGCAATTCATGATCATGTGAGTGGTGGGATGGATGAAGGATAAGGAGCTGGATAATCATTCACTATTCGTCAAAAGCAAAATAAAATTTTCATTATGTTATGTTAATTTTTTAAAACATATATATTCTGAATTTATGTAGCTATAAAATTTAGATACTAGAAGTATGTTAATATCTTAGCAAAAAAAAAAGAAGCATGTTAATTAATACCTAGACATTTGCTTTAATTAAAAAGTATTAGACTGACAGTGTATCTTTTATATATAGTATTACTTCTTAATTATTTTAGATTGGCCTATGTCTAGACTCTATCTTTAATTAATTTGATGCTGCGGCCATCAGCAATAATTATAAGGTATCAATTATTGTAAAGCAATCGAGTGATTTTAATTGAGATGGGGCATGAGATGCTGATTTATCCCTTTAATTATTAGTTAATTAATTACAAAAAGAAGACAAATAAAGAAGGTAAAAGTTAATTTACACTAGATTTTATTTTAGTCTCTTAATTTTATTTTGTTTCTTTTTAATCATTTAATTTTTAAAATATCATCAAAAGTTTTCCTATTATTAGCACCATTAACTATATTAACACCAATTAATGCTAACAAAATATTATCACATGTTGACAGTGTATTATTTAATGTCTACACATGTCAATTTTTATTGACAAGTTATTAATATCATTATATATTTATTAATCTTAGGTTTAGAATATTTTTAAATTAAATTGAAAAATTAAAATAAATAATTACAAATAATTGATTTATAAATAAAACCTTAATTTTAGGAATTTTTTGTCATAAAAAATGATTTAGATAAATATTTAAGTATTTGAAAATGTTTTGTCAATATTTTTTGTTAACATAGTTAATTGTATTGGTAATAGGGAAAATTTTGATTGTATTTTGAAAGTTAAAGGATTAAAAAAAAATAAAATAAAGTTAAGGGATTAAAATAAAATTTGATGTAAAATTAAGGAACTAAAAGTGAGCTTTTGCTAATAAAAAAAGTAATTTAGGGTAGGAATATTTATGAATGAATGGATTGGAAAAAAGGTGATTGGTAAAACAGAAAGTCATGTGTAGTTTTATCATTTTAGAGTTTGATTTATCGAGAGAAGAGTAAATTTTTTCAACCTTGCTTGAAAATTACACTTATATTTTTTTTGTTTCAATATATCAACAATTCAGGCCAACAAAAATATATATCAACAATCATCAATATCAATAATATATAATAAAATCTCTATAAAAAATAATGTACATGTATAATAAAATATTTGACAAATCGTATTATTTATAAGCTATAAATAGTATTGTAATTAATTCATCTGTTAAATTACATATAATGCATGGAAAAATATTTATAATTATATTTAAAATAATGGGAAATGATTGATTAAAGAAGACGTAGTTGTAATACTATATTTCGTTCTAAAATTTCCACTTGTGAATGTAAAAGAAAATTACAAATTATAAGATTCCTACTTGTGAAGAGCAGGAATTTTACAGTGAGAAGCAAACATTTGTGTCGTTTATTCTTTTGCCAAAATTGATCCTCATCGTAAGTCTGAAAATTTTTCTCTGCAAATTTACTCTAACCGATTTGTCTTTTGTGCAACTTATTAAATTTTAAGAGGACCATTGGTGTAGAAGGGAACGAGATGTTATATAAAAATTAAAATATATAATATATCTATTATATCATCATTATTGAACTGTATCCTTTTTCTTAAATATTTTTTTAACAAAAAAGTAGATGAATTGGATTTCAGGGTTCACCAAGTGCTTACAAAGATACTTATAGATTATCTATTAAAGAAATTTTTATATCCATAGGAGATTTGAACCTATATTCTTGTGAGATATAAGTTGCATTGTTATCAACTAGATTAGATCAATGTCCTTTGGTTGACTTCTTAAATATTACTATTATTTTGAGGGACCTAAGTATCAATTTTGCTTAGAAAATTATTATTTTATGTTTTATATCCATTATGTATACCAAATTATCCTTTAATGTTTTGATTTTTCGGTATTTTTTATTGTTGTTATTTTTAATCTACAATCAAAACCGTACCATGCATGTAGCTAAGGAAAAAGTTATGTCTTTTGTAATGCATGGATATTTTTTTATACAACTATCTAATTTTTGGTATTACTAACTAATTCATATTCAAACTTTATCAATTTCAAATAAAGTAATTATTGCAACATAATTTTTTTCCCATACAACTAGAGAGTATAATGCATGTATATTTGATGATGATAATTTATTTCAACAAGAGTATTCTTTTATGAAGGGTTCTCACATTTCAAAGAGGCATAGATACTTCCTTTCTTTGTTTTTTTTTTGGCCAGATCGAAAAGGCATGTACTCGCACATACTTGAGATTCTTAATTATTTTAAACTCTTATTAATTATTATTATGGTTAAAGATATCATTTTTATTTTTAGCTAGAAAATACTTTCAATAATCCATCAAATAAATACAGCAATTATACGTATAGAAAAAAATAAAACTAATTATACAGTAACACAAAATCAAACATAGATCGGAACAATACCAGAAGAGAACCCATGCATAGACACACATATACAGACTTGAACCAATTCTAAGACATTATGTTTATTTACACTATATAGTGTATGACCAATATAAGTGCCTAAATAAACCAAAATCGTCTTTTCTGTAAAATAGATTATTTACAGATAAGTATAAGGTGTCTATCTTTTTCTATATAAAGAGAAAAAATGATATTATAGATTTTAATTTGTAATAAAAACCGAATTAGTTTGATCTAAGTTTGCCTTAACAAACACCGATTTTAATTGAATATTTGACTTTGAAATCCATATAGATATACATATATATATATATATATATATAAAGAGCAAAGAACAACAACGGCTTTCTTCTCGTGTTTGGGTGTGGTTATGAATTATTATATATATATAATTTTAAGTTGGACCATCTTACCTATTAGAATGACCACATTGTGTTACGTGTATGTAAAGTGGCTCTCATATAAATAACTTTTTGGTATAACTATCATTTGAATATTCATTTTCTTGCATTAATTACCATTATTTTTGTCGCAGAAATTATTTATCTGCACCTCTCTTATAGCTTAGATCCTTCTCTTTTCTATCATGACCTATTTAAAAGTTTGCACAATCTTCAAATAATTAAATCTGATGCAGAAATTATTGTTTATCACATATATAGTATTAAAAACCTTAAAACAATTGATAAATTTTGATTATCTCTCTCTCACACATATACACACACAAAATGATGTTGAGATTTTGCTTTCCGGCTTTTTCCTTGAGATGGTAAAACTCTAATATCCCATTTGATTCGCAAAAATGTTTTTAAAGGAAAAGAAAGTGGAAATAGAAGTGGAAGAGGAAAAGAAAATGAAAGTGAAAGTGTGATTTAAAAGTATATTTGGTATGTTAAAGGAAGTGTGGTATTTTTTTAATTAATATGTAAATTTATATTAGGAAAGGACCAAAATGTCCTAGCCATAAAAATGAAAAAACTCAGTTGACCCAAAACTATCCACCCCAAAAATAGCCTCCACCTACAACCATCCTCCACCACCACCACCAATAACCATCATCCATGAACTTTTAGAAATCAGAAATCAACACATTGCAAGAAGCACAGCGCTGAAAAATATAAAAAAAAAAGGAACAGATTTGAGGAAGAAATCTGGTTTTTCCCATCCGCATAATAGATCTGCAAATCTATCAAGCTCCAGATTTGTCACGGTATTTCAATAGATCGAGCCACTATCATGGTCACTGAAGGAAGGAATCGTCGCTGTTGAACACTATGACCATGCCGTTGTTGGACCTCTGGACTATCAATAATCCACCTAGAACCATCGATAATGGAGTGTCGTACGTAGTGATTATGATGAGAATGCTTCCTTCTTCCTCCTCAGATTTTGAAGCTTAAAATCTTGAAACGTCGTTGCCAAAGGGAGAAGCCATTGCCATCGACTACTTGGACCATGTCGCCGCTGGACCATCGACCACCAAACCAAACGCTTCCATGTTGTAGTGGATAGTGGAGGGCAAAATGGTCAAAACCTCAGAGTTCCATGGAAGTTATGGTTAGAGGCAAGGAAGTCACTTCCATTATTTAATTTTTATGGAAGTGGCTTCTGCATGGAAGAGGATTGAGCGATACCAAACATGCAAAAAAGTGACTTCCGTGTTTATTTCCGTCTCTGGCCTTCCAACCAAATGGGGCATAAGAGATTGCAAGCCTCATTCTTTTTGATTCAAAACCCTAATTTTAGGACATGGACCTATCTCTATAATTTACTATTCAAGCAAGCCAAAACACCACCGGGTCACAAATCTATACTATATATGCTCTATAGGCTTTACTTAGCTACTTCATCTAGACCATATCCCAATGCTAATGCATGCTTTTCCATGTACTTTCCAACTATATCTATCAGTACTCTCTTATCATCAATATTTAATATAAAAATGTAAAATGTACACAAAATTGTACTACAAGCTGTGAATAATTTGATTCATTTCGAGCTTTATATACAAGGCATCCTGTAGTGAGTGTTTTGTATATGATCAAGTACTACAAAGGAGAAAGGAAAAGGAACTTTATTCACTACAATCTAAATGGATTTTAAATACAAAATATTAATTTGAAACTTAAATATAAAAAGCAAGGAAAATTTAATTCCTATTTCACTTTTTTTAAAAATTGAGATTTGGGTTTATATCTTTATATAGCTTTTTGATGATGTGAGGTATTATATACGAGGCCTTATTTTTAAACTTCTTACTCATTTGCCACGACAAAAATACTTCAGTTTTAGGAATATTTATGTCTGGTTTCTTCCCCACTCTTTGTTGTTAATCTTTTAATTTTAACCTCAATTTATCGTTATTACTTATATATATTTATCATATTTTAGAACTGGTTTAATTATTGACAATATTCTTTCCTAGTTGTAAGCAATCATAAAGATAAAAAAAGTTTAAAAGAAGGATGAAGGGGTATGGGTAATAGGAGAAGGTATATAGTTATATAGGAAAAATATGGAGAGTAATATTTGTCAACTTCTTTTATTTTGTATAGTTACATTTAGTTTTTGTCTTTTACTTAGCTCTTTGTACATTAATTTTTAAACATCATAAAAATTAATTTTACAAATTAATTAGTAACACACACACACGCACACACGATTTATAAAAGTTTAACATGTTTTTTGACAACTTGTACAGTTTGAATATTTGAGAGTGCTTCTGTATATATTGAGATGGACATCAATTAATGTTATAAAAAATATTTTTTATATCTTAGATTTTTACATCCATATATCATTCATGCTAATTAATTTCTAGTTATCACTATGGTCATAACAAATTAGTAGTTTCAAGAAATGGCTCATGATCGATCAACTTTTGTGGGTGTGACTAGCTAGCTGAAAGCTGATGATCCTCTAAAGTTGACTAATTCTAATCTCTTCTTGACCTTTAATTACAATCTAAAACCCCTTGAAACATCACTAAGTTGTTTTGTTTTGATTAGGAGGGTTTGGTAAATCCAATCCCTCACCAACCAAATAAACAAATTCAGTAGCATAATTCTCTGGATGCTTCCTTTAGGTATGTAGAGAAATCGATTATATATATATATGGGGGTCCAGCCCCTTCAATCTCTAGCACTCTAGAAAGTAGAACATAAGATTTCTTTGCTTGTGTTTGCATAGTGAATATAGGTGCCAATTTAGTTCAATAATAAACGGCGCGTGATAATGATCTACCTAGAACCCTAATAATTATCACATCTATCTTCAGAATCTCATTATATTATATTAATTAGCTAAATTATTTGAGACTAATGAGGTCAGAATATCTTCTTTAACGAAGAAAATAGGCCTCATTTTGTTTTAAAATCTTTAAACAAAGGGGGAGCAAACTACCTTTTCAGTTCGTAATTCGTATGAAGCTGTACAAAACTAATAATTTCTACCTTTCGGTAGTTTTAAAGTGTTAGATTTAATCTTGTAGTTTCTAAACTTTAAAGCATATATTCTAACAATATAATTTATTTTTTGTGGTCAATTAACAATAGAATCATCTGTTTTTTTTTAACGTTTATATGATTTTTTTTGTTTAAAATAATTGAAACTATTACCGTATAATCCATATGCAAGTTGGATATAATATTTTAAATCACTGAAAGAAAATTCTACTTTGAATCAAATCACAGAGAGATAAATTCTTAAATAAATGCTGCAAACTGCACTGTAATTTAATTATATGCGTTTATGCGTGAGTAGTTCAAGCACACCAAATTTAAGTTTAACACAATTAATTAATAATTTAGAAAAGGTCATGCATATGCACCAATTGTAAGTGAAATCAACACCTAATTTATAAAACCCTAGCATTTATGCTACACATAACGTTAATACTTGAAATCATTTAACCCATAGATAAGTACAGTCTCTAATCTCCAAATATATAAATGTATGTGCAGTTATCGTCATTATTATAATTAAATATCACAAATGCGGATAATAATAAGAATATAATTACTTGAAGGACATGTTGCTATACTCTCTGTTACTTGGCTGATCAGGGATGAGATTCCACTCCCACAGTCTATCAGAGAAGGTCATCGTGGTGGTTGTTGTTGGTGTTGTTAGTGGAAGCGAAGTTGGCAGGGACGATGAAGGACTGATCAGAGCCGTTGGTTGAGGTTGCACCAGCAAATTAGACAACTGTTGATGATGATGATGGCTTGGAGCATTGTTGCTATTGTAGTATTGTTGCAGCTGATTATAACTCAAGAGCCTATTGAGGTCGTCCACGTTAGACGATGAAGAAGAAGAACTACCAGGAGTCAGGAAGAAGGAGGAAGAAGCTTGAGCTTGCTTCATTATCAATGGCTGCATATTAGTGAGCACCAGCAACTCTTCGTCCTCAATTAATGGAAATGGCGGAGCCATTATTGTTGAGGTTGAGGAATTAGGGTAATTAGTAGGGTTACTTTGTCTGGAAAGCCCAAGAGCTATGGAGACACCTTGACTGTTATTGTCTGATGAGGTTTTCCCCAACTCCTCCTCAGTCCCATGATTATAATGATTCATCATCGTACTTTGTCCCAAAAATTCTACGTTGCTCTGATGATGATGTTGTTGTTGATGATGATGATGATGATGAAACGTGTCGTTGGTGTGCTTGCTGATGAAGCTCTTGTCTGATGAATGTGAAGAAGCTCTCAAGGATGAAGATGGCCTCGTTTGTAGACACCGAGGAAGTGAAGGATGGTCTTCTACTCCTGCTCTCTTGTACACTCGACAAAGCGATATCTCAGCCTGAAAAAAACCGAACAAATAAGAATCAAAACATTACAACCTTGTATTGAAGGAGAACATTACACGATTCTAGAAGCAGTAATTTGAATTGTTTCATTACATGAAAATTCAAACTTAGAAAGTTATGAAACTGTCGGGCATCTTACATGGTCCATGAGAGTTATATCAATGGAGTTTAATAATATCTGGTCTCAGAATTTAAAGTTTTCATGCATGAAGTGATGGATTTCTGCAACAAAGTATACGATATTATAATAATTATTGTTGTCCACGAAGAGAGTAAATGCTCAAACGGTGCCAGCTGTTAATTTTCCTGCCAATTCCTTCCTTCCTTCCTTCCAATCGATCTATCCCATCCCACAGCACATATATTAATTGCTATGGCTTTGGATCCCTATATATGTTTCCGAACAAATTCTCTCAATCTTGAACAAAATTGTTTTATAATTAGGGTTGAGAAAGAAGAATTAAAGCTAGCACTCCTTTTTATTGTCTTGAAACATTATTATGTTAATCTTCTTTCTATATATGAAAAAATATTGATGATACTTTGAAAACAGAGGCGTATTAAGTAAGATGTGGTTACGAGTGTACAGTACCTTTTGGTATCGTTCAGTGTCGTGGTGAGGCAAGCGATACTCGTTCATGATCCAACTGGTTCTGATGCCTTTGGGAGCTTTTCCAGAGTAGAAAACTAGGGTTTTCTTCAGCCCAATAGACCTAAAGTTCTCACTTCTGATCATTCTATCAGCTCCTGTTGCTTTCCAATACCCAGACGTCGTTACTCGGTTCGGACGGTCACCGTTTCGATACTTCCGATCTCTCGGCACATAGAAGTACCATTCCTTCTCCCCTATTGCCGCCATGGCTGCTCATAGATACAAGAGTCACGATCAAATCCAAACCCGAAATATAAGAATTCTCTCATGTCATTTACATGTGGGTCGATGTTTATGAAGCTCAAGGGTAGAAGAAAAGATGAAATTTTCTCATGTGCATGTGGGTTGAAGTTGATGAAGCTAGAGCGAAAGAAGGGGAAGAACTTAATCGTTAAAATTGGTTATAACATAGCACATGTTCTTATAAGAATGTGGTCAAGAGTACTTCGATGTTCTTATAAAAGCAAGCTGTGAATATTCCTTGAAGAGAAGGGAATAATAATTGTAATAATAATAATAATACATCTTATATAAACACACATACCAGGAAGCTCCCAAGGGTCATAGCGATAAAGATCAAGGAAAGTAATGAGCTCAACATTGAAACGCTTGCCCTCCACCTTACGGCGAAGGTAGAACTCTACGAGTTCTTCTTCCGTAGGGTGAAATCGAAACCCCGGCATCACCACGTCAAGCTCATGACCATCGTCAAGCTTCGTGGTAGTCGCAGTGGCGGTGGTGGCGGTGGTGTCGTCGTGGCTGTGGCTGTGAGTGAGACTCATGGTGGGTGATGAAGACGAGCCTGGAGCTACAATTGCCATAGAAAACAATAAAACTACACGAAAGTATAGTTATAATATATAAGAAGATATTCAAATTGGGGTCTTTATGCCCCAAAATAGAAGAGTAATTGTACGATTTGGGCGGTGGTGTGGAGGATAAGAGATTGACGGTTAAAACTATATATGTACCATTACAGATGGAGAGATTTGGGTTAAGTTTTTATGGTTTATTTTCTCTCTCTAGAAAATGGAGAAGGGGTTAATTAGTGTAAGAAAAGAAGGAGGAGGAGGAAGAAGAAGAAGGAGAAGAGAGAGGAGAGTTCATAGAAAGATCTACATAGCTTTCCGGGCCTACAAGGGGGAAGAGAAAGAGAGAGAAGGGAGGGATGTTTTGTTTTTGAGAGAAGAAAATGACATTTCAGGCAACAGTACAGGGTGGCCACAGCCCTTAGCGGTGCCCTTGGACCTTTCTTCATGTTAATTATTACGCCATAAAAAAAACTTTCCATACAATTTTTTATAAAAAAATAATTTCTTAAAAGAATATATATATATATATATATTTTGGTGATTACTATAGGTACCTTTAGCGCTTAGGGTCGAAAAGTAATCTGTTTAACCTTTCTTTATGTTAATTATTATGCCATAAAAAAAACCTTTCCATACAGTTTTTTTTAATAAAAAAATGATTTCTTAAAAGAATATATATATTGCTGATTACTATGGGTATCTTTTAGCTTAGGGTCAAAAATTAACCTTTTTAAGATGTACATTGAAATTTGTTTTTACTTTTTCAATAGAATCTTTTCTATATATAAGATTAGGAATCGAATCCGAGAAATCATACTCAATTAAAAAGTTCAATTATCGGCTAACTATATGAGATGTTGTTAGTATATATATATATATATTATGTGAATATATATATATATAATCTAACTACAATATTTTACAAGCTATAAATAATGTAGTTTATTGATCCAATTTTGTATAATATAAGTAATCCAATCTAGTTAAGTGAAAACATCTTGATAATCATAATTTTTAAAACAATTAAAATTAATATATCATATAAAGGCCGAATGATTGATTTTTTTAATGTTTAATTCTTATTTATTCAAGTGACATCATATTAATAAATTATATTATGAAAATATATTATTTAGTTATTATTTCTTAAAATTAATTTTAATACATATCCCTCACATAATATGAGAAATGTTTTAGTTATTAATAAATTTCACAATTTTAAGAAATTCGTTATTGAATTTTAAAAAGTTACTCTAAATTTCTTTAAAACTATAACTTTTAAAATTTGATGATAATTTTTTTTAACAAAAGGTTAGTATTAATATTTTATTATTTTAAAATTTCAAACGTCTGCCATAACCAGATATAATATTATATTGTATATGCCAGATTACGAATCACCTTATCTCACCTAAAACACTCGTGTGCTGTATACCCAAAAAAAAAGCTTTGTCCTCATTTTCCCGTAGCAACTCCTCTCTTTCGTCTTTTTCGAATAGAATCAGATTATACATGTTAGGCGTAAAGTCAAACTATTTTAACTAAAAATAGCTAATTCTCATAATTACTTCAAAGTTTTCGGTTTAACAGTATTTACAATTATTTTAATTCCTCTAGATTTATAAAATGATCGATTTATAATATGATATATATGTTATCTTGATAATTAGATCTTTTAAAGACTAAATGGTCGATTTCCTCTTAAATTACTGAACCCACAAACATGTATTAATTAAATTAAGATCATGAACAGAGAACCAAAAAAAAAAAAGATCATGAACAGCATGATGAATATATTCTTTTTTTTTAATTCACCTTCTTCATCTTCATCATGCCAGCACTTGAACTCATGACCCCAAGATTTGATGATGAATATATTCTATGGGTATTGTTTCCACATAAAATGCCGAGGATCAATTACTTGGGTTTTATAAATTTTTTTTACATCAATTCATTATTTTTTTTCTGGCCAAAAGTTGTTGGTTAATTTAATGTTAATTTGTACATGCACCACGTTTTGTAAATTGAGTGGGAAAAAATGGGCTTTCATGCATACTTTACTTAATCTCACTGTGTGTCTTATTTGTCTCTGAATTTTGTAAGAATTTTACAGAAAAAAAACTCTAAAAGATCCTTTCACGTTGGTTGCTGAGTGAATATCATCATTGGAAGGTACAAGGAATTTTCCTATGATATGGAAAATCCGAATCCAGACAACATTTATAGGAGAAATTGGTGTCATTGTAATCTATGACTATGACTATGAGGACAAATTAATTAGAAGATTAACACTTTCTAATTGCAATCTATGTTTGTTTCCACAGTTTCCGAGCGTGATTTACTCTCACAATCAAATAATTTATTATTGTCACGAAGTTGTTTTTTTGGGATTTTCCATATGGATAATCGTAAATCATTTTAGTTTTATTAAAATCCAAATTCAATACAAGGTAATTATTAGTTTTAAGTCCAAATTATGTGATCCCCATTGGGCTGCCCTAATTAGTTTAAGTAGGTTTATATTTACTGGCCTTGTGACTTACTCAACACTACTTAACCTGTTAAGCTAGTTTACATAAGAAGAGATTCCTATTCTTTGCCAAGTGGTTTTACTAATAATATTACAATAAGAACACATAATAGGAAACACGAGCAATTTACTCTCTTTTCATGCTTTCTAATTCACACAGATATGGAGTCTACAACTACAATGATACCAGGTAATTCCTGTGTTTTCTATTCTTCATGCTCATGTTCCTTCATTTTCTTCTTGTGATTTGCTTCGAGAAGATACATAATGATGATATATTTGATTTATTTAGAAATAAACTAATTAATGAAGAAAATTCATTTAAATGATAGTTAAAATTCAAATTACGTATACCTACTTTGGTTTTATAGATATAATTTTTTTGGCTATATCAAAAACAAAATCACAGTCATGTTACACAAAATGTTAAAAAATTAACAAAAAAATATGGTTTGCAGTGTCAGGAGAGAATTGGGTATTAAAATAAGATTGAGAAGTCTCTCTCTCTCTCTCTCTCTCTCTCTCTCTCTCTCTCTCTCTCTCACACACACACACACACACACACTCAAACATTTGAATATATGAATGATTGAATCAAATTAACCCAATGGAAATTTAACATGATGTACTCACTTACATATAAAAATCATTTGAATTAATTTTACATTTTAGTTTTTCAAAATAAAACAATATAATTTATGGTTCTCATCATATTTCAAAACACTATAAAAATTAAATTAAAATTTTATAAAAATGACAAATCTTAGAGTTTGTTCAGAACAGAAAATCATTATATGCATATCATTCTTTGGCATCAGTGTACCCTCTAAAAATACATTTCATACAACTATAAAAAAATTTGGGGATAATTAAACTTTTTTGGGCTAATTGGATTTATAAGAATGGACAAAGCCACTTAATGCGGGTAGTAGTTCAAAACTCCTACCTTTTAACCTATATACCTACATATACTCACTAAAATTAAATTTAACTTACTAAAAATAGTTGAATTTAAAATTTAATCAAGAATATGAAATCATTACTCCCCCAATTCTTATTATAGGTCATCTTCTAGGAGATTTTCATAATTCTAAATATAAATCATAATACAAAGTGATTGGAGCATTTAATTTGTTTTTTCTACAAATACCCTTATTAATAAGAAATTACACTCTACAATCAATATGAAGTCACAAGTAACTCAATTTAATTAGGGGTGATTTTGTAAAGTAATTAAAATTTTTTATAAATTAATGATTTTAATTACTTTTAAATTTTAACTATTTTTTATTCAATTAAAAGTGACTTATATTAATTTTGGAGTGAATATATGTTGAATCATTCATGTCTTGCTATACCTTCAGACATAACACGTGGACATCAATAAAGTGAAATAAAAATACGATAAAACTCTAATTAAAACCAATTATAATATTTAATTAGGATTATTATTATAATTAATTTTATTAATCATGCTTAACGAACTGAAGATGGGTGGTACAATAAATTATTATTATTATTCGTATTATTATTATTAATCATGCTTAACGAACTGACGATGGGTGGTACAATAAATTAATGAAGAAGTGGACTTTCATAAATTTAGTCAAGGCAAGAATTTATTGTATCTGCTGCCAAAATAATTAATAGTGCATGTGCGTGTCTTGTAGACATATAGATAGCTAGATGAAGGTATATAGTGTGTATATTATGTGGGGGCAAGAGAGAAGAATCAAATCATACATTTATATATAGGGTGGCTTGGCTGCTTCTTCAGCTCAATCTTTCTTATATTTGATTTATCATTTTTCGATGACTCAAGAGAAACCCGTGACCTTTCTCTTACGTGCACATTTCATTTAATTTAAATTTAAATTTAGATTAATTTATTTATTTGCTTCACTTTTCATATCATTTTCAAATCAATCTAGTTTATTGTAACAAAATTTGTTGCAGATTTAATGTTTACTTATATGGACTTCTTTTTGTTCTTTTTCTGTTTTGGTTTTTGCTCACTTTCAGTGTATATTGTATTCAATTTCAAATTCAATATATTGCACGGGTAATAATATGATAGTTATTTTAAAATGATCATTCTTCTCAAAACTTAAACCTTTAGAGGAATTCTATCAAGATTTAGGAGTAAAGAATGGTGATTTGAATTAAGATTTATAAAATTATCAAAAATAAAGAAAGAAAATCAGGAGATTTAAATTAAGTAAGATGTAATAAGAATGAAGAAGGAAAAATTTTTGCTATTGATGAAGATATCAAAGAAAGCTGGGAGAGTTATTTTTATAAGCTTTTCAATTATGTATTAGGTATCACTAATAATATGGGAGAATTAACAACCTATGAAGATGAACTGAATTTGACCTTTTAACGTAGGACTCGGATTGGAGAGGTAAAAGAAGCATTCAAGAAAATTGATAATAGTAAAATTATTCGTTTTAATAGTATTCCAATTAAAATTTAGAAATTCTAAGGATAGAAGGAAATTTTGTGACTTACTAAGTTATTTAACGAGATTTTAAAATAAAAAAAAAACGTTAGAAAAATGAAGAAATAACACTTTGGTGCCTATATACAAAAATAAGTAGAATATTTAGAACTGTGCAAATCATCAAGGAATAAAATTTATGACCCACACCATGAAATTATGAAATTAAAGAGAGTGAATGAGCATATATTAGGATTAATAAATGAAACTTGTATTTTAGAAAATCAATTTAGATTTAAACTATATCTGCAATTGAGGTTATTTATCTCAAAGGGTTTGATGGAAAATACCGGAGTAAAGAAAGAAATTTGTATATGACTTTAATTAATTTAGAAAAAAACAGATGATAGAGTACTAAGAAATGTTGTGGAAAGTCCTTGAGAAGAAAGATGTTCACGTATCTTATCTTTGAACCGTAAAGAATACATATGAGGAGGTAACAACAAGTGTGAGAACTTTTGGAGATTATACAAATGACTTTTCTGTAAAGATAGGTCTACATTTGGGATCATCCTGGAGTTTATACTTGTTTGATATGATTTTGGATGTTTTTACAAAGCATACAAGACAAAATTCCTAAGTGCGTACTTTTTGATGATGATATAGTCTTAATTGAGAACTTAAGAGATGTGATCAACTTTAAACTCGAGCTATGGAGGCATACTTTAGAATTAAAAGGTTTTTACTTGAGTAGGAGTGAGATGGAATATATGTACTATAAATTTAACAAGTGGAAAGTAAAAAATGATTTTGGGGGTAAAAATTGGAAAGCAAAGCATGCCACAAGTGTCAAAGTTTAGATATTTGGGATCGATTTTACAAAGTGACGATGAAATTGATGGTGATTTTATATATAGGATATAAGTTATGACAGTGAATGTTCTAGTTTAAAAGGACAACAAGAGCAAAGATGAGAATATTAAGATAGATGTATAGTTATACAATAGTGCATAATATATAAAATGATTGCATACAAGGAAAAGTTGGAGTAGCTTCTATTGAGAAGAAAATGATAGCAAACCGCTTAAGGTGATTTATTGGATGTGTACAGAGAATAATACCAATGGAACCAATGAAAACAGTTGATTAGATAACTTTCAACCCTATAAAAATGTGAAAAGGGAGATTAATAAGAACAATGAGTAAAGTTATAAGACGAAATCTCTTAATAAATTATTCATTTGAAGAGATAGTTTTTTATAAGGAGAAATAGCACTTTGGTGCCCATATAAAAAAATAAGTGGAATATTCAGACTTGTGCAAATTATCAAGGAATAAAACTTATGATCCACACCATGAAATTATGAAATTAAAGAGAGTGAATGAGCATATATTAGGATTAATAAATGCAACTTATATTTCAAAAAATTAATTTAGATTTAAACCAGGTTTACAACTGAGGTTATTTATCTCAAAGGGCTTGATGGAAAAATACTGGAGTAAAGAAAGAAATTCGCATATGATTTTTATTAATTTGAAAAAAAAACAGATGATAGAGTACAAAGAAATGTTGTGGAAAGTCCTTGAGAAGAAAGATGTTCACGTATCTTATATTTGAACCATAAGGGATATATATGAGGGGATAACAACAAGTGTGAGAACTTTTGGAGATGGGACAAATGACTTTTCTATAAGGACAGGTCTACATTAGGGATCATCCTTGAGTTTATACTTATTTGATATGATTTTGGATGTTTTTACAAAGCATACAAGAGAAAATTCCTAAGTGCGTGCTTTTTGATGATGATATAGTCTTAATTGCGAACTTAAGAGATGAGATCAACTTTAAACTCAAGTTATGGAGGTATACTTTAGAATTAAAAGGTTTTTACTTGAGTAAAAGTAAGATGGAATATATGTACCATAAATTTAACAAACAGAACGTATAAAATGATTTTGGGGGTAAAAATTGGAGAGCAAAGTGTAACACCCCTCATGACTTTGTTTTGGCATGGTATGCAGGATCGGAGGAAAAGAGGAAGGTGGAAGGTTTAAGTGGAGTTTGACAGAGCTCCACGCCGCGGCAGGAAGCAGGGCCGCCACGGTGAGAGCGTGTTCAATGGTTCTTTTTTGCTGAAAACTGTTGGAGCCGCGGCAAGGTGTGCTGAGGCCACGACGAGAATCGAGAGTCTTGTTTAAATCGGAATCATTTCAGACAAATAGAAAAGAAAGAAACGAAGGGAGCGACGGAGGAGAAATAAGGAGCTCTGCTAGGGTTCGAGATTTCTGGCATCTAGGAGTGATTTTCAGACCTTGGAAGTTTGGATTCAAGTTGGTAAGTGTTAATCATACCAAATTATATCCTTTCAGCGCATTTTCCTTAAGTTAAGCATTTATATTTGTACATACTTTACGCTCAGGATAGAAAAATGTATAAGTTAATCTTAATAATGCATAGTAGTATATTTTTGCCTTATTATGCATTATTTGATTTTCATGAAAGATTATAAATCCTCATCTTTGTTGCAGACCTCATGGGGAGAGCAGTGGTGCAACCAAACCCCTTTGGTAGAGTTGGGAGACCAGGAAAAGAGGGAGAGAATGAATTTCAGAAAGATATGTGAGCAAAGAAGGGAGTAGTCTTCTAAAGAAGGCCACGCCGCTGCTTCAAAGTAGACAGTGAGGGTAGACAACAAACCTAAGATTCCCATGCCGCGGCTTCATGACATAAGGCTGCGACCCCAGGACAAACAGGAGCTAAACAGCATGGCCTGATGACACAAAGCCGCGGCCTGGATATTGTAGCCGTGGTGCCAACCCTTCGTCAGCAAAACGCAGTGCTTCACTTGAATGGAGTATTTGAAGGGTTTGAGGCAAATTTTCGAAGAGGCTAAGCTAGGGTACACAGAGGACGTCCAAAACTCGACTTTGGGAGTTTGGTGTGCTAGGGTTTGGCTTCTTAAAGGAGATTGAAGCTAGAGTTTGAAGTATTAAAGAGATTTTATCTTCCCTCTTTGGTTTTCTTACATCTCCTCATTCCTTTTCTTACTGGTGTTCAATAATGATGCGGATTGAGATATACTTTGTTATGATTTTGTTGAACATGAGTGGCTAATGCTTCATTTCTAGGATTATTCTAAACCCTTGTATGGATTAAATACTCATTTCTCCATTATATTTGTGATTAATGTCATCTTTATGTTGATTTAGCTCTATTCTTAATGCCACTTATTGTTTGGCCATCAATAAGATTGTCTAGTTTATTTAAGTTATGCTTGAGAGAGTTAGCTTATACAGAGAACTTGAGTTGGATCATGTGAGAACTTGAATCTTACTTTGTTGAGTGAAGAGTTGTGTTAGTGGGGTAGAGATATACTCACTAACCTCATATAGTTACTTAGGATTTAAATTGAATTCAAGAGTTTAATTAATTAGTTAAGAGATTATGTAATTAATTAAACTAAACAACTATGTGGAGATTCGAGAGAGCACATATAGCTAAATTAGCATTCTGACTAACATAATCTTGTATTAAGAACAATTGTAACAGGAGTTCAATTGGGTATTTATGAAATACAAGGGGGATGAATAATCTTAGGTCTCTTTGAATTCTCCAAGTCCTAATTGTCCTTATTGCTAATTTTATATGCATGTCTTTCATAATAGAAGTTAATCAAATAGTGAACCTTTTAATTACTTTACTCGAATTAATTGAAAATGCAATATCTAATGTTTGATCACTTTTAATCTAAGTCCCTGTGGAAACGATACTCACTCATCACTTTACTATTACCTTGGCTCGTACGCTTGCGATATAACCTGGTGGTAAATAGTAAGTGATTTCTACTCCTCCCTCTCCATTTTCTTCAGTTGAAATTTGGGATTTTTCTGTTATAAGTTTCGATCTTCGGTTTTGGCTAAAATCCACTGATTGAAATGGATGAGGGGTTACGGAAGTGTGTTTTAGTGTTCTTATTGCTTGGATGTGAGTTTTGAAGGGTTTATACATGATTTGAGCTTAACCCCAGGTTATTTTCGATTAGGGCTCTTGGGAATCCGAAGTGTATGGGATTGTTTGATGTTTGAATGGCTCCTAGGAGCTTAAAAATGCATGAAAGGGGGTGTTGGAACCTTGGGTTAGGCTAAAGTGGTTGAATTGTGATGTTTGTATATTTGGTATGTGATGTTAATTAAGGTATTATTGTATTGTTAAGGTTGTTTGCTACTCGGAGAAGGCTAGTCGTGGGATTGGAGTTCAAGAAAGCTTGTGGAACTCGTGTGAGCGTGATATTGACAACCTGAGGTAACCGGGTATTTGTTTATATTGTGTTATTTGTATTGTATGATTATATGTATATATATATATATGCATGTTTCTTTCATATCATGATATAGATGTGTTGTGTGTACTGTTTTCTATATATATTGTGGTATGCACACAGCTAGATGATGATTATGATGACTATATTAACATGACATGACATGATGTATATATGACACTATGATATGATGATAATGATTATATGATGATACATGAGTATCATCACATGACATTGTGAGATTATGATATATAGTGGATTGAGTGGTGATGATGATATGATATATGATGATATATGTTATGGAGGATAAGGATGGAATATATATATATTAGGGAGGATACGGATGGGATCCGTGTGGCTAAATCGCCTCCTATGGCCAGGAGGGGAAAGGCGCACAGTGGACTGCACCTTTCCTAAATCGCTTCCAATTCGTGGTAGGAAAAGGGAAGGAGAGTCACGGTCCAAACATTAGTATTACCTTTGGCCGGGAGCACTAATGGGAGGTGAGCTTGGGATTATCTCGGAATTAGTCTTCACCGATTGTTAGAAGGGAATTACCTATATGAAATATCATGTTATGACAATAGCCTGTGGTTCTAGCTGTGTGCGAGGGAGACATGCATTCCATTCATTTCACATTGCATTCATGAGTTGTATGAGATATGTGTATATAGATGTGTGTGTGTGGTTGCCCCCGGTTATTAAGACATTGTCTCACACCCCTCTCCCATAAACTAACATTTCAAGTGAAGGTTCTGGCACTAGTCTTGAGAAGCTGAGGGAGTAGCAGCGATCGTGGAAAAATTAGGTCTATGTAGTTTGTGTGTAATTTGGATATGTAACTTGTGCCAAATAGGATAGAAGGTTTTGTAATGAATATAAGATATTGTAAGGATTGTTATAGATGGATGTTGTATGTAAGTATTATATATGATGAAAGGTGTTTTAGGGCCTGTAGACCATTTTGTCAAATTGGAGTTCAAATGGGTCAAATCTCATAAGAGTGGTTCCTTTGAGGTGAAATCTTTTTGAACGAGTTGGTTTGGGGGTTTTAAACCTGTGTGAATGGTCTTTGAGTGACCATTTACCTTTGATGGCAACTGGAGATAGTTAGTGGTGAGTTTTGGTTAATAAGTGGTCAAAACAGTGTTAGGGGTCTAAAATCTTCATACGGAGTTAGATTGAGGTGAAAGTGATGTCTATGGATAGATTGAGACTAGATTAACTTATAAGAGTTGGAATTAAGTCAATCGGAGGTTAGAGTATAAAGTTATGCGTGTTGGAAGTTCACCCAGGTGTTGAGTTTTTGCTGGTATGGAAACCAGCAGGGGGCGCCGCGGCACCAGTGGAGGCAGAAGTGAGTGAAAACAGGGGAGGCCGGAGCCGCGACGGTACTGTAGTTGCCGTGGCCCTAGCTCAATTTTTGGTGTTGTTGGTTCGTTTCCGCTGTTCTGAAGTTGTTTTGAGTCGTTTGGGTTGTGTTTGGTTGGTTTTTGATGTTTTTGGTCAAGTCTGGAAGTGTTTGGAGGTAGGGTATTACACAAAGCATACCACAAGTGTCAAAGTTTAGATATTTGGGATCGATTTCACAAAGTAACGATGAAATTGATGGTGATGTTATATATAGGATATAAGTTATGATAGTAAATGTTGTAGTTTAAAAGGACAATAAGAGCAAAAATGAGAGTAACAAAGATGAGAATGTTAAGATAGATGTATAGTTATACAATAGTGCATAATATACAAAATAATTGCATACAAGAAAAAGTTGGAGTAGCTCCTACTGAGAAGAAAATTATAGCAAACCGTTTAATGTGATTTATTGGATGTGTATAGAGAATAATACCAGTGGAACCAATGAAAAGAGTTGATTAGATAACTTTCAACCCCATAAAAATATGAAAAGGAAGATTAATAAGAACAGTGAGTGAAGTTATAAGATGAAATCTCTTGATAAACTATTTATCTGAAGAGATAGTTTTTTATAATGTTAAATTACGTTATATAATCCATGTAACCGATCTTATTTAGTGATATATATATATATAAGCTAATACTATTGTTGTTATTGTTGTATTCTTCTCAAAACTAGATTAGACGAACTCGTTCAATAGTGAAATCTTAATTCGACTCATAATGCTCACTAAAAAAAGTTAAGAGGATTTGCCACAGATATCTTTGTTGCCAACTAAAATTTGTTGCTAATATGTTGAAAATCATCAATTACGAACATTTAACGATGATTTCAAGATGGATATATTTTGCCACAACTTAGCGACAATTTTGACACAAAAGTTCATGTTCCTAGCAAACTCGCAATAACCCTATTCCCAAGTTTAGTAATGAATTTGAAATGCAAATATATATATATCCATCCTAAAATTGGAACAATCTTATCCTAGAATTTAGCGACAGTTTTCCATTTTCTATTACAAATGATTTAGCGACAGAAACAATAGCGATTAAAATTTTCTGTTGCAAAATCACTGCAATAGTTAGACGGAAATTTTTGTTACTAATTTTCTTTTTCTTGCATTGATGGACACAATTGATTAATTGAAAACTAGTACAGAGTCAATCAAAATCAATAAAAAATTGGTTTTTTAAAAAATTCATCACAACTTATAAATAAAATTAAAAAATATATTAATTTAATTAATTATGATGATTTCCAATAGTTAATGCATGTTAACAATATTTGACCTTATGAATGTTTATCATAATTTGTTACCATTTTTTTTTATCAAGAGCATTTCACTGGCAGTAAAAAAACTAATTTCCTTTGATTAGTAAGAGTAAATGGTAAACCTTCTCAAATAGGTTGGCTTAACATACACAAAAATTGAGAATCAAACCTCACCATTTTTTAGTGATGAGAATATTTACCACTTATATCAACTTAAAGTGATAATTTGCTGGATTTTTTTAATTTGTAGTAGTGACTGAAAAGACATTTTCTTTTGTATGTCATTGACTAAGTATTACATCCTCCGAGAAAGTCTAAAGTAAAATTAAAACGATGTCTTATCATGCATAACCATACATGAACCAATAATTCAAATTTGTCACATTTTTAAATTGACTTGCAATATAATTGAACACCACAAAATCTCCTTCGAAAACTTTGTGCATTTATTAATTTCTTAATTAGGCTTGCAAATTGGCCTTCGATTTGTCTCGCTTTCTATCTTTATCTCTCTCTCCCAACGTTCAGTACCATCACCTTCAAATACACGTAGGAGCATTTTTGGATAAAATAAGCTTAAATGCGTTATTCAACTAGGAGTATTACTTTCTTGGTAAAAAAAAACTAGGAGTATTACTTTTTTTTTATTAAACGTCACTTATTAATAAAAGTAAGTTATAAAAAAATGTAATAACATCTGAAAAAAAATCTGATATATATAAGATTTGGTTTTTCTTGTCACGTAAGAGCCAATCCATGTTGTATTGCGAAGAAAATTCATCATCCAGCTTAGTCTCTAAGGAATCCAAGAAAGAACCAAAAAATTTTGATGGAGACTTGATCGATAACAGCATGCGAAAGAATAATTAAAAGGAAAAATTAATTAACTAAAATATTTTCATAATTTCACTAATTATTGAATGAAAACAAGAAATATAGAATGCTTTTTATAATCCAATATTACATGATTGATTATTTAGGAAAATTATACATTATAATTTTATTAAAGAAACAAATCGAGCATTCAAGTAATTTAATCTAAGTTTTCTAGTAAAATTTAAAAAGTGTATTCTAGGAAATAATTTTGTTTCTATTAAAGTAAAGTTGTAAAAAAAGCATTCGATCGAGAAGCATCTCTTAATTTTTAATCCGGGTTCTTTCTTCTTCCTCCTTTTTTTTACTCAACATCTAAATCATTCAGATCAAATTTCAATGGTCTAAGTGTAATTTTCTTTTAAAAAAATTTTAACATCTCAATCAAGATTAAAAATATTAAATTTGGACTATTAAAATTCGACCTAAACAATCTAAAATAAACTGATCTAAAGTGGAGGAAGAGAGAAAGAGGAGGGATTTCACCAATACAATAATGAATATACATAGCAGATATACAAAATTAGAGAGAGAGAGAGAGCGATTTTTGAAGAAAATACAAACAAAATTAAAAGAATTTTCCAAAGAAAATGACAACCCTGTATGTAAGCTATCTTAATATATTAGTATATAGGGTTTGCGAGAAATATTGAAAGGGACATGAAGATGAGAGAGTGCAAGAGAGTTACAGAAGATTTAATTAGTAAGTAAGATAGTGAGGGACATAATATATATAGTATTACTATTCCAGCTATAGAATCCATTTTTACAAGGTTTGGTTACCAATTTCTGTTTATGATAATTAATCGTATATATTTAGTTTGGAAACGTACTTTAATTAACAAAAACAATGATGGGACTTGGGCCTTTTAATGTCACCCACTTATTTTTTTTTTAAGTACACATAATAATCAAGCCAAATATTATTATTTGACTGTTTCTTCGCCTGAACATTTCTTGGCTAGATATTACATAGTACATATAAATGAACAGATTATTCATTATATATTAATTTATTTTTTATTTTTTTAAAAAAAGAGGCCTGTCATTTTCAAACGGACCGGCCATATCCAATCAATTTTTTTCTTACGATTCTAATTGATCTAAATCAATACCATTTTGCAATGAAAAAGTTTGTCTTTTCTGGGAAGTTGTTGCTTAGTGGCATACAAAACCAGCCTACTCTTTCATAAATTGACTTTTTATTATTGTCCACATATTTTCTTTTGTTTGACGTGTGAAAGCTGTGTTCAACATTTATAGTAGTAGCCAATGAACTTATGTAATCCAGGTTTTAAAAATGACGCATGCATTATACACACACACAAGAGTTCAAACTTTATTTTTTTAGAAAAATTAATTTGTAATATTGCAGATATATTCATAAATAAATATTAATAATTTTCCTAATAATGGCAAAAACAGATTAATTTCTAATGATAAAAAATTTATTGTAGGGACTAATTTTCCTTAAGCAAGAGATAGATTCATCCTAATTAATTAAGTTTGCTCCAGACATAGGGAATCGAAACCTCAATCACTTATGCTTATGAGAGCTTCAACTACTCAGAATTGATAAAATGAAGATCAATTAGTTAAAAGGGTTTTGAATAATCTTTGTAATATTGGTTTTCACTCACATTTTGTATCATATATACATCATATTCCTCAGAGTTTTTTTTTTCATTTCTAATCTATTTCGAAATCAGAAGCAATACAAGATTTGTGTGAAAAGAAAATGTTTAAAAAAATAATAGCCCAATAAAATAATACTATAATAGTAGGTTAATACAATTTACACAGTATACGTACAATAATGTTATCTATAGAATACCTTTAAGGCCTTTTCTTTTTGAAAGTCAATGTGATTGATTTCAATCATTAATGGCGTGTTATGTTGAAAGTTGAAAGTTACAGTGTTTTCCAGAAAACTCTTTGTAAATTATATATATATATATATATATAGGATTAAGTTCACCTAATTAAGGAGGGATTTGAGCTCCCAGAACAAAGTAGAATAAAGAGTTAAAAAATGATTCAAGTTTTCTTCCACAAGGAGTAGATCTGATCAATCAAATATGTGGGCTCCAAAAAGTAAAGCTTTTTCTCGATGAATGATCTAACTTGAATCTAACTCCAACTAAATTTGTATATAGTAGTAAAATTATGTGCAAATATTTATGTAGAAGTTGAGTATTTTTAACGGGTTATGTATAATATATATGGAGAGAGAAAGAGATGCTGAGTATTTATAATGGGTTATTTATATGTTTTTTTTTTTGGCAAAATAATCATAAGCAAAAATGTAATACCTTACACTAAAACACCTCGCGTCGTGACCAAACACTTAAAAAAACTAATGAAACACAACATAAACATCTCATATTTACCTTCCAACACATTGGAGTAGCAGAAAGTGTGACAAAACACCAAAACAGCCGGAACAGTGTGCAAGGTCACAGCTACTACAGTATCGTGGCAGCTTTAGTGCTCTCAGGTACTAGAGTAAACCAAACAGAGGGGCTGGTGCTGCAGCCTGGCCCTAACACCGCGGCGTCCTCTACTGATTTTATACCAGCAGATTTCCAAAGTCCCAGGGCAAACTCCCGACAGGTATAACTTTATGCTTTGACCTCCAATTGACTTGATTCCAATTCCTACAAGTCAATATAGTTCCAATCTAACCATAAACACCACTTTCACCTCAATCCATCTTCGTATAGAGATTTTGGACACTCAACACCATTTTGGTCACTTTTTGATCAAAACTCACCATTAACAACTTCCAATTGCCACCAAAGGCAAATGGACACTCAGGGACCGTTCACACAGGTCCTAATCCACTTAACTAATTTGTTCAAAGAGATTTCACCTCAAAGGAATCACTCCTCTGAGATTTGACCTCATAGAACCTCTAATTGACATAATGGGCTACTCGCCCCAAAACACACCAATAATGCCTAAATCCTCCATTGGGCTTACATATATTACCATACTGACTCGTCAACACTTCATACCATGCATACATCACAAAACATCATACTTAACACATTCAACACCATCTTCACGTTCATTCACCATACATACAACATCATTCCACAACAATACCATACATTAATCTCTATCAAGATTCTCATATCCATTACAATCATACTATCATACTTGGCACAAAGTACATAGACGATACACGCATACATTACATAGACTTGATATTCCCACATCTGATAAGCTATTCCCTTGTCTTCTCTGGATTAGTGCCAAAACCTTCACCTAAAAGGTTAGTACATGAGAAAGGGGGTGTAAGACAATGTCTCAGTAACTGAGAACAACCACACACATATATATATGCATAATTCATACAACCTCATGAATGCAATATGAAATAAAATGGAATAAATGTCTCCCTCACACATAACTAGAACTATGAGCTGTCGTTATAATATGATATTTCATATAAGTGATTCCCTTCCAACAGTCGATAAAGACTGATTCCGGGACATCACTAAGCTCACCTTACACTAATGTAACCCGGCCAAAGATTACACCAGTACTCGGACCGTGGTTCTCATTACCCTGAACCACCTCTAATTGGTGGCTATTTAGGAAAAATACAATCCACTGCTGCCTGGCCCTCCTGGCCATAGGAGGGATTTAGTGACAGGGATTTCATCCTTATCATATATCATATCATCATATCTCATATCATTGTATACCATATCATCATCACCACCCAATCCACCATATATCCCATAATGTCATATGGTGATACTCATGTCATATCAACATATAATCATTATCATCATCATATATCTTAGTGTTATGCATGCATCATGTCATGTCGCATCATCATCATCATATATAACAATCATCCTCAACAAAATCATCATCCCCTACGTGTCTAGCCGCGTGTATACCACGATATATAGACAAACCATACACATACACCTATAATTATCATAGTATGAACGGAAACATGCATATATATATACACACATATATATCATAATGTACAATACAAACACCTGGTTACCTCAGATTGTCAATTCCACACACGTGGATTCCACGAACTTCTAGGGATGTCCAACATAACTTGTACTCTTCCAGTCAACCAAATAACTTCTACACACCATAATACCTCAATTAACACAATATATCACTTAACCAAAAACTACAGTTTGACTATTTAGGCCTAACCCAAGGTTCCAACACCATTTTCATGCATTATTAAACTCCTAAAGATCATTCAAATTCTAAAACTTCAGATTCCTTACTCCCACACACTTCGGATTCCTTACTTCCACACACAATACCAACCTAGGGTTAAACTTAAATCATGCATACTCCTTCTAAAACTCACACCCAAACATCATAAACATTAAATCACACTCCATAAATCCCATTTCATCCATTTTAATTGGTGGATTTTAGCCAAAACCACAAATCCCAACATATATCCGAAAAATTCCAACTTAAAACTGAAGAAAATGGAGAGGAAGGATTAGAGATCACTTACAAACCAAAATTCAAACTCCAAGAGGCCGAAAATCACTCCCAGAGGTTGGATCTTCCAAGCCATAGCACAACTTCTTCCTTCTTCCTCTGTTTCTCCTTCATCAGTCCGACTGAAATGTTTCTGGTTTATACTAATTTTTCCCTGCTCGTTGCAGCTCCAGAAAAGCTCGCTGTGGCATGGAGCTTCTCGGCCTGAAAATTTTTGGCCAAAATACAGCTCTCTTGCCACGACGGTCTTGCTTTTCACCACAGCGTGGAGATCCTTTTCTCCACTTTAATCCTTTCCTCCATCTTGATTCCTCCAGTTCTGCTTACAATGCCACATACACTTGGTTAGCGAGGGACCAAATTAGGGACAATGTAATGAGGGTTGCTACAAAATACATGCAATTAGGGGTTGTTTGGTATAAAATGAGAAAAGAGAATGGAAATAGAAAAGCTCTCTCCTATAAATATGGGAAACTTTCTTTCCAACAAAATCACTTCGTATTTTTCCTTTTCTCAAATTTATTTTTTATATAAGTAATATTCTTTTTCTCCCTTTTTAACATCTAATTAACAATCCTAGCTTTGATATCCATTTCGTTTCAACTTTCAAGTCATTTAGTTTCAATTAGGGCTGTTATATATAGCCTTAGCTTATATGAATAGTGCAGTTTAGTGTAGAAGTGAGGATTTATAATTAATAATAAATTAAAATATTAATATATTTCTTAACATTAATTAGCTTTCACTTAATGATGAAAAATTATATATATGTGAATGTGTGTATATTATTCGTAAGATAATAATTATCATTAGATCGTGGTATATAATACCTCAAATCTGACTAAGAGGAGGTAATTTTAAAATATATGATCAAATTTAGAAATTTTGGAAATATGATATATAAGGACACGTATAGAGTAAATTAATTTTAGAATAAAATGACATTAAATTCTGAAAATCCACCACAAAAATTTAATGATTTGAAAATTATCGCTCACATTTTCATTTATTTGGAACTCGACCTTTGGAATACTACAAGCTTTCGAGTATCATCAATTGGTTAAAATACAATTTATTCAAGAATTTTAATCTTAGAGTTAAAATCTTTTAGAATTAATTTGTATTACATGTCTCTAAATATTACTCCCTCTGGTCCTAATTATAGGGTTTTTTACCCTGATCCTAAATATAAGACCCTTTACAGTATATGAGATAGTATTTATTATACATTTCTAAAAAATATTTCTATTTAATGTATCACATAGAGATAGAGAAAGAGATTAAATAAGGGTAATTTTTAAAAAATATTGTGATTTTTAGAGAAATTGAGATAGTTAATTATTTTTAATTTATATCCTTAATTTATGTGATTCAGTTAATAGGGTTTTATATTAAGAATTTGAATGATTACTGTACTATATTTTCACATTTCTTATTGTGGACGGAGTGGCAGGCCCCAAAACGACTACATGTCTTTATTATAAACGGAAAAGGATACCACATATGGCATAGGGCTACATGTGAATGACAGTAAATTCTCCCGTGAATATCAGTAATTTCAAATCTCTGCATGAAACGTCACTCGTTTTCTGCTAAAATATCTTCCACACGAGAGACAACAGCTCTTCATGGTGATGATGTAATGCTTGCTCATTATGATCTATTCCATCCGTTCGTATTATATGGTATTTTGTATGATAAGTTTTTAGTCTAAAATATAGGGTGTGAATATTTTTTTCCCATTTTACTTCTGTATTTAATTATTCCTTACTTCTTATTTATAATTCTATAATGATAATAAAATAAGATATTTAATAACGATATAATGGAAAATATTGATGCTTTTTACATTGATTTTATATGAAAAATGATTTCTTTAATCTTTTATAAAAAATAATTTCTTTAATATGCATGTAATTAATACAAAATACGTGAATTGGAGGGAGTAGTTATTTATTCTCTCAAATATATTTTGGGGAATTCACGATATCTATATAACACCTCATTTGCTACAAATTATTAATTAGTCGGTGTCCTTTATGAGTGGGGCGCTTTTGAATTGAGTCAAGAATATTACACTGGTTCAAAAAAGAAAAGATAAATCCTAAACATACATTTCTAATGTATAAGTGCTATATTAAGTTTTGATCATTATATTATGTCATATCATTATTTGTTTGTTTGTTTAAAATAAATCGTCTATGTGATGATTTTATTTATTTATTTAGTACTCCCTCCGATCCTTAGCATAAGACTTTTTTAACTGAATCACGTGGATTAAGAATGAGAGTTAAAATTAGTAAATTATATCGAGTTCTCCGAAAATCAAAACTGTTTTTCAAAATTACCTTTATTTGATTTCTCTCTCTCTCTCTTTAGGATACATTAAATAGAGATATTTTTTAGAAATGCATAATAAATACTTTTTCGTATACTGTAAAGGGTCCTATATTTAAGATAAGGGTAAAAAATTCTATATTTAGGACCAAAGAAAGTATATTAATTAGGTATTAGTTCTCTTGAGGTGATTTTCACTCAAGTTGTTCTTTGAAGCTCATTCTTTACGTTTTTGTCTTTAATTTTTTTTAAAATCAAACCAATTGGTATCTGATTGCTATATTAGACTTCAACTAATTTGAATTGAGTTAGATATGAACCACAAGAATACCAAAACTCTTCAAATGAAGTATCTAACATAGCTGCATGCCTAAAGCTTGAACTTAGGACTATTAGCTAAGCTGACATATCTCCCTACCAATTGAGCAACACTATTGTTGGTTTTTAGGTCCATATATCAAGAAGTAGATTTTAGGGTCACTCATCTTTAGCTAGATTAATATTTCTATAACTAGATAGTATATTTTCTCATGCTATACATGGATAAGTAATGACTTAAAAATTTTTGAAAAATTGTGGATCCGTATGAAATTGAAAACAAGTTACATTATTCATGATTCCTACATTGCAGTTCCTTATAACTTTTTATACTCTCTTAGATCCTTAATATAAAACATTTTTAACTGAATCACATCTATTAAAGACAAGAATTAAAATTAGTTAATTATCTTAACTTTTCCAAAAATTATAATATTTTTTAAAACTATTTTATTCAATCTCTCTCTCTCCCTCTTCATTCCCTTAATTGACTAGGGTCATTTTTTTATAATATAAAATAAATACTACATTATATTTTGAAAATGATGTTATATTCAAATTTAAGATAAAAGATTTTATATTTAAAAGTAAATAAAATATTTTATATTGATATATTAATTAGGAGATAGATAGATCTAGTGAGATAGATGCATAGCTAGGAAAGGGGGCTAGATGAGAATGATGATGGGGACATAAACATGTTGGAAAAGAAGATGGACCCAGGTAGGGTTTGGTTCATTAATGTCTCAGAGCCAACAATAAGCCCACAAGCAGCTCATGGCTTCCACCGTTTTGGCGGCCCTCCATCCTCTCATTTCATGCACATCCATCTCCATCTCTCACACTGTCTCTCACATCCACCCATTCTCACATACACATTTATACACCATTACCAACAACTTGATCTTCTCTATAATTATTCTACATTATGTGTATTTGTGTGTGTATTTGTATAATTATATCAACTGTGCGAAGTACCGTCACACCAAAAGTTTATTGTAGAGCTAGCTGAATAATAGTGATTTTTTCTTAATGTTATAAATTGGCCTCTTTATTAATGTTTACGATTCTTTCTTTTTCTCTGCTTTAATTCTTGTTTCTTGTAATATAATAATACCCATTGTCTATTTTCTATTCATTTATGTCTTATATATATTTATTGCATATATAAGCTTCTTTGTAAGATTTCTATCGTCCTATTCTAATTCATTTAGCTAAATTCTATACTATTTAGGTAGACTTGAACTACTCCACTCATGAAATAGATATAAAGAAAAACTGATTTTGATTAAAAAAAATCGAACTGAGATAATAAAGAATATTTCACTATCTGTAGAATTTCAAGTAAGATAACTAGTATTTAAATTCATGTTCCATTTTAATTGAAATACTTTTTAATTTTCGGCCTAAATCTTAATTGAAATATTTAATTGAGATCTTCAACAAAATATAATTTAACAACTTGTTACAATAATAAAATATTACATTAAAAAACTAGTTTTTTTTTGTATTAACAAAAAATAAGTTCTTTTTTCACAGTAAGTGCGAACCTATATATATAATCTATATTACCCGCACCAAACTCCCACCAAGATAGCTATAATTCTCATAACAACAATAATATAGTAAACATTTAGCGACATCCAAGTCTTTCGTGTATATATAGGGGAAAAAAGATTATCGTAATACAACAATAAATAATATATTGAAGATGACTGTAAATGAAACGCCATGCGTTTATTATCCAATCATATTTGAGACATAATTATACTCAAATAAAAAAAAATTGTGGACATCCAAAGTAAGTAAGATGATACTTCAGACTGGTGGTACAATAAAAAATTATATAAAAAATGTACTGTAGGGAAATGAGAGAATTAGTACATGTATTGTCGTATCTATAAGTCAAATTTTAGTAGAAATTACGGTGAGGATCTCTTCTTTAACCCAAAGAGGTGGATGAACTGTGTTATTATTCAACTCTTTTTAGGTCTACGGATTTGATTCCTCAAAAGGTTCTTCCGCGACACAGATTAAAAAGTCATTCTTCTATATATAACTGCAAAAGATGGTGTACATCTTTATATATGGCCGGTCCAAAGGATATGTGGACGGTTCACATTTTCTTATAGAGGAAGTAATATATCACTTCAAAAATATAAAAATAAAAGAATAAAGTCTGGATCAGCTAGATTTCATCATCTGGGACATGCATGGTGCACACACAAATCAGGATGCATCGAAACACACTATTTTCTTTAATAGTATATACGTTTTCGTAATGTAATTAATTTGAATCTCTAAACTCGTATGAAGAATTTTATAATTGAGATAAAAATTAAAGAGAAAACTCGATAGACGTCACTAGGGACATTAGAGACATTGCTGCAGAGAATCCACTTCTACTTCAGTTATTTATGTCGGTTCTGGGAGGAACATAGAAGCCATTGGCATAGTTTCTGGGCAATTCTACGCCGGTCACTTTACCGACATGGAAATATCACGTTCTACGTTAGTCTCTGGAGTTTTAAATTCTTTGGAGGTATGATTTAAAAACAAATCTTTGGAGTGACTTTCCTACAGAATCTCCTTATGCGAGGCAAGATATTAGTGTTCGTCTTGACCTTAAAATAGAAAGATGAAAGACACTTCATGATGTTTCATCATAGTTCACAAAAAAGTAAAGATTTACTTAAAACACTACATATGCAAAGATTACTAAGCTCGAGAAGCATGGGGAATTTGACTAGTTTTGCAAGAGATTATAGTGTGTGCAATCGCGCGTGTGCGTGCTTGTGTGTGTATGTGTGTGATATGCTCCATTTGATCTATATTGTAAGATATTTTGTATCAATTACATACATATTAAGAAGATTACTTAATTTTTCACCTAAAATCAATGCAAGAACTACCAACATTTCCTATTTTACCTTTATTAAATGCTTCATTCTATTATCATTGTAGAGTTATAAATAAAGGATAGGAAAGATTTAAAGATAGGGGTAAAATGGAAAGAAAAATATCAAATGCCCTATATTTTGGATACAAAACTTCTCATACAAAATATCCTATAATATGGACCGGAGGGAGTACATAAATGGATGAGCATGAAGGGGTACACAAGTTGGTGTTGGACCAATCATGGATCATAAAGAATTAATGGTGAGTCTGAATATGGTGCTAGGGTTTTAACCGCCCAACCAATCTTTTTGTGGAAGCACATCAATGGCATTTGGCCTTTCTCAGTTGTACTTCTCTAAAAGTAAACTAATAAACCCAAACATGTCCAAACAAACATCATTCTCGCTAGTTGCTTTCATCTTGATAAAGACCAAAACTACGGCAGTATTCAATGGATTCAAAACCCTAGCAAGCTAGTTTGAATTTGCATTTAAATCCTCTTTTCTCCAAAACCATACAGCTCTTTCATCCGAAATCAGTTGGATCGATTCACCAGTTGGAAGAGGGAATTTGATCTAGCGGTTAATATATCAATGCGAAGTCTCTTTTCTGATCGTTCAATCAATCGAACGAATCGTGTTTTAAGCAGAAGATGACAACATAGTTTTTAATATATGCTTTGTTTAATACGGATTTGATTATATTTGACACTCGGGGTACTATATGCATGCATTTATGTAAATGTTGATGTTGTTGCTTTCCTCAAGTTTGAATATCACGACATTACCAGTCATTAATTTATTGTTAATTTTATTCCACGTGGCAAAATTAACAGTAAATTAATTTGAATCATAGATCTAGGATGCTTCGGGAACAACATCGAGAACCATTTAGATAACCATTTGTCGGCAAATTTTTTATCTCGCAAGGTTTAAATGTGTTAATCAAATCTTATAATTAATGTTCATGTTTGAATTGATCGTCTGCTTCAGCTAGCTTTATCTAACTTCAATTAATAATATGTTCCCTTGAGGATTTCTCCATACATATCCATATATTGACGATGGTGTTTAATAGTCAAAATTTAGTCTAAAACAATAGATAATGTTCCTTTCAGTCGATTGTGGTAATAATTAAAGGTAGAAGTAAGGGGGCAAGTGAAGTTAGAGTTAGGATTTAATTTTATTAAATTTAAGGAGTTTCGATTTTATCCTATTCAAGATTTCAGCCATCCATTCAATAAAAGCATTATCTGACTCTGAAATCCACGACTAAAATTCTTCATTTATAAAATTTCTTTGACAATAAGAAATCTACTGAGGACAGTTGATCAGATGAGTTTTTAACTTTATAAAAAGGTATAAAGGATGACCAAACATTGAGCAAAGTTATAAGGTAAAATCCTTTGATAAATAATTTAATTGAAGAAATAATTTTTTATAGAGTTCAACAACGTCATATAAACTATATAATTAACCTCACTCGGTGAGATAAGGATAATTAACATTACTATATATTGTTGTTATAGTATGAAATCTAGAATTGTGAAGCCATGACCTTCTCTTGCATTTTATTCCTTTAATGATAATTAAAAAGCCAGTGCAACCTAAGAATGAGGGGTAAGAAAAAAGAAAAAGAAAAAGAAACTGCCACGTAATATTTGTGTGTATATATGTATACCACATATTATTGAAAACTCAGTCATTTAATTTTAAATATTTTTTTTGGTGAGTTGTCATTTTAAATATTTAATAGTTATATCCACAAATTCCAGCAAGTCAAACGAAGGTATCAATTTTCATTTGACCAAAAGAAATAAAAATATCACGAATTTTACGATTCCCTCATCTCCAGGTCTAGTTGACTGATTCAAAAAGTTTAGTGTCATATCCATTACTACGGTTAATATAATTGGCACTCATAAAAGTGAGTTACTACCAAACTAAGGGCCGTTTGGTTTTTAATTACTTAAAAATAAGTTTAAGTAGAATTGATTTTGTAGCGTAGTTATAATAAAAATTGGTTTTGAACTAACGTGTTTATGTTTGGATGACTTATTTAAAAATTGGTTTTGATAAAACTCATAATTTTTCTTCAAATTGAGCTTAAACTCTATCCTATGATTAATTTAATTTACTTAAACTAAAATTTAATTTGCATTTATTTAATTGAGAACATAATATATCTGGTATAATATTTTCTTGCAAGTTAAAGTCCATGGAGATTAAAATTTTAAATGAACATTTTAGTCATTAGATAAAAAAAAATTTATGGAAATTTTATTTTTTCAATTTTTAATTTTTTCTTATTTTTATTGATTCATTTTTATCTGACTTTAAAATAAATACAGATCAGAATAAAGAAGTAGAAAGGAAAAGCAGGTCCGAAGCTGCTTCTACATAAACCACGTTTTACTTGAAAAATCATTTTGCAATGGAAACTGAAAATTTTGCCAAACACCATGATATATAAATTAAACCAAGTTTTGGGTCAAAACTTGATTTTAGTAGTAGAACCAAACGGACCCTAAAGCTTCAACATCTGCCATCATTATCGTTCAGGATGCGTTTGATATAATATCCACCACGTAAGAGTTGACTGTTTGATATAATTTTCTCTCGAATATATTTTTCTGACATTATATAAAAACGGACGTGAATAATATAACAGTATTATGTAATTTAACATCATCAAAGTCTTATTGGTCCATATATATGTTATTATTTACTCATGATCACGGCTTTTTCCTTAAGCCGTTGTAGTCTTCTTTATATATATATATATATATCTAGGGCTTTCATTCATTACTTTTAATTAACTTCATGAACCTCGTTACTCCAAATGCTTCTTCCTACCCAGAGACTGCGAAACTCTTCTCCACTTAAACAAAATACATACAGAGTGATTCAAATAAGCAGCAATATTTCTTTAAAGTCAAAACACGTAGATGCGATTAAATGATAAAAAAATATGGGAAACATCTTCCATAATTAGTGTCTGTTGAAGTTTGAACAAAAGAAAAAAGGACAATCATATACATACAATATATGTATTGCATTTATTGGGGTCAAATTATTAGTGGGATGGCATAAGCTAGAATGTCCACACACACACACACATAATGTCAGAAGTGTAAAGTGAAGCATTTCGTTTTCATAAGAGAGTAAAAGGATCGGTGGAGTTTGGTAAAGCAATAATGGGAGTGATATGTAGTTAGTTATACATAGTGAAGAGTGATGGGTGATTCCCCTTGTTTGTTGTGTCTGCATGTGTGTGTGTTTGTATATATGTACTACTAACTTAGCCCCACACACAGTTTTTAAGCCACGGATGGATGGATCTTCATATCCCAAGGTCACCCATGCATGTCAGAAGAATCTTCTATCAGAGACCTGTCAGATATGCTAAATCCACACTAGTTAGATGCCTTTTTACAAGTACTCATTGTTGGCATTAGTAAAAAAATTATGAATTTGTAAAACATTATAAAGTGCTTTGGTAAAACAAAAAAAAAACGTCACAAAGTAATTTTAAAAATTAAAAAATTTATAGATAATATAATTGGTGTAAGTATATTCTGATCACCATAAATTTTGGGTAAGTCTGTTTTTATTTCAAGAATAATATTTGAATGAATTAAGTATATATTAGGAGATGAGTTAACATTGTTGCAAGTTTAACAATCATTTTTATTGGCTATAAAGCTTAACTTTATCTTAAAAAAACTCTGTTTTTATTGTAATTCATTCTTTGATTTGTCTTTAATTATAAATCTTTGAGGACATAACATATCTTGAATACGACCAAATGATACTGAACTTACCAGACACAACATGCAATTGCAAGCATTTTAAGGAGGCACACGCAGAGACCTGTCAGGCAGTAATATATGCACGTACTGGTAAAGTCTTAGGACAAATGTGAACAAACTTGTCCCCTACCACAACATGAACATGAGAGAGAGAAGAATTGGACTCTTCTCTCTCTTTGCAACTACTGGAAGGACCTCACTTCTGGGTTTGGGAAATATGCAAGGACTCCAAAATTCAGTGTATTCTTTTTTTTTTTTTTCTATTATTTGTCTTCGAGTAGACTTCCGTCGTTTATTTTGATTCATCATTTATCCTCGTATCATGTCATTCCGTTCAAGTTTTAAAACCATGTCATTTCACTTAATATAGCTGATGATATAGTGTGTATGACAATAGATAACGGATCAAAATTTATAATCAAAATTTTCTATGATAGGATTGCATCATGCATAAACTCACTAATTACACTGAATGTATACTAAACTAACTGGATATAATTATTTTTTCTTTATCCATTTAATTCAAGGGATTTGGAGGGAAGGGAGAGAGCAAATCTTTCATCCTATTTTTTTTCTCAAGTTAAATAAGGAGAGAAAGCATTTTTTCTTCTATTTTTAGACAAGTGGAAGTGATAAGGACAAGAGGGAAAATACTCTTATTCCCTTATTTGGTTTTAAAAAAAATAGGATGAAAAATTTATCTCTCCTCCCCTTCAAATCTCTTGAACCAAACAAGGTACAAGAGAAAAACTATCTAGATAAATACGCACCCAGAACATTATATGAAATGGTTCAAGAGTGACTCTCCTCCTATATCGATATCTAAGATACGGTTATGGTTACAAACTTATTAGGTTATCTAAGATAAACAAAATCATTCTCAATTTTGTATCTGCTGTGCTAACTAGATAGCATTTTCATTGAATTTCCTAAACATGTGATTCATAATAGTCCAATATTCATTGGATATGCTGGAAGACTTGGATTATTTGATAAAATAATTGAAAGTTATGAGTGAAGTTAGGAGTGATGAGTGTCGACAAAGTAAGGAGGGGTCCACAGATCAAAGCGTTGGATCAATCCATTAATGAGGGTCTTTGGAGTGACCAGTCAAGGCCTTTGACCATCATCATCCCCCTGACCACATTTTGACTCCCTGACTCTCTGCATTTATTCATCCTTTTCTCTTTTAAAAATGACTTCCCAACTAAGTTGTTGATATTGCTTTACTTTAAAAAACTTACAACCAAGGGATCTGCTCTGCAAATGCTATATATACTCACCTTGAGTATATATGTTTACACTTAAAATGTATGATATATTGAAAGATTTTTGTTTTTCATTGGCACCAGCATTAAAACGCATAACCACAAAGTTAAGCGGCTTATCATGAGGATGATTGGAAGATTTTGACCGTATCAAAAATTGTGATTTTTCATTGTTGATTCCGGGGTATATGAAAGTCAGAAAGTCTCCACTAGAACGTACTATTGTGTGTGTGTGTGTGTGTGTGTGGTTGAAGAGAATGGTGGATCGATCTGGATATAGAGGACCACAATTAAGAAGAGTGGGGGCAAGCATCTCGTGATTGTCTTAACGAGCTTGACCATCATCGATCATGTTTCTTCTTTGACTCATTGCTCTATCATATTCTTTGTTCTCTCTCTCTCTCTCTCTCTATATATATATATATATATATACATATATATATATATCTCGCTCTTACATATACTAGTGTATTACTCTATTATATATACAACAAGCTTTGCCAAATGCATTAAATTAAATAGAGAGAGAGACACACACAGTTAAACTTGTCACTTTACGTGTCCCAGCTCATCAAATTGTGGTAAGAAATACATATTGATTCAAACAAATTAACTAAAGGAAAATATCTTTTCAAGGTTCGGTATATAGGCTTCATATATATGTATATACATATGTGTGTGTGTGTGGTGACACAACACATTGTAATATAAAAAAGAAAACTACAATTAGTTTGTGGGTGTTGGTATGGGAGATGAAGTAAATGGTGATGTTGGGAATAATATGTGTAGCGGTGGAGTGAGTCAGAAGACCAGTTTTGATTATTATGTTTGTACTCTTCAATTTTTTAATCTAGCGGTGCTATTTAATGTCTCCTTTCCAACTTCCTCTGTCTCCTTGTCCCTTCTCAAGTTTCATTTTCCACCATACCCACCTTTGCTATAACTGCAATGTAGTGATAAATAAATATAAATAAATAACCAATAGCGATTGAGTAACAAAGGACTCAACATCTTTTAAACAAGATATTGAGTTCGAATCTTGTGAATAAAAAAAATCACATTGGGAGATCTACCTCCATGTGAATCCAACAATGCTCAAATCTGATTCAATCAAATAACTATATAATATATATATATATATATATTTGTTTAAAAAAAGTATGATATTTACTAGCTTTGAAAATTTTAATATTTCTAGGTCCCATCTCTTAGCAATTAGACTCGAATCCATTCTGGCTAGATTTATAAACTTGTAAACTATAATATGAGATCAAGTCGATTTAATCATTATAAGTTCAGTTCACATAAGATCACATCTATGTAGCACCGATACGGATATGTGTATCGGACACAATACGATATGATACGAAAGATACATCAATTTTTAAAATTTTATTATATGGGTGTGAAAGATATTTATATATATATAATATTATTTATATAATTATTTATATGTATAATTAATAAATTTACCTGTTAAGATAAAAATGAGTATTAAATATTTTAAAAAGTATAGTATAAATGTTAAAATAAACTATAAAATATTTATAACAATTTCAAATAATCTTATTTTAATATAAAAATTTGAAGTGATACAGATGGATACAAAGTGGTATGAATAAATATAATACATATATCATGTATAGAATATGGGCACATCTATTTTTTTTTAAAATATCGATGCTTGATAGGATCATATACAAATATGATTACAGACATTCTCAGTATGAGATGAGAAGGGGTCATTCAATTCAAATGTATTGAAATGTCCATGAACAAAAACTTGATCTAAGCTTTTAAAGAGGTCCGGGTAAGTTTTGGGCCGAGTCGAGCCATATAGTGGGCATGCGTATCGACCTGGGGGTGAACTCAGCCTCACTCAGCCTAGTATGTATGTGTATATGTATATGTGTATATATAAATATGTGTGTGTGTATGCACACTTATTTATTTTTAAAATTTTTTTGCAGATGCTAATTATTTTATATTATTTTTTTTATATTTCTCATGTAATAAATTGGTTCTATAACTATCATGAAGAGTCAAAGACCTTCTATGATTTCAATTTTTTCATTTTATTTAAAATTATAAATTAATTTCTAAGTTAATAAATATTATGCAAAAATAATGAATAATTATCAAGTATTTATAATTCTAAAAAATTTTACTTTTGATTCTAATATTATTTTTTAAATGAAAATTTTTTAGTGATGATAATTATATTTTTTTTTGTTGATAAACAGAATGACTTTTTATATTTTAAAATAATTTTAAAGATTTTTATTAAACTTTTTTACTGGGCCAAACTCGGCCCAATCAGGTTGGATTCAAATCGATGAACCTGGTGTAACTGGGCTCAGCATGTGAACATCCCTAGTTTTATATATCTCTTTATTTGTGACCATATATTTGCCTCCTTGGACTTATATTGAATAAAAAATATTGAATAATGATGATATAAATATAATAAGTATTATTATTATAAAAAATAAAATGTGTATTATTAAATACATATGATATAATCAATTTCTTTTTCATCTCCATACCAAGGAAGCTTTTAGTTTATTTTGATAAATGATTTATATGGACATGCCCCTTTAAATATTACATCAAAGATTTAAGAAATCAAGTCCATTTTGTAAAAGGTGTGACACCTTTTTTTTTAACTAAAATGTTTGACGCTTATATAAAAATTACTTTCATGCTTTGTTTGGATGGGAGGAGAAAATGGGAGGACAAAAAATGGAGGGGAGGGAAAAGTGAGAAGAGAATATTTTCTTTTCATATGTTTAGATGAAAGGAGAAAATTCATTTATTTTGTAAGGACTATAATACCCTTATTTCTTATATAACTTAATCTATATCATATTACTATTTCAAATAAACATGTATATTTATGTCAAAAAAATGAAAAATGAACTGAATCATAATGACATTTTCACGCATTATTTTATGAAAAAATAATTTTATCGTGACTAAAAAATTAAATTACAATGAAAACCTTGAAAAAAAGCTTTTTTTTTATTTTTTTATCTTTTTTATAACTAATTTTTTAATTAATATTTTTGTCACTAAATTATTCGGATAGAATACTTTTATGATATGTTATGGTATGGTTATGGTATGCGCCGTTGTTGTCTGCTTGTCTCCAAGAAAAAGTCTCATTTAAAAAAAAAAAAAAAAAAAGACAACTATTTGCAATGGAGTAAAAAAGATAACTTGACTAATTTTTGACTCAATCTCAACAGATAATTTTTTTTTTAAATTTAAATTTATAAATAACTCAATCTCAGCATATAGGGAAAGAATTTGAGATCTTTTTTCCTCTTAAAAAAGATCTCCGAAAGTAACAACTTTAATTCATGAAAAAAAAATTTCATGTTAAACAAATATCTAATCTACATATAAAACCAAAATGAAAACAAATAGCTTATCATAAGAATTTTTATAGGGAAGAAATACAATCCAACAATAAAAAATCATTTTAACATCAGATTACAAAACACAAACAAGTTCAACAATACCATATGACAAAAGTAGTATATAATTTGACAAAAGTTGATCCTATCTTTCCATGATGCTTCCATTTCACTTTTTTGGTAATGCATATCCACTATCGTTTTATAGTAAAGTTGAATGGTTCCAACCTAGTAAATTCTAGCATCAGTTATCATTTTGCACAATTTTTGTAGCCGCATATGACTTGAAACCCCAAAAAAGGTGCACTTGTTTCTTTCTTCATTACATAAGAAGAAGTAGTATTTTAACTTTTGGCCTTTAATTATTCCAATTTCCTCAATTGCTGCCCATACTTCCTCTTCACTATAATGACGGGACCTACTCTTTTCAAGTATTGCAAGACTTTTTTTAGCAATTTGAACTTGCTTCTCAGTAACAACAGATTTATCATGAACCATGTTATCATCTCTCATAACATCAACTAATTCCATAATGCCTGTTGTCATTTTTTCACACCTTTATTCAATGGTATCAATTATTGCTACCTTACACATTTGTCCTTTAGATGCTCATAGTTGCAATACAAATAGTTTCACATAATTAATGGACACATAATTGATAAATTGTAAATTATTATAGATTGTTATAAATAAAAGAATACAAGGGTTGATGACGGAGGTGAATAATATTGACTGTCACTATTATAGATGGTTGACCCTTGCAGTGCTGGTGACATGGGTTTTCTGGTTCTTATTCTCTTTCTTTCTCTATTCTTGTTTGTTATTTTCTTTTCATTCCTGGGTGGATCTGGTTGGTTCTGATTGTTGCCGGTGGTTTAATCGTAGACGGGATTTGATTGTTGGGTGGTGTCTCATTTGGGTCTTAGTCGGGTAGGGTTGTTTTGTTGGATCTTGTTTTGTATATGTTTATCAACTTTTATAAAATTTCTTGTTCAAAAAAAGAAATCTGAATGATTATGTTTGATAGAAGTGAATCTTATGATATTCCAAAAAAATCACTATTCTCTCTTTCCCTCTCTCTGTTTTTTTGTTTTTGAGAAATATACCAGGCTTGAAATATGAAGGTCACGTCTGAGATGAAGGAAAAATAAAACGACCCAACTAATAACCACCCCATAGGCTCACGTCTGAGATGAAGGAAAAATAAAACGACCTAACTAATAACCACCCCATAGGCTCTCGTAAACGTTAAGCCCCCCGGTCATCAGGCCCATATATAATGGGCTCAAGGATCAAATATATATTTACACCCAGTGGGCCTATGCTGAAAGGATAAAGCGAGCATACAAGCTTACTTGTAACTTCTTTTACATATCTTTCTCCAAAAAAAAAAAAAACTTCTTTTATATATGTTTGTATATGTATGTTTTATATATATAAGCCTTGTAATTGCATTGGAAAAAATTTTTTGATATTTTTTCACAAAAAATTTGAACTTCTTTTTGGAACTGAGTTATTAATAAATAATTTTTTAATATATATATATATATATTTTTGTATAGTTTACCTTTATATGCAGTTACTTCATATGTCTTCTCATAACTAGAATAATTCATATGATAAACTTTTCTCTATTTTTAGGCTATGTTTGAAAGTTCATGATAAAATGAAATTAAATAGTCATTAATGAAATATAATAGAATGGAACGGAATGAAGAATTCTATTATTTGAGAGTTTTACAAGAGAAAATAGTAATTTCATTTAATCATTTTTTAGAAACTATTATAAAATGAATGAAATGAATTGAATTATAATGTTTTTTCTTTCAATATTATTCTTACGAGCAAATTTATATGAAAATGTGTGAGTAAATTCTCATTTTTTCAACTAAAAAATCTAATTGATTTTTTCAAAAAAAAAATTATTGCTTTTAATTGGTATAAAAAATTTTGTATCAGTAACCATTTTAGAAAGAAGACAAGAAAGAAAGAAGAAAAAAACAAAAGAAAAAAAAATAGTACCATGTGATTCAAATGGTCTATTAGTGATGCTATTTGTTAATTCACGGATTGCGAGATTGAATGGGCATAAGGTTGATGGATGATATCACATGGTTTCATGGAAGGGAACTGATGATGAAACCAAAAAAAAAAATACATACAGCGCCTCACCCGCTATTTCATCGATTGTATATATGTTATTGGTTGAAGGTGTGGCGGAGCAAGAAGGACGATGGAATAGTGTTTATGTGTGCAAACTTTGATGCAAGGAAGACCACAGCAGAGCCAGGATGCGGTATGGCAGAACAACTTTGACGGACGGCAACTATAATAAGAAATGGCTACAACTTGTGCAAATAGGATTGGGTTTCGATAGGTTTAAGGGTAATTTTATAATTTACAAACTTACTCCTAACCATTCCATTTTTCCTTTAGGCAAAATTATAAAGATAAGTTACTGCACCAACCATGGATGTTCCTTTAACTTGCGCGGGAAAATGGCCTTTTTGGCAATCAAACATAAATAGACTTGGAAAGACCGAAATTTGCAGGCTTCATTCAAGTGCTCATTCAACAAACTATATTTAAGCATTAAAATCATCTTCACACAGTCACAGTTTTCTTTTTTTCTTTTCCTGAAAAAGAGAGAAAGATATCAAAAGCTTTCTTTTCTATGACAGTTTCATCTTCAATCTCTCAAAGTAGTTCAAACTATGCTGAGTCTCAAACTAAAAGCTATATGCATACACTCAATCAAACTTTCCCCTTTTGTTCTTCTTTGGCCAAACAGTGCAATACCTAAACATCAAATAGAAGACTTACATAGGTTCAATCTTTGGATTTGGAAGCACTGCACCTGCATCAAGGGACTCATTGCTGTAAGGATGCTGAGAACTTCCTTTACTAATATCCTCATAACTAGCTGAAGTGGATGCTGAGTCAGCATTTGGGTTAGCACCAGCTACCAGCAACAAGTTTTCAATCTCTTTTACCACATCACTCATTGCAGGCCTGTCAACACCTGACTCCTCCACACACTTCATTGCAAGATTTACATACTTCTCAAAACCACTCATTGTTGACCCTAAATCCATGGTGGGGTCGATGAATTCGTAAAGACCATATAATTGTTTCGTCTTATTGATCGTGTTCCTGATCTCTTTTACTATATATTTCCCTCTTTCAATGGGTTTTTTTGCGGTTATCAGCTCCAGCAGTAGCACTCCAAAGCTGTAAACATCACTCTTCTCAGTCAACTGTTGAGACATGTAATACTCTGGATCCAAATAGCCCTGAAACAAGAACACAAATCCTTTCTCATTAATGAAGTTGCACATCTATGTCTGTGATACAAATAAACTTATCCACAGTAGATGGTCCAGCAGACACTAATACATCTTCATAGACCGGGCTAAGCTCAAGCCAAACGTAAAGCCAAAGCTTGATCCTATTTAGTTATTTGCATATATATATATATATAATTTTACTTCAATTTAAAAATGAACTTCCTTCAGGAAGTCTGACAATTTGTACAAAATAAATAGCATTTTATCTAAAATAATTAGAAAACTCATTTTATAGTAAGCTTAGCATCACTTTCACAAGTACGGGTATTATTGTACTATTAATCATATTTTCGTAATGAGTGCTTTATTATAAAGAGGCAACTTCTAATAGCGCAATATGAAAAATGACAGCTAAGAAGGATGCGTTTTTCATTTGTTCAGGTTTTTTTATGAGTCGTGTTGTAATACTTCTGGTCACTAATTGATGGTAATAGAGACAGTTAAGAAGGATTTCAGGTTCATTTCCTTCCATCATGCAAAGTTCCTTCCACAAAAGAAGTGCATGCCTATTTTATATAGAAAATTTATGTGTATTCTTGAGATACTAAAATGGCTATATAACAAGATACTACCCAGGCTCCAGATAGTGCTCCAAATTATATTGCAAGATAAACACTTGGAAATCTTCAAGTTCTTACCTTTCTAGGAGAACTCAATCTCTTCTTTTCAGTTGCTACAGTCTTCTTATATTGTTTTTGTATAAATATTACATGACCACATAAGACTGCTATTCTATTTGCTGATGCAGATAAATCATAATTAGCTAACATTCGCGTATAATTTGATTCAATCGCTAAAAGAAGATGAAGTTTTGTAGGAATAATGATTGGATTAGTATTTAAATCTATTCAACAGGCACACAATAAAATGCACTCCACCATTTCCATCCTTGAGTTAAACAAGATGAATTATGCTACTTTCTTTAGTCGGCAGCAAGAATTTAAAAGATACTGTACCAACCATTGTTCCTTTAACTTGAGTGGTAATATGATCTTTTTCGCTATCAACCATAGACTTGGAGAGACCGAAATCAGCAACCTTTGCATTCAAGCGCTCATCCAGTAAAATATTGTTTGATTTGATGTCCCTGTGTATGATAGGAGGGTTGGCATGTTCATGAAGATAAGCCAAACCCCTGGCAGCACCAAGGGCAATTTTGAGCCTTCTAAGCCAATCCAATTTAAATGTTGTTCTCCCTGCAAGACCGTAGTTATCTTATCAGATACAAGCAAAATTATATATGCATCTGAATTGTTTCTGATTTCCATAAAGAAATCTTTTCTTGGTATTAAAGATGCTAGAACAAGTATGTAAAGAAGTATGTGTGTGCAAGTGAAAAAAATCAAAGAAGCAAGAAGACATTTGGTACACCAACAACTTCATCCTAGAAATTTGTATATCATCTGATATATTCAATACTATTATATCTTATAAATTGACATACTATACCATTGTATTCAAGATACCAAGAAATTTGAGAATAAAAGTGCACCTGAAATTTTTCAATGATAAGCAATTTTCTTGTTATAAGTTGTCATTTGCTAACAATAAAAAATATATTGGGAAACTGAATTTTTCATGAGGTAGAAATTAAAGCAAATAGTTCAATTCATCTGTTGAAAGACACCAAATTAGTCCCTTTAGTAGAACACATTGTCCATAGGAATACCTGAGAGAGCATCCTTTAGAGTTCCATTTGGTACATGCTCATAGACCAGCATTTGTTCTCCTTTCTCAAAGCAGAATCCTACAAGACTAACAAGATTCTTATGGTGGGCTCTTGATAGAAGTTCAATCTCAGATTTAAATTCAGGTGCTCCTTGCATAGATTCTTTTTGAGCTCGTTTTATGGCTACCAGTTGGCCATTTGGAAGAGTCCCCTTGTAAACCTGTGGACAGGTAGATGTTTAGGGAGGGAAAAAGAAAAAAAGAAAGAAGAAGCAATTGAGTTATTGAGAAAAACAGACATGCATATGGGAAGAAAAACTTCTCAATCAGTTGTTTGGCTAAACGTCTAAATCACAAGAACAAGTTTAACATAACCCCAAAATAAAAAACAAAACTCGACCTTCCCATAGCCACCAGCTCCAATCGCGTTGGCTTGAGAAAAATTTAAAGTGTATTTTTTAATCTCTTCAAAAGAGAACTGCCTTGCTCCTTTCAACTGAGGGACACCAGTAGTGCTCTCACTATCCCAGCGTCCTGCATTTTATGAAATCAAACATATTAGTTAACTCAATTTGATGTGACTGACTGGAACTACAGGAGCCAAGTATAGTATTATCATACTGAAAGGATTGCTTTGGTCGATTGCTCTTTCTGCTCTTTTCTTTTGGAAGCAAGCATAAACAGCTGCAAGGAGTAATAACACTAGCAGGATTGAACCACCCACTGCTGCTCCTATTATGATGCCAATGTTTAATGATTTATGGGACCCCCCAACCCCTGAATTATGAAAAAGGAAAAGGTAGCAAAGATTATTTTCAAATGGAGAAATCACAATAATTAATATTATCAGTATTGCATGAAAAGCATATTTACCAAAGTGCTCATAGCTGTCCGCATCAAAGTAAAATGGTCCAAAATCTTTAGGAGGCTTAAATGTCTGGTTACTTAGCAGAAAGCCAATGCTAGAAGTCCCAGTTCGATTGAAACGATCTTCATTTGATGGGAAGACTTGTAAGCTCAATTCAAGATACCGATTTGAATCCCTGATTAGATGGCTCAGAGAAACTGAATCCACAGGTAGATCATGAGATTGAAAAGAATGCATCAGATATTCCTCAAGGGTTAGAAAGTGAGTGACGTTTTCCAAATCTGAGAAGAAAGGTGCTCTGAAAACTAAAGTTCCTGTATATGGATAGGAACATTGGCAGTTGGGGCTAGGAATCTGTTCTGAACTGCAGGTACCAGGCTGACAGTTTTTAAATTGTGTTGTATATAAATTATCACTAGCTTGGGAATCGGTGCAGTAATTTTCTGATATCATTCCTGTTTCTTGGCAAACTGGGTTATCTTTAAGTCTGCAGTTAAAAAATTGTAGTCAACAATAACTTGAATAGGAGTCAAAGAGAAAAATATTCATGGAAGTACTATAAAGTAAATTACACGAACCTCTTTTAAGTTTTGCTAAAATCACATGGATCTACTCTCTATTTTCAAACTTATACAAACCTCTCTTATAAATAAGATGTAAACTACACAAATCTCGCTTGAATTTTGTTAACATTACACAGACCTTCCTTGAAGTCATTAAATCGCCAATTCTATGCATGGGCTTTGAAAATAGAAGGGAGATCTGTAAAATTTTAGTAAAATTTAAGAGGTTAGTAAAATTTAAGAGAGGTTTGTATAAATTTTAAAAATACAATGGAGTTCTGTATAATTTGAACAAAACTTAATTGATGTCAATGTAATTTACTCAATATTTTAAAATAGGCCAATTAAACTTCTTTGAAGTAATTAAATCACCAATTCTATGTATGGGCAGAAAGAAAAGATGTCCAGAAATATTAAGATGCATGGTTTACATTATCTTGACTTTGGGGACATTTTGGTTAAACTCGGCAATTTGATTACTCTGCAAGTCAATAAGTCGCAGCTGGCTACTGTAGGTGGTGCCAATGTCCAAGGTTCCATTTAGTTCATTGCCTTTTAGAGACCTATGATCACATAGAAGAATGTTCAGCATGAGTTCTCACCACCCGTTATATTGGAACTATCACTGGTAAAGACAATCTGATACTCACACAATCCGTAAAATGGGTAGCCTAAACAAAGAAGAAGAGATCTGTCCTTTAAGTTCTGTGTTCTCCATCTTTCTGCAATGCAGAATAAGAGCTAATGCATAACTGCATTCACGGGTTGAAAACACAGAGAGAGAGAGAGAGAGAGAGAGAGAGAGAGGGAGGGAGAGAGAGAGAGTACTGAAGGGTCAAAGAAGTGAAAATAGAAACACATACAGCGTTGTTAGGGACTCTAGATTTGAAACCCATGGTGGAAAACCCCATGAACTAAAGCTATTATTGCTGATATCCCTTCAAAATGGACTTAACAAAATCAGACATTGTGACGTAGTAACATTCGCGTAGTAACATTCGATTAAAAAGACAAGGTAATAGTAATATTAGTGGTAGTAATTATTAAACATAAATTATTTACTGATTACAGGAAGTTGAGGACACTCATCCCAGCAAGGCTTGGCAAGGATTCTGAAAGCTTATTGTTGGACAAATACCTGAGAACCATAAAACAAACCTCAGTGAACAAGGTTCAATTTTCCACGAACAATATACTTCAAAAAATGAAAATGTATTTGGCATGTTCTTTGTCTCTGCTTACATGACTTGGAGTTTCTTAAGGTTGCTGATGTTCTGAGGCACAGGTCCACTAAATGAATTATTATCAAGGCGCCTGTATACAAAAAAAGTAGAATAAAGCCAAAAGAAAAGAGTTAATTCTATTCATGATTTTTTTGAGGATATAATATAGACACTCACAACACTTCCAGACTCTGAACAAGTCCAAATGTAGATGGGATGCTTCCACTGAGTTGATTACTTTCAAAAAGCCTGCCCAAAAAGATATTCAGGTAGATCTGTACATAATTTAACTTGGAAGGGTAAGACAATCAAGAAATCCTTATAAATTTAATTAATCATTTTACCATTATGGAAGTGTTTAGCATATTGTCACCTTCATCTAGGCATCTAAGATACTTTTGTTTGATATGGTAGTATTCAAAATGCTTGGAGGCATATCATGTCACCATTTTGCTGGCAGCTCAACCAGAAAAAATCTTGGGTATCTTACATTGATGGATTTATAACTTTCCAACTTTTTAAAAGACTTATTGTATTATTTCTTCAATAACTTAGTTGTCATCCCAAACATATATGAGAATCTTAAATATTATGGCATCTTATAACCTGGTATCCAAGGCTGCGTGAATTTAAGATAGCAGTGTAAGAAGTGACGCCTATGATTTTCTAGTCTTTGGTCTCTCCCTAGTTGCATGTGTTCTTTCTACGATGCTTTCTCTTTTTCCTCCAATGAAAAGCTACCACAGTTTACTAAATAAAGCTAGATACTTTATATTAACGGGCCATTGAATGAAGAGGGTCTCTACTGTGAAAAAGCAAAGGAAAATAATAATTATAACTAATTACACTTACCTCCCCTTCTTAAATTTTCATCCAGAAAAACTTTCATCTAAATTTTCTTTGGAACCACTCACATAACAAAGAGTAATGTTACATAAGAAAATTACAGTGACTCAAGAATGTCAAGTGAAGAAGCTTCATACCAATTTTCAATATTATAACAGTTTCAATATATGGATAGGAACATCATATTTCAATATATGCTAGTTTTTTAGTTTTTCTATTACATATGAGTAGGTAAAAGATGTTAGGGCAGTTTTTAGTTCTCACACATGAATCAAGGTCATTTCCGAGCTAAAAAGTTGAGAAGGAATGGTGCCTGAGAGCTTATTCTTCCCAAAATGACTGTAAAATAGTGAGAAAATTTGAAATATGTTAGACTGATGTTGAATATAAACCTAAGCCAACTATTGCAGAATAAGTTGACGTACAAATGCTTTGCATGTAGTAGCATATCAAGACCAGGCTTACTGCCACTAGATACTGGGATGGGTCCATGAAGCTCATTATCAGCTAAATCTAACCAATAAAGTTTAGATAGATTACCAATAGAAGCCGGAATATATCCCATAAACTTGTTGGAATTTAAAGATCTGCAGTTAAAAGTAACTGAATTAGTCTACAATCATAGACATCAATACAGCATTTTGAATGTGGAAAAAGGGAGAGATACAAAAAACAAAGCAAATCACATGGATTTACCTTCAGTTTTGCTAAAATTATGCATATCTCTCTTCTATTTTTAACATCCTACACAAACCTCCCTAAAAACAAAGAATGAATTACATAGATCTCTCTTAAATTTTGCTAAGACTAGATCTCACCCCATGCAGTACTGCATGGGAAAGACAATTAAAAAAGAAAAAAGGCACATATTTTGAGAAGTAAAAAATTTGAAGGTGCATGTTCTGTGAGGAGTAAAGTATTTGGGATTTAAATTTTTTATATATAATGATTACACAATTTTCCTTCAATTTTCGGGAAAATTTTGTTTATATTTTGAAAATAGACGAAAGGTCTGAGTAATTTCAACAAAATTCAAGGTAACTTTATGTAATTTACACTTTGTTTCAGGGAGGTGTTACAATACAATTGTAAAGGAGGGGAATATACAGGAGGTCCATATAAGTTTTAAAAATAGGAGGAAGGTTTGTATAATTTTATTTTAGTAAATTTTAGGAGAGATTTGTAATGGTTATGAACATAGGGGGGAAGTTTGTGTAATTTGAGCAAAACTTAAGGGATGTCAATGTAATTTACTCAAGAACAGTAGTTATATCAGCTATTAGTTGAAAGTTCCTTGTAGAATATACCAAAAACACAAAAACACGCCACCCTTAATCACTTGAGTTTCAATTAGGTTGAACACACAGTTTTTCAAACACCATTAAACAATAGAACTAAAATTGCTTACAGGTAGAGGAGCTCCTGCAGATTTCCTATTTCGTCTGGAATAGGACCGCTGAAACCACAACCAACAAGAATTCTGGAAGATAAAGGAGAAAGGAACTGCTTTTTTAGAAGCATTTTATCAAACTAATTCAGATTTAAATTATTAAAATTAACAGTCAATACTGCCTTACAGGGTTGACAGCTTGTTCAAATTTCCAATGGTTTGGGGAAGTGGTCCTGTTAAGCCCTTGTTGTATGACAAATCCCTATTAGAAGAGAATAATCAAGAACAAAGAGACCAATTATTAAAATATGGTTTCCCAGTAAGGCTAAGATAATGAAGCGCTAGGTGTTGTAGAGTTGTGCACTTCTTACAGGCATGTGGTGCGAAATGCAAAAATATTCAGACAGCAATTTCTGCTGGTTAATCTTCTTTCTCAAAGCTGGTTAATCTTCTTTCTCAAAGGACTGTTCTCCTGGCTTCTATGTGATTTTTGTGCTCAATTATTCAAGTTCTTACTGATGGAGTTTCTTTTTCTGATATGCAAAGTGATTAGAGAGATCCTTTGAGCATAATTTTTTATATTTACTTTTTTTCTTCCCCTTTTGCTTTTAGGAGGATACCTGGTCATGACTACTACTTTTAAGACTCGCTACATGCTGGGCAGACTAGTTGATCTAAAGAAATCTGACCAGTTGCCTATAGATAATAGACAGAAGCTAAGTGTTTCACAACCTCCAGCGCTGTATCTGAATTATACACTATATTAGAAGATAATACTGAGAGTAAAAGACTTACAAGGTCTCTAATTCAGACAGTGATCCAATATCTCCAGAAAGTTGGCCTGCCAAATCTGTGCTTGATAACGATCTGAAATATTTTAACGAGCATGTTAATTAATCCCTTAAAAGTAGAATCCAGAAGGTAGCATGTAAGTATAAGCACTTAGAAAAAGAGACACTACATGGAAGTAACGTGTGAATTGGTGCACTTAATTCCTTCCCAACCATTACAAGGATCTGATCCCTCCCAGCTGGGAGGTCTACTCTGCCAGGTATCCATAAGAGACCTTAGGGCAGTCACTGCATCAAAAATCACAAAGACAACAACAATAATATTTCAGTCACAAGGATCTCACTTATGATGTGCAGAAAATAAGACTGAAACCTGATGTGTAATTTTAGAGCTTGAAGACACAAATTTATTGTCTTCTACATTCTTTCTACCAACAAAAGCAGGTCCAGTGCTTCCGGTACTGAAATTCCTACAGACTGAGATCTAATTCTATGGATTATAAACATTTAATGAATGAACATTATGCTGAAGACTGAATTCAGATGTCAAGGAAAATATCTAAGAGAAAGAATATTGCTTTAAGATAGAACTCACAATCCTCTAAAGCAGTGTCTGCTACTGCAACCAACAAATAATTGCAGACTAACAGCAGGAATACTAGTATTCTTCCGCCCATCATCAACTTAAACTAGCCTTCAAAAGCTCACCACTCTGATAATATTTCTATATTGAATAACAGAACGCTTTTGTTATCCACCTTCCACCCAAGACCCAACCCACTTACCACCCCATGCACCAATGATGGAAAAGTCCATAACGTGCAAAAGGAAAATATAGTCAGTCAACAAGTGCTGAAAAGGATATTAAATACTTTTCCCCTAATGGCTATCACATTTAGTAAAGTTAAGCCAACACCTATCAGCTTTACACTACGTTTAAAATATAAGTTATATTTTAAAAATTTTATATATATTAAAAAAAATTAAAAATTAATTAACTCTTTAAATTTATTAAAAAATTACAATCATTTTTACTATTTCTTCTATTAAATACATTAAATTTATGTCTCACTTTTCAATTAAAACCAAAGGCAAAACAAGGAAAAAAATCATTAACACACCATCCATTACTTATATTTTGTAGCTGAGGGAGTATCACGTTAAGATATCTAAACAAGTCGGTGACAATTTTAGTGGGATCCACTGATTTGCTCACATAACTACTCCCTCTCTGTTCCTATATATAAGACCATTTTAACCGAATCACGTGAATTAAGAAAGGGAGTTAAAACTAATTAACTACCTCAATTTCTCCGAAAGTTTCAATCTTTTTCCAAAATTACCCTTATTTAATCTCTCTCTTTTTCTCTTTAAATACATTAAATAGGGGTATTTTTTTGAAAATGTATAATAAATACCACCTCGTATATTGTAAAGGCTCTTATATTTAGTACCAAGATAAAAGGTCTTATATATAAGACCGGAGGGAGTATTTTTCTTTCTGTAACCAAATTCACCGGAGAATCTACATACGATGATCACATATTCCTAGTTCAGTCAAATAGGACACTAAAAGAATGACCGAGAAAACTCAACACTTCCGAAGTCGATCAACGGCAGACACGGCATTTAGGGAGAAAATGTTGTCTTTAAGGAAAATATGAAATTATCCACTAAAAAGGATAAAAAGCAATAAAAATGACGACCCAGTCAATGTATAGTGGGTGGAAGAAATGATGGCAGGTCCTTCTCACTGCTCAGATCTTCGTAGAGTGTGGGGGGATGACATTCAATGGAGATAACTCCGTAGTTAATGCGGCACAGCCTCGCGGTGCAAATTGGCTATCTCAGCTTTTAATTCTCAACACTTACCCACCTATCCTACTCCATAGCTATCTGCCGACAAGACAACCCACCTTGTACAGTTGTATATCCATCATCTGCCTTACATGTGCGCTGGGTTTCACTGGAAAACTGGGGGGAAATATCAAATTCAGCAACCAATTCCCGTTTACGAGGGAAAAAGACAAACAAAGACCTTTTGGAATTAATGTAGAGGTATCATTTTTGTAAGGAAATCGGGCGCGGTGGAGATTATAAAATATACTCCCTCTTATTATCATTAAGAACCTTTCTTTTAACGAGTAACGTGGATTAATGGTGATATCTAACATTAATTAATTATCTTGATTTGTTTTGAAAATTATTTTTTTTGTTTAAAATATAGGGAGTTTTTAACTATTTTATGCATATTAAAAAAAATAATTACACTCTTAAATTTATAAAAAAATACTCAATATCTCATTTTTATTTTTATATTAATTATCAATAATTAAAATTATTTTCACTCTTTTTTATTATAAATTATGATACTAGTCATCAATAAATGAATAGGGGTAAAAAAATTAAAATATTACTAAATATTATATAATACCTTATATTTTAAATTAAAAAAATATTCTAAAAAATTTCTTATATTTTAAACGGGAGTATAATATTTTTTTTAAAATTATCCTTATTTATTTATTTTTATTTTTTTGTAATCTATTAAATAAAGATATTTTTTAAAAATAATATTAGGACCGATGGGGTACTAAAGACTAAAAATAGTTAGTATTGAAAAGAACCCCGAGTTTTTTAACTAAATTCAGCAACCGATTACCGTTTGAGATTTTAAAAAACAAAGACTTTATGGAATTAAATTAAAGGTGCTCCCTCAGTATCCAAAACTTTTGCATTTTTGGGTTTTGTTTTTATTCCAGAGCTTGTGTAGTTTTGGAATTTCAACGCATTGTCAATTTTTTTCTATTATACCCCTTTTATATTTAATTCAATTAGGTCATTTAATTTTTTATTAGACTTATTCCCTCCAATTCTTAATGTAAGTTACTTCTAATTAAATCATCAAAATTAAGAAAAGTTTGTTATATCATTAAAATTATTTTAAAATTAATGTATTTTTCATCTTTATCCTTTAATAAATACAACAAATTCAAACGATCCATATTCTCTTTTATGATTAAATAGGGACATTTTAGAAATAAAATAATTAATGTTCCAAAAACTCATAGAAAATGACTTACATTTAGGACTATAAAAAACTCCTAAAACGTGATTAATAAAAAAGATTGGAGGGAGTATTCTAAATCATTGAAAATTGAAAACATTGGATTAATTGGATTGACAAATCACCTAAAAAATTGGAGCATTTTAGGAGGAAGACATGTATCCATCATACTCAGGTCTGTTGTTAGTGTTCAGTTAGGGACTAGTTCAAAACATAGCAAGGAAACCACGAAATTAATCTTAGAGAATCTCTCTTTAGTGGGGCTATTTCATTATAAATAGATCTAGAGTTGTTTAATTCATCGAATCAATTACTCTATAATTCAATTTAACAAAAGTAAGAAGCTAAATACTATGATAAAAATAAAAACTCATACTAGAATTTGAGTTTGGTTCATGCAATACTTGTTGTCCACTTGGATATGCATGTCATCTTCATCTTGAGTTAGAGAAATATGAAATGTAAATCATCAAGAGTTGGAGATAAACAACTGGTAAAATCTTCAAAAAATTGTAAAAATGGATTAAAAGGAAAAAAAGCATGGGAATTTTTAATACAATTCGCAACAAGAATTTATAGTGTTAAATGCATAGTGGTACTATTGATGATAAAATATCAAAAAATGAAGAAGGCGTGTGAAATTAAATATAAGAGGGAATTAAAATTAAATTAGGGTATTTTAGTCAAATTTTCTATAAAATCTAATATAATCAATGATTTCTTGGTCGATGTGAAAAAAACACTAAAATGCAAAAATTTTGGAAATGGGAGAGTATTTTTTTTGTAAGGTAATCGGGAACTAAAGAGTTCTCATTCTAATTAGACAAAATTTTGCAACAAATTTTATCGTCTATATAGGGTACTCTCTCCCATCTAAAATATAAGTCAATTTTTTAATAATTTTTTTATTTAAAATATAAGTCTCATTTAATAATTTTTACGGTATTAAATATTCTTTTTTCTATTTTACCTTTATCCATAATTAAATATAAAAAAGATAACAAACTTTAAATATAATACATTAAATAGGATACTATTGGAAAGTAATGTATTTTTTTTATAGATTTAATAAGTAAAATTACATTTCTTGATTTCTATGTAATTAGTCAAATAGAACTTACTTTATCTGATCCAAAATATAAGTCCTCTTTCAAAACTTTTTTTTTATCAAAATATAAGTTCTCTTTAGATAAAGTCAAAAGTATTAATAATATTTTCCTAATTTATCATTATCACTAATTAGCTCATGAGAGAGAAAATTATTTTAGAAATTATATTTATTAAGGATAATGTTAAAAAATAATATAAGTTTTTGACAAATTTAAATAATTTAACTCCCTTCTTTGATTTATGTGCACTTTATCAAAGATGATATATATTTTAGATCGGAGGGAGTATATTTTTTACTAGGGGGAGTATTTTAAAAGAACTTTAATGAAGCATTAATAAATTATTTTCTAAATTTACCTTCTACGTAAATGCTATGAGTCTTTGCTGACTTTTATAAATTCAATGAAACATTAATGTAAGGGTGAATTTGGAAAGTTAAATTAACTTTTAATAAATTGAATAAAATTAACTAATTTTAACTAGCTTCGTTAATTAATGTGAAGTTAGTTAAAATTACTTAATAAATAAGATTGGAGGGAGTAAAAATTAATAAATATTAAAAAATACGTAAATCATTGCAGCTAGTTCAAATGCTTCGTTTCTTGTTATGTTTGGAGTTCGAGTCATGTGTATATAAAAAATCAAGAGTGTTTTAAACCCTCCTATGTAACAAGTCAAATAGCCCAATATGACTTCCTGAAACCGGTTGGTATTATCCAAAGCAAAATATTAAAAAGAAAAAAGAATGAACTGAGGAAAAGGGCTGTGCTGTGCAATGTTATTTTGGTAGTGGGAAGACCCACGAAAGACAATGATATGTTCTTCCTCTTCCTCTTCCATTGTATAGGATTATGGCTCCCATTAACCCTGCTGTTTACAAGTACATGCAATTTTGGTATCAAAATGCTATTGGTTTTTCAAATTTATGAATGTCATCGATGTGATCAAGTAATCTCTGCACTAGATTAACATATGGTAGTGATTGGTGTTTATACTCTACAAAACTTACATTAAAATCTTCTCAAATCCTAAATCATATTGCAAGCAATGATAAAAGCCATAAGCTTTGTAGGCCGTTGTGTTAAGTGTATTAAGTTCAAAATGCGAGACTTCTTTCGCAATGAGTAGAAAACTGAGATTGGTATTAGAAAACCAGTAAACTCATGATTCATTTCACTATTCAAATTACTCCCTCCGTCTCACTTTTATCAAGGAAAACTTATATATATTTTTTACTATTCTTTAATTAAAATTTGACATGTAAACTTTTTTAATTTTTTGAAGTTTAAAATCTTAAATACTTTTAATATATAGTTAATGACTTAAATTTATAATACATTAAAAATAAATTAATATGTTAGGTTTTAAAGGGATAACAACACAGAAAAACATATAAAGAAAATTAACGGTATTGTAAAATTAATTTTGAGCTTTTGTCTTTTTCTTGTTTTATTCACTCCGTTTCCCTTCTACTGCCCTTTTTGGCATGGTTACCTATAGCATATAACCCATGGAACTCCACCATAATCGCTCCAGATACAATTTGTAACTCCATCATACACTCTTCCTATTGCAAAATTTTGCTTGGCAATCAAAAGGGCAACTTCTTTGACTATGGCCACATATCCCTTCAAAAGTCCTTATCCTAATCTTGTAAATTCTTGAACTTGGTGGATTCTTATCTTCGATTTGGATCCTCTCTTTCTCAGCCCACCATTGGGGCTCTCGAGGATTGTCGCCACCTCAATGAGCCAAACATGGAGTTCTTATCAAACACCTTGGACGCTATGAATAATGTTAACGATTTTTTGCCTTCCTCTAAAGCAGAAGACATTCACACCCTGTTCAGCGCCATTCTGACAAACCAACAAACTTGTCAAGAGAGCCTAGAGACCACGGCTCCGAATAAAAAAGTAGTGAATGGCTATCTTTGGACCTCACTTGCAAATGACACTATGCTTTACAATGTGTCTTTTGCTTTGTTCACCAAGGGCTAGGTGTCCAAGAGGAACATCATGGCCATGCAATGGGAGACATTTATTGGAATCCCAGAATTGTCACTTGCCTCTTGAAATGTGCAACTGAGTACATGCCATTTATGAATGCCACGGCAAAAAACTACTTCGGAGCCATGACAAAAGTGTGTTCGTTAGGGACATGGTGGTTGCCAGTCAAGATGGAAGCAGAGACTTTACCATTGTCAACATCATAAATGCTGCCGCTAAAACAAACAATACGTATCCATATCCAAAAACAAAATGTACTCGATGTTACTGGGACACAATATGGAAAATGGTTTTACTACATTCAACTTGGCAATATTTGGTAATTAAGTCATGCATGATTTTAAATGTTGATTACATTTTAACCCATATTTTCTAAGCATTGTCAATGTCATAATTTGCAGTCGTGGAAGCAACAGGATTCATACACAAATATACTCTCTTTCCATCATACATGCCCAATGGTTCTAATACCACTTGTTTAGACCGACGAAAGCATCACACATCGGGAGATCCAATGGCTCTACTACTTTATTTTATGGGTCTTTCCACTTAGATGCCATTTTTGTTACCCAACTATATTCGATGTGGGTCTTTTTCTATCCATTAACTCATACATCTAATACCACTTGCTGAGACCCACAAGAGCATCACACATTGGGGAGATCTAATGAGTCTATTACTTTGTTGGGCTCTTTAGAATAAAAGATATAAATGGGCATTGAGTTTATTTGTTTTTTCACTTATTTACCACTTTTACAACTCAACTATATCCGATGTGGAACTTCTTCTACCCACTAATCCCCACTTGACTAGGTACTTATTTTAAATGTGTGCGCTATTCATTTTTTTGGGCTGTCACTTCTCTAAAAACCTAACAGAGAGTGGACCACCCCTTACCTATACCCCATCGAAACTAGTCATTTTAAGCCTCATCATACCTAAGATCTTCTCTCTTATTCAAATCAATCTTGATGTCCTTAAAGATCGTCACTTTCTAGTTTTATTTGCTCCATTTTTCTTCCAGCTTCCTTATTAGCATGGTTACCTATAGCATATAACCTATAGACCTCCATAATAATCCCTCTAGACAAAATTTGTAACGTCACCATACAGTCTTCCTATTGCAAAACTTGGCTTGGCAATCAAAAGGGTAGCTTCTTTGACTATGGCCACATATTCCTTTGAAAGTCCTAATCCTGGTCTCGTAAATTCTTGAACTTAGTGGATTCTTATCTTTGATCTAAATCTTTTCTTTCTCAATCCACCATTGGTGCTCTCAAGGATTGTCACTACTTCACTAAGTTAAACTTGGAGTTCTGATTGAACACCTTGGACGTTGTCAATAATGTTAATGACTTTTTACTTTCATCTAAAACATAAGACTATCACACCTTGTTCAGTGCCATTCTGACAAATTTGCCAAGTGGGCCTAAAGACCATGGCTACAAATAAAAAACTAGTAAAGAACGACCTTTGAACCACACTCCTTAATGACATTATGCTTTATAGTATGTCTCCTGCTCTCTTCACCAAGGTGCTAGGTGCCGAAAAGGAACATCATAACATCGTGGTCACACAATAAGAGACATTTGTTGGAATTTCGGAATGGTCAATTGCCTCTTGAAATGTGAGACCGAGTATGTGGCATTTACGAATACTACAACAAAAGACTACTTCGGAGTCATGACAAAAGTGCATTCGTTAGGGACATGGTGGTTATCATTCAAAATGAAAGTATAGACTTCACCACCATTAACGACGCCATAAATGCAGTTTAAGTGTTGATTATGTCTTAAACTGCTATTTCTTTACATTGTTAATGTCATAATTTGACATGTCACAGAACCTGACTCTGTATCACTTGTTAATATTTGCGAGAGCATCACAAATGGGGGAGATCTAATGAGGCTACTACTTTTTTGGGTTTATTTTGCTTTCCACTTATATACCACTTTTACAACTCAACTACATCTGATGTGGGACTTCTTCCACCCACTAACCCACATTTGACTAGATGCTTATTTTAAATGTATGTGCTAATTAATTTTTTTTTTTTTTACTATCAATTCTCTAAAACCCTAACACACGGAATGATCTTTGCATCTTCTCCATCTCTGTTGAACTTAAGGCGTCAAGTCAATTGCAATTCTCTGGCAATCTCTACAGGCCTTTTATTTGTGAAAGAATAATGACATCCACAAACTTCACAATAGGTACACACATTAATTATAATTAGTAATTTAATCTTACTTTTAGCGCATGGTACCAGAGAAATGTTGAAAGTATGATACAACAAACCATTCAATTGTGTTAATTTAATGGTAAATTCTTGGAATTTTACAAAAACCCAATTTTTGCACATAATGGGGATATGTGTTTTCAAATGTCTTAATTTATGTGTTATTTTATATTAGTAATCAAACATTATTTTTTAAACTATTTTACCCTTCATCTAATATCGTAGTAAGTTTATTATAACTCATTTTTTAGTATTTAAGTCAAGTATATGTTGGTAAAATATAATTATATTTTACTATAATTTAATTTATTTCATGATTTTATTGGTTTGCGTAAAAAAATTTAAAATAACAAATAAAATTGGACTGAGAGAATAATTAACAAGAAAAATTAATGAAAAAAAAAATTAACAAACTATTACAATCACAAGTCAATAGTTGACAGTTGACCCAAAATAAATAAATAAATAAAGTTAAAAGATTTTGGTACTTAAGTGGTTTTGTTTTATTTTATTTTCTAAATAGAATTTGATGTTCTATAACATATTTTTTGTTGTGGAAAAAAAATTAACATATTTCTTTAAATTTAATTTATATCCTTTTCTATCTGCAATATTTTGGAGAGAGAGAGAGAAGTGACGCTGATTGTGACTCTCGGTTTTTTTTCAAGTTTTTTTTATCTATTTTAAATATAGTGACTTTATCCCTGTAAGTTGTTGCTATCACAGAAGATTGGAATTCTATATATTTATCTCGTTATATAAAATTTAATTTTTTTCATTTTATTAAATATTTATATATTGTTTTAAAAATTGTTTATAATATACATTGATTCAACTATAAACATTATGTAAATTTTTTTAAATAATAAATTTAACTTAACTATAATTAAACCATTAAAACATTGATTTTTTTGAATCCTTTGTACGCTATGCTTTAATTAATGGATGCTGGGCGATTTCGCTAATCCGACTCCCTTTTCTTTATATGAAACGGCAATAATATTTTATACAAATGAAGCAGAAAAGGTCTTGCCCTCATTTTTCATGTGGATAGATTATTATTTTAGTATCTGAAGGGAATATGAATTATTTTGATTAAATTTAACCATTAAGTTCATTTGAAAAAATGTTAATTTCTTTAGAATATGGTGAATTTATTTTTTAACACAAAAAATTAAGGTTGGTCAAAACCACAAAAATCAAAGAAAAATACAATTTGAATAAAATAAAGTAATATTATACTTGAAGATATTTTGATAATTTTAACAAAACTTTAAATATTCATTTATAATAAAAAATCATATAATTTAAACATCTCGTAAAGAGATGAATAGTTTATCCAATAAAATAGATAGTGTGCAACTTGAAAATTTGAAATCTAGTAGAAAAAGCAGGCATTATATATTGTTCATTAACAAGCAGTACCACTGCCTCTTTCAAATTATAATTCTTTTCCCATTTTAGGAATGCATGGAAGGAATTCGGTTATACATACTCATTCACAAAGTCAAACAATAAGCAAACCGCTACCAATTGATCACATTCTCAATCTATGTTCAAAGACGAATACGTTATACTACATCACTGGTCTCTCAAAATATAATTCTTTTCCCACTTTAGGATTCCATGAAAAGCAAACCTATTGCTATTGTACTCATTCAGAAACTCAAACATTATTGTTACTAAACAAACAAAACTATAACAAAAGCCAATTTATCATATTCTTTTTTTTTTTTTTGAACAAACCAATTTATCATATTCTCATTCTATGTTAAAAGACTGATAATTTACACATCACAGAAGGATGGAAAGGAAAACTAGGTGCCGGTTTTACATGTTTACTAGAATGTTCTCTGATAAAACTACACAAATCACTCTTTCAAAAACTCTTCTTTGCATGTTATTTTTTTATTCTAAAACCTAGACAGCTATATACTCTTGCTAGAAACTGTTTCCTATTTCTCCTTTAATTTGGTCAAGCCGTACTTGATAACAATTAAGTTGCCTTATAGTTTAAACATGAAAAGGGGACTTAGGCTCAACCTTTCTGATGTTGCAGAACTTAACTTGAATCAAACGGACTCATTGCTGTGAATAACATGCCGGTAAGTTGCATCACTTACCTCCTCAAAGCTAGTTGAATTGGATGCTGATGATTCAGCAGCGGAGTTCAAACCAGCAGACTTCAACAACCTTTCTAGTTCCTTCACCACATCGTTCATTGTGGGTCTGTCAGCTCCTGAATCTTCAACACACATCATTGCAAGATCCACAAAGTTCTCCAGTCCCTTCAACGTGGACCCTAAGCCAAAAGCTGGGTCAAGAATTTGTTGAAGACCATACGAGTTTTTTGTCTTATCAATTGTATTTCTAACCACTTTTACAATATGTTTCCCTCCTTGTATTGGTTTTCTTGCAGTTATCAGCTCCAACATTAGTACTCCAAAGCTATAGACATCACTCTTCTCAGTCAACTGATGAGTTGTGTAATAATCCGGATCCAAGTAGCCCTGTATCAAGAAGTTTGATCAATTTTCTAAGATCCAAAATATTTTTGAAAAAGGGAAAACTTGGGTACGGTTATCAAAGTTAGGTTTGATACACATAAAAAGATGAAAAGGAAAATGAGAGAAATCCTTATAAAATTTATTTGGTACATGTCATTCAAACTTTTTATGAATAAAAAATACCATTTTCATGGAACCCTTCTTTTCCTTTCCTTGTCGATCTCTTTCCATTCCCCTCAAAATGACTTCTTTCTACCAAATATAGCATAAGTGCTTGCTATCTGATTCTCCAGTAAAATTATGGCTCCTGAATATCTTTTACAACTCACTACATTATTGGTTCTTTCCAAAGAATTCTCTCACATGCTCTTCTTTTATTAAAAGCCAATAGCAAACATTTATTTATTTTTTTTGGTGGGATAATAGCAAACATTTAGATAAACGTAACTAGGTTTTGTCCTTCTTAAAAAAGGCCAGTCACAACTTACAATAATAGAGCTAATGATTTGCCTTCATATTTTTATGCTCCATATTTATACAAATAAAGTGAAGGAGTAATTGCGTGTCAGAGAGCGAATGTGCAGTGTCTGTAGGTTTTTTAGTAAAAATATAACATCTCAAGAAACTCGAGAAACATTTTTGAAAGAGTTAATCATGTAATGATGAGCTATTAAAAATGTCCATGTCTCGAGTTTAGATAAGCATGCAATCAATCATTTTCTTCCTTATGCTTTTTTGCATGGTATAAAGGTTTAGAAGATATTATACCAACCAGTGTTCCTTTAACTTGTGTAGTAACATGATCTTTTTCACAATTGTCCATAGCCTTGGAAAGACCAAAATCAGCGACTTTTGCATTCAAATGTTCATCCAGCAAAATGTTGGCTGATTTAATGTCTCTGTGTATCACAGGAGGAGTGGCATGTTCATGAAGATAAGCCAAACCCCGGGCAGCACCAAGGGCTACTTTTAGCCTTCTAGTCCAGTCCAATATTATCCCTAACTTCCCTGCATAGACCATTTACATTGATAGAGATTATGATAAAAAAATATTCATGAGCCTTCGGGTACCAGCTTAAGCTTTTGAGTTGAAACGGTCCTCAATCATATGGGAAAAAAACTAAGTTACGAACCAGTCATGTCTCATTTAATAATAACCATATTTAGGGCTACTTATGATTGCTACATGAGAGATGCTTGAACTAGGTAAGGGTCTAAGAAGTAAAGGTGTATGAATGCAAGTAATCTAGGTTAAGTATTTAAGTTGAGTGACATCCAAACTAGAATTTACTTCATTTCATGCACCTGAGATTAGAAATTTTTAAAACTAAATCAAACCGATTCAAATTGAACAAAACCAAACAAAATTTTAAAAAATTAGATCAAAATCAGTTTCCCACATGTCAAAACCAATTTAATCCGTCCGGTACTTGCCTTGATTTTGTTTTGTTGGTTAAAATCGAACAATGATGAAATATATATATATATATATATATGAATGAAGAATGCACTAAGCTAACAATGATATGATTTTCTAGAGTTTTGTTTCACCAACAAGTTCTTGAGATCCATTTTCCTACCCTATAATAGTATAAAAGTCTAAAATATATTTAGAAAAGAAAAATAAATATAAAAAACAATTAAAAAAGGGGGGGAAATGAATTAAACTGAATCAAAACAAACCAATCCATCAAAGCCCAAAACCAAATAGTTCTTCCATTTTGCGAAATCAATTATATATATAAATCCTAGTTTGTTTCAAAATCAAACCAAACCAGACGTATGAACCCCCTACCTGAGAGATTATCCTTCAGAGTTCCATTAGGAATAAATTCGTAAACCAGCATTTGTTCTTGCTCAAAGCAGAATCCCACAAGGCTAACCAGATTCTTATGGTGTACTCTTGAAAGGAGTTCAATCTCAGCTTTAAACTGAGGACCCCCTTGATATGATTGTTTCTTAGATCGCTTTATTGCAATCAGTTGTCCATTGGGAAGAATTCCCCGATAAACCTGTGGACATTCACCTATTACAATGTAGTTACAAGTATATATATACACGATATGCACAATAAGATTGTTACTAACTTGTTCATATAACAGTTCCTACTAAAAGACTACCTTGTTTCATGAACCAAATACATGACAGTATCATTTGATTGTGTCATCACAGTTAAAATTTACTCACAGTACTTTTCCAATGTTATTGTAAGTATAGTAAGAGAAGATTCCAAATTACAATAACTTCATTTTGGTATTACAGTTAGGGTTTCATTAGATTTGCATAAAACTAAATTTCCTCATGGAGTGAGGACACATTCCTAGGAATTGACCAAGTGCACATTTAGGGTTTTATCCTCCAAATATTCTTTAGAGACTTCGAATCCAAATTAGTGAGAAGAGATATTATATCTTAATTCTTAACAATTAAGCTAACCCTTTTAGATTCAAAATTAAAGGAAAATCTTTAAATCAAAATTTGAATTGTAAACTGTCTTTAAGAATATTGGAACAAATTAGAAGGACAGTGATGGAAAATTCTAGAGTAATTACATGGATTTCCAATATGTTTTATTGAAATTATAAGGATCTCTCTATTATTTTCAAAACTTACATAGACTTTTCCTAAAAATAAAAATTAGATTATAAGACTTCCCTTGAGTTTTGCTAAAATTGTACAAAATTCTCTTTTATTATTAAAATCTACCCAAAATTCCCTTAAAAACAGTGAGTAAATTAAAAGCCGTTTCAATGAATTTTACTGAAATTACATAAATCTCATCTATTTTTAAGGGAAGATTTGTGTATATTTTAAAAATAGATGGAAGGTTTGTGTTTTTTTTTTTGGGGGGGAACTCATTGGAGGTTTGCATAATTTACTTTTTGTTTTATGAGGGACATGTGTGGGTTTGAAAAATGGAAAAGGAGATTTATATAAATTAGCAAAATTAAGGGGAGATTTTTAATATTTTTCTAATGGAGGTCTGTGTAATTTCAATAATATTTTTTTAAAAAAATCTATATACTTTGATATATTATTTATGAAATAAAGATGCAATATCTTAGTCTGAGAATTGGATATTGGATTACGGTAGGAGGAAAAAAATAGCAGGAAAAGAAACAATGGGCCTCTAGAATTTGAGAGTCCAGATTCTATTTATTACCAAGAAACAATCAATACCTTCCCATAACCCCCAAATCCAATCTCCTTGGCTTGTGAGAAATTATTAGTGTATTCCTTAAGTTCTTTGAAAGAGAACCTCCTTGCTCCATGTAACTGAGGTTTGGGAGTATTGTTGTCACTTAGATTCCAATGTCCTGCATTTTGGTAAGTCAACTATACAGATAAACCTAAATTCCATAGACTTACTAGAAACTAAGGAGAATAAAGCTATCTGACCAAATGGATTGCTTTCTTCGATTGCTTTTTCTGCTCTTCTTGTTTGACAAAAAGCATAAACACCTGCTAGGAGAAATAACACAAGCAACACAGAACCACCAACTGCTGCTCCAATTATGATGTTGGAGTTTGGAGATTTACTTGAAAGTCCTTACAAATTACAATACACCATCTTAAAATAGAGCATTAACTATAATAGTTTTTCCAATACTAAATGATATGTTTAATTATTCTATTGGTCCTCAAAGTTCAGTCAATTTTTAGTTTGGTCCTCCCCTATCATTAAACTTTGGTTTGAGGGTCATAAAAGTCTGTTGACCCAGCTAAAGAAATGTCAGACACTTCGAATATTCAAGATCCGTGCTAACTCAATCTACTGGCATTAGAATAATTATCCTCATTATTGCTTAATTTGGATGCCCTTAGGTCAAGTGCTTTTGAAGCGAGAGAACGAATGACACGAAAAGAGAAAGTGTGATTGGAGCTCACTTCCGCTCATCTTTTCATCTCTCTCTAACTTTAGAAGCACTTCCTAAACTTTAAATTTCAGAGAATCCTTTTACCCAAAAAAAATCAGAGATGCCGTGGACTGAGTTGGCAGAACCCTTGCATATTTAGAATATTAAGACAACATACTGTTGACCAGGTAAACAGGTTTGCATGGCCTGCAGATGGAGGGTTAAAGGATAAGAGCCAAATTATTTTCTTTTTATAATTATATGGATGAAATTACAAAATTGTGTGGAACTCTAAGGATCATGAAAGCAATAAAACATAAATAAAACATGTTTCAAAGTAGTTACCATAGTTATCATGATCAAGAATAAAAGAATATGCTCGATTTGTGCTGAGGTTGACTAGCAGTGAGCTTATTGTAGACATCGTTGTTTGATCGAAGTGATCTTGGCCTGAAGGGAAGATTTGTATGGTAAGTTCAAAACACTGAAGTGGAGGGCAAGGTGGATTGATCACAGAAACAGAGTCCACAGGTAGATGATAGGATTGAAACTTTTCCATAAGATCTTCCACAAGCGAAGTTCTGTTTCTCCAATCCATAGAAGAAGGAGCTCTGTAACGTAAAGTTCCTGTATACGGAACTGCACATTTGCACTTGGGGCTAGGAACCTGATATGGAACACTGCATCTTATATGCTCACAGTCCATGGGTGATTCTGCACATGAAAAATCAGGAGTCTTGGAGCAAAAAGTTTTTGTTTCAGAACCTGTTTCATAACAAGCAGGGTTGTCCACCAATCTGAAAGAGATGGAAACTATGAATACCAATTCATTCCGAAAGCTCATGTTGTTGACCACTTGATAAAAGAGATTTTGATACCATGTGAAGTACTGACTCATTTGAAAAGCTTAAGTTGTTGATGAGAAAAAGGGTCATCAATGGTGTTGGAGATTATAATAAAACTATAATCTGTTGGGACGTGTTATTCATTAACTTTACTTAACATGATATTTGAGATTTTATGACCAAGAGAGGTATGACTTGTGCACACTTCAAGCTCAAAGTGTTTCATCTGTTGGGACGTGTTAGAAATTATAGCAAAACCGTTCACAAACATTCTGTTAACAGTTTAATCTTTTGAATTGAAACAGTTTTTACAAATGGTTTAATACATATTGAATACAAACAGTAAATCTTGTAAGTGATGATTAAAATAAGAGTAAATTACAAATACGCTCACTAAATTTTGCTGAAATTGCAATGATTTCTCTAATTTTTAAATCCAGAGACCTGCCCTAAAAACAAAAAGTAATTTAGGCAAATATCCCCTAAGTTTTGATAAAATTACACAAACATCCACTCTATTTTCAAAACCTTCACATATCTCTGTGGAAAATAAAGAGTAAATTACACATACCTCTCATGAATTTTGTTAAATTTACATAGGCCTCTCTTTTTGTTCAGGGAATGTTTGTGTAGATTTTTTTAAAATAGAAAGTAAGCTTGTGTAATTTCAATAAAACTCAAGGGAAACACGTTTTAAGTTACTTTTTGTTTCAGGAAAAGTTCGTGTAAGTTTGATAATAGAGGCTAGGTTTATGAAATTTAGCAAATTTCAAGGAAAATTTGTATTGGTTTTGAAAGTAGCAGGGAGACCTACATAACTTCAGCAAAACTCAGTAAATGTATGCATAATTTACTCTTAAAGTTGTCAGAAATAAGCAAATAACCTATGCAATGGAAGATAGAAAATGTCTATAATCATTTACAACTATGACTTACATTATTGTGATCGCAGGGGTTTCATCTTGGTCATAAAAACTACCAATTCTATTATTCTGCAAATCAATCAGTTTCAGCTGTTTACTGTAGTCGGTGCCAATAGTCAGGGTTCCAACAAGTTTATTGTTTTTGAGAACCCTATGATCACATGTCAAAACATTTGTCATACATACCGCTACTGCAAAAATTAACACTTGTATCACTAGATAGGATAATTTGGTACTTACACATCCTGTAAATGGGCAAGGCTAAAAAAATCAACAGGAATATCCCCTTGAAGTTCTGTGTTTTCCATCATCCTGCCATTAAAAATAAGAGCCAATTGCACTCAAGTGTTGAAATCACGCGCACGCACGCACACAACTAATGTGAGAAAGAAGTGCAATAGGATGGACATACAATGTTTTTAGAGACAGTAGAGTTGAAAGCCATGATGGAAAATACGATGGATCAAAGCTATTGTTGCTCATATCCCTACACAAATGATTTTAAAAACTTAACCATAATCACAAAAGAAATATAAGTGAACTGACATTTTGATCCTCGAAAAATACACCTGGTCTCATTTCAATCCTCCAAAGAGTATTTCATCTTTAATATTGTCCTCATGTTAAACTCGGCTAATAAAGATTAACGATATGGCCTGGTGTGAAGCTAATACAATTGTTTAAGTGCTCAGCAGCCATTGATAACATGCCCTGGTAGAGCACCAAAGTAAAGACAAAATATTCTTTGGGAGACTAAAATGAGATAGCACAACTTTGAGGAACCATATTGCAATAATATATATCTTTAGAGGACCAAAATATTAACTTGGAATGAGAAAGGTTAGTTAATAATAACAACCCAAACATAAGAGATAAATACTTTACTTACAAGTATAGGAGTTTATTCATTCCAGTAAGGTTTGGTAAGGTACCTTGGAGATTATTGTTGGACAAGCTCCTGACAAGCAAAAATAAAGCAAAAAACCTTGATGAACAATGATGTGATTTCAACTACAGATGACAATAGTATACATGAAACAAGCATAATTCTGTTTAACAAGATGTTTTTGTCTTCTTACAGGTCTGTAACATTTTGAAGTTGGCTCAGGTTCTGAGGTAATGTGCCAGTTAATAAATTATTTTCCAAGCGCCTGTAGCCACAAAAGAATGTTTATGCTAAAAAGAATTGAGAACATTTCTGTCTATGAATTTGTTTGAGCAGGTGATAATATGGACACTTACACCACCGTTAGATTCCGAGCAAGTCCAAGTGTATTAGGAATGCTGCAAGTAAGTTTATTGCCATTCAAAATCCTGCCAAAAACTCATGTTTAACTGGGCAGGCTAATACAAAGAAGAGATCGTCATAAGTTTGGATTCATTATTTATTAATATGTCTCTAGTTTTCCCTTTCCCTCTCTCTCACTCTCACCTTTTGTGTTATGTAATTGTTTCTTCCCCGTCTTCTTTTTTCTCAAGTTTTCCAAGAGAAGTTACCGCAGTTTGCGAAAAAGAGAGCTAGATAAACAGTTAGCAAAACTTAAGGGAAGCCTGCACAATTTAGTTTTTGTTTTAAAAGTTCAGTGTAATTTCAGAAAAACTCAAGGGAGACTTGTGTGATTTACTTGATTTATTAACAATGGATTGGGAGGGGTAAAAAGGGGGAAAATAAAAAGAATGTTATCCCACAAAGTATTATGGTGATCCATCACTTTCTGACAGGTGCGTCTTGTCGTTAGAGAAGCTGAATTCCAGTATTCTTTGGTAATATTTAATTGTCCAATTGAATATTATAGTCAACATGACAATTAGTATTAGGGTAGAAGTTAGAGATTATAATAATATTATTTACAAGTCTTCAATCACCAGCTTAAACTTTTTAGTTAAAATAGTTATTCATATAATATTGAGCCTTTAACTAATTGGTTTAGAGTGGGATTCTTGCCACATTTCACTCTCCTGATTAAAATTTCGTTTCAAAACAAGGTATCGTGGACTACACTTTGTTCACACTTGGAGCTGAATGAGCTTATCAAATGAAGGACATGTTAGAGAGATTATAATAAAATTATTCATGAATCTTCACTTAAAAGTATTAAATTTTTAAACTGAAATAGTTATTGACACTTACAAATGCATCAGAGCCATATTTGAGCTGAAAAGTTTCGGAGGAATATCTCCTGAGAGTCTGTTCTCCCCAAGGTGACTTTTTGGCAAAGGATATATGTTAGATACACCACAGGACACAAATCATTATCGTTACTATGTAACAAAACATAAAATAAACTATTGCAGAAGAGAAATGACATACAAGTGCAGCGCTTCGAGTAGCATATCTAAACCAGGAGAAGTTCCACTTGATACTGGGATGGGCCCAACAAGGAGATTATCAGTCAAGTCTAGCCACTTTAGTTTTGATAGATTGCCGATAGAGGCTGGAATTCCTTTACTAAAGCTGTTAGAGTTTAAGGATCTGCAACATGAAGTTGCTGATTTAATTTGAGTAGTTTCACAACTAAATGTCATGGGAGAACAAAAATCAACTACAAGAATGAGAACTGTCTACAGAAGCTACACCTCCTTCAGTTGGTAAGGCACTACAATCCCTACCCTTAAACTTTTGGTACACAAAAAATGGAAAACACTATACTGTAACAAACAAAAGCCTAACTTCAAGGGATATAGGAAGCTTTAGTGAAAGAACTTGAAAAATCTTCATTCAATGAATATTATGTTAGGCCAAGAAGAAAACCTAACTTTCATATAATTTTTGTTATATAACAGAGTGAAAAAAAAAAAAGGTCCTTACAAGTACTCAAGCTCTGGTAATGATCCAATTTCATCTGGAATACGGTCAGTGAAACCACAATCAACAAGAAATCTGGAAGATAAATGAGAAATCACCATTTTGTTAGTATTTATTTATTCATTTCTTACTAAACAAATCCATGTTTGTGTAATAATCCAGACAATATAGTCAGTATTTCCTTACAATTCCTTCAGCTTCTTCAAATTTCCAATTTCTCGTGGAAGTGGTCCTACTAGGTTCTTATTGTAAGAGAGATCCCTAACAAAATAGGAAAATTAGGAATAAAAACATATATATACCTTTAGATACATTAAAACTAATTCCTTCTTTAATACACGGAGGATAGAGTTATGATCCATACGGATAAAAATAGACATTAAGTGTAATGAGGGGTGCTGCTGCCCATGCAACATGAGTAGTTTAAAATTTTTCAGAAAGTCCCATCAGAAGGGAAAAAAATGAAAAATCTATATATCTTAAAATTCTCTAACAAGCTGTACTCTAATCATGCTTCTCAAACTCTGTACAATGGAGAGAGTTTGATCTATTTATAGTGATAAACCATGCTAAATGAACAGTACCATTATGCAGCGATATATATATATATATATAGGATATTTAGGTCAAAAAAATTAAAAACTGAGCTAAATGTTTATCTAAAAATATTGAAAAAAATTGTATAATTTCAACAAAGTTACGATCTCAAAGTTTAAATAATAGAACATAACAAATGAGATCAAAGTTACGTATAATACTTTTTGATTCAGTAAAATTTTTATTTTGGATTCCTAAAAGATATTTTTTAAGAAGGAAATCAAATAGCATGATACATATTTTGGAGAATCAAAGAGGATCACTAAAAGGTATGCCTATCACTTGAAGTAGACTACGCTTATTACACAAAGTAGTTTAAGTATGAGATGAATAGAAAATGATAGTCGTGCAATTACATGACAACCAAAACCGAAAGAGAAAGTTGTGACAGAGAGTGAAAAACTCACAAGGTCTGCAATTCAGAGAGTAATCCAATATCTGAAGGAAGCTGGCCATTTAGAGCCATGTCTGCTAATTTTCTGAAATACTTGCAATTAAATTTCAGTTTCACAGACAAGAAGTAAAGTTAGGAATCAAATTCACGAGAGAATTTAAAAGAAAAGAGAGACATTACATGGAAGTAACACGTGATTCGCTGCTGCACTGAATTCCATCCCAACCATTGCAAGGATCCGATCCCTCCCAACTCTGAGGTGTGTTCCACATTAGCTTCTTCAGAGCATTTAAGGCATTAACTGCATCACAATTCACAGTCAACAACTCAAATAGAGATCGAACCTGCAACATTTTACATGTTTAAGTACCCACAAACCATGCAAGTGAATGATCTTGTTTGATATCTAATGACAATATTTATTATATATAGCATGAAATATTTGAGAAAATTTTTACAAGAATGACACACATTGAATTTAAACTTTGTAATATATAATTTAAATGCATTTAATAATCACCGGTTTAACCTGGTTCAATATTACGATTCAACAACTGAATCTTGAATCACTATCTTGATTGGCTTAATAACCAATCTAACTTTTAGTACCTTGATAAATAAAACAAAACTAACTTTTAAAATGTTCTATAAAAGTTTCCTATATCAACGCACTCTAATATAAGAATAAAACAGAGGTGTTGATTTCTCCAAGACTACAAAAAAAGAAATGAATCAAACTTTTCTTTCTATTTCCTTCTCATCTCTCAAATCCAAACATGCTTCAATAAGCAAGCTGTAATCTCAATAACTGTAGCTCTTCTTTCCAAGCCCTGAGATTCATCAATTTTTGCTTATCAATATTCTATTAAGTTTAATTAACATGAATGAATAGTTATATAAAAGAAATGTTTCTAAAGGTGAAAGATGGTTCTGATAACAGAGTTCCATAGTTAAAGGCTTGCTTACAAAAAAGGAACATGGTTCTGGAATTCATGTTTGTTCTGTTTCTGAAGAAGTGAAGGGAAAAATATTTAAATCATAAAAGGAGAGAGATCAAATAGGACTTACCATCGTCCATGGCTGATGATTCTGCAAATGAAAGCAACAAGTAGTTGAAAAGAAGAAGCAGAGATAGCAATTTCAGAACCATTCTCTCCATTTTCATCTTAGAGAAACACTCACCCTCGCTCTCCACTCTCATGGCTTTTCAATATTAAATGAAATATGTAAATCTTACCTCCTTATATAATATTAGAAACCAAAATCAATTTCAATATTAGAGGGTTTTATTTGCTCGTGAATTGAAAGATAGAATTATTTGTACGTTACTTGAAATTTTGAACTGTTTATTATCAAATTTTAAAAATGAAAGGCTATTAATCACCGGGATTGAATCAAGGGAAGGGCTAGTCCTAAGTTTGAGTCAAGATAAGGGCTAATCCTTCACACAACGTGACAAATCAAAGTTTAAATTTTTATTGGAATAGGTATCCACATTTAATGTCCGATAGTATTTTAAACAGGATTATTTCTAATAAGAGAATACCTGTGTTTATATATAATATAAATTTTAAATACAATTTAAATTCTGTCAAATAATGTGTGTATTTGGACTTGTGGTCATAAATTCAACATGGATGCCGTGTCCATCAATCTCTTAAAAGTAATTGTGCCTCATTAACCTCTATTTAGGGGGAGGACAAAATTATTATGGCTCCTATTTTCTTCATTTACTAAATTCAACCTCATTACTTCCTTGTTGCTATTTTGAGGTTTTTTAACATATATCAATAAAATTATTAAATAATATATATTATAGTAAAATTTAATAATATTTTATTAAAATATTTTTAACTTAAACGCTCTAAACGATTATTTATACTCCAAGTACCATTATTTTTAATGAAGAATAAATGGTAAAAAAATAATTTTTATTTCATTGGTAATGTAAAGCATTAATCAAATTAGAAAATTTAAAATTTTCTAAAATGATAATCAAAATGGGATGATTGGAGTATTATTTAAATAAATATTGAACTTCTTACCCCTCAAACAAACATATGTAATCATTGTTGTCATAATTAGTGAATTGGTGATAAAATCAGTATGTAAATTAGAACCGGCTAATAACAAAACCAGTCAAAAACCAAACAAATTGATCAAAAAACAATAAAAGCTGGAAAAATTGACTAAAACCGATAATAACTATCAAATTATGTTTTAGCTTATCTATTTTATTTTAATTTTTTTGATAAAACAACATCATTTTTTACTACAAAATAACATTATTTTTAGATTTTTTTTATATTATAATAACATTATTATGATGATAGATTATTAATTGATTATTTTAAATTTAAAATGTGATTATTAATTAATTAACTTATTTACATTTAAATATTAAGTCATAAAACTTACTAGTGGTATATTTTTTATTTTTTATACAATGTATAACATATAAAATTAAAATATACTCTCCTGACTTAAAATATAAGTTTTATTTAACTAATTACATAGGAATAAAGAAAAATAGTTTTACTCATTAAATCTGCCTAAAAATACATTATTTTTTAATAGTACCTATATTTAATACATTCTATTTAAAATTTATTATCTCTCTTATATTTAATTGTAGATAAGAAAAAAATAGGAAAAGAACATTTAATGCACTAGAAATTAACAAATTGGACTTATATTTTTTATCAAAACAAACTTTTGAAATATTACTTTTATTTTGAACTGGAGGGAGTATTAATCTTAGTACTATCAATTCAATCATAGTTTGATTAGGTTGACTGAGTGAACATTGAATTAGTACCTTAATTGATTTATCATATAACTGATTCAATAACAAGTTTATTTTAAAAATATTGGATGTAAATATATCTCAACAATTCTTTATTAAAAATATTGTTTAAAATAGTACAAATTACACTTATTACTATCTTTTTTTAGATCAAATGAACTTATGGGATTGAATAAAATCACTTAATGCGAATGATAGCCCAAAATCAACACTTATTACAATCTTAAATATTAAGATATTTTTTTCACTTCTAAATATAGGATATTTTACTTTGATTCTAAATATAAGATTCTTTTCAGAATACATGTAATATTTATTATATATTTCAAAAAATATCTCAATTTAATTCATTAAAAAAAGAGAAAAATGATATTAAATAAATGTAGTTTTAGAAAAATATCTTGATTTTCAAACAAATTAAAATAATTAATTTTAACTCTTATTTTTAATTCACATAATTCAATTAAAAAATCTTATATTAAGATAAAAAAGTAATATATACAAATATTTGGTATGTCACCATATATCCAAAATAACAAATGCATAATAAATTGAAAAAAATCCCAAGTGTGACACGTGAGAGCCAATATTGACCGCAAACTTTGATTTTTTTTTTGCCCAAGCAAACGTCAGCATCATTAATTAAACCAAATGTGATAACCCATGATCGATAAATTCAACTACTAACTAGAAAATCTCTCATCATAGTTAAATGCACTGGATTTAAATGAGACCTTTATAATTGTGACAATGATGTCCTATTCTCTCTCTTCCACTCAAGAACAAGGTATCCCGTTCTTTGTAGGAGATGATACAAATCCAACTAGTACGAATCAACACTCAATTGAGATGCTTCCATTTTGATTATACTTCCAATCAAATTTATTTAATTTAATAATTAAAAGAATTATCCAATTAATTCATCATTAGATCTGAATCACACAAGAATCTCAAAACACAAATATAATTAGTAAAATTTTAGAAACTGAGGATAAAAAATTTTATTGTTAATTATAAAATCGTGAAGTATAATTATAAAATATTAGAATATGATTTTATACTTACCAATAAAATTTTTTATACTCATTTTTCATAATTTTACACTAATAGGACATAGGTGTAATTTAATATTAGAGTATAATTTTATACTCAATAATAAAATTTTTTTCCAATAATTTTCTAAAATTTTATACTAATGGGACTTGTGTAGTTTGTTAGGATTTTGGGAATTTATAATAATTATTTTAGTATTTTAGGATTTTTTTGTGATTTTCCCTATGATTTTCAATTAATTAATTAATTCAATCTTAGTTGATTTACTAGATTGGATTAGATGGTAGGCTATTTAAAAAGCCATAATTAGATAATAAATTAAAATTTTAAATGTACACATTATTTTTATTTTAATTAAAAATTTAAAAATAAATGTGCATTGTCTTTGAACTTTCATTAAGTAATTTATTTGATAAAAATTAAATGATTATTTTCATTACACGTTTTACTTCTTTTAAAATAAAAATTTAATAAATTAGGGAAATAACTTCTCCAGAGAAATATACTTCACTTTTTGAGCAATTTATGCATGATTTGCTTATTTAATTTTTTTAAGGAGTATTATGTTTTAATGTTAGAGACAAAAATGTCCTTTTTTTTATTTCATGATTTTTTTAAGAAATCAAGGCTCTTTTTGAAAAATATTATAAAACATTTGAGAAATAGAATTTTCCTATAATTTATTTGACAAGTAGAATTTCCTAAGTTAAGTCTAATTTATTAAAAACTTATTATTGGTTTACTTCCTAAAAATTTCAACTTTCCTTTTTACTTCCTTATATCAAGCAACTCCTAATTGTTTGTCAATTAAAATACAATTAAAAGTTTTCATTGTTTTAATTTTTGTTATCAATACTTATCATATGTTATATTCAACTAAATTACATTATTTCCTGCTTACTCTCCTTATAAATATTTTTTATTTTCTGCTACTTCAACCCTCAAACAGGTGAAAATAAAAATCAAAGACACTAGCATTCTTTCATCCATTATCTATGGTGGAACTGTAGGCTTCACTCTCATAACTTCCCCAATACACTTATATAGGAAAAATTATAGACAACACAGTTCTTTTCTAGCTTTAGTTCATCACCTCTAGTATCACATTTTAATCTTAGTGTGACCCTTTACCCCCTATTTGGTAGGGGCTATTGAGAGGAAATACTATTCATATTCATAACTAAACAGGGGGAAGGGAGCAACTCTCCTCCCTCCCCTTCAAAGTGATCCCCCCAAAATCCCCCCGGGTGGGGGAGGGGGGAGGGAATTTTCTTTTTATTTTTTTTAATTTTTTTTTTGTTATAAATAAAAAATATTTTTTAAAATAAAAAAATTATTAAAATATAAAATTAATTATCTGAAGGTTCCTAATACCAAAAAATATTACATCTAAGTTTCATATATTAAAAAGTGAGTATAAAAAATTTTAATATTGAGTATAAAATTGTGAGTATCAATATAAAATATTAAAGTATAATTTTATACTCAACTTTAAAATTTTTTATACTTATAAAAATGTTCAAAAATTTCTTTAATTTCTAAAATAAAATGATTAAATTATTATTAACTTCCCGCCCCTCTCCTCTTATCTTGCACCAAACAACAAGTTATTAAAATTTCTCCCCTCACCTCAATTCCCTTCTCTTCTCTCCCCTTCTCTTCCCTCCATATCTCATCTCTCATTCTCTCCCCTCCCTTTTTCTTCTATCCCTCCTACTAAACACATTCTTACTGGGTCTTATCACAAGATAGTTAATACTAATTCAAAGCTAGTTAATTAAGAACTTAGAATGTCTTATTCTAGTCATCTAATACAACAAACAAAGAGTGACCATACATTTCTAAATCATCAAAATAAAAGGATAAGAGAATGACAATAAAATTTCAGTAACACATGGAATAATACAAGTTAGAAAAATATCAAAGTTGATGTTCCACGTGCTACGAAGAAAAGGACGTCTCTACCCTTGGAAGACGCTGAATAATACATCTTCCAGAAAAAGTTATTAAAGGCATCAAATCACTTTAAATCAAACACACATGATTACAAGAAATTAGAATAGTCAAAAGTGGAAAACCTTGTGGTGGCGTTCTCAAGGTGGTTTTCCCTAGATTGGAAGGTACTGATAAAAAAGATAAGAAGCTCATAGTCATTGTTCATATATATATATATATATAACTTTTGTATTGATAACTTAGCTTGAAAAAATTCTGATGAAGTCGTACGGAGTCATATTTAAGGTAATTTATGGTTATGGTGTAATCTAAGACTTTGTAGATAAGAGTCCCAGTCTATCCGTTTTATGTACGCTGAAAATTTAAAATTTGAAGTTTATTTCTTACTTACTCTCCCTTCTTAATGATAGACTCAAAGTCAAATGGGAGAAGAGTGCTAAGGATAAGTTAAATGAAATAAACGTAGTATTACTAGTAGTAGTAGTTGGATCGAATAGAAATGACTTATTAGTAAAAAAGGATAAAAATTTGAACCTTGTGAATAAAAAAATTTATGTGGATAAAAAAAATTATGTTGAAAAAGTTACCTTTATTTACACCTAATGACGCTTAAATCTCAATTAGTTGAAGATTTTAGATCACTTTGCATTTTATTTGAGTCAATTAATGCTTTTTATTTTAAATATAAAGATTTCTTTTGGCCACAAAAATATAAAGATTTAACAACAACAACAAAAACAAGTCATCCACTGTTCACTTCCTGGTGATATATATTAGATCTCGTTAGGAGAGACAATTTATTTTGGTGATCTCCCAAAATTTTTATTTCTAATTATGCAAAAGGTCTTCAAAAAAATAGCATGGAGACATAAGCATGATGACCAATATTATAAATATCAATATCAATCAATAATTCAATATTCTATATCAATATTAATATAATTATCAATATTAAATACAAAATTTATTGCAAGTTCCACCTTTAACGACCCGATGCTTTTCATTCTTTAGAATCATACAGGAGATACACCTAGTTCTTAAAAAAAAAAAAAAAAGCTCTGATCAAATTCCTTCCTTCAGTCTAAGCTGTATTTCTTTGTTTGCCATTAAAATGGATTGAAGCGTCTCTCTGAAAAGACTCTCAACCATATTACACTCTTCCAACGGGTGAAGTGCACTATACAGAGCTTTTGTATTTTCTACTTTCTAGAGAACATATCTTCTGTTTGTTCTTGTTAATAACAATAGGAAGTTGTATTCCATTTAAGTAATATAAATTTTATATATTTTTTTACTTTTAAAATATTTTATTTTGAAAATACAAGATTAAAAAAGTAATATTTTGATTATTAATTTCAAAAATGTAAATTAATGTTAAAAACATATAAAATCTAAATAATTTGTTTTTAATTTTTTTGAAATAGAAATATTATTGTGTATTTGAAAAAAAAATGGAAATATAACTGATCAACGAATAACTGTATATCTGAATGTTTTATACGGCATAGTCAACGACTCAACGGTACATAATTATCCTCACATCAACTTATATTTGTATAAATCTTATCGCTTCCTCTAGTGAAGTGCTCCATGAAAAGTTTTTGTATCTTTTAGGGACCATATTTCTACTGTTTTTGTTAATAACTTTATGGAGTTACATTCCATTTGAGTAATCTAAATTTTATACTTTTCAATTTTTAATTTATAATATTTTATATTTTAAAACATAAAGATTGAGTAAAAATACTATTTTGATTATTAATTTAAAAATATTTAAATCATACTTTTGTTTTTGTTTAACATATTTAATGAGGGATATTTAGAGAAAAATTTATTTAGTGATTTAAATATAACTTATACTTTGGATAATATATCCAGTAGAGGATTGATTTGTAGACAAACTTGGATAATACTCATACATTCCAGCACCATCATTAGAAGATTCAGTTTATTGAACCTTTGAACCAATATTCTATGCCTTGTTCCATCCGAGTTGGAAAGTTTACAAACTTTTCCTTGTCAGCTATATTGACAGAGTTTAGATGACAAATATTAGGTGGATATTAGTTTTTACACATATCTCAGAGTCACTTCCAAGCTAAAAAGTTGAGGAAGAATTGTGCCTGAAAGCTTGTTCTTTCCAAGATGACTGTAGGAAATGGAAATATGTGAAATAGAGCTCCATTCATAAAAGCTAGCCATTGTTTGAAGAAAAACGGTAACTATTGCAGAAGAGAGAGTCGAAGTACAAGCACTTTGCATCGAGTGAGTAGCTTATCAGACCGGCCATGCCACCACTTGATACTGGGATGGGTCCTTCAAGATCATTTTCGGCTAAATCCAGCCAAAAAAGTTGACAGATTACCGATTGAAGGAACTTTCCGGGAAAATTTATTATAAGTTAAAGATCTGCAGTCAAAATTAACATGTTTAGAGTGTCACCCAAGAAACCAGTACACCAGCAGAATATAGAGACTGCAAGAATGGAATCTGAAGTCTGAACAGACACTCAGGACAAGGCTAAATGAAAAGCTTTTTAATAATTTACTAAATAACCGTGAAAAGTTCTTACAAGAACACACGTTGCTGCAGAGATCCTACATTATCTGTGAAACTGCAGTCACGAGAAACCTGAAAATGAGAAAGAATTTCTGTTGAGAATCATTTGATCTCAACTAGTCACGAGATCCCACATCCCTGAATATCACACTTGAAGGAAAGCTAGTTACGAGATCCTAAGACCAAACATGAATCATCAATGATAATGGTACCATACATGACATGACCAGTTGCATATACTAATTTACCTGAAGTGAACAAGGATTTCTTGCTGTCAACTACAGACGAAAATATGAAATTTGTGATTCTGGAACTTCATTTAAATATCAATCACCAGTAATCACCGCAGGAGCAAAGCCCATGCTGAAAATGGTGGAACCGATTAATATCTCTGATAATAATATCTCGCCGCACAACTTTTGAGATCAACTTCATAACAACGTGACAGTCTACACATATACGGAGGTTTTTAATGATATGAATAGGACAACCAGGTGGCATTCGAATCAGTCCAAATGCCAGAGCTAATCTTTCACTATGTACCCACAAGAGATGTGCTTTTTCAGCATCCTCCATATCGAGCAAAATAGCATTAATATTGGGTACATATCCTTCCTCCCTAGTTTTCATGTTTAACCATTCAAGCATCGCCCTGATTAGTTTTATGTCAGGATGACTAATGTTCCCCACAGTAAAACAGTGGACCACACCTTGATTCTCAATCCAACTTAAACCTGGCTCCTTCCTGACTCTTTTCATGTGCATACTTTTTCTAACAGAAGCAACACTGTCCCACCTCCTTGCTGTGGCGTACATGTTTGACAGAAGTACATGGGTTGCATCATCATGTGGATCCATCTCAAGTACACGTTCGGCACAAACTCTTCCAAGATCAATATCATTATGGATGACACAAGCACCAAGCAATGCTCGCCACACCATAACACTAGGCTGAAATGCAATTTCATCAATGAGCTTCACTGCTTTCTCAAGATGGCCCGATCTTCCAAGAAGCCAAACCATACAAGTATAATGTTCTATACATGGTTCAATGCCATAGTCTTGCTTCATTGACTTAAAAAGTGCTTGTCCTTTATCTAGGAGTCCTGCATTGCTACATCCAGATAGGACGCCAACAAAAGTTAGTGTATTTGGTTTACAATTAGCCTGTTGCATCATTTCAAATGCATTTAGAGCCTCCGCACCCATGCCATGCATGGAATATCCACAGATCATAGCATTCCATGAAACTACGTCTTGTTTTGTCATCTTATCAAATACTATGCGGGCATCATGAATACTACCACATTTGGCATACATATCTACCAATGAATTGGCAACTACAGTGTCCTTATCATATATGGTCTTGACAGTTAAGGAATGAATCTGAAGTCCTTGCTTCAATGTTGACAAACTTGCACAGGCACGAAGAACACTTGAGTACGTCACTTCAGTTGGCTGTATGGGATAAGCAAGCATAGATACAAACATATTTAGTGCCTTCTCCTCATCTCCTAACTGCACATAACCAACAATCATGGTATTCCAAGTCACGTCATTTTGCTCTGGTGATTCCACAAATAATTTCATAGAGTTCTCAATTTTACCACACTTGGCATAAACATCCATGAGGGCATTAGACACAAAAACATTTGAGTCAAGACCAACTTTCACGACATAAGAATGAATTTGCTTTCCCAAATTTAACGCAAGTAAAGTGGCACAAGCTTGCAACACACTAGCAAATGTAAACTGATTAGGGACAATGGATGATTGCCTCAAACGATGGAACAACTCCAAAGCCTCTCTACTTTTGTCACTCTGAGCATACCTCGCGATCATCAGACTCCAAGGAATAAGATCATTTTTAGGCATTTCCTCAAAAAATTGTCGTGCAGCCTCAAGGTCTTGGGACTTACTGTACAATTCGAGCAATGCAGTGCCAACAAAAAGATCCCGTTCATAATGAATTTTCAGAGCGCATGCATGAATGCTTATGCCGAGGTGAAAGGCTTGTAGGCCAAGACAGGACTTAAGCACAGCAGTGATGAGAAAGTTGTTTAGTTTGTAACCCATCAGCCTCATGTGGGAGAACAATTGTAAAGAATGGTAAAAGAAGTCATTCTCAGCATAACAAGCTACCATGCCAGTCCAAGAGACCATGTCCTTGTAAAGAATGCCATCAAAAACTTGTCTAGCCACATCAACACATCCACAAACAGAGTAGGCATCAATAAGAGCAGTGCCTACAAATGCGTCAGAGTGATGACCAAGCTTATAAATACATGCATGAATGGTGAAACACATGTCTGCGCAGTCCATACTGACAAGCAACTTGAGAATGGATGTGAAAACAAAAGGATTAAGCTGGTGGCCTCCTCTGAATAACCTAAGGAATAAGTCTAGAGCTGGAGGGAATTGAAGGGAGCGCATGTAGCCCTGAGCCAACGTGATGAAGGAGATAGTATTAGTGCTGGGCGTTTCGTCGAACAGTTGAGATGCATCGGACAAAGAATCAGACTGTACATACAGATTAAGAAGAATGTTGAGTGCAAATAAGTCCAAAGAAGCGCCTGTTTTAATGATGTGACAGTGAAGGCGCTTTCCGGAATTGTAGTCGGCGTTTCTTATACATTTTTGAAGCGTAGCCGCGTAGACATGGGAATGGAACTGTACATAAGCCATGGATTGGTAATGGTGGCGGTGGGTTAATTGAGAAGAAATAGAACGCGCTGACAGGGTGATCCATGATAGTGTAGTAAAGTTAGTAGGACGACAGAATCTGATCATGCGCCACTACTATTGCCTACTGCAACTCCAAATAAGTGTCCGTTTGGTTCCCCTGATTTGAGTATCTGGGCAATGGAAAGGAAAACAAAATCAGACCTTTGATCCGTTTGGTTGGAAAAAGCTATCCAATATTCCTTTCCTGCTGGAGTTGTGATTGTCGTCGCATATGGAGAGAATCAAAGACAGCGGGATGATGGTGAGGTCTTGGGCCCCACAAGTGGAGATACTGAGGGGGTGTCGTTAGGTGGGTTTGTGGCTCAATGTGGATGGAACTCGGTGCTGGAGGCGGCGGTGGCCGGAGTATCGATGATTGCGTGGTCGCTTTACGCGGAGCAGCACCTGAACAGGGATTTGTTGTTGGAGGAAATGAAGATAGCGATTGGGTTGATGCACAAAGGGGTTCGTGAAAGGGGATGAATTGGAGGAGAGAATGAGGGAACTGCTCATGAGAATGTAAGAGTTGAGTGAGAGAGGCCGCCAAAAAAATGTACGAAGATTACAATCATTATATATATATATATGTGTGTGTGTGTCTGTGTGTAAGTTCACAATCATTACTGTTGTTACAAATTGACTAAAATATGGTTAATAAAAAAATATAAAATCTATATCTAGCCAATGCTAATAAATATTGAACAATGTGACTAGATTTCCTACAATGTAGGAATTAGTGTCATGTGAAGAAATTTGTGATTATATTATAAAAAAAAAAAGGAGGTATAATAAATAATGGTTAAGTTGAGTAGTCATCATACCTAAAAAGAAACTTGATCTAGATTAATAATTTGTAATACCAAATGTTGAATGGTTTATTAGAAAAAGGAAAACATGAGGTAAAACTACACTTTCATCAGAGATGCTTTTGTACTTTCATGGGTGTGAGATCTTTTTATTACAAAATTTTTGTGTAGCTTAAACAAATAATAGAAGAAAAGAAAAGAAAAATTATTAAGGACAAAAAGGTCAAACTAATCCCATCTATACTTTCATCCTTTGTGATATTATTTTTTCTTCAAATTTTACAAAAAATTTATAATAAAAACTATAGACAGTCTTCACATTATGTGAGAACATCAAGACTCAGACATCTCTATTTGATTTTATTAACAAGGTTATTATATGGTGATGGTAAAAATGTGAGCAGCCACTTAAAATCAAGTTGTTGAAGAATAAAGTCATTCACAGTGAAACCGCATTGCCACCTCTTTCATTGTGTATTTTATTTTCCTTGTTTCAGAACCCAGGAAAAGAACCTCACTGCATCCATCCACAAGCCAAACCAGCGAATTGAAAAACAAAATATTTGTAGTCTCTATTCACAAACTAATATCTGCCATACAATCCCAAGATAAAAAAAGATATATCTTAACAGTCCGTGTTTAACCGATGTCCTAAATACAAGAAAGTTGATAAAAAAAGTTGCTTGACTTTTAGTTCTAACTTGTACAGATAACTTAGGCTCAATTTTTGGGTTCGGACGTACTGCACTTGAATCAAAATGAGTCGTTACTGCAAAGATGCTGAGAACTCCCTCTTGTTGTCTCATCATAGCCAGATGAAGAAGCAGATGCTACTGATTCAGAATTGGCGTTCAACCCAGCTATCTGCAAAATGCTTTCAATTTCTTTTACTACATCATTCATTGTGGGCCTGTCAACACCTGACACTTCAAGACAATTCATTGAGAGATCCACAAAGTTCTCTAAACCCTTCAGGTCTGACCCTAAAGCAATGACTGGGTCAAGGATTTCATGAAGACCATATAACTCCTTCGTTTTATCAATTGAATTCCTAACCACTTTCACAATGTATTTCCCCTTTTCTATAGGCTTTCTTGCTGTTATCAGCTCTAACATTAGTACCCCGAAGCTATAAACATCACTCTTTTCAGTCAACTGCTCACTTGTGTAATACTCTGGATCCAAATAACCCTATATCAAAAAAATAAATCCAGTATCATTAATTTAATCTGTTGTTGTTTTATGGTATTTGAACGATTTTTAATTGTTCACTGTGTTGTGAAGGTTTAGAAGATACTATACATACCATTGTTCCTTTAACTTGAGTGGTGATATGATCTTTGTCACAATCAACCATAGACTTGGAAAGACCAAAATCAGCTACTTTGGCATTTAAGTGATGATCCAGCAAGATGTTATTCGACTTGATGTCCCTATGTATGATACGAGGATTCACATGTTCATGAAGATAAGCCAAACCCCTAGCAGCACCAAGGATTACCTTTAGCCTTCTAGTCCAATCCAATCTAAGTCCTGATTTCCCTGCATACAGTCACAGACCACATCCATGTTATTTGATAAAAGAAAAATAAGATGAGTTTATCACGTTCCACTCATTGAGCATTTTCAGTTCTTCATGGTTTGATAGTTATATAAAGATGCTGGAAGAAGGATTTTGTAGTTTTTGCGGCTTGGTAGTAGGGATGGCAATTTCGGACTAACATGGGGATTCGATAATTTAATGCTATGAATTCAAGAAAAATCCAATCTCTGTAGCCTAAGTTTAAAATAAAGTCAATCTACACCTTGTCTAAACATGTCCTGTATTTCTCTATTAAAAAAAATTCCAGATAAACTTTAAAAAGACACTTAACTAATCATTTTTGTAGGTAAAGTGGATAGGAATACCTGAGATAGTATTATATAAAGTTCCATTAACTAATCATTTCTATAGGTAAAGTGGATAGGAATACCTGAGATAGTATCATATAAAGTTCCATTAGGAACATACTCATATACCAGCATTTGTTCTTTTCTCTCAAAGCAGAACCCCATAAGGGTTACAAGATTCTTATGGTGGACCCTTGACAGAAGTTCAATCTCTGCTTTAAACTCAAGCCCTCCTTGCACTGATTCTTTTTGGGCCCGTTTTATGGCTACTAGTTGCCCATTGGGAAGTGTCCCTCTATAAACCTGTCCACATTTTTATTTACCCATCAAATAGTTGGCAAATGTGCAATGATAAATAAGGTTTTGACAAAAATATCTTTTTCTTGTGGACTACCATAGCATTATTAATGATAGTTAATGTTTAGAGTTGAGGGGATAAATTGTATAACCTCCCAGGTTATGGACAGTTATTTGCATTTTGATCCCTTTTTAACTAGATACATAATAAACCACAGCTGGACTTTGATGATGAAGATGGGAGAAGACCTTTCCATAACCCCCAGATCCAATATCATTGTCTTGTGAAAAATTTCTGGTGTATTTCTGAACCTCCGCAAAAGAGAATTGCCTTACTCCTTCCAAGTGAGGGGTCATACTTTTGCTGTCATTAGAAACCCATTGTCCTGCATATTATAGAATCAAAAAATTTCTCATCTCAAATAATTGAGCTAAGTTTAATTTCAAAACCTAAAAAGTCATCCCTCAAAACAAAAGGTAAATTTCACGGACTTAACTTGAATTTTATTAAAATTAGTAAACCTCCCCTCTATTTTTAAAACTTACATGGACCTATTATGAAACAAAGATCAAAATTACACAAACATCCCCCCATATTTTATCAGGAGGTTTATGTATATTTTGAAAACAGATGGGAGATTTGTCAAATTTCAACAAAATTCAGAGAGAATCTTTGTAATTTGCTCTTTATTTTAGGTGAAGATTTCTCAAATTTGAACCCAATTTAGAGGAAGTGTGTGTTATTCTGAACAAAACTCAGAATTTTTGTGTAGTTTACTCTCACCGAAAGGATTGCTTTGAGCACATGCTTTTTCTGCCCTTTTCTTTTGGTAGAAAGCATACATGCCGGCAAAGAGTAGTAACACTAGCACAACAGAACCACCAACAACTGCTCCAGTTATGATAGCAACATTTGACGATTTACTTGATTCCATAGGTCCTTCTAAATGACAACAGAGACAAATACTTTAACATGAAGCAATAACTAACTATAATTAATGTATTATGCAAAGTGTAAAACAGGCTAACCAAAGTAATTACCGTAGTGTTCATAAGGGTATGCAAAGAAATAGAATGGATAATTAGTCAGGTTGCTTAGTAGAGAAGTTATACTAGAAATCTCAGTTCTTTTGAAATGGTCTTGCCTTGATGGGAACACTTGTAAGCTCAATTCAACATCTTGATAGGGATTCTGGGTCAGATTTCTCAGAGAAACTGAATCCACAGGTAGATTATTAACTTTAAAATCATTCATTAGATCTTCCTCATAGTGAACATATTTTTGCCAGTCTGGGAAGGAAGGTGTTCTGAAAGATAAAATTCCCATCAATGGATATGCACATTTGCAGTTTGGACTGAGATCCTGATCTGATTTGCAGCTAACAAGAGGACAGGTACTTGGTGGTGCTGTATATGTTATATTGGCTGGCACATTGGAGCAGTAACTTTTTGCTTCTCCCCCTTCATAACAAATTGGATTGTTCACAAGTCTGAAGGAAAAAAAAAAGATGGAATTGTAAAATCTGCTGTAGACTGAGAAATAAGGCTTCTTTTAAGTGAACAAATTGCTTGTTCTGTATAAGACAGAAAAGGAACCCAATCATTACAGTTACATCTTACATTATTTCAATGTTGGAGACAAGATCTTGTCGCTCAATGTTGTCAATGTTGTTATCCTGCAATTCAACTCGCAGTTGTTTGCTGTAGGAGGTGCCAATGTTCAAGGAGCCATTGAGATTATTATGTTTTAGCACCCTGTAATTGCATGCTAGAACCTTTTAGCAGAGATTAATATCTGAAACTACTTCTACATTTGGCTTTGGATTTAATGATTTATTATATTAGAACTTTAAACTATTCAAAACATGCTACTAAGTTGAATCTTTTACAATCATGTAGTTATACATTCTGAGAGGGAGAGTAACAAAAGGAGTGAGACTATGTATGGGACTCACTTCTCCTTTATTTTCTATCTCTCTCTCTCTGACTACATTACATGCAATCAATTTGTGACTGACGAGGATTCAAATTGCATGGTGCTAAATTAAATCCTCTAGTACTCACACAGTCTGTAACTTGGCAAGACTGAACAAAGCAGTGGGTATCTCCCCTGTAAGATTTGTTTTCTCCATCTTTCTGCCATGAAAAAAAAAAAAAGCTAATTGCATCCAAGTGTGAAATTAGAGACAGGGAGAGGGAGAGAACATAAGAGTGAACTGCAAAATTACAGACATACAATGTCGTTAAGTTCTGTAGAGTGGGAAGCCATGGTGGAAAATCTGAAGGATCAAAGCTATTGTTGCTCATATCACTTCAAAATAAATAAAGTCAGCCATTGTCGTAGGAGTGTTATTCTTTTCATCACAAATTTTATTCGATAAAATAGTATGATTTTCACAAAATTTATGCTTTCTAAATAATTACAGGTATGTGAGGAAATTCATTCCACTCAGGTTTGGTATGAGACCAGACTGCTTATTGTTGGACAAGTACCTGTGAGCAAAACCAACAAACCAGAAACCTTTGATCAAAAGTCAATTTTTTTATAACAAATACTTATGGTCACCTGATAGATGAACAAATTATTTCTGGTAATAAATTCCTTTCTACTTACAGCTCCATAAGATTCGTAAGGTTGTTGATGTTTGGCGGCACACGTCCAGTTAAGAAATTATTGTCAAAGCGCCTGTAGCCACAGAAGGATTCTTGAGCCAGAAAGCATCTATTAGAGTTATAATCTGTTCGAAATATGCAAAAACAGATACTTACACCACCTCCAGACTCTGAACAAGTCCAAGTGTAAAAGGAATGTTGCCTGTAAGTTGATTGCTGTCAAAAAGCCTGCACCAAAAGATATCCAGGTGGAAAGTCAGATTCAGATTGTCTAATATTAGTAGGATAAGACAGTGAAGATGTCCTTGTATAAATTCATGATTCTATCATTTTCTCTGTCAGTTCTTTTTCTGGTTAATTATGTTGAGCTGGCTCAATATTGATGTTATACTCTTCCAGTGAATTTCCTGGCTCAGTTTAACAACAACGTCAGGACACAAAAATACACCAATACTAAGTGTAAACCCTGAGCTAGAAGATTCTGGTTATAGAAATCACAAACTGCAAAAGGCTTCAGAAAGCAATGGCTGGAGGCCTGTTCGATTCTGCATTTTGTTAATTATTAGATATCATTTTGTTTCTGCATATCCAATTGAATCTTAACAGATGAAAATCAATGGTATAGAAGTTCCATGATGTTACTTCTGTATCATTTACCCTTTACCTCTATCCCATCAGTCCTCAGTATCTATGGTGGCCTGGCATCATAGAATCCATTATTTGTTAGCTCCCTCTTTTTGTTTTATTTTTGTTGTTCCTTTATCAGTTAAAACAGAGAATCTACTGCAGTGTACAAAATAAAAGTAGACATTTGGGTAAATACATCAGAGCATCATTAGAAGATTCAGTTTATTATTACATAACCTTCGTACCAATATTATATGCCTTGTTTATTTCAATATGAGTAGGAAATTTCACATACTTTTCTAGATGCAAAATATTGAGCGGTTCTTACACATGTATCAGAGTCATTTCTGAGCTAAAAAGTTGAGGAGGGATTTTTCCTGAAAGCCTGTTCTTTCCAAGATGACTGTAGGAAATGGAAGCATGTGAAATAGAGATCAATTCATGAAAGCCAGTCATTGTTAGAGAAAAAATGGTAGCTATTGCAGAAGAGAGAGTTAAAGTACAAGTGCTTTGCATTGAATAGCTTATCAAGACCAGGTGTACTGGCACTTGATATTGGGATGGGTCCTTCAAGATCATTTTCGGTTAAATCTAGCCAAACAAGTTTCGATAGATTACCAATCGAAGGAGGAATTTTCCCAGAAAATCTGTTTTTATTCAAAGATCTGCAGTAAAAAACAGATGATTTAGTGTGTCACCCAAGAAACAAGTAATACAACTAAATATAGAGACTGTAATAATGGAATCTGAAAAGATACTTGAAACATAGCTAAATGAAAAGCTTTTTAATAATTAACTAAATAACTGAAAAGTTCTTACAAGAACACAAGTTGCTGTAGAGATCCTATAGTATCTGGAATTGGATCAATGAAACTACATTCAACAAGAAACCTGAAAATGATAAAGAACAATTTATGTTGAAAATCATTTGATCTTAGCTATTTCAGATTTGGGTTATACTAATAATCTTAGGAACAATCAATACGCCCTTACAAGTTGGACAGTTTCTGCAAGTTTCCAATTTCTGATGGAAGTGAACCAGTCAAACCATTGTTGTAAGAGAGATCCCTATCAAAGGAGAAAAATTAGGAACAAGCTGTGACAAGATTTCACAGAAAACAGTTCCTAACATAAATCGTGTAAACTTTGAAATCATATATGAATAAAACTAACATAATTCCTTTAAGACATGCGGATATTTTTTACAGCCTCAACATCACATTATTGATTCTTCCAAAAAAAAATAAAGGCTCCTAAAGAACGTCATAGATAACACTAGAGAACTTTACTCAAGTTTTCTTCACTCCTTTATGGGATGCACAACCCAGAGACAGAAAGTTGACACTATAGGATGCGCCACACATTTGGAAGACTTGTTGGTCATAAGAAATTTGATGATTGCCTATAGTCTAAGAATCATGGATATCAAACACAAAACAATACGAACACTATGACATGACAAAATATGTTTTGTAAGTGCAATACGAAGTGCTATGTCATGTCTAACGCGAGAGACAGACAAATGTGAAATAAGATAAGAAAATACTAGAAGCAAATCACCTACAATGTTTCTAATTCAGATAGTGAACCAATATCTCCAGATAGCTGGCCTGTCAAATCCGAGCTTGTTAATTTTCTGAAATGTTAGGAAGCAAGTTAATCTCACAACAAAAGATTCAGTACAAACCAAGCAACTTCACATAAAAATCCATAAGAAAAACTACATGGAAGTAACACGAGAGTCTGTGCACTTGATTCCCTCCCAAGTATCATCACAAGGATCCGAACCTGACCAACTGGGAGGTGTGTTCTTCAAGGTATCCATAAGAGACTTTAGAGCTCCGACTGCATGAGATATTACAGACGCAAAGCTAAGAATAAACATAAAAGTATCCAGATTTTTATCGCACTGAGAATATGCAGAAGAGAAGGTTGAATAATGAAGGGTTTCATTCTTTTTCGTATATGACAAATCATAAGTTTAGAATATACATAGAAGTATCCAACTTTTGATTGCACAGAAAATACGCAGAAGAGAAGGTTGAATAATGAAGGGTTTCAATTTTCATTCTTTTTGGTACTTGAAAAATTCGAAAGTTTGAAGTTACGGCTTCCTGCTAAAGCTTGAAGATGTACAAGTTTTGCATATCTTGTCTCATATGCAGAAACATGTGTTTTATGAAAGTTATTCAGATATCAATGAAGTTATATAATACATGAATTGAAAACTAAACTTACAATCCTCGTAAGCTGTTTCTGCTACTTCAACCATCAAACAGTTGAAAATAAGAACCAAAGACACTAGTATTCTTTCATCCATTATCTATGGTGGAACTGTAGGCTTCACTCTCATAACTTCCCCAATACACTTATATAGGAAAAGTTATAGACAGCACAATTTTTTTCTAGCTTTACTTCATCAGCTCTAGCATCACGTTTTAATCTTACCGTGACCCTTTACTGGGTCTTATCAAAGGATAGTTAATACTAATTCAAAGCTAGTTGATTAAGAACTTAGAATGTCTTAATAAGACATTCTAGTCATCTAATACAACAAACCAACTGTGATCATACATTTCTAAATCATCAAAATAAAAGGAAAAGAGAATGACGGTAAAATTTCAGTAACGTATGGAATAATATAAGTTAGAAAAATATCAAAGTTGTTGTTCCATGTGCTACGAAGAAAAGGACGTCTCTACCCTTGGAAGACGCTGAATATTACGTCTTCCACAAAAAGGTATTAAAGGCATCAAATCACTTTAAATCAAACACACATGATTACAAGAAATTAGAATAGTCAAAAGTGGAAAACCTTGTGGTGGCGTTCTCAAGGTGGTTTTCCCTAGTGTGGAAGGTATTGATAAAAAAGATAAGAAGCTCATAGTCATTGTACTTACAAATTGACTAAAATTATGTTAATATATATATATATATATTTATATAACTTTTGTATTGATAACTTAGCTTGAAAAGGTTCAGATGAAGTCACATGGAGCCATCTCTAAGGTAATTTATGGTTATGGTGTAATCCCAGTCTATCCGTTTCATGTATGCTAGAAATTTAGGGCATATTTGATAATATTTTTTATTTTCTTGTACTTAAAACAGTTTTGTAAAACTGTTTTCGAGAATAAGTTTTAAAAATAAGAAAATAAAAAAATCTGTTTGAATAATTGTTCTTAAAATCATAATTAGTGAGTGATAGATGAGTTATTCAAAATTTATAACTTTACCATTACTGAGATGAGTGTTTTTCACCTTTTCTTTTGTTTTTCAGAACAAAAACTACAAAATAATTTAAAGATGTTCTGAGTTTTCTATTCTTTTATTTTTCTGTTTCTCAGAACAGTTTATAAAAAACAACTTTACCAAATAAGTTTTTTTATTTTTCTGTTTTTGAAAATAGAAAAAACTATTTTTAAAGACTACATCAAACAGGCCCTTAAAGTTTGAAGTTTTTTTTTTTCAAAATTAAAGTTCATAGTTTTTTTTAATTTACTTTTCAATAGGTTTTAAATAGATTTCAGGATAGGTCAATCTTTTAAAAGGTTCATATTTGAGTCTAAAATGAAGTTTTATATAGGCTAATAGGTATGATTTATTTAGCTAAAAGTTAGCCTATTTCCACCCTTAACACAACAAAAACACACTCTACTTTCTCCTTCTTGTATTCTCCATGCTTTTCGTTTCTATGTTTCATTGTGGTATCAAAAGTTATTGTTAGCTATCTTAAGTGCTTGGAATAACTCCTTGGAATACTTTATCGGATCTCTACAATAAATATAGTGGAGGCGAATAACACCTTAAAAACAGTGTGATCATCATATGTTTCTAAGCACCGATCAATTTTCCATATACTACTTCTAACACCATGCCCACCTCACAAGGGTACATATAAACTGCCCCACGCGTAACACAGATTAACAATACCAATTATCTTAGTTTGTTATGTTGGTTTATTAGAACTAGTCGTCCTATTTTTGGCTAAAAAAAAAAGCTAGTCATTGTATTCTTTTGATTGGTTTTAAGCATAGTATGGAAAATCGGATCCAACCAACGGTTGAACTGGGAACTGGCCCCTTTACAGAGGAAAATCGGTTCACTTCAGAATCGGGACGAACCGGTACAGAACCGGCCGAACCGTTCAACAACTAGTTTGAACTGGTCTAACTTTTTTTTAAAGATAAAATAACATTATTTTAGTACTTAGTAGTATTGTTTTTTTTATAATTTTTTTTCATATTATAATATGGTATAAGTATTATCATAATATATAATTATTAATAATGATAACTTTATATCAATTGATTATTTTGAATTCAAAATATAATTATAAATAAATATTAATTTGTTTATATTTTAATATTAGGTTGTAAAATTCATTAATAATATTTCTAATTTTCTATATATTATTAAATTTACTTTTTATTATAGATTGAATGTTAATTTTATGATTATGGATAAATATCTTTTATATTTTTTATCTATATTATTTAAAATATATCAATTTATTTACAACCGGTTCAGTCCTAATCCGACCATTGAACCTTGAGCCAATATTTTGGCTGGTTTAATGGTCAATCCGATTTTTAATGCCTTGGTTTTAAGAATATACACTTTGTTGGTAAAAAAAAAAGGAAAAAGACAATTGAAGATATTTATATAATTGAAGTATATGAAATGAAAAAAGGCAAAAGACAATTGAAGATATTTATATAATTGAAGTATATTACTCATTTCATCCTATATTATAAGTAGCTTCACACATATTAAGAAATGTTTATTATATTTTTAAATTTATAAAAAATTAAAAATTTTAATTTTATCCTTATTAATTTCACATCTTTCATCAAATATAGCATAAATTGTAATACTAATAATATAATAATTGACGGATAAAAATGATAAATTATTGCATATTATTTTATATTATAAAACAAGAAAAAACCTTTATATATATTCCATCTGATCCATATTATAAGGTATTTAATATGACAAATTTTTAGTTTAAAATATAGAGCATTAGATTTTTTTTTCTATTTTATTTCTATTTTTAATATTTCTATACTCCTCATTTATAACTCAACATTATTTATAACCTAGCATAATAAAATATAATATTTAATAAGAATAAAGTAAAAATATAGGTATTTTTTACTTTAATTTTAAATAAAAAAATAATTTTCTTAGAGAGAATATATATTATAAGAGGGAGGGCGGGAGGGAGGATGTTGGTTGGTTTTAAATTTAAAATTATAACAACGTCGAGAAACTAATAGCCTGTTTGGATACTAAATTTAAGCACTTATGGACCTGTCGAGGACTAATAGCCTATTTGGATACTAAATTTAAGTACTTATGGGGTCTATAAGTGCTTATGTGGTGGAGTTGTCAAACGGAAACAGCTTTTCAAAAAGCACTTATACCTCAAATAAGTGCTTATAGAAGAAGCTGATTTTTTCAGCTTATGATAATCATTTATCCTCCCATAATCACTTATTTCATTTTTTCTTCTTATTATCCACCCAATAATCACTCAAACTCCAATATCTAAACACATTTCTTTTCTCAAAATCATTTATGAGGTAAAAATATCCAAACACAAATTACTTTTAACATAATCACTTATTTTCATAATCAATTATAAATAATTACTTATCTTTATAATTACTTACACATAATCTATTCTAAATATATCATTTATCAACGGCTATATTTGTGTGCATTGGGAGTTGGTGCATGCCTTCATTAAAAGGACAAAACAGGGCTCAAAGAGCACAGTAGCGAAGGATATGGGTACGGATAAGCACTCATGTAATTGGGGTAATACCAAATACGACGACGTCGAAGAGGAAGGAAGAATGGGGAGTGGTCGTCCATGGTGGTGGTGCGAGCTGGAGCTTCCGCTGGGAGTATCAGCTGAGACGTTTCGATTGGAGAAAGCAGTGTGCAGCCATGGCCTCTTCATGATGGCCCCCAACTATTGGGACCCTCTCTCTAACACTCTCACTCGCCCTCTCCGTCTCCCTCTTCCCGATGATCGCTCCTCCTCTTCTCCGTCGTCTGGATCTGTCATCGTTTCCATTTCTCAGCCCTCATGCGGTTCCAACTCGCTCAGTCTTCGAGTTCATGGAACCCGCTCCATCTCTCCTCAACAACAACACGCATTGCTGGTGTCACCATCGATCAATCCTCTCGAAAACCATTTGGGATATATATATTTATATGCTGAAAAGAATTGCTCTGTTCGGAAATACTTTGAATTTGTTGATTTGATCGCAAAAAATTGATTTCGACTTGGGTTTAGGGCTGACGCGGGAGTGCCAATTCTTTTTATTTAAAGCGAAAAATATTTATTTTAAGCAACATTTTTTAAATTTTAAATTTTTTATTAAAAATAACTAGATAAGTATTTTATGGATTTACTACAAACTTAAAATTATCATCGTTGAGATCCTTAATATGCTATTTCTTTCACTGGTAAAGATTTTTTATTTTTTTGAAAATTATCATGATTCCTAATCAAAGTGTTTTTAATTTTTTTTTATCCAAGACTACTTGATTGATTTAATAAGTGATTGTTTACCCTTTTTTCCTCTACTGCCAGGCTCAGGTGTCGAGAATGCTGCGTCTGTCAAAGACCGAAGAGAAAGCTGTGAGGGAGTTTAGAAACTTGTCCAACTATGGCGATGAGGATCAGAATAAAAGCTTTGCTGGAAGAGTCTTTAGGTCTCCCTCATTGTTTGAGGATATGGTCAAGTGCATCCTCCTCTGCAACTGCCAGTGAGTGTATTACTGTCTTTCTTTCATAGTCTGCTACTGAATCTAACTTGGTGACTGGCACACCATGTGGTTGATATAATGCCTACATGAAGAAAATATGAACTTGGGAGCAAGAGAATGTATTCACAATAATAACTTATAACTCTAAACAATGAGAATAAATATGATTTGGATCCTCTGAAGTTAAAGTGCTTCTGAGATGAAAGAGAATACGACACAAGAAGTGAGAGTGTATATGGAATTTACTTCCTATTTCTTTATTCGTCACTCCTTATCTTTCTTACTTGAGAAACACTTTGCAAACTTCTAACTTCAGAGGATTTAAACCTGAATAAATCACTATCCCTCTTTTCATGAAACTTCTAAATAATGGAATAGAGAATCTCCTGCTTCCCTCTACTTCAATAATGATTACTCAACTCCACTCTCTTCAGAAATCCCAAACTAACGAACAGAACAATTCAGGTGGTCAAGGACTTTGAGCATGGCTCAGGCACTTTGTGAGCTTCAGCTGGAACTGCAAAATGTATCCTCCTTCCCCTCGGTTGTTGAAGGAGGAGCCACAGTCTCTGGCAGTCGCAAAGTTGAGAATGAAGACTTCATTCCAAAGACACCAGCAACAAAAGAAAGCAGGAAAAAGTCCTCAAAGGGCAGGCGTCTTAAGAAGAAACTAGAATTCGAAGTAGATGGAAATTTGCAGGAAGATAATGTCCTTGCAACAAGAAGTTTGAACTCAAACTTGCCTCCAACTGAGACAGATGGAAATCCATGTCAAGATTGCAAATCTTGTGAAAATTCAAATGAGTTAAGTGCTGGTGATGAATCATTTCTTGGGTTCTCTAATAGGGGTATTGGGAATTTTCCATCCCCGGAAGAGCTGGCAAACCTTGATGAGAGTTTTCTGGCAAAGCGATGCAAACTTGGTTATAGAGCAGGTCGTATAGTGAAACTTGCTGGAGCTATTATTGAAGGTAGACTTCAATTAGAACTACTCGAAGAACTTTCTAAAGATGCAAGCTTATTAAGCTATAACCAGTTGACAGACCATTTGAAAGAAATTGAAGGATTTGGCCCTTTTACTAGTGCTAATGTTCTTATGTGCATGGGATACTATCATGTCATTCCAACCGATTCTGAAACGATTAGGCATTTAAAACAGGTGTTAGTCACGTACATTTCCTGTTTTCTTTATCCATTTGTGAAATGCTCTTGATATTTAGGAGATGTATTAATGCAGGTTCATTCAAGAAAATCCACAACTCAAACAGTTCAAAAAGACGTTGAAGAAATTTATGGAAAGTATGAACCATATCAGTTCCTAGCGTACTGGTAAGTAACAACATAACTGAAACTAAAAAACAAGGTGCTTAACATGAAGCACAGGCATTTGTGTCAAAGTTTTTGAATTAAGGAAACCAAATGAAAACTTTTATTGTACCAGAGGAATAAGATCTGAATTTAAGCCATATTATTTAGTGTTAGTCTTTTGAACTTAAATGGACCTTTCCATGGGAGTTTCCTTACCCAGTTCCTCAAATGGCTAGGTCTGAACTATGGGACTTCTACGAAAGAAGATTTGGGAAAATGAATGAAATGCCTTGCTCTGACTATAAACTCATGACTGCTAGTAACATGAGAAGCGAGGATAGAGGCAGAAGGAAGAGGAAGTAAGCATCTTAGCATGCCTATGCCAACAATGATGAGTTTTTCTATCCAAATCTACTCTTCGTGTTTGTTGCTCGTATGCCTAATTGAACAAAACATTTGGGGATCATGTAGAACTAATATTTTATTCAACGTTGATCATAACTCTCAAGTTAGTTCACATCTGTATATTGGTCAAAAATTCAAAATATATTTTTCATCTAACTGCATGGATTTCTGCTTTCTTCGGCTTTTAATCTATCCAATTGTGTTCGTTTATTTATTTATTTTTTTAACATCATCTTAGAAAATTAGACTTGCAAAAATGCTTAAACATATTAAAAGGTATGAGACAAATTGAAACTAAAAGATTAAGATATAAAAGTGAAACTACGTAGTTGAAGAAGAAAAGGACTGCAGACAATTTTGATGGTTTTACGGAAAAGCAAAATTTCAGAGTCATATTAGAAATCAAACATTCAAATCTAAGTAAAAATTTCAAAGTATTTACTAACAAGATGTTTCATGGTAGGAGTCCATGTAAAAGAACTTATTACAAACAAACAAAACCAAATGATACATAATAATGCACATTACAACCCTTATTGCCATAAAACGATATTACATGCTTGTTGAAGATTTAACCCGAAGCTAAATCAGATAATCCTCAGGCAATTTCAAGAACTCAATATCGGATAATGTTTCTGTGATCAATAAAAAACAAACATTGAAACTAAGCATAGTCAATGTAAAGGAGACTATTGGCTTCGACAAGTTCACAATACTGGAAAATAACAAGCATGGGTTATTCAATATTTGCCTCAAGTGCTTCAGGGATCACCACTTACCACTTCCACATGATTGGTTCAACTAAGTTCCTTGAGAGGGAGCATTAGGCTGGTTCTCCGGCAAAGCCTCTCGGATTTCCGAGACCTCATTGTATGTCTCATTCAATCTTGCTAGAATAGGGAACTCTGTCTGCATGCACAATAATATAATAAGTCCGAGATGATAAATTAATCAATGCAGTTCAATATACATGAAATCAGAGATTTCTAAAGGTACAAAAGAGATTGGGTTACTCAATATAAAGGGAAACTAGAGTAGATAATTGTTAATTACTCATTAAACGATCAAAGAAACATGCAAAAGAAAATGTGAAAAGTAAAATCGATTTGATTACACTGTTTTTGGCTATTACCAGTTATGAACTGATGAGTGATGACATAGAAAAAGGTCTTCAATCCTGTTATACTCATAACCCTTTATTATATCTTTTTCTTGATTGGATGGCCTATGGCTAATTAAATGTTTAGAGCATTGGTTTCCTTACAACCTGTTAACAATCAGCAAGTGGCAAAAAGCCTGCAAGTCTCTGAAATTACGTGAAAGCCAACTAACAATGAGATTGGAGGGCGAAACTAGAAAAGGACTGCTCCTTTTCATCAGAAAACCACTCCGCCAGAATCTAAAGCTATGGAATAAAACATCCTCTGCGTTCAATTTTAAGAATCGTGATAAGGAAGATCAAATCATGGACCGCTAAATCAAAGAGGCAGAATCATAACAGAGCAATACAACTCACACTTCAATACGACCATAACTCTCCTGGCCAAAAGAATGGTATAAGCAACAATGTACAGAATATTACCATGTCCACGTTGAACCTTGTTGCTGCTGCATGCAATTGAGGTGCTAAAAACAAATCTGCCTGCAAATGATAGTCAATTTGTTGAACTTTTGTTAGCCATGACATGCAACATACAGCAGAAAAATGGACTCAACGATATAAAGCTATTCCACATGCCTCTAATTGATCCTATTACAATTTTCAATGAGTAATTTGGAGTTATCACTTCATTAAATTATAGATACCAACTTCCAGAAAAAGGTCTCTGGTTTGTATTATATCAAAGATTTAAGCAAGGATGTCCATGCTAATTTATTTTGCTGAGAAAACAATGACAGCCAACTTTTTTTAAGCTCAATAAAATGGTAATAATTACATAAATTAACGCATTAATGTCTAGACATATAGATAAAGCAGAGACACATACCAGGAAAACATCATCTCCAGTTGCATATCTTCCTGCATGGTCTTTCAACAGTTTTTCAATTGCTGAAACACATTTAAATGAAACTAAGTTAGCCTAAAACCATCTTAAGCCAGGAATTCCATTCCTGGACAAACCAAGTACCTATATTGCTATTGAAAAGGATAAAATACAAATACAAATGTTAAAATAAATTCCTTGAACCATATGACGTTTTCAACCATTAACATGACCTACTACTAGGCAGATAAAACCTGAATGCTTAAGGTAACAGAAATTCTTTACTAAAGTGCCAGTAAGTTTTATAAATCAGAAACTCAACTTCATTGTCTATGGTTTAAAACGGAACTGCAAGTTTTACACTCTGGCCTCTGCACTATAAGGTTATGAGCAATAAATTCTCAAAACTGAATGAGAACCCACAGCAGAAAATTTGAGGCTCTGATGGTGATTGATGATATGTCTTGACCATCAGCATATTTCTCGTGAATATCTTTTTTGCACGAACTACCGATGTACGGACGAATAGAAAAAATTGAACAGGAATTGGATATTTTTGTCTGTTCATGTCAGATCAAAATGTTTATCAAGAAACAGAATATTTCCCTAGTAAACTGCAGTTGCTCTGTTTTATGTCAAATTCAACATTTGTGCTATTTAAATTGAACGTTTTGTCTACTATTAAGAGAGCCAGATCTGCAGACAGGAGCATCAACCATCAAGGATGCACAGTATACTTTTAGTCAACTGGACCAAATACCATTCAATGGTCATTTAAATGCAATATTCAGGCATTCAGTTTGAATAAAAGGCTAGAGGCAAACAAAGTCGAATTTGTGTGAATGAATATAGGGCCTGTTTGTTTATGCTTAGAAAAAAAGTGATTTTCAGATTATTTAAAAAAGTGATTAATTGTTTAGAGATTTTTTAAAAAGGAGAAATAATTTTGTGTTTGGTTAGAATAAAGAAAAGCACTTTTTAAATTGTTTAGCAAATAAAGAAAAAATATGGATTTATATTATAATATTCCTATGGGGTCAAATATTATTATTTTTATAATTTTTAAAATTACTTTGTTGAACCCCATCTCTTATATCTTTTTCTCTCCCATCTACAGCAATTATTTTTTTTTTCAGAAGCCATTTAGAGTAACTTCTCAAAATAAGCAAAAAACTGCTTTTTTTCAAATTTTTATTATTTTTAAAAATTTAAACAAATACCCTAAAAAATTTTAAAAGTACTTCTTTATATAAAAAAAGTGATTTTCACATAAAAAAAAAAGCTGAAACAAACATATTCATAAGCTAGTATTTCAAAGTAAATTTTCTAAAACTGAAAAAATGCATCATGCCAAATTGTCAATTGCCAATAATCCTTCATGAACTTCTTTTTCACCTTTTCTTGACCAAGTTAAAACTCACCAGTGAAGCCTTTTCTTATAACACTTTGGACCCAAGGAAGTTTTTCATCAGGGCCAATTTTTTCCTGAATGTATTTCTGTTAATGAAAAAAGCAAGATAAATGTAAATATATAACTTGCATTCTAGCATGCAGAAAAGGTTGCAAATTGAATCATAAAGAAACTTGTCACTCATAAGAAAAGAAAATCACTTAAAACATACCAATACACTGCGGTTTTGCAAAGGCTGTATACTGGAGGAAACAATATGGGCAACCTATCCATCACAGCAATAGAAGAGAACATGTGTCAGGGCCTGAAATCATATTCCTTGTTGGGAGGGACGCCCGTTTTCTTTTTGTTGGGGGGGGGGGGGGCGCGGGGGTGTGGTGTGTGGGGGTTTGGGAATGTGATGTGAGGCGGGAATCAAAAGAAGACTTAAACACACACTGAATTTCAGTAAAGGAGAAACTGATACAACACTAATAATATGAGACTTCACTTCTTGTGACAATCAATATATTAATTTCTGATTGGCATCCCCTTAGCATTGGAAAGAAAAGAACATAACACAACTGATCAGCCAATTTCCATCCACTTAGGATGTAATTTACAGATATATTTGCACAAACACTCCCATACTTTAATCCATTTGCAAATAACCATCATGTACTTGGAAGTCTGGATAACAGACCCCTCTGTTATCACTAGCTAGAGAGCTGACCTTCCCCATTCTTCCACAAATTCCCATTGACAAATCTTCCAATCCAAATCCACAATTTCAACTATTAAACCATGAGTTGATTTCATTTTCAAACCCTAATTATTGCATTTCCGATTTGGAACCTAGATACCCTCCCTCCCCTAATTGTCTGCTCACAATTTCATTCAAATTTTCAATTCTGAACCCTAAATATTTTGTTTGGAATCTCAAAGTCAAACACCCTTCTTCCCCCAATTTCCATTAGATATCTACAAAAAGGCAAATGGAAGAGTCTGCTCCCAAGCTTGTATAGTGCAAAGGGATCCATTGTCTGGATGTCAAAATACATGGTAAATGATTAAAAATGAGTCAAATTATAGCGGGTAATTATGAATTTTTCCCGAAAGAAAGGAAGTTATACCTGGAAATTGATTGTTCTTTTCTGAATATCAGGAGGCAGCAACGGATGCTGCGTAAACTTGTCCTCCAAATACTGCATATTAAATCCAAGAGAAAAGAAACACGATCAAGGAGAAATGAAAAAGGTTATAGAAAGAATTTGCATTTCCAAACTCCAAAGGAAACCCAAGTGGAATAAAGCAGAGATACTCACCATAATGATGGCCAAAGAATCAGAAATTACAAAGTCCCCATCCACGAGAACAGGAACAAAACCGACAGGATTGAGCTCCAGGAAATCTGAAATGTCAAAACAGAACAACAAGACAATTAAGCAAATGTAACTACAGTAAATCCATTAATCTGTCAGGTCCCTCAATTCACAAATTATACACCAATATCACTGTTCTTTTGTTTATTTGCTGTTTATCATTATCAAGTACAAAATTGGAGTGACAGAACAGAAAGGAAAACAAACCAGCTTCAAATTGTTCTCCCTTCAGTAAATCGACGGCTTTGTACTCATATTTTAGCCCTGAAATCAAAACACACTAAACTGATATGGATTCAGTAATTGGGCTTTATGCTCACAAGACATTTATATGACAAATTTCAACCACAGGAGAGAGAGAAACAGTCATGGTTTTGTCTGTAATCACTTATCAGTACCTTTCAGGTTGAGAGCAATTCGGACTCGAAAGGCGCATGAGCTCCCCCAATACGAATACAGCTTTAGCTTATTATCAGCAACCCCATCACCACTCGCAGTTGCCTAATGAAACAATAGAAAGCAAGGAAAATTAGCGCTCCACTTTTTGTCTCAGGCAGAATTTGGCAATGAGGGGTTGTTGGTACTGGGAAAAAGAGGATACCATCACAGTGATCAGAGAAGAGGCAGGCAGGAAGAAGCGGATATTAGATGACACCAAAGCTAGAGTTTGCTACTTGCATTTAGTATCACCACCTATATAGGTGCGGTGAAGGCTGAGGCCATGCATTGCTCCCGAGTCATTTTCGTTTATTGATAAAAATGAACGAATATATCAACATAAAATCATATATATCATTTTGTTGCATTTTGTATATTTTTCATTTTCATCCTTTCAATTTTTTATATGCTTTATTAGGTTTTATGCAACTTTTTTCATTCTTTCAATTTTTATTACATATTTTAATAGAGAGATATCCAATTAAATATACTTCTCTCGATTTATAAAACTATACAAATATTCTCCTAACTATAAGTAGAGATGGGAAATGGACTAGTCCTACTCAAATGAATTAACTAGTGATGGGTTGTATGAAAAATGGGTTGGGTTAGACATGTCCATTTTCCTAATGGATTATACAAATTTCAACCCAATCCAACCATTCAAATCACCAATATATATATATATATATATATTTTCAAAATTTTTTCAATAAGTCAATCTAAATTTTTAAAATTTAGATAAAAATTATTCTTGGTAAATTTATATAACAAATATGTGATTAATCATATAAGTGAATTACTATTTTGGACCAGCATCTTAATTTTATTATAAAATGAGACTTATTATTAATTTAATTATAAAAAGGTGACCAACTTTTTTAAATTAAATATATAAAATATAAAATTATCAAAATATTCTTAAATTTTATTTTTTTTCCTATCATTATCAACGGTCATCGGCTGTTTTTTAAGTAATATATAACAAAAAAATTAAATAAATTATCAAAATATAACATGTTAAAAACATTTATCACACAACAAAATATTCAAAGTCAATACGCCTTTGATGGTTACACAGCGGTCAAATAGCAGTAAATTGACTTTTGTGTTGTTATATATATTTTTTAACTTTTTATAAAAGTAGGTGGTACCCTGCCATCCTAATCCCTACATTCCTCAACCCCGTCCCCCCTCGTTGAACACACCACCCCCTCCACAGTGTTATTTATATCAATTAATATATATATATTATAATTATATTATAATTATATTAATTATACAGAATAATATAATATATATTTTAATTTAAAAATATCTCATCTACATGAAAAAATATATTTTATACATTCATTAAAATCAATATATATTTTGAATATATTTTGAAGTTATAAATAGATTACATAAAAATTATTAAATATATTTTCAAAAATTTTATTTTATATGTATATATATATTGTAATATTTGCACTTATCAAAATAAATAAGATTAAAAATATATCTAATTGATAAAAGATATATTATGAATTACTTAAAATATATTAATGCATGTCTTTTAAATATTTTATGATATTAATGTAGTTGCTCAAATAAAAATATAAAATTAAGTACCTCTATAATTTTAAAAGTAGGTGTGCTAAATATATGAACCTCAACATAAAGAAATATAGTCTAATTTCTTTAAATAATTGTGAATTCTTTGTATCCTTATAGTATGAGTATGCAAAAACTGATTAATAGTCAACCCAATGTCTGATTATTCAAATACTGAATTAGATTCCAAATTTGACAAATGAGTTATAAATTTAGAGTAAACAAGTTGCAAAATATGTAAAATAAGTTGTAACAAAATTGAAATAATTCATAGTAAAAATTTGAAAATAAGTTACAAATTCAAAGTAAGTAAGTTGTAAACTCTAAAAAAGAAGTTGTAAAAGTATTGAAACAATTTATAATAAAAATTTCAAAAATAAGTTGAAAATTTAGAATAAATAAATTGTAAAGTAAAAACTTGAAAACTAAGTTACAAAATTTAAAAAAAAAAAGTTGTAAATATTTTTCTGACAAATGTTAATCGATCGCCCATGGGCATTGATTAGCGGCCGATGACTGTTGATTGTCGATAATAGAGGAAAAAATAAAATTTGATGATATTTTGGTAATTTTATATTTTTTATATTTCTTTTTATTACTAAATGAATAGTAGGTCACGTTTTATAATAAAATTGAAATGTTAGTTCTAAATAATAATTCCCTCCATCATATATATATATATATATAGTAATATAAATTTTTATGAGTTAACAATTTGATTAAAAATTGTTATTTATAATAAGAGATTTTTAAATTTTTATTTATTTTTTTATTATAATTTTGTGGGTTTTTTTAATGCCATTATTTATCCAATTTTTTAATGTGTTCTTCCAAGTCATGTAGTGTCTTTTTTTTTTTCCATTTTGGACTTACTTTAATTTTTTCTCCCTCATTGGCACATATTAAAACTTGTAAAAAAAAAAAGGCTAACCCAAATGACCCATAAGTGATATAATCCATATTAATTCTATCCCATTTTAATTGGGTTACATATTTTGTAACTCAATCCATATCTTTTGTATGGATTAAATGGGTCAATCCACATATTGTAACCCGTATTTCTAGATCCAATTATAAGTGAGTTAGACTATTAATAATTTATAAATAATAAGATATTTATAAATTTTACATTTTATATTGAATATACACTTTTTCTATGTATTGCGAAGGAAGTAAAAAAATAATTTATATTTTATATATATATTTGACAACGATAGTAACACGGCACGGGAAACGTAGAGAGGATAGTCACGACACGAAACTGATGAAGAAAGGATGGGTGACGTAAATGATACCCAGACTAGAGAGAGGAGCTCCAGATGCTGTTCACGATGATTGGACCAGCGAGTTACAGGATGGAGAATTTGTGTCCCTTCTTGTCCCTTACTCACCTGTCCGTCTCCAGTTCAAATTATCTATTGTTAGATCAATCCCACGGTAGAGACTAGAGATCACATTTGTTCCTTTCCAGTGCAACGGTCAAACTAATCGCTCCAGGCCTCCAGCATATTCTGTGTCTATGATGCGTATAAAATGAAATAGAAAAAAGAAAAATTATAGTGAAAAATCAGGTGACATTAAGGTTAGTTTAGTACGTTCTAAACTACTTTCTCGAAACCAAATAAGAAAGGAGCTTCCTTCCTAAGCATGTTTAGTAACATGTTTAGTACGTAGGAAGAGAGGTTCATTTTTTTTTTTTTGTGTGGATAGAAAAGGAGGTTCATGAGAAAGATAATTTTCTTATTTTGTCATAACCAACTTTTTTATTAAAAAAAAATGGAAAGAGGTTGCTTTCTTTATTATTAAAGAGATATTTATATCATTTAGTTATTTCTTTTATTTTTAAACACTTTTTTTTTCTACTGATGAACTAAATATACATTTAAATTATAAAGTTATTTTTTAAAAAAATTTCTTCCTATTCCCATTATCATTGTCATTTTATACCAAATATAACATAAGTCTCTTCAAAGAAAAAAAATCATTGATTTAAAAATATATCATATTTATTTTTTATTTCTTTTTATACAGAGCAATGCTCTTGTCGATGGCCTACCGTTAGCCAAGTTACTTGCCATACGGTCCACTGTTAGCCAAATCCACACATATATTGCCGTTTGGTGTCATGTGGATTGATGCTTTGCAAACGGCGGAAATAAATAGGAATGATTTCAAAACTTTCGAACCAGGGCCATTTTCAAAATAAACGAAAATTATAGGGGCCAAAGAGTTAATTTTTTTCAAATCAATTTAGACAATAAAATGAAATAGAATTATAAATATCAATATGCCAGCTCATCAGATATTGAAGGAAAATAAAACATACTGTTGTTTATTATGGAGAGGACGAAACACGACAAAAAAAGTAGATATCATACATGGCAAAAGTTTATTTATCAAAGCATTCTTCTTCCTTTTTATTGCCATTGTTAGTTCACTCTGAAATTATATCAAGTTAATGCCATTAGTGCATTGTACAAGTATTACATTTTTTTCAACTACTTTAAAATTTCTACGACCACGCAAGCATCTATAATATGTTTGAAGTAATGATAGGTTACCCTAAATCATGGTTTTGAAAAGCTAAACTAGCGTTCTTTTACTTTTAGGTGCAAAATTGGTGGCACCATCAATAACACATCAGGCCAAGGATAGTGTATTCCAAGTCACCCTGGGACCTCACTTTGTAATGAAATGCCTACCAAACCCAAGTATATAAAGCCTCCAAAGCACATATAGATAGATAAAACAAAATTCTAAGATGAAGCGGAAAGAAACACAAACTCTGATGGAATTGGTCACTATTGTCTCTTCAAAACAGGCTTGACGCAGCTTAGCTTTCATACAGCCCAACTGAATGCAAGTGTTTGGAATATGAGATTATAACCTCCACAAAAAAAAAAATGAGATTATAATCCAAACTTGACATGCTATTGCTCTCATTGATAAATTTTTTTTTTTTGGAAATTATCATGATTCATGATCAAACAAAGTGTTTTTAATTTTTTTTTATCCAGGACTAAAAAAGATACTTGTTGATTCTAACAAGTGACTGTTTACCCTTTTTTCTTCTGCTGCCAGGCTCAGGTGTCAACAATGCTGCGTCTGTCAGAGACCGAAGAGAAAGCTGTGAGGGAGTTTAGAAACTTGTCCAACTATGGCGATGAGGATCAGAATAAAAGCTTTACTGGAAGAGTCTTTAGGTCTCCTACACTGTTTGAGGATATGGTCATGTGCATCCTCCTCTGCAACTGCGAGTGAGTGTATTATTGTCTTTCTTTCATAATCTGTGCCTGAATCTAACTTGGTGACTGGCACACCATGTGGTTGATATAATGCCTACTTGAAGAAAATATGAACTTGGGAGCAAGAGAATTTATTCACAACAATAACTAATAACCCTAAACAATGACAATAAATCTGATTTAGATCCTCTGAAGTTGAAGTGCTTTTGGGATGAAAGAGATTATGACGCAAGAAGTGAGAGTGTATATGGAATTTACTTCCTATTTCTTTATTCATCACTCCTTATCTTTCTTACTTGAGAAACACTTAGCAAACTTCTAACTTCAGAGGATTTAAATCTGAATAAATCACTATCCCTCTTTTCATGAAACTTCTAAATAATGGAATAGAGACTCTCCTGCTTCCCTCTACTTCAATAATGATTACTCAACTCCACTCTCTTCAGAAATCCCAAACTAACGAACAGAACAATTCAGGTGGTCAAGGACTTTGAGCATGGCTCAGGCACTTGTGAGCTTCAACTGGAACTGCAAAATGTATCCTCCTTCCCCTTGGTTGTTGAAGGGGGAGCCACAGTCTCCGGCAGTCACAAAGATGAGAACGGAGACTTCATTCCAAAGACACCAGCGACAAAAGAAAGCAGGAAAAAGCATAAGACCTCTGGTTTTTCCTCGAAAGGCAGGAGTCTTGAGAAGAAACTAGAGTTCGAAGTGGATGGCAATATGCAGGAAGATAATGTCCTTGCAACATGAAGTTCGAACTCAACCTTACCTCCAACTGAGATAGAAGGAAATCCAAATAAAGATTGCAAATCTTGTGAAAATTCAAATGAGTTAAGTGCAGATGATGAATCATTTCGTGGGTTCTCTAATAGGGGTATTGGGAATTTTCCATCCCCGGAAGAGCTAGCAAACCTTGATGAGAGTTTTCTAGCAAAGCGATGCAAACTTGGTTATAGAGCAGGTCGTATAGTGAAACTTGCTCGAGGTATTATTGAAGGTAGAATTCAATTAGAACTACTCGAAGAACTTTCTAAAGATGCAAGCTTATTAAGCTATAACCTGCTAACAGACCATTTGAAAGAAATTGAAGGATTTGGCCCTTTTACTTGTGCCAATGTTCTTATGTGTTGAAACTTGAGAATAAAACACACATATATGAAAGAAATATTTTGCCACCCTTTATTGAAAAACAAACAGAGCCTTTAAATAGGCCTTTTACATAACTGAAAGAGAAACTAATTCCCACTAATCTGTGACTGGATCCTAACGTGCATACAACTAGAAGAGAAAAAATAGGGATACACATCCGTAACAAACTAGTGGACTAGTGGCAGACCCATTCTTCCTAGATTATAGCTGACTCAGTTAAACAGTTGCCAATTTTGGATCACTCCTCAACACTCCCCCTTGATCCAAAATTACGCACACCAAGCAAACTCCTCAAGTGCTCATGTCTGTTTCTTGCAAGTGGTTTCGTGAGGATATCTGCACTTTGTTCTTCAGTGCTGCAATATTGAAGACTTATCTTTCCTTCAGCAACCAAGTCTCTGATAAAATGTGCCCTTATATCAATGTGCTTGGTCCTACCGTGAAACACAGGATTTTTTGTCATAGCTATTGTTGCTTTGTTATCACAGTATATTTTTGTTGCTTCCCTTTGCTCCTGTCCAAGATCCTCCAGTATTCTTTTTAGCCAAATTGCTTGACATGCTGTTGCAGTTGCTGCCATAAACTCAGCTTCTGAAGAAGATAGTGCAACAGTTGCCTGTTTTTTTGAACTCCATGAAACCACACCAGATCCAAGACTGAATACATACCCTGTAGTGCTTCTATGATCTTCCATGCATCCTGCCCAATCACTGTCAGTGTATCCAATAAGATTACATTGTTTCACCTGTTCATACCATATTCCCAAATCTAGAGTCCCTGCTACATATCGCAGAATTCGTTTTGCAGCTCCATAATGATGCTTTGAAGGAGTGTGCATGAACCTGGATATTACTCCAACCGAATAAGAGATGTCAGGTCTAGTGTGAGTTAAATAAATGAGACCACCTACCAGGCTTCTGTATTGCTGTGCGTTAGTTTCTTCAGTACCATCATCCAACAGCAATTTCTCATTCGTATTCATTGGTGTAGCAGCTGTCTTGCAACCCATCATATGAAACCTTTTCAATAAATCAGTTGCATACTTCTTTTGAGAGATAAAGATGCCATTTTCCACCTGCTTTACTTCTATTCCAAGAAAATAATGTAATAAACCCAAATCTGACATTTCAAACTCCTTTTTCATATTTGCTTGAAATTGTCCAACAATGACAGAAGATGAGCCCATGTAAATCATATCATCTACATAAAGACTAACAAACAAGATCTCCTTACCTTCCTTCTTAATATAAAGTGTGGGCTCACTTCTGCTTCTGTTGAACCCATTCTCAAAGAAGTAAGAATTAATTTTCTCATACCATGCTCTTGGGGCCTGCTTCAACCCATAGAGAGCTTTCTTTAGCCTATACACCTTTTCTTCTTCATTCTGAACTACAAATCCTGCAGGTTGCATTACATAGACTTCTTCTTCTAGTTCACCATTAAGAAAGGCTGATTTGACATCAAATTGATACACACTCCAGTTTAATTGTGCAGCAAGAGCCAAGAAAGTTCTTACCGTTTCAAATCGTGCAACAGGAGAGAAAGTATCTTCATAATCGACTCCATGTTGTTGAGCATAGCCCTTTGCCACCAACCTTGCTTTGTGTTTCTGTATACTTCCATCTGCATTGTACTTGGTCCTAAACACCCATTTTACTCCAATTGCTTTCTTATCCTTAGGCAAATCAACCAGCTCCCATGTTTCATTCTTTTCTATTGCCTTTAATTCTTCTTCCATAGCCTTCTTCCATTCTGTTTTTGTGATTGCTTCCTCAAAGCAATTTGGATCAGCTACAAACAGAGCCTGTGTTGCTTCATAAATATCTCTCAAAGATTTGTAACCTTGTGGCCTCACTTCTTCAGATGAATCTGTAGCCATTTCATTACTTGATGGAGACGTTGCTGGTGTGGAGACGTTGGAGCTCCCTGGGGTGATGGGTGGAGTTTGAAGTAAATTGTCACCATTGTTTTGCTCTTCTTCTATGGCCAATTTTTCAAGATGAATACCTCCTTTGTTGTCTTCTCTCCATGTCCATCCTCCTTCCTCATTAAATATCACATTTCTGCTAATAATGATCTTCCCATTCATGGGATTGTAAAGCCTGTAAGCTTTAGAGCTAGTTGAATAACCAACAAAAACACACTTTATGGCTTTTCCATCTAGTTTGCTGTGAATTTGTGAGTCAATTAGTGTATAAGCAACGCAAAGACTTTTAAGTAGCTTACCCTGGGTTTTCTACCAGTCCACACTTCATAAGGTGTCTGATTTGGAACAGCTTTTGTTGGTGAGATATTTAGGAGATATACAGCAGTGGCAATAGCTTCTCCCCAAAATTTTGTGGGCAACCCCTTTTCTTGAATCATACTTCGTGCCATCTCCACCACAGTTCGATTTTTCCGTTCGGCCACACCATTTTGTTCTGGAGTGTATGGAGTTGTGAGCTCTCGGTGAATGCCATGATCTTCACAAAAAGAGTTGAATGCTTGCGAAGTGAACTCTCCCCCTCGATCTGTTCTCACCACCTTGACATACTGGCCACTTTGCTTCTCAACTAGGAGTTTAAATTTCTTGAAAGCTTCAAATGCCTCAGCTTTGTTTTGCAAAAAATACACCCAAGTCATTCGACTGTGATCATCAGTTAAAAGCATAAAAAAAATGACTTCCTCCAAATGTCTCAGTCTTCATTGGTCCACACAAGTCTGCATGGATTAATTCTAGGTTGGTTGATGCCCTCCATGCCTTCTCTGTAGGGAAGGGTTTCTTACTTTGTTTTCCATAAATGCATGCTTCACACACATCTAAGGTTTCAAGCTTTGGAATTCCTCTCACCATTTCCTTTTGTTGCAGCAGCTTTAAACTTTTGAAGTTGAGATGCCCATATCTCCTGTGCCAGAGCTTTGTTTCTGCATCTTCTTTTGCTATCATCACACAACTTTCCAGGTTAGAAAAATCTACTAGAAACAATTTGTTCTTTGTCATGCTTGTTTTCATCACTTCTTGACCTGTTTCCTTACTTTTAATTAGACACGAAGAATCATCAAACACCACAATATATCCACTTGTGATCAATTGTCCAACACTTAACAGGCTTTGGGACAAACTTGGGATGAAAAATACATTACAAAGGCAACTAATTTTACCATTGCTGTTTCGTATTGCAACTGTGCCTTTTCCTTCAATTTGAATACATTTGTTGTCACCAAGTCTGACTTCTTTCTTATAGCTTTCATCCAGCTCTTCAAACAAGGTTTTGTTGCATGTCATGTGGTTCGAGCATCCACTGTCTAGAAACCAGATATTCTGCTTATCTGAGTCCTCTTCCACCGTTGCCATGAACAACCTGTAATCATCATCTTCTTCTCCATTTTCAGCTTCCTCTGCATAATTTGCTTGATTCTGTCTTGACCAGCAATTTGCTTGAGTATGACCATAACGCTTGCAGTAAAAACATTGAATACCTTGGCTTCGACCTCTTCCACGTCCTCGGCCTGCACTTCTTCCTCCTCTCCAAGTTGTTTCACCACCATGCTTGGACCCTTCTACTGCTGAAGGCTCCCCCTTTATGTGAAATGCCTTCTCCTCATCTTGTTCATTGGGTCGATTGATTCTTGCTTCATGGGCTTGCAGAGAACCCATCAACTCATCAAAGGTGAAGATAGTTAGATCCTTTGATTCCTCAATAGTTGCTACAATGTGATCATATTGAGGCGTTAAACTTCTTAACACCTTAGTCACAACAGTTTAATCATTACACTGTTCACCATAAACTCTCATTTGACTCACTAATGCTGAAACTCTGGAGAGGAACTCTTGGACTGATTCATTTCTCCTCATCATTGCAGTTTCAAACTCTCGCCGAAGTGTCTGCAATTTGACTGCCATAACCTTACTGTCGCCTTGAAACTCTTTCTGCAGGATTTGCCATGCCTCCTTGGATGAAGTTGCACCCATGATCCTTGGAAATATATCCTCATGAACATCCTGTTGAAGGAAGAAAAGTGCTTTTGCATCCTTCTTCTTATTCTCCCTCATTCTGACGGCTTCATCAGGGTCAGGAACACCTTCCTCAACAAGCTCCCACAAATCTTGTGATTTGAACAATGTCTTCATTTTTACGCTCCAGAATTGGTATTTGTCCCCATTAAACACAGGGATGAGTGGCTGTGAAGCTGAGGGCCCGTTTGTTGCCATTTGAAGGAGCCTTTGGTGTTTCACTCGTTTTTGGTAGATTCACCTCACGTGTTTCACTCTCTCAGACGCCCAGTTGAAGAACGAACCTGGCTCTGATACCAAATGTTGAAACTTGAGAATAAAACACACATATATGAAAGAAATATTTTGCCACCCTTTATTGAAAAACAAACAGAGCCTTTAAATAGGCCTTTTACATAACTGAAAGAGAAACTAATTCCCACTAATCTGTGACTGGATCCTAACGTGCATACAACTAGAAGAGAAAAAATAGGGATACACATCCGTAACAAACTAGTGGACTAGTGGCAGACCCATTCTTCCTAGATTATAGCTGACTCAGTTAAACAGTTGCCAATTTTGGATCACTCCTCAACATTATGTGCATGGGATACTACCATGTCATTCCAACCGACTCTGAAACGATTAGGCATTCAAAACAGGTGTTAGTCACGTACATATACTATTTTTATTATCCATTTGTGAAATGCTCTTGATATTTATGAGATGTATTAATGCAGGTTCATTCCAGAAAATCCACAACTCAGACAATTCATAAACACGTTGAACAATTTTATGGAAAGTATGAACCATATCAGTTCCTGGCGTACTGTAAGTCATAAAATTGCTGAAACTATGAAACAAGGTGATTGACATGGAGCACAGGCATATGTGTCAAAGTTTTTTATTGAATTAAATAAACCAAATGAAAACTTTTATTGTACCAGAGGAATAAGATATGAATTAGTCATGTTATTTAGTGTTTGTCTTTTGGACTTATGGACCTTTCCATGGGAGTTTCCCTACCCAGTTCCTCAAATGGCTTGGTCTGAACTATGGGATTTCTACGAAAGAAGATTTGGGAAAATGAATGAAATGCTTTGCTCTGACTATAAACTCATAACTGCTAGTAATATGAGAAGCGAGGGTAGAGGCAGACGGAAGAGGAAGCAAGCATCTTAGCATGCCTATGCCAACAATGATGAGTTCTTCTATCCAAATCTACTCTTCGTGTTTGTTGCTCGTATGCCTAATTGAACAGAACATTTGGGCATCATGTAGAACTAATATATTATTTAACGTTTTCCAAACTCTTAGATTAGTTCATGTCTGTATATTGGTCAAAAATTCAAAATATATCTTTCATCTAACTATGCATGGACTTCTGCTTTCTTTGGCTTTTAATCTATCCAATTTTGTTCGTTCATTTATTTATTTTTTAAAATGTCATCTTAGAAAATTAGACTTGCAAAAATGCTTAAACATACTGAAAGATATGAGACGAATTGAAACTAAAAGACTAAGATATGAAAGTGGAACTGCGTAGTTAAAGAAGAAAAGGACTGCAGACAATTTTGATGGTTTTACGGAAAAGCAAAATTTCACAACCATATTAATGTAAGTAAAATTTCAAAGTATTTACTGACAAGATGTTTCATGCTAGCAGTAAATAAACAAAGTTATACATAATTACGCATATTACAACCCTTATTGCCACAAAACGATATTACATGCTTGTTGAAGATTTAACCAGAAGCTAAATCAGATAATCTAACCAGAAGCTAAATCAGATAATCCTCCGGCAACTTCAAGAACTCAATATCGGATAATGTTTCTGTGATCAATAAAAAGTAAACATGGGTTGCTCAATATCGCCTCAACTGCTCCAGGGATCATCGCTTACCACTTCCACATTATTGGTTCAACTAAGTTCCTTGAGAGGGAGCATCAGGCTGGTTCTCCGGCAAAGCCTCTCGGATTGCCGAGACCTCATTGTATGTCTCATTCAATCTTGCTAGAATAGGGAACTCTGTCTGCATGCACAATAATATAATAAGTCCAAGGTGATAAATTAATCAATGCAGTTCAATATACATGAAATCAGAGATTTTTAAAGGTACAAAGGAGATTGGGTTACTCAATATAAAGGGAAATTAGAGTAGATAATTGTTAATTACTCATTAAAAGATCAGAGAAACAGATGCAAAAGAAAATGTGAAAAGCAAAATCGATTTGATTACTCTGTTTCTGGCTATTACCAGTTATGAACCGATGAGTGATGACATAGAAAAAGGTCTTCAATCCTGTCATACTCATAACCCTTTATCATCTCTTTTTTTCTTGATCGGATGGCCTATGGCTAATTAAATGTTTAGAGCATTGGTTTCCTTACAACTTATAAACAATCAGCAAGTTGCAAAAAGCCTGCAAGTCTCTGAAATTATGTGAAAGCCAACTAACAATGAGATTGGAGGGCGAAACTAGAAAAGGACTGCTCCTTTTCATCAGAAAACCACTCCGCCAGAATCTAAAGCTATGGAATAAAACATCCTCTGCGTTCAATTTTAAGAATCGTGATAAGGAAGATCAAATCATGGACCGCTAAATCAAAGAGGCAGAATCATAACAGAGCAATACAACTCACACTTCAATACGACCATACCTCTCCTGGCCAAAAGAATGGTATAAGCAACAATGTACAGAACATTACCATATCAACGTTGAACCTTGCTGCTGCATGTAATTGAGGTGCTAAAAACAAATCTGCCTGCAAATGATAGTCAATTTGTTGAACTTTAGTTAGCCATGACATGCAACATACAACAGAGAAATGAACTCAACAGATAGAAACCTACTCCACATGCCTCTAGTTAATCCTATAATAATTTTCAATCAGCAATTTGGAAATGTATTAACCAGAGCAGAAGACAGAACACGGAATATATTATATCCTGTTCCCAGATGAAAGGATGCTATCCTTATCCATGTTTTGCATCATACTGGATCTAGGCAAAAGAGTTATCACTTCATTAAATTATGGATAGCAGCTTTCAGAATAAAAGGTCTCTGTCCCATATTATATCATAGATTTAAGTAAGGCTGTCCATGTTAATTTATTTTGCTGAGAAAACGATAACAGCCAACTTTTTTAAGCTCAATAAAATGGTGATAATTGCATAAATTAACACATTAATATCGAGACATATAGATAAAGCAGGACACATACCAGGAAAATTTCATCTCCAGTTGCATATCTTCCAGCGTGGTCTTTCAACAGTTTTTCAATTGCTGAAACACATTTAAATGAAACTAAGTTAACCTTAAACCATCTTAAGCCAGGAATTCCATTCCTGGACAAACCAAATACCTATATTGCTATTGAAAAGGATAAAATACAAATACCAATGTCAAAATAAATTCCTTGAACCATATGACGTTTTCAACCATTAACATGACCTATTACTTGGCAGATAAGACTTGAATGCTTAAGGTAACAGAAATTCTTTCCTCCAATGCCAGTAAGATTTACAAATCAGAAACTCAACTTCATTGTCTATGTTTTAAAACGGAACTGCAAGCTTTACACTCTGGCCTCTGCACTGTAAAGTTATGAGCAATAAATTTTCAAAACTGAATGAGAACCCACAACAGAAAATTTGAGGTTCTGATGGTAATTATGATGGTGTCGACCATTAGCATATTCTTTGTAAATATCTTTTTTCACCAACTACAGATGTAAGGACGAATAGAAAAATTGAACAGGAATTGGATTTTTTGTCTGTTCCATGTCGGATTGAAATGTTTATCAAGAAACAGAATATTTCCCTAGTAAACCCCAGTTGCTCTGTTATATGTCAAATTCTACATTTGTGCTATTTTTTTTTTTTGGACTATCTACTTTTGTGCTATTTAAATTGAACATTTTGTCTCCTATAAAGACAGCCAAATACTGCAGACAGGAGGGTCAACCATCAAGAATGCACAGTATGCTTCTAATCAATTGGACCAAATACCATTTCATGGTCATTTAAATGCAATATTCAGGCATTCAGTTTGGATAAAGGGCTAAAGGCAAACCAAGTCAAATTTGTGTGAATGTGTAATCTGTTATCACCAGATATAAGCTAGCATTTCAAAGTAAAATTTCTAGCTGAAAAAATGTGTCATGCCAAATTGCCAATAATCCTTCATGAACTTCTTTTTCGGTTTTTCTTTTCTTGACTAAGTCAAAACTCACCAGTGAAGCCTTTTCTTATAACATTTTGGACCCAAGGAAGTTTTTCATCAGGGCCAATTTTTTCCTGAATGTATTTCTGCCAATGAAAAAAGCAAGATAAATGTAAATATATAACATGCATTCTAGCATCTAGAAAAGGTTGCAAATTGAATCATAAAGAAACTTCTCACTCATAAGAAAAGAAAATCACTTAAACATACCAATAGACCGAGGTTTTGCAAAGGCTGTATACTGGAGGAAACAATATGGGTAACCTATCGATCACAGCATTAGAAGAGAACCTGTATCAGGGCCTAAATAATATCCCCTGTTGGGAGAGGGGGTTGCAGGGGGTAATCAAAAGAAGACTGAAATACACACTGAATTTCAGAAAAGGAGAAACTGATAGAACACTAATAATATGAGAATTCAATTCTTGTGTCAATCTATATATTAATTTCTGATTGGCATCCCCTTAGCATTGGAAAGAAAAGAACATAACACAACTGATCAGCCAATTTCCATCCACTTAGGATGTAATTTACAGATATATTTGCACAAACACTCCCATACTTTAATCCATTTGCAAATAACCATCATGTACTTGGAAGTCTGGATAACAGACCCCTCTGTTATCGCAAGCTAGAGAGCTGACCTTCCCCATTCTTCCAGAAATTCCCATTGGCAAATCTTCTAATCCAAATCCACAATTTCAACTATTAAACCATGAGTTGATTTCATTTTCAAACCCTAATTATTGCATTTGCGATTTGGAACCTAGATACCCTTCCTCCCCTAATCGTCTGGTCACAATTTCATTCGAATTTTCAAGTCTGAACCCTAAATTTCGTTGGGAATCTCATAGTCAAACGCCCTTCTTCCCCAAATTTCCATTAGATATCTACAAAAAGGCAAATGGAAGAGTCTATTCCCAAGTTTGTATAGTACAAAGGGATCCACAACTGGATGTCAAAATACATGGTAAATGTTTAAAAGTGAGTTAAATTACAGGGGGTAATTGTGAATTTTTCCCAAAAGAAAGGAAGTTATACCTGGAAATTGATTGCTCTTTTCTGAATATCAGGAGGCAGCAACGGATGCTGCGTAAACTTGTCCTCCAAATACTGCATATTAAATCCAAGAGAAAAGAAACACGATCAAGGAGAAATGAAAAAGGTTATAGAAAGAATTTGCATTTCCAAACTCCAAAGGAAACCCAAGTGGAATAAAGCAGAGATACTCACCATAATGATGGCCAAAGAATCAGAAATTACAAAGTCCCCATCCACGAGAACAGGAACAAAACCGACAGGATTGAGCTCCAGGAAATCTGAAATGTCAAAACAGAACAACAAGACAATTAAGCAAATGTAACTACAGTAAATCCATTAATCTGTCAGGTCCCTCAATTCACAAATTATACACCAATATCACTGTTCTTTTGTTTATTTTCTGTTTATCATTATCAAGTACAAAATTGGAGTGACAGAACAGAAAGGAAAACAAACCAGCTTCAAATTGTTCTCCCTTCAGTAAATCGACGGCTTTGTACTCATATTTTAGCCCTAAAATGAAAACATACTAAACTGATAAGGATTTATGCACACAACACATTAACATGACAAATTTCAATCACAGTAGAGAGAGAAACAGTCGTGGCTTTATCTGTACTCATCAGTACCTTTGAGGTTGAGAGCAATTCGGACTCGAAAGGCGCATGAGCTCCTCCAGTACGAATACAGCTTTAGCTTATTATCAGTATCCCCATCACCACCCTCAGATGCCTAATGAAACAACAGAAAACATAGAAAATTAGCACTCCATTTTTTTTTGTCTCAGGCAGAATTTGACAATGAGGGGTTGTTGTTGGTAGAGGAAAAAAGAGGATACCATAGTGATCAGTGAAGAGCCAAACAGGAAGAAGATATTCGATGAGACCAAAGCTGTAGTTTTCTAACAGCATTTGGTATCACCACCTATTTATATGAGGTGAGGCGCTCACGACTCATTTTCTTTCTTTGTTTTTTTTTTCTTTTTTAAAGATTGAACTAATGAATATATCAACCAAAAACATAAAATCATATATATCATTTATCAGCCATTAACATTGTGGCTTTTTTTTTATATATTTTTTGTCTTTCAATTTTTTATATATTTTATTAGATTTTGAACAACATTTTGCATGTTTTTTATTTTTCTGTATGTATTTTAATAAAAAAAGAGATATATCTATTTAAGATATCTATCTCTATCTATTTATAAAAGTAAACATATTTTTCATATATTGCTATATAGTATGACTTTTATAAATTTTACATTTTATATTGAATATATGTTTTTTTTTAATGTATGGCAATTTATAAATATTAAATAGTATGATTTATAATAAATTTTATTTTATATATATATATATATTTGTTTACGACAATATAAGAAGGTATAGGAAACGTAAAGAAGTTAACCATGAAACTGATAAAAAAGAGAGGATAGGTGTCCCTTCGGGGACTCCGATAAAATTGGAATGATACAGAGAAGATTAGCTTGACCCTTGCATAAGAATGACATATACAAATCCAGAAAAAAAGAGAGGATAAGTGACGTAAATGATGATACCCAGATTAGATTGATGGGTTAAAGGATGGAGAATTTGTATGTATCATATCCTGTCATGTACGTCTCCTATTCAAATTATCTATTATTAGATCAATCTAATAGTAGAGATTGCATTTGTCCTTGCACTAGCATATTCTAAGTCTATGATGCGTATAAAAAGAAATAAAAAAATAAAGAAATTATACTAAAAAATCTAGTAACATTAAGTCTCTTCAAATAAAAAGAGAAAAATCATTGATTCAAATATATATGTATATAGTATTTATTTTTATTAGCCACACACTTGCCATACTGTCCCTAACATATATGGCTGTTTAGTGCTTTGTGGATTGATCTTTGGATTGATGCTTTGCAAATCCTTAAAATTAATACCAGCTTCTCATATGATGGAAGTAAATAGGAATGATTTCAAAACTTTTGAACCAGGGCCATTTTCAAAATAAATGAAAATTATAGGGACCAATGATTTTTTTCTTTAAAAAAAAAAAGAAATCAATTTAGACAATAAAATGAAATAAAATTATAAATAACAACATACCAGCTTACCAGCTATTTAAAGAAAACAAAACATACTGTTATTTATTACGGAGAGGATGAAACACGTGATAAAAAAATAAATAAATATCATCCATGGCAAAAGTTTGATCTTGTTTGGTATGGGATAAGTGAGGGTACAAAGTTTGAGCCTTTGATTCATGTTTTTAAAATAATTTTTTTATTTTTAAAAATAAAAAAATAAAAAAAAACTTATTTAATAAGTATGTTTTTTATAAAATATTTTAAAAAATAAAAAAATAAAAAAAACATAAAACTCATAACATATGTTTTGTATTTTAATACGGAAAATACATATTTCATTAATAATAAAGTTATAACTTTTAAAAAACACATTTAACACTTACTAGTTATGATTTTGGTAATAATTATTTAAATATATTTTTTTATTTTTTTACAAAACTTATTCTAAAAAATAATTATATAAAACTGTTTTGAGAATATTAAAATATAGAATGCATTTATATAAAATTTTAAATTTCTCAAGAAGTAAATACATAACTCTTACTTAGTAAAAATTGTATAACTTTCCAGAAAATTAGGTTTAACTTGGGAAAGTTGTACTTCTAAAGTTAAACACTTCTCAAGTGTTTGGTAATAATTTTCCAAAAAATCTCTTAATTTCTTTAAAAAATTATAAAATAAAAAGACATTTATGACATAATATATTTATTTAAAAAATAATTTAAACCTCATAAAAAAATAAAAAATCAACCAAACATATCATGAATATTACCAAATTATATTTTTAAGAAATTTTAATATTTTTTATAGTCCATAATTATTCTTTCATTAGAAACCAAATACATATGAATTTTTTTTTTTTTTAAATTAACTTTCTTTCTACCAAATATAACATTAGATTCCATGAAGATATGCTCCATCCACATGGAGTCATAGCTTCTTCGTGTATTGTTTCCCTAGGATGAGTTAACTGCCTCCGTTTCAGTCTGAAATTATATCAAGTAAATAATGCCATTACCGCATTGTGCACGCATTTCTCTTTTCTGTCACGATTCACTCTGTACGAAAACACCTACAATGTGTTAATCATGGTTTTGAAAACCTGAAGCAGCTTTATTTTGCTTCTGCAAAATTATGCCGTTGCCGCCCCAAACACGCTGCTATGATGCAAAATTGGTGGCACCATCAAAGCAAACTCAATTTGACTAAGTCAACACACCAGACCAAGGATATTGTATTCCAAGTCACCCTTAGACCTCACTTTGTAATGAAATGCCAACCAGACCCAAGTATATATATATATATAGCCTCCAAAGCACATATAGATGGATAAAACAAAATTCTAATATGATGTTGTGGAAAGAAACACAAACTTTGTTGGACTTTGGTCTCTGTTATCTCTTCGAAACAGGCTTGGAGTTTGCGCAATCATATACTCCCTCTGGTCCTTAATATAAGACTATTTTAATCGAATTATGTGAATTAAGAAGGGAAGTTAAAACTAATTAACTACCTCGATTTCCCCGAAAATTCCAATATTTTTCTAAAAGTATCCTTATTTAATCTCTCTCTTTTTTCCTTTGAATACATTAAATAGGGGCATTTTTTGGAAATGTATAATAAATACCACCTCATATATTGTAAATGATTTTATATTTAGGATCAAACCAAAAGGTCCTATATATAGGACCGGAGGGAGTATATCCCAACTGAATGCAGGTGTTTGGGATTTGAGATTTTTATCCAAACTGATCCTTTTTTTCTTTCCCCTAAATGCACCTCTACATTTAATTTTGTAATGTAAAATAAATGTGGAGAATCTAAACTGATTCATTTTAAAATTTCATAGATTGCCATCACCAATAACATTTTGAAATTAGATTATGTGTTGCATAATTATATTATTTTTCACACTAAGATAAATGCATTTTTTGAGTTGAAAATTATACAAAAAAAAAAGTGCTAGGCCAAATTTTTTTTTTCCAAGCGAAGGAAAAATCATATTATATTTACTATCAAAATTCTGATACAGTTGATATATAATTTGGTTCTTTAAGCATACTTTTTGAAATTTAATTCCTAGTTATATATATAAAAAATGTCTTATCAAGAGAGATAAAATATACTTAAGTGATCTTTTCAATTTTTAATTTTTAATTGTCAATTAGGGATTGTTTGTGATAAAAAATGATATAATAATTTTAAGAATGACTGTTTTTCAGGAAAAAAAGAATAACAGTGCTTCTTTTGGTCAACAATTATGGTTCTTCTATAAGATAGCAAGCAATATATTAAAAATGAAATTGGACTAGCTTAATTAAAAAGCTGATGAATGGGTGTCTCTTCAAGAATTTTGAGGGAGCTTTTCTTAGAAAACAATAAAACCAGCAAGTAAGGCCTCATTCATTCATGTTATTAGAATAATTTTTTTATTGAAAAAGAAATTTGTTTGATAATTATATTTTTTCATAAAATGTTTTGGAAGAACAAAAAACTTAGAAGTTTTGTATTTTTTTTAAAATAACAAAATAAAAAACATCCATCTCATTAATAGTAAAATTATAAATTTTTGATAATTCATTTAATAGAATGAATAATATGGATCAAGCCCAATCTGCGCTTTTCGGTCTAGCCCATTTTAGGCCTCGCTTGAGGTGGCGTTAGTCCAGATTATCAGCTCTACTATTTAATATTTGCTAGTTATGATTTTGAAAATAATTATTTAAATTTTTTTTATTTTTATATTTTCAAAACTTATTTTAAAAAATATTTCTATGAAATTATTTTTAGAATATTAAACACATTCAAATGAGTCCTTTTTTTTATCTCTTGCTCAAAGCATACTGGAACTACCCACTCTTATTGTAGAATTTATTCAAGTCTAAAGTAATCGATTTAAAACTTTTCTTTTTCGTGAACTAAATCTCTAAACTTAAATAAAATAAAAAAGTGAAAAAATTAACAATTCACCCATGATAATTTATAAGGAAATTTTAATTATTATAGACTGAATATAGTAGTTAATAATTGAAAAACAATTTTATTATTTTCTATCTTATTCTTATTTAATATTTAATATAATTAATTTATAAATTGAACTCTTGTATTAATTAAATTTTATTTTTCCTCATAAGCATCTTGGATAAGGAGGAATCAAATATGCTCCGTAATGTGCAGAATGTTTGTAAAATATATATTTCTAAGAAAATGTGTTATAAAATGTGCCATACAAACGAAACGAGGGAGTAAAACCGAAAAACTAAAAAAAAAAAAAAGAAGGGTAAAATCCTCAGTCACAATTTTCATCCCCATCTCCATTGAGCTCCAAACTCCACCTCCATCGCAGAAGCAGAAGCAGCTGCAGCCCAGTACCCTTCCTCCGTCTTCCTCCAATGCAACTCCATCTCTCATCGTCGTCCCATAGTGCCTCCACAGTCCACGGAACTTCATCGTAGTTCCGTCGTTCTCACGGTCTCAACTCTCAACCTCATCGTCGTCCACAGTCCATCGTCTCTCGGCGGCCATTTTCCCTTCCTCCTCCGTATGCTCTGTTTCCTTCAGGTTCCATTCGATGCTTACCTTGGTTCTTAGTTTATCCTGGTTCATAAATTTTCTTGCTTTAATCTGCTTCATAAATTTTCTTCATTAATTTACTTTGCCTTAATTTCTAGTTGTGCAATTCTGGACAAAATAGGTATCAACTTACCTGATTTTTTTCTATATGGATACTTCTGTGTACTATAACTGGAATGGGCTTGGGGGTTTTCAAGCTATTTCTTTTATATCCTCTTGATTTCTATCTTTTATAATGTCAGATTGGGCTCTATTTGTAAAGTTGATATAGTACGTTAAACACATTGGTTTCTCTCCGGTTCTGTAATCTGTGTAAATTTATGTATTGATGTTTTCAAATCTGCCTAATTGAGTAAGTTGAAAACTACTCCACTAACGTGCTCACTCTTGGCATGGGTTATGCGGCTGTAGGTGAAATTAAATAAAGAAATCATCTAATAGAAGCCTGGGAACACTGAATTAAAAAAAAAGAAAAATTGAATGTATGGATGAATAATGGCGAGCTTGGCTGGGTAGTGAATATCTTGAGTTTTACTTGATATAATTTCAGAGTGAACTAACAATGGCAATAAAAGGGAGGAGAATGCTTTGATAAATAACTTTTTCCATCTATGATGTCTACTTTTTTATCGTGTGTTGCATCCTCTCGATAATAAATAACGGTCGGTTTAATCATCTTTTTTTTTTATGGGGTGGTTTAATCATCCTTAAATTGCTGTTGAATTGCTGATGGCTGTTTGTTTTAATGTTTAGTCATTAAGCACTTAGTTGTTTTTGCTATTATAATTCAATGAGCTTACATTATATTTGTACCGTGAACCAATGTACTGAATGACATCAGTTTAGAGCTCGTGATATTATGATTGTTGGAGTCCTTTTGGTTTTCATGTTATCTATTATCATGTGGAACTATAGTCATCTTTGGTAGAAATTCTTTTTATCTCCCTGTTCTTTGGATGTCTTAATCAGCTGCTGAATGTATTTTTCTGAATTTTGATCCTGAAAGAGCCGTGATTTTGTAGTTTTGGGTTATGACATGTCCTTTTGCTTACTTTTCACTTTCTCGCACGTGCAATCTTAGATATCTCTCTCCTAATCTATTTGCAAAATATTATTTGTGGTGGTTATTTATGAAGCTTTAAAATAAATCAGTTTGGATCCTCCACATTTAATTTTACATTACAAAAATAAATGTAATAAGGAATAAAAAATAGATCAGTGTAATTGTACGATATAGATCTCATATGCAGTTATATGTTTTTGTGTTATGTCTCTTCAGATATATGGATGAATGAATGGAGAGGATTCAAATTGAAAATGCATATATTTTATGAGAAAAATATTTTATCAAATTTTAATCCCTTAAATTATATAATTTATTGAATTTATAAAATATTTTCAAATAAAAAAAGGAAAAGAAAAATGAAAATTAATTAACTCAATAAATTATTTTAATTTTTGTTTCACTCTCTATATATTTTAAGAAATATAAACCCTTAATTAATGGCTCTAATTAGAATGAGAATATGTCTGATTATCCAAAAAAAAAAAAAAGGGAATGAGAATAGGTCAAAGGTAGTGCAATGTATGGAGTTCAAAATGGACGCATATATATATTTTATATATATCTTTTAAAAAAATTACAGAACAAACTTATCTTTCTTTTAAATGCTTTGTTTTATTCTAAAAATCAAAATCAATATAAAATATAAAAGGTTCCAAATATTTTGAAGCGCAGGGAAAGATTGCCACCACATTCAGTGGCTCCACTTGTGTTACGCGTTTGTTGCTAGTTACCGCACAACTCTTTTCCCGTTCGCTTTGCCTTAGTGTCTGAGTGTTGCTGTCCCTTCACTGCATGGAGCTTTCATCCTCTTCCACTTCTATTCGGGTTGCTACTGTATTTCTCAGTTGGAATTCCTCATATTGCATGAAACTACCCAGTCAGGCAACACCTAGAACTTCCAATTTGTTCTTAGGATTTTCCAGACACTTGAATTCAATTGGGCTACAGGACTACGCAAGCTGCTCTAAGCCTGTTTTGAAGAGACAACAGAGACCCAATTCCATCATGGTTTGTATTTTTTTCCTCTTCCTATTAGAACTTTGTTTCAGCTATCTGTGCTTTGGAGGATATATTTGGGTTTTGCTAGACATTTCATTACAAAGTGAGGTCTAAGGGTGACCAGGAACACAATATCCTATGTCTGATGTGTTCACGTAGTCCAATTAAGTTTGCATCCATGGTGCCACCAATTTTGCATATCAGGTGTTTGGGTACAGACACGCTATTTAATTTTGAGATGATTTGATTAATTAAAGATAAAAATTGAAAATATATTTAATAATGGAAGCAGTTCGTGATATTAGTGGTATTGTGGACATGTGATGATGCTAAGAGGGCATATTAACAAAGATATTGTCGATGGTAGGAGTCTGGTTGTTGAGCGGGTAATTGGATTAATAAAGTGGTAAATGGTAGTGTAGGAAAAAAAAACTCAACTTAATATGGCATGACAAGGTGATGAGCATTAACACTGACAGTTGCAGAAATTTTAAAATAGGTGAAAGAGTAATACTTGTACAATGCAGTAATGGCAATAACTTCGATGTTACATCTGATGGTGTGCCTATTAATTGGTGTTGTGAACTTGCAATAGTGAGTTGGACAAGATGATGTTAGATTGGTTGCAATGATAATATCAATGATCAAAGATGACACAGTGATGTCAATCTAACAAGTGAAGATGGTAATGGTGGCAGTGTAGTGTTTTCATTGCTGTTACAGATTAATAGTATGATACAGTGATGGGGCAATAAAGAGGCAATGAAGATGAACTGAAAAATAATGAGGAAACAGCGATAGTGTTAATGAATTTAGGATTGTCACTGAGACACTGCCCCTGAGTGTTGTCAATAAGAGATAGTTACTTTATATTTTCAGTGTATTTTTTACTTTTTGAAGAAATTGCAGACGTATTAACATAATTAAGCACATAAGTGTTATCTTTAGCAAATGTTGGTGTCATTCAATGTGCCGGTAGCTTGTAAATGTTTATTTTGGTTTCAAAAAACTGATTTTTCCCTAACTTTAGTTTTGATATTTGAGATTTGAGTCTGTTTTATCTCTTTTCTCTGGTAAATCTGTTGTATCACTTTAATGTGAATTAAATGTTGCCAGGCCTGCAGTGAGGTTGGAGCTGCTGGATCTGATCCTCTAATTACAGACAGAGTATCAGATTTTAAAGATGCATGCTGGAGATTTTTACGACCCCATACTATACGTGGTACAGCATTAGGTTCTGTGTGAGTTACTTCACACCTTGCTGTTATTTTTTTATATTTTGGGGAGTTTTTTGCTACTTCATGCTTAGGATGCTTGACTTAAGTTGCTTTTCACTCTCTGTACCTGCAGTGCTTTGGTGGGGAGAGTGTTGATTGAGAATTCAAATCTGATAAAGTGGTCTCTTTTGCTTAAGGCATTGTTGGGTTTTTTTGCCTTAATATGTGGGAATGGTTATATAGTTGGCATCAATCAAATTTATGACATTAGTATTGACAAGTATGATGCAGACATATCCAGATTTGTCCTCTCCCTATCCTCTTATTTCCTAGTCTTTGCTTATTTATTGCTAAGTCTAAATATATCCTTTTAAGTTGCATGAACTGCAGAAAAAAAATATTTTGAGATTCTGTTTCCTGGAATCAAATTTATTCCTGTTGCTAGTTGACTTCCCTCCTATATAAGTGCATTGAGTTTGCTCACGTTTGTTTTCAGGGTAAACAAACCCTATTTACCTATAGCTGCAGGAGATCTCACAGTCCAATCTGCATGGTTCTTGGTGATATTTTTTGCTGCAGCTGGCATGTTGATAGTTGGATTGAACTTTGGGCCCTTTATTTTTTCTCTTTACACTCTTGGCCTTTTTCTTGGCACCATTTATTCTGTTCCTCCTTTTAGAATGAAAAGGTCTCCTGTGGCAGCATTTCTTATTATTGCCACGGTAACAATAATTCTCCTTTTCCTTCAATATTGGCAATACTAGCTGTTGATTTGTTGATTTTTCTTAAAAAATAAAGTAGATACTACATTAATTTAGTTGAATTCAATTTTTTTATATGATTTATATTTATATGTTCATACTATTGTACAAAGATTAACAGAAGCGGCATGTGTAGGTACGAGGTTTTCTACTTAACTTTGGTGTGTATTATGCCACGAGAGCTGCTCTTGGACTCACGTTTGTGTGGAGGTTTGTTAGAGTTTAGCATTTGTTGCTTCATAATTGTAATTGGTTAAAGTGAACAAAAATAGGTCGTGTGTGCCTAATGTTCAAACTTAGGCTCCCTGAAGACTACAGTAACTATGAATGTATGGTGTTCCAACAAAAAAGTTATAGAATTGGAAGAAGAAACTGTCAAAGTTAGATTCCCTTGAATGAGGGTCAACAACTGTGACAGACTTCACCTTGAAATGGTTGCGTCAGTCATTTGTGCTTTTCAAGTAAAATTGTGCTTCCCTAGTATGTCAATAAAGGTCAGGATGAAATCAGCTTTTCATTCAATATTTTTTGCACTATTCCAACTATTATTTTAATAACTTATCATATGTTTATTCATGTATCTCTACCTGCAGCTCTCCTGTGATTTTCATCACAACCTTTGTAACACTGTTTGCACTGGTAATTGCTATAACAAAAGATCTTCCAGATGTTGAGGGGGATCGCAAGTGAGTTTACAGATCAAGTTGCATAAATTCTACAACTCTATTTATCTTAATTGACTGAGTTGTAGATATAGTATTTTTTTTATTTCATTAGTTGTGCATGCGTGTGTATTTAATGCATATTCGCCCTCTGCAAGTAATTTTATTTTTCATCTAATAATAAGGAATTGAATGTAATAACCATTATAGGTATCAGATCTCAACCTTTGCTACAAAACTGGGGGTTCGAAACATTGCTTTCCTTGGTTCTGGAATTTTGCTGATGAACTATATAGTTTCCATACTGGCATCAATTTATTTGCCACAGGTGAATAAAAACTTGCCTAATTTGCTGGTTACTTACATTAAGATTTTTATATTGTCTTGGACAAAACCAAGACCATTTGTAAATTCTGGCACTTGTTTACAGGCTTTCAGGTGCTGGTTGCTCATACCAGCTCATATATTTTTTGCATCAAGCTTGATTTTTCAGGTTTGTTTCTTTGGAATCATAACTTCTGTGACTTTCGTTGTAGTCCAGGAGGATTTTCATATATACTTCATGTTTCTTTTTGTTTTATATTCTTGCTTTTGCTTATCCTTTTTATTTTATAGTTCCATAGTCCAAACAAATATGCTTCATTTTTCTTTCCTGTTGAGTAGTTGTTTATAAAATGTGGCGGCCAATTTATTTGATCTTGAGGAAATTCAACTGAATATATTCAAGTGTGTGTTATTAGGGGTTGTGGACTTTGGCATGTGATAACTCACATTCATTTGGAAGTGCTTCTTACTGTAACTTTTCATTTTTTCCCCATTAGGCTTTCTTATATTTGGATCTATGCTAGGACGGTAAAACTATTGGTCCTTATGGTATTCCTATTGAAGTTTGGAAGTGTTTAAGAAGAGAAGGGGGGGTTTTGTGGCTCACTAAGTTATTTAGCGAGATTTAAGGTTCAAGAAAATATTAGAGGAATGGAGAAAGAACACTCTAGTGCCTATATACAAGAACAAGGGGGATATTCAGAATTATGCAAATTATTAAGGAATAAAACTCATGAGTCACACTATGAAACTTTGGGAAAGAGTGATTGAGCATAGACTCAGAAAAGAGTCTCGTATTTCATAAAACCAATTCGGATTTATGTCAGAACGATCTACAACAGAGGCTATTTATTTATTAAAGGATCTGATTGAAAGATACTGGAATAAAGAGAAATACCTGCATATGGTTCATTGATTTAGAAAAAGTATATGATAGAGTACCAAGAGATGTGTTGTGAAAAGCAATGGAGAAGAAAGGTGTTCATGTAACTTATATTCGAGTCACAAAGGATATGTATGAGGGGGCAACAAGTGTGAGAACCCCTGGAGGTGAGACAAAGGACTTTCCTATTAGGATAGACTTACATTAAGGATCTTCCTTGAGTCTATACCTGTTTCATTTAGTTTTGGATGTTCTAACAGAACATATATAGGAGGAAATTCCGAAGTGTATATTTTTCGCAGATGATATAGTTTTAATTGAGGACTTAAGAGAAGCGGTCAACTCTAAACTTGAGTTATGGAGACGCACTTTGGAATCAAAAGATTTCCGTTTGAATAGAAGTAAGATGGAATATATGCATTACAAATTTAATAAAAGGCCAATTAGAAATGATTTAGAGGTAAAAATTGGAGAGTAAATTATTCCAGAAGTGTCAAAGTTCAGATATTTGGGGTTAATTTTACAGAGTAATGGTGAAATTGATGGGGATGTTATGTATAGGATACAAGTTGAGTGGTTAAAGTGGAGAAAAGTATCAAGAGTTATTTGTAACTGTAAGGTACCTACTAAGTTTAAAGGAAAATTTTATTGAACAGTTACAAGACTAGTGATACTATATGGTAGTGAATGTTGGGCTTTGAAAGGACAACAAGAGCATAAGATGAGAGTAGCAGAGATGAGAATGTTGAGATGGATATGTGGTCATACAAAATTGGATAAGATACGAAGTAACTATATACGAAAGAAAGTTGGGGTAGCATCTATCAAGAAGAAAATGGTGAAAAATCGTTTAAGGTGGTTTAGGCATCTATAAAGAAGAGGGCAAGAGGAGCTAGTGAGGAGAGTTGATCAAATGGCTTGGAGCCCTGTCAAAAGATGTAGAGGAAGATAAAAAAGGACATTAAAGAAAGTTATAAGGAATGTCCTTTTGAAAAATAATTTATCTGAGGAGATGGTGTTTAATAGAGCCCATTGACGTCGTATGATTCACATAGCCAACATCACATAGTGGGATAATACTAATGTTGTTGTTGTAAGCTTTCTTATATTTGTTTTGCTAGAAAGGAATATTTTCTTGGTTCAATTTTTGCAGCTGTCCAAATATTTCTTCACTTTCTGATGGAAAACGTTTCTTAAAAGTAGCATGGAAAATGTTTCTATTTTTTCATCAACTAGCTACTATGGTTGCGTACATTCTGCATACATATACTCAAATATGTAAACATCTGAGCGCAGACACACATTTGCAAGAATAGACACACTGACATATGTAAATGAACAAACATATGTAAACATGCAGCTATGCATGCATGTTGTTTGAAATTCTTCAACCACTGAAAAGTTAAAGGAAAGGTTTTAAATTCTTTCCTAGTTGCTTGGAAAATCCTCATAACCTAGTTGGAATAAGTGCTCTTATATAATTAAAAAATATGCATATGCGCTTATGACGTCAAAAGTATCATGCGAAATAGTCATTCACTCATTCGTTTAGATAAGATCTTATCTCCAATGTTTTCTACTCCCACCACGTTCTTCCAATTCCTGTCCACAATAATGCAACTCCATTCTTTGCATCGACTCTCCCTGTGTACCAAGGTTTAAACCCTGTAATATCTAGCTTTTTAGCCTTTCCCTCACTCATTTAGCTTTTTGAAGACACAAAATGTTAATTTTTCTTTGAATCAAGCACAACTTCCTTAGATTTACCTGTTAAAGTCGCAATATTCCAAGTACCGAACGTAAACTTGCTTTCTTGGACTATCTTCTATACCCATATCCATGTAGAATGATGTGAAGACCCTTGTTTATTTAACATTACACCCAAGTGCCAATGCAGCAGCTTTAACTCATTTGACATTGTATATGAGAGCCATGTAATGCGTTACTTTTGGGTAACAACTTGGTATTAGCACAATAACATCTGTAATCATGTCATAAAGATTCAATAAAGTTATGTTAGTTATCAAGGGTCTAACACAATCCTCCTTCATTGATTGGGCTTGGGATTGGCTATGAAAAACACAGGTGGACTTACCAAAATACTTGGTGGTAGAGTTTACCACCCAAAAGGGTTCTACCTAGCTTGATGCGGATTAGTCTGGATCCCAATAAATCTTTCAATTGAAGTGAAGTAGGTCTAAGATACTCGGTACCCAAAATAAAAAAAACATAGGTGGAGTTGGTGATATCACTAGTATCTTTGGTTGAAATTTTTGAGATAATGACACTGATTGTAATACATTTTGTTTTCCTAGTTCTTACCAATGTATGTTTATTGGAAGAGAAATGTCTGTGGAAGCTTCGTGTTTGGTGTTTCCTCATATATTTCTCTCTCTCTATAAAAATCATGTGAACACGAACTTGGAAATAATGTAATTGTCGTAACAGATTCTTTTTTCTTATATTTCAGATTTGGGTATTAGAACAAGCTAATTATACCAAGGTAAACATTACTTCCTTTGCCTTGAAATAATTGTAGTAGCTCTTTCACTATTTTCATCACGTTAGTCCAATATACTTCAATAATGAAGCTGTAAAAATTTCAGAATTTGGATCTCTTTTCTCCATCTTTTGGTGCATAATTTTATAGTTCCATATCAACTTATTGTTTGTTTAAATTTTCAAGCACCATTTGGGACCAAAAGGAGATGTTGATTGGCACAAATGTCATGCAAATCAACTTCTTTCTATTTTTGGATAAAGGATATGTGGATTAGTTTTTGAAAGCACTTGCTTTAGTAGTTATGGTTTTTTCACCTTTTCTGGGTCTATTTAATGTCCAAGATAGTGTCAACAAAAATTTAATTGCTCGCTGTAGGATTGGGTCTCAATTTTCTTTTAGAATTTCTAGACACCGATTTTATTCCTACAAAGTCCAAACCATAGGATGAAATCCAAATTTTGTTCTGCATCCTTTTTATTTTATTTTTTTTACTTTTTTTTGTTTTGGTGTTTTAAAGACCATGTTTTCTGGTCAATGGTAAAGTATTCTCTTCTTTTGCTCTTCCTTTCTGCTATTGCTGGGCTGCAATTAAAATGTCTGATTCTATGATGCAGGAAGCAATTTCAGGATTCTATCGGTTTATATGGAACCTTTTTTATGCTGAATATGCCTTATTTCCTTTCATCTAGCCAAGAACTGCTCGTTCTAATTGGGAGAGACGCAGGCAGGCATTGGCAGACCTTTTTAAACAAGTAAATTAGTTTTTTGTTGTTGGAGGATATAATGTATTATAACATCTTGTAATCAGAGGGAAAAGCTTCATCCTCTGCTTGGATTCTATATGGATGCATGCCCAAAGATGCTGATTCATTAGAACAATTTTTTTTTTTGGGGCATCATGTAGAACTAAGATATTGTTCAATGTTGTTCATAACTCTTTAATTCATATCTGTATATTGGTCAGAATATATTTTTCGCCCCCCACCAAAAATATATATATATATATTTCGTCTAACTATGCATGGACTTTAGCTTTCTTCGGCTTTTAATCAATCCGATTTTGTTCTTCTATTTTTTTTTTTAAAAAAAATGTCATCCTACAAAATTAGACTTGAAAAAATGTTTAAATATATTGGAATGTGTGAGACGAATTGAAACTAAAAGATTAAGGTATAAAATTGAAACTATATAATTTACCTAAAAAAAAGACAATAAGTGATGCTATATAGTTAAAGGAAGAAGGAAAAAAAAACAGTACCGCAGGCAATTTTGATGGTTTTGTGGAAAAGCAGAATTTCACAACCATGTTAGAAAGCAAACTTTCAAATGTAAGTAAATTTTCTGATTTAAAAAAAAATCTAGGTAAAAATTTTTAAGTATTAACTAGAGTTTTCATTGCAAGGAGTACATGTAAAATAACTTTATTACAAACAAACAAAACACAATTATACATAATTTCCCACATTACAGTCCTCATTGCCCTGAAAGGTATATTACGTGCTTGTTGAAGATATAACCTGGAGCTAAACCAGAAGATCCTCCAGCACTTTCAGGAATTCAATATCGGATAACGTTTCTGTGATCAATAAAAAATGAAAAATTTTTAATGTGCCCAAAATAATTAAGGCAAGAAAAGTCAATGTAAAGTAGACTCTTGGCTTTGACAGAATCACAATACTAGAAAATAACAAGCATGGGTCATTCAATGTTGCATCAGGTGCATCAGTGATAATCATTTACCACTTCCACATCATTGGTTCAACTAAGTTCCTCCAGAGGGAGCATCCGGTTGGTTCTCCGGCATAGCCTCTCGGATTGCCGGCACCTCATTGTATGTCTCCTTCAATCTTGCTAGAACAGGAAACTCTCTCTGCATGCACAATAATGGGATGAGTCAAAGATGATAAATTTAATCAATGTAGTTCAATATATGATCAAAGATTTTCGAAGGTACAAAAGAGATGGGGTTACTTAATATAAAGGGAAACTAGAGTAGATAACAATGAGCAATGGAATAGAACATCCTTTGCGTTCAATTTTAAGAATGGCATTAAGGAAGATCACACCGTGGACCACTAAATCAAAAAGGCAGAATCATAACACAGCAATATAACTCACACTTTAATGCAACCATACCTCTCCTGGCCCAATAAAAAGGGTATAAACAACAATGTACAGAACATTACCATGTCAATGTTGAACCCTGTAATTGCATACAATTGAGGTGCTAAGAACAAATCTGCCTGCAAATGATAGGCAATTTGTTGAAGTTTAGTTAGTCATGACATGCAACATATTACAGAAAAATGAATTCAGCAGATATAAAGCTACTCCATATGCCTCTAGTTAATCTTATCATAATTTTCAATCAGTAATTTGAGAATGAAATACACCAGACCAGAAGACAGAAGAACACGGAATATATTATATCCTGTTGCCATAAGGATGAAAGGATGCAATCCTTATCCACGTTTTGCATCCTACTGGAACCAGGCACAGGAATTTGTCACAATATTAAATTATGGATAGCAACTTCCAGAGGTCTCTGTTTTTGTATTATATCAAAGATTTAAGTAAGGCTGTCCTTGTTAATTAACTTTGCTGAGAAAAAAATGGCAGCCAACTTTATCTCAGCACAATAAAATGGAAAGAATTACATAAACTAACACATTAATGTAGACTATCAAGATATATAGATAAAGCAGAGACACATACCAGGAAAACCTCATCTCCAGTTGCATATCTTCCTGCGTGGTCTTTCAAAAGTTTTTCAATTGCTGAAACACATTTAAATGAAACTAAGTTAGGCTATAAGCCAGGAATTCCGTTCATGGAAAAACCAAATGCCTATGTTGCTATTGAAAAGGATAAAATACAAATACCAATGTTAAGTAAATTCCTTTAACCACATTAAGTTTTTAACCATTAACATGACCTATTACTTGGCAGACAAGAAACAGATATTAGCTTGTATTTCAAAGTAAAATTTCTAACTGAAAAAAATGCATCATGCCAAATTGCCAATAATCCTTTATGAACTTCTTTTTCACTTTTTCTTTTCTCAAGTAAGTCAAAACTCACCAGTGAAGCCTTTTCTTATAACATTTTGGACCCAAGGAAACTTTTCATCAAGGCCAACTTTTTCCTCAATGTAGTTCTGCAAATGAAAAAAAAGAAAAGAAAAGAAAAGAAAATTGTAAACATAAAACATGGATTCGAAATGGTTGCAAATTGAATCATAAAAATACCACACTCATAAGAAAAGAAAATCATTTAACATACCAATACTCTGAGGTTTTGCAAAGGCTGTATACTGGAGGAAACAATATGGGCAACCTATGGACCACGGCATCAGAAGAGAACATGTATCAGGGCCTAACTCATACACAAACTGACTTTCAGAAAAGGAGAAACTGATACAACAATTTTAATATGAGGCTTTAATTCTTGTGCCAATCCATAAATGCATTTCTCATTGGCATCCCCTTAACACTGGAAAGTAAAGAAAAAGACACAGTACAACTGATTGCCTAATCTCCATCCAGTTCGGATGCAATCCATTTGCAAACAACCACCATGTATTAAAGCTAGCTCGAGAGCTGACTCTTCCCCATTCTTCCACAAATTCCCATTGACAAGTCTTCTAATCCATGAGAAAATAAAGGAAGTTATACCTGGAAATTGATTGTTCTTTTCTGAATATCAGGAGGCAGCAATGGACGCTGCGTAAACTTTTCCTCCAAATACTGCATATTAAATCCATGAGAAAAGAAACACGATTAAGTAGAAATGAGACTGGTTATAGAAAGAATTTGCATTTCCAAACTCCAAAGGAAACCCAAGTGGAATAAAGCAGATATTCACCGTAATGATGGCCAAAGAGTCAGAAATTACAAAGTCCCCATCCACGAGAGCAGGAACAAATCCATTAATCTGTCAGGTCCCTCAATTCACAAATTATACACCAATATCACTGTTCTTTTGTTTATTTTCTGTTCATCATTATCAAGTACAAAATTGGAGTGACGGAACAGAAAGAAAAACAAACCAGCTTCAAATTGTTCTCCCTTCAGTAAATCGACCGCTCTGTACTCATATTTTGGCCCTGAAATCAAAACATACAAAACTGATAAGGATTTATGCACCCAACACATTAACATGACAAATTTCAATCGCAGTAGAGAGAGAAACAGTCATGGCTTTATCTGTACTCATCAGTACCTTTGAGGTTGAGAGCAATTCGGACTCGAAAGGCGCATGAGCTCCTCCAGTACGAATACAGCTTTAGCTTATTATCAGTATCCCCATCACCACTCTCAGATGCCTGATGAAACAACAGAAAACAAAGAAAATTAGCACTTCATTTTTTTTGTCTCAGGCAGAACTTGACAATGAGGGGTTGTTGTTGGCAGAGGGAAAAAGAGGATACCATAATGATCAATGAAGAAGAACCAAGCAGGGAGAAGAGGAATGAGACCGAAGCTGTAGTTTGCTAAATGCATTTGGTATCGCTACCTATTTGTGAACACGTATTTTGTCTATTTTGTCTGTAATTTCTAAAAAATCGAAAAAAATTAAAAAATAAGAAAATGGTACAAATTTCTTTTTAATTTCAATTTAAATGCATATTTTTTAAAATAAAAAAAAATACAAAAACAAAATATTCTTTAAATTTAATCCATTTTCTTTATGATCTAAAATAAAATAAAATAAAATAAATATATAATAAAACAATAATATAACAAAAAGTATAAAAAAAAAGAAGGAAAAAAAGTAAAAAAAACAAAAATAAATAAATAATTAAATAAGTTTGGGCTGGAATGCTAATTAGCATTGCAGCCCAAACTTCCATGAGCCCAACAGGGCTCATTAAGGGCAGCCTTTAGGGCTCCAGGAGAAAAAGGACAGAGGGAAGGGGTGGTGGCCGCGGAAAGAAAAGAGAAAGAGAGAGGACGAGAGAGGGGAGCCGCGAACGCGAGATCGAGAGAGAGGAGACAGAGAGCTGAGAGGGAGCAGGAGGAAAGAAAAGTGGACCGCGAAAGGAAAAGAAAGAACAGAGGGGGGGCTGAGAGGACGAGACACGAGCGACTGAGCTAGGGCGAAAAAAAAAGGAAGGAGGCTGTGACTCAGGTTGACCGCAAGCAGGGAAGGAGCCGCGGGAGACTGAGAGCAGAGGACCGCGTGCAGAGGAGAGAGTCGCAGGGGAAGAAATCCTAAATTACAAAGGCAAAGAGAGAGCAGAGGATCCCGAGAGTCCCACTTGGAATTCAGCCGTCCGCATCTGAGTCACCCTCCCTTCGACATCTCCAAATTCGTTTCTCTTCCTTTGTCTCTCTCTTCTGATTTTTTTTTATACAACTCTCTCTTTCGACTTTCGATTCCAAGTTCCCTCCTACCTAGCCTGCCTATCCACTGTCCACATCGCATTTGCATCATCTGGTCTAGCTGTACCCCATCGTCATCGGTGTCCCAATCCCACACGGTCAGCCAGACTCTATTTACCCAATCAGCAATGGCCCTCGTCCCCTCACCCATCCAGTCCAATCGGTCCCTCATAGTCATGGCCTCACTCTCCTTCACCATCGGCAACCTGCAAGTCAACAAGTGCAACCAAAGCTCGAACTCGAATGTGTGCTCAGCGAAATGCCACTGACTCCCTCATCCTTTGAATGCTTCTATTGATGGTTCGGTGACCAAGCACGAACTCGAGAATGAAGGACGTGAATGAAGCTTTAAACAAGAGAGCAGAACGGTGAAGAAGGAAAGAAGCTTGGGTCTTCAATTGGTAATTTCTGTTCTAAAGCTTAGCTTTCTAGCAATAGGTTGAGAAATTTTCGTTCAAAACTGATTTCGAACTTTATTTTTGAAAGTTAGTTGCCATAGCCACATAGTTTGGTACGCTATTTTTTTTATCTGGGATTTTGTATTGGCAGTGCTGTATTATTGAAATTTTCACCTCGCGGGAATCGTGAGTTTGGTTTTATGATGACACGGGAATCCTCTTTTCCATTGTTATTTTTTGTCTAAAGCTCATTTTTTTGGTGTTTAGAAATGTGGTCAATGTTGTTCCTGACAATCATAAGTAGCAATGGTGGACGTGGCCTAGTTTATATACACCATTATGTGCTACGTGTAGATTAAAACCAGACACTTAGTTTGTCTTTGGATATTGTATACTCTGCCTGAAGCCTTTTCTTTGAATCTATGTGTACGACCTCGTTGTAACATTTTTTCCGCTCTTATTTGCTTCACTCTTGCCAAAGATTGAATGTTTCAAAATGACATTGAACTACTTAAAGTTGGGTGCTTTAGGTGAGAAATGTGTTTTGTGGGAAAGCTGGATAACCTTTAGTCTGATTTGCTATTCGTGTACCAAAATATTATGCAGTGTTGATTTAGCTTTCTAGTTAGTGTCTAGCATTCAGGATAGGAAAATTACAATGTTCAGTGCTTGCTTTTGAGTGCGTCTATCAAGTGTTCAAAAATGCTCAATAGAGGGTTATTTTGTTTTGTGTGTAAACATTTCTCAAAGATCTTGTGGATTATCAAGAGATTGCTAGAATGAGTCATGAGAATGCATTATACCCTTGTGTGTGAATAGTATTAGGATTGGCTTGCCTAAGCGCAAAGATAGGTCCTATTGGTTTCTCTTACGCGTAAAAAGCTTGCTATAACTTATTACTACTACTTTAGTGCATAGGACTAACTTCAAGCTTTGAAAGTGATCATTTGGCTTTAATTTGAGCTTGATAAATTCTGTTGCTGCATAAATTATGCTTGAGCTTAGTGAAATTATCATTTAACTTTGGTTTGCATGAGGAGGTTTGTTTTAGGTGTTGGTTTTGTTTATAGCTCCAAGTCATGCTAATTACACCTCACTTTGATATTCTAAATCTGTCTTCACTGTTACAAACTCGTTGGTTCTGCTTCATGTGCCAGAAAGATGATCACAGGCCATGTTCCTTTCAGTCGATGATTGGACTAGCTATGGCACCTACCCATTTGGTTTTAAGCTTCTCAAGTGGTCATATGACCTTGTGTTTCTATACTTGAGCATTGATTTGGCTGGTGCACGATTTTATGTAGTTATAGTAATGAGAAAGGATCATATCTCTCTGATTCTCCATGCCCAAAAAAAAAACTTGTTTAGTGTGCTGCATGTTCATGTGCTGTTTTATGCCTATAAGTGAACTATTTTCCCATATTCTTTCCATTTAAAGGTTGGGTGTATTTGCTGCATATATGAAACATTTATTTGAATATGATTGTGGGACTTGTATCAAGTCGCTGTGCAAGTGAGGTTGGCCTATTTGAGTCCAAATAATAAGGGTAGCCTTAATTAGATTGCATGACTCCTAGGCATCATGGCTACAGTTATTTTTTTCTTCCATCATATTTGAACAAAGATTTTGGGTATTTATGATAGCTTATTGATGAAAGTTTTAAGTTGGAAATTAATTCCTGTCTTCTTATCTTCTTTTGAGCAATATGGGAGAGTGAGATCAAGGTTGGAAAGAGTGAAATTTCTTCATCAAGGCAAAAGATGAGCATCAAAGCAAGAGATGAGAAGAGAGCAAAAGAGTTTGGTCTTCTTTCTTATCTTCATGTAATTCTCATTGTAGTGGAATATAATTATTACTTGAATTTGCACACTAACACACACACATTGATAAATTGTGCTTGGTTTTTGTTTGTGATTTTGGTTTTTATTTGATCTTGGATTTTTATTCTTTTCGCTTTTAGAGTTTGCCACGAGGGACCAATTCTCCGTGTGCCTATAGAGTGTCAGTCAATTATACCATGAGTGAGGAGTTGCTATGGTATAAAGATTGGTTAAATCTTATTTTTTTTATATATTTACGAGTACGAATGGTTTTCTTTTATTTATTGAAAGTAAAAATAAATGTCTCAATGAGAGCCCTTTATTTCAAATTTTTATTTTTACCTTCATGTTCCGAGTGGTAACACCGTGAGCATTTAGGTGTCAATTAGCAAGTTGTAAGTGATAAAGTCACCACAGGTCATGATTGATTCTTTTTTCTAAAAAATAAATAATACAAATAAATAATATATCAATATGTACATAAAAGTCATATTTTTAAATTCCTTTTACCGCTTTTCTTTTTATAAAACAATCATAATCGTATTTATTTTTATAATTTAATACCCAAATGATTTCATTTTTTTAATTTTATCCTTTAAGTCTCTTTTGCCTTTTGTCATGAGTGGCACCACCGTGAGCACATAAGTGTAAATCAGCAAATTATGAGTGATTAAGTCACCATATATGCTAAATTATGAGTAAATCAGCGAATTTGATTTTGTTGTGAAATTAATTTTGAAAAAAAGTATAAGTAGCAGTTCTATCTTAAACTCTTTTTAAATTATTTCAAGTTTAAAAAAAAAAAAGAAAGAATCTAATTGCATTTTCTTATTTTTTCAGTAAATAAAAATAAATAAAAATAATTTGTAAATAAAAAAAAAAAAAGAAGAAGGATATGTGATGTAGCGATTTTATCTTTAAGTTTCTTTTTCAATAAAAATAATAAAAAAAAGAGGTTTTGTAGCTGTTACTCATAATTTGAAATAAGGAAATAAAGTAATTTAAATAAAAATTACTCCTTTAAAAAAAAACAAAGAAAGAAGAGGGTATTCTCTAATTGTATTTTTTTTGTAACAAATAAATAAAACTTATTTAAACAAAAATTATTCATTTCATTCAAGTTTTATCCATTTCATTTATCTACCTCGAGTGGTAACACCGCGGATATTTGAACACTGATCAGTAACTTGTGAGTGATAAAGTCACCACATATACTGATTTTTTTCCTTCAAAAATATATGTAATGATCACGTTTTGAATGCTTCTTAATGTTTTCATTTTAAATAAATAAATATGCATTAAAAGGATCTCATGCATTTTTGTAATAAAAATAAAATAAAAAATCATTTGCACAAAAAAAATTTATTTATTTTCTTTCGAACTTTCTGTGCCTATTTGTCTCGAGTAACACTACCGTGGACACTTAGGTATCAATGGGTAAATGTGAGTGATAAAGTCACCACATGAACCAATTGGTTTTATTTTATAAAAATAAAATTGCCTTCAAATATTTCTTTTTCAAACCAAAATAAAAGGTTCAAAAGACACACATAATTTTAATCATATTTTTTCAAATTGAGAAAAGCTTATATTCTCTTTTAGGAATTGATTAAACTAAAAATAATAAGAAAAAACAAAAATAAAATAAATAAATGAAAAGAGCAAATAATGGAAATTAATCTGTCTTTTACAAATTAAAACACACCAACCAATTCTAAAAATTGTTTTCTTTTGAGAAAGATAAATTATTTTCTATAAACCTCTCTTTTCAAAGAATATATAAAATAAAAAAATATCAACCCAGTAACACGCATTTCTAGTCCGAACTATGTCGACTTTGATCCCTATCGCAGGGTACGTAGGCCCCAGACTCTCATTCTGGGTCAAATCCGCCTTTGCAAATAAATAAATATTATCTGATTTGTTTAGTGTTTTTTCTCTTAATTTAATAAATATTTGCCAATTTATTTTTTAAGTCCACTTTTGTAAATAAATAATATTTTTCTCTTATTTTATTTTTCCCAGCCTCTCATATTTTCATTTTATTCTTTATTTTTATTTTTACATTTTTCTTATATTTATTTTCGCATGTGAATGGTAAAAGGACAATCAAAATAAATTTACAAAAAGCCATAAAAATTGCATGATCAATCTAAGGTAACCGTTCTTAGGAACGGGTGTTGTGGGGGTGCCTAACACCTTCCCCACTCACAATCTTACTCCCGAACCCAACTCTGATTCGCAGACCAATCCTTGTCCCTTTTGTTTTTTATTCCGGTTTCCCAAAATTTCCCTCAAGATTTTGGTGGCGACTCCCTCCGAAACCGGCCCCCCGCCGCGCGGGCCGGTTTCATCCCTTTTTCTTTTATTTTCATTTTTCCGCGCCATCCGCGTCGCATCTCCGGCTATTTATATAATTGCGGTGAGGCCATGCATTGCTCCTTGAGTCTTTTTCTTGTTTGTTGTTTGGTGAGCTCGAGGGAAGCAATACGAACTTGTTGGCGTTGGTGAGGCTTTTTCTATAATAAACTAATACAACGAATCAGTATGCTTTGTAAGCTTCTGGAGAACTTTATTTCTCTTTTCTATCAATATCGACCCAAATGAGAGAACTATATTATGCTTTTTTTTTTAATTTTTTCTAGATGGTATACTCCATTAATTGAAGCCAGCAACCAGTTCAAGAAAACAAAACAAAAAACAGCAGAAAGGAACGAAACAAACACAAAACTATCACCAGTTGTGGTCTTAGAAGAAGGGATTCTGCTTAATTATGATATCTCAAGCAAAACATATTAGATTGAGCTACACTTTAAGTATTATAATGATTAAGTAAAAACTGAGTTTTACATTTTTAATTTATGAACAGTGGGATTTATTACATATTTTACGTGTGTCTATATATATATATATATATCGATAAAAAGTTTTTTTTTCTTTCTTTTTGAAAATAACGTGAAGAAGTTATCTGTGGCCAACAACGTAAAAGTCTAAAGGACAAAATTCTGGTCACCAAACTGCCCAAATTGGAGAGAGGATGATTGGATCACCGACCTTTTTTTGTTTTCTTTGCAATCGAATTCGACCACCGTCACCCAGTTACAAACACTTCAGCCCTTTTGGTGGGTTACCTAATTACATTAGTTGGCATGTTTGGTTACGACGACGTAACTGAGGATAAATGTTAAATTTTCATCATTCATCGTCTTCCATCATTTTCCTCCCAAAGCTTCTTCGGCCTTCATCCTTCTTCCTCCCTATTTGTCTGCTGCTTTAGCACTAAGGTTTTGGATGGTCCATATTTTGTAATTAATTTTTATTAAAAAGATATGGGGATAAAGTATTTTTCAGTCTTTAAAACTTTACACATTTTTATATTGATCCCTATGGTTTCAATTTTATTGAATCACCCTCTATAATTTTTCATTGTTAAATTAAAAAGTTAATCCTTAAATTATTCAAAAGTTAAAAATTTAAAGTCTAAGATGACTTAAATTTATTAAATATATGCTGATTTATTTGTCAAAGGAAAGATGAGTTTGCATGACATATGTATTAAAATAAAACGATCAACTATACAATAAAATAAGATGTTTCCATTAAAAAAAAGATGATTAACAATAAAATCTGTCAATTTTATTGTAAGATGTCGTAAAATTATAGAAAAAAAAATAAGCCAATTACATTCACTATATTAAAGTGTACATTTAAGTCATCTCACCGTCAGATATATTATTTATACTTCAATAGAGTTAAAGCCAAGTTTGATTTTTTTTTTTTGAACAAATTAAAGCCAAGTTTGATAATGTAGGGATTAAATCTATATGATTTTGAAAATCTAAGGATCAATTCTCTAATAATGAAATAATATGAAGAGTGATTTAATAAAAATGAGACAACATGGATTAATATGAAAATTAAGTAAAACATTAAAGACCACAAGGTGCTTTATGCCAAAAATTTAATATTTTTTATTTTGAAATAACTGATTGAATTTGGAATTTTGGATCACCTCCTTTCCCTTATTTCCCTTAGTTGTCCTCTGAGTCTTGTAACACCTTAAATTTTTCAATAAAAATTTAGGAGTAATTTTATTAAAATATAAAAATTGGAATTCATTGACTTAAATTTCCAAGAAAAAGAGTTTCAACCCAAGTTTGAATCAGAATCCAACAAATTTTAGATCCAATTGAGTAATTAGGCTTCCACCAAAATTTCGGCAATTTGACGGCTATAATTTAAGAGTCCCCAGGTAAAACCGATTACAAACATTCAAATTGCAGCATTCCCAGTGAACAATAACATCTACCAAGATCCAATTGGGTATTCATAATATTTATCTGATCCTTAATATAAGACTCTTTTAATGGAATCACGTGGATTAAGAATTGAAATTAAAACTAATTAACTACCTCGATTTCTTTAAAAATCTTAACATTTTTCCAAAACTACCCTTATTTAATCTCTCTCTCTTTCTCTTTGGATATATTAAATAGGGGTATTTTTTTGAAAATATATAATAAATATTATCTCATATATTATAAAGGATCTTATATTTAGGATCAGGGTAAAATGTCCTATACATAGGACCGGAGGGAGTATAACATATTCCGATATGACTTTAATCTTATATCATATATTACAATTACGCATCACCTTCCAAATTAAGAGTACTTAAACCTTTTTTTTTATACAACCACATTCAGACATTATAGAAGTTATATAAGGCATTTCCAACACATATATTCCATATTTGGCAATTTCATAAACAAGATGCACAAGCTTAAGAAAGAGAATATGTACCACGTAGCTACCATAACTACCTCTATATGAGATAGACAGGAGTTCATTCCTTTGTTTGCTTTCCCTTGCTGAAGGTAGAGTTATCACCTGGAACATATAAACCAAACTGCCCTAGTTGGGGAGAGGATGATTGGATGACCGACTTTTTTTTTGCTTTCTTTGCAATTGAATTGGATCACCGTGACCCAGTTACAAACACTTCACAGCCTGTTTGGTGGTTACCTAATTACATTTCCTAACTTGGTGTGTTTGGTTGCAAGTAATTGAGAGGATGAAAGTTACATCAAGTGATCTGAATTACCTAATTAATCTGATGCTCTCCATTTTGCCGAGTAAAGCCCATGAAGTGAAAGGAGGATAAATCTGTCAATTTCATTGTAAGATGATAAAAAAAATGGCCCAATTAACTTCACTATATTGAAGTGTACATTTAATTCATCTCGCCGTTAGATATATTCTTTATACTTCAATAGAGTTAATGCCAAGTTTGATAATTTAGGGATTAAATCTATAAGATTTTGAAAATCTAAGGATTAATTCTCTAATAATGAAATAATATAAAGAGTGATTTAATAAAAATGAGACAACATGGATTAATATGAAAATTAAGTAAAACTTTAAAAACCACAAGGTGCTTTATGCCAAAAATTTAATATTTTTTATTTTGAAATAACTGATTGAATTTGGAATTTTGGATCACCTCCTTTCCCTTATTTCCCTTATTTGTTCTGTCCCTTTTCTAACACCTTAAATTTTTCAATAGGAATTTAGGAATAATTTTATTAAAATATCAAAAATCAGAATTCATTGACTTAAATTTCCAAGAAAAAGAGTTTAAACCCAAGTTTGAATTAGATACCAATAAATTTTAGACCCAATGGAGTAATTAGGTTTCTAACGAAATTTAGGAAGCACATGATAGCTATAATGACTAGAGCGAGTCTGAAAAGCAGCTTTATATATATCATTTATCTTCATTCGAATTTGATAATACCCTGATCTAAGGACCAATTTAGTAAACACCTTAGCTATCCCTAACTCATCCAACAAGTCCTCAATAAGAGGAATAAGGAAACTATCCCTAACAATGGCCTTATTCAATGATCTATAATCCACGCATATATGCCAACATCCATCTTTCTTCTTAACTAAAACCACTGGAGAGGCAAATGGAGAAGAATTGTGTTGAATCACTCTAGAATCAAGTAGTTCCTTCACCATATGTTCAATAGCATCTTTCTACATAGGAGGGTAACGATAATGCCTTAAGTTGACATGTTGAGCACCTTCTTTAAAGACTATTTATGATCAAAAGCACCTCGATTAGGAGGTAAACCCTTAGGTTCTTCAAAAACATCCTTAAACTCATCATGTAACACAGATACCACATCTGATTTCTCATTCATTTGTATTGTAAACAAAGTTACACAAGGAATGGTAACATAGCAATGTACAATTTGTAGCATATATGCTATTAATTGAGCTTCCAGAATTTTGCTAAATTTTTCTTCACTACTCAATTTATTTTGTCCCTTCTTTCCTGCAGTCAACTGCATAATTAAGTTTTTAGCATCCAACAAAATTAGTCCCAACTCTCTTAACCAATGCATGCCCAAAACCATGTCATATCCAGTTAACGGTATGCAAATAACATCAGCCTCTAATTCAAGCCCTTGAGCCCACCATTTGAACCCTTTGCATGCATGTGAACCAAACAATTTATTGCCATATGCAACTGTAACACTAACAATAGAGATATAATGATATCCACACAAGCCATCATTTAAAAGAGTCTCACTAACAAAGTTACGAGAACTGCTAGTATCAATAAGGATGTGGATTAAATGCTTACCAACTCTTCTTACAATCCTCATTGTGTCACCTCCAATGGTACCTAACATAGCGTTATGGGACAATACAAGACTTGCCGATATCAACTGTGTTTCATTATTTTCCTTAACCTCACCATGCACACCAAATTTCTCACCAAAATCATCTTCATCAAGCACTTTCATTAAATAAATTTGTGTTTTCTTACATTGGGAACACTCATGGCCAGGTGAATACTTTCCGTGGCAGTAGATTTTTAGCATGTAGATCCTCCATTTATTCTTGTGACAACTTTTGCTTAAACTACACAGCAGGCTTCCCCAAAATCCCCTTATGTTTGTTGTTATATGCAGTAGATGTTATTGCATTTTTCTTTCCCTTATAACTAACAACTTTCCTTTTGTTGACCCCACTAGAATCACCCTTACTTCCCATACTCATACTCTTGGGCATCATACTCATACCCTGTCTCAAGTTATTATGCAACAATTGGATGTTTCTCTCCACTAATCAAGCTAATCGGGTAGCTTCTAAGAGAGTTTTAGGGCTAAGCACCTTAATTCCAGAAGCGACCTTTGGTTTAAGAGCACCTATGAAACAACTAAGTTTTTTACTAATACTTAGTTCTACATGACAAATTAAGTTGTCAAATCTAGTTTGAAACTCACTGATTCCTCCTACTTCAATTGCATCAGTTCTTCTAAGGGATCATGGAGGGCACCGAAACGAATCTTCATTGCCTCCACCAAAGCCTCCCAATTGATTCGACCCTGTTAGCCCTTCTCAAAGTGCTGGAACCACTTGAAAAAATCCTCATCGAAAGCAATACTGGTAATGGCTACTTTCTTGTGATCTGGAGTCCCATCAAGTAAGAAGAACCTCTCATTCTTCGAGATCCACCCAGGCACATCGTTAGAGGTGCAATAAGGAAATTCAATTTTCGTATATCATGTAGGAACAATGTAATCATTAAAATTAGATCGGGACCCTTCAGATGTTAATCAAATATCCACTCTACTTTGCATTTGATTCTTTTCCTAAGCTTCATAAATTGAATTGAAATACCCCTCACAATTTCTTGAACTTCACTCATATGGGCTTGTAACTTTAACATTTGATGTTACATCTTAGATCTCAATCGATCCTCTGCATCTTGGATACTTGTCTGCATCCATGTACTGTCGACCATGGAGGATGGCAGCTCTGATACCAAAGTGCTACAACTAAAAAATTAAGAAAAAGGAAGAAGAGAAGAAGAAATAGAAGGATTGAAGAAGAAGATTCAGGAAGAAATGGATATCAATCATCGCATAGCTGCTCTAAGTAATAACTTCTCAATAAAAAGAAAAATTTCAATAATGACTGACTGCTGATTATTAGATAGAAAAGATGAAAAAACCCAAAGCCAAAAAGACAAAAAAATCTCCTTTATTCATAAAATGCAGTGCAACAACTACACAACACGCTATATTTACATAACTTATCTTTGAGGTATGTCTTACTTTCTCAATGGTTTATTGACTTTGAGGCTTGCTTCTCCATATTCTATTTCTTGTTATCTTCTCTCATTTCATTCCAAGAAACAGTATTGGTCCGGGTTCTTTTGATTTTTCTGATATAGTTGTGAAAGTATTGCATTTTGCATTTACATGCCCAATGATGTTATAATAGATGAAACACACTCTCATGCTTTAATTTTAAAGTTCAGAATAGTTTAGTTTGTCAAACATGTATAAATAAATGAAAGTAAAAGACTTTCTTTTTCTTGAGCTTTTTTTTTTCAGTTTAATATCTTTTGTAAAAAAATTGGGCCAGTTTAAACTAGTCTATCAATAATGGCCCTGAACTTGCTTTTTGCTTGCAAACATCGCATACTATACTGCCTAGTTATCTCCTATCTGCTTGATTTTAAAGGATTGAACCATATATTAAACCATCCCTTTGTCTCTACTTTTTAAGTTTAGACTAGTTTAGTTTGTTAAATATATAAAAATAAATAAAAGACTTTCTTTCTCTTGAGCTTCTTTTTCAATTTAGCATCTTTTGTAAAAAATTGGACTAGTTTAGACTAGTCTGTCAATAATAGCCCTGAATATTGCTTTCTGCCTACGAACATCACATACTATATCGCCTAGTTATCTCTTGTTTGCTTGATTTTGAAGGATTGAACTATATATTAAACCATTCCTTTGTCTCTAATTTTTAAGTTTAGACTAGTTTAGTTTGTCAAACATATATAAATAGATAAAAAACTATCTTTCTCTTGAGCTTCTTTTTCAATTTAGTATCTTTTGTTAAAAAAAATTGGACTAGTTTAGACTAGTCTGTCAATAATAGCCCTGAATCTTGCTTTCTACTTGCAAACACTACATACTATACCATACTATACCACCTAGTTATCTCTTATCTGCTTGATTTTGAAGGATTGAACCACATATTAAATCATCCCTTTTGTCTCTAATTTTAAAGTTTAGTTTAGTTTAGTTTGTCAAACATATATAAATAAATAACAATACAAGACTTTCTTTCTCTTGGGCTTCTTTTTCATTTTTTTTTCTTTTCCTCTTGAGCTTCTTTTTCAATTTAGTATCTTTTGTAAAAGTTTGGACTAGTTTAGACTAGTCTGTCAACAGTGAGTCTGAACCTTACTTTCTGCTTGCAAACATGACCATACCACTTGGATGTCTCCTATTTGCTTGATTTTGAAGAATTGAACCATATATTAAACCATCCATTTGTCTCTAATTTTAAAGTTTAGAATATTGTAGTTTGTCAAACATATATAAATAAATAAAAGTACTCTCTTGGGCTTCTTTTTCCTCTTTTTTCTTTTCCTCTTGAGCTTCTTTTTCGATTTAGTATCTTTTGAAAAAGTTTGGACTGGTCTAGACTAGTCTATCAACAGTGGATTTGAACCTTACTTTTTACTTGCAAACATGACCATACACCTTAGATGTCTTCTGTCTGCTTGATTTTGTAGGATTGAACCATATATTAAACCATCCCTTTATCTCTAATTTGCTAAATGATATTGTTTTTTCTATTTTAAACTTAAAAACTTTTTTGCTATTTATTATCAATTCGAATGTTTGATTGCTGGGGCTTGTAGTTAAAATCTCTTATGAAAGGAGATGGTGGTTTTACAATAATAAACACAAAAAAAGAAAACATACACTAGCTGGAAAAACCAAATATGTTCAAGAAGACTATGAGGAATCCCTTTATGTGGAGGTAAATACAGTTTTTATTGTGTTTTTGTTTCCATTTCTTTATAAAATTAAATAAAAATTTGGTCTTTTATCACATGATATCATTAGGAAACTAGATAATATGGCTGTGGAGGGATTTCTTAAGGAGAAAAGGCACAACAAAATAAGGATCCTTTATCCCTTAGAGATAACTCAATACTCCAATTCCAAGAAAGCAAAATAATATCAGAATAAAAGTTCTTCCTATTAAGAGGGAAGAGGATAGGGAGAAAGCTTATCAAAGGAAGGACAACAACCAGACCCGTCTAGAAGTCCTTCAAAACCTATATGTTGATTTTGATTGTGATGAATGAAGCAAATAATATAAGGAGTTCTGTATGAAGCTAGTGGTATTGTGTGAGTTATAGGTATCAGTATTAGTTATGGAATTGTCAATAGCAGAAATGAAGGTTTTGAAGAAGTAGAGTAGGGTAGAGGGAATCGATTGCCAGTTAAGAAGCCTAAAAAGTGATTCTTAATAAGTAAGTTTGGTGTTAAATGTTGGAAATTTGATTCAAAATTATGTGCATCAAATCTTTGCAGAAGAGTAGGAAACCAATTTATTTTATTGTTATCAGCAAAATAGTCGTGGCTCTAGATTCCTATTTTTTCTTAAGTTCAAATTTTATTTCTGTTTTGATGTTCCTTTATTTTTTGGAAGTTGTTATGCATCGATCTTTATATATTGTATTTGTATGTTGCAAGTTGATAAGCAATAACAAAAAACAAAGCAAAAAGCACAATTACCCCTACAATTCTCTTCTATGCTTTATATTTTCTATATTGCTTTTTGTTCCTTTTCTGGCTTGTCTCTCCTCCTTGTTCCAGCAGATTGGTATCAGAGCAGGTCCAATCAAATTGGGGCACTATGGCAATCAACAACAACAGTGCAGTAAGCATCTTCCAACCCTTCATACCTATCTTCAAAGGAGAAAATTATGAGTTCTGGGGCATTAAGACGAGAACTCTATTCAAGTCTTAAGAGCTATGGGACATGGTAGAGAATGGGTACAATGAGAATGATGAGGAGGCCAGACTAAGAGAAAACAAGAAGAAAGACTCAAAGGCATTGTTATTCATCCAGCAAGCAGTAGATGATTCAATCTTTTCCAAGATCGTAGCTGCTTCAATAGTAAGGGAAGCATGGACAATTTTGCGAACAGCATTTCATGGCTCATCAATAGTGGTCAAAGTTAAGTTGCACACTCTTCACCGAGAATTTCAGAACCTGCACATGAACAATGCAAAATCAATGCAAGAGTATATGACTAAAGTGACAGCAATAGTCAATCAAATAAGATCATTTAGAAAGGAGATCACAGAGAAGATGGTGGTGACAAAGGTACTAAGAACTCTTCCTTCTAAATTTGATCATGTAGTTGCAGCTATTGAGGAATCCAAGGATCTGTTAACTTATACATTTGATGAGTTAATGGGTTCTTTACAATCACATGAGGCAAGAATTAATAGAAACGAAGAGAAGAATGAAGAAAAGGCATCTCAAGCAAAAGCAAATAGTTTGAGGTAGCATGAAAAAACTCCAGGTCGAGGTGAATTCAGAGGAAGAGGTTTTGGCTGTGGTAGAGGTGGTGGCAGTTCTGGAAATAACAACAAAAGCAGTATCCAGTGCCATAATTGCAAGAAATTTGGGCATGTGAAAGCTAACTGCTGGTTCAAAGAGAAACAAATCAACCATGCAGAAGAAACTAGTGCAGAAAATAAGTTGTTCATGGCATATGCAGATCTAGTTGAAGTACAAGGAGAAATTTGGTTCGTGGACAATGGCTGTTCTAACCATATGACAGGAGCAAAAGCCATTTTCATGCAGCTTGATGAGACTCAACAGAAGCTAGTGAAGCCCGAAGATGATAAAGTGATGAAAGTTGAAGGAAAAGGAATAGTAGCCATTAATACTGCTCTAGGTAAGACTAAGCTCTTGGATATTGTTAAACTTGTTTCTAACTTGGCATATAACTTGTTGAGTATAGGTCAAATCATAGAAAGTGGATATTCTGTTTTGTTTGATGATGGAGAATGTGTCATTAGACATAAGCAATCAAATCAAGTGTTGCAAGAATACCAATGACCAAGAACAGAATATTTCCATTTGATATAAAAACCATGCAAGATTTTGCCTTCATTGCTGGTGAAAAGGATCAGTCTAGTCTAAGCTGTGGCATTTGTGCTATGTTCACCTCAATATTAATGCATTGCAGTTGCTAGAGAGAAAAGGTATGATTTTTGCTTACCAAAAATTTCTGAACTTGAAATATGTGAAGGTTGTGTTTATGGTAAGCAAAGTAGAAAATCTTTCCCTATTGGAAAGGCATGGAGAGCAAAGGAATGCCTTGAACTAGTGCATGCTAATCTTTGCAGCCCTATGAGTATATAATCATTGGGTGTCAGTTATTATTTTCTACTATTTACTGATGACTTCAACAGGATGAGTTGGGTTTATTTCCTAAAACTCAAGTCAGAAACATTTGAGAATTTTCGGAAATTCAAAGCTATGATAGAGAAACAAAGTGAAGCTAGCATTAAAGTGCTTCGTATAGATAGGGATGGTGAATTTCTTTCAATAGAGTTTAATCATTTTTTTGAAGAAAATGGCATGAAACATGAGCTGACAGCATCATACACCCAAGAACATAATGGTGTAGCTGAACGCAAAAATAGAACAATGATGGAAATGGTGTAAAGTTTGCTGAAAGGGAAAGGCCTACCGAATTCATACTGGGCAGAAGCTGTAGCAATAGCAATGTACTTACTGAATCTCTCTCCAACAAAAGTTGTACAAGACTGCACTCCAAATGAAGCATGGAAAGAGAGGAAACCTACTGTACACAATTTAAGAGTATTTGGTTGTATTGCTTATGTCTTAGTAAATTCTCAAAATTGCCAAAAGCTTGATGGGAAGTCACGCAAAAATGCATGATCCTATTGATGAAAAGATAATTGTTAGTAGAAATGTAGTGTTCAATGAAGATGCAGGCTGGAATTGAAGGTACAACAGCATAGACAGAAGTGAAGATCAACCACGGGTGCCATTAATTGAGAAAACTAACTTAGCCGCAATTAATAGACCTATTCCTTCTACTCCAATAGAAAATAGTCCAACAACTACACCATCAAGGAGCAGTTCAAGTTTAACAAATGAGTCATTGGAGGAGACATCACCAAGAAAATTCAGATCATTAAAGGAGATTTATGAGAATGATGAATTTTCCT